>CM053791.1:243104257-244555507 GCA_028749045.1 Cupressus sempervirens
ATAGACTAGAATTATTTTAATCAACGCTTATCGCATCTCGTCCATCTCACCACCAAGCGACCACATATACGACAAGAACGCATACGACAAGAACACATACAACCAAAATGACCAAAATAAGAACAAATACCACAAGAACATATACAAACAAACAAACAAATAGACCAAGATCTCACTTTGTTTAAACTAGCACTTGTACCCAATGTCCAAGGGTTAGCCAATTTTTATTGCGAGAATCTTGATTCTTAAATATTCTTGATTAATTATATTAGAGCACGAATTATCTTCCATATTTTCGGAGTTTATATTTCTAGAATTCCTGAAATTATACACAGTAAATGGTTGAGTTGCTTGTTTTAAAATATTCTCTATCTTTAAGGAGTTTTCTTATTCTTTTTTCCACCCATCTTTTAAAATTTATGATTTCACATGATTATTCATTTTTATTCACTTTTAATCTACTATTTTTTAGAATTAACACATTTTCATTATTTTCTTTTATTCACTTTTAATCTAAAATATCTTGGAATAAAATTAAACTTTCTTGAATCTATTTTGAGTAAATGGCTCACTTGCTTGTCTTGAAAGATTAATTTCACTTGGACTAGACCCACCTTTTAAAATTTATGATTTCACATTTCCATGATTCATTTTTATCACTTTTAACCTAGAATTTCTTGGAATTCACATATCTCAATTATTCAAAAAGTTTAATTTGTATTGAATCTATTTTCTACTTCTCACCTAATAGTTAACAATCTTCAAATATTGGAAAATAAAAATTAAGTACATTTAATCTATCTTAATTGGTTTTCTACTTTTCACTTAATAGTTAACAATCTTTAAATATTGAAAAATAATATTAACAATTTTCAAATATTGGAAAAATAAAATTAAGTACATTTAATCAGTTTTCTACTTTTCACTTAATAGTTAACAATCTTTAAATATTAAAAAAATAAAATTAAGTTCATTTAATTGTCTTGCATCAATATATTGAAAAAATAAAATTGAGTACATTTGATCTTGGATATATTTACTTTATTTTACATTACTTGATTTAGAATTTTCTTGGAATTCATTATTTAAGTTTAATCTATGTTTCTAGACTATTTTGTACTTACTTTATTTACTTTACGGTACTTAATTTAGAATTTTCTTTGGAATCCATTATTTTAAGTTTAATCTATGTTAAGTCTATATTCTATGTTGGAATTCATTAGTTTGAGAATTCATTATTTTAAGTTCTATTTTCTACTTTTCATATGACAGTTAACAATCTTTAGAGTTTGGAAAACAAAAATGAGTACATAAACAATCTTTAGATTTCGAAAAACTAAAATGAGTAAATGTTATTTTGGATGTACACCTAAATTATTTTTTTTCTTGTACTATTGATTTAGAATTTGTATGTTATTGGTTTGCTAGATTCAAGTTTTGATACCTCTTATTAAAAAAATTATGCTATTAGAGAATTTATACATTTTATTATTAGAGAATTTATACATTTTGTTATTAGAGAATTTATACATTTTATTTGAAAACTTTAGACCTTTATAGTCAATGATTGTCATATATGTCGTGTATTTTTTTCATATATTTCATTCATTTTATATTCTACATTACTCGCGGATGAAACCTACAAATGAATATTTTAGCAAAACAAGAAGTAAACTTCAATTCTATTTTTTTTTGGTCAAATCTCCAAATCAATTTATTAGTCATGCAATCACATACAAGTCCCCATGTTCTAATGTTCTAGTAAACTTGTACGATAGTCATTTCTCTTACAACAGTATGCCTGCATTTCTATTCATTCATTAGTCATTTCTCTTACAACTGTATGTATACATTTTTGTCCATTCAATTTTTACATTCCCAAATTAGCAAAACTTAGGGCTCATAAAAAACAAAACCATCTAGTATGCAGTCAAAATGGAACAAATTTAAACTCCATATATTATAAATTGAACACTTCCCTGAAAATGTTTTACTAAGATTCAACTACACCACTACATTGTCATTTATTAGCCTTCTAGAATGGAGATGACAAAATCTTTGCTCATCGCAGAAAAATGGAAGTCAATAGAAAATCTAGAATGATACAAGATATTAATATAAAGAGGATATAGCATCCTACAGTGTAATCTTGCAGTCACCTAAAACATTAATTTGAAGTACATTCAACATCTTAAAAAACTATAAACTTTATACCACAAATAATGGAAAATAACCCCTTCAATTTTGCCTTTATCTTAAACTAGGGAAGTATTAAAGCATTCTATTGTGTAGAAAAGCTTGGATGGGAAGAAAAATGCCTCTTTCAACATCCACTATCAAGACGTTAAGTTGATCAAAATAGGTTCCCTACTTGAAGACCTTGTCTTCTTTAAAACTTCATAATAAGGAGAAAAAAATTCATGTTCAAGCGCTTGATCTACATCTATCCTTTGCCTAGGACTTACACACAAGCACTTATCAACAGGATCATAGAGCAATGTTGGAATACTATCATGGAACTCAAGCCTTTTTGTATTATTCTTGCACCACTCTTCTCTTGAAACATTTCCAGACTCATCTTTATAGAGATCCTGCAATCATTGCAACACTCTAGGAAGACCTTGCATTGAAATCAATAACTTCTAACCAATATAGCAAGAACAAGTTTTCACAAATTACTACCACATTAATATATACTACATTCAAAGAGCTATCCCTATCATGCAGCTTAGTTATCTTCCAAATTTCCTCCTTTCCCTAGATTTTTGCAATGTCTTTGATGGCTCAACAATTTAGGAAGGAATAGATTCACTAAAAGGAGTCACATAGAATAAATAGGAATCAAAGAGGCCATGGCACTATATATCTCATTGATATAGAAACCATGCTCAAACAAATAATATAAAATAGTAAATACTAATAAGGGTTGTCTCCTTGGAATAAAATTTTCCCAACCATAAAATAGAGCAAGAGTACACCAACTAACAACATATAAAGCTTCTAACCTTCATGTAAAGATCTCAAGAATACTTGGAAATAAAGCAATCAATGTTGAGCTAAAAAAAATCTTTAAGGAGAGCATGTGTACATTCTAGAATAGGGAGACTTCTAAAAGGGAATGAAATTCAATTGAGGAACTATGTTATTACCATTGCAACTCAATAACCTCTTGTTCCAACACATGGTCCATCTCTTTCAAAATTTTGATTGTCTCAAATGAAACAAGTTACAAGATACTAGTTAAAATTTATAAACTTTAATCAAATATCCATTACTTATGAATTTTTCTCCTCAACACAATTTAGATATTGATGCAAATACCAATTTACATTTAAATTGCATAAAAATATAAAATTTGGTATTAAATGACCTTTATTCCTTCAAATATCATTAAAGTCGAATGTGCCTATAATGAGTTTTGGCTAAAATGGCATAGGAGAAACATGGAAAATCCCATCAATATCTCTTCTAAATCTATCCTAGGGTGCAACTACACATTTTTGTTGAGAAACATGAATCATGGGTGTTTGTTGTTCTTTGTTATGTTCTACTAGGTGTATCAAGTTGAGCAGTTCCTTTCTACCTTGGTTGGGTAAGTATATAGTAGTTAGCATTCATTGTATCTAGAGAAAGATTAGTTTGTGTTCTATCATTACTGGAATTATGTTTTCTACCTTGATTGTTTTTACTTTCCTTTTTAAATTGATAGCATTACCAGATGGCTTGACATGAATCTGTTGTTATTGCTTTTCTTGATTATATGTATTTGTGGCTATAATTAGAGCTATCCAAAGAAGAATAGATAAGATTTCATAATGATTTTACACATTGTATGAATATATATGATTCTATATGCCTAACTACTTATGTTTTATTTACATTCAAGCAAAATCAAGACCACCTTCCTCCAACCCCAACAAAAATTTCTTGAATGTCTTTATTTACAACACACAAACACAATTATTATCTCACAAAACCTTAATTACTTTATTGGAAAACTTCATAAACTTATAAAATAGCACACCCTAAGCTAAATTTGAATCGGTGTTTTTCCTTATGGTATTGTGAGTTCTCAAGAGAAGAGAGGAAATACTTTTAAAGCTTGATAAACATCTCTCTTCCATTTCCTAGATAAAAAGATCATATCTATTAACATAAGATGCCTCCATTGAATTACATAATTCGAGGATGATTGGTAAGAAAAATTGTTTATGTTGAAGAGTCACCAACCTTTTATTGTTCTACTATGTAGAGACTCTATAGGATTTGAACAACATGCATGAACTAATCCCACTTTTTTGGCCTCCATTGCATTCAATCATTGACTACGAAAACTATAAAACTTCTCATTACAATTGTTGAAAGCAGATTGATACAAGTATGATAAATGTGTTTCAATCATTTTTTTGCCACTGATGTCAAATATACTATTTTTTGATAAGATAACTACTTATATGATTTAATTACTATCACTTGTTAGATTGATGAACAGGATTTAATCAAATGATGTAACAATAGCACCTAGAGGAAAGGTTGAGTGATACATGAAAAGGAGTACAAGAATCAACTAAGACATTGATATCATAGTCCATTGATAATCTACTTAAGGTTGTATAGATTGGTTACACTAATCAAGTTTAGAAGAACATGTTAAACAAAGTTTGTCTACCAAGCTTAACCAAGTGGATAGTAGGTGCCAAGCAAAGTTAGTGCAAGCCAAGCAAAAAATTAGTTGGAGCTGAGTAAAAGTCTATTTTAGTGTATGCCGAGTAAAATAGTTGATGTCGAGTAAAGTTTAGTTGATGCCAAGCACCAATAAACTTTAGTTCATGCTAAGTGATTTTATAGTGGATATCGAGCAACACAATATGTGCCAAGCATCAGAAGATAGTTAATGCCAAGTGTCAACATTATTAGAAAGATCATAAATTCCATAGATCTGAACTGACAAGTTTATTTTCTTGGATTGTGTGAACCGTGTGGAAGATAAGATTGATGAGCTAGTGGCACAAAATTCATGGTAAACTATTTTGAGGCGAATTCAAAGAGGATTGAAGGAGAAGTTTCTCAAAAGGGATGAAATGAAATAAGGGGTAGATTCATTGAATCCTACTTAATCTTTCCTAACACTAAATTGGACAATGGAGAATGAATGACAAAATATCTTAATTCTCTATTTATAGAGATGACTGGTTAGAAGAAAAGGTTGTCACATGCGAGAACCTAATGAAGACAAGGAGTCTAGGGTATTGCTTCATTCAATGACCTAAGTGAAGAGTCTGCATTGGCAAGTTAAGCAAGATTGCTTGAAGGGTGAACAAGATATCAGAGCTGAAGTGTGTGAAAGCCAAGTAGAATGGAGGACTAAAATAGAGATCTATAATATACAAATGGTGTTATAAGTTGTTATTAGATCAAGCCTTACTATTACTCTCTAATAATTGAATCAGTCTAGGGTAAATCCTTTGGATTAAGGTTGACCTAATAGTCATTTGTAAATCCTTTAACTAGGTGACATTCTAAGTGAATGTTTTAAAGTCCTCTAACAAGGCTCACTCCTAACAAGGTGATTGAAATCCTTTAACTAGGTCACATTTAACAATGTGTATTATAACCTTTAATAGGGTTGGCCTTTCATAGGGAATCACTTCAAAAGAGTGAGAAAGAGTACTATGTTATGGGTGGTTTTTCCAAAATTGGGTTTCCACATAAATCATTGTGTCAAGTGTGTCATTGAATCTATTATGTTTCATGTTTACATTTCTACAAATTGATTTGACAATTACCTACAAGTTTTAAGTGATTGCATAATCTTATGGATGCATGCCTGATGATAAATGTTTTATGGGTTCACTAAGTTGTGAAAAGTTTTAATAATACATCTAGACCTTAGATAACTTATTCACCCTACCTCTCAGTTATCCTAAATAATTCTAACAATTGGTATAAAGACATTTGTTTAAGAGGACCAATTTGAAGGTACTAGAAGCACAAAGATCAAGATGTCAAAAAGAGCAATACCCAATCTTAATAGAGATAAATTTTTACATGGGAAAGTCTAATGAAGCTACATCTTGGAGTACTTGGAGATCATGCACAATCTACAATTATTGTTGAGCATGATGATCTTGTTGGAGCCCTAACTGCTAAAGATCTAAAAAAGGAGAAAGACAACAACCAGGCAATGTTGGAGATTGTCTCTACCCTAAGCTATGCTGAGTTTGATGATATCAAAAGCTTGACTATACAAAGAAAATGTGGGATTATATATGCACCATCTATGGAGGAGACAAGAATGTTCTAAGAGCGAAAGATGAAAGTCTTAGAGGTAAGTTCGATGATATGAGAATGCAAGAAGGTTAGAATATTGCTCAATATTTCTCTAGGATAAAAGATGGTGTTAATGCAATAAGAGGAGCTACTAGTAAAATAGATGATGATACTATATGAAGAAAAGTTTTGAGAACATTGCTACCCATCTATGTTATTAGAGTTTCTGCAATACAAGAACTAAGATGTGTACTAGGGAATGATCTAACTCTTGAAGGTCTGGTTGGTAGCCTCACTACTTTTCAGCTATCTAATTTTGATAATTACAAACCTGAAAATATTTAATCTTCTTTCAAAGCTAAGATGTCATTAAAGGAACCTGATGAGGAGAAGAAGAAGAAAAATCCATTTAAATATGTGTCCAGTGACAATGATATAGATGAGGAGGATGTAGATCAACTTGAAGCACTACTAGCAATGAGATTTCATAAAGGTAAAGGAAATTTTAAACCTAATTTATCTATCATTTGTTTCAATTACAATGAGGTTGATCATATTGTTGCTTGATGTCCATAGAAGATGAACTATAGAGGTGGTGACAAGTACAAAAGTAGAAGAGATGAAGACAACAAAGATTACAAAGACAAAGGAAAGAAGTCTTGTTACATTTTTGAAGAGGAAATGAGAGATAAATTTGATGAACATGATGATGAAGTGGTGTATGTTTCAACAAAGGATGAAACTAATGAAGATAAGGAAACTGCACTTGTGTCTTGTGTGAACAAGAATAATAAATGGATCATTGACAGTGGGTGTTCACACCACATGACTAGAGATAAAAATAAGTTCATTACCTTGAATTGTTATGATGGAAATAGTGTAAGATTTGGTAAGGATGCACCATGTTTGATAAAAAGAAAAGGTTCTATCAAGCTCACAAAAAAGATTTTATGTGACAATGCTTACTATGTTGAATGACTTAACTATAATCTATTGAGTGTGTTACAGCTAAATAATTTAGGATGCAAGGTTGAGTTTGAAAACATAATTTCAAAGATATATGATACTAATGGAAAAATCGTTGGGAAGGGTGATCAAAATAGAAGTAATCTATTCTACCTTGATATAGAGGATGCTACTTGTTTAGTTGTAGAATTTGATGATGTGTGGATATGGCGCAAGAGGTTATGTCATGCTAATTTTGATAACTTGGTTAGTATCACTAACATGAGAAAAGTTAGAGGTTTTCCTAAGTTGAAGAAGCCTGACAATATAATGTGCAAACAATGTAAGTTAGACAAGATGGCAAAGTCAAGTTTTAAGAGTAAAAATCATACCTCTAAAGGAATACTAGAGATTGTTCATACTGACTTGTGTGGACTAATTGAAGTGCAAAGCTACAAATGGGATAAGTACATTATGTTGCTTGTTGATGATTATTCTAGAATGATGACAGTTATGTTTCTGAAAAAAAAAAATTGATGCTTTCCAAATGTTTAAGTGGTACTTAGCAAGAGTTGAAAAGGAAAGAGGTAAAAGTTTAAAATGTCTGAGATCTAATAGAGGAGGAGAATTTACATCAAATGAGTTTGAGATTTTCAATAATGAAAAAGGAATCAAAAGATAGACATCTACTCCTAGAACCCCTCCACAAAATGGAACTGTTAAAAGGAGGAACAATTTTGTAATGGACTGTGCTAGGACACTCATGATGGAGAAAAATGTTGCTTTGAAATACTGTAGATAACTTGTAAGTACAACTATTTATATTTTGAACCATGTACAAGTCAAGAAAGGTACTCATTCAAGACCTTTTGAACAATGGTATGGATACTCACCCAATGTAAAATATTTTAAGGTATCTGGAAGAAAATGCTATTGTTGTCACTTAGGTTATTACCCTTGTCCAAGGCCTATGCGCGAGGAAAACCTAGTGAAACATGGAAACAACCTCCAAGCTGTGGGACTTGAACTATGAGGTTGAGTCTCTGGAGAAGGCCAGCTTCCTCTTACTATCAGGGTGCACCTAACTACTCTCGGAAGGAAAAGGGAAAGAAGGAGATGTAGACAACAACTCTGCCCTACCTAAACTACGGAGGTGATGCACCAAAATAGAGTATTCAGACTCATTTTTGCCCATATATGTGCTACAAAACCAAAATAACATTCAAGAGACATACACATTCAAACTTACATCAATCAATAACCACATACAGATTAGGTAACCAAACTGAATAACACAAAGAAAGGGAGGATTTCACTTATATATTATCCAATAGGTCAAGAAATAGATACAGTATGCAAGCCACAGATCTCAACAATACACCAATGAGTGTTAGGAACCTGTGTGTTCCTTCTGTTTATTTTGTTAGAGTAGTGTTGTTGGACGCATATGCTTTGTAAGTCGTCCCGTGAGTATATTTTATTATCCCACATGCATAGGTAGTATTACTTTTCTAGATCGTACTCAGTATATAAGAATAGGTTGAGGCCCTTAATGGGCATGGACGAATTTATTGTATTGAGCTTGCTCAAAGGAGGTTACCCCCTCGAAGTGGCCTGCGATCAGTAGATTCATTCTGAGTTCTGCTATCACTTTGTATTCTGTTATTTCGAGCATTCTCACGATATTGCTATAAGGAGGTTCTTCACATCTGGTATCAGAGCACTCTCTTGGGCTCGCTGGGTGGAAATTACATCAAATTTTTTTTTCTGTCGTGGCCTTCAGGTTCCTCTAATATCTCTTGTTATTGCAATAACTCTTTTCAGTTGTTCTGTCTGTGAGTGAATTTTTCTAAGTCGACTGTTCAAAAAAAAAAAAAAAAAAAAAAGAGTAAAATTTTTTCTGTTTTTTAGTCGTAGCTTCCTTGTTTGCTTTCTGTTTCTGCTCATACTTCCGCAGAACGTCTGCAATATCATTTCGCATACTTCCTTCCTTGGCGACCCAACCCCAAATTTTACATATCAAAGCCCTAAATCCCTCATTTATCTAATTTTAGGGTTTGCCCTATCTTTTTCACCTCTCATCCAATCGCCACCAAACTGAGCCACAAGATTCAATTCCTCATTCTGCTCCCTTATCCCTCTTAGACTGTTCGCCTCATTTCGCCTCCCTACCCTTGAAACCCTCATTTTTCTTTTTCCCTTGTCCCCAGATAGTCTCCCACCACCCGTCGAACACCCATTTCCTATATGAGTTTTACCCAAATCCAAGTTTGCCGTAACTAAAAAAGTTTTTGTTTCTCATCTTCTACCCATTCCAAAAAAAAAAAAAAAAAAAAAAAAAAAAAAAAAAAAAAACCTTGCTTTATGGTTGTTACGCGTACAGGAGCAAAAATCATGGAAGAGGAAATTGCATCCCTCAAAACCAAACTTCAAGATCTGGATGACAAAATTCTGGGTCTTAACTTTCAGCAGTCAGCCATGAGCCGAAACCATTCAGGAGATACTGGGTCCTCTTCTGGCAATTTTCGTGGACCAAAGCTTGATTTTCCACGCTTCGATGGTTCTGATCCGACTGGATGGATCTATAGGGCAGAGTAGTATTTCAGCTTGCATAATACTTTGGATAACCACAAAGTCCCCCTTGCATCTTTTCATTTGGAACATGAAGCTCTTCAATGGTTCCGTTGGTACATCAAGGCTAATGTAGGCCCAACGTGGAGAGAATTGTGCACCCTCATTTTGGAGCACTTTGGCCCTAGTTCCTTTGATGATTTCACAGGAGCACTCACTAAACTGCGTCAAACAGGCACTGTAAGAGAATACCAAACAGAGTTTGAAAAATTAGCTAATTACACAGAGGGCTTGTCTGATGAATTCTTCCGTAGTTGTTTTGTCAGTGGTCTGAAGGATGCACTTCGCTCAGAAGTCAAAATGTTTCGACCTACTACAATGATGGAAGCCCTTGGGTTGGCTAAGTTAGCGGAAGACAAGATTAGTGCTCTACAACGCTCCAGATCTAATTTTGTTCCATTCAGAAATATAGGTTCTCACAACCCTCCAGTCATACCAGCTCCCAGAACTACTCCGATCAAGCACTTGTCTGAAACAGAGATGCGAGTCAGGCGAGACAAAGGGCTTTGTTATAATTGTGATGAGAAATGGTCTCGGGGCCATAGATGTGTTCAGCAAAAGCTCTATCTCTTGGATGTGGATTCTCCACCGGAACTGGAAGAATATGTAGATGCTCAGGAAACAGTGGATGATGAGGTTGGGCCTCACCAGCCTGAACCTCCTTCACCAGAAGCTCCACCAGAGATATCTGTCCATGCTTTGGCAGGAGTCACTACTCCACAAGCCATGCGGGTCCAGGGTTTCTTCAAGAAGATCCCTCTTACTATACTCATTGATTCTGGTAGCACTCATAACTTCATTGATCCACGAATAGCCAAACAGGCTGATTGCTTTATCCATCCCTACTCTAGCTTTGAAGTCATGATTGCCAATGGGGGCACTTTACCTTGTAAAGGGAAATGTCGCAATGTGCGTCTCTCTATTGGAGATTATAACATGCGCTCTGACATGTTTGCCTTACCCTTAGGTGGCTGTGATGTGGTTTTGGGTGCCCAATGGTTACGCACTCTTGGCCCCATTCTCTGGATTTTGCTAAACTTTGGATGCAGTTTTCAGCCGAGGGGCACCAACACACTTTGAAAGGCTTACAACCAGGGTCTCTCAGCATCATCAGTTCACACCGTATGGAAAAACTTCTTAAGAAGAATTCACATGGTGTCATCGCTCAGCTCCATTCCATTCAGATGCAGCCATCAGCAGTCTCTAGCACTCCTGCCGATCTCCAACACATTTTGGACAAGTATTCTGGTGTATTTGCTGAACTTGTGGGATTACCTCCTTCTCGTCCAGAGGACCACCGTATTCAGCTCCTTCCTGGCAGTGTTCCACCCAACATCAGGCCCTACCGCTACCCATTTCATCAGAAGACCGAAATTGAGATACTTGTCCGTGACTTACTGAAGCAAGGTATTATTCGCCCTAGTACCAGTTCCTTTTCTTCTCCAGTTCTGCTTGTTCGCAAAAAAGATGGGTCATGGCGACTCTGCATTGATTTCCGAGCACTTAATCATCTCACTATAAAGGACAAGTTTCCCATTCCAGTTGTTGATGAACTTCTTGATGAACTTCATGGGGCTCATTTTTTCTCCAAGTTAGATCTTCGTTCTGGGTATCATCAAATTCGGGTTAATGAGGAGGATATACCTAAAACTGCCTTCCGCACACATGATGGTCACTATGAATTTTTAGTCATGCCCTTTGGCCTCACGAATGCTCCTTCAACATTTCAGGCAGTGATGAATAACATATTTCGACCATACCTCCGAAAATTCATTCTGGTCTTCTTTGATGATATCCTCATATATAACAAAACTTGGGCTGAGCATCTCCATCATCTGGAGCTTGTCTTGCAACTTCTCTCTGATCATCAACTCTGTGCAAAACTATCTAAATGTGTGTTTGGCCAGGAGGAAGTGGAGTATCTCGGGCATATTGTTGCACACCATGGAGTGCGGGTGGATCCTACAAAAATAGATGCCATGAAAACTTGGCCGCATCCTAAAACTCTCAATAGCCTTCGGGGTTTTTTGGGGTTGACTGGCTACTACCGCAAGTTTGTCAAAGATTACGGGAAAATTGCAGCACCATTGACAGCTCTGTTAAAAAAGGATGCCTTCTCCTGGACCCCTGTTGCTGAGACTGCATTTGAACAACTGAAACAGGCTATGTGCAGTACACCTGTTCTCGCGATGCCAGATTTTTCCAAACCCTTCACTATTGAGAGTGATGCTTGCGGCAATGGATTGGGTGCTGTTCTCCTGCAAGATGACCATCCTATTGCATTCACTAGCAAAGCCCTCTCTGGTAAGAATCTAGCCCTCTCTACTTATGAAAAAGAAATGATGGCTATTTTGCATGCTGTACAGAAGTGGCGGCCATACCTCTTAGGGAGTCATTTTTGCATCAGAACCGATCACCAAAGTCTGAAATACTTCCTGGAACAACGGGTATCCTCTCCTACACAACAGAAATGGGTCAGCAAACTCATGGGGTATGATTATGAGATCACCTACAAGAAGGGTAAGGAGAATATTGTGGCAGATGCTCTTTCTCGCACATTTGATAATCAAGCTTCCCTTTCCGCTATTTCTATGCCCATTCCCAATTGGTTAGCGTCTGTTCAGCAGGGCTATGACATTGACTCTTCTTTATCTCAAATCATTCACCAGCTAGCCAATAATCCTTCTGCTATACCACATTACTCTTGGGATGGTGCTTCTCTTCGATACAAGGGTCGGCTAGTGCTTCCTCAGAACCCAGCTCTACATCAAGCTATTTTTTATGAACTCCATGCTTCTCCTTCAGCAGGGCACTCAGGCTTCCTCAAAACTTATGAGCGAGCAAGGAGAAACTTCTTTTGGAAAGGGATGAAACAAACGACTCAACAGATTGTGGCTGAATGTGATACTTGCCAACGCCACAAGGGTGAAACGACCCTCCTTCCTGGCTTGCTCGAACCATTGCCCATCCCTACACGGATTTGGACTGATATTTCTATGGATTTCATTGAAGGGCTTCCTAAATCCGGTGGCAAGACAGTGATCTTGGTTGTGGTTGATCGTCTCTCGAAATATAGTCATTTTTGTGCCCTCAGCCACCCCTATACTGCCTCCTCTATTGCACAAATCTTCATGGACCAGATATTTCGTCTTCATGGACTCCCTTCTTCCATTGTCTCTGATCGTGATGCAACTTTTACCAGTCATTTTTGGACTGAACTATTTCAGAAAACTGGCACCAAACTGAAGATGAGTTCGGGCTATCACCCACAAACTGATGGTCAAACTGAAATTGTCAATAAATGCTTGGAAACTTATCTTCGTTGCTTCACTTCCGAACAGCAACATCAGTGGGCCAAGTGGCTCCCTTTAGCTGAATGGTGGTACAATACCTCTTACCACACTGCCTCTAAAATGACTCCATATGAAGCAGTCTATGGTCAGGCACCTCCAGTGCTCCTTCCCTACACTCCCAACAGCTCACCAGTCCAGGCTGTTGACATAGTTCTCCGCAGCAGGGATCAGATTCTTCATACCTTACAGGATAATCTTCACATGGCCCGTAATCGGATGAAACAGCAAGCAGATCAACACCGTTCTGAGCGCTCATTTCAAGTTGGGGATATGGTTTTTCTTCGTCTACAGCCATACAAACAATCCTCCCTAAAGCTGAAAGGGCGTCATAAGCTGGCCCCAAAATTTTATGGGCCTTATAAGGTTCTGCAGAAGATTGGTTCAGTTGCTTATAAACTGGAACTTCCTCCTTCTTCCCGCATTCATCCAGTCTTTCATGTTTCTTGTCTAAAGAAAGTTCTGGGTACCACTGTCAGAGCACAAACTACTCTCCCTGAAATGGATACGGAAGGATCCATTATCCTGGAGCCGGTGGCAATCATTGACCAGCGCACTCGCCAGCTTCGCTCTCGCTCCATCTCTGAGGTCTTGATTCAGTGGCATGGCATGCAACCAGAGGATGCTACCTGGGAACCCCTTCTTCAGATTCAACAACAATTTCCACACCTTAAGCTTTGAGGACAAAGCTTTTTTTCTAAGGGAGAGGGGATGTTAGGAACCTGTGTGTTCCTTCTGTTTATTTTGTTAGAGTAGTGTTGTTGGACGCATATGCTTTGTAAGTCGTCCCGTGAGTATATTTTATTATCCCACATGCATAGGTAGTATTACTTTTCTAGATCGTACTCAGTATATAAGAATAGGTTGAGGCCCTTAATGGGCATGGACGAATTTATTGTATTGAACTTGCTCAAAGGAGGTTACCCCCTCAAAGTGGCCTGCGATCAGTAGATTCATTCTGAGTTCTGCTATCACTTTGTATTCTGTTATTTCGAGCATTCTCACGATATTGCTATAAGGAGGTTCTTCACAATGAGAGGCAAGATGGATGCGCATGCACATTGATGGTTGAAGGAGATGATATAGAATGTTATATGACTCAGAGACAAAGGGAATTTTACATTGCAGATCTACAAGTAGTAGCCGAGAAATCAGAAAGAGTCAACCCTAGAAAAAGATCACAAAATTGCCTTTATAGTTTAGGCATTACTGAGGACTTTTGCATTACATTTACTTCTCACCTACTAGCATTAACTTCTCACCCTGGGAATCCCATCAAAGATTTTATTTGAAAATGGTTTGTGTACCAAAAAAATTGATATTTCTCTGAGAAAGAGCCTGGAGAAGACAGAAACGACGCCCCAACATTCCCAGACATAGTAGATAGATCGACTGGATGGATGGAGTGTCTTTCTGCACCTGGTATTCATTCTAAGTTGGTAATTAATCACACGATTAGATTCACGGCAAAACTTTGATCTCTTATTGTTCCTGGTCTCATGAATCTGTCGAAGTCAAATAGTCAACAAGGCTCTACAAGCCAGCTGGGCCATGCGGGCCAATGATACTCTTTATTTTTTGCCACCTTGGAAGTCCTCCCGCGATTGACCACCTTTATTAAACTAACGGTACCATTCTTCAAATATTAATGCTAACTATGATGGTTACACTAACTGCCAGTTGCCAACCGTCAATCTCGACTGGGCCAGTGAGACATGTGTCATCATGGTGCTATGTCGCCAACATATACATCATGCAGCTTCTTCATAGTGATACAATGCCGTCCGTTGATCTCTACAGATCTGATGATCGTGAAGACTCGTCATGTGTCGTACTTTCTTTTTACCCTGGCCCCTCATACCTGGCACCACCTCAGCAACCGCACCATGCTCGAATGACACCTGGCCATCTTTAGCATAAATTCCTTGGTGAGACTTGGTCCCACAAGGACACATGTCCACCAAGCGCCAACTCGCTATTGTATATCCCATGCAACTTCCCCATAGCGCGCTGGCACCTGTCGTCAATCTACCTTGATCTGACGGCCACGAAAGATACTGATGTCCCCTGCCCCTCAGTGTATCAGTCAATGGGAACCAGCCACATGCCAACCATCTATATTTTCTATGCCTCCAAACTTGGACCCACCGGACACGTGTCCTCCAAGCACCATGTTGTTAACATAAAACTCGTCCGGCTTATCCATAGCATGATGGTGCCTACCGTTGATCTCTGCAGATCTAACGGTGGAGATCTTAACCCTTTCATGCACTAGCAACGCTGATTGTACTTTGACTTAGCATACGTGGTTGCTCCCCATTGGCCTAACGAAGCACCGCCTTGGTCTGACAAAGCACCAACTTGGAGGGTCTGTACCGCCTTGACCCTACTGAGGGACACGTGTCAACCAGGCACTATGTCACTAACAAAAAACTCATGAGTTTTTTGTTGGCGCCATGGCACCTTGCCACTAAATTTATGATGACGCAACCTGCCCACCATCAGACCTTTCCATTGGGCGCTATGTCACTATGCAAATTTTCTGGCCAACACACGATAGCGACATAGCGCCCACGGTGCCGCAAAATATTTTCCAACCTACCAAACCTGATGCCTAGCCCATTGGACCCACCAAACACATGGAAAAAGGGTGCGATGTCATGAACATAAATCTTGCGTAGCTTCTGATGGTGAGATAGTGCCGACCATAGATCTGACTTAGATCTAACAACAGAGAACCTGCAGGCTGTGGAAACTTTTACATGGTTTGATCATTTAGATTTTTCAATGTCTCCTAGGCATTAAAATAATATTAATTCTGGGACTAGCCATTGGATGGGCTGGATATTTAAAATTTGAATCCTTGGCAGGTGAACAAATGATAACATTTCTGGCGACTCATAGGGAACAAGAGCCTGCTCTATGCATGATCAGTGGCCACATAGAATCCATTGGGCTACAGAGTCAAAAAATAAGAGAGATTTTGAGCGTTATGTAACCCTAACCCTACCATGAAAGGCCAAAAAATGAAACCCTAGTCTCTGAAACTTGGAAACAGAAGACTCAAAACTGCCAAAACTTTGAAAAGTTGGCAACTCCCAAAGAGAGCCATGTGCCCATGCACTTATTGAAAGCAGGAAACAACAAAAAGGAACCTAAACTGATATGTACATGGTTTTCACAATTTCATCAAAAGCAAGACTTAAGATGGATCCCATTAACTGAAATGGGCAGTATCTCACCATTTGGCCTGCTCAGTTGGAATGCATTGGCCTACTTGCAACTGGATATTAGATAAGGGCCACTCCACAATGCATCAAACTTGGAATGTCTTCCTGGTTTTGCCCTATCTGCATCCCATTTCAAAACTAGATCCCCTTCTTTGAAAGTCTTGACCCTGGCCTTCTTATCAAATTTTCTTTTCACCTATTGCTGATGTATCTCCAGGGTCTTCATAGCTTTATCCCTTTTTCCCTCTAGCTCAATCAGCTCTGCCATTCTTACTGTCATGGCATTATCTTTAATCAATTCCAGCTGATGAGCCAATTCCAAGGATGGGAACTCTAATAAGATTGGGAGTCTGGCTTCCCTACCATATACCAGTACAAAAGGTGAATTCCCAACAGACCTCTTGGGTGTTATCCTATCATCCCACAAAGCAGTTCTTAATTTCTTATGCCAGACCCTCTAATTGTCTTCTATTGTCCTCTTCATGATTTTGATCACATTCTTGTTGGAAGACTTAACCAAACCATTACCCTGGGGATAGTAATTTGATGATGTGCTCAGGTAGATATTGTGATTCATTGCCCATGCACAAATATAGGTTCCAACAAAAGACTTGGCATTGTCCGAAATGATAGTAGAAGGAGCACCAAATCTACATACAATTCCATCAAGGAATTCAACAACTGATGGTTCTGTGGCATCCTTCAAGGAAACTGCCTCTGTCCATCTAGTGAAATAATCGGCAGCAGCCAAAATCCATTTATGACCTGCACTAGATGGAGGATTAATGGGGCCTATAAAATCCAACCCCCATTGGTTAAAGGGCTGATCCACCTAAATAGGATGAAGGGGGAGAGCTGCAAGCCTTTGTTTGCCTAAAAAGAAAGCACATTTCTCACATTTTCTCACATATCCATAATAATCATGGAATAGAGATGGCCAATAATAACTAGCTCTCATGATCTTCATGGCAGTTGTTCTTGCAAAGAAATGGCCACCGTCACGGCCATCATGAAGTTCATTAATCATCCTTTCAGCCTGATCCTCTTCAATGCATCTTAATAGGATCCCATTAAAATCTCTTCTGAATAGGATACCAACAATTACAACATAGGGAATGGACTGCAGTCTATATTGTCTCCTTTTAGCTCTATCCAATCCCTGAGGGTATCCATTCCCTGATAAGAAGCTCTTCATATCATTTATCCAGCTCCTTGGACCATTAACATTTCTTACCTCCTAGTGCTTTGTTATTACCATAGCAGTTTCTTCATAAGAATCCTGACCTGATAACATTTCTTTGCACAATCCTCTCCCTCTTACTAGCTTGGTAATCTATATATCAACATCATACTCCATTACCTTAGTGATCCATCCAACTCTCTTTTCACTAATGTCCTTGCTCAAAAGGAAGTCCTTTACACTAGCATGGGGCACTAATAAATGGATCCTATTGTGGGATAAGAGGTGTTTGAATTTCTTCAAGGCTCTGATGATCGCAAGGGCCTACTTCTCAACAAAGCTATACTTATCCTCATATTCTTTGAGCCCTTCACTAAAGAAAGCTAGGGGCTACTCCTCATCCTTGTCATTTGTTTGAGTCAAGATAGTAGAGATACTTGACTCACCACCTAGAGTGTAGAGGATGAAATCTTTCTCAAAATTTGGATTCATGAGAGTAGCGGCTGAGGCTATGGCTACCTTGATTCCTTCAAAACTCTCCCCCCCTTCCCTGGTCCATGAGAAGACCATACCTTTCTTCAGCATAGTTGTAAGAGGTTTCACCATGGTAGCAAGATTAGGAATAAAACTTCTTACAAAATTTATCTTGCCAAGGAAACTTTGCAGCCCCTTCTTGTGTTTAGGAAGAGGAAGGGAAATTATTTCCTTTGTTCTTTCTGGATCAATGGTCAAACCATCCTTAGATACATTGTGTCCCAATAATTTTCCTTGGCTTGTAGCAAAGACACATTTGGCTAGGTTAAGGGAAACCCAAAACTCTCTACATCTTAGAAATACCTATCTTAGATGATTAAAATGATCTTCTACATTTTTTGAATATACAGTTATATCATCAAGGTATACCAAGAAAAACTTGTCGATTAATTTTTTGAAGGCCATCTCCATTGCCTTCTGAAATGTGGCACTTGCATTTGTTAGTCCAAATGGCATCGTGCAATAAGCATAGGTGCCCCACTTAGTAGTAAATGCAGTCTTATATCTATCAGATTATTTAACCAACACTTGGTTATATCCAGAAAATCCATCAAGAAAAGAGAATCTCATTGACCCACTGACCTTGGATAGAATTTTCTCCATGGAAGGGAGAGGATGGTGATCTTTCAGAGAAGCTTGATTGAGGTCTCTAAAGTCCACACACAGTTTGATTTCTCCATTTTTCTTCCTTACAGGGACAAGGTTAGCTACCCATGATGAGTGTTTGATAGGAAATATTATATTAGCTTCAATCAACTTGGATAGCTCTTTTCTCATTAGAGGCTCAATCTTAGGATTCACTGGCCTCTATTTTTGCCTTACTGGTTTGGCCTTATCAATTAAATCTATGGTATGCTGAAACAAACTAGGGTCAAATCCTTTTAAATCATCATATGTCCAAGCAAATACATCATTAAATTCTTGACATAGATGGATGAAGTTTTCTTGCTCAATTTCAGAACATACCTTCCCCATATTTAGAAATTTTTCATCAGCAATTGTAACTGGGGCATAATCATCTTTTTTTGTAGCTAGATTCATTCCTTTGCCTCTTGTTTGATCATTAGGATTAAAGAAACTCTCCAAGGCAATGAGACCCTTGGGAAACATGTTAGAACTGAGATGAATGATCTAATCACCATACTGATCTTGCAGTCTTGACTGGTTCCTATCTGAGAATTCTACCTCATTTTGCAAGAAACTCACAATTTGCTCATCAGAATCAAACACCTGCCAATGAGTGTTGTTGTCGAGGATAGTAGGCCTCACTACCACCTTTATTTGTTGCTTCTTCTCTTCCTCAAGATTCCCTGGTACATCATAAGCTGCACCCACTGCTGCAAGTCTATCAACATGTCTATTTTGTTTCCTAGGAATGCTCTGAATATTAAATGCATTGAAGTCCTCAAGCAAATCCCAGACTCTGTGTTTCTAAGACTTGAGCAGGCCATTTTTGGTAATATTCCTGTTTCTCACTTGGTTAACTACCAACTCACTATCTCCATATACTCTCAAGGCTTGAATTCCTCTTTTTTGGGCAAGTAAGAGACCTTGAATCAAAGATTCATGCTCGGCCACATTATTGGTGCAACTCAATTGGAGCCTAAAGGAGAAGTAGTATCTTATTTGCGCAGGAGAGATCAACATAACACTAGCCCCTGATCCATTTCTATTTCTTGAGCCATCAAAGTACATACTCCATATTCCATTTATATCATCATTAGTACCAATTAAATTAGGAACCTGAGTATCTTTCTCTATTATGCAATATGTACTAAGACCTGTCTCAAGAGTCTCTAACATAGGCTCAAACTGATATGCATTAGCCCACTCATCTAAGAAGAAATCAGGAATCTCCACTATGGAAGTGGTAGGCTCATTTACTATGTCATACCATTTCTAGAATAGGGCAATTCATGTTGATGGGATTGGGGTTGTAAGATTTAGTGTGATGAAGGGCTTGAGGTTCTGCTCTAATTGAGACATTGGCTCCATATCTAGTCTTAAATGACATATATGATCAATCAGTAGATATAAATCCACCAATTTGAGCATTGAAGTCTCTTGAAAGATAGATGGAAAAATAGGGCTTGACTTTAGCAATAGATATGTCTTGAATCATAGTGCAACCAGGGCATGCATGTAGGGCCATCTCCACATTCTTAAGGATACCTACAGTTTTGACAGTACCACCATCTAATTGTAACACATCCCTAACAATGGGCTCATATTTCACTCCTAAAACATCATCAACACACCTAGGCATTACTGAGCTACTAGCCCTCGAATCTATCATGCAATTGTGGACTAATTTGCCCCCTATAATCAGAGAAACATAGAATGGAGGAGGTCTAACCCTTTTATTTGTCTCCACATCCCTTGTTGGTTGTACTAGACTTGTGGCACTCTCCATGGTAGATGGCTGATCCTTGGGTTCAATCTTCTCTTATTCTTGCTGCAGCATCCTCTTTTGCATTGGTATGGTAGCAATGGCATCCCACATGGAAATATTCACATTGGTCTTCTTCATTTTCTCTACCAAACTGAATGGTGTATTATTTACTTTGGTAGAAACTTTGGGAGCTGCACTTATAAGAGGTTGAGATGGGGCAACATAAGGATCACTTGCATCTTTCTTTCTAGAATCTTGCTTTTGCTGTTGTGAAGTACTTGTTTGTTCATTTGCTGCATGTATATGAGTTGTAGCACTTGAAGTTGAGGCCTACTCTAGGGAAGGAGGGCTAGCATATTCCATAGCTCTCTTCTTACTTCTTCTGTTATGGGCAACAAAATTTTGGTTTACATTACAATGCTCCTCAATCTGATGATTCATGAAAGAGAAATCATCACATCCTTGAATATATGAGGCCTCCTTGGGATGATCCTCCTTGTATGATTGCTTTGCTGCAGGTTCTTGGTCAGTCAGGGCCAAATAAGATTCTACCTTCTGGCACATGCAATAGGTATAAGAATAGTTGCAGGAAGGACAAAAATCTTGATCTTGGGCCAAGTTATTTTGAGGGACTATAGCTCTATTCTGATTTGAGCTTGAAGCAGGAGCATGACTATTTTGCCTACCCTGATCAAAAGAGCTATTCCACTTATTAGGAGACCTACCACCATTTGGAGCTTGATATTGAAATTGTGGAGGCTTGCCACCTTGAGCTTGCTGCCTTTCTAAGGCCACCACCTTGTTACTCATTTTTTGTATTATAGAAAAACTATCCTCTAATCTCTTCCCTTGGTCCTTCAACTCCCTCCCCTGCTCTTGCAATTTTTTTATCTAGGATCTTCTCTCTTTTATCTGTATTCAGCACTAGACCTTGGAGCATCTCTTTGAGTTCATCTATCCCATTTGAGGATGTGGAAGCTTGAGGGGCTGGAGTAAGGGCTTGTGATGTAGAAGCTATAGGAAGAGGGGCCATTGCTGGTTTGTGGTTGGGAACATCAAGAAAGAAAGGCATAGGGGGCCTTGGAGCCAATTTTTCTCCTTGTATCAAGATGTTCTCAGCTTTTATGGCTATCTCATAAGCATTAGGCAAGGTATCTCCTCCCATAGTTTGGATTGTAGTGGCAATATCACTGTTAAAAGCTCTAAGGTAATGCAAGAAGGCATTACTAGGGGTAGGTTTCACTATAGTGGGTATTCTATCCCATGTCTTTTGAAATCTATAATTAAAATCAGTCATACATTCATGGGGGGCTCTTTTTATTGTAGTCAACTGCTCTAAAAGTGATAAATGGTCACTCTTATCCTCAAAATGTTTGCATAATCCTGCTCCTAGTCCATCCCAATCAGTTATAGAACCATGAGCTAAGCCTCTATACCACTGTAATGCTTTTACTTTTAAAGATGAGGCTAGAAGTCTGATGGCAACATCATCCTTTGTAATACCATGAATATTGTAGACATTTGCTACCTCTTGGATATGCTCTAAATGGGAGATGGAAGTTTCACCAGTAAAACCAGGTATTCTTTTTAGTGCAAATATTGGTATATCATGTCTTTGGGCTAAAAATAGAGGACTTCCACCATTAAAGGTGGCAAAAGCATGAATTCTTGGCTATGCCATGTAAACAAGTGTTCTATTGATGAGTGTTGATGGCAATCTAGGCTAAGCTCGAATAGTAGGAGGAGTAGAGATAGATCTTATAGGTATATTAACTATTATTACACCCCTAACTGGTGATAATGAAGTCCTAGTCCTCCTTCTTCTAGGATTTGAAAGAGAAAGCTCTTGATATTGAAATTTACCTCTAGAAGACGCCCTTGTTTCAGCTCTAGGAACGAATCACTGCAATTTTGCCCTGGAACTAGATTTGTTGATGTTCAAAGTCACCAAGTACGTTGAAGGATCAACCTCTTAAAGGCTTGAATACTGAAGCCAACACTACCCCTTCAGCATTAATCTCTGAAACTCTTTCTTCTAGACACCAGTAGACTTTAAATTTTGTTTGAAAAGTGTCCCACTGGGCATGCCAAAAACTATTTTCACTTAGGTTTGCACCCTTGTCCAAGCCCTATGCACGAGGACAACCCAGTGAAACATGGAAACAACCTCCAAGCTGTGGGACTTGAACTGTGAGGTTGAGTCTCTGGACAAGGCCATCTTCCTCTTACTATCAGGGCGTACCTAACTACTCTCAGAAGGAAAAGGGGAAGAAGGAGATGTAGACAACAAGTCTACCCTACCTAAACTACGAAGGTGATGCACCAAAATAGAGTGTTCAGACTCATTTCTACCCATATATGTGCTACAAAACTAAAATAACATTCAAGAGACATACACATTCAGACTTACGTCAATCAATAACCACATACAAATTAGGAAACCAAATTGAATAACATAAGGAAAGGGAGGATTTCACTTATATATTATCCAATAGGTCAAAAAATAGATACAGTATGCAAACCACAGATCTCAACAATACACCAATGAGAGGCAAGATGGATGCGCATGCACATTGATGGCTGAAGGAGATGATACAGAATGATATACGACTTAGAGACAAAGGGAATTTTACACTGCAGATTTGCAAGCAATAGCAGAGAAATTAGAAAGAGTCGACCCTAGAAAAAGATCACAAAATTGCCTTTATAGTTCAGGCATAATTGAGGATTTTTGCATTACATTTACTTCTCACCTACTGGCATTAACTTCTCACCCTGGGAATCCAATAAAAGATCTAATTTGAAAATGGTTTGCGTACCAAAAAATCTGATATTTCTTTGAGAAAGAGCTCGGAGAAGATAGAAACGGTGCCCCAACATTCCCTGACATAGTAGATAGATCGACTGGATGGATGGAGTGTCTTTCTACACTTGGTATTCATTCTGAGTTGGTGGCAATTAATCACATGATTAGATTCACAGCAAAACTTTGATCTCTTATTGTTCCTGGTCTCATGAATCCGTCGAAGTGAAATAGTCAACCAAGCTCTACAAGCTAGCTGGGCCATGCGAGCCAATGATACTCTTTATTTTTTGTCACCCTAGAAGTCCTCCCGTGGTTGACCACCTTTATTAAACTAACGGTGCCACCCTTCAAATATTAATGCTAACTGTAATGGTTACACTAACTGGTAGTTTCCGACCATCAATCTCGACCAGGCTAGTGAGACACGTGTCATCAGGGTGCTATGTCGCCAACATATACATCGTGCAGCTTCTTCATAGCGATACAGTGCTGTCCGCTGATCTCTGCAGATCTGACGATTGTGAAGACTCGTTGTGTGTTGTACTTGCTTCTTACCCTGGGCCCCTCATACTTGGCACCACCTCAGCAACCACATCATGCTTGAATGACACCTAGCCATCTTTAGCATACATTACTTGGCGAGACCTGGTCCTACGAGGACACATTTCCACTAGGCGCCAACTCACTATTGTAAATCCCATGCAACTTCTCCATAGTGTGATGGTGCCTGTCGTTGATCTGCCTTGATCTGACAGCCATGAAAGATACTGCTGTCCCCTGCCCCTCAGTGTATCAGTCAATGGGAACTGGCCGCGTGCCAACCATTTGTATTTTCTGCGCCTCTAAACTTGGACCCACCAGACACATGTCCTCCAAGCGCCATGTCATTAACATAAAACTTGTGCAGCTTATCCATAGCGCGATGGCACCTATCATTGATCTCTGCAGATTCGATGATGGAGATCTTAACGCTTTCATGCACTAGCGACACTGACTATACTCTAACCTAGCATACGTGGTTGCTCCCCATTGGCCTAATGAAGCACCACCTTGGTCTGACAAAGCACCAACCTGGAGGGTCCGTACCGCCTTGACCCTACTGAGGGACACGTGTCAACCAGGCGCTATGTCGCTAACGGAAAACTCATGAGTTTTCTGTTGGAACCATGGTGCCTTGAAGCATTTTGAAGCTTTCTAGCCCATGAAACTGACTGCCCGCCGCTGACTTTCCGATGACGGAACCTACCTACCATCAGACATTTCTATTGGGCGCTATGTCGCAATGTATATTTTTTGGCCAACACATGATAGCGACATAGCGCCCATGTTGCCGCAAAACTTTTTTGACCTGCCAAACCTGTTGCCTGGCCTGTTGGACCCACCGGACACGTGGGGAAAGGGTGCCATGTCGCGAATGTAAATCTCATGTAGCTTCTGATGATGAGATAGCACCAACCGTAGATCTGACTTAGATCTGACGGTAGAGAACTTACGGGCTGTGGAAACTTTTACAAGGCTTGACCATTTAGATTTTTTGATGTTTCCTAGGCATTAAAATAATATTAATTCTCGGACTAGCCGTTGGACGGGCTGGATATTTAAAATTTGAATCCTTGGCGGGTGAACAAATGATAACAACTATATTCTGAAAGATTTCATAAATGTTAAACTAGATGCAAAAAGTGAAGAAGGTATATTCCTAGGTTACTCCACAAGAAGTAAATCTTATAAGTGTTTAAATACTAACACTAACAAAGTTGTGGAAAGTGCAAATGTGAAATATGATGAATATACAAAAGTATGTGAGGCTAAACCTATGAAGGAACTAGAAGAATATAAATCATTTGTATACTTTTATAAAGGTATGCCTGCTAAATAAGATGCTACAAATCAAGTTACAAACCAACAACAAGTTTTATTGACTGCCAAGTCACATACTATGCGCATCGAGTTGCATTCAGTAATTGGTCTACATTTAGGTGTTGAGTTATTTAATGAAGTTGAGGCACATTTTGATTCTAAGATTAGTGTACATGAAAGAAATTTTGAAATACCTGATAGAGATGTACATAGTGATTCAAAAGTTGAAAGACCAAATGAAGAAACCAGAGCTGAACCAAGATTGTCTAAATATGTCAAGAGATATCATCCTACTACACAAATCATCGGAGATAAAGATGCTAGACCAATGAAAAGGAAAAAGTTGAGAAATGATACATGTTTTTTGAGTATGAAGGAACCCAAAATAGTGAAAGATGCCTTAGAAGACATGGAATGGAGTAAGGCCATAGAAGATTAGATTGGACAAATTAAGAAAAATAAAACATGGACTCTAGTTCCTAGCCTAGAAGACAAAAATGTGATTGGCACCAAGTGGGTATGTAGAAACAAGTGTAACACCCCGCCAAGGGATCCAAAAGAATTAACCTAAAATTTCACTAAGTTTGCTAAACATTTTTTTTTTTTTTTTAGTAAGAAAGTATGACATACACATCAACAAATAGTAGCGGAAGCAATAACATGTAATCATCGACAAACATACAATGCAAGTTACATTTCTTAAAGATCCCAAGACGTTGAGTCACGTTTAAATTTAATTAATTCTAAGTCTAACAACTAACACATACATATAAAAGAATAATCAGAAACTCCAATGTCCATAATATACATTTGTTCCGAATGCTCCTTGGCAAATTAATTCGGAATGCTCATTCATCCACTGTACATGTCACAGGGTATGAAAGGCTTAAAAGAATATACATATGTAAAGATCAAGATACAACATCCTCAAATCCATAATACAAAGTACAGTAAAAATATATGAAACTATTCACCATACATGATACATCCATACATCCATAATGATAAAACATCTATCATAAAATCTAACCATCCATCATAATAATCCAAGAACATAGTGAAGGTAAATGCCAATCATGAAAACTCCAGCCACGGTGACCACGGAATGGATCTCAATGGTAAGAGTAAAAGCACTACCACCCGACCGCGTGGAACCTAAATGGTCCACTCCCACCGCGCTGAGGAGATAGTCTCAAGTCCCAAATAGGATAACAAAACCTATAATCATAAATACTCTCTAAGTCCAGGAAATCCTATAAGTATGCTAACTCAAGGGTTCCTAAAAAGATCAACATCTAAATCCCAAAGGTACCACAAGACACGTAGGAAACCTAAGATGCAAGCGGGAAAGTGTCATCGCAAAAGTCATGTAGAAGTTACCCGAGCAATCCCTTAGGAATCTCGGGTCCCTACTGATCATGCGGCCACTAGTATCCTCTCATACTGACGAGGCATACTATGGAATGCAAGGTCATAACCGAGCGTCCTCTCTACCCCATCCTAGTCTGTACTAGCACTCATGGCATGGGAGAGAACATACAATTATCTTGTTAGGTTCATTTTCTCTCATTTAGTGTAAATGTTTTCACTTATTAAAAAAAAATGACTTACAATGGGTTTCTCAAGGCAGCCTCTTAGGGCTCCGACCCCCATTGCAAGCCACTTCCCGACTCTACACATAGATAACCTACCCTAGCTCATGAACTCGTAAATCAAAGAATCATAATAAAACCATCTCAGTCCTATACGAGCAACTGAAAATATCATAAAAAAAAAGATAATCCACAAAATATATCAGTTCTTCATGAGCAACAGATAACATCAAATAGTAATCATATAATCATGATAGTTCTCTATCAGCAACTGAAGGCATCAATAATAAGTCACAAAAACCAATGGTTCTCTAATGAGCAACCAGAAAGTAATACAAGTATAACTGATCGAGACTCAGAAATGGTTATCAAATATAACTGATCGAGACTCAAAAATGGTTAAGTTAGGTATTCTCAAATACATACATCTCAGCTTCACACAAGGAACTGTAAAGCAATCACAAACAGTAAACACAATCATGTCATAGAGCACTTCATCACATTACCATGGTCAGGTTAAGAAAGATCGAGACCAAATCATCAAGACATCACATTCACAAACCCCGAGCCTCTGGTAACAACCTGAACTGGTCAACGCTAAACCAACCCCAAAACATTCAAAGTACAAAGACAACATCAAAGTCTCAGAGATTGGATCTGAAAGTATATTATTTAAGTCAAGGTAAGGTTTGTGTTTTATTTTAATGTCGAATTCAAGTAACAAAGTTTTCACAACTACCCTTTTTCGAATAACCCATTTCTATAATAACTTTCATTAAATCAATATCCAAATTTATAATTTAGTCAAATAAAATTCATTATTAATTAACTTAATTAAAATAATTTTAATTAAATTAATCAATATTCATTTGATCTAATTACTTATTTTAATCTATCCATTAATTGTTAAATTATTAATTTTTAACTAAAATTATCAATAATTTAATATTTACCATTTATGTGAAATACATTTTATATTTATTATTTAAGTATTAATAAAATAAAACTTTTATTAAATAAAAATATATAATAATTTTATTAATTAAAAATTTTAATTAATAATAAAAATCATTTTTTGTAAATAATATATATTAAAAAAAAAATGAATTTACAAACTATACATATATATATATATTTTAAAAATAATTTAAAAAAATAAAAATAAAACACTTTACAATATAAAATCGTTGGCTTAAATAAGCCGACGGCCTGCCGCAGACCTGCGGATGCAGGGCCTGCGGCAGCAGGTACGTCGTACCTACTGTCGCAGTACCTGGGACGCAGGTCTGTCGGCTGAGCCGACCGTGGGGGGTGGGCACGGGGTAATTCCCTCCCCCCCCACAAACTTATAAAAATATTATTATATTTAATTTTATTTTATTTTATATATATATATTTTTAAAAAAAAGGTACAATCAATATATATATATATTTTTAAAAAGAAATACAATCAATATATATATAAACATTTTTAAAACTATATATATATTAAAATAATTAATTAATCTTTTTTTTTTTTTTAAAATATATATATAAATATATGCCTTGAAAGATTGTTTCCTCCTCTATCTTGATATAGAAAATATAGTCATTCATCCAAACGTTAATCTAGAATCTCGGTATTAAATTCAACCCTTCCCATTTTAATCTCATGTTGGAAGAAGTTTATAAACAAGTAACTGATAAATACCAATATCGTAATGTTTAAGTATTCTTCACAAGGAATTTCAGATTTACAAACCCCAGACACGAAGAAGACAGGAAAGGATAATTGCGTATTAAATCGATAATCGAAAACACCAGACCCTACCTGATTCTGATGCTATTATGCAATCTCCAGGAACTGTGAAAGAATTCGCTCCTCTCAATAACCTTCCTCTGGAAAACTTTCTTGGTATCAGCTTTCTGAAATTCGCTTCCAAAATTGTCTCCCCCAAAAATTCTCGTCCAACTTCGTATATCACAAAAATGAACCCCCAAAGTTGTGATAAGAAAATTCTCCTCAATTCAGGGCACTAATTGTGCGTTTACCTGAGAAGACTCTTTTCACAACTCAGTTAACTCCAAAAATAACTTTTATTATCTTTTCTAATTCTTTTGCATTCAACTTTCATGCACATTAAGTTGAATTATTAAATAACTTTATTTAAAATTTCACTTGACTTCAATTCTTAATTAATTTATTACTTTAAATCTTATGTGCACTTTTAAGAAATTAAAATAATATTATTAATTTTTATAATTTAATCTTTTAATTTAATTCTTATATTTAACTCATGTTTAGATCATGCGATCTAGAATTCTTATTAAATTAATATCTTTCAACTTTTTAATTTATTTTAGAACTTAATTGATAACATATTTAATTAATTTAAATAACAATAATATTTAGCATTTATTTAAAAATGAACTCCAAATATATTATTATTAAATTAAATAAATATTATCCTGTTCTAAATATATCTTGAACTTTAATTTCCAACTTTAATTCTTTTATTTAATTAATTAATTAATTAATTAACTATAAAGATATCATAATAATTCCTTATTAAATTAAATCATTAATTAGTCTTTTTAATTAGACTTAATTAATAGAAAATACACCAAGGACTCATAAAGCAACATACGAAAACCCATCATAGAAAAATACATACCAAATCAAACAAAAAGGTTATAATCACAAAATTACATCATTTGATGCATTCGGAGGGTACTTAACTCAGATACTTGTCCTAATTATCAATTAGGACAATTGGCTAGAGGGTTTAGGATTTGGACTTAAGAGTTTATCTCGCCTCTCTTACCATTGAGACAGTGCGATAGGGTACGCTCATCCTGACAATTCAGGGAAGTCGATACCCAGTACCTACAACCTGCATAAAATCCACACATGTACAAACACAATATTCTAAGCTAAACAAGCAATGGCAGGAAGTGGTGCATCGTGTAGATCCCGACTAGCAGGTGACTACGACTCCCTTCCTTAACCATATCAGAAACACCATACATAAATAAAACAACACGCACACCATACACATGCAGTATGGGGTAAGTATCCATAAGAGGCACATGAAATAATAAGCCATCTAACTAATCATCATCGATAACTAAAACCATTGAATAATCATCATACATGCATGAAATATAGAGTACCAAGTAATCTCATCATATAATAAACTGAGTGTAAACATCATCTGATAATCTCTAAAATAATAATACTACTCATCAAACATAATTTGGCCTAAAAGAGTTTAGCAATCATATCATAAATGTAGCTCGAAAAATGTAAACTAGGGGCAGGCACTACATCCACCCCCCCTAGACTTAGGCTTACTCCTGGAAGCCTATAAACAAATAAGGATATAAATTCCGTAATCTAGATGCATCCTCCCATGTTGCTAAAGAGTCATCAGTAGGGTCCCATTTGACCCTTACCTGCTCTATGGTTCGACCCCTGAGGGTCAACTCCCGCTGCTTCAGAATACAACTTGGCTCCAAAGCCAGCTGCCCGTCCTCTACCTGTAATGCATTCCAATCAAGAATATGTACAACATCAGAAATACACTGTCTAAGTACTGAAACATGGAAAACATCATGAATGCGAGCAAGGCTGGGCGGTAAAGCAAGACGATAGGCAACTGGACCAATCCTCTCAAGAATATCGAATGGTCCCACAAAGCGAGGTGCTAGCTTCGAGCCCTTTCCATAACGGATCAGACTCTTCCGCAGACGCACTCTCAAGAAAAAATTCTCTCCCACAGCAAACTGCTTATCTGACCTATGAGCATCAGCATACTTCTTCTGCCTATCCTGTGCCATTGTCAAGTGCTCTCGGATACGCACCACCTGTTGCTCCATGTCACGAAGCATCTCTAGGCCCAACAAGATGCGATCCTCAAGGCTATCCCAACTCAAAGGTGTACGACAAGGGCGACCATATAAGGCTTGGAAAGGTGCCATGCCAATAGAACTGTGATACCCGTTGTTGTAAGCAAACTCCACTAGGTAGCGATAGTCCTCCCAATGAGTCTGCCTATCCATCACGTACATCCTCAACATATCCTCGAGAACCTGATTCACTCTCTCTGTCTGCCCATCTGTCTCTGGGTGATATGTTGAACTGAAGTTCAACTGTGCTCCAAGATCATGCTGTAGTGATGTCCAAAATGCGGAAGTGAAAACATGATCCCTATCAGAAATGATCTTTCAGGGAATACCATGTAGTCTCACTATGTCACGCATGAAGACATTAGCTACTGAAGCTGCAATGTAGGAAGACCTGATTGGTGCAAAATGTGCCACCTTGGTCAACCGATCAATGGTGACCTTGATAGCATCATGACGACGAAGAGTCATAGGTAATCCTACTATGAAATCCATAGAGATGATGTCCCACTTCCATGAAGGAATGAGATTCGATTGCAAGAGCCCTGCCGGATGCTAGTGTTCTGCCTTGACTCTCTGACACTCAAGACATCTAGCCACAAAATCAGCAATGTCGCGCTTCATCCCGGACCAATAGAATAAATGTCGCAAATCTGCATGCATCTTCTTGACACCTGGATGTGCCAAGTAAGGTGCACGATGGGCCTCTGATAGGATCAATATGCGAAGTTCATCCAGTAGCGGCACATAGATCCTTCCTGAAAGTCTCAAAAGGCCATCTGACTCTAGGACATAGCCTAAAAACTTACCCTCCAAGGGTCTCCCTGAATTGATCTCACTGCACACCTCTAGATACCATGAATCAGTGGGGAGTGCCTGAAGTATCTGACATCTCAAATCGACACTAAGAGTCATAGATGATATCACATGTTTCCTGCGACTCAAAGCATCAGCTACGACATTCTCCTTCCCCTGGATATACTTCACCTCAAAGTCATACTCGCACAAAAACTCCATCCAACGCCTTTGCCTAGCATTCAGATTAGGCTGCATGAATATGTACTGAAGACTACGATGATCGCTATGTAGTTCAAATCTGTGTCCCAACAAGAAATGTCTCCATCTCACTAAGGCATGAACTACTGCTGCTAACTCAAGGTCATGTGTAGGATAATTCAACTCATGATCCTTGAGTTTGCGTGACTCATATGCAATCACTCGACCATTCTGCATTAGAACTGTTCCAATACCCTCGAGGGAAGCATCTGTACACACCATGAACTCACCTTCTGGATCAGGTACCGCTAAGATCGGTGCACTGGTCAGAAGCTCTTTGAGTTTCTGAAATGCTTCTACACACTTTTCTGTCCAAAGAAACTTCTTTCCTTTCCTCTGAAGGGAGGTGATAGGGTGTGCTATTCTAGAGAAGTTTTGAACAAATCTGCGATAATACCCAGCTAGACCCATGAAACTACGAATCTCCAACACAGTAGTGGCTACAGGCCAATCTACTATTGCCTGGATCTTCGCAGGGTCTACAGAGATACCTTCACCTGAAATAACGTGTCCCAAATACTATATCTCTGATTGAAAGAAATCAGACTTTGCCGCATTGGCATAAAGTTGATTATCTCTCAAGCACTGCAAAACTAAACTCAAATGTTCCTCATGTTCCTTTTGGGACTTAGAATATATCAGAATATCATCGAGGAACACAAGAACAAATCTATTAAGATAGGAACGGAACACCCCATTCATTAAGCACATGAAAACTGATGGAGCGTTCGTCAGCCCAAAGGGTACCACTATGAACTCATAATGCTCGTAGCAAGTTCGGAAGGCGGTCTTATGAATATCAGCCTCCTTGATGCAAAGTTGATAGTATCCTAACTTAAGATCAATCTTAGAGAACACTGTAGCTCCCTTGATCTGATCAAATAAATCATCAATCCTTGGTAAAGGATACCTGTTCTTTATTGTCACCTTATTCAGCTGTCTATAATCAATGCAAAGACGCAAAGAACCATCCTTCTTCTTCACAAAGAGCACTGGAGCTCCCCATGGTGATACACTAGGTCGAATACTACCCTTGGCCAAAAGTTCCTCTAACTGCAAACGCAACTCACTTAGCTCTTGAGTGGTCATACGGTAAGGAGCTCTAGAGATAGGTTCCGCTCCTGGAGTGAGCTCAATGCTAAAATCAATGTCTCTCTTCGGAGGCATGCCTGGAATCTCACTCGGAAAGACATCAATATACTCCTATAAAATAGGGTGATCTAGGGTCTTCCTCGTAGATTCTTCCTCATCAAGCTCATTTACCGTAACGGCAAATACCTGACACCCCTTACGAAAGCTTCGCTTAAGTTGCATAGTAGAGATCATTCGTAGGGATATAGGCCTCGGTATCCCCACAATCTCAACATCCTTCCCTTGGTCATCCTGACACATAATGGTCTTCTTTCTGCAGTCAATACTAGCCCTATGAGAGCCAAGCCAATCCATACCTAAGACCACATCGTAGGAGCCAAGAGGAATAACTCGAAAATCGACTGAAGTCTCGAACCCTCCTATGCTAAGTCCACACTTATGAACTACCGAATCTGTGGAAACTTTAGCACCTGAGGCTAGTTCCACTTGCCAACCATGATCTTGCTTAACCGACTCTAGCTTACACTTATCAACTAGAGATGGAGAAATGAAAGAATCTGTAGCACCTGAATCAAATAATACAGAGAGAGGTGTACCTCGGATAGCTCCTGTAGTCTCAACTACTATCCCCTGATGGCCTGCCTGATGGTGATCCACCGCTGCAAATACTCTATGAGATCCACCTGTATTTCCAACTGTAGGCTCAGATGCTGCTGGCCTGGGTCCTCAATACTGAGATGCTCGCTGTGGGCAGTATGCTGCAATATGACCAATCTGTCCACACGAATAACATCCCGTGCCTCTGCCAGATCCTCTCCCTATAGGTGGTGCATTCGACCGCTGGTGGCTACCCCTGCTAGCAAAAGACTGGTTGCTCTGTGCAGGCCGAGATTGCTGATTCTGTCTATTACGTTGAGCATTGCAATTGATCCTAGAGTTGGATCCACCGCCACCACTTTGTGCCTGAGGGTAAAATCCCTTATGCTGCTGAGAATACTGATTCCTCCTAGGGAAGGGAGGCTTCCTGATTCCACTAGAATTGTGGTTGCCCTTAGATCCTGCTATAGTAGGCACTCCCACAAATCCTCCTTGCCCAAAGTTGACACTCTGCTCTACCAGGATAGCTCGATGTACCGCATCCTTGAGGGTCTTAGGCTCAAATACCTTAACACCCCCAATAAAACGGTTGTTCAAGCCTCGAATGAAATGTTGTGCCAACTATGCTGGGTTGTCACTGAATCCCGAAAAAGGCATGAGCTCATAGAACTTGCGCTCATACTCTACAACGGTCATAGTGAACTGTCTCAGGTTATGGAACTCATCTGCTCTATGCTGCTTCCATTCCTCTGGTAGGAATCGCTCATGAAAACTCTCCAAGAAAATCTCCCAAGTGACACTACCCATGTCAATGCCCAACTTCTTCTCCTCAATAGTCCACCAGGTGACTCCAAATAACTCTAGATTGGTAATGGAAAACCTCGCTTTGACATTACTGTCAAAGTCCTGCATAGCAAAAATCCTGTCAAGGGCAATAAGCCACTGCTCAGCTACATACCCAGAACCTTGCCCATTAAAGGGCTTGATCTTGGACCTCTGAAGATCCTTCATCTGAGAAGATACTATGAATCTATGTTGATCCTTCTGAGGACTCCTAGATCTGCGTCTATGCTCATGTCCAACCTAGTGTGCTCTATCCTGCTCAAGAACAGGAGGTAAGCGATCAATAAGGGTTCGCATCATTTGCCTCAGATCAACCTCCTCAGAGTCGGCATGTCCCTCATCGTGGTTCTCTTCCTGATGCTCACTGACATGCTCTTCCCTATTCTCTTCCTGAATGGGGCTCTCATGGATAGACTCATGAACACTAACATCTCTGCCTCGTCCACGACCTCTACCACGGCCAAGGCTACGGCCCCTAACGGAAGATCTCATCCCAGATACCATCCTACAATAATATCCAAGACACAAGATGCTAAAATAACCATAAAACATACTATTGAAATACATAGATAAAAGACACATGTTTTGCAAACAAGATATTTTCAATTTTCAGTTTACCTATAATTTCAGTTTAAGTATAATTTCAGTTTCGAAGTTTTGAGTGTTGAAGTATGAATAAAATAGGTAACTAATAGTTTATATACTGTTTCAGTTCAACTAGCTTCAAGTTTTAGTTTAAGGTTTGCATTTTTATTCAACTAGTTAACACTAGTGGCGTTCCAATATACCCAGAGCTCCCAATGTAGAAACTTGGGCTCTGATACCAGATGTAACGCCCCGCCAAGGGATCCAAAAGAATTAACCTAAAGTTTCACTAAGTTTTCTAAACATTTTTTTTTTTTTTTTAGTAAGAAAGTATGACATACACATCAACAAATAGTAGCGGAAGCAATAACATGTAATCATCGACAAACATACAATGCAAGTTACATTTCTTAAAGATCCCAAGACGTTGAGTCACGTTTAAATTTAATTAATTCTAAGTCTAACAACTAACACATACATATAAAAGAATAATCAGAAACTCCAATGTCCATAATATACATTTGTTCCGAATGCTCCTTGGCAAATTAATTCGGAATGCTCATTCATCCACTGTACATGTCACAGGGTATGAAAGGCTTAAAAGAATATACATATGTAAAGATCAAGATACAACATCCTCAAATCCATGATACAAAGTACAGTAAAAATATATGAAACTATTCACCATACATGATACATCTATACATCCATAATGATAAAACATCTATCATAAAATCTAACCATCCATCATAATAATCCAAGAACATAGTGAAGGTAAATGCCAATCACGAAAACTCCAGCCACGGTGACCACAGAATGGATCTCAATGGTAAGAGTAAAAGCACTACCACCCGACCGCGTGGAACCTAAATGGTCCACTCCCACCGCGCTGAGGAGATAGTCTCAAGTCCCAAATAGGATAACAAAACCTATAATCATAAATACTCTCTAAGTCCAGGAAATCCTATAAGTATGCTAACTCAAGGGTTCCTAAAAAGATCGACATCTAAATCTGAGAGGTACCACAAGACACGTAGGAAACCTAATATGCAAGCGGGAGAGTGTCATCGCAAAAGTCATGTAGAAGTTACTCGAGCAATCCCTTAGGAATCCCGGGTCCCTACTGATCATGCGGCCACTAGTATCCTCTCGTACTGACGAGGCATACTATGGAATGCAAGGTCGTAACCAAGCGTCCTCTCTACCCCATCCTAGTCTGTACTAGCACTCATGGCATGGAAGAGAACATACAATTATCTTGTTAGGTTCATTTTCTCTCATTTAGTGTAAATGTTTTCACTTATTAAAAAAAAATGACTTACAATGGGTTTCTCAAGGCAGCCTCTTAGGGCTCCGACCCCCATTGCAAGCCACTTCCCGACTCTACACATAGATAACCTACCCTAGTTCATGAACTCATAAATCAAAGAATCATAATAAAACCATCTCAGTCCTATACGAGCAACTGAAAATATCATTAAAAAAAAGATAATCCACAAAATATATCAGTTCTTCATGAGCAACAGATAACATCAAATAGTAATCATATAATCACGACAGTTGTCTATCAGCAACTGAAGGCATCAATAATAAGTCACAAAAACCAATGGTTCTCTAATGAGCAACCAGAAAGTAATACAAGTATAACTGATCGAGACTCAAAAATGGTTATCAAATATAACTGATCGAGACTCAAAAATGGTTAAGTTAGGTATTCTCAAATACATACATCTCAGCTTCACACAAGGAACTGGAAAGCAATCACAAACAGTAAACACAATCATGTCATAGAGCACTTCATCACATTACCATGGTCAGGTTAAGAAAGATCGAGACCAAATCATCAAGACATCACATTCACAAACCCCGAGCGTTTGGTAACAACCTGAACTGGTCAACGCTAAACTAACCCCAAAACATTCAAAGTACAAAGACAACATCAAAGTCTCAGAGATTGGATCTGAAAGTATATTATTTAAGTTAAGGTAAGGTTTGTGTTTCAGTTTAATGTCGAATTCAAGTAACAAAGTTTTCACAACTACCCTTTTTTGAATAACCCATTTCTATAATAACTTTCATTAAATCAATATCCAAATTTATAATTTAGTCAAATAAAATTCATTATTAATTAACTTAATTAAACTAATTTTAATTAAATTAATCAATATTCATTTGATCTAATTACTTATTTTAATCTATCCATTAATTGTTAAATTATTAATTTTTAACTAAAATTATCAATAATTTAATATTTACCATTTATGTGAAATACATTTAATATTTATTATTTAAGTATTAATAAAATAAAACTTTTATTAAATAAAAATATATAATAATTTTATTAATTAAAAATTTTAATTAATAATAAAAATCATTTTTTGTAAATAATATATATTAAAAAAAAATAAATGAATTTACAAACTATACATATATATATATATTTTTTTAAAATAATAAAAATAAATAAAAATAAAACACTTTACAATATAAAACCGCCGGCTTAAATAAGCCGACGGCCTGCCATAGACCTACGGACGTAGGGCCTGCGGCAGCAGGTACGTCGTACCTGCTGTCGCAGTACCTGCGACGCAGGTCTGTCGGCTGAGCCGACCGTGGGGGGTGGGCACGGGGTAATTCCCTCCCCCCCCACAAACTTATAAAAATATTATTATATTTAATTTTATTTTATTTTATATATATATTTTTTTAAAAAAAGGTACAATCAATATATATATATTTTTAAAAAGAAATACAATCAATATATATATAAACATTTTTAAAACTATATATATATTAAAATAATTAATTAATCTTTTTTTTTTTTTTTTTTTAAATATATATATAAATATATGCCTTGAAAGATTGTTTCCTCCTCTATCTTGATATAGAAAATATAGTCATTCATCCAAACGTTAATCTAGAATCTCGGTATTAAATTCAACCCTTCCCATTTAAATCTCATGTTGGAAGAAGTTTATAAACAAGTAACTGATAAATACCAATATCGTAATGTTTAAGTATTCTTCACAAGGAATTTCAGATTTACAAACCCCAGACACGAAGAAGACAGGAAAGGATAATTGCGTATTAAATCGATAATCGAAAACACCAGACCCTACCTGATTCTGATGCTATTATGCAATCTCCAAGAACTGTGAAAGAATTCGCTCCACTCAATAACCTTCCTCTGGAAAACTTTCTTGGTATCAGCTTTTTGAAAATCGCTTCCAAAATTGTCTCCCCCAAAAATTCTCGTCCAACTTCGTATATCACAAAAATGAACCCCCAAAGTTGTGATAAGCAAATTCTCCTCAATTCGGGGCACTAATTGTGCGTTTACCCGAGAAGACTCTTTTCACAACTCAGTTAACTCCAAAATAACTTTTATTATCTTTTCTAATTCTTTTGCATTCAACTTTCATGCACATTAAGTTGAATTATTAAATAACTTTATTTAAAATTTCACTTGACTTCAATTCTTAATTAATTTATTACTTTAAATCTTATGTGCACTTTTAAGAAATTAAAATAACATTATTAATTTTTATAATTTAATTCTTATATTTAACTCATGTTTAGATCATGCGATCTAGAATTCTTATTAAATTAATATCTTTCAACTTTTAAATTTATTTTAGAACTTAATTGATAACATATTTAATTAATTTAAATAACAATAATATTTAGCATTTATTTAAAAATGAACTCCAAATATATTATTATTAAATTAAATAAATATTATCCTGTTCTAAATATATCTTGAACTTTAATTTCCAACTTTAATTCTTTTATTTAATTAATTAATTAATTAATTAACTATAAAGATATCATAATAATTCCTTATTAAATTAAATCATTAATTAGTCTTTTTAATTAGACTTAATTAATAGAAAATACACCAAGGACCCATAAAGCAACATACGAAAACCCATCATAGAAAAATGCATACCAAATCAAACAAAAAGGTTATAATCACAAAATTACATCATTTGATGCATTCGGAGGGTACTAACTCAGATACTTGTCCTAATTATCAATTAGGACAATTGGCTAGAGGGTTTAGGATTTGGACTTAAGAGTTTATCTCCCCTCTCTTACCATTGAGACAGTGCGATAGGGTACGCTCATCCTGACAATTCAGGGAAGTCGATACCCGGTACCTGCAACCTGCATAAAATCCACGCATGTACAAACACAATATTCTAAGCTAAACAGGCAATGGCAGGAAGTGGTGCATCGTGTAGATCCTGACTAGCAGGTGACTACGACTCCCTTCCTTAACCATATCAGAAACACCATACATAAATAAAACAACACGCACACCATACACATGCAGTATGGGGTAAGTATCCATAAGAGGCACATGAAATAATAAGCCATCTAACTAATCATCATCGATAATTAAAACCATTGAATAATCATCATACATGCATGAAATATAGAGTACCAAGTAATCTCATCATATAATAAACTGAGTGTAAACATCATCTGATAATCTCTAAAATAATAATACTACTCATCAAACATAATTTGGCCTAAAAGAGTTTGGCAATCATATCATAAATGTAGCTCAAAAAATGTAAACTAGGGGCAGGCACTACAACAAGTTAGATGAAAATGGTGAAGTCACAGAGAACAAGGCAAGATTAGTCTATAAAGGATATGCAAAAGAAGAAGGAATTGACTATGGAGAAACATTTGTCCCTATTGCTAGATTGGAAGGAGTAAGAACTTTTCTTTCTTTTTCTGCATACAAAGGTTTCAAAGTTTATCAAATGGATGTTAAATCTACATTTTTGAATGGTATATTAGAGGAAGAAATTTATATAGAACAACCAGAAGGATTTTTTGATTTTAAAAATAAAAATATGATATGTAGATTACACAAAGCTTTATATGGTTTGAAGCAAGCACCAAGAGCATGGTATGAGAGACTTGATAATTATCTTGGGAAGATTGGATTTGAAAGGACTGATGATAGCAACAATCTATACTTGAAGATAGAAAAAGGAAAAGGTATTTTGTTATTAAAAAATTTTGTTGATGATATCATATTTGGAGGTCAAGATACTTTATGTAAAACTTTTGGAAATGAAATGAAGCAAGAATTTGAGATGTCTATGTTTGGAAAGATCAAGTTCTTTGTGGGTTTGCAAGTACACTAGATTACATATGGTACATTCATCACTTAGTCAAAGTATGTCAAGGAGATACTGAAAAATTTTTGGATTGGAGGATTCCGAGCCAATAAGTACACCTATGGTTATAGGACATAAATTTTCAAAGAATGATGATACAATTGAGGTGAATCAAACATTATAGAGGTCTATGATTGGGAAATTAAAATATGTAGTACATAGTGGACCTAATATTGCATTACCTATAGAGATAGTTGCAAGATTCTCTACTAATCCTAGAGAGAATCATTTGATGGCTACAAAAAGAATAATGAGATATTTGAAAGGAACATAGGAATATGGTCTATATTACAAGAAAAAACAGAAATTTGAATTAAGAGCCTATATTGATGCTGATTTGGCTAGAAATATTGATGATAGAAAGAGCACTAGTTGAGGAGTATTTTTCTTAGGCAAGAGGCTAGTTACATGGACTAGCAAGAAAAAAAATTACATTTCACAATCTACTGCTAAAGATGAATATGTTGTTGCTATTGTAAATTGTATAGACATTGCATGGATCAAATAACTACTCAAAGGTATGAAGGAAGAGATTATTGATCCAATGATACTTTATTGTGATAATACAAGTGCTATAAATATATCAAAGAATCTTGTGATGCATATAAAGACTAAGCATATTGCAATCAAGTATCATTACTTGAGAGAATTAGTTCAAGATAAAGAGGTGGAGATGGAATATGTTAATACAAAAGAGAAAATTGTGGATATCTTCACAAAGGCATTACCCAAGGATGCTCATGAGTATCTAAGAGGTAAACTAGGAGATGCCCCTATCAAAGGATATCTAAGAAACAAGAGGAGTGCCCTGTATCAAAAAAATTAATTGACATATGTTACACATTGATGTAGTGGATCTTACTTAAGGAGCTGCCTAAAGTAATCAAAGAGCTAGAAGTACAAATTAGTCACAAGCAAGGTGATAGAGGGAAAAAGTGAAGAAGTTCATATCTGCATATTAAGATGACAAGTCTTTGGCATTGTTGTCACATAGGGAGATATCCCTGAACTACACAAACCTATGAGAGGCAGATATATAGGGAACTGAACAAAGACAGAGAAATCCTAACACACAGTATAAGGGAGAAATTATGACTATTGAAAGAGAAAGTATATCTGTTGATTACATCTACCTTGCAAGAGGAAGACAATGTAGAGGGAGATATAAGAAGTAATTAAGAGGGAGCCATAAGGATGAGTTGATTGTCTATTGATAAGAACAAAACAGAGTTTTATAACCTATTCAGAAGATGAAAGTAGCTAATAGAGGGAGAGATTTCAATACAAGGAATTATTTTCTTTTTGGTATTTTGTTGGTCTTACTATTTAAACCGAGTCAGTTTGGTTGATCAGTTTGGTTTTCCATCAATGCCAAAAAGGGAGATTGTTGAAAATAGATTGATACAAGTATGATAAATGTGTTTGAATCATTGTTTTGTCACTGATGTCAAACCTACTATTTTCTAGTAAGATAGCTACTTATATGATTTAAGTACTATCACTTGTTTGATTGATGAAGAGGATTTGATCAAATGATGTAACAATAACACCTAGAGGAAAGATTGAGTTATGATATAAAAAGGAGTACAAGAATTAGCTGAGATAGTGGTATCATAGTACATTGATAATCTACTTATGGTTGCAAAGATTGGTTGCACTGAGCAAGTTTAGAAGAACAAGTTAAAAAAATTTTGTCTACCAAGCTTGACCAAGTGGGTCGTAGGTGCCAAGCAAAGTTAGTGCAAGCCAAGTAGAAAATCAGTTGGAGCTAAGTAAAACTCTATTTTAGTGTATGCCAAGTAAAATAGTTGATGCTGAGTAAAGTTTAGTTGATGTCAACCACCAGTAAACTTTAGTTTGTGCTGAGTGATTTTACAGTGGATGTCGAGCAATGCAGTATGTGTTGAGTACCAGTAAACTTTAGTTCATGCCGATTGATTTTACAGTGGATATCAAGCAATGTAGTATGTGTCAAGCATTAAAAGCTAGTTAAAGCCAAGTGTCAACATTATTAGAAAGATCATGAATTTGATAGATTTGAGCTAACAAGTTTCTTTTCTTGGATTGTGTGAACCATGTGGAAGATAAGATTGATGATCTGGTAGCATAGAATTCATGATAAACCATTTTGAGGTGAATTCAAAGAGGATTAAATTAGAAGTTTCTAGAAAGGAATGAAATAAAATAAGGGGTAGTTTCATTGAATCCTAACTAATCTATCCTTACCCTAAATTGAATGATGGAGAATGAATAGAAAAATATTTTAGTTCTCTATATATATGGATGGCTAGTTAGAAGAAAAGGTTGTCATATGTAAGAACCTAAGGAAGACAAGGAGTCTAGGGTATTGATTCATTCAGTTAATGTTGTGGTCTCCACAACACACATCCCATTCCTTACTAGGAATGGGGACCTCATATCTTCTTCTTTTTTTTTTGACTCCCAGACTCATAGTTCAGGAGTTGGGAGAAGAAAACTCAGTTAAATAAGTTAGAATTTAAAAAAAAATTAAAAAATAAAATAATAATAATAATAATTTTGCATGCGCGCTTTTGAAAAAGCAAGAAAAAAAGGGAAGGGAGGTTATAAAATCCCCCTTCCCCCTTTTTTTACCTCATTGTTTTGAAGAAGAAGAGCTGAGGAGGGAAAGGTATGGAAACCTTCCTCCCTCCACCTCCATGTAGCCCTAGCGCTCACATGCGCATGACCAGAATAGGAAGTGCACGATGTGGCGCTACGTGCGCCACCACGGTGCTCTTCTAGGTTGTGCATGGCACACTACTGCGCAGCCACCATCGCACCCATTTGGGCATGCGACATGACCTCCGTCGTTGTGCCCTTTTGGGGTGTGCGATGCACTACCATCGCACCCTTTTAGATGCACGACACTATGCACGCCTTCTAGGCTATGCACGGCTGCCACCACATGCCCTCTAGGATCTACACACGTGACTGTTGTCACACCCTCTTGAGCACACACGTGGCCGCCGTGTCGCCACACCCTTTGTGTTGCCGCCATCATGCTTTAACACCCCCATCTTTGTTTTTTTTTTAAATTTAATTTTTGTTTATAAAGTCAAAAAATCCGAAATTTAAAAAAAAAAAGAAAAAGAAGAAAAAATAACACAAAAAATTAAATAAGTTCTAGGAGATCATTTTTTTTTAATGTTTTATATATATCCAATAATTAATCATTCTTTTTCTCTTTGTGATGTAGAGGTAATATAATCGATTGGCGTCCACATTCAGATCAACAGCAAAACTAGTTGTGTACAAATTCTAAGGCGTAACCCCGAAGTCATGGTTGCATGATGAACACTCTGAGATTAAAGACATAGAACTTGGACACACGGACTTGGGAGAGTTTTTGAGGATTTGTAACGACCCAACTGAAAGATCTTCTTTGAGATCCGCCTTAATCCGGTCTAGATTGGTAAATGTAGCATCACATCCTAGGACCATTCATTCAACTGAATTGATTATGACCTTATCTCGACATTTTGTTCTTGAGGAAAGGGTGGTAAAGAGCATCACTGGGGAAGTGGTCTTAGATCTATGACCTGATAATATCGAGAAGGTTTTTCACCTACCTAGAGCTAATCAGTTTATTAGGCTTTCATATGAAGCAGTCGAGAGGTGGCATAAGGATCATCAGCAAGAGGCCATTGACATCATATATTCCTCATACTTCATTGAGAAGCCATCTCAAGGAAAGACAATCAGTAAAGTAGATATGACTTGAGTATACATGAAGGATGACATTGGATATTCAATCATTCTCCTAAGTAGAGTTATGGGATTGCCTATAGCAGGTCATCTCGCTCCATTCATGGTTAACTTCATTAAGACCATCAGACATGCAAAGATGCCACTAGATTGGGCCACCACCCTAAGTGAGAACTTGTGTGATTAGTTGTGGATAGTAAAGGACAAGAAGAAGTTGTATATGACTTCTTATGTGGTATATCTACTTGCAGGAAGAGCCACTGACTATCCTAGGTTGTACAAGAAGGGCAGTATGTAGGATACTAACGCATGGCTGTATATAGTTTATCCTTGGCTAGTTTAGAAGAAGTTCTCACTGAAAAGAAAAGAGTATAGAATTGTGAATGATGCCTTCATCTTTTCCATCATTCGATTCATCGAAGGGGATTATGGGAAGAGATTGTCTGATGAGGCCAAGGCACAAATCACAACTCTTGGTGCATATTTCATTCAGTTCTAAACATTCACATACATTTGGGGTGGTGGTGCATCCATCTATCCAAAGAAACTCCCAAAATACCCAAGTGACAAGTTAGTTCTAATGGAAATTTCTCGGCAGATTGAGTCACCTTATGAGAGGATCAAGAAACAACGAGGACCTTATTGGGATTGGCCTTTTGTAATAGGAGCATACTAGGTAAAGAGAAAGTAGGATATCCTAACTTTTGAATGGGAATGGGAAAATTATCCTCTCAAAGAATATAACTCTCCCTAGTCATTCTTTGACAATGTTGGTAAAGTGGAAAATTTGGTAGGAAAAGAGTTCTACCATGAAGACGCCATTGAAGATCATTGGATGAATGTCACAAATGACTATGATGTTTTTATCAGGGACTATTGTAGAATGACTTTGTATTTAGTAGAGAAGGCTCTCCATTTGACCATCCCAGATGAGATAACGTTACAAGATTCGTAGGAGCTACTGGATCTCTTATTCAATACAAATAAAGTTGGCAAAACGCCCATCCTAAATGCAAAAATTGATACAGAGGAAGGAGATGATATTAATCATCAAGCAAGACATGTCATCCGAATGACAAAGAGTTAGATCAAGAAACCCTTTCCACTTGATCCAATTATGGACAGAGTGATATTCCATGCACATGCTCACCTAGAAAGGGTAAAGGGGAGGAAAGTCATAGTTCCTATCTTTGTGCTCCAGTCTCCTATCAGGCCAAAAATAGTCTACTAGCTTGATCATCTAGTGGGATACTACCATCCTTTAGAGAAGAAGAAAGAAAAGAGGAAGAGAGCCTCTCCTCAGAGGATCCAGATAGAGCATGTTGAAGAATAGGCCCCTTCGTAGCAACATGAATCTACTCCCTAGGAACCTCGAGACCCTAGAATTTCTCATAACTAGGTTGATTTTCCATTGCCTCCTATTTTGTCAAGCCAACAAGAAGAGGGAGAGATTCCAAAGACATCCATTTATCCGATGCATGAAGAGCTTGCTTCTCCTATGGTTCCATAGAAGCAAAAGAGGGTCAAGGTTAGAATGAACAAGAGGCAAAGAGTTCATAAAATATTAGTGCCTAATCCATCTATTTCTGAAGCCATTCCTAAGGAAGAATCAGATGTGGATGAAATAGAGTCAGATGGGGAGGAAGAGAAAGTACCTCTACAAGGGAGAACCTGACTAGCCAAAGCCACAAAATTAGAAAGAAAGAAGACTGTCACAAATACCCCACCACCTACCCAAGCTAAAATGGTAGACTTCTCTTCTTCAAAAGAAGAAGTACAATGATGAGTGAATGAGTAAAGGGAGCTAGGTGACAATATTCTCTCCATTACAAATTTTGATTCCATGCCAGTGGGTACAAAATTGGTTGGAGATAACATTAGAGATGCTCCTATAGGTGAATTTCAACAACAAGATTGGATGCAGATGCCACTTGAGACACAAGGTCCTCAACTAACACCCCCATCTTCACCTTAGGTTATGATGGTAGATAAGGTTTCAGTGACACTTCCACCTTCGAGTTCAGAAGAACATGTTCAGAAGGAATTATCATTACAAGGAGAACCAGAACCAAGGGTTATTGATGAGCCCTCAAAAGAGGCACAGGTAGTAGAATGTATACAACAGCCTCCCCAGGAAGTTGAGGATCAAACTACAGGATCTATAGAAACTAAGACTACAAAAGAAGAACCCTCACAACAAGAGACTCCGAGTAAGAGTGACAAAGGGAAGGAGGTAGTTGAACACATCCCTTCATCATCTAGAGCCAAGGTTACAGAAAGACATATCCTGAGATGGTTCTAAAAGGAAATAATGAGAAGTGCTAAGCATCAATTCCTTGCTTCAGAGGATGATATTTGTGACATTGCAGAGATTTTGAACAAACTTGACTCTCCATTACAGGATGCAACACCATTTGCATTCATTACTACTACTTGGAACCAAGACTTATTTGCATAGGTGGCTCACCCTTCGAAAGGTACAGATGAAGAAGTTGTCAGCCTTCAGGACTATGAAGTGAAGGATATCATGTTAGGAAAGCCTTCACGGGATACTTCTCGATAGATGATGACTATGGGAGTCAAAGAGATTCTTAACCATATGGAACATGATGAGATTGAAATCAAAGCACTTCGAAGGCAAGTTGAGATCTTGAAAGGATATTTAGCTAAAGTTATTGGTCCTCTTAATTCTGAATGCCCTAAGGAGACTTTGACTACCATTCTTAAAGAAGGGGAAGGTGTACAGCTCAGTCCATTTTTGAGAGCTTGTCAAGATTGGCGAGACAACCTTGAGGATAGGGGTGTCACTATAATTATAGGAAGTTTGAAGTTATTACATGCTACACAAGAGAATGTTGATAAGATCGTGGCAATTTTGAGGTAGGACTTTAGTATTATGGATGAGGTACGGATTTAGAGCAAGGATTTGCAAACTCTATAGGCGATTAAAGGACAAAGGTACCACATTTTGATTGATGTATATACTAGAGAAGAGCTAAACATGATAGATGATTGGATATAAAAGATTACAGAGGGAAATAAAGTGATGGGAACATTGCATGATGAGTTACATAGGCTCAAAGACCAAGCCCGAGAGTGAATTTTGGAAGCAGAAAAGTTGTACAGTGATGCATACTTGGATATTTTTGAAGATGAAGAATGAGAGAAGCATTTACCAGTTGAGGTAGTTGTGAAAAATTTTAGAAAGAATTTAGAGGAAGCATCTAGTGATGAAGACATCAAACAAGCCTTCAGACAGAAGAAGCATTGTTAGAGTTGGATACCAAACTCAAAGATTTTGCAGAAACTCAAATTGAGGTGGACAACTACAGACAGAAGGTCAAAGATAAGTATGAGGCTTTGGATCTTCCCAATGCTGCTAAGATTACTGAGATTATAGAAAAATTCAAGGGCAAACATCCTAACATATCTTTAGCATAGAGATGAGCAAAACCCAGATGCTAGAATTTTAATTTTGACACTTAGTAAAATTTTGAGATTTTGACCTAGTCGAGGTCTGTAGCTCCATAGCTTTGCAAGTCTGTAGCTCCATAGGTCCGCAGCTCTGCAATTCAGAGGTGCACCGACAGTTGACTACCAGTTCCAAAAATAGCACTTTTCATGCATTGGAAACGCATTTTGATGGCAAGTTAACTTAGACACACTTCAAGTGAAGGGTCGGCTTCTATTTTTTGTATCTCCATGCACTTCTACTTCGACTGATGGCTTCCTCCTACTTTCTCTCTCATGCTTTCATTATTTTCAAGATGTGAAGGGCTCATGCATCCAATTACTGAATAAAATATGGATGGAGTCCCTCTAAGCACCGGTTAGATTGCCAGTTTGTATATATTTAGTTTTTTTTAATGTTTTAAAAGCATTTTATTGCATCAAGATATCTCTCACTCTCAACACAAATTAAGGACATTATTTCTTATAAATACCCCATTGTAAAATGTAACAAGGGTTGTCATTATTATGCAATAAAGGTATGCTTTTGGTGCTAGCATTTGGAGTGTAGTTATTCTTGCTTGAATGTGTCATTTTTTTGTGAATTTCATTCATGAGATTGTGATTGAGCCAAAGGTTTATTGTGTTGTTTCTAGTTGTGCGATCTTTTAGTTCTGGTGTTTGCTACAGATATATGAATTCCATTGACATAACAAGCTTGAGAAGAGATCACCCGATTGTGTCTACATAACTTTTTGTCTCGCATAAGCGCAGTTTTCGTGGCCTTGCAATTTGATGAAGAGTGAAACATCATTCGATTTGTTAAAAATTCTCACCGATGATTGCATCCATGGATTCTAGGAAGCGCTGCTCCTATTTTCATTGGTTTCCTACCGATTTCTTCAAAGGTTTAATTCGCAGCATGTTATGTTCTGTAGCTTATGTCCATTTAGGAATTTCAATTTCAAGTTATTTGATTTCATGTTATTTTCTTTCAGTTTCATTATTTTCTTTGCTAACCCCCCTGTTAGAATAGGACCTCATAGTAGTTGCATTGTTAGAATTGCATTCATTGAAAAAAAAGAAAATACAAAAATGTTGTTCTTTTGGTGAGATATTTTGAGACAGCAAATAGATTTAACTTCGATTCCAAGACAAAAGAGTTTTTTGGAACTAGCAAAGGCCTCCTCATGAACATTCACATTTATCTTCTACTGAGCGAATTTTGGTAAGTCGCAAGACAAACATTGAACCTTGGAGTGGATCCTTAAAAAGATTTACTTTTCAAGAGAGGAATTACACTATGGATTCTTACCATTAACCTCGTGCAAAACAAATGCCCAACAGTTACCTAAGTGAAGAGTCTGCATTTGTGAGTTAAGCAAGAAGGCTTAAGGGTATGAATTCTTGAAGGGTGAATAAGATATCAAAGCTTAAGTGTGTGAAAGCCAAGAAAAATGGAGGACTAAAATAGAGATTTTTAATGTGCAAATGGAGTTGTAATTTGTTATCAAATGAAGCCTTATTGTTACTTTCTAATATTGTATTAGTCTAGGGTAAATCCTTTTGATTAAGGTTGACCTAATAGTCATTTGTAAATCCTTTAACTAGGTGATCTTCCAAGTGAATGTTCTAAAGTTCTCTAACAAGGCTCACTCCTAATAGGGTGATTGAAATTCTTTAACAAGGCTCACTCTTCATAGTTATGCAGCTATAATCTAGCTTTGAAACACCATTGGACACCTCATCTCCACATGAAATATCTCATAAATGATGCCAAGCTTTTAGACTTTTAGATCTTCCCAAACTATTTAAGCATCTATCTAACCTTTACTACATTCTTTCCTATTTTCAGAGCATAGGCTTCTTCAAAATAAAATAAGATCTGCATTTTTAATGCTATCATCATCACTAATAACATTGGGTGATTCAGCATGAACAAGTTCTATATTTGTTGATTCTTTAATTTTACCTTTGAGAAGGTCATTTGCATGAATTTTACAATTCATTGCAATATGTCCTACCTTTTTATAATAGAAACATTCAATTTCATTCTTACCATACATTCTCTTTCCCATATTGTTCTTTCAATATAATGCATGAATGAGTTGAGTATTTTCGCTTGAATCTGCTATAATTGTTCTCTTTTCTTCAACCAAGAGTGTTGAAATCACATATTCTAAAGTCTATGAAGACATTTGACTAAGAGTAAAATAAAAATTATTATATTTTGAAGCCAAACTATTTTGTAAGATAGCTTTAGCCTCATCTTTATCAATTACAACGCCAACTTCAACAAGTTGTTTGATTAGATATCTCAAATTACTAATGTGGTTAGATATAGTAATTTCATTGGACATTTTAAAACTAAATAGCTGCAACTTTAAAGAAAACTTTTCATTTGTTTTTTTTTCTCAAAACAGCATAGTTAGTCCATCCCAAATTTGTTTAGATGATTTCTCTAAATCAATATGATGTACTTCTAAATCTGAAAGAGCAAGACCAATAATAGAATTAGCTTTCTCATCTCTTCTTTCCCAATCAATCTTCCTTTTAGCATATGTAGGTACTATTTTAGATTCATTAACTATGCCCCACAAACTTTTATTCATCAGTTGCATTTAAATTTTCACTTTCCATGCATGAAAATTTTGACCATTATATTTTTCTACAAGAATATCCATTTTTAGAATTTCTAAAGTAAAATATGAAAATACCTTCCAATGTTGCACAACAAAAAAATTTGTAGTAGCATGAGACTTACATTCTCACATCAACAACTTCTTTTGAAATGGAGATGGCTCTGATACCATATTGGAAAAATAGAACAATAATAAAAAAGAAGAGAAGAAAGAACTTTCAACTTATTTTTATATTGAGAAATAGATGCCAATTTATACAATAGCTTGACTCAACAACATTCCTAAATGACTATTAATTAGATTGACAACACACACAAACTTGACAGCTAACTGAAACTTATAGACACCTAACTCAAACACATCTACAATAAGAACTTGATTCAAACTAGAACACTTTGAATCAATCCTAAACTAAACTTGTGTTGTTAGAAACTTAACAAGGCTTGTCACATGTGCAAAAATTATTATTGACTACCATTGGAACATTAACTCCAACAATTCAAATCAACTTTCTTTTTTTCGGTAGAAAGGGAAAAAAAGGCATCAACCTCAATACATTAGCTTACAAATTTCTAAAGGTTAATTGAAATATGTTGAACAATTCAAATCAAATCAATTTTAGATTCATTGGGTATAGAAATATATAGTATGTGAGTAAGCGGAGCACTTGTATATGTGCTCACAAGGAATATTTTGCTGAAGCAAACCAATGATTAGAAAAAAGTTGTTTTGCTGGAGGTTTGAAATGTGGCTTATGAGTTCTTGCACAGAGGCATTTATCAACAATTTGTTGAGATTAGCTATTTTTAGTGTCACTAAGAATTTTCTCAAGCCATCTCTATCAAAATTATGCTAGAATTGAAGCCAGATGCCTTTGAAATAGATTCTCCTTCTCTCTTATCTATTGTGCATGTTTTTTATATAATTAGTATGTAACAAGGCTTCGATGTATATGGATTAACTTTTGCAATGCTCAATAGACTCAAATACAACAAAACAAATGTACACATTTTTGTTGTTGAAACATCTATTTGGTTCCAAAATGCATCTCTTGTGTATCTACCAATACACAAATGAAGAATCAAACTCTTGATCAGTTCTACAATTGATTTTCATTGAATATATGATTAGGGGTAGGGTTTAGAACTACATGCAAATGCATAAAGTGTGACTTGATGAGATTCCAACCCTAGACTAATAATACAATTGTCTTTCATTTTCCTTAGCATGAGGTTTCAACCTAAATATATTAATTAAAATAACTCAAAATCCACTGCAAAATTTACTTCTATATAAAACAAAAATGAGACTAGATGATTTCCCAGACATAAGCTTGTAGGATTATAGATTTACTCATTAACAATGAAATTAAACTATTTTAAAAACCTAGGTCTAGCTGTACTGAGTACTATTGTATTTCTACTTTGCACTTTCTAAATCTGGTTAGACCAAACTCAAAAACCCAATTGTGTGTGCTACTACAGTTTGGTGAATGCCTATTAAAGGATTTTCTCAAGAACTTTTTGATTAAATGCCTCTAAGAAATTTAGTCTTAGGAAATTCCATGATTGAGGAATGTGTGGACTATGGATTGTTGAAATTGATTAAGTAACATTGACAAAGAGAGAGAGATTGATATGCATGTTTTAATCATTATTTTGTCACTGATGTCAAACCTTCTAAACTTATTGTTTGCTAGTAAGACAATTTATTATAAGATTCAAGTATGATCACTTAGTTGATTGATGAAGAGGATTTGATCAATAAGAGGTAACAACATCACTTAGAGGAAAGGTTGAGTTATGCTTATGTAATGAAGTACAAGAATCAGTTAAGACAATGGTAACATGATGCATTGATTATCTACTTAAGATTAAAAATATTGGCTACACTAAGAAAGAATAGAAGAACAGGTAATACTGAATTTATTTTCTAAGCTTGACCGAGTGGATAGTATGTGTCGAGAAAAGTCAGTGTAAGCCAAGCAAAAAATCAATTAGAGCCAACTAAATGCAAATTCTAGTGGATACCAAGCATGTTAGTTGATGCCAAGTAAAGTTTAGTTGGTGCCAAGCACTAGTAAACTTTAGTTGATGCTAAGTGATTTCATAGAGGATGTTGAGTAACCCAATATGTGATGAACATCAGAAATAAGATAGTGTCGAGCTATTGCATTATTTTAAAGATCATAGATTCGATGAATCTAAGCCAACAAGTTTTTTTTTTGGATTTTGTGAACTAGGTGGAAGATAAGGATGATGTGCTGGTGGCACCAAATTCTATGTAAACAATTTTTAGGAAAATCTAAAGAGGATCAAAGGAGAACTTTCTAGAAGAGATATGGAATATGGGGTAGATACATTATATCCTACCTAACTCTAAAATGGACAATGGGGAATGAGAAGAAAAAGATCTTAATTTCCTATAAATAGGATGGTTGGTGATGAAGCAAAGGTTGACATATGTGAGAACCTAAGGGAGAAGGAGACATAAGGGTTTTCCTTCATCAAGTGACCTAGGAGAAGAGTCTACAATGGCATGTCAAGCAAGAAGGCTTAAGGAGATGAATGCTTGAAGGGTGAACAAGCTATCAAAGCTGCAATGAGTGTAAGCCAAGTAGAATGGAGGACTGACACTGAGATCTGAAATTTGTAAGTATAGTTATAAGTTTGAATTAGATCAAGCCTTACTGTTACTCTCTACCAATTATAATTAGTTTAGGTATAATCCTTTAGATTAAGGTTGACCTAACAATAATTTGTAAATCCTTTAACCAGGTGGCATTCCAAGTGAATGGCCTTAAGTTCTCTAACAAGGCTCACTTTTAATAGGGTGATTGAAATCCTTTAACTAGGTCACATTTAATAGTGTGTATCATAACCTTTAATAGGGTTAGCCTTTCACACAGCATCACTTCAGAAGAGTGAAAAAGAGTTACCATGTTACTGGTGGTTTTTTCCAAATTGAGTTTTCATGTAAATCATTATGTTATTTGTGTTGATGAATCTATTATATTTCATGCATTACATTTCTGCAAATTGATTTAACAGTAAGATGCAAGTTTTAAGTTATTGCATAATCTTATAGTGGAAAATTTTTTATGAGTTCACTAAGCTGTGAAAAGTTTTATTTATACATCTAGACCTTGGATAATTGATTCACCTCCTCCTCAATTATTCTAAAGTATTCCAACAATTGGTATCAGAGCGTTGATTTCTTAAGAGGACTAGTTTGAAGGTACTAGAAGCACAAAGATCAAGATGTCTAAAAGAGAAGTGAACAACCGTAATAGAGATAACTTTATTACATGTAAAAGGTTGATGAAGCTACACCTTGGAGGAATTGGAGATCATACACAATCTACCGTTACTACTAAACACGTTCATCTTGCTAAAGATCTGAAGAAGAAGAAAGAACACAACTAAGCAATGTTGGAGATTGCCTCTTCCCTAAGTTATGCTGAATTTGATGACATCAAAGGTTGTGACACTACAAAGAAAATGTGGGATGCCCCAACCACTATCTATGGAGGAGACAAGAATGTTCAAAGAGCCAAATGTGAAAGTCTTAGAGGTAAGTTCGATGACATGAAAATAGAAGTAAGTGAGAATATTGCTCAATATGTTGCTAGGATAAAAGAAGTAGTAAGTGCAATAAAAGGAGCTACTAGTCAGATAGATGATGATACTATGTTAAGTAATGTCTTGAGGACACTACTTCTTTTCTATGCTATTAGAGTTTCTACTTTTCAAGAGCTAAGATGTATACTAGGGAACAATCTAACCCTTGAATGTTTGGTAGGTAGGCTCATTGCTTTTGAGCTATCTAATTTTGATAATTACAAACTTGAGAATCTTGAATCTTCTTTCAAAGCTAAATTGTTGTTGAAGGATTCTGAAGAGCCCTACAAGAAAAAGAAGAGGAGAAAGGTAAAATGTGTGTCTAGTGACACTAACACTAATGAGGAAGATGTTGATCATCTTGAACCATTTTTGTCAAGAAGATTTCACAAAGGTAAAGGGAAGTTCAAAGGTAAGTTACCTATCATTTGTTTTAATTGTGATGAGGTTGGTCATATTGCTGCTAGATGTCCACAGAAGAAGAACTATAAAGGTGGTGACAAATACAAGAGCGGAATAGATGATAACAACAAGGACTATAGAGAAAAAAGAAAGAAGTCATGCTACATTGCTAAAGAGGATACTATGGATGAATTTGATGATCATGATGATGAAGTAGTATATGTTGCAATGAAGGATGAATCTGATGAAGATGAGGCAACTACACTTGTGACATGTGTGAACAAGAATGATAGATGGATCATTGACAATGGGTGTTCACATCACATGACTGGAGACAAAAGTAAGTTCATTACTCTAAATTTTTATGAAGGAAATAGTGTGAGATTTGGTAATGATGCACCATGTTTGATAAAAGGAAAAGGTTTCATCAAACTCACAAATAAGATTTTGTGTGACAATGCTTACTATGTTGAAGGCCTGAACTATAATCTCTTAAATGTGTCACAACTAAACAACTCAAGATGTAAGGTTGAATTTATGAATAAGACTGCTAGGATATTTGATACTAATGGTAAAATGATTGGAAAGGGTGATCATACTAGAAGTAATCTATTCTACCTTGATATAGAGGATGCTACTTGTCTTGTTAAATTTGATGATGTATGGCTATGACACAAGAGGTTATGTCATGTTAACTTTGATAATTTGGTTAGTATCAATAACATGAAGAAAGTTAGAGGTTTGCCTAAATTGAAGAAACCTGATAATATAATGTGCAAACAATGTGAACTGGGCAAAATGACAAAGTCAAGTTTTAAGAGTAAAAATTATACCTCTAAAGCAATACTAGAGATTTTTCATACTAACTTGTGTGGACCAATAGATGTGAAAAGCTACAAAGGAGATAAGTACATTATGTTGTATGTTGATGATTAGTCTAGGATGATGACAATTATGTTTTTGAAATAGAAATCTGATGCTTTCCAAATGTTTAAGTGGTACTTAGCAAGAGTTGAGAAAGAAATAAGTAAGAGTCTGAAGTGCTTGAGATCAAATAGAGGAGAAGAATTCACATCACATGAGTTTGAGATGTTTTGTAATGATAGAGGAATCAAAAGATAGACATTTACACCTAGAACAACTCCACAAAATGGAATTGCTGAAAGGAGAAATAGGTCTATAATTGACTGTACCAGAATATTCATGATGGAAAAGAATGATGCTTTGAAATACTGGAGAGAAGCTATAAGTATAGCTATCTATACCTTGAACCATGTACAATTCAATAAAGGTACTCACTCAACACCTTTTGAACTATGGTATGGATACTCACCCAATGTGAAATACTTTAAGGTATTTGTAAGCAAATACTATAGTATAGAGTCCTATGAACTATAGCAAACTATAGTACAAATACAACATGTATGCACAGAGTGGCATGTCTTGGAAGTACAACTAGTATTCACAATATAGTCTTCATAGAAAAAAAATATTCAGTCTACTATATCAATCTACAACATTATACTATGCATAAATACCAATAACTGTAAGTATTTACTATTTATATGTAATCCCCAAAACAAACATTTTTCTCAAGTATGGATTTTTTATTAAGGAAGATCGATATCCATCACTATTGTACCAAATTGAAACCTTTTTTTTTGGCTTTAGAAGTTAAATCAATGGTATTGGATCTTTCACCTAACATGTTTTAGTGTCAAGTACTAGTTTTATGAGTTTTATTTTAGACTATTTTGTCAATGCCTATGATTGCTAGCATCCCAATACTGTTAGGAGATGCAATACAAAAAATTTATCGGGCAACTAAACATATTATGATATTGTGTATTGCAAGATGTTAATACCTACACTAAGACGCTCTCATTCTCTTGGACACCTTACCACATCATATGCTATGTCCATCTTTTGATAAATATATTTCAACACTATAATATTAATATCCACTTTAAAACTTGATGTGCAACAATGGTCTTATAATGTTTGATAAATTTTCTCTTATTAGAATAACCTAGAGATAAAACTTTAGATCAATGAATATTCATACTATAATCCTTAATGTCACGTTTCAAATATTTCCTTGCATGGATTTTCCACTAAACCAATTGAGGACTTCACTTTTATGAAATGGGGAAGAGATAGTGTAGTGTTGCATGCTTGTGTATGTGTGTGTGTGTGTAATATTTTTAGTGTTATATAAAGACCTTTCACGGGGTGTCCTCTAAATATTTTTACATACAAGGATGCAAAACAAAAATAAATCAAAGAGTAAAAAGATCTTGGGTCCTCCATAGTTGAGCACCAGGTTCAACTCCTAGGAGAAACTATAAAATAATTAACCAATAGTTTATTCATTCAATGTCATAAAATAGAAACATTTTCAAATAGGAGAATACAAATGATGTAAATGATAGTACTAGTTGATGTTGATTGTTAGAAATTATCAATCATTTGGTCTTGATTGAGCTAGTATTAGATTTAGGCTTTTTATAATTGGTCAACTTGTATTAAGATCTACTCAAAGATGATTCTAGAATGTACGAGAATACAAATTATTGTATTTATTAGTATGAAAAATTGTGTATAAAATATCAATGTGTGTATCTAGTAGACGGTTCTACATCAGTAATTTTAGTCATTGTATTTGTGTTTTGATGTGTAAATCATGCTTTGATTTCTTACAACATTTATGTTTTTTATTTCTATTTTGTGCTATTAATGACTTTCTTTTTCCAAATTGTAATATGTTATCTACAACCTCACTAATCTAGAATAAGCACTCTTAACATGCATGATTTGATTATGGCATAACCTCTCAATATTTGATTTACCAAACTATCTTTGAAAATACATTTGTTTCTAGCAACCATGTAATAGGGGAAAATGATTAAAATTACAGTTACTATTGTTGTTTAGTTATTGAACTTCTTCAGTGATATGTTGCTAAATAGAATCTTTAATAGGCACATGAGATGAAATTCAGTGTAATTAGCTTCCCATTTTACTAAAACAAATTTCCTGATTTCACAATTCTTTAACAAATTGCCCAACTTTTATGTTTCCATAAAATGAAAAAAATTTGTATTTGGTAAAACTATCTTTCAAGCATACACAAGGAAACAATTGTATTTCCATATAGATAGTTGGGTTAAATCTTAATTTAATGATGATGACACAAAGGAATGGATGAATCTAGCCCTACTACACTCCGAGTTAAGAGAGAATTAAAAGTGACTCAAGATTCAATCACTGTACTATGCAAAAAAAGACACCAAGATGCTAGTAATCCCTTCTTATTTATAGGAAATATCTCAGGTAATTGGCCAACTTTTATTCTTCCATAAAATAAAATAAATTTGTATTTGGTAAAAATGTCTTTCAAGCATGCACAAGGAAAAAATTGTATTTTCATATAGATAGTTGGGTTAAACCTTAATTTAATGATGATGACACAAAGGAATGGATGAATCTAGCCTTACTGCACTCCAAGTTAAAAGAGAATTAAAAGTGAGTAACAATTCAATCACTATACTCTGCAAAAAAGGACACCAAGCTGCTAGTAATCCCTTCATATTTATAGGAAATATCTTAGGTATTATAACCCCATAGAGTTCAACCAATTCCTAGTGAAAATGATGCAATCTATACCAATAAAACAACCAGAGATAGCCTCCACCGAAGAAACTATAAAGAAGATCTTATGCAGCATCCTATTAACTAGAATTACTATCTGATAGTGCTAGAATAGATGCTTGAATTCCTCTTATAAAAAATACTAGAAGTGGTCTCCTACTAGGTTTGTCTAAACAACAATGCACCTACTATACGACCTATCATGAATATTACATTTATAAAAACTTCTAAAACTCACAACTAAGAATATAAATTGATTTCTAAAATATAAGAACCATTGATAGAAGAAAATTGATATAATTACAAGTTGAAGAACAATACAAGTATACTAGTCTATAAATATTGAAAGAAAAGACGATGAAACTCTGATTATAAAAGCATAAAATTATATCAAATCATGTGATGCTTTAGTATAACCAACTTCACCTATCATCAAATTAAAAAACTATATATAACCAAAACCTATGATACTTCATTGATAACAAACAACTATCCAATTGTAGGTTTGTACACCAAATTAAGGTTTAACTTAGTTAGCAAGTCTAAAGTGCTACATAGTCATGAAGAGTGTTGTACATTTTCAATTACACACACACACACACACACACACACACACACACACACACACACACACACACACACACACACACACACACACACACACACACATCAGAAATGGAAGTTGATATCTTCTTGAACCCCTTCAAACCCATTCAATGATAACATATTTGCCTAGGGGTCCTAGGACCCCTAGGGACATATTATATTTGTTCTAATGGGTAACTTTATACTATATCTTATAGTAATTAATAATTATATCCTATGTCATATAATATAATATCATATGATATTATATGATATAATATATATTTTATGATTACAAATCACTTTTGTAGTTTCAGATCATTTTTTGGTTCATGTGTTGATTCACTAATAATTTCCCCATTGCCATCTTTGTCCTTGATTCGCTTGGAAACCCTTCAAGCAGTCAATCTTCTCCTTTTAAGAAACTTAAGCCTTCTCCTCAAATTTACTTATCAACTTCAATAGGATTTGCATAAGAAATTCCTTTCTCTTGGTTCACTCCAAAACTTACATTTTTCCTTCAACTATATGCTTCCTTAAATAGGTAATTGTTTCTTTTCCATTTTCCATAGTCACCATAGATTTTAGGGTTTAGGATCTAGTTCTACATGTTTAGTGAACCTGTCCACCTTCTTGATCATCCTCTAGAAACTTCTCTGGAATCTATCCATTCAGTCTATACCTAATCCTCTCCTTGAATTTAATAATCCAACTCATCAATCTTATCTTCAACACAATTTACATATCCCAAGAAATCAACTAAGCCATGTGGAAATTACAATTTCTCATATTTGTTCAAAATACTGTCACTTAGCAATCATTAAGTTATGACACTCAGTCATCACTTAATCACACGGTTTCTATAGAACTTCTAGCTTGACATCAACTATCTTACTCGGTCAATAATGATGCTCGGTCCATAATAGATTTTCTCAACTTGCACTAGAACTTGGTTAACACTAGCATCACCCCACATGCCTTAATCTTTTACTCTTTTGCTCATTTGAGCTCTGCATTCCTCATACAAATAATCAGTTTGTCTTATCAAATTCTAACTAATTAAATGTCCATTGTAGCTTTCTTTTCATAACTCAATGTTTCCTCTTTGGTACTATTTTTATAAGAAATCTCTCAAATCCTTACTCATCAATCAAATAGATATGACATTTAGATTAGATAGAAACATGTCTCATCAATAGATTTGACATCAATGAAAAAGCAACAATTATTCCAGGTAAGTTTCTAACACAAGTAACTACTCAAGCTCAACTTGAGAAATCTACAAATAAGAGGGTAGAGGCCACCATGAGGAGGATCATGGAGAACACACAAATGAACCCAAAAGAAGCAGCATCAGTAACAAAAAAAGTTGCATGAATGAAGTAAAGTTGTTACGAAGGAGTCATGCATGTGCCACCACTTGCATTAGAAGTACCATTAGAAGGTGTAATTTTTGTAGAACCTCAAGCAACAACATTAGCAATACCCTATATCATAGTTTCCTAGGTGCAACCTACTATTGTATAGCTAGTGCAAAAAGAGAAAGGTGAATAGGAAGTAAGTATAACAAGAGTCTAAAACATAACCCCTCCTAGCACTAGGACATCTAAAAGACTAACATAGGTTAAGGGTAAAAGCACAAACCTGTGTCACCCTTTTACAAAGGAAAAGGCTAACAAAAGTGTAGTTGTTCACATTCAATGACATAAAACTGGTATTATTATTTAGAATTTCAATATGAAGTAAACTAATAAAATGTGTTGAAATGGATTAATTTTAGGATTATAATTTTTAATAATTATTTGGAATAAGAAATTATATATTTTCCTATTTTTTAAAGATAAATTTTAGTTGTTGAAAAATGCTGGAAATTAGGAGTCTAGTTCCCACCACAAAACTATATAGAAATAAACTTATTTCCCTTTGATCTTAGATTATGTTATCGATAATATATGTAGCTAGAACAATAAAAAATAAAAATAGGCTTTAGACCTATATTTTATCTTTTATAACGATTCAAATTTTAACTTATTCAAATTGATAGTTTTCATCTCCCACCACATTTTTTGAAATAAATATATTCCAACCAAAAGAAAAATTATATATTCTGGAAGAGGACTCTCTCCTCTAGAATTTCATATAATTTTTAATTTTTAAAATATTTTAAAATATTTTTTTCTTTCTCAAAATTGACATCTTCTCGAGTGTTAAAATATGTACTTGGGCAATTTTTTAATTACAATATACTATATCTAATTAAAACACTATGAACTCTATATGAGAATATTCTTGAGTTTGAGCTCTATAAAATGGTGTTTATATGTTATTAAAAAAACATCATAATAGATAGTAAGATTTATTGAAATGTTAGTTTTCTGAAATAATTATATATTTTTAGTAATTAGATACTAACTAGTATAAAACATGTATTTAATAGACATTTCCAATTGGAAAAGTCTGTGACCATATATAACTTAGCTAGAATAATTTTATCAAGATCATATGTTTGAGAAAAACAAATTTAGATAGAAATATTCAAATTTAGTCATTCTAATAAGTCAGCTTGAAAGGTGACACAGCTTTCTACTTTTACCCTGAAACTAGAAACAACTAAGTCACAATCCAAGAAGAGAACCAAAAAAATGCCTAGTGGATTGGTAAAATGAAGAAAGACACTTCAAATAGTTGAATCAAGTGAGTGAGATGAAGAGGAATCATAGGAAACAAAGGACAAACCATTTGAAAAAATTGAGATAAAAGTGAAGAAATCTCCTGGAAGAAAATAATGGAAGCCAAAGGTTGAAAATTTGAATGTTCAAATCATCAACAATGACAACTTTGTATAGTTATTTACAAAATTTATGATTATTATAAAAACATCTATAGATTGTAGTTGGAGAATGTTGTAGTTGGGTATGTGATTCTAACATATAAGAATTTTAAAGATATTTAGAAGGACATACCAAAATATTTGTACAATAGACTGATTAATAAGAGAGGAAGAGTTAGAGATGAAGATAAAAGAATTACAAAAAACCTAATTAGAAAATTTTGCAAAATTAACAGTAATGAGGACATGGAGAAAATAATGAAGGGCATTGAGACCTTGCTAAGAAATAAGCAAAGAGAAATCCCTATGATAGAAAAGAAAACATTATTAATTGAGAACAAAATAGCACTAGAGAAGTCTACACTGACTATACCAGAAGTTACATCAGTAGCAAAAGTCAAGAAGGAAGTTGCAATGATAGAGTCTACTTTGTAAATGACCATTGGTACTGACACAATTCAAATTGAAAGTACTAATGTTACAATTGATATAGCAGAGGATCCAAGTAAGGACTTTGGAACAAATATTTCATAATTTTGTGAGCTACACCAACTCTAAAAATTAGGAAGAAGAAGAAGAAGAGAAAAAGAAAGAAGAAGAAGACAAAAAGAAAAAGGAAAAAGAAAAGAAGAAACTAAAAGATGAAAATAAAAAGAAATTGGAGGTAGATGAAAGAAGGAGAAAGAAGAGGAAGATAAGAAGAAATAAGAAGATGAGAAGGGAAAAGGAGAGGATGATAAGAAGAGAAGAAGAAGAAGATAAGAAGAGAAAAGAGTAGGAAGATAAGAAGAAGAAAGAAGAAGAAGATAAGAGGACAAAATAAGACGATTATGAGAAGAAGAAAATAAGAAAATGAAGAAGAAGAAAAGAAGGAAAAAGAAGAAGAGAAGAAGGAAAAGGAAGAAGAGAAGATGAAGGAAAGTGCACCTAGTTCTTCTAGGACACCCCTTACATTGACAAAACTTACAGGGTTAGATGATGATGATCAAACTGAATTGATCTCATGACTCAGTAAAATAATTGAGAAGAATAGAAAAATGAAGAGTATGTAGAGCACACTAACAGAAGTAACTTATAGGTTGCACAATACTATATATGTAAAGATGACTAGATCAGATCCATAGGATAGAGGAAAAACTTTTATTCAAGCTTTTGATGCTGAATTTACTACCCTATTAGAAGTTGTAGTAGCAAAGGCACAAACCCTGCATGATGTAGAAATATTAAGAAAAGTTTGTGACAATATAAGTGGAGATCTGAAGAGTCTTCATGGAAATATCAAGGAATTGAGATAGTGTCTAACATAAGGAAAAATTTTCTATAGGAAGTGTATTGTAGTGCACACACACTTATCAAGGATATCAGGTTTGCTAACTTCTTCAATATGTTCTAGTGATATTCACAGTTGTTGGGAATCTTGTAACTGTATTTGTGATATTGTAGCTTCCTAATTTTGGCCACTAAGATACAATGATAGATTCCACGAGTGCATTTTTTTGGACTTTCTTGGCTTCCACCACACGTAAGACTCTTACCCTTATTCATGTTCAACATCTATGATTCTCCTAAGAAATATAGGTTTCACACAAAAACAACTTGTTGAAAAAGTTACAATCACCTATTGCATATATTTATCTAAATAGGAGTCATTGATTGTTTGACCTACACTATAAAATATAGATATCCTAGGTCTCCCTAGATATTGGATGACTTAATAGTCAGTCTTCATAGGTTATAACTGCCCAATACAAGTCTAATTGTACTAACTAAATAAGAATGACTAAAATTGTAGAGTCCAAACATATAGAGGTCCGAGTTTCTCACCTTTTCCTAAATTGCATTCATTAGTAGCCAATTCTCTCAATAGTTTGAGAAATTGGGACTTCTCTCTCAATTGTAATGGAGATAACCTACTGGTCTATGAATGTATTCATACCAATCCTTTTTGGAAAATTTAACAGGAATATTATAGCATATATAGAATATTTGGCGAATCCTATGTAATAAAAATACATCTATGTAATTTCCAAGGCAATTATTGCCCATCCAATATATGGGCATGCATAATAGAGTTGGGAAAATTGAATTAGGGGACACATGTCGACATATTTGTGAGGAAAATGTCATCCCTCTCCTAAAAAACATTAAAAACCATGGGAGAATTGAGGCCGTCCAAAAAGTTCCCTTTGGAAATCATAGGCAAATGTGTTTAATTTGCCATGTGCAAAAAATATTTTTGATTAGCTACATTATGTGAAAAGGAGAGCCAATGGCATAAATCCTGTGATGATAGGCCTTGGGGTATCACCCATTTTTGGTAAAGTTGGGGCAACACATAATACTGCATATGTGGAAAAAAAATTTCAAACCAACGTTCATTGATAAGCAAAATTTTCCAATTGCTGAATTTTCACCACTAAAGTAAACACTATTTTTGGTTGCAAGAAAAGTTGCTTGACAACTTTTTTTTTAGCATGAGATTTTTTTATCATACAACCTTATCAACATTTATAAACCTTATTACATCTTGAAAGGTCTTATATGACCATATAACAATACAAAGATGGCTTATAGTGCCATAACCCATCAATTGACCCTATTGGATAATCAGGGCTAGGTTCCTCTACACAAATCACTTTCTAGAGTTTTCATAGGTATAGGTAGGAAATTCCACATAAATGTGGGGGTGTTTTGAATAGTGACCCATCTAGGATTTGATGAATCCAATAATTGCTCCTTATTCACATTCATCCACTGATAAAAATCCCTAAAAATGCATGAGTTGATGTTAAAATCTATCTTCTTACCACTTGATTTTGGCAAAGAGAGGTTTTGAAAGAAAAAAGAAACAAGCAATTTTGGATCATCCTCCAATAGGTATAAGGAAACTCAAACCTTTTAGACCACACACTATGCAGCCAATCATTCACAAATTTTTGAGTGTGGATCTTAGAAACATCTTGAGTCGCAAGAAAAATAGATACATTTTTTAGCATATCCTTCTCACTATCAATAACTTTAGATATTTTGAAATTAGGTTTGACAACCAATAAAATGTTGGAGGGTCGTTTCCTATTCCTGCACAATGAACATCTATAGATAAGCTTTTTGCAGTGATGCCAATTTCAAACATAGCACCACTAGGGACATTGAACACACTAGCATCTTCTTTGAAAGACCTCTCCTTTGACTCTCCACCAACAAAAATTCTATCAACGACAATATTATTCTTTTATTTATTACATCTACCATCTAGCAATAAAGGTTATGTCAAGCATGGCCACAAATGGTTAAGGTCAACCTACTTATAACCACTGAAAAGATTATTCACAAACATGAGAGCTCCTTAATCAATATCCCTAGACTTGTAGAGCCCTAGCCATAATAGCAATGTCAACAACTCCTATATCATTCAATATTTATAGTTGCAAACAACCTACTTATAACCACTCCAAAGATTATGAACACAAATATGAGAGCTCCTTAATCAATATCCCTAGACTTGTAGAGCCCTAGCCATAAAAGCAATGTCAACAACTCCTATATCATTCAATATTTATAGTTGTGAGTTGCTTATTTACCTTGTAATATTTATTTAATATATATAACTAATAAAATTATTCATTTATTTAATAAAAGTTTCAAGTACTTTATGATATATTATATAATATAACTAAATTTTTAGAAAATTAGAATAAATTCAATTATTTATGATATAGTATATAATATAATTACATTGTGAGAAAAATGAAGTATGTATAATTAGATTAAAAATATAATTAAAAAATAAAATAATTATGTTTTTATTAACAATTCACAAATTCAATTTATATTTCACAATACATATTAGAAAACACATTGTAAATATTATACTATTTATGAGGACATGTTACGAAAATCAGATGCTGTGACGGTTTCTTATTTCACGGAAGCGCATAAGCTGCTAACATTTAATTTTAAATCCATGTCTATGGAACAGTGAGCTTCTGCTTTCCCTCATTAAGGTTAAAAAAAAAGCCGACGTCTGACTTGAGGTGGCAATCGTACAAAGACTGTATAGATGCAAGCGTGACAGTCCGCTTCTGGAAAGTAAACAGCTTCATCGTCACTATCGGATTCGCTAATTAAAATACTTTCATGATGCTGAACAAATGTCTCTTTGCACTTATCTCCACCGCATGTTACTAATCTCTCCACGACTATTCTCATAGAAGGCTGCTGGTTAGGCACTCTATTTGTGCAAACCAAACCCAAATGTAAGACATGCATCATTTGTTCGATGTAATTATCTCCCACCGTGCGATCGTCAACCACTGCCATCTCTTGTCTGCCCATCAAAATTCTGTTGCGTATCCATTCCACGATGTCCCCGTCCTCTCCATACTCGGCTTCACCGTCGCTTTCATCCCGCTCACTAGCTCTAACATCACCACTCCGAAATTGTATACATCACTCTTCTTGTTCACCTTTAGCCTCTCCGCATATTCTGCATCACAATTCCCAATAATAATAAAAAGTAGAAGATAATTTACGCAAGAAAAAACTAATCTAATTTGTGGAAGAAAACTAAGGTAACGGGTGTGAAAGAGTGAGTTCTCATACCTAGGGCTATGTATCCATGTGACCCTACATAACCAGAAACCGTGAACTCATACCCCAGCTTGTTTAGCTCTTTGGATACCCCAAAATCTGAAATTTTAGCCCCAAATTCCTCATTAAGCAAAATATTGCTGGATTTCACATCTCTGTGCAATATTGGAGGGCAGCAATCATGATGCATATAACTCAGACCACGAGCTAGACCAAGAGCAATCTGATAATGGATCGGCCATTGGAGATTTACTTGTGGTCCTGATCGATTTCCGTGCAGAATGTTGAACAAGCTGCCATTGGGCATGAACTCGTACACCAACAGCTTGAAATCGGAGTCTTCACTTGAAATGCAACAGATGAAGGCAAATAGACACAAATAAAACTGATTTTATTGCCTTACTGCCTTGCAAAATGCATTACATAAAGCCTCTATATATAGAGTATATGAGAACTCTCTAGACACAAAACATTTTACACATGTTACACTATATTAAATATAATATTACATATATTAAAAGCATGGGCAGCTGCTATACTGCAGGTGGAATGGCTGGGACAACTAATGTCACCTATTTAATATGGACGGTGCTGAAGTGTGGGCTAGACAGTGGGCTGGACGGCTAAGTTGTTGGCTGCCGACAGACTGGTTGTTTGCTATTAATGGCAGAAATTAATACCGCCAACACTCCCCTTAATTTCTGTCATTAACAAATTTTGCATCAGTAATACGCAATTTCTTCTGCAGATATTCAAAGTTATTCTTTGACAATGCCTTAGTGAAGATATCTACCAATTGATCTTTAGATTTGTAGAACTCAAGATAGATTTCTCCATTGTTGACCAATTCTCTGATGAAGTGATACCTTGTATCAATATGTTTGCTCCTCTTATAAAATACATGATTTTTAGATAATGTTATTGTTGATTTTTTATCACAAATAATTAGTGTTGATTCCTCCTAATGATGGTGAAGATAGAACAAAATTCGATGCATCCATACTACTTGACATGCTGTGGAAATGGCAGCTACATATTCTACTTCAACTGATGAGATCGTCATTAAGGTTGCTTCTTTGATGCCCATGATACGGCTCTTGATCCAAGGTGAAAGATATATCTGAAAGTGCTCTTCTTGTCATCAATGCTTCCTGCAAAATCACTGTCAGTATAACCAATCAAACCATAATTGTTAGCTTTGGAATATAGGATTCCATATCCTGTTGTTCCTGCAATATATCTCAATATCCTTTTTCCAACTTGCTAGTGAGAATTTTGTGGTGATTCCATGAACCTTGAGATCAAACTGACACTATACATGATGTTTGGCCTTGTAGCTGTCATATACATTAAACTTCCAACAGGTCTTTTAAACATAGTTGGATCAACATTTGAGCCCTTCTCTTCCTTGCTAAGTTTTGTTCCTATTGCAATTGGAGTTGACACCAGATTGCAATTCATCATTTTAAATCTCTTTAAAACATCTTTTATATACTTTGATTGACTAATGAAGATACCTTTGTCACATTGAATAACTTTGATACCTAAGAAATATCCCATTAGCCCCAAATCTGTCATTTCAAATTCTTTCATCATTTATAACTTGAACATGTCTATTGATAGATTTCCAGTGAAATCAAGTCATCAACATACAAACATAAAGTCAAAATATGACCTTCCTTATTAGTCTTAACATACAATGTGGGCTCATTGTTACTTCTATTATATTGATTACTTATCATGTATGAATCAATCCTCTCACACCAAGACCTAGGAGCTTGTTTCAAACCATAAAGTGCCTTGTTTAGTTTATATACCTTATTTTCATGCCCACTAACCTCATAACAAGGTGGTTGTTTAACATATACCTCTGTATCAAGAAAACCATTCAAAAAAGCTGATTTTACATCCATTTGATATACTTTCCAATCATTTTGTGTTGCTATTGCTAAAATAATTCTAACTGTGTCAAGTCTAGCAACTGGAGCAAATGTTTCATTATAATCAACTCCATATTGTTGTGAAAAACTTTTAGCAACTAGTCTTGCCTTATGCTTAACAATTTCACCTTTTTCATCAAATTTAGTTTTGTAAACCCATTTGACTCCTATACATTCTTTTCCTTTAGGTAAATCCATTAATTCCAATCTATCATTTGTTTCAATAGAGTCAATTTCTTCATCCATTGCCTTGATCCATTTGTCTTCTTTAATTGCTTCATCAAAATACAATGGATCACAAGAAAATAAAGCAAAATTTGAGTAAATATCTACATTCTCTTCTTCTTGATCATATATTTCTTTTAAGCTTCTTGTCTTACCTTTGTAACTTGGTGTTGAAAATGTTGAATCAGATTTATCACTTACATTTGAACTTGGAGGTGAGGCTTCTTGCAAAAAGTTCCTTGGTGGAGTATTGCGTGTTGATTGAGTTCCTTATTCCTTTAATTCATCATCACCTTGTAATATTGGTGCTCCTCTTGTGACTTGTTTGTTATCATTTTCATGCCATCAATCTTCTTCTTCAAATTTAACATCCTTGCTAATGATCAATTTCTTTGAAATGGGATTATACAATCTACAAGCCTTTGATTCTTCACTATAACCAATAAAGATGCATTTTTCACTTTTATCATCCAATTTTTTTCTCAATTTAGATGGCACTAATGAATAAGCAACACATCCAAAAACTCTAAAATGGGATACAATATGTTTCTTACCATTCCATGCTTCTTGTGGAATTGTGTTTTTAACACTCTTTGTAGGACTCCTATTCAAAATGTAAACAATACATGCTACTACTTCTGCCCAAAATTTATTGGAAAGATTTTTGGCCTTCAACATACTCCTTCTCATTTCCATTATGGTTATGTTCTTCCTTTCTACTACACCATTTTGTTGTGGTGTGTACCTTTTGGTAAACTGCTTCTTAATTCTACGAAATCTACAAAATTCTAAAAACTCGTTAGAACTGAATTCACCACCTCTATCAGATCACAATAGCTTGATGTAGAGACCACTTTGTTTTTCAACCAAAGTTTTAAACTCCTTGAACTTTTCAAAAGCTTCACTCTTTTGTTTGAGAAAGTATATCCAAGTCTTCCTACTAAAATCATCAATAAATGTTAGGAAATATATACTTCCTCCTAATGATGGAGTTTGCATAGGTCCACATATATTAGTGTGAACTAATTCCAATGGTGCTCTTGCTCTCTATGAACCTCCTACTGGGAAGCTTTCTCTATGTTGTTTTTCCAAAATACAACTTTGATATGAACTTGGTGGTTTCAATATTTGAGGCAATCCTTTCACCATATTCTTCTTTTGTAACAAGCTTAAAGCATCAAAATGAAGATGACCATACCTCAAATACCATAGCCACGATTGATCTGAGTATACTGTCTTGAAACTAACTTCTTTTCCTCCTTGAATGCAATGAATCTGGAGGGGGAACATTCAATTTTGTGTCATGTTGACCCTGCAATTAACCTGCCACTAGGATTTCTATCCAAGATTGTGCAAACATCATTATCAAAAGAAACTTTGTAACCCTTTTGTACTAGTTGACCAACACTCATGAGATTGTGTGTTAATCCAAGCAAAAAATACACATCAAGAATATATCTTTGTCCTCCATTTTTTGTCAAGACATTTATAACACCTTTTCCCATTACAAAGACTTTACTATCATTTCCTAGCTTTACTTCAGATTTTACAGAATCATCCAAGCTAGCAAACAAATCTTTATTTCCAGTCATATGGTTACTACATCCACTATCTAGGAACCATATATCACTAGAACTTTCTTGAAAAACATTACAAGTTATAAATAAACTTCTTGAATTGTTATCAGATATATCTGAGTAATTAGCACCATTCTTTTCAATATCCTCTTGTTTATTTCCACATTCACTTGAAATATGACCAAATATCTTACAATAATGACATTGAATTTGAGGTTTATCAAACCTTGATGATGGGTGTTGGAATGAACTTCTACCATGTCCTCTATTTGAACTCTGAATGGATTGATTTGTTCTTTCTTCTTGATTTGGACTTGTGCATCCATCTACGCTTCTACCTCTTCCTTTTCCTCTGTAGTTTGATCTTCCTCTTCCTCTGCCAAAAGATACTTGTGATCTAAAAGCATTCTCCAAAGAAGAATTGTTATTTATGTTAATTCTTGATTCATGAGATAAAAGTGAACCCATTAACTCATCAATAGAGAGTATTGTCAAATCCTTAGATTTTTCAATGGCAACAAAAATGGCATCAAATTTTCTAGGCAAACTATGAAGTATCTTTTCAACAACTTTTTGATGTGTCAAATCATCACCGTATGATCTGATTTGATTAACCATATTCATTACTTGATTTAGAAATTGATCAACTGAGTCTGAATCCTTCATACAAAATTTTTTAAAATCACACCTTAAAGCTTGCAATTTAGCAATCTTAACTTTCAATGTCCCTTGGTATGCTATTTCTAAAATATCCCATGCAATTTTAGACTTTTTAGCTGCATAAACCTTAGGAAAAATTGATTCATCTAAAGATTGTTGAATTAGAAACAATGTTTTAGCATCCTTTTTCTTTTTATCTTGTAATTTATCCTTTTCATCTTGTGTTAATGTAGACTCATCTTGTGGTTCAGTAAAACCCTTTTCAATAAGATCTCATATGCCTTGAGAACAAAATAATGTTTTCATTTTTATAGCCCAAAATTTATAATTTTTACCAAAAAATATTAGAATTTGTAATTGAGCTATGCTACTTCCTGAAGCCATATTAATACTCACAGTTACAACTACATCTTACAATTTTAAACTTTGCTTTACAAAGAAAATCCACCAAACAAATCTAAGCCAATGACATATAGCTTAAAAAAATAACAGTACAATAATTATGTTCTTCTTTTAACAATTTTTTTTGCTCATTAGATTTCACTTTATGAAATCAGCTCATACCTTCTTCAAACATTAAACTGACATTTTTTCTTCTCTAGATCTTTAGAGCCACCAATCTTCAACTTTAGAAGCTAATAATTTGCAAGAAAGAAAAAATTAGAAACTCCATTGACTGCTACATCAATTATATATATTTACACATAATTCTTTTCCTCCTAGGCCCCACGCTTCATGCTCTGATACCAATTTGAAGGCAAAGAGAGAGACAAATACACACAAATAAAACTGATTTTATTGCCTTACTGCCTTACAAAATGCATTACATAAGGCCTCTATTTATAGAGGATATGAGAACTCTCTACACACAAAAAATTTTACGCATGTTACACTATATTAAATATAATATTACATATATTGAAAACATGTGCAGCTGCTATACTGCAAGTGGAACGACTGGGACGAATAATGTTACCTATTTAATATGGACGATGCTGGAGTGTGGGCTGGATGGTGGGCTGGATAGCTAAGTTGTGGGCTACTGACAGACTAGTTGTCTGCTATTAATGGAAAACTTAATACCGCCAACAACAAAGAAGATTCAAGATGTTAGCATGCTTGATGACTCCCATTTTGTCCACCTCCACTTCCCCCATTTTACTCTCTCTTCCCATTTTGCTCGTGTTCTGAATCTTCTTAATAGCTACGGCTTGCCCGTTCTGTAGAATGACCTTATAAACTTTCCTCACACCTCCAGAGCCAATCACGTTACTCTCTCTCAGATTGTGAAGGATGAATGCCTCGTCCACTTCTCTTGAATGGAATGGCATCATCTTCCACGACTGCGTGTCTGTGTAATGCCACTTCGAGGAGTGAGATAGATAAATGCAATGCAAGGTAATGAGGGCAACTATAAATAAAGATAGTACCATAATGGTCACTAACTACTGAAGTGACATTTCCTTGAAGAGGAACATGAAGGTAGCATTAGATTCTACCCTCTACATAGCTTCGGGATGCCTAGAAAGTTGTTCTTGTAAGCCGGGTTGTCTAAGTCGTCAGGAATGCTCCTGGACAAGAGGTTGTTTGATAAATTGAAAAAGTTTAGATTCGGTCCTCCAAATTTGAGAGGAACACTTCCAAAAAGCATATTTTTTGACAAATCAAGAGTATTTATCTTGCTAAATGATCCAGGGATTTCACCCATAAGTCTATTGTAACCCAGACTGAGCTGAGTGAGATTCTTTAGTGACATTATTTCCTCAGGAATCTCTTGTGAGATAAAATTGTGGTCAAGAAGGAGAATGTTGACCAAATTCAAACTCCCTAGCTCAGGTGTAATGGGGCCTAAGAGTTAGTTGTTGCTAGCTTCGAACACTTAAAGTTTTCCAAGCTGCCCTACTTTCGGAGGAATTGTTCCGTCGAAACAGTTGTTGCTTATTTTCAATTGAATTAGATTTTTGGCTTGGCCAATTGTGGGTGAAATCTTGCCTTGGAACTTATTTTTCTCTAAAAACAATCCCTGGAGCTTCACAGCACCCCATAGTCCTAGAGGAACCTCGTCGCTCAACTAGTTGTCGTCGATTTACAGATACTGTAGAGATTTACAGTCTGCAAAGAAGGAAGGAAAAGTACCATTAAAATTTTTGGAAGAGGCTACGAAGGCATACAACACTCCTCCCTTGCATAGCATTTTGGGAAGAGGGCCTTCCAACCCGCTTTTTGACACATCAGAGACCAGGAAGTTGGGATTGGAACCCAAACCCTAGGGCAACTAGTGATGAGGAGCAATCACAATAATGACAATCAAATAATAAATGATACAATTTAAAAAAGAACCATATGGCAGACTCCTCCTAGCACTTCTTACTCTTGAACTAGGGTTTTCTCAATCATTTGATTACACACATTTCCAATCCAAACTAACAATGGATTCACCTTTACATGGACATTGTTTAATGTCTCCAATCAACAAATAGACCCCTTGTTTGGGTAGAATCTCTATCTTGTTTAATTCTGCACGTGCTTGGTTAGTAATATATCATACATGTTAGATTAACTCTTTCCATGAGTATCAAGCCTTCATCCTCATGAAAAGATCTTCATTTCCTTAAAACCTACTGCAACAAATAAATAATTAAAAGAGATCTACTGGTTCTGCAACAGGTGTAACAACAAACCTAAAATAACATGAAACTTATCAACAAAGTACTTTGAATGATGAAGGAAACCTTATTAATGCACTTGTAGAGCCAACCAATCGGTTTGCAAACCTCAATATGGAATTTGAGTTGCTGAATATCTAAATTCTAATATTACAGTTCACTAGTCCGTACATACCAGTCTTTCAATATTTTTCCCTCTTCATTTTTTTACATCAGAGACTCTTTCTAATTTATAAGACACCATATAATAACTTACTCCAACCAACTATCATCATTGAGTTGGGTATTTTAAAACTATTACAACTAAACTTCCTTCTAAACCAACCGTTACCTTTTTTATTTAATGTTTGAACTTGAAAAACCATACAATTGTTTTATTAAACATTAAACTCATTGCTATACCTAAACCTATCTTGAAGACCTAATATTATTTTAACGTCATGATAGGTTCCAAGACCGCTCAATTGATTTGATGACCTTGGTTATACATTCCTTCCTTCTGATTTGTTTTGAGGATCTTCGTGATCTTTATAATCTTCAACTGTGGCTTGAACATTTGAGGTGCTCCTGCACCAACAAGCCACTAAAACTGTTGTTGTAGAGCATCAAGTTACTCAACTGCCGGAGCTCACCAATCTGAAAAGGTATCTTTCTAGTGAATTGTTTTGCAATTGAAGAAGACTCATCTATGTGAGATTACCAACTGCGTCGGGAACTGTACCTTCGAACTGATTGTGCCCCAAGTCTAAAATGGATAACCTTGTGAGCTGATCAATGTTCTCTGGAATTCATCCAGAAAAGTTGTTTCTAAAAAGAGAGAGTTCCATCAAATTTTACAGAGACATCAAACTGGCAGGAATATCGCCAGAAAGATCATTCTGCGACAGATCCAAGAACACTAGCCGACTTAAATTGCTCAGGAAAGAAGGGATTTCTCCAACAAGACTGCAGTTATCTAGCCTTAACACCTGCAGCTGCTTTAAATTGCCAAGCTCTCTCGGTATAACACCGGGATGCAGAGGATTACCCCCAATGGTGAAGTTTCTCAGAGACACCAAATGCCCTACAAAATTAGGGAATGCCCCAGTCAGACTATTTTTGTGCAACAAGAGAGCTTCTATCTTTGGCAGGAGCCCGAAGGCTGGTGGAATGGAGCCGCGGAAAGCATTATATGACAAATTCAGAACTCTCAACTCACTCAATTTGGAGATATGAGTCGGCAGCTTTCCAGTGAAGCCGTTGCTTGACAAATCAAGCTTTTGCAAATGCTTGCAATTGAAGAGGGCGTCTGGGGAGAGAATAGTGAAAGCATTACCCTGAAGAATCAATTCTGTGAGATTGGGAAGGCAGCAAATGGCAGAAGTGAAGTTGCCAGAAATGGAGTGACCAGTGAGATCAACAGTGGTAACTCTGTCGAACTCATCACAGGTAATTCTTTTCCAAGCGCATGGAGTTTGGTGAGACTCGTTCCAGTTGCTCAAAGCATTACTGCTGTCCCTCCAGTCTCCATTTCTGAGATTAATCAAAATTACTTTGTCATGTGACAGAGAAGCACAGTGGAGAAGCAAAAGAAAATAGCTGAGAATGTATGGAAACAAAGCAAGCTTTGTGTGGAACATGATTGGGTGCACAATGTTTCAGCAATTTCAAATAACGATAAGAAAATCTCTCGGTTTCGCTCGGTTTGTAGTTACAATGGCAAAGCGCTTCTAGATTTCCATTAATATCCTTTTCTGACGTCATCCCTACTATCAACTTGAAGATATCTAACCTTTTTGAGTGTTGTGAACTGGTCAAGGTTTTGTCTAAGAATATATTTGAAGGAAACTTCGTAGAGCCGCCTGAGATGGATGCCACTTCTCTTTTGATCGTACGTTAATGGACTCAAAAGAGATAAATAGAATTGTGCTCTTTAGGTTTCGATGTGACGTGTGACTCAAACGGGGAGACGTGATTGCGTTCGATCACTTTTATTAGTTCCTATTGTTTTCAGATGAACTAAAACAATTAATCCTCCTATATTTTTCGGATGATAGGCAAAAAATAAAACATATTGTATGGTGCATAGTAGTTAGATATGTCTAATTTTTCAAAAGAGATAAATAGAATTGTGCTCTTTAGGTTTCGATGTGACGTGTGACTCAAACGGGGAGACGTGATTGCGTTCGATCACTTTTATTAGTTCCTATTGTTTTCAGATGAACTAAAACAATTAATCCTCCTATATTTTTCGGATGATAGGCAAAAAATAAAACATATTGTATGGTGCATAGTAGTTAGATATGTCTAATTTTTCAGTTTATTCGAATTTCCTCATTTTCCTATTGGGCCATTTTATTTTTCTAGTGGTTTTATTCGTATTGTTTTTTCGAAATAGCAATAAATAAAAAAGGCAGAGCGAGTACACATGGAAATGAAAATAGCTATCATATTTATTATCAATGTCATGTGCGAGGAGGAGGCAGCTAACAAATGGAATGGTGAAATCTTTTGTATGCTTATTCTAATTATTGTCATTCAATGACACATTAAAAACATTCCTCTGGGTCGATGCAGTGTTAAAAGCAAGATGCAGGCGACTAGATTTTGTTTGTGTTTGTAGTTTGTAGAGGAGATCATGTAGCTTTCGAAGGCATTTGCATTGTGCATTGTTGTTGAGGGTTTGGAGAATCTAACAACCTTATGGCAACAATATGGGCTATGAAAATCTCTGAACGACGTCTGCCTGGTGATTGAAGCCTTCAAAACTTTAAGGGATCGGAGACCTTATCCTACCTCTCGCATGGTTGGCTATTTCGAGGGCCAATTCGCCTTTGTTATCCTCAAGGTACATGTTTAAAGTCATTTACCCTTTCTTTGTTCTTAGTTTTTAACAAAGGCATTCTACGTCTTCTGTGGTTAGAGTTAGAAAATAGCTTTTCTAGTTTTTGTTATTTATGTCTACAAACTTTGCAAAGGGGTCGGACGGACATGTATTCTAGGGTTTCAAGAGTTGTAGCAATAGTTGAAGGGGTTAAACTAGATCCTTCAGGTAACACTCTTATTCTTTTAAAACCCTAATATTTGCTGAGTCGTTACAAGTATTTGGAGTTTACTGAGAGATCCAAAATTTATCATATTGTTTGTAGTTTTTTATTTTGTTTGGGTGCGTTGAGCTTGAAACTAGCTTATATGTCCCTCTCTTTACTTTCAAGGCCATAGATATATGTCTACATCATGTTTCTAGGGTTACTATTCCCAGTAAAAAATTGTTTCAGTATTTTAATCTTGAATATTGTTTGAATAGATGTGTTGCCAAGTTGTGTATTGTTCTATCTCATACAGTTAAAATGTATTCCAGTGAATTCCTCCTAAATCCTTTATTCATTAAAGCATCAAAAACATATGCAAATAGTATCCCATTGCAACCCTCAAATCACTCCAATTGTATTGTTAGGTGTGCCATTAAAGACTCGACCCTAGGTCATTGTGGCGGTAAGCTCTATTAGTGTAGGATAGGGTTCTATAAATTATATGATAGGAGGGTTTCCCTTTGTAATGTGCAGAGTTGGGAGTCTCTGGTTCATAAAAAATGTGTGCAAATGAAATAATTCAACATGAAATCTTATAGACTTTGAGTTCATTCAAACATTCAGAATTCATTTTAGCTTTTCAGTTTTGTTAGTCATGAGTTTTAGTGGGTTTTAGTAGGTAAGAACAAGTAGATTTCCGCAATCCATGGGGTTTTTAGAGGGTTTGAAGACTGCTCTGATTTTGAATTTTGATCCCATTGAGATCTATTTTATGTACTCCATTTCTGGAAAATCATATAATCACATTTTATTTTCATTTTACTTCCATATTCTAGTATTTAAAGTTGCAATTACTAGAACCATTCCCAAAATTTTAAAGATTTAATTGCTTGCCTAGATATTCAAACATCACAGAATCTGTTTAGCATATGTCAAACTTGCTTTTTCTAATGCTTGGATATTTGTCAAGTCTCATTTTGTAGGTTAAAGTATTGGAAGCTGCATGAGGTTATGATGAATTTTAAAATTTGAAACCAAATAATAGCATGTTCCAGTGTCCTAAATCCTTTTGTGTCATATATATGAAGTTGATGTTTTCCCTCCTATTTTAGTTTGAATGTTCATAATTGCATCTTCTCAAAGAACTACTATTGCTTACAGAATGTCATATAGTCCTAAATTCTGGGCAATGCTAGCTAAGTGATTTACCTAAATTGCAAGACTAGAAACAAAACTCCACCAACAAATATTGCACAAAGAATGTGTAGAAATAAACTAAATAGCATGCTACTATTTTTTCATTTATGATGTGTCTCTTCACTATGGCTGAAGAGTTCCAGCTGGTGTTTCCCACATTTTTTGATTGATTTCTTGTTGCATCTATTGGAGTCATTCAATTTATTCAATTGGGTAAAGATCATGTACCTTTTTTAGTTACTAGTTCCAACTATACAAAATTAATTCTTACTCATTTTCAGAATGCACAAGCAAGGGTTTCAGTCTTATTTCATCATTAGGAACTAAAACTTCCATTGGTTAGATATAGTGGCCATGTTTGAGCTTAGTTCGTCAAGCTTACAAAATTCTAGTAGAGGGTTTGAATAAATGTTTGAATGTTTATCAGTTCCAAATCCTACATATATTATTCCTACAATTATAAATCAAATTACAAGCATCTGTTACCAGAAAATAGTTCCAACAGCATGGGCATGGCAATTGGAGATAGAACACCTATTTTCTAGTGGCTAGCTCATCAACTTTTGGAATGCCTAGCATTGTTAAGGCATTAGATACAATTTTTGATGTGGAACATACAAGTACAGTAGCATAAAAAGTCACCATCAGGTTCCTTTATATTGTTGTTATGTTTCTGAATTCAAGGTCATATCTTATGATGATTAGGACTTGTCAAATGTTCATAAATTTTTGTCTTCTTGCTATTATTCAATTACCAGTTTGTTTCAATGATTAATTTCTCTTCGGAGTCATTACTTGTGTCTACAATTTAGTCTATGCTCTGCATGTGCATTTTATATATTGGAAAATATTAAACATGTTGTTTTTTTTTTTAAATAATAACCATTGCACTACATCGGTTTTTAGGTGGGGCAAATTTAAAATTCACAGGTTTTCTTACATTCAATTAAGTGGAAATGTAGTTTGTCATATGTTAAGCATCTTAATCATAGACATGTATGGTGGTGGTAGACAAAGAAATAAGGCACAATGCTCTAGCAATTACATCCATTTCATCTTAGAACTACAACGAGTTCCATGTAATTATATTATAAACAGGACATACTCCCATGAGAACCAATTTACTTTGTAAAAATTACACTCCTAAACCTTACAATGATGTGCACCTTTATTAATTCCTTTTATTAGATATCAGAATCATAGAAAAAACATAAGAAGAGTAAATTCTATTTACAAAAAAAATTCTCCTGTGTTGAGTATTCCATTGTCCCTTTTTTTCACTGGCCATAGTCTGGAACAACTAACTTGCAGTTGTAAACAATTATTCTCCCATTCATCATATTACCTTAACTAAGACCTCTTCTATGACATATAATGAGGAGAAAATTTCAAACAGGTATGATATTCATATTTGTCTAGTTTTCTTGTTCATAGTAAAACCAACTAGCATATATTCATTTTTTGTATTTCTTTCTTACTTCGTATGACTAGGCATATATCTATAAGTAAGAGACTATAGTAACTACTTGTTTACTTTTTATAATAATTTATCAGTTGTTTGTTACTGTATCTGATACTCTTGTGTAATATAAAATTTTTAGCTTCTACTTCCACTCGATATTGGTTACTCCTACATCGCTTGGGATCTCAACTTGACATCTGCAAAGGTAAATTCATTGTCATTGCTTCTTCTTATCCATGGATATGTATTAAGTTTCACTGTGTGATATGTTTACATATATTCATTTCTCATGTAGACTAATGAATGTCTTTGATAGATACCTTTACAAATTAAATAGAGTAGATGCTTAATACAATTTATCTTGTTTCTAACTTCTACATATAAAACAAGAAATAGGAGGGAGTCTTAATCCGATCCTAATGTTTGACTTTTTTACTATAGACTAATCTTCCAAAAATAATTTCATAGGCTAATGATTATATATGGATCTAAGAATTCAATTTCCTTTCTAAAATGGTTAGTGTCAGTTGTAAAAGACTACTGAATGTCTTTGATAGATACCTTTACAAATTAAATAGAGTAGATGCTTAATACAATTTATCTTGTTTCTAAATTCTACATATAAAACAAGGAATAGGAGGGAGTTTTAATCCAATCCTAATGTGTGATTTCTATAGTGAAGACTAATCTTCCAAAAATCATTTCATAGACTAATGATTATATATGGATCTAAGACTTAAATTTCCTTTCTAAAATGGTTAGTGTCAATTGTAAAAAATAAATTATGTGCTAAAAATCTAATTCATCTATTATGTATATAGTACAACAATATTAATTTTAATAGTATATTCTAGTTACTGTATCCTATATTTATTAACTAGAACTAGCACGGACCTGTCATTTTCCCTACAATAGCCACTACTTTATCCTAAATTTGAATGTTTGTCCCAAGGTAAATATGAATGTGATAGAATATCAAGGAAGCTAAAGAAGCTTTTGATTTTTTTCTCTTCATTGCTTACCATCAAGCGCATTCCTATAGGTTGAATCAAAAATCCTTGAATTTGTATGCTTCTAATACCATATTTTACCTCTCTAAGTCAAGCTTAAATGATGTGTCATGCACTATGTCTGACAAATAAGCATCCAATTTTCTAGCCAAGGTGTTTCACCATAAAACTGTTCTTTAACATCTTGCATATGGATTTAGTATGCATACCATTTTTACATATACTTCCTTTCCATACTATACCTAGAATCATTGCCAGTTTACTTTCTTTGCCTTATATAGTCAGGGACATAGCTGTTTCCCCCCTTCATATAGTTTGATTATCATCCTAGAATTTGTCTTGCCTTACCATTCGATGAGACAAATTGTAACCAATAAATATACACTTAAGATAATATTCTATAGCCTGCTATATTTTTGTACCTTCTCATTTGCTGCACTCAAGAAAAATTTGAACACATAATTACTGCTATCAATGTTAGATGTAAAGTCTTCTCTTCCCAAGTTCAACATCTGGTTACAATATCTGAACAACACTATCTATAATTTCTAAACAACTATTTAATGTTTCCCTTCCTATTACATTCCAATTCTTTGTTAAAAAGAAATCTTTGTAGAGCTTTTAGAATAAGCCCTTGACCATTCCACTTCATTAGAAGTTGCAGTTCCTATGTCTGCCAAATAAGAGTCCAATTTACTAGTCAAGCAGTTTCACCATATAGTTGTTCTTCAACTTCTTCCACATGAATTTGGTATGCATACAATTTCTCAATGCACCCCCTTTCCATGTTATATCTAGAATCATAACTCCATATTTTGCCTCCCTAAGTCAAGATTAGATGATGTGTGGTGCACTATGTCTGCCAAATAAGAGTCCAATTTCTTGGTCAAGTAATTTCACCATAAAGCTATTCTTTAACCTCTTGGACATGGATTTGGTATGCATACCATCTTTCCACAAACTTATTTTCCATATTATATCTAGAATCAGAGCCAGTTTCTATTCTTTGCATTATACAACCAGGCACATATTTATTTTTCCTCTTTATATAGTTGGATTATCATACTAGAATTTGTCTTCCCTTACTTGTCATTCAGACACATTGTAACTTAATAAATATACACTTAAGATAATCTTCTATAGCCAGCTATATTTCTGTACCTTCTCATTTTTTGGACTCAAGAAAACTTGAACACACAATTACTTCTCTCAATGGTAGATGTCAAGTCTTCTCGTCCTAGGGTTGAAGCCTAGTCAAAATATCTCAATAGTAGTATCTATAATTTATAACCACCAATTCAATATTTCCCTCCCCACTGCATTTCAATTCTTGGTCAAAAATAATTGTTTCTAGTGCTTTTAGAATCTTCCCTCCTCATTCTACTTTGTTAGAAGTTCCAACTATTATATCTGCCAAATAAGAGTCCAATTTTTTGGTCAAGCAATTTCATCATAAAGCTATTCTTCAAACTCTTCCATATGGATACAGTATGCATACCATTTTCTCACATACTTCCTTTCCATGCTATATCTAGAATGATAGCCAATTTCCTTTCTTCATTTTATATGACCATGCACATAGCTATTTTTTCACTGCATATAGCTAGATTATCAAACTTGAATTTGTCTTCTCTTACTGGCCAATGATGAAAATAGTAACCAATAAATATACATATAAGATCATCTCCTATGGCCTTCTATATTTCTATACCTTCTCATTTCCTCCCTTCTGAAAGCTTTTATTCCGTCCGTAATCTTTACCAGCTTCTTGCCCACGAACTAATAAGGATCCTAGCTTCTCAAAAGCTTTTGCAACTACTTGTTTTGGCATGAGCCTCTTTTTATCTTAGGTTTGCAAAATATATCAACTTGGACATGTCTGATATAAATATGCTTGACTTAAAAGAAGCTATAAATTTGAACATAAGATAGGCTTGCATAAAACTTGTTCAGAGAGTGGTTACTAAAGATGTAAACATCATAATTTGCCTTCCTTAGATTAGGATATGAATACTGTTTTAATATTATGCTATCAATGTTGATATATCTAGGCACAAAGAGGTTAATAACTTTAATAGTCTCAAATAGTTTTATCCCTTCTAAAATATTTCATTCCTTCCACAATCTTTACCCACTTCTTGCCCATGGACTGATAAGGATCCCAGATTCTGAAAATCTTTTGCAACTACATGTTTGTGCTTGACCCTCTTTTTATCTCAAGTTTCCAGAATCCGTCAACTTGGACATGTCTGATGCAAATTTACTTGACCTTAAAAGAAGCTGCAAATTTCATCATAAGATAGGCTTGCATAAAACTTGTTCAAAGAGTAGTTACTAAAGATGTAAAGATCATAATTTTCTTTCCTTACAAAAGGATATGAATACTATTTTAATATTATGCTATGAATGATGATATATCTAGGCACAAAGAAGTTAATAAATTTAATAGTGTCAAATAGTTTTATCCCTTCATTGTTTACCATATGCTCCCTTGTATTCTAGCTCCTGAGATTTGCACATATGTTAGTGTTGGTAACAATATTCAACATGTCAATGTCTCATGCTAGTTTCAATTATAGTCTCCATTCTAGTTAACGAGAATCAATCTATAGGCATCTTTTGAAAACTAAAATTAAGATTATAGTGTTTAAAAGTGACTAGAACTATGGCTCATTCCATCCTCCCATATAAGAATAGTCCACATATAAGATACATATCATACATCTTATAGAATTCATTGAACTTAGCTTTTTGAAATGCATGAATTTCAAATAATTATGTCTTCTCAAGTTTGTCTTCTTCATGTATGATTGCAGATCAACATATCTTAGCTTGAATGGATTAGAATCTTTCCCATAACATGGCTTTCTATGAATATTTTTGCTACAAAACTAAGCATGTTGTCTTTGCACTGTTAGAGTTGACAACATGTTTTCCCTGCTATTTTGTAGGCAGCTGGCATAGCAAGATTTCCATATCTCGTCCTTGCCTTGAACATGCACTTACTTTATCTTTACTTCATTCATCAAATGGAAAACACAATATTAGCTAGATCAACTACATCAGGCCAGGCATTAGCAAGTCCATTGATACCAGACAAATACAAATCAAGCATTTGATCTCAAGACACATCACTTGATGATGTTCTTTATAATGTACATTGCTTTTGAATCAGTTCATTTAACTTCAATGTTGGTGATTGTTTATTTGATACACTACAAGTGTTGCTTCATTGTCAATATACATGTGCCAAACTTCGTAATGGACTTGTTGATTATTTCCTACACTCGCTCCACCATGGTTCTGCTATAGCATCAACCTCTTTTTCGCATGAGCTCCACCCTTCACTGCTCTATGATTTGAATAAAGTAACCGACCAAGCCACATACTTGCAAAGAATATGCCTTTCCATAACTGAAACCAACTCGCTAGGTGAATCGGGCCTTAGGGGCGACACATTTTGTATCCATTGGTTGTCTCTTTGGCTTGACATACCCATATTCATTTGGTCACTAACATGAAAAAAAAACCCTACCTACATCTCAACAAACATGAACCTCATCCTACAATATCAATTATTTTCCATGATATCACTCCGTGGGCCGGGCACTATGAAACTATCTTCTCAGGGCTAAGTACATAGAACATAATACCAACTATGGAACAAAAAATGACAATTTTATCATCCCCCATAACAAATATTGGAGACATAACTGAAGAAGAGTTAGCTTGCATTGATTTGAAACAATCTACTGATTTTACTTCTCCATATAGTGAAACCATGTTTGCAGCTATAGCCGTCTTGGTTGACAACCGGTTTGATGCAATTGCCTTGCGATTGTTCATGGCTTAGTCATTGGCCAATGCATTGAAAATAAAGAACAAATTTGCATTACGTTGTTTCCATATGGACAGCCAATCTCCCATCTTAGATAACAAATTACTCTGGTAAGTAGGAGATAATTTCCACAGCAAGTCAGATTGTGATATTGCTATTAGGATTTAACTCTATGATTTTTGAGTCAAACTCATTGACCCATGTTTCATGAGTAGTGATTTAACATGAATCCATCTCTAGATCCAATGAGTTCTAAGTGTTCCATTTATTCTCATGAGAGATGGATTCATGTTGAATCACTACTCATGAAACATGGGTCAATGAGTTTGACTCAAAAATCACACAGTTAAATCCTGATAGCAATATCACAATTTTGACTTGCTATGGATATTGTCTCCTGCTTATCAATTGATGAGCTTGAGGGGCTTTCTAATGAATGGTTCATAAGGCACAACACTTGGTGAAGATTTTGCAAATGGGGTTGCAAGCTTTGGGTTTAACCATGGAGGAAACTTCGTAGTTAAGCATGCTTAGGCTGGAGTAGTACTAGGATGGGTGATCTCCTAGGAAGTCTCGATGCTTCACCCCTATGAGCATCACCTAGATCCAATGAGTGCTAAGTGTTCCATTTATTCTCATGAGAGGTGGATTCATGTTGAATCACTACTCATGAAACATGGGTCAATGAGTTTGACTCAAAAATCACGCGATTAAATCCTAATAGCAATATCACAATTTGACTTGCTATGGAAATTATCTCCTACTTATCAATTGATGAGCCTAAGGGGCTTTCTAATGAATGGTTCATAAGGCACAACACTTGGTGAAGGTTTTTCAAATGGGGTTTCATGTTTTGGGTTTAACCATGGAGGAAACTCCATAGTTAAGCGCGCTCAGGCTAGAGTAGTACTGGGATGGGTGACCTCCTAGGAAGTCCCGGTGCTTCACCCCTATGAGAATCACCTAAATCCAATGAGTGCTAAGTGTTCCATTTATTCTCATGAGAGATGGATTCATGTTGAATCACTACTCATGAAACATGGGTCAATGAGTTTGACTCAAAAATCACACAGTTAAATCCTGATAGCAATATCACAATTTGACTTGTTGTGGAAATTATCTCCTGCTTATCAATTGATGACCTTAAGGGACTTTCTAATGAATATTTCATAAGTCACAACACTTGGTGAAGGTTTTTCAAATAGGATTGCAAGCTTTGGGTTTAACCATGGAGGAAACTGTGTAGTTAAGCGCGCTCAGGCTGGAGTAGTACTGGGATGGGTGGCCTCTTGGGAAGTCCCAGTGCTTCACTCCTATGAGCATCACCTAGATCCAATAAGTACTAAGTGTTCCATTTATTCTCATGAGAGATGGATTCATGTTGAATCACTACTCATGAAACATGGGTCAATGAGTTTGACTCAAAAATAACACAGTTAAATCCTGATAGCAATATCACAATGAATTACTCTTCCAAGAACACACAGTAGTTCAGAAGTTAGGATTAGAATATGCCAAGAGCAACTTGTAAGGTTGTGGAATTTTCTTGCTATGGTTTTCATACATATTCAATATTGCAATCAACATATGGCAACCAAATCTGTTATCTAAGGTGCACGTCTACTGCAATTGTATTCAACCAAGAACATCTATTGACTTGATCTGTTTCAAGGATATGATATTTTATTGCCATTATGAACCACTCCAACCAAAGGACCAACTTTTGAATCAGACCAAACCAACTGAACATATTCTTTTGTAAGGTGGAGAAATTGCAACTAAAACAAGGAAAAGGAAATCGTCCTGTGCAAACATATCAGGTGCTCCGGCTAGTACACCTATACTTGTCACCAACGTTAAGATTCATTGTTCTTTTAGACATTTGCAAGAAACAATTCATAATAGACATCAACCACCAACAAACATAAATAGAAATCAATCAATTGACCTTGACAAGATCATCAAACAAGAAGGGATAGCTACAACAGTTAGGGAAAAATACATTTTCTGCATACCACGCACAAGACATCAAGCTACAAGCTATCGACAGCAAACTTCACCAAACAAAACACAATAGAAATCAATTCAATAATATCTAGATGAAATCAATGATACGCCAACTAAAGAATGCACAATTTGTGAAATATTATGCTTCAACAAAGACACCCACAAATTCACCAATGCATTTGTCAATGCTTTCTCTATGCTCTCTCGTCAACCAGCCACAAAGATAATTGCAATAAATGATCTCATTTGCACACATTGTCTACATGCCATTGTAAATGGAAATATCCCTGATCTTGTTGCTCCATGGAACATAAGCTGAAATAAACAAAACCATGTAATACAAAACTTGACTATCCTAGAAGAAAGATTTGTCTCCTTGCATATTGCCTTTGCCCAGATAAGACAATTGGGATACAAAAGAGCACAATACGACTTGAATGGTATAATAATCAATGTTCCTATCGATTTTGATAAGGTGCAACATGCATTGCCTAGAGACGTTGATGAGACAAATACACTTGCAGTTAGACTTAAGTGCAAGTTACAACATGAAAATGCATATGCACAAAGAAATGTGAGACCTATTGATGTCATGAATGCTTTAACAATCTTGTCAAAAACACCATTGTATACCAAGGAAAAAATCTCTATCAACAAAGACTGGCAACTTCTATTTGCAAATAAGAAGATGCAACAAAAAATAGATAATATCATAGATGGTGAAATAGATGCCCATGATACTATCTCTGAAAATGAAGATGAACTTGAACCTGAATCACTTATACATTGGTTTAATGAATCACATGCAATCAATGATCTTGGTTCAACTATTGTTGAGATTGCACCAGTCGAAGTCTTCAATCCTCTAGGCATTTTCCAAGATACCTACTTAGAAGAAATGAACTTCCCAACATTATTTTTTGGATTCCCACAAGTTGAAGAAATCACCAAAAAATTCACCTACTAAAAGATTGCTAAGTGAGAGCTTATGCATAAAGACAATGACTTCTCAACACATATAACAAACTTTTTTTTCAAATCTATCAAAATAATAATCCAACAAATATCATTAGTAGCATGGGTTTGTATAAGAAAGACTGGATTAAAAGGTAAGAAACTATATGCAAAGGATGTGTGAAACCCTACCAACTTAGAAAACATTTTGAGATCTCCAATAGGTTTTAGATCACTCAAAAGTATTCGTACCTCTCCTGACTATTTACATAATACAAGAAAAAATATTTTTTCTATGATCAGAGAACTTGGTCCTCCAATCTTTTTCATTACATTAACAAGTGCTAAACACTTTTGGTAGCCATTATGCAATGCATTGCAGCATATCCCTAACACCCAACAACTAACCCAAAATGAGTCTTTAGAGGATAAAGAATTGGACTTCAAAATAAGGAAAAACCCAATAATTTGTAGTTGTTATTTCAATCATAGGGTCAATGCATTCAAAAAAATGATGCTGAAAAATAATTCCTTATTCGGAAAAGTATCTGATTATTTATTTTTTTCACCAAATTCTAGAACTGAGGCAACGAACATGTGTACTTCATGTTATAGATCCAAGACACACCTATCTTTGGACATTGCACAAACAATAACGTAGAGGACTTCATTGACAAGTACATTTCATGTGACTTTACACTATTAGATCCACGTCTTTTCAAAATGAAAACTCAACACCACACAAAAATATGCAAAAAGTATAGAGCATCTAACAATAGATTTAGCTTTCCCTTTCCTCCAATAAGACAAACAATAATATTCGAACTGTTGTTGAACATTGATCCTACAATTATAGATAGAATAAAACTTTTCTTCAAACAATTAGAAACCAAACATTACACAAAGAAAATTATATTTGAGAATTTCCTTGATGAGTTCAAACTTGAAGAAGTTGATTACGTTGTCATCTTGCAAGCATCGTTGTCTCAAAACACTGTCTTCCTCAAAAGGCATCCAACTGACATATGGATAAATTCATTTTCTAGAGAAGTCCCTACACTATGGTATGCAAATATAGACACACAATTTATCCTAGATGCATATGCTGTTGCATCATATTGTAGCTCATACATGACAAAGAAAGATAAAACATTGTCACGAGCATTTAACCAAATATGAATAATGCACCTATGCGTACAATGAGAAGGCACACTTCATACATAAATTAGGAAATGCATTACTGAATTACCAACAAATGTCCAACTGTCAAGCAGTTAATATTGTATTGTCCTTACCATTACAAAGAAGCTCGAGAAGTACCGTGTTCATCAACACCTCTCCAATAGAAACAAGGATTGTTATGCTTAAAAGTCCCAAGCTATTAGCAAAAGAAAAGGATGACTCCGAAAATATCATGTATGCATCTACAATAGACAAGTATATACAAAAACCAAAACTCCTTGAACAAATGTCGCTTGCAGAATATATAGCCTTTTACCCAAACAACCCATCAAAGCCTAACAAGAGAACAAGACTACGCATCATACGTTATGTAAGATATAACCCACATACTGATTATGAAAATTTTTGTAGAGGAAAACTCATGCTTTATGTCCCTTTCAGAACTAGTGAAACCTCATTATTGACTAGGCACACATCATGGGGTTTAGCATTTGACAAACACAAAGTACAAATCACTAGGAATGAAAAAAAAATCACTTCACCAATAGACAACAAATGGGGTGACATCAATGAAGCTATAACAAAAGCTAGTGAGAACAATAACCTAATAGAAGACTTCGACATTGACCATGCACAAGCAAATAACAATACTAAAATCAAGAAATATGACATTATGTTTCACATAAAACATATAAAAGCCTAACAAAATATGCATGCCAGTAGATGCTTACCACTCTTAGAAATTCCCCACCCATTTATTCTCCGCATTGAAGAATACTTTAGGTTGCGAACATAGATAAATGAACAATAATAGTCAATAGTGAAAGATGTTCTCATGAAAAAGAGATTGGCATTTGACGAACCACAATACTTGTTTTTAATAGGAGGTGCTGGAACTGGTAAAACATTTACAGAAAAAGTCCTCTTCCAAGAAATGATTTGGATCTATAAAAAGCAACTAGATAATGACTCGTACAAACCCAAAGGCATTATTGTTGCTTCCACAAGGAAAGTTGCATTCAATGCAGGTGGCATAATTGCACATTCTATTTTTCACCTACATGTAACTCTTCAAGGATATTGCCATTGGAATCAAACACTCGTGATAGATTAAGGAAGAAATTGAATCAACTATAGGTCTTGCTGATTGATGAGGTGTCATTGATTGGTTCATGGATGATATATTATATTGATAGAAGACTTCACCAAATCAAACATACACCAACAAAACCATTTGGCAATGTTAAAATCATATTTTGTGGTGACTTGTATCAAGCGCAACCCATATGTGATAATTGGATATTTGAACAACCAACAATAAATGGTGAAAAAATTCCATACACATTTTGGCTAGACAATGTCTTATGCTTTGAATTAAACACTGTCATAAGACAAAAAAAAAAAAGCTTCATATCTATACCTAATCATGTGAGAAATGGTCAACAAAATGATGAAGACCTTAGCTACTTGAATATAACATGTTACAAGATAGCACCTAACGATCCTAAATTCCCATACTTGTTCCACAGAAACTCCACTATTTTCGAACATAATAGACATATGTCAGACTTCTTGCCTGGTATGCTTTATGTGTTCGAGGCTCTTGATGAAACAAAGTCACATGCTAATAATTTCCATGCCCAAGTTCAAAAATTGTCATTGCTTACTATAATCTATCTAAAGCCAGCCATTCTAGTAAAGCTAATAGGTACTAACCTTGACACACAAGATGGACTAATCAATGGTGCTGATGGAGTCTTCGAACTACATACAATAAATCATGAAGAGATTCTATGGATTGAATTCAATGACACTACAATTGGCATATCATGACACAGGAAAATGAAAAACCTATACACAAGTTCTATTTCACCTTCTTGGACCCAAATAATGAAAATAGCTAGGAAAATGAAAACTACTACTAAATTTATCACATGGAAACAATTCCCTCTTCAACTAGCATCTAGAAGAACTATCCATAGAGCACAGGGTCTAACAATGGATGGACTCACTTTTGATCCTCAAAAAGTATACCAACATGATCTAATCTACATAGCCCTTTCTCATGTACAAACAATTGAGACATTATATTTGATACATAAACTAGAACATCAAAATTTCAAAGTCTCGCCAAAAGTCAACAAGGAAATGGAATGGCTTCAAAATCAAGTGGAATGGAAAATTCAACATAGCCTCCCTCTCCTATCAAAGCTCCATCTTATCATATGCTCACTAAATACTCGCAGCCTTCCATTACATGTAGATGAAATCACTCACAACCATGACTTGGTAAAAGAAAATGTGTTATGCCTCCAAGAAACAAGATATAAGACCAATGCACACCTCCCATTGCTACATGAACTATATAATTGCTATTCTTCATTTTCTATTCATGGTATTTTGACTTGTTGTATGAAAACAACTATAATACTGAGTACGAACTCTTTTGCAACAAACTATCTAGAATCAATCACCATTGATATTTTACATATTAGCTATGCCATCCAAATTACTAATGCTTATATTAGACCAAGTGCACCTATCAATAACATATCAAGCCTAGTGCTAAATACCTTTACCTCATTGCCACCAAATTCAAAAGGTATCATTATAGGAGACTTCAACATCGACATGCTACAGCCTAGTAAAAAAAACAAAAAAATTGCAGAACTCATGGAACAATACAACTTCTCTTTAATTGTTGACAAAGCAACAACATTTATAGGTAATTTATTAGACCACTTCTGGATTCGTAATATAAATCAAGAATCTACAAAATTCATTCTCCTAGATACATATTGGTCAAATCATCTTGCAGTTTCTCTATAAGTCCATTTGTAATTTACAAAGCCTTTGTTTACCCTCACACAACTGGTTACTTTCTTTAATCATGCATTAGAAAATGAGTATTTGACATAGCTTTCCATTTTCCTTTACAAGGTTCCCTCATACAATACCTTTATGCTCATTCTTCATGTCAAAAGTGTTATGTCACTAATAATATTTTTTATCAATCTAAATATTCAAGATAGCCTCAACCATGACAAAGAGAAACATAAGGAGAATGGTAGGGATCCACCTCATATTTACATTGGCTCAATCCTTGTTCTAGAACCATATGAAGGCTATTGTGTACTACTTTCATTGCTTCCATACTCATAATGCTATTCTTGGCAATAGATGGTAGCATGGAAGCCCATTATAAAATCAAACACCTTCAGGTGGAGATGGGTCACCAACATGAACTAACATGAATAGACATGAACCACACAAAAAAAGTCAGAATATATGACTTTCATAGATGGTTTGAATCACTAGCTCGATGGCACAAAAATGGAAGTGTTGGTCCACAACAAGGAGGGAGAACAAGCAACAATCAAATAAGAAGGAAGATGGAAAACCATGCCTTATATCATAGGTACCTACTTTGTATATTGTAAATTTTTAAAGACAAATCTTTTCTATTAAGACCCATTTTATTCTTTTCAAGCCCAAATATGTGTCATCAGTCGTCGAATAATTGTTTGTTATTATTACTATATGGTTGAGAACAACCAACAAGACCCTACATCTTGGTGCCTTTCTCTTTGATTCATACATCAGTTGTTACTAGCCCATTTCCTTGCACAACCTAACATCTCAAATTGTAAGCCATACCTATAGACTTGAGAAAAACTCATTTGCATTCTCAATTTTACTCAAATTCCAATATCTTGATATATGTATCCCAACGATTCTTGATTGCACTGCATGTGTCACAAACTAGTATTGTTAGAGTAGGAGTCAATTTAGTGTGGATTAAGGTTTTAATTTACATAAAAGATAGTTTGTTAATCATATAATCTTGTAATATGAAACAAGTTTAAGTAATTTTTATGCTAAGTATATTGAAAAATTCAAGACCTGTCTAGTTGTTAGTTATTATTCAAGACAAAATAATATTGGGAAACCAACTTGAACATCAACAATACAATTTCTCTTCAATAGTTTAGTTCATGAACAAATATTCAATGGATCCACCCAAAATCAACACACATGAAGCTAACAACAACAATGATACAAATGAGCAGGAAAAATAGAATTCAACTCTAACCAGAAGGTATTCCACTAATATACGCAACACTACATACCTTTCCATGCATCTACTTAATTTGTATACATATTTGGTTTTCATACTAACTCTTCTTTTTACATTTTATAGACCTTTGTTCATATCCTCACATGGACAACAAAACCTTGTAGCACATGGCAACAGATCTCATGATACAGAGCTAGTAAAAAGGTATAAATATTTGTCTTCTCTTCAAACTATATGGTTCATGACCATATCATTCAAGACTCTAGAATACTAATCTCTTCTCTTTATAGACTCATCACAGAAGGAAACACTATATCCACCATTGCAGATATCTATGCAATGCAAACTAGTACTATTTTTGAAGGTGATGTCCTCATCACTTATGGACCTGCGTATGCCAAGAATCCAACAAGCCTAACAAAGGCTCCTATAGTGCACGCTGATCTTGTTGATAGTAATGGTCACATGACCATAAAAGTCAACATAACCAACCAATTAGTTAACAAATTTATGACAAAGCTTTATCCTGGTGCAAGTGTCCGCATAAAAGGTTTCTCTCTAAAAAAAGACACAATATGAAAGAGATGACACAGATTATTGCATTTAGCTGACTACACAAACAATTGTTGAAATAATTGACAAAGTCTGCAGCCACCAAAAATTGATGCTTGACACAAAAATATGTCAACTAATTTAGTCACCTAACAACTATTCAATTGGCACGTTAGGTGTTATAGTTACAGCCCACAAACAAACAGCGAAGGAGTACGAGCTTCACATCAAAGATGGAGAATCTATATCAGACACATCTATTGTAATCTTCTTTTTCCATTTCTACATTTGCACTCACTTTTCAATTCCCTTCAATATATAATTGCTTATGCTACTGACTGACACATTAATTTTAATTGCAGTTCACCATTCCTGAATTCCATGCTGAAGCTTTCACAGTAGTCAAACAAATCCTGCATTCAACCACAACACCACTCCTCCTAAAAAACATTGTTTACAGTGGGCCTAGAGGAACAAGCAACCTTAGAAAAATACCATCAACATATATCGATAGATTGAATGATGAAAGTACAATAAAGGCTTTACAAAACATATTCTCTTGTACTATCTAGGTAACTGAAAAAACCACACCATCTATCCAATAATACTGCAATCATATTCCACATTAAAGACATTTCTAGCTGATATATATTTTTTTCCATTTTCCTAGGTTATAGGAATCCTCTGGGAAAAAAATGCTTATTTGCAGCCATACTGGCTACTTTGTACAAAATGCAACGAACCAACTTCATTGCCACCATCCTCGGCCAAGGCAACTATCCAATGTCTTGCATGTGGCCAAATCACAACCTTCACCTATGCACCTTTCTTGCACTGCACAGTAGAAATTGAAAATAGCATTGTTGATTGTACCATGACTAGGAAATAAATATTGGAGATATAGAAGAAAATGACAAATTGATGGCTTCGTCAGCCAATAAATTTGAGAATGAGGTTGTGGAGAAATTCTCAACAACCATTGCCAAGAAAAAAGTTCAATTATAAGAACTAGTACAAAATACCATGGAACTTATATAGAAAGTATAATTTTTGTACAATATTTTGTGTGTTGTGCCAAGATTCACCAATGATCTTCTGGCAAACATGTAGTAGATTCAAGTTGATGTAAAAAGAACATGTAGCATTATTTCACAATCAACAAAATCCAGGTCTAGCCATTATAATAAGTTATTGTATGCTCAAGGAAAATGCATTGAGCTTTAGTTAGCTAATAGAAGAATGAGGTCAAAATTGATCTCCATCCAATTCATGGTGATACTTCATTTGGATGTCATGCAGAAAGAAATGAAATCAGCACAAGATCTTATTCCAAAAAATCATAGTATTTCAAGTGTTGATAGTTTGATTGACTTGGTAGCTAGATTGGAGTTGCAGAATCATGGTTTGGAATCAATAAGGGCCACTTGGGATCGTGCGCTTGCCATGATTAACCAAGTTCACAAACCATATATTAAAAAAAAAGGTTTGATTCCACCCATTAAATCCAAGAAAAATACATAAGTGATAAAATCAAGGTGGAATGTAGTGATGATTACATATTTTGAATGGAATAATGATCACAAAGGAAATGTCAGATCAAAAGAGTCAGAGTCAAAGAATATGGAAACTTCAGAGTTTAGAAGGCATATATGGTATGGAACTAAAACAATCGAACTACTTAGAGTCATGTACATACATGTATTGATACATTATTTACTATTCATTTTTTATTCAACACAAGTCAAAAAAATTGTAGTTCTACAAGAACTAAGTCATAGGCTTTGGGGGATTACTCTCATTATCATTGTAATGATGTAATAATGACAAATTTTTTGTCCACTAATGTCAATGGGGGAGATTGTTGGTATCTTCAACCTTTGTTTTCTATTAGTCTCAAACACTTAGTCATATACTAGGAAGAGCTAGAAGGGCATCACTACGACCGAGCTGCTCTATATAGGATAAGTCATGTAATGACTTGTGTATAAACATGTATATGTCAAGCTCTATAGAATCCAAGAAAGTATATTGTTGCTAAATACTTTCAACATAAGTCTTGTCTAATGTTTATTGATCAGTTCAAGCATATTGATGTCAAGTTACATAGAAGGTGTCAAGCACAGTAGAGACCAAGCATCAGTAATGTGTACAATGAATGCCAAGTACCAGAGATAGTAAGTGTCAAGACACATAGAATTGACATTCAAGTCAAGAATGATACAAAATTTGAGTTAAACCATTTTAGTCTAACATTGACAAGATATTTAATACTTGTGGAGGTTATTACACATTTTATGAGGTGGATCATAGATCCCTATGTCCTGTGATTAACCAATCAGATGAAGAGGCAAAATAATGAAGCATCTAGAAAAATCTTTATGAAATATTTAAATAGAGAAGATCTAAACCTATTTGATACATGAAAGGGTGATGTGATGAGAAGGAGAAAATAAGCTATTTGTGTGATCATAGAGAAATTCAAGTGTGAAAGTGTGAACATTGTAAAGAAGGCAAAAGAGTTGTTCTTTTATTGCAGAATAGAGCAAGAGACCTTGTCAAAGTAGTGAAGGAAAGTAAAGCTACATCAGATTATAGATCATATCAGATTGAAATCATCTTATTAGAGTAGACCAAGGATTAGGTACTAAGTCAGTCTTAACAAATTGAGTTAGGGATAATCTCTTAATAGAGTGGTCTTAACAGATCTTTATAAATCTCTTAATTGAGTCCTTACTTCGTTGAAAGTGTAAAATCCTCTCACAAGGTAAGACCTACCATTATTAACAACCTTTAATAGGGTAGGCCCCTCACAAGTTAGATCATTATATATGGTCAAATGTTGTAACCCTAATAGGTTAATTTTATTATTGCATTAATGAAGATTTGTGGGTGTCACCCCACCCCATTTTTAGCTTCACCTTGGAGGGTTTCTAGTTAAAAAAATATTTATGTTATCTAAACTTATATTTCATGCATATAATTGATATATTATATCTATATGTTACTATAATTTGATTTTACAATCTATGTTATGCATGCATTAGATATGAGATGGTAAATGTGGTGAATGCACTAAAGAATTGTTAAAGAGGTTTCAGTTTTATAGATCCTGAGTTACCCCCTCCCCCTGCCCTCTTAGTATATTAATCTTCCCAACTAAGAAATCCAAAAACTTCATAGTGAGAAAATGTAATGTATTAGTTTTGACATTTTGGTGAATAAATATCAAATTCATCTAATAGTTCCTTGATTTTTGTGTCACACTCATGTTTACATATTTCTTCCATGCATTATTTCATGTGGTAGTTGATTGAATATCTATTAATACTTATTTGGAAATAGAGAGGGATGAATAAACTTTATTTCAAACTAAATATGAATTTTTTTCCCAAAGGATCAAGGAAGATCCAATGTAATGTATAAAAATTATTATAAAATCCTTACTAACAAACCTATCCATGAGGTTTTGGTGATAACTTCATTTTTACTAAATGAAAATTTGATATTCCTTGTTAAAAATAAAGTAGATTGATAAAAATATTAAATGAATTTTGTTTAATATCAAATGGTCTTCTATGTTGTGATTTTTTTCTACCCTACTAGCTAAAAAAAATAAAATTCTAAGTTTTTATAATAGAAAATTTGGGTCTCTGTAGAAAAGATGTAAATCTTAAATGCACTATTGCATTTTCTAAATTTTGAATATGTTGTGAAGAGGATAGTTGTCCAAAAATGCACCAGCAATTTTAAAAATTCAATCCAAGTTGGAAGATATTGATGTCTAAGTGCAGGTCTAGAACTGTCATCAAAATAATAGTCATGACATCAATTAGGAAAATGTTCCACATGACTAAATTGCATATTTGATGTGTGATTATTTTTAGAAAAATAAGATGTATGTAAGGACACAATGATAGGGTATTGTAAAATATATTATGTATAGTTATTGGGTTAATTAGTGAGGTTACATAAGGGATTGTGACATTGTACGTTAGGAATATGTTACTAATTGGTTACAATGAACATGGGTAATAGATATATACTAGCATGTCAAGGTACAATAGATGATGAAGGGTGTTTAAGGAAAAAGGAACTAATAATTGATGTGTGGAGAAAATTTGGATGTTGTGTTGATTGACTCTTCTTTGCAAACATAATGTGGAACTATTGTTTCAGCTTCAAAACCAAAAAGAACACATGTTATTTTTCTATGGAGAGAATTTAGGAAGACATTTGATAATTTTACAAGCAATTTGAGCTAGTTGTGGCCATGTACAAGCTATTCAACAAACTTGAACTGATGTATATTGTCAAAGAAATAAAGTTTCTTAATTCATACAATATTGTGGAGCATTATTGAGGCCTCAAAAGTGGTGATAGATTAGTTTGCTTCTCAAGCAAAGAGTTTTACACAACAAACTTAAGCAATACGCCATTCTTATATTTCTCTTCTTCCCATATGTCGTATATTGTAGAGGGTTGTCACACAAATATAAATTCAGCTTAAGGTTTCTTTTTGGAGTTTTCTCTTGTTGTTTGAGGCTTGAATTATCTTAAATTAGCATCTTTTATATGTATTACGTATTGTATCTCAAATTTTAGACATGAATGCTATTGTACATTTCCTCAAATTACTTCATGTTTTAAATTTCTAACCATACTTATTATTATTATTTTGTGGATTTTCATTTTTTTCCTTGCTATCCTCTACCACACTAGATTTCCTTCTTCCTCTAAAGAGCCATGCACCAAGCTCATCAACATATCTATTTCTATATTGGTTTACATTGTAGTACAGACACAATATCCAACTAGGTACTTTCTGATTTATCATTAATATATGTAGCCCTATAAATTCCTATTGTAGTGTATTTTTAAGATTATATTTTTCACAATATATACACATTTTTCTCAAAACATCAAAACCACTCAAGCTATATCATTTCTAACCTTTCTATAGCAACCACCATTAACAAAATATGTTTTATAGAACCTTGATGAGGCTTGAAGAAATATGTTAGTTATTTAAACACTCATATATATTCTTCAAAAACATAAGAGCAAGAAATATTCCAATAGCACACCTAAATAATGCAAATGGACACACACACACACACACACACACACACACACACACACACACACACACACACAAATTGCTTGTAAACCTAAAAATTATAGGACCTCTATATGAACACAATGAATACTAAAAATTTACTTAAGGATTTGAAAAAAAAATTAATAATTAGTACAAAGCATATAATCATTATTGACTAGCAGTAGAAAACTCATAGTTTTGTCAACATAATAAATATATTATTGTAGAAATCATTAAAAAATCTCTCTCTCTCTCTCTCGTACAAAGTGTATAATCATTATTGACCAACAGTAGAAAACTCATAGTTTTGTCCACAGAATAAATCTACTATTGTAGAAATCACAAAACTCTCTCTCTCTCTCTCTCTCTCTCTCTCTCTCTCTCTCTCTCTCTCTCTCTCTCTCTCTCTCTCTCTCTCTCTCTCTCTCTCTCTCTCTCTCTCTCTCTCTCTCTCTCTCTAATTACATGTAAACTTGAATATTCTAGGATTTCTATATGCACACAATTAATAGTGAAATTTAATGATATTTCTCCCTAAGGATTTGGAAAAGAAATTAAATAATGAGTACAAACTACAAAGTGCAAAATCACTATTTATCAATATTTGAAAACTCATGGTTTTGTCCACATAATGAATATAAAACTACGGACATTATGAAAAAAAATCCATGAAATGTAGAATCACTGCCCACAAATAACTAGTGGTTTCATAAAAGATGGAAAAATTTAAATTTAAAAAAAACACACAATTTTTCAACCTCTAATTCCTCTTTGGACTTCAATTGCATAAGGGAATTATCCAGAAGCTATAAAAGGTGTTGGTAGTAATGGATTTGATCAATGAAGGCCAATGTGAGTATTTAACAAATTGAACTAGTAGAATTCAATTGGTTGCAGTCATTATGTATGCTTCATAGTGTGGAAAGGAAGAATCTTAGTTGTTTCTACCCTTGTCCTTTGAAATTAATCAAAAGAAAACTTAAGTTTGATCCACTATTTCAAATAGAAACCTAGCTTTTACTCTTTGGGGTTTCTAAAGATAAAATGCTGATTTTCATGGTGAATATTATCTAGTTTAAGTCATTAATTCTCTATTTTGAATGCCCAAAAAAAATCTCTATTTTTTTTTCTTGTTTTCTTTTAGAAGAAGCGTAGTAGATTGTTTCATATTATACTAAATTCTAAATTGTAATTTTTATTTTTTACAATTATAGATAAAAATTTAGATACTCTAAACTGTGTCAGCACATGAGCTGAGAGAAATAATGAAGAACAAACTACACAATGCTTGATGAAAGTTTTCAACATTTGGTACAACCACAATTGATTTACCCAAAAGAATTTTAAAAAAAAATAGAACATGATCTATGCATTTGATTTTATTCTTGCAAAATGAGAATGCCTAGACAATGAACAAAATCTCAAGGAATTGTAAAAATACCTACATAAATATCTTTAATTATATCAATAATACATGTTTCCTTGCCTATGCATCCTCTTGTAATATGGAAAATCCTTTGAAATACATCCAAATGTTCATGATGCATGCAAACCCTGCAAAAGATGAGTTGGTCTATAAATCAAGTTCAAAGAACTAAAGATTAATGAAAATAAAAACAAATATGAAAAATCCTCTATAACTATATCTATGATGTTCAATATATAAACTTACTTTAGAGGATTTGTCAAAACATGCAAACCAAGAATCACAAAGCTTAATTCTTGATTAGGAACAAATGAAGCTAAAGGTGACACACTACATAAATTTTCAACAAACATAAGCTTGATCAATAGATAAAATTCAAACATGATCAAGAATTCTCAAATTATACCTTCCAGTCAAAACATGATCGCAAACACAAAGAATAGTAGCAGACCAAAGGCCATGATCAATAGTAAATTCTTCTAAGATATCGCAAACTTTCAAAGATTCTTCAAAGTAGTCATCTTGCTAAAAATAATAATGCTATTCCACATTAAAATGAAAGAAGTAAAAAAATATTCAATTAGTATTTATAACCTAAAATTATAGAGAACTTATAACTATCTTAAATCTTTCACAAAAGATTGTGATAAAATCATATCCTCATAAAACTTTTGACTTTACCTGCATCTGAAGGAGTACTCCAAGGAAGTAGTGATGTTGTAGTCATAAATAATTATAGTATTTTATTTTATTTTAGAATCACTATGTGTTCAATAAATGATACCTCAAGTACACATTAAAAGTATAATTATATTCCTTATCCATATCAATATGAGGAGACCTTAAACTCTAAAAACTTTAAATTATTGGTGTCTAAGAGATGTTGTTGATTATGACATTAATGGCTTTGATATGATATATGCTAGTTCTCTTGGAATATGTATTTTTTTTTAATTATCAAATAATTGTTTCCTTGTGGAGGGTTGATAATTTCCCTATTTTGGCTATATGAGGATGCTCCAATTCACTACAACATACATTGCATAGGTGATGAGAAATTTACATTAGAGTTGGCATTCACTAGTGGTGAAGGAGAACCTCTGATTAGAGAGGGTAGAAAAAAAAGTGTAAGAAGTGTTGGTGATATATGAGTCACTTAAAGATGTTCTTAAAATAAATCTTAGGAAATTTTTTGAAGTGTTGATGTATAGATCAAAAGTCAAAAATTAGTAAGTGTTGTAGCTATAATAGGATCTACAATTTCACTTTAATAATTCTTAAAAAATGCAGACATTTGTATAGACTAGATTTGAGTGAGGTTGAGATAATTGATAATGGAGAGGAGGTTGGTCTCCTTTCCTAAGAAGACGACCTCCTTGATACCCCTTAGATTTGACTATTTAGATGCTCTAGTAAATTTTGATGCACTTGAAAGTTTAGTGGCAAGGTTCACATCCCTAAGGAAGCTTATGCTAAATAGAATTGTCTCTGAAGTATAGTTGTAAAATTTGATATTAATAACACCACAAATTGCACATTTAGGAATAAGCTCAATGGGATATGATTTCTCTCTAGAATAGGCATAAATTCTTTAGCCAAAATTAGGAAAATGTTCTGAAATTTAAGTGAGGATTATGTGAACTTGTCCTTGAATATTTTCCTATGGTGTATCCAGTGTTCTCAAATTTGAATTATCTAACCTTTAGATATGCACTTATTCAAAAAATTGAATTAGAAGGAATCATCTATCATTGTCATGAAGTGCAGTGTCTTTGGGTTCTAGATTTAGTGGGAGACAATGGTCTAGAAGTAGTTACAACAATATGCATGGATTTGAGGGATCTTTGAGTGTTTCCCATAGATGTATGTGAATATGGAAAAGGCTGTGTATTAGATTTTGGCCTTGTTTCGATTTCAAATAAATGTCTAAATCTTCACTTCATTGTTTACTTTTATTAGCGATTAACCAATGAGGCAGTTATGACAATGTCAAGAAACTGTGCCAAAATAGTAAGATTTCAAATTTGTATCATGGGATGACATACACCTGATCAAGCGACTAGTTAAACAATGGATGATGGATTTGGGAAAATCATGATAAAGAACTAGAAATACCAAAAAAGGATAGAAATTTTTTGTCTGCTCACGAACAAAGTATTTGAGTATATTGGAACATATGGTAAAACATTAGAAATCTTATCAGTAGAATTTTCTAGGAAAAGTGATCAAGGTCTAAACTATGTGTCAGATGGGTGCAAAATCCTTAAGAAACTTGAGATAAGAGATAGTTCATTTGGTGATTTTTCCCTCTTGTCTAGTTTGGGTCACTATGGATCCATGCAATTTTTTGTGGATGTTTTCTTGCAAACTTACTATAGAAGGATGTAAAAAGTTGGCAAAGAAGATGCCTAAACTTAGTGTTTAAATGACCTCAGACAATAATTGTGAAGATACTTTCTTAATGGAGAAGCTTTAGGTATATTGCTTTGTTGTAGAACCACAAAAAGAAATTCCTTCATTTGTGACTACCATGTAGTAACTTTTTCACTTAAATCTAAAGTCATACCTATGTAACCTATGGTGCCCTCAACTTAAATTTATCAAGTGCAATTATCTTCAATTTGAAGATCGTTCATATATTACCTTTGTCAACAAAGACCAAGTGTTAAAGTTATCAGGTTGAGTAATTGGTACATCCCTTTCAATGGTTTCTTCATGATTTGGCTTCAATGGGAAGTGTTACAAAAGATAAATTGTCCATTGGTGAAGTATCTCATATTTGACCTCTCTAAAGCCCATTATTGTTAAATTCCATGGAATACGTTCTTAATAAAAATGTTGAAAGGTGAAGGATTACTAAATATTCCATTTTACATGCACTAGGATGTCATTTTAATGGACTAAAATATTTGGCCTCCTTTCTTCATTCAAAATAATTGACAAATCACCCAATCAACTCAAGAAAAACTCTATTAAAATTGGATTGAATATTACATAATTTTAGTAAATAAACTTGTTGTACCTACTACACACACAATATATGGATCCCCTCTATTATTAATTTGGGTAACTACTCTAAATTTGGGCTTTTGTTTATTCGAAGGGTTGATTGCTAAACAAACCAAGTCTTTTGGAATTTGACTCAAGAAAAAATTGTGCTAGATAATTAAAGATGTAATTGAGGTGAGTAATAAAAATATTTTTCAAATGTGTAATTATTTTGATTTTATAATTGATGTTCCAAAAAAATTCTCAATCTTTGAGCTCTAGCTAGAATTTTCTTTACAGATTAGAGTATGTTGTTTATCTAAGCATTGAGGTAAGACATGTTCATCATGGTTTACATGCTTAAATATTCTTCTTAAGGTAGTGTTAGACCCTAGCTTCTCTATAGAGGTTGAGAGTGTGTGAAGGTGCAACAATAAACCACCATAGGGTAACCCTTTCCTTTTGGCAAACGTGTAAAGAATATTTAGAGGAAAAAATCAATAAAATAAAATTAATTCCTGCCCTATATAAATAGAGACCACAATAAAGAAATAAAAATAGGTTTTGGGGAATTTGTATTACCTATCATGGATTTCTTTTCAATGCAATTTTTTTTCCAAACAAATGGAGAATGACACATGTTTTACAGAAGCACATTTACACACAACATAACCCTTTTTAACATCCACAAGAGAATTCATTATGTGAAGTGAAGTACTTCTATTGGAACTATAAAAGTTTGCAATGGAAAAATGAAAGGAATAAGTCTCAGAGTCTTAGTTTATAATTGCTAAGCCCTCTACATAGATTTTCCTCTCAATGGGTAAAGAAATTATGCATATTAAATAATGACAATACAAATGCACAAAAACTTAAAATACACATGATTTGGTGTAAATGAGATACACCATATATGAATGTTGTGTCTTTTACATCTCTTTCATGCATTTGAACTACTTAGAGAGTTCAATAGAAAAATACTAAGTGTTTCCCCAATATTTTATCCTCAATCACAATATCTTGATGCAAAGCATAGTGGGAAAATAGTAAAAGTGTGTGCATAGTAATGAGTGGTATTTTTCACTTTGCAGTGAGATTTTGGATTTATAAAGTTGTGATTAAGTTGACCTGCCTCCCACCATTAGACTTTTTCCATTATTCTACCTCTCGCCATTAGAATTTTGCCCCTTTTTAAAAATGCATGCAATTTGTTTGTCATCTTAATTTTAATTTAGTATATGATAATTAAAATACTTTATTTTCATATAAAATAATTTTAAAATAGTATAATATTTAAAATACAAAACCAATTTTATTTTATATATATATATATATATATATATATATATATATATATATATATATATATATATATATATATATATATATATATATATATATATATATATATATATATATATATATATATATATATATATATAATTTTATGTTGTAGTAGTAATACAAAGAGGAAATCAAATTTGTTAAAAATAGTAACTAAAAATATTAATTAGTACTTGATTCGAATAAGTATAATCATTTTTTTAAATTGTACAAAAATTATAACATTCAAACCTTGACACTTAACCAAGCCTTGAATTTGATGGTCATTTTTATCATTTTTTTAACTTTTAAGCTATATATAACAAGCTAAAAAATTGATGGTCATATTGGTATTTTTTGCACTTTTAAACCATAAATGACAAGCTAAAAAATTGATCGACCATATAGATTAAGAAGATATTTTTTTCAAAAAGCTATAAATACAACACTCAAATTGATTAATAAATTAAACAATCATATATTCAATGTGTCACTTGAGCTCTGTAACTCCTCTCCCACTCTTAGCTTCCTCCCAAGCTCCATGCTCTCTCTATCCTCAAGGGGATGGTCTCTCCTTCCTTACTGCCCCCTCCCGTTGGTGTCGTTGGGGCCCATTTGTTTGGACCTAGAACCGGTTTTGTTTGCTAAGACCCAAAATGTTCATGACCTATACCAAGAAGATATTCCTCAGATGGAAAATTGTATTGTCCCTTATGATTGTGCCTAATTGGGCCCCAAAGCTCTTAGTTGTCCTCCGTTGACATTAATTTTGGCAGTGTCACCTAAGTCAAACTAGTTGGGGGATGTTGTTTGATCCAAGTTTCTTGAGGACTCTAGTGCAAAACCTATGATCTCCCTAGGGGCCATTGGTCCCATGATTTCTCTACTATATTCTATGGTCAATTTGATCACGTTAGGCTTTACCCTTTGTCTTGTTGGTAAGTTCATCTTCTTCTACCCCACAATTGATATGGTAAGGAAGTGGTGCTCTATGAAGTGGAAAATCTCAGGGCTAATGTCCATCTGTATAGTGATTGGCCCCCTTTTCTTGTTTAGATTCTCTATGAAAGTGGATTGAGTCTTGATTATGGTGGGCTCCTGGTATTTTGGCAAACACCCCTTGCTAATGGAAAAATGGAAATGACAATTCAATGAGGAGAGGGACCTCTATAGGTATGATCTATCCTAGGTATGGTTGCACAATATTCCTTTAGAGTTTTGGGAGGAGTGGGTGTTCAAATCAATTGGTAACTCCTTTGTTCAGTTCACCAAGATGGACAATCTAACTAGCTCTAGAATGAAATTAGGTTTTGCTAGATTGTGGATCAATGTTGGAATGAATAAACCCTTGCTAATAATGGTTGACCTAAAATCTAAATGGGGCAACTGGCCACAACTGATAATATATGAGAATGTGACACACTTTTTCCAAAAGTGCAACATGTTTGGTCTTTTGATTATGGATTGTCTAATGGGTGAGAAACTCAAAGACAAAGTGTCCTCACCAGGAGTGGTGGTGGTTGAAAGCTCCAAAACTGTTGAGATGACTAAGAAGGCCAAAATCCCAAAGAATAAGTAACCAATAGGCTTGAAAAAAACATGTGAGGGGGCCTCTTAGGACTTGGATGAAACCCCTAGCAAAAATGATGATAAGGTAAGAACCCCTATGAAGGTGGATGTCGTTGGACAAGGTTGAGAAATCTAAACTATTATGGATGATTTTTTCATCATGAAGAGGGGGAGATTTTGGATGCACTCGTTATTCAACTATTCCAACTTGGGGATGGACAAATGAATAAAGTGATGGAAGTTGACAATGGTGCTACTGTATATTGTTCATCCCTTCTCTTAGGGAATGGATCACCACTCGTTGATGGAACCTTGGTGGTCTCCCTCCTAGGTATGGTCGAAATGCTCTCCCCCACATCTAAACTACCAAATTAAAACCTTCTCAACAATGTTGTTGAATGGACGGTCCCAAACCATAAGCCTAGAGGATGATACAAAGTAGATGGTTGGTCATCCATGAGGATTGGGAAACAAAAAATCCTAAAGGATACAAACTAACATAAAATATGAAGCTCATATCTTGGACTATGAGATGGTTGAATAGCCGTAGGAAAAAATATGAAATAAAATAAAATATCATAGAGAATAAGACTAACTTGATTCTTTTGCATGAAGTTAAAATGACTGAGCAAGTTTTTTCTAGAGTTTCTACTTACATTTGGCCAAGAGCTAAATTTTCTTATAGTGAGGCTAATGTCACCTCTTGTGGAATTTCCATGATGTGGAACCTCTCCAAGTTGGTGGGAATGGTCACCTATATTAATCCCCATTTTTTGGTTATGAGTTTCACCTCTCATGTTATTAGATGGAATATTTTCAATTTCTATGCCTCCAACACTAGGAATGGTAAACTAGTTGTTTGGGATGATGCTACTAAAGTGACTGAGACTAAGACATAAGAACAATTTGTGTGTATGGAGAATTTTAACACCCCTCTATATCCATCTAAGAAACAAGGGTTTTTGGAAGACTTTTATGATAGTATACAAGATTTGGACGAATTTCTTGGAAGGAATGACTTGATTGATATTGATCTCCATGATCTTGCCTTCACTTGGTTTAAGAATAGATTGGGGAAAATTTTGATTAAGCTTAGACTTGATAGGGCTCTTATTTCTTCTAGTTGGGACATTCTCCAACACTCTTCCTTAAAGGTGAAGCCGAGGACAATTTTGGATCACTCTATGTTGGTGTTTTCTTGGTGGGAGAATCAACCCACCAGATGAAGGCCTTTTAGGTACAAAATCATGCCGCACTCACACAATGATTTCAAAGATTGTATTGTGTGATGGTTAAAGGATCCATTTGAGGGAATGACCATGTTCCATATATCCAAAAAATTTGAACGAATCTTAAAATAAGTGTGGGGATGGACTAAATCCTCATTTGGAAAAATTTCCAAAGAGAATAAATATACTAACAAGAAGTTGGAATCCCTCCAAAACCAGCTTATTTAGGGAAATACTAATGTTGAATAGTAGTAGGAGGAGATGGATTACCAAAAATTATGGAAGACAGTCCTAAATATGGAGGACATTTTCTAGAAATAGAGATCTAGAGTTCAGTGGTTGGAGGAGGGTGACTGAAATGCAACCTTTTTCCATAGATCAACATCAAGAAGGAAAAAATGGAACACCATAAACATGTTTTTGGATGATAATGGTTAGGAGATTAATGATATGGAGGAGATAGAAGTTAAAGTCAATCTCTATTTCAAGGAGCTTTATAACCCCCTTGCTATGTAGGTAAATAGTAACATGCAAAATGATATTTTGAGTTCTTATTATCTAGTTGTGAACAACTAGATGAATGAGGACTTGACTAACAAGGTCAAGGAGGACCAAGTCAAAAAAGTTGTGTTTAGCATGAATCAGTTCAAAGCCCCTGGTCTTGATGGTTTTCCCTTGGGGCTTTTTTTTTAGGAATTCTGAGATATTTTCAAGTATGACTTGATCCATGCTGCTAGAGACTCTATCAAAATGGGAAATCTTTTGAAGGAACTCAACTAGATCTTCATTGTCTTTATCCCTAAGACTCATATCTTTAGTCACTTGGAATACTTTTGTCCTATTAGTCTATGCAACACAATTTTTAAAATCCTTACCAAGATTATAGTAAACTTAATCAAGCCCCTCCTTGATATGTGCATTGGTCCCTACCAAAATAGTTTCATCCTTGGGAGGTAGATCTTGGACACAATCATAACGATACACAAGGTTATCCACTCTATCAATACAAGCAAGAACTTAGGTATGACTCTTAAACTAGATATTTCAAAATCTCATGATAAGGTTAGGAGAGAATTCCCTATTTTTGTTCTCTTAAAACTTGGTTTTAATGAAAATATTATCAAAATGATCAAAAATTTGGTTAATTCTATCACATTTTCAATGCTTGTTAATGTGACCCCTAGAGGTTTTTTTCTTCATCCCAAGGGTTGCACCAAGGTGACCCCCTATTCCCATATCTCTTCATTATTGTGGCTAAGGTCCTTGGTACAAATTTGGTTGCTATGAACAATGCTAACAATTTAAGAGGTGTTAGACCCACATCCTTGTGTCCTCCTAAAACTATTCAAGAATTTTTGGATGACACCTTTTTATTTGGTATCTCCTCCATCCATGAAGCTAGGGAATGTAAAGCTATCCTTAATTAGTATGTGGAGGTCTCTGGCATATGCATAAATTATCACAAAAGAAAAGTGTAGTTCTTTAATACAATTATCACTCTAAGAGGTAAGATTACTCAAATTTTGGAATTCAAAGAGGCATTTCTACCTGATAATTATCTTGGGCTCCTACTCACAACTAAAGTAATATCAAATCAGTTTTGGAATGTTCTTGTTGAACACTTCTAGAGAAAGATAGCAGGCTAGAAAGGAAAAATTTAGAGCAGTGCAAGAAAATTCCAACTTCTCTCTACTTCCCTATAGAGTATCCCAATTTAATTCCTTTGCATTTTTAAACCCCCCAAAAGATTCAAAGATATCGTTGAAAAAATTCAACGAAACTTCTTGTGGTCTTGCACTGAAAATGTACTAGGTTGAGTTTGGTTAGTTAGGAAAAGGTATATCATCCCAAGGACCTTGGAGGGTTAAATATAATAAGGATTGGACATATGAATAAATCCCTCCTGACCAAAGTTGGTTGGAGGTTGATGAACTCGAATGGTAATTGGTACAACATTGTGAGGAAAAATTACCTTGGAGGAGATTCATTTCATTAGGCTCTATGGACCCAGGCTCTCCCCTAGGGCTTTAAATTTTGGAATAATATGAAGCACACTTGAAAATTGTTGAAGATGGGATGCCATTAGATGGTCGAGAGTAGTGATACCATTGATTTCTAGGATCATTGATGGCTCCAAGATTAGCCACTCAAGCTCACCAAATTCGTTTCGTTGTGTGAGTTTAACACTAGAGCTAATGTACCCCTAATTCCAAACTATATCACCTTGGATCACCAATGGATTGGGATCCAACACTAGACTCCTATGGGGGTGGGTCTATCTTTGGAACTTCAATGTCTTCTAAGAAATTATAGGATCCTCCTTAGCCTATTTGAGGACTCCTTGGTTTGGAAGATTAATCCCTTGGGGGACTTTATGGTGAAGTTGACTCATATTTGTTTCCTTAGGGATGGAGAGGCCTAAGGAGATTGGAGAAAGGTCTGACACCCATGGATCCTTCCAAAGATAATTTTTTTCTTATGGATGACTTTATATGGGTCTATCCTCACTATGGATAATCTGCAAAGGTGAGGATGCCAACTTGCAAACTATTGTGTCGTTTCTCTTTAGGATAAAGAGTATATATCACACCTTCTTATTCAATGCCCTTTTGCCTCAAAGGTGTGAAGGGAGGCTCTTTTCTTATAGGGATCCAGTGGTGTGTTAATGAAGGTCTGTAGTAATTTGTTCAATGGAATGTCCTGTCTTCCCACCCTTACCTAAATAACTTATGGTTAGTAACTCCTCCTTATGTTTTATGGGTTATATGGAAGGAATAGGATAACAAAATTTTTAGGGATAAAGATGCTACCAGTTTGGAGGTGGCTCAATAGGCTATTAGACTCCTAAAGGAATGTAGTGGAATCTGGTGGTGGAGAAACCCCCCCCCCCCCCCCCCCCCCCCCCCTCGCAAACCCCCCAAGTACACTTGATAGGTAGTGGGCTTCTACCTGGGGAGTGGGTCAAATGGTTGCATAGTTTGATAACTCAAAAGACATGGCTAGGATGAATATGGTATGGAACCCACCCCTTGAGTCATGCTCTAAGCTTAATTTTGATGGCTCAACCATAATGGGATGTTCTACTACTAGAGGTGTCTTACACAATTCTATAGGGAAAATGGTTATGGTGTATTCTGGAATCTACGGTGGTAGCTCAAATAATGAAGTTGAAGCCATGGCTCTACCATGGGGATTGGGACTCGTAAGAAAATGTGGAATTAGTAGGATGATGGTAGAGGGGGATTCAACATTAATTATCAAAGTTGCTAAAGGGGATAGTCAAAGTGGTTAGGCAATCAAGGTGATGATTGAGGAAATTTGTAAGTTGATGGAGGAATAACAAGAAATCCAAGTGGATCATATTTACAGTAAAGCTAATTGTGCGGTAGATGAGTTGGGCAAATTTGGACATAGTGTCATGAGGCTAACTAAATGGGAGGACATCAATATAATTGCATCATCAACTAAATTGTTGATGGAACATGAATTTACTTTGAATAAAGCCATATGAATCATCACTCCAAGTGGTATGCCTTTAAGTTTCTGTGTGGGTGAGAAAGAAAAATGTCTCACAAAGTATACATTTGGAAAGATTATATATGTGAATATGCTTTTATTGTTAGTTTGTGGTGACTAATTAGGGAAGTATTGTACATACTTCTTAAATTCTTTGGGTTCGGGGAAAAAAATTTGACCATGGCCAATGTATGGTTGACATATAGCTGACATGTTGTAACCCTAAAGCAACATAAAAAATACTTGTATAGAAGGGCTTAGGGTTAGTGATTTTTTCATTGTGAGTGATGCAAAAATTGGTTCTTGTGGTGGTATTGAGCTATAAGGGATTACAGATTGTAATTAGGTTGTAATCACTCGATCGTAATAATATTGGACTTGTTGTTTGGTGGACATAGCCCAGAGATTGGGTGAACCATGTTAAATCTTGGTGTCCTATGTTCTTTTCTATGTGATCTATTTTTACTTTATTTTTGTCCTATTTGCATGTAATTATTATTTTTGTCCATGGTTAAATCCTATCATTTATGATCTCCTTGCTGTAAATGTTATTTATTTCCACAAAAGGACGAAGGTGTTGGATTTTTTCACACTCAAAAAAATAATTGAAAAAGATAATAATGACATCTCACTCATACCCCACTATAGTTAGAGCTAGCGTAAAGTGATTATAGAAAGAAAATGAAAGTCTACACATATTAGGGAAAGAGATGTTTTGGGCTTTGGGAAGCCTTATGGTCTTATGATGGCTTTCACCTACCTCCACATTTGCATCTTGAGCTTATTTTATTTAACTTATAAAAACTATCTTACCTACAACTTGATGATGTTGGGAAGTTTAGAGGAGTTGGTGGAAAAAGATGAAGAGTTGGTGATTGAGTTGGGTGGTGGAATGGGAACCAACAATCATATTGAAAGTATGGGAGTTGAGGAGTACATTCTCAATATTGAAGCAGCAAAAATGTATATACGGGAGGGTGACCTATTACCCTTTATGGAAGGAATGGTATAAAATGAAGGAAAAATCTCTATGTAGTACTTCAATTTCTAGAAGGAAAGAAGGGTGGTTGTTAAAGGGATGAATTTTGAAATCACCAAGGATCTTATTGCTATGGTTGGTTGATTTCCTATGAGTGGAAAGAATTGGTTCAAACAATCTCATGTGAATGATGAGACTAGCGTGCAAAAATTATTCAAATTTAATGAGAAACTAGTGCATATGTAGGGTGGGTTTTCTAGGGTACACCTTCCTAAGCCTTGGGACATCATCTGCTACACTATTATGAGATAGATTACTTTGGAGAAATATGGATCAAATATCTTTTCTATTCCTTTTGCTGAATTCCATAGAAGATGGTATTTTCAAGGCTAGGAGGGAGTTGGAGGAGGGAAAACCCTTTATCTCCTCCACCAAGGCTTCATGAATAAGTTGTATACCCATCACCTTTCCCAAAACCTGCCCCTCCTGGTTAACCGTCTAGCCACTACTACCCCCCAAGTCTCTATTCACCCTAGTCCTTGTCCTAGCCATAAAAAGATCAAGAAAACCCCCTATCCTAAGGTCAAAATTAGCCTCATAGACTTTGACATGGATACTACTAAGAGAAAACAAAGTTATCATAAAACCAACAAATGTCTCCAAATGGAGAAGTTTAAGTCTCCTCCCAAATAGGTCTTTAGTTTGGAGTCCAGGGAAAGTGACATAAAACCCTCAAAGAGGAAGAAACCCCATCAAGACATTGGCAAGAACCTTGGCTCCAATACTCCTAGATCCCATCCCATAATTTTGATACCCTAGAGGCTAACCCTTCCCTAACTAGAAGTGGTGGTGAGGACATTACTTCCCCTAGGAAGGACACTCCCAAAGTAGGGGAGAAAAAAAGGGAAGTACAACCATGACTGGAGCTATTGCAAGGATCAGTTTGATAAGCTTGAACAATCAATGAAGGAGTTAGTTGATAATCATAATGGCATCTACCAAAGATTTGAAACCTTGGGTGAGTTTTCCACTAAAGTGATACATTTGGTGGTTACCACCTTTTACTTTCTTAAGGTGAATAAGGATGTGAAAGATCTAGGCAACAAAAATGAGACTTCTCACTCTATATATGGCTTCCTGGTAGATGAGTGGATTAAGACCCTCTTGGACAAACCTTTCAAAGAGGAGTGGGTGATTATGGATAGGGATGAACCTGAGGTGAAGGATATTGAGGAACTAGATAAGGAGGGTAGTTAGCCCTTTTTGCTTTTGTTTTTTTGCTTTAATGATAATGATTTTTTAATATAAACTTGATGCCCTATGAGGCTTTTTTTTGTTTTTATAATTTTAATTGCTGGACTAATAGTAGCAATATGTTGTTTTACTACTAGAATACTCTTCCTAATTATCTTCTTTATTGCAATAGGACTAACATTGCTAGGTTTGTTATGGATTATGGTAGTTTTTTGAAGTATAAAACTAGTATTCATTAGTAGATAGGGAGGTAACCTCTGGCTGTTCTTTCAACCTTTCTGTACTCTGGGGTTAGCCCCCCATCTCTCTGGGCTGCTATCTATATACTTCAAAAATAAATTAAACAATCAAATTTTACTATAGATAATATTCAATTTTATATATGTGTGTGTGTGTGTCTGAACGTGTGTGTATGTATGTATGTATATATGTATGTATATATGTATATATGAGTATATATGTATATATGTATACATACATAGATACATACATACATATATATATCTGTGTGTTTGTATCGATATATATATATGTGTGTGTGTGTGTGTGTGTGTGTGTGTGTGTGTGTGTGTGTGTGTGTGTGTGTGTGTGTGTGTGTGTGTGTGTGTATGTGTGTGTGTGTGTGTGTTTATATGTGTATATATAAATATATACATGTATAAATATATATACATACATATATACATCTATCCTCATTCACAATATCTCTATGCAAGGTCACTGATTTGTCAGACTCTTTGATGAAAATGATAGGGAAACCATGGTGGAAAAATAGTAAAAGTGTGGTGCATAATATGTTAACAATCAGCTAATGAAGATATATAATTGTAGTCATTTATGGCAACACATGATGTACATGCTTGTAGGAAACCTTGGAAATAAAGATACTTATCTTTTTGTACCCAAAAAATTGTCTAATTATGAAATTGGTTTCGAACAATGTATTGTTTTGTATGTAACTTGTTACTGATGTCATATTATGACTAACACGTTTACATAGCAGAAGGAAGAAGTATGATGGACATGTGGCTAATGTCGTGTGCAGAAATACTAACTCCAACACTTGTTATTCAAGTTTTAGTGAAAGTAGTTATGTGATTATCAGTAAAAAAAAAAGAATAATATTTAATGTATAACTTCTTTATATGATGTTATTTCTAGAAGAGAGGTTAGATGTTAATGGTATACATATGGATGATGATGTGTACAACCTCAGACATCAGTATAGACTGTACGGATAAAAGATATTCAAGACCTATAGCACAGTGGAATTAAAGGAAAGGAATTATTCTTTTTACAAAATAATTACTTGACCAATTAGGGCCAACATCCTCGATGTTTACTCTAAGTTGGAAAGGTATATTATGGTCTAAGTAGCCAACCTAGCAAAAATTTGTAAAAAGGCATGGTATTTATGCAAAGGACAACTTGTCAAAAGAAGTGTGGTATTGTATTGTAATAAGTGATATACAAACTTTTTGTGAAGTGATATATGTGAAGTTTTGAGAACCTTATTTTTTGATCCAAGATCTAACTAAGCTCAAAGATCAGTCAAGAAAGAAGTTCCAACACCTATATACCTAAGGACTAATTACTTGTTTGGGCAGTGAGCTCTTCTTGTAATAGGAAATGCATGTTTGGGCAGTGGGCTCATCTTGCATCTACTGTACTACAACTCCTAACAGGGTTGGGACCACCTAACAAGGATTCAAAGTATCCTAATAGGGACTTTCTATACTAAATTTTCTCATTAACTGCTAATAGGGTCCATCCTCTAACAAGGAACATATATATTAGTATATTATCTAGTGGGTATCATCTCCACTGGGGTTTTGCCTTGGCTAGGGTTTCCCTAGTTAACAAAATATGGTGTTATGAGTTATCTTTGTGCATGATTACTGTTATTCTTCACCATTGCTTGTTTACTTTCTTATGTATGGTTCAAAGTAATAAGTAATATTTAGTTGGTGACTAAAGTTTGTAAACTACTGATTCACCCTACCACACCCCCACCTCTTAGTAATTCCTATTTATAAAAATTGGTATCAGAGCCAAGGATACATGGATAAAAGGCTTTAACAGTCTCAAGGAAAATTTTGACGATTTTATGCAGATTTTATCAATTTAAGGTTTTGACAGTAGATGGATAGTTTTTTATTGTTTTTGACATTTCAACCTTTGTTATTGATGTCAAAGGGGGAGAATATGCATAATAAAATTGTAAATAAGGTAAGGTATGAAATCATGTTGAAAGGGGTGACATATGTAATATGGATAAGTTGTAAAAGTTGAATAATGTATTGATACTGTAATGTTTTTGACATATTTTTGATAGTTAGCCAATTTTCCCTATTTTGTTGCCATCAATTCCAAAGGGGGAGATTGTTGACAATTGGCTAATGAAGATATGTAATTGTTTTTATTTATGGAAATACATGATGTACATGCTTGTAGAAAACCTTAGAAATAAAGATACTTAGCTTTTGGTACCTAGAAAATTGTCTAAGTCTGAAATTGGTTTACAATAGTGTAGTGTTTTGTATGTAACTTGTTACTGACATCATTTTTTGACTAAAGAGGTTACACAGAGGAAGTAGGAAGTATGATGGACATGTGGCTAACATCATGTCTAGGAATACTAACTCTAACACTTGTTATTCAAGTTTGAGTAAAAGAAGTTTTTTGATTATCAGTCAAGAACAGAGAACATTTTTTAATGTATAACTTGTTTATATGATGTTATTTCTAGAAGTGAGGTTAGATGTAGATGGTATACATATGGATGATCATGTGTACAATCTTGGACATCAGTACATACTGTATGCATAAAAGATATTCAAGACTTACAAGATAGTGGAATTAAAGGAAAGGAATTATTTTGTTTACAAAATAATTACTTGACAAATTAGGGTCGACATCCTAGATGTTTACTCTAAGTTGGAAAATTATATTATGGTCTTAGCCGACCTAGTAGAAATTTTTGAAAATGCATGGTATTTATGGAAAGGACAACTTGTGAAAAGAAGTGTGGCCGTATTGTATTGTTTTAAGTGATATGCGAACTTTCTATGAAGCAATATATGTGAAGTTTTGAGAATATGATTTTTTGATCTGAGATCTAGCTGAGGTCAAAGATCAATCAAGAAAGAAGTTCCAGCACCTATATACCTAAGGATTAATTACTTTTTTGGGTAGTGAGCTCTTCTTGTAATTGGAAGTGCATGTTTGGGCAGTGAGCTCATCTTGCATCTACTATACTACAACTCCTAACAAGGTTGGGATCTCATAACAAAGATTCAAAGTCTCCTAATAGGGACTCTCTATAATGAATTTTTTCATTGACTCCTACCAGAGTCCATCCTCTAACAAGGAACATATATATCAGTATATTATCTAGTGGGTATCATCCCCACTGGGGTTTTCACTTGGCCAGGGTTTTCCTAGTTAACAAAATATGGTGTTATGAGTTATCTTTATGCATGGTTACTATTACTATTCAACATAAATTGTTTAGTTTCTTATGTATGGCTCAAAGTAATAAATAATATTCAGTTGGTGACTAAAGTTTGTAAATTACTGATTCACCCCTCCTCTCAGTAATTCTTATTTCTAACATAGTACTGAGCAGTCATTATCACTTTGCAGTGGGATTTTTTATTTAAAAAGTTGTGATTAAGTTGGAAAGTTGACCTGCCTCCTACCGTTAGACTTTTGTCATTTTTTTTTACCTCTCACCATTAGAATTTTGCCCCTTTTTAAAAATGCATGAAATTTGTTTGTTATCTTAATTTTAATTTTTAATCTATGATAATTAAATTACCTTTTTTTTATATATAAAATAATTTTAAATTAGTATACTGTTTAAAATACAAAATCAATTTTATCTTTTAAAAAATATTTTAAATTTTTTAATGTTGTAGTAGTAATACAAATGGGAAATCAAATTTGTTAAAAATAGTAACTAAAAATATTAATTAGTACTTGAGAAAAAGAAGTGTAATCATTTTTTGAAATTGTACAAAAATTATAACATTCAAACCTTGACACTTAACCAAGCCTTGAATTTGATGGTCATATTCGTCACTTTTTGCACTTTTAGACTGTATGTAAGAAGCTAAAAGTTTCATGGTCATCTTGGTCATTTTTGTACCTTTAAACCATATATGACAAGATAAAAATTTGATCGACCATATAGATTAACAAGCTAATTTTTTTTAAAAACTATAAATACAACACTCAAATTGATTAATAAATTAAACAATAAAATTTTACTATAAATAATAAATAATATTAAATTATATATATGTGTGTGTATGTATATATATGTATAAACATATGTGTGTGTGTGTGTGTGTGTGCATGTGTGTGTGTGTGTGTGTGTGTGTGTGTGTGTGTGTGTGTGTGTGTGTGTGTGTGTGTGTGTGTGTGTGTGTGTGTGTGTGTGTGTGTGTGTAGATATATATGTATGTGTATATATACATATAAATGTATATTTATATATATATACACATACATATACCATGTGTATATACATATACATATATATGTATATCTATATGTATGTATATGTATATTTATATTTGTGTATATATACATATATGTACATATACATATACATACATATAGATATACATATATATATATATATATATATATGTATGTATGTATGTATGTATGTATGTATGTATGTATGTATGTATGTACAAACATATATGTATCTATGTATATGTGTATATATATATATGTGTGTGTGTTTGTGTGTGTGTGTGTGTGTTTATATATAATTTTTTAATATATATTTTTAAATTTATATTATTTACAACATTATATTTAAATTAATTTACAATTTTTTTAAAGTAGTATAAAGCATATGAATTCATGAATTAGAAGCTTTCTTAATTAATTTTATACTTTGTATAATAAGATAAGAATTTAGAAATTTATTTTAATATTTTTAAAATTGATTGTATATAAAATATAATAAAAATGACAATCAATCCTTTTCACAAAATAAATAATGAATGTTATTAAATTGACCAAATCTTTAATTTTTTTTATAAGTAACTAGTTGAAGCCTAAATTTATTATTATTATATGTTAAGCTTGAGTAGACTCAAACTCAAGACCTCCCACATGAAAAGTTGAAAATTACAATAGTGTTATATATAACCTCTTACCTACAAGTAATATAATTTTAATGTATAATTTATAATAACTAAGAGTTTAAGATGAAATATCATTGTTGTCTTTGAAAAATATCTTAAATGTTGTTCTTATGTAGTAGTGGAATAAAATAAATGTGTGAACTAAAAGCCCACCTAGAATAGAAGAAAAATAGGCTCAATAGTTTGGATTGTTTAGAATCAGATAGTCACCACACCCATAGGGTACATTGTGTGAGGGGGTCTACCTAACATGGCCAAAATTATTCCCAAATATTTCAAAAGGAAATCCAAATAAAATGTAGGATTTGAAATATAAGATCCAAATAAGGTTGTAAAAAATATAATTAAAAAACCAATTACAGTGTTCCCAAATTTAGAGAGAGAGAGAGAGAGTACATATTCATAATGATATGTTTCTCTAGCCATCTCTTTCTATTTTACTCTTTTCAATTATCCCTCTATATCTTTTAGTCTCTACAAGTTAAATATATTTTCAATAAGTAATAAATTATCAATACTTTTTAATATATTCATTTTCACTATCAGTTATGAATTATTAATTCTTTTAATTATGATTATTGGAAGAATAAATTTAGAATTCAAATTAGTAATAAAAATAGAAGATAACTAAAGTAAGAAAAAATTTATTAATCATTCCATTTATTGATATACCTCTTAGAGGAAAACTAAATCAATTTGTTGTATTGATCAAAGATCCCAAAATAGTGATTAAAATCTCCCAAACTATTTAACAAATTGTCTGTATCCTAGAAGATAGAAAGTGAAACCATAATTAGTCTGAGAAAAAGAAACCTCAAGTGCCATGAATGAGTTATGGACAATAAAATCAACCTAATCCATTAATAAATAAACCTTGGAGAAAGTGAAGAGACGAAGCACAAATGACTAATTATTAGTGACTAATTATCAATCACTTATTTAGTCATTTATTTGATAGTTTATTTAGTTATTTGTGATAAAGTGACCAATTATCCAGTCACTTATTTAGAAGTATACTTAGCCACTTATATTTGGTTGATATTTTTATTTTACCAAGTGACCAAATTGATCACTTATTAATCACCTATAGTTGTAAATTATTAAAAAATAATGGAATGTGACCTGTTTTACTCATATGACTAAATTTTTTAATGGTGTGACTAAAAGTTGTAGTGACATAGTCACATAGTTGCCAATATTTACTAGTGATACAATCCTCAATAGCATAAATATACGGATATGAATATGATCTATATCAAATGGGTTTGTGGGAACCCAACCTATGCATCAAAAGCATATAGGTCAAGATGACTAACGCAGTTAGGTTCCCTAAGTTTAGTGTAGCAATATTACATCTATATCAAGGTATACATGCCAAGATTACACATATATCCCAAATGTTGAATAAGAAAATGAGAATTCTCATGACATGTAAGATCAACAAGGTATACCCATAACTAGAAAACAAGAGAGACATCCTCTAGTTCATGACATCCTCGAGAGACTATTAGGGAGGGAACACTTAGCAAAGAAACCATCATAGATTGCAGACAAAGAAAATAAAGCCAACAATTCTTAGCAAGGCTAATATTCAAGTGTGTGTGTGTGTGTGTGTGTGTGTGTGTGTGTGTGTGTGTGTGTGTGTGTGTGTGTGTGTGTGTGTGTGTGTGTGTAAGTCACATGATTGTCTCTTTAGGACTCAAATATGTCAACAAGATCTATTGCAACATCCTAGGCTATATAACTAAATATACAATAAGTGTTAAAAACACTTGATGTCAAGGGGGGAAGTGTTAAAAAACATTGTTTGAGAGCTACCAAAGAAATTCCTACACACAAGGTGATGTAGCCCAAACCCCTCACAACGATAACTCAAAAAATTACCCAATAGAGAAATTTTAGACTACTAGATTCTTCATTAAAATTTCACAACTCTTCTCTACCTCTAAAATGAAAGAAAATGAATACTTATTATAATGTCAAAAATTACCATATTTGGCAAAATTTTAGGAAAAACATTTTTTCCATTTTTGGTAATTTTAAAAACTCATACTACAAATCTTAATTTTTCCCAAGAAAAGCCCCTATCTGAGGAAAGATGAATTGCCAACTAATATATGAAATCAAGAATATGATTTTGGATTTATTAAACAAAACAACTTTCTAAAAACTAGAAAAAAAACACAAAATCTAAATTTGGAGGTCAAGATGAAATTTTAGGCTCCTGAAAAATGTCAAAATAACCACCTATCAAGATGAGCTAAATTTTTAGTCTAAATAACTCCTTCTCATGCATCTGCCTATAATTTTTTTGCCAAAACCCATATCCGAGTCAAAAGTTGTGACTCTTGGAAGTTGATGCATCATTCTCCCCTTCTTGAAAAAAACATAGCTCCTGCAAGTGGTTGCCTGTAAATTGCTACAATTTTATTAGATCTAACTACATTACTATCCACTTAGGTAACCATGTACTCTCTATTTTAGGCAAATCATCCCACTGTATTAGGTATCTATGTTGTTGGTCATGCCTCATGGAGGTAGTTTTCTTGTCAAGAATGTTAGCAATCTTTTCCTTCTTATTGAGAAGGTGATGTTGCCAATCTACTCCCTCGAGATCATCTACACTTGGAACATCTCCATGGAATGTGTATAAATCAAAAACATTAAAAATAGGGGAGATTTCAAGATTTCTTGGTAATCTAACCTCATAAGAATTATCATTAATTTATTTGATGATTTTGCAAGGCCCAATCATTTTATACTTCAATTTATGATATGTGCTTGTAGGAATATGTTCCTGCCTCAAGTAACCATCACCAAGTCACCATTAGAAAATATTTATTGTCTCCTAGTAGCATCTACATCGATCTTGTAGCTTCCATTACTATCTAATAACTTTTGTCTGATATCTTGTTGGAACTGGTGAAGGTGTTCAGCAAAGGCAACTCCATCATCCCTAATTCTGTCTCCCAAGGGAAGTGACACAAGATCTAGAACACATTGAGGGTTTTGACCATAGAAAATTTTAAATAGATATTTTTCAGTGGATTTGTTCACAAAACTATTATAGAAAAATTCTACCTAGGGCAATGCCAAGTCGCACTATTTAGGCTTCTCTCCCACAATGTAGCATAATAGATTTCCCAAAATTTGATTGGCTACCACTATTTGTCCATCAATTTGAGGATGATAGGCACTACTAAACTATAACTTTGTTCCTAATATCCTCCAGAGAGTCCTCCAAAAATGGCTCAAGAACTTAGTATCTTTATCAAAGGTAATGGTCTTTAGAAGGCCATGTAAATGAACAACTTCTGTGAAGAATAGCTCTACCACTCTACTTGCATCTTTGGTCTTTTTACAAGCAATAAAGTGGACCATTTTTTAAAATGGATTAACAACCACAAAAATATAATCATTACCTCACCAAGTGTGTGGGAGACCTAATACAAAATCCATACTCAATTTAGTCCATGGTTCGATGGGTACTAGTAAAGGCATGCATAATCTTATATTCTATGAATGTCCTTTAGCCACTTGATAGATTCTGCACCTTGCCACATATTTAGTGACATCCCTCTTTATCTTGGGGTAATAATACTTATCTTCAACCAAGTTTATTGTTTTTTCCTTTCCAAAGTGTCCAGCTAGTCCACCACTCTGAAATTCCTTGATAATGTTTTCTCGCATGGATCCACCTAGTATACATAGTTTTTTTCCCTTAAAGAGGTAACCATCCTACATAAAATAGTCACCGTTCACATGATCCAACGTACCAAAAGATGAAGCCTTTAGCTATTTTACAATTTCCATGAAATCATCATCAGTTTCATACAAGGCCTTAATAGCATCAAAACCAATGACCTCAATTTCCATTATGATTAATAGTGTAGCATGCCTACTCAAGGCATCAACAACCTAATTTTATTTTCTAGACTTATGTTTTAGGACAAAGGTATATCCCTATAAGAAAGATACCCACTTGGCATGTTGACTATTCAGCTTCTTTTGTGTGTTGAGATATTTTAGAGCAATATGATTAGTAAGTAGCACAAACTCATGTGGGACTAGATAGTACCTCCAGTGTCTTAATGCTTGAACAATCGCATAAAACTCTAGATCATAGGTAGAATAATTCTTTCTTACTTCAATTAATTTCTCAATAAAGAAGGACACAAGCTTACCTTCTTGGCTAAGAACAACACCTATCCCAACATGTGAAGCATCACACTCTACTTCAAAAAATTTCTCAAAATTTTGAAGTGTCAATATAGGAGCTTCAATTACCTTTTTCTTCAAGAATTCAAAACTCTCTTCAACATCTGTTGTCCATGTGAATTCCCTTCCTCTGGTATAGTCTGTTATGGGTGCTACAATACTACTAAAATTTAGGATAAACTTTTGGTAGAAATTTGCCAACCCCTGAAAACTTTGTACTGCTATTTTACTAGAAGGACTAGGCCATTCTAGGATTGCTCTTACCTTTCCTGGGTCCATTTGAACACCAGCTTGAGAAATGAAAAAGCCTAGAAAGGTCAAACTAGTTTTCATGAACCTACACTTCTTCAAGTTTGCAAAGAGCTTCTACTCCCTTAAGACACTCAAGACGATCCTCAAGTGTTGTAAGTGTTCTTCCTTGCTTCTACTTTATATAAGAATATCATCAAAGTAAACTACAACAAACTTACCAATGTAAGGTCATAGCACTATATTCATCAACTACATAAATGCGCTAGATGCATTTGAAAGCCCAAAATACATAACCATCAATTCCTACAAACCATCTCTTGTCTTAAATTATGTTTTCCATTCATCTCCCTCTCAAATGCAAATCTGGTGGTAGCCACTTTGGAGATCAATCTTGCTAAAGTACTTAGCCCCCACTAATTCATCCACCATTTCATATATCTAAGGAATAAGAAACTGATACTTAATGGTAATCGTGTTGATTTGTTTACTATCAGTGCACATCCTCCATGTGCCATCCTTCTTTGGAGTCAATAATGTAGGTACAGGTAAGATAAACCACAAACAAAAATAAACACTAAATGCAAATATAACCAATAACAAAAAATAATAGATCACACAGAAAATGAACACAAGGCACCAAGATTTAATGTGGTTCACCCAATCCCTGGGCTACATCCACCAAACAGCAAGTTCGATCTTATTGCAATCCAGTGATTACAACCTGATTACAGTTCGTAATCCCTTACATCTCAATACTGCCACAAGAAGCAATTTCACATCACAACATAATGAAAATACCTAACCTTAAACCCTTTTATACAAGTATTTTATCCATTTTAGGGTTATAACATGTTGGCCATACAATGTCAGCCATAATATGTCAGCTACAACGTATTATGAAGTATGTATAGTACTTTCCTAACTAGTCACCACAATCTAACAATCTCCCACTTGGGGACTAATCAGGCTCCACACTAAACAACAATCTCCCACTTGGAGACTAATCGGGCTCCACACTAAACAACAATCTCCCACTTGGAGACTGATCCTGTAGCAATACCACTACCACATGGGGCTCCCACTAGATCAAACCACCCTAGACTCTGCTGTTCTTTTATTCATGTTTAGTCTAAAAGACCAACCGAAGTTGAAGAGGATTTTAGCTTCTCCCATGTTACAACCTTTCTCAACATATCTGTGAGATTGTCATTGGTATGTATCCTCTCCATCTTTAACTGTCCATCCTCCAAAACTGACCAAATGAAATGGTATTGCAACTATATGTGTTTGGTCTTAGAATGCAGAGCTGAATTCTTAGCAAGATGAATGGCACTATGAATATCTATGAACAAATAATTATCCTTCTGAGGATGTCCCAATTCTTCCATACTATAGTAAAGATCAATTTGCCAATTCTAGCTCTTTAAATGGGCAAAGGAAATCAAATTATCACAATAGAAGTAGATGAAAATTTCAGTCTTGAGATTATTTCAATTAGAATTAGATGCAAAATTATCTCTATTTAAGTTTTCTCATTTGAATTGACAAGAAACGTCAATCTTAAAGATAGACACATACCTATAGACTCTCATGATAGATTTGGATAGCCAACTCAGTTTCATAAATTCTCTTGGAGACTACATGTTGATGAAAAATAATACACAAAAGTATTATAGTATAGACTGTTGTAATATGCAGCCAACCAGAGGGCCCTATACTATGCCCCATATCCTTCAAAATGTACAAAAAACCTAGGTTTCATGATCATGTCAAACATACAATATCGAAGGAATGTTCTGTAAATAATTTGTAAATAGTATCCTTCCAAAACCAAAAGGGAGGCACATGCCTTGGAAATTGTTTGCACTTTAATTGTGTATGCAAAATTGTAATTTTGCATCCAATAGCTGCCAAAAATAATCGACAGGGTTTAGAACTTTGGAGATTCCAATAAACTCTATCCTTAAACAAAACCTTTGAGTAATATTTGACATATTTCTATTTGAATGTATTAAATAGGACTCTATTAATATGATCAAGGATAAGATACACACACTAATACATTATAGTTTATGCTCTCAACATTTTCCTGATCAGAAGGTGCAGAGCTGGGACCCCAACACCTGTGATCCATTAAAAATATTGGATTTAGTTATTGTGTCAAAAAAGTAACTTTCAAGGGATATTCCAAATATATATACAAAATGACAACACTCCAAAAGTGTAGAACCATATCCTTTATAAATCCATTATACTTTTGTTTTATAAGAAAAGTTATAGCTTGACGTGTAAAACCTACTCATAATGACCTATACTGCCATTGGAGGGTCCCATATTTCTATCCCTTTACAATACCTTAGGCTAGTAAATAAGAGTTCTTCTCAAGTGTGCAACCAATAGAGACCAATAGCTTTAGCACGTGTTTATTTTAGAGTTCATCATGAGACCTATTGTACCTATAGATTTATCCATATAAGATATATATATCTAGTGATAAGTAGATTAAATCTTGGATTTCTATATCACTAAATCAAAATGGTATCATAGAACATGATGTCCAACAAGGATAACTACAACATTCCAAGGTGATCTACAGAGGTCTGGTCATCAGACAATAATAAGCTGTCACAGTTGTAGATTGCACCAGCTTGACCAACTTCTTGCACTAATATCAGCATAAATGAAGAAAACCCAATCCGAGGAAGAAATGTTTGCTTCTAAGAAATCCAAGATTAACTAGCCGATTGTTATGTAGATAATATATAAAAAAGCATATTGATGCTCTGAACATGATAAGGGAAACAATGCACAGGAAAAAGGACTAGAATGATGACAAATTTAAAATTTGCCTATTCCAGAGAAAAATTGCATCTCCTCTTTCAATCTTAAAGTTTAGTAAGATAGCTCAAAAGTTAGGAATGATTAGCAGTGCAAGTATAGCAAGCTGCCCCATGTGGGAGTACATGTTCAAACATCAATGAACCCTTATTAGTTTTAAGAACCTATTGTTTTCTAAGAAATGCATGCCAAGAATTAGCAATAATCTAGTATCTATGCAAATACCTGCTTCCTTTCTTTGAACCAGAAGCCCCATCTTTGGATGACATGCCTGTTATTATGAAATAAATAGAAAAACCCCTTTATTAATAAGGTGGAAATAGACCAACTGGGCAAAAAAAGACTTGAGTACATATTCACACAAACCTTCAGTTCTAGCCTTTGATCGATCATCAAGATTGATAGTTCCTCCCCGTACAAATGCTTTGCCACCAGGTACATCATCTGCCTTGAAAGATTCCACAAACTCTTCATACAAGTAAGTTGCTTCTTCATCAAAATGGCACTGAAACTAAATGGGAATTTGTATGAGTATGTTGATCTCAACATTAGCATATCTCCTTTTAAGTAGCAAAGAAACAGTTCATGAAATTGACATATCTCTAAAATCTAAGCTCCAATGCAAGGGATAGTGACCTGCAATGAAAATCTGAATGTACAAGCAAATATATACTTATTACAGTTAGCTCACAATATCAAGATTTTGAAAAATATTTGGATGCAACTATATTTCCCTAGAAAAAGATGGCTATAAACATAGCAATTCCAAAATAAATTTAATTATAACTAGAATTTAAAATTGAGGTCACTAATAAAAAGAGTATAAGAGTTACACATCCTGTGGCCTCATACATCCCTTCTTTAGATGAATTTAAAAGTCTTGGAAATTAATTTATTCTGTTTAATGTACAAATATTCAATCACATGTTTACAGTTTAACTCCTTATGCTCAGTACTTGGGAAGGAGACAATGTAATTACTCTTGTTTCAATTATTAAAATTCCAAAATTTCTAGATTTCAATAGGAGTGAGAAATAAAATCTCATACAGAAACTTAAAGGTATCTACAACGAACTATTTTGAGGTACCTCACATTAAAATCAATAATGCAAACCCAAGATCGTGCTTGATTCCTAACAACATTTTTATTGCCTTCATCTTTTCTAGACAAAATATATGAATTATTATAATGGCATGTAGCAAAAGTTTGAAAGGTAAATTACCATCCAGAAGGATGAATTGCTAAAATATAGCAAAGAGGAATCTTCTATATCAACATCTCTAATGATATTGGAATACAAAATATTCTTGATACACAGTAGAATCTAGGTATTTCAATGATTAGAAATATATAGGTTGATTAGGTCACTTCTACATAGCTAAAATTAAATATGAAAATAGAAACTTTCAGCCACTGCACCCTCATGAGGAGCATTTGTACGAGAAAGAGAAATACAACTATTGAGATGAAATGTACAGCACAAGTCAAAAGAATTAGAGAATGTAACAAGACATTATACCATTGAGGAAGACCATCATCAATTATTGAGATGAAGTGAATGGACCACATGGTAAAATAGATTGAGTTAATCTCTCTTCATCCTCCAAAATTTTATATGGGTCAATGTAGGTAGGAGCTACCACTTGTTTGTTGCCAGCATGTATGAAGGTTGGTCCAAAATACTGCATCAAGAGCATGTTCAGCATAGTTCCATTCATAAATGCTTAATGAAATTGAACTTGCCAATAATTTAAATAGGACTAGACATGAAATTTCTAAAAAGATTTAATTAAATTTGAAAAAGGAACTATTTCAAATACATAGTGGAAAAAATAACCATGCTTGTCCTCTAAATAAAATTAAATAGAAAATAAATTCTTAAAACTGGAAAACTTTTCTTAAACACTAGTTGCTTCTACTAATAAATAAATGCTCATTGAAGATTAAAAAATGTGGCTTTAATAGCTAAAGTAAATCATTATCTAATAATCAATGGCATGTGGTAGGATACATGCATTCTACAAGTTTTGACTTTCAAAAATGTCTTGCCAACAATTCAGTGACTATAAATGGAAAAGAACACAGTTTTAAAATAGAGTCTTGGGATATAATATTCTTTTAATGTAATAGGATGAAGCTAAGTTACAAGAAGATATATAATCATCACAATAAGATGGTAAAGCATCTGAGGCTACAATTACAACAGTTGAGAGTATTTACAATGCCATATTCTAGTCATCATAATACTCGTAGTAATAAATGAATACTCATTGAAGATGGAAAATGTGGCTTTAATAGCTGAAATAAATCATTAGCAAATAATCAATGGCACGAGCTACGATCCATCCATTCTACAAGTTTTTCCTTCCAAAATTGGCTTTACTAAAAGTTTAGCGATTTTAAATTGACAAGAACACGGTTCTAAAACAAAATGTTGAGATATAATCTTCTTTTAATGTAACTTACAAGAAGCTATATAATCATCACAATACCATGGTAAAGAATTTGAGTAAACAATAACAACAATTGAGAGTATATACAATGCCATCTTGCAGGCAGCATCACACCTTGTTTGTAATTTGTTATACCTCAGGATTTAGCTTGTTTGGCTACTAGTTTTGTCTCCCCTCAGCTTCTCTGTGCATAATATCTCAAGTTGTAATAGGCCTATTTCCTAATTTCTATGGGAAGTATTCCTTGTTATGATTTTTTTCTTCTACATAGAGAGCGATCATCATTCATTACATTATCTTTAGGTACTAATTTTAAAGAACTGCTATTAAAGCTAGTTTTATTTGATGGCTGTAAGATGTTTCTCTATAAAAATGCATTATAAAAAATTATTGGTTGGCTCAAAAGTCATTATATATATATATATATATATATATATATAGACACACACACACACACACACACACACACACACACACACACACACACACACACACACACACACACACACACACACACACACACACATATATGAGATTAACTTGCACCAATGATTAATAGCAACAGACGGAAGAAACGAAGGAACAACAATTTATTATTCTCCTTAGCATTGCAGAGACATAAAACAATGAGAAAAAGACTAGACTTATTATTACATCCAAGAGAGTGAATATTCTCATGGAAAATAGCAATAGAATCCAAAATTTGGTGACCGAAAACAAAACAAGATTGTTGGGCCAACATGATCTCTTGGGGGACTTCTTGGATTCTTAGAGCTTTCAAAAAGATTTTATAAATTGAATTACAAAGACTTATAAGACTATGTGTTAAAGGAATTAAGACCCAAGGTTTTTAGAATAAGAATAGTAAATATGGAATTATGCTCTTTCAGGACATGTTGACTACCAAAGAATTCCTTAATCATGTTTGAAACATTCTTGAGCATGATAACAATAAGAGAAAATGATCGAGGCTAGAAGATTTTTCACCTTCAAACGAGAAAACAACTCTCTTAATCTCATTTTCCATGGGGATAGCAACCAATAGTCTATTGTAGTCATCATCATCAAGCTTAGGAATAAAATTAAGAAAGCTCTTCTCACAACAACATCCTGAAAACCTTCCTCCAAAAATAGATTAGAGAAGTCACAAGCCACCACAATAACTTATCCCTCTTTATGCAGTAACTGACCATCCTTAAAGTTTTTTGATATCTTGTTAGAAGCTCTATGAAGGTAGAGAGATGAAAAAACATTGTATTTTAATCCACACACTACAACCAGACAGCTCATGACCTCTGCTTCCAGAATTCCACCTCCTTTGAATAATGTTAAGTAAATGAGCAAGGAGACTATCCTCCTGGTCTTTGATCTAATCATTATAACCATTGGATTGGATGGAGATTTGAACATTTTTTAGCACCTTCAGAAGAGAATCCTTATTCCCAAAAAAATGTGATCAAAGGATGATTTATTCAATTTCTTCATGCTAGGTTTCATAAAGCTAAGTTTCTTGACTAATCTAGTATCATCAATATTGATGCTCCAGCTACCTTTAACCTATTTTTGAAATCATGGAGCATTAGCCACATCTTTTCAAAGTGGAAAGGGATGACCTTCCCAAGATCTCCAACTAGAAAACAATGGGGAAGTGGTCAGAGTCAATGAGAGATAAAAGAGAGCACGCATTAGACATTAACCATTCAGGAGAAACAAAGCATGATCCAATCTAACTTAGATATGATCAGTTTCAACCCTTCTATTTGATAATGTCTAAGAGCTACTCTAAATGTCCAAATCCAAAAGAGCGTGATCTTTGATGAAATCCATTAAATCAAAATGGCTATCAATTGGATCTGTGAACCTCTCGTCTTTCCCATAAATTCCAATGGAGTATTCAACTCTACAATAACCATCCAACACACATTAGGTTTAGAAGATCTGAAACTAGAAAGTTTCGACCAAAGCCTTCATATGGAAATCTTGATGTTTGAAAAATAAATTTTGGATGTGATCCAAGAATAGGCATCACAAAATTGAATAAATTTGGTAGCAACATGATTCAAGTTTTCCATAAAGGGAGAACCCTTGACAATTCAATCTCCAAGAACTAGTAGTCCCATCCAAAGCACCATCAACACTGGTACTTATGAATACCACAATCTTTGATAAAATAATTGTTCAACCATCCCAACTTTTCATTCTGCATTTTTGTTTCTTGATTCATTTTTATCTAGTTTAGAATCTCCAATGAGATTTGATAAGAGATCATGGTTATTAATGAGGGTCACTCAACCCTCATATATTGTATGATATCATTTACATTTTATTTGATGTGTGCTCTTTAGGCACATCTTGGGAATGGTCTTTTTCATATCTTAAGCTATCTCTACTTAAGATTACTTATGAATTTCATTTTAATATGATTAGTTATTAAAATGCACTAAATTAATATTACATGTATATTCAAAAGTTTCCAAACTCCATACCTTTGAATACTAAAATATGATAGAGTTCATATAAGGCAGATGAACGTATCAAAAATAAAATTTGCTACTAAAGAGTTATTGTGTACCCGATACTGCACATTAAACGTACTCAATTAACATTCTAACAATTAGTAATGATACAACTTTGCACTTTCTATTTAAGGCTAGAAGAATATTTATTATTAAGCTAGAAGCACTTTGTAGCTTATGATGGAAAAGTGTATGCATGTTCATTGCTTCTGGACCTATGATCTCATATCCAATTGGGAAAATGCTTACAATCTTATGGAAAGAAAAATAGTGAATATATAAAGTTTTCACCACTACCAAGGCTTCTGTGATACTAATTTCTCTTGCACTCAAGTAATCCAAAACAAATCATATGTAAAATGCAAAATTTAAAGGCTAATTTACACAAAAGAAGAGAATGATTGAATTTAAGTAGCATTAAGACAATATGATATAAATAAAATAAAAAATAGGAAAAATACTAATCTCAAACCAAAACAAACCAAAATTCCCCAAGATTAGGAAATTTAAAAGATATTCTGAAAGCACTCTCTAATGGTACACCTCAGTATCTTTAAATCCAGCATCACATCTATCTCTGCCATAACCATATCCTATTCATTTTTGGGTATGGAAAGGACAGCCACAATGATTTCCCATATCATCAATTTCAGAGATAGATTCTAGTATGTAAAATCACCAAACTTTTGGAGAGAGCCCTTTCTTTGAATAGTGGTGTCCTAGACAACCATGCTCCCATGGTTGCACTCGAATTGAACTCCCTTGATAGTGGAAAAGGAGTTTTAACATTTTTTAATTACTAAAAGAGTAGGTGCTATAGCAGGGGTTTAAGCAGAACAAGATGTACTATGGTAAAGCAAAAAATTAACATGGTAAATTGCTTTCCCTATATTTCCCTGATATTAGATAGGTATGCAAGGGGATAAACTCACTAGACATTTTTATGAATGAACCAACAGAATGACATCACACTATTTAATTTTCTCTATGTTATCAATTGAAAAACATGTTTGCATTACTTAAATCCTACTCACAAGCTTGAATAAGAGATGCTAGTACTATGCTCTATTTAGTCCAGGGATATTATACGTGGAAGTACTGAAAAAACTCGAATGTTGCGAAATCACTCACCATATCCTACGACTAAAAGGAGAGATTCAAAAAATTGAATTGATCCCTATTTTACGAGGGTTCCAAACTAAAGTCAACTAAACAACAATTGATATCATTTTATTCTATTGTGATAGCAATAGTTTTGAAAAGTGGGTGCAATTTTGAACCATGAACTTGATTCATTTGGCACAAGTTTGAAATTTGTATTGTCAAAAATCAACTAACTAGAATAACAAAGCTTTCTTGTGCTTGCCATATATGTAATTATCTGTTATGGATGCAATAGGTGATAATGAAAAACATGGTAACAATCCTATTTTCCAAGTGTGATTAAGTTAAGGTGTACTTAGTTGCTGCAAAGCATGGTCACAACTAGAAGTGAGTTTGACTATCCTTTTGTCATGAATATGTGTCCCTAGTCAGTGTTGAATATGTATCTTGGTTAGTTCCCATTCCAGAAATGGAGAAATTCACTTGAGGTTGGTGGAAATATCAAAGGAATGTGGCCTGCAAATATGCAGTGGATGTGGGATATGCAGTGAACAGATATATTAAATATCCATAGTTCAAACTTGTAAAAAAATGGAATTGGTAATGGTAGCTGTAAGGAAACTTTTGACTACTTCTTTAGCTTGCTTCTAAGTTGTGGTAAAATGGCACCTTGGAAAAATGGTATGGACATCAAGCAAAGCATAGAGGTTAATGGTGGAAGTCTCCCTCTCCAACTAGCAGAATCCTATCAAATCTACAATAGTGCATCAAGATGGTCTAGAATGGGAAGATCTCTGTAGAAATTTGGTGCATAAAGAACCTATAGTCAGCTCATATTTAAACTAATATCAAGATTCTAGAACATCCCCACATAGGACAAAGTGATTCTCCACATCTCAACAAAATTAACATCTAGAATAAATTTTTAATGTTCAACATTTTCAAAACCTCCAAATATTTTGCAAAAAACAAAAGTTGGTTTGTAAATAAATTGCCACATGTTACAAAATGCACTAAAGGAAGTTATTCAAGTTTGGCATAAATAAGGGGTATGTTAAAGGAGACTAGTTAGGCTAAATTATGTGATGAGGATCCTTTTAATTCTTTGGATCTCCACATTGCTAGTCACTTGGATCAATGCTTTTCTCTTTATTCACAAAACAGGTTTGGTCCTAGAGTTCAGCAAGTCAAGAAAGTGAACCATTTAGGTTAGTGGTCTACCCTCCCAAACGATTTCCTCAAAATCAATATAGATGGATTTTCAAGGGGTAATCCATGTTCAATAGGAATGGGTGGTACTAGTAGTGGAAATTTAAGCCCTGTTTAGTTTTTCTTTTCTACTTCCTTAAGCTCTTGGAGGCTAGCCCTAGTGGCTATGCTAATGTACAATTTAATATGTTTGAGAATGAATATGAACCTTTTTGTTAATATGATTCTAGATTTTAAGTAGTTAGCTATACATGCAGCCTTATGTGTGATCTTTTTTCTTAAAACAATAGAAAAAGGTGTGGCCCCTCAAGCCACAATTTACTTGGAAATGAAAAAATATAAAATAAACATAGATGTGAGATAAGAAAAATAATAAACAATCCAATAATAACAAAAGCAATAGCCATTGCTAATGTCTACCCTTCTCATACTTTGTCACTTGCATGACCTCAAAAGAAGAGATGTTATAAGCCCTTGAAAAGACATAACTGTTGAACCTAGGAATTCTCATAAAACTTTTCAATGTGGAAATCCTTTCTCATCATGCATCTAAAAAATAAGTCTCGCCATAGATTTTTCTTAAAATTATAGTCAATGAATTTAAGGCTATAAGAATGAACATGCCTACCAAATATGACACTTTGGGTTTCAACATTGAAACTAAAAAGAATCAACCTACATTGGACAAAACAATTTAAACAAATTGAAATGAAGCACCCAAATCAGGGATTGCTAAATGTCCTAATCAACCAGTTTTTACGCTCTCTAGTAACAACCTGGTATTTATACCAATTATGCTAATGTTTATGGAATATGTATCATAAATATTACCTCAAATCTAATAGACTTTAGAGCTTTTAGAAACTGACTTGTGATACAGATGTCAGACAACCCATCCCCAAGTTCAATCTCTGCCTCTCATTTAATAATTACGTCACAACAAAAATTAGATATACTAGTTTCTTATGGAAGTACTATACTTGACCTCTATATGATTATTTCATAATTTAATACATAAACAGACTTCATTTTGGTGGCTCCAAACCTTAATCTTTTGGCGTTCTTCATTCTTTGGATCAAAAGAGTCAGTCATACACCACTCATATGCTGCAAATGGTTGACCAGGCTTAAGTACTCTTCTTTTCTCTTTATAGTAGTCAACCTTACTCACCAGTTACATAAAGTTTGTGAGTATTGAAAATAAGGCATACAAGTCTAGAATACTATAACAACTAAATGAGACACTTATGTTAGCTTCTTATTCAGTTGCAAAAAAACATTTCATGATGAAGCATAAATTGCAGAAATGCAAATTTGCGTATCTTAATCAATGGATAAATCTTGCATACTTACGAAATCTAGGGCATGAAAAGTAGCCTCAATTGCATATATTGCATCAAAAGAATCATTCAAAAAATGCATCTTCATGAAATCTCCCTACAAATCATATATCACAAATAAATTCTCAAAGAAATATACTTTCATGAAAAATGTTTAGAGAAAGCAGTTAACTGGTAATGAGCAATCTTCAAGCACTTCGATGTTGATGTGTGTATATATTATTTTTTCACCAATGAGAATTAAGTTGACTTGAACCTCCAATCTGTGATGAAACCAGTACATTAATAGTCACTACATTTAACCATAGGAGAAATTGTTTACCTTTACAAAGTCATAGGTTCTATCGACTCCACAGAACCTATTCAGTTCTTGAAAATGAAAAACTTGAGGAAATTGGCAGGGTGCACCAAATATTGAATGGATAGACAATAGAACCGCTTTATTTTCCAACACATTCTAGTCAATATAAGGTTGTACATGCATAGATATCACATTATTAACATTACATGGTAGATATTCATTGAAGGACAAAAGGAAGACATTTTCAATTGATAATTAAATTAGAAGCAGGCATTTCATGATATTATGTGTCCAAATAAGACTATTTTTAAGGGGAACTTACTATTCCTCTTGCTATTTGGTAAGAATTATTGTTCAGACCTATTATTGAAGTGCAACTATAGACAAATTCACATGGTAAAGGTTATATAATTCTCCAATCAGAGTATAAATGGTTTGCATGCTATTAAGAAAATTAACCATTAAGTATGTAAGTTTTATCCAATGAATATCTAACAGTAACTACTTAAAGTAAAGGCACAAAATAACTTGTTAAAGAAACAAAGGGGTGAGGCTAGGATTTTAGTACTGTATTGTTGTTAGTCTAGTGATTATGTAGTATACTTTTTATGATTTTTCTTCCTTTTTTTTTGTCCTATAAAGAAAAAGTTTTTTATGTTAAATTTGTGTGATTTGCACAAGATGTCCAAAAGTCCAATGCTCAACTGTCCAGATTTTTCTATTCTACAATTTTGGAAAACAAGCCCCACTTAGATTGACAATGAACTAACCACAAAGGGGTCAATAGTTCAATAGGTAGAGCACTCTAGCAGCAAATGGAATGTTTTAGGTTTGAGTCATAATTGGTCTATATGAGTTTTAGCTCAACAAATGGTATTAGAATTAAGATAGGAACCCCAAGCACTTTATGTGTGGCTTTAGAGGCACGTTGAATGTAAACCACATCCCATTCTAATAATGGATTAGGCATGAAGGGGCCAATAGCTTAGCTGATATAGCACTTGAACAATAGATTAGAACCCTTAGGTATGAGGCTAGTTGGTTTGTATGAGCTATAGCTCAACATAAAGAAAAAGGGAGAAAAGAATTAGCAAAGAGTCCAAAAACCCAATAGCAAGTTCATGAGACATTAAATCTGGATCCTTGCACACATTTGCAATTCCAAAAAGTGGAAGAACACTCTTAAATCCCAAGTGATACATGTAAGAAGAGAATCTATTAAGTGTGTGAGGTAGTCACTGAACCATTAATCATCTCTTCATAATTGAGAAGTAAAAACCATTTCTATAAGAGATGAGAAAAGGCTTTGTTTCTGTTGTAACAATTAATAAAGATATTGTTTTTGTAGTAATAGATTGGTGAACCATGTAATTCAATATTTTCATGTAAACTTTTGTGTGCTCTATGGTTTCTTAGTTCTCCTCCCGTTTTCCTATTTTTAAAATCACTCAATAATTAGTTTTAAAGTTGAATGAATTTGAGTAGAAATGAAGGATATAGGGGAGTGGTGGACTGAAAAATTCTTGGACCGATATTTTAGAAGGTGGAAATTGCAAATGAAAATGTTGTTTAAGACTTCCAACCCATGCCAGGTTCAAACCCTAGCTGTTTAAGAGTTCCAAACTACTTAGAAAAGGAAGAGTTTGACCTCTAACATAGTTGGTTGAAAGTCTCCCAAGGTCTTATAGTTTCTTGAGTGAAATAAATAAGGATATATCACAATAGGAACATGCAACAATACTATATTAGACCAAATTGGAACAATAAGGATAAATAAATAATGACAATAGGAACATGCAACAATACTACCCTTAGACCAACAACAATAGAAGCTGCAGCCATTATAGCTAGCTCAGTAAGAAACTCGATTGCCTTTGTAAATGTTACAATTGAATTCTCACATGCTATGATTCTAGGTTGCAATGTCATGAATAGTCCTATGACCCAAACAGGAAATTTGAAGCACAATATTAGTGAATCTGTTACAATAACTTAAAAGTTATTTCTATGTGACAAACTCACTAAAATCTTAATCCAGTCTTAGATGTTTACAGGGCTTAGCTAAGGCATGCTCCAGGATGTGCATAATAACTCCTCAAAAAGAGAGATAGAGATGCATTCAAAACATACCCAAACTGAACATGGCCATACCAAGACCAGCATTAGACAATATTCTTATTGACTGCTCTAGGATGGCAGGTATTTCAACTTTCCATCTGCAAAAATGATCATAAAAACATGAAAATATATCAGAGATGTTTGATATTGATACAAAACAACATAGATTCATTTCTTCATACACTTGTGCATCATAAAAATCCTTGCACACTTTGAAAAATTGTATTCCCTTTCACTTACTCAAAAGACATTTACATAAAGATGACATTTGATTAACATGGATCCTAATAAAGACTATTGAGTATGCTTTAGTTAGCTCATATCTGCACCAACCAAATGTGGGTTTTGACTATGGTAAATCATGACCATATGAACAGTGCAAGAAATGATTCATATGGTCAATGGGCCACTAATTTCAAATCCAAGTAATTTTCAAAATGTAACACATCACCCTCTATAGTATAGAAAATTAACAATGGTGAAAATTTCAAGTAAAGGTCTATTGGCAATGCAAAGCTCATAATACTCAAAATTATATTCCATAACACTCAAAATTATATTCTAGTGTGATAGTGTTCTTTTACCATCCTTCTTACTACCATTCCCAATCAAATTATGGCTTGCCCACACTCTATGGTAGAATAATATTGTCATTGTGTCACAAAAATGCCAACCTTGTATTTATCGGTGAATGGGGATTATGTATGTAATCTTTAAAGTTTGTGGATGGCTCTTGATAGAAATAATGAAGGTATATTTCTCTTGACTGTACAGAATGACAAGTTATAAATAGTATAATTTTAGACATACTTTGTATACATACGCATGTATTTCTTATGTTGATAATACAATAGCATAGCATTAGGAAAGGACCTCTCACGAAAGATTATTAACCTCTCTTCACTTTATTCCTTAAAATCTCTTTACCAAGATTGTCATAGATTTCCCAAGACCATACTTTTTATCTTATTTATTCATGTAATATAAAACTGAAATTCTTAAGTAGATGGTTGGAAACAACATATCGTATAAGTGTCTTCAAACATAGTCATGCACAATTTTTTCACGCAATTTACAACAGAAGAGAAAATATGTATTGAAATATATTATATATAGTACGAATTAGAAAGCAAGATACAAATAGACTGCCCAATACCAAATTCTGAAAAAACCTAACAAACGAACCTCATAATATCAAATACATTCAAGGAATGCCCATCAACCACCCCAACACATCCTGATTCATCATGTCACAACTAAAAAACCCTCCTTTGACATTCTCGATTGCAAAAACCTAAAGGGCAAAAACAAACTAAAAAATCCCTAAAGTTTCCTGTAAAAGAGCAAGCTACATAAAGCATTCCTGTATGAGGGATCATGCATAGGAATTATCCTTGATGATATAATAAACTTCAAGATCTTCAAAGAAAGAATCGATTTTGTGAACCTTTCATTGGTACCTTTGCATGTTAGGTTTTTGACAATCACAACGCCCATCAAACTGTGTGAAAGTAAATGACAACACAAATATAATCAATCTGAGAATGAAAAGAGAAAGAATTAAAGCTACAAATGAAAAAATAGAAAGGAATTTGATGCTTGATCTCTTATGAGCTCCAAATGACTGCAAGCCATGATGTGGGTAAAGTCAAAATTGGAATATTCACTGGTTGAACCTTGGACTAGGCATGAAATAGATCTATTTTTCATTTTGACATGATGAAGTCCATGTTAATCAAAAATTTTAACAACACTTAGGGTGAAATATGTGTTGGTCAAAATTTTGACCAACACGGGCATGGATTTTTAAAAAATGACATTTTTGCTTGCATGTTCTGATCAATTTGAGCTCATTTTAATAAATGGTCAAAAATTTGGGTCTAAAAATGGGGTCAAATGTACTGGTGAGATGGGCTATGCTGAGCCACAGAATGGAGTGGCGAAGACAGAAGCACACCAAAAGGAGCTAGATGAATTGAAGCTGAAAGACTTGAAAATAAAAAATTATCTCTTTCAGGCCATAGATCAAATGATATTAGAGACCATTCTCGTGAGGGATACTTCCAAACAAATTTGGAAGTCTATGAAGAAGAATTTTGAAGGGAGTGCTAGGGTTAAGAGATCACATCTACAAGCTCTCCATAGAGAGTTTGAAATCCTAGAGATGAAGACTAGAGAAGGAGTCTCTAAGTACTTCTCAAAGTGTTGTTTGTGGCCAACAGGATGCAAACATATGGAGAGCAAATACAAGACATCATAGTGGTTGAGAAGATTCTTAGATCATTGACTAAGAAGTTTAACTATGTTGTTTGCTTAATCTAGGAATTAAAAGACGTCGATCAACTCTCCATTGATGAACTGCAGAGTTCTCTGATTTTTCATGAGCAAAAATTCCAGCAACGTATAGGAAAAGAACAAGCACTCAAGATAACCTTTGAAGACAGGTCTGGTGCAAGAGGATGGGGTCGAGGTACATATAGAGGCAGAGGAAGAGGGAGAGGCCACTAGTCCTATGAAAAATCCACAGTGGAATGCTATAAGTGCCACAAGCTAGGAAACTTTCAATCAAAGTGTCCAAGCTAGGATAAGGAAGCCAACTACGCTGAAGTGGGAGAAGAAAAAGAAGAGATGTTGCTTATGTCATATGTGGAGATGAACGATGCTCGAAGGGAAGACATGTAGTTTAGTGAATCTGGATGCAACAACCAGATGGGTGGTGACAAGAGCTTTTTATGTGAACTAAATGAGGAATTCAGGCATAAGGTGAAGCTAGGAAATAACACAAGGATGGCTATGTTAGGGAAAGGAAACATGAAATTGGAAGTAAGTGGCTTTACACATGTTGTTAGTGAAGTATTTTTTATGCTTGAACTAAAGAACAATCTTTTGAGCATTGGTCAACTACAAGAAAGAGGATTGAAGATTCTCATTCAATGTGAAAAGGTCAAGATTTACCACCCAGATAAAGGGCTCATAATCGGATGTTTGTGTTGCTAGCAAACTCACTGCCTCAAAAGCCAACCTGTCTCTACACTTCCGCATAGGACTTGGCACACTTATGGCACTGTCGCTATGGACATTTGAGTTACAAAGTATTGAGGATACTCTAGTTCAAGAAGATGGTGCATAGGATACCTCAGTTCAAGACTCCATTAACAGTGTGTGGTAATTGTATAATTGGGAAGCAACATAGGGATTCAATCCCAAAGAAGAGCAATTGGAGGGTCACAATCAACCTTCAGCTTGTTCATACAGACATTTTTGGGCTAATCTCTCCCATCTCCTATAATAAGAAAAGGTACATTATATGCTTTATTGATGACTTTACTAGAGAAGAATGGACTTATTTTTTAGTAGAAAAATTTGAAGCATTAATAATATTCAAAAGCTTTAAGATTCATGTTGAGAAAGAAATAGGAGGGTATATAAAATGTTTGAGATTAGATCAAGGAGAGTTCACATCATCCAAATCCAATGGGTTTTGCTCAAATTATGGCATCAATAGACAATTAACTATAGCATATACTCCATAGCAGAATGGAGTAGCTGAAAGGAAAAATCAAACAGTGATGAACATGGTTCGATGCATGCTATTTGAAATGAGGATTCCTAAGAACTTCTAGCCAGAGGAAGTAAAATGGACAACATATGTTCTAAATTGGAGTCCTACATTGGTTGTAAAGAATCAAACACTTGAGGAAGCTTGGAGTGGAAGCAAACCCTCAGTTGAGAATTTTAGGGTTTTCGAATGCATGGCACATGTGCATATTCTTGATGTGAGAAGGACAAAGCTAGATGCAAAAAGCTTCACCTATGTGTTATTGGGAGTAAGTAAAAAGTCTAAGGCATATAGACTCTATGATCCAGTTGCAAAGAAGATTGTAATTAGTAGGGATGTAGTGTTTGAGGAGGATAAGTCTTTGAACTGGGATAGGAGTTATGAAGAACAAATAATGGCTGATCTAAAATGGGATGATGAAGAAGATAATGAGGAAGTGGATGCTGAGAATGATGGTATAGAGAGTGAAGAAGAAGAAGAAGTCATTGACGAACCAATTGGTAGTCCAAAAACTAATGAGAATGAAGAAGTATCATCCAGTTCTGATGGAGGAAAAGCTAGAAGGCCCCCGAGGTGGATGAGAGATTATGTAAGTGGGGAAGGTCTTTTGGAGGAAGAAGATAGTGCTAATTTGGCCTTATTTTCTTCAGCAGATCCAGTACATTTTGAGGAGGCAGTGAAGCACAACAACTGGAGAACAACCATGGACATGGACATAAAGGCTATAAAAAGAAACAACAAATGGGAACTCACTGATCTATCTATAAGTGCAAAGAAGATTGCGGTGAAATGGGTCTATAAGACCAAACTCAAGGAGAATGGAGAAGTGGAAAAGTTCAAGGCTTGTTTGGTGGCCAAGGGATATGTGCAACAACAAGGGATAGACTATATAGAGATATTTGCACCGGTTGCAAGAATGGATACAGTAAGAATAATTATGGCTCTAGCAGCTCAGAAAGGATGGACTCTCTATCAACTTGATGTCAAATCCACCTTCTTGCATGGGGAACTCAATGAAGAAGTATACGTGGAGTAGCCTAAGGGATATGAGCTGAAGAACAATCCGTAGAAAGTAAAAAAGTTAAAGAAAGCCCTCTATGGACTTAAACAAGCTCCACAAGCTTGGTTCAGTCATATTGAAGCACACTTCATAAGTGAAGGATTCAGAAAGGGTTATAGTGAACATATTTTGTTCATTAAAACAAACAAGAGAGGTAAGATTCTCATTGTCAATTTATATGTAGATGATTTAATATTTACTGGCAATGATGATTTTATGTTTGTTGAATTTAAGAATTCTATGTTGAGGGAGTTTGATATGACTGATTTGGGAAGAATGAGGTTTTTTCTTAGGATAGAAGTGTTGCAAAGGTCAGATGAAATTTACATTTGCCAGAGAAAATATGCGTTGGAGGTGTTGAAGAGGTTCGGGATGGAGAATAGAAATTTGGTTCATAATTCCATTGTTCTAGGTTGTAAACTTTCTAAAGATGAGAATGGGGTTGGTGTTGATGAGACTTTGTTTAAAAAAATGGTGGGTTGCCTCATGTACTTAATAGCTACAAGGTTGGACTTGATGTTTGTAGTAAGCTTGATTAGCAGTTGAGTTGGTTTATTGTCAAACACAAGATCAACTAGAAGATGTGATGAAAAAGCCCCTCACATTGGATGTGTTTCAAAGGTCTCGAAGTCAGTTGGGAGTTTGCCAAGTTCCTAATTTAAACTAGTTGTAGTTGGGAACTAGTTTAAGGGAGGGAAAGAAGAGAAAGTTTAGGTTTCTGTTAGGAGTTATGTTTAGTTTTTTCTTTTAGTTTGAATAAACCCTAGTCTTTAGGGAACTTGTTTAGCATTTCTTGTTGTACTTATCACGTTGATTAGCTGTCAACGTGCTCTTGTTTTTCTCATTTCGTTTAGATTGTAAAGGCTATTTATAAGCCTAGATTGTTCAATAAGATGTAAGTCATTCCCATAATCATTTAGTATTCTTTTGTGTTTAACTTCTTAATAGTGAGATCGATAGTGGTAACTCTATCAAGCTCATCACATGCAATTCCTTTCCAAGCACATGGAGTTTGGTGGGACTCATTCTAGTTGCTCAGAGCATTGCTACTGTCTCTCCAATTTGCCTTTTTGATATTAATCAAAATTACTCTGTCATGTTAGAGGGAAGCACAATAGGGAAGCAAAAGGAAATTGCTGAGAATGAATGAAAAGAAAGCGAGCATTGGGTGGACCATGATTGCTGCACTATGCTCAGCATATTCAAATTATGCTAAGAAAATGCCGGCTTTGTAGACATAATCGCATAGAGCTTCCAGATTTCCATTACATTCAATTCATCACATCAGCGATGCTGTCAATTTGGTAAAACTAGAAAATATCGAGTGGTTTGAAAAAATAAATTATGTATAATATGTATCACAATAATAATTTTGTTTGAATATTTAATATAATATAAATATTTAATAAATTTTATTTATAATTTTTTTAATGGAAATATATTATCTTTAAATTGTTTAGTGACAATTTTATATATCATATTTACTATAAAAAAGTGTTAGTGTCAGGAGTAAGAGCTAATGCTTGATTTGCACAATACTATAAAACTAGCAATCACACTCTTGTGTGCAATGGAGAAAGTCAATTAAGAATTATTTTTTTGATAATGTAAATATAATTAATTACTTCACAATTAAAAAAATTGAACTAACTTTTAAATTAACAAAAATACACATAAAGTTATTTTCCTTTTTAAAATTATAGCGAATTGATTAGAATATAAGATTGAGAAAAAATAATATCACCATACAAAGAGAAAAAGAAATTAAAATATGAAAATGTTTATCTACAATAAAAATAATTTAATAGCTAGTTAAAATATAAAGATAATATCTAATGAAACTATTATGTAAAAAAATAAATAGTATATCATGACAAATACTAATAAGTTATTATTTAAATTTAAATATATTATTAATTAGTTAATTTAATTAAAAATATATAAATCTAAATATCAAATAAAATATAACATAATTTTATAATTACTATATTCTTATTTAGATTAATATATATTTTTTATTATAAATAAAATATTAATTAAATAAAATATATAATATTAAAAAAATAATAATTAATCCAAATTTAGAAGAGACTTACTTTATTATATTAATATAATTGAAAATAAATAAATATTAGTAATAATTTAATCAAATAATATTAATCCTCTCAAACTTTAAAATTTATAATGGAGGGGGTGATACTCCTTAATGATAAAACCACTTATCATTTAATGATGACATTTAAAAACATTAACATTGCACAAATATTTTGTTTTATTTGTTTTTGATTGACTCTAGAAAAATTAATAATTTCTGAAATGAAAAAAAAAACCAGCAAAATTATAAAGGACCAATTACCAAAAAGATAATATCCTCAGAAAATCTGAAAATAAAAATAAATACCACACTTTTTAGAAACTTTGGTTAATATTTCCTAAACACACATTTCAATGCAAACTAATATGCAAAAGTTCATGTGAAAACAATAGTCTCCACCTTTAACGGCGGGACTAACAAAGTAGGAAACTAACGTCCCTATTTGAATAGCCATGGATAGATATTAACTTGAATCTCGCACAAAGAAAGTATAGTCAAGCACATGTGATTGAATTTAAATAGTTAAATGTTACATACATTATGATTTTACATATTTCACAATTAGTGTCGATGAAGAACATAAGTGAGGTATAAAATACAAGAAGGATGAAATGTAGAAAACCATAGGAGAAACTAAAGGTGTATTTGCATACCACGCACTAAATTCATCAAAAAATTAAAAAACATATAAATACTTGAGTATACAAATCGAAGAAGATGAAAAAATTCAATATTCACTGTCAACTTTCATGGATCAAACTCAGTACTTGAAGGAGAGGAAATATAGTCACAAATAGAGGTTATTCCATGATGTTATAAAGGTGAAGTGCATCACATAGAGTAATAAAATTATCAAATTTTCAATACAAGACTAGTTAAATATCTTCAAGTTAATTTATGAGAAAATTTGAATGTTCCCAAAACAAAAGGAAGTTGTTAAAGTGTCATTTTACACAAAACAATCATTGTAGAAGGTAGTATTTTACATAGCAACATCCCCTTAGGATGAATAAAAACTACAATATTTTAGGAAAATGTAAAATTATTAGATTTCTCAAAAAACTATAGCAGTGAAATGAATGCAACAAAATAATTTCATCTAGTTTCTTATTCTTCATAATAGGGGTGAATCTATAGAAGAGGAAAAATTATAAAGGGTCAGCTACAAAAACATAATTGAATGTAAAGAAAGGGAAACCATGAACTATCAAGCTGTAGAAGAGTTTTTCCAAGAAACATCCAATACCTGAGCACTATGCAAGAGCAATTGTAGGAAAACCACTATTTCTTTCTAATAATTTTGTATGGATTATTTTTAATTTTGTACTAGCATTCAAAAGAGAAGTTTGGTTCAATGTGAATGAATTTTAGGGACTTGACTCTGGAGATCATAATAAAGGTGATGTATTGCTTTTTAGTTCTACCTATATCAATGTTGGCTCTGTCTAGGGTAAGGCCCTATGACTTGTGTATAGTGATAGGCTAGACTATAGCTAAAGTTAGTCATGTGTGTTTTCCTCAAATGATGGGTTATATTGGAATATTTTTTGGATGTTGTTCATCCTAGGATTGACTACAATAGTTAGAAAGTTCAACAATAACACAAGATGGTAATTGTGGGGGCTTAGAATGAAATGGATGTACAATATATTTGGCCTCTTTAAGAGATCCATTAACAAGGCCAACTTATATCCATAGAGCTTTGATAAGTATAACATGTTGAAATCTACATAAGAAGAACTCTTGTAAAATTTGTTCATCATTATAAAGGTCTGTACATTGACATTGTAAATTTAGGAGTGCAATAGGTACATGCAGTTCTTTTAGCTATTTCTTATTATGAAGTGCCACTAGTACATTAGTAGAAAATAAATGTACTTTTTGGTCAAACTCTTTTCATTTAATTACACTTAGTTTCTTGTTTGTTTGTTTCATTAAATATTGTCAATCATGTTCAATTAGTTCTCTATTAGACATGTTTTGTAATAATCATCACCCTCTTGTCAAAATATTATATGTAATGTTACATCAATACTAAATTTTTGCCTTAGATTTATGTCATGTGTGTGTGATGGATAGATAAGTTTATCCATAATAGGTGGGAGTTGGACAAGGTCTCCTATTACAGTTATAGAAATGCCACCAAAGGGAAGGTATAGTTTACATGGGATTGCTTCACACAATCTACTATCAATTTCCAATAATAGCTTTGGTCATCAATGAGAATGTATTATATAGTTTTCATGTCTTCTTGGAATATGTCATACATGGTTGATTCTGTTATATTAAAGGCTGGAATTCCAGTTGGGGAAAGAACAACCTGTGGATTTTCTTCTTTTTGGCTATAGTTTTGAAGTGGATTTTGTATACAATTAATTAGATATAATTTGCAGCTTACTATTGTACCTTCTATGACAATGTACAAAAGTTGTGGTGTATAAATTTATATGAAATGGTCCTTACTAAGAGAAAGGGCTATATGGTTTTGAGGAAATCAAGTATAGTTTAGTTACAAAGATTAGACATGAATAATTTATGGTTGAAATAACCTACTCCTATGTATAACTTCAATAATAATTCAATGCAACTTTAAAGGAACAATACATTCTTCCCATTTGTTGTTCTCATCAAAATCATGTTTGCCCAAGATGTTAAGTTCATTTAAGTTAACATTGTTAGCAACACCTATTTGTGATGATAACTCCCACTCATCCATTGGTACAATGTCAAGCCTGTCCATGTCACCATAAAATTATTACTGTCTTCAATGGTCACTTCAATTTTTTTTGTATGATTGAAATGCCAAACTTTATATATTTGTGAACTCAAGTGCTTCTAATTAATAATAATTTCTTGTTTTTTTAGGCCAATTTCATGGTCTATTTCTAGAAAATCTTTCTACAATAGAAGTTTTTCTCAAACAATTTTTTTCAAAAAGTTTATAATTTTATTATAAAGTAGAAATAAACTTGAGAAAGACTTGAATTATTTTTTTTTCCTTCCGATAATGCCATGTGCACCCTCTACAATTGGTAGCACACATGTAAGATCTTATTGATTCAATAGTGGACGACATTCTAAGTGAGCTCAACATTGCAAATACACTTGTATGTAGCTATATTGTATCACATTGCCATTTCTTGTGTTCTTTAGGTGGTACAAAATATTTTTACCAACATTAAGTGATATAAATAAGTGGTTACAAATAACAAAAGGCAATTTTTGTAGCATATGACAAGTTTATTGTGCAATAATGTCTCTCTTAACAAGAAGTTGGGCCATGAACTTTTAGTATGCTTTGAATAGTTAGAATTGTTAAAAATGTTATTTTTCTTCTAAACTAAAGTAGTGTAATTTTTATAATTAAAATAGAAAAAAAGAACCTAATAATTGTCAAAGTTTATTTTTGGGATCTATTTAGTGTTTTAATTGTATTAAAAATGTAAAGCCTCATTCTTATGAAACAATGCCAAATGTTATTAAATTATAAGAAAAATTGAGTTCATATTATCTAAAATTATTTCACCTCTATTAGTTGTTTGTTAAAGAGCTTATGTTTTAGGTGTTTTTTCTATATCTTCTATAGTAAGATGCTATATTGTTTAAGTTTTAAGTTTTTGATTATTTAGGACAATAATTACTATGGTTATGCTTAGTTATTACTAAGAATTTTTAGTTTTTGCAAGTTTACTATGGTTTTTAATAACTTTTGCTTGAAGGTTTCGGCTCCTTTTTTGGACTATGTTGCTCTAGAACACTGTTTCGATGTAATGCACCAGTGTGTTATTATTAAAATGTAGCTTAATTTTGTTATCTTGGTTCAAGGCCCTTCCCTTTCCTTCGTTATAAAAAATATTGTAGGAAAAAAATCAAATGAATTAATAGAAGTCTGTACCAATTAGATTGACTTTATTTGAATGGTAAGTACTTGTAATATACAAAAATAATTGAATTTTATTTATTATACTTTTAAAACTATATATTTATACCTAAATACAACTTTATTTTAAATAACAATACTGATTTTGAACTACATAAATAAAACAAGAAAATTATAGAGAAATTAATTGACTTCAATAACTTGAAATAAGTAAAAACTCTAGATTAAATGATTAGTATATTTATTAGAGTTACTCTTTTTTAAATTAGAGGAATGCAATTGATTTAAATGAATATTTTAATATTAATTAATCATTTACATTTTTGGAGATTATACATAGAGTTGGCAATCATGATAAAAGTTTAAAAGGGGGTTAAAATTTTATTTAAGAAGAATATTAATAGAGAAATAAAAAGACAAGAAAATTCCATGATGAGCTTAAAGAGCATTGTTACTCATTATATACTAAATTCTCATCATTATGGATTATGAATAGTTGAGATCTAATCTTTTATTATTATTATAAAAAAATAGAAAGCCACAGTTATTAAATTAATTTCACAAACAACTAACATATATCAAGTTTAGAATAATGCATTTGGAATGTTGTTGAATTGAAAGAAAAAAGAATTTGAGCTCGAGATGTTTGAAGATTTTTGAGAAAGATAACAGATCAAACCTTAATGAAGAGGGGAAAGTTTTGAAAAATAAATTCAAACCTTAACCAAAACATTTTAAATCATGGAATATTTGGAAAAGATAAATCCACAATAGAGAAAAAAAAATTCTACAATAATTTTTTTTAAACATACCTATGATAATTCAAGATATTTGATATAGCCAAACATTTTTTAAAAATTACTAAAATAAAAGCTAATTTTGAACTTCCTTTTACAATAGTATATTTAAATTTTGAAATTCAAATAAAATTTTATAAAATTACAAAAGATATTATAATTTTTTAAAAAATCTTTCTAAATTTATATTGAAATGAAATAATATTTTATAAACATTTTTAGAAAACTATTAATTCCAAGTATGCACAATAATGACATGTACTACTTAGTCTATAGAATTAAATTATTAACTATTCTATGATTATATTACCTAGGAACAACAAAATCACTGATAACTATCCTTGATAGTACAATTTTTTGACTTGATGATGAGTACGACATGAATCAACATGTTATGTGATAGACATAGGGATAGTGGATATTATGAAAAATAGCATAAGGGAAAAGAGTAAATGGGAGGAAAAGTGTAGTGCAAGTTTTCATATGAAGAAATAATGAGTGGAGAAAGAGTGATAATAGGAAGGAAAGTGGCTAAAGACTTTCACCTTCATCCCTCCAATCAAGCAACCCATCAAATTAATTTAACACTAGAGTACACATGCAATGTCTAATACTATATGATTAAACCACATTTCAACCACAATGGTTCGCTACTAGATAATTGGTGGTTTCACCATGAGATAGGTTTTATAAAATTCGTATATGTATTTGTACTTGTGCAAACTTAGAAGTAAAGCCCATTGACTAATTATCTAGTCTAACCACAAGTTTTTTAGTATATATTGTATAATTAATCCATGTATAAACTAAAAATAAATAAATACAAATGGTAATAAAAATAGATGAATACTTCAACACTTGAGAACTTATAAATATTATAGTAAAAAATACATGAATAATTTTATTAACGAATGAAATAAATAATCTTTTATTTGAAATAAAATATCATAGATATCTATTATATGTGTTTCACTTAAAAATACTATATGCTTAATAAAATAAGATTCTCACTTAGATAAATATTGATATCATATACAACTAATTAGAATATTTGATATTAACAATTTGTCTTATCACAAATACATAAGGTAAATATTAATAAATGCCTTGTATTTTTCCATGAAATCTATAAGATTGTAAAAAAAAAATAGTGTTCAAGTACTAGTCCCTTCGTGTTAGATATATGTTATATTTTATATAATAATATGTTATTTTTATAATAACAAATAAATTTATTGCGTTGAAGTATTTTTTCCTTTGTGTTAGATATAAAAAATTATATATAACAGTATTCTGATTATTATTAATTATTTGGTCCATTTAAATTGCATATATGTTATATTTTATATACTTGAACAATGTTCTATTAATAAAAAATGCTAGATTAGGAACGAAGCAATGGGTGGGAGAGCAGAAGATTGCTTGAATGATAAAAGAATGCGACTAAAAGTGGCTAGGGCTTCTAGCATATGTGGATCCACTAATGGAAGAAAAGATTCTAAGGATACATATCTAGATGGTTGGTGGGTTTTGTAGATTTGGCTGGATTCCTATAGATCTATACAGAGGGTAGGAGGTTTTAATTTTTAGCGAGTGGATGGTGTGGAGAAGAGGAATGCTAGTGGTGGGATGATCTGGATTATGCCTTCGTGTGACTTCCTCTTTACTTTGAGTGCATGTTTCATCAAGCAATAGTGTTCATATGGGTATTATGTTCCCAAGAATGGGGAATCTCAAGACGGTTGTAGGGTAGAGTATGACTGAAATATTTTCTTTCATGGGTCATTGGAAGTTGTTGGGTCTATGGTCTTTGGGAAGAGATCTCACTCTAGTGTTGTGGTCTTTCCCTTTTAATGTTCGGAGTGTTAAGCGGTCATTTGACACAATGCTAATGATAGAAATTATCAAAAATTTCTCTCTTGAAAAGATGATCAATGACCCAATCCACTATTTTTGATGGTTGTTCTTGAACCCAGTGGGTAGCTCAATCAAAGATAAATGTGAATTTTCACAAGGAGGCCTTTGCTAGTATATCTCAATTTTGCACAACTTTGAAGAAATGTAACCACAAAATAACACATTATTTTTTCCATTTTATGACAAATTCATTGTCTAATAGATGCAACTATATGGATTCCTATTTTAACAACATTTTTGAAAACAAAAAATGAAGATAGAGTAATAAGAGATTAAAGAAAATTACTAAAAGAGAAATCCCTAATGGACATAAGATAATGCCACAACATGGCTATGAATTAAATTATCAAAAGGATCTAGTAGAAAGCCAAAAAATTAGGGCCAACACTTCCTTAACTTCACTGATGTAGTCATCAATGGGAACTTAAATAAATAAATAAAAATTTCATGATTCATCAAATTGTCCATCCATGAAAAGTACGTATACATGAGACAAAACACTATGCATGAACTATAGTGATCCTTTCTCCAATTCATCACAACAATAGAATTTATTAACATAGGACATACACAAAAACTAAAAGATCACACAATTATCATAACACAATAAAAAAAATTTCTTTATTAGTATTGATGAGCATAAATTCATAAAAAATAATACACTCTGACAAGATTTACTACACTCAGAATGAGAGCAGCAATAGCATTTATTATTGCATCAAAATATCATCTTGAAGTACATATTAAATCGATATATTTATAAGAAACCCTCTCCTTATTTTGTTCTAGGAGTGATATATCGTCTAATGATAACATTGTGCTAAAAACTAATAAAATAAAGAAAATTATATAGAAACTAACTCTTGAAATGATGTTAAGTAGGTCTCCAACCTTGTTTATATCAATTAATGGGTGCATGACCCTTTACATGACTAAAAACAATAAAAGAAGAAGAAGATAAGAAGAGAGATGTCATGAGATAATTTGGGAGTCAATGTATCTTCAAAAAGTGAAGCTTGGCCTTTTTAAGGCATTTTTAGGAGTTAAACTGTTGTCAAAATGCACTGTCAGTGTATGGAATGCTCAAAAATTGGAACTAGTAATTAACTATTGGTACTACCAAAACTGATAAAAATGGTAAGCACACCTTAGTCTTTGATTTAAATTATGTAAAACACACCTCTATGTTTGTACACCTTTATACTAGCACACCTTTAGGTGGTAGGACCAAAATTGACACAATTTTCTAAGTATCAAAATTATAATTTCCAACATCTAAATTTTGTGACCCTTCCACCGAAATGATGTTTGGATGTGCTACTTCAAAATTTTGAATAATGAAAGTGATCTCTAGGGTATCAAGAAAGCCCAATAATTCATACTTTGTTCTCATCTATCGGTGATACTTGCTAACCTTTTGCCCGATCCCTACAAAATCTTCCAATTTGAAGTCTAACTTTGTGAGTGCTCCCTTAGTCCTCAAAATATGCCTAAGATCATCTTTTGAGGATGCAGTCTCAAAAAAAATATTAAAATTGTTGAACCACTTCTTCTCTCAAACATAATCAAGTCCTTGAGTCAACTTAAAAAATCTCCAAACAAGTTGCACTATAATACTTATTAGCTTCCAAAATTTGATCAAGGGCCTTATTCTTTACATCCTAAATATCATTGTATTGCCCAATCATCACCCTATTTCCTACCACTATTTTCTCAATCCAATAATCTACTTTATCTAACTCTTCTATATAATATATATCCATTGGCATCCGATATCTTTGGCCTTTAATTGTTTGCAATGCCTCCAAGTCTTTGGTCCATGTAGCCACTTTGTCCACTAGCTCTAAATCCTGATCTACTATTGTGACTATCCTATCTATATTAATTTTTATATAGATAGTAGTGCATCAATGTTGGACTCAATAATCTATTCTCCTCTTTCCTAAAAATTGCAGCACCTTCTCTAACATGCATCCAAAAATGAACTTGTAGGTGTTGGGGCTAGAGCTCATTTTTTGAGAGAAGCTACAAGGGTGACCTTCAGATGGTCAATGTTTAATGGATTGACTACCCTTTATATACTCTGAGAATAGATCATTCTACTTTCTCAATTCCAAAATCTCATCCAAGTGTTGAAATACCTTTTTAAGGCTCGTTGTAGTCAAAACTTTGGTTGTGTCCCAAGTGACCTTCCCCAACACTACTTCCTACATTTTGTAGTCTTTAGGAGAAATATATTCAAGATTTGCAAGGGGAGGAGGAATAGCTTAATGTTCTATCAAATTATTTCTTTGATTTCTCATGAAAAGGGCTAGTTTCTTAGGAGCACCCTAGATAGGTGTCAGTGTCTTTAGTACCTTTGTGAATGCCTCCAATCCTTCTTCCCCAATATATTCTACATACCTCCTTTGGCAAGTCAATATCTCTCACTTAAAATATGCCAGATTTGTGCCCATGGGAGACATATAATGTTCTAATGATGAGGTCATAAATGAAGTTGGCCTTTTACCCCTATCACTCTTTTGTGGATTCTTCTCCATTCCTAGTAGCTTGACTAATGGAGTGGTTGTTATCATCTTTAGAGGAGAGGTTTCTAATCCCTATATAGATGGTGCTCTCTCTCTCTCTCTCTCTCTCTCTCTCTCTCTCTCTCTCTCTCTCTCTCTCTCTCTCTCTCTCTCTCTCTCTCTCTCTCTCTCTCTCCAACAATTTGTCCCTCCCTTGAGACCTCATCAATGTGAAATTATTGGAAATCATCCCCACAAACTATTTGACTATCCAATCTAGTGGTGTATGGTAGAAAAGAGGTGGCTTCATTTTCTAGTGGTGGAGGAGGAGGTGAAGGTGGTCTTCTCAATGTTGGAGGTGGTATACCCATTGGTCCTTGTATAAGTGGAGGAAATTGATTCAAATCCTCACCCAATGAATATCTTTGTGGAGTGTCCCTTATCACTCCAACCTCTAAATGAATCCCTGTTGGCATAAAATAAAACTTTGAGATGTCTAAGAAATCAAAACCATCTCCTTCTATAGACTGTATCCATCCTTCTTGCTCTTTGTGTGTAGACTCTTCGAGCTAGATGAGTTATTCTGGATGCAGCGAGGTGTCTATGTTGCACTCTTTTTCTTTCCTCTTTTGTAGCTCTAGCTAACCAGGTTCTCCTATTGAGCAGGAGATATTCAATTTCTTCCCCTTTCTCTTCTTTTTCTTCTTCTTCTAGTAAAGTTTGTAGAATTTGAGGAGATGGAGTACATTTATTTTTCTTCAGCTTCCTCCTCTTCTCTAACAGTTAGCCATAAAGATTCTTTGGTCACAGGAGGGTCCCTTCCATCTAGATATATGTGAATGTGTTAAACTAGATGAAATAAGTACCCACTTGTGCTACTCAGGTGGTAGCCTCTATTGATAATCTCTTAGCATAACCCCCTTCAATGAACTAGATTATAGAAAAGAAAAAACTATTATTCACCATTTTATACTCTAGGCTCTTAAATAGGATCTTCTTGTCTACCAATTGAGGGTAAACTAAATATGACTAGGAATTGGCATCCTATATACTTCCTCTTTTTACCAACCCTAGATAACTGTTCAACCTAGTTGCAAGAAGGTATACTACATAGGAAGTCATGTAGAACTATGCTATATCCAATTTTATCTATCGTATATCCCTTGGTCATGTCAACCTTTCTAGCTCTCCTATTTGTAGGGGTCAGGAAAGAAGGTACTTCTCTTGCACTATTATTTTACCTCCTATTTGTATTCCTTATACCACATGTCAGTTATGTTATAAGTTGTCATTTGGAACTGGTCTGGAGGTGGTAGGTGAAAAACCTTTTCTATATTGTCAAGGCATATGTTCAGGACCATCTTCCTTGTGACACTTCTCACAACCTTCTCTCATAGTCCATAACGATGGGCTAGTTCCATGATAAACTCTAAAGATTAAATGGAAATAAGGTATGTTAACTAACCCACTTAGGATTAATGATGAGGTCATCTCCAATCTTTCCATTGGTTTTTTGCGCAAAACTAGGAATGCATTCCAAATCAGTATGTCCCATCTTTGTGTTTTAGACATCTTAATTCTTGTCTACTAATCATGACTTCTTTGGGATGCCTTGTAACTTGAAGGTGATGGGTTTGGGTGCTATCTTCACTTCCATAGAAGATGATAATTATGTCATTTTAACCTGTACAAAGGACACATGCAAGTATATTAATGTTAAAATATTAAAAGATGCTAACTAGCATGACAAAACTAGTGAAAATTGATCACAAGCTTGACCAAAACTAATAAAAGGTCCTTAAAGTGCACATGTAAACCTAGTGCACATGTATAGGTGCACATAGTGACCTAGGGTGTCCTTGGTGTTTTAAGTTGGCACCATGCACAGGTTGTGCACATTGTGCACCTACGTAAGTGTGCAAGGTGCAAAGAGTGCAGCTAGAGTTCCTTTGTTTGACAAATATGTTTGTTATCTAGGTGTATGATGGGTACATCCAACACCCTATATACATGGAAAAGGTGTAGATGTATGAAACTATGCTCCAATTTACCTTAAGAGTTCAAGAGGAACACACAAAAGGAGAGCACATTAAGAGGTGTGAAGTTGTAGCAATGAAAGATCACAAAGTGAAAATGATTCTTTAGGGGGGGGAGTCTACTTATTTATAGGATAGCAGTCCAAAACATGCACACCTAGTGCACCCCTAAGGTTACACAATTGTCACATGTGCACCCTCAAGAAGTTGGCCAAAATAGGTGCACCTTGTGCCCCTCAGAAAGGTGCACATGTGTGTCTAGTGTGAAGATGTGCACTTTAAGGCTTTGAAAATAGTCAAACTATTGTGAACCCAAATTTTGGATGAAGATTATCAATAGGATGTTGACAAAGGGATACAAGAAGCCTATTCTCCAAGGCACTTAGTGAGTTTTCATGTTCTAGAGAAATAACTCTCCATTCTACATATCAAAAAATAACAGGGGTTCCCATTTGCGAAGTCAAAAATAGGGCATGTATTGTGAAACAACAACAAATAGCCCTAACAAAAGGAAGAAATGAAAAAGGCATTTCTTTATTAGAAAACACTATTCAAACTTGTGTCTAGTTTTCAACTTGAATCTAGATGTCATGAGTGGCTTCTAGGTACTTGAAACTAGGATATCATGATTTTAAAATTTCACACTCAGTGTAAGTTTGGTGTCTTGATTCTCTTTGATTCTTCTAGGTGGTAATGATCATTAGTGTACAACAATCCAAGAAGAATCTTTTGCTAAACAGAAAGGTCTTCAAAAAAAATCTACATAAACCCATTGCCAATCATTATATGACAAGATGTAAGAATCCATTTAGAGGGATCTGGATGAGTCATCAATCACTCATCCCTTCATATTTGGTAATTTGTTATCTTTCTTTGCAAAGCTCATGTGTTTCCACTTGATTCTTCCTTAAAGCATTTTGTTTGTGTGAAGTGTGTTAGCGATTATGTTTTTCTATCTCTACTTGATTACCATTTTTATTTATACTAAACTCTAAAATCCTTTACATTACACCATATTGATTTTTTTTCCCTTTATATTATCTTTGACCATGATTAGACTATGTAACTAGGGTATTTGTGTTCCCTTTTTTATACATTCTAGTTTGATAACTTTCATGTTCCTCTTTTAATGAACTTTTGGAAAATCACATGCCAAACAATAACCATGGTAAGTCCATGGGGCAATCTTCTATCCAAAATGGAAATTTTTTCAGTTATCCTTTTCTATCGTCCACTTGACTTGAAGGCAAGCTAGATGGTCAATTCTTTAATTCAATAAAGTGTTGAGAGTGATCAATCTAGAATCCAATTTTAAGGTTGAAAGTCCCCTTTTTCCTATGAATAAAACCTATACTTATTTTGTATAAGAAACAAATTTATCCAAATTCTTTGATGAAGAAATACGTCTTTCAGAAAATTGAGACTAGTTGGGATAGCTCACCTACCAAGAACAATCTACACTACACACTAACCCCTGACTAAAACAAAACAAAATAACTAAAGAAAAAACTGAATTGAAAGAAAATGTCTAAAATAATTTTTTATGTTATTATTATTATTATTTTGAATAACATTTTCTTTTTTTGGCTTCAAAATAATGTTTCAAAAATTGGCTATTGACTAGTAACGAAACCAATTCTCCTTGTAAAGTACTTAGCCAATAAGTATTTTCTCCCAAAATCTTTGCAATCTGATAAGGACCAATCCACAAGCATTGAATATTTTTGTGACTACCTGGCTTTTTGTTCACCTTGTCCCACGCAAGAGCAAGGTCAAAGATTATGAAATATTCTATGAGTGTATGTGCAAGATCATGGTGTACCAAAAAGTGGCGATCTGAAAATATGTAGTTTTGAAATGCCTCCAAGCATTTCAAAATCTATTCCAAGTTTTTCCCCGACCATACTAATACCAAAAAAAAAATTTAATACCATCATAAGGCCTATTATATATTTGGATACAACCCTACATGGTCAACTTAAAAAATGTCCTAAAAATGTGTTTTTGGCCTGTTCTTATGTGTTTTTAACTTCAAACATGTATCCGATGACTTTTTTTCACCTAAATTTGATGAAATGAAAGGGTTTCTTTAGAATGTTCTTATCTTTCCCTAAATGTAAGGCCTATCAAATTACTAGTTTAGTAAGTAATTATTACTTACTTTCTAATGGAGTTATGTATAAAGTGTTGATTGACACACTAATTGAAAAATAACTATAACTTTCAAATGGTACAACATTTTTGAAATCCAAAAGATGCATGACATTATATGCTTCTTACACTATAAGTTTAAAAAAAGATTTTTTATTTTTTTGCAAAGCTTTGAATTAGTTAATGTGGTCAAACACGAGATTTTTTTTATTCCAAAAATAAAATAGTAGAAAATTCATAATTAAGTAATTATTTAGAATACAAATATCAAAAAATATGCATCACATTCGAGTATGAGTCTACTTATTATATCTAGAATCTTATTAAAAAATATTATCATTTGATCTTAATTAAGGTGGTCTAACATACGTCTACTTCTTTTTTCCTAATTTTTTTGTACGATTGCATTAAAATTAAAAAAATTTACAAATCAGTTTTTATTTTTTTTCAAATAAGACCTACTATTCTAGAAACTAAATTTAGTTTCCTAGAGACTCTTTTCTCTCAACATTTTGATAGAAAGTTCATAACAAGTTGAAAATTGCATGTCAAGTTGACATAACTCTAATTTGCTGATTTTTCATTACCACTTAAGTGCATAGTTTGGTTGACCATGATCCTACAGATACCCATCATGTCTCTCTTGTCAAACCAATTTTTGATGACAACTTGATGTTTTGACACATTTTCTAATACCATCATCCTTTTCTCATCTAATTCTAGAAGGTTCATCTATCTGATTTGGACTCCATCTGCATTTTCAACATATCCCCTCATGAATTTCAACATTGGAATCTTGAGGTTGAGGGGAAATATGGGTTCTTGACCAAAGAGAAAAAAATAAGGGGATGTTCCTAAAGCATTATTTATTCTAACCCTATCAATCTGTAAAACATATTTCAATTGTGTGTGCCAATCCTTTTTATTTTCTGTGAATAAGCACTTTGTGATCATTATCAGGTTGTTTTTGGTAGACTAAGCCACTTCATTCCCTTGCAGATAATAGTTTGATCAAAATTTGATTATAACTTGATTCTCCAATACCCATTGGTTAAGGAAAATTGATGCAAAAGATGATCCATTATTGTAAACAAGAAAGAGCAACATCCCAAACCTGGTCACAATATGCTCTTCGAGGAAATCGGTGATCATTTTTGCAATATAATTCTTGAAAGTTTCACTTTCAATTCACTGTGTGTAATAATCCATACCCATTAGAAAAAAAATGTGTGCTATAGAATATGGTGGGTTTATAGGCCCAATGAAATCTATCCCCCACTTGGTGAAAGGACAAACCTAAAAAACTAGATGCAATGACATAGTTGGGTTTCTTTCACCATTGAAATTTGTTTGGAAAATATGACAAGAACGCATATGTTCATGCGTGTCCTGAAAATGTTAGTCCAAAAGTATCCTAATATTATAATCTCATGGGATGTGGCCTTTGTCAATACATTTCTAGTACCACACTTATCATGATATTGCTCTAGTATTTGATTTGCTTTTTCATGACCCAAAATTTGAGGTAAATCACTTCATTGTTTCTAATGTAGAGCTTTCCATCTTAAAGCATTTAGGATTCACCATTTATTTTCAAACTTCTATGCTGGGATCTATTCATCCCTTGTGGGTACTAATTTTACAAGACATAAAGTGAAATGTCTTAATACCAAACATCTATTATTATCCCTTCATTAGTATCCACATTAGGCATCATGCTTTGTTCTTTGTTGCACACTATCACCTTAGTGAATCCTTCTCCTCTTACTAGCTTTATTGGTTGAATTTCTAAGTCTAAATACAATAAGATGGATATCCATTTTTCTCTTCTTTCCCCTAGCATTTTTTTCATTAGGAATTATTTGGCTATATGGTCAAGTGCAATGGCATATATCTTACATTGGAGTATCTAATGGCAAGTCTTCTTGATTTCTTTCATTAGGGAGAATGATTGTTTATCTGGATTAGGATAATTAATTCAACAATATTTAGGGAGAAACTGATAAATTTGAAGGGCCTTTCATGCTCTTTATCTTTCTTTTATGTGAGGATACCTACACATTAGTGTTCCAAAAGAAAATAATAGACTTTGAAGGACAATTGATAATCAGAACTCACAAATAATAGGGTAGTAGAAATAGCCACTTTCACTAGAAATAACCACTTTGACATCTTCAAAATATTTCTTAACTTCCAAAACCCACTCAATATTTGATGATTTCTTTAGTAAATCATTAAGGGGGTGAACTATCTCAATGAACTCAGTGATGAATTTTTGTGCAAAGCTTTTCTTCCTAAAGAAAGACTTAAGATCTTAGCAACTATGAGGAGACAATAGTTTAAGAATTGCTACAATCCTTTTTGAATTATTTGAAATACCAACTTTAGAGATTATGCATTCCAAGATTTTCCATTTTGTAACTTTGAATGAACATTTCTTTGGGTTAAGAGATGTTTCATATTTTCTACATCAGTCGAAGACTTGCTTTAGGTTGACAATATGGGTGCTTCTCTATTTCAAGAAATATGTGAGGTCATCCATTTAAATGACAATGCATTTTTTAAACAATCCCTTAAATGCTTCATCCATTTATCTTTAAAATTTATCTCCTACATTGAAGGCCAAAGGGCATCCTTCTATATGTAAATGTTCCCCACTTGGTGGTGAATGACGTGTTTAATCTATCTTCTTCATCTATGATTACTTGGTTGTATCATGAGTATCCATCTAAAAAATACATCATCTTAAACCCATCCATCCTATTCTTTATCTATAGACTCTTTGAGTTTGATGGGCTATTCCAGAATCAAGGGAGATGTTTGTGTTGTATTCCTTTATCTTTTCTCTTTTGTGGCTCTAGGTGATCAAGTTCTCCTATTGAGCAGGAGATATTCAATTTCTTCCCCTTTCTCCTCCTCCTCTTCTTCTGGTATGGTCTCCAAGATTTGAGGAGATGGAATACTCTTCTTCTTCTTCAACTTCCTCCTCTTATCTCCTATCAATACTCTTTTAGTCCTAGCTCTTTTAGGTACCATGGGAGAAGCTTCTGATTGGGCTTTGGTTTCTTCAAGCAGATCCTAGACTTCCTCTCCCTGAGCCTATGTTTCTTTGGTTTGACCTTCTTCTAGCTGAGCTTCCTCCTCCTATATGACCCTCTTCCTTTTCTTACCATTGACCTTGTTGTTGTAGAAGTATGTCGCTACCCTCTCATGCTTGCATATACTCTCTGGCTACACTATAAACTTCTCCTAGTAAGTCAAAACTATGATTGTAGTCCTTTTACCTTTCTTAGGCCTTGCCTATGAGTTTGGTGTGTTAGGAGCCAGCTCTAGGTGAAAAGGTTTCTTTACCCAATCCTTAGTCAATTGAATGACACTATTTTCCCAAATTTGTATGTCATTATTCTCTTCTCAAGAAATATCAACATTCATTATAGGCCTCTCAAAGATCTAGTCCCTATTTTATAATAGGTATAGCAAATAAAGACTATCATTTTTCAAAATATTCAAAGGGATGTACAAATTAAGAGCATTTTTTGAAAGTTGTGGACTCATCCTATAATAGTTCTTGATTCAAACACCCAACTCATCTACATGGTTCATCTAGTGATCACCAATAGTGACATCAGGTATGAATTTTTTCCCCACATGATGTTGAACCATCCCTATATTGTCAAAGTTAGTCACATCACATAATATTCATCTAAGGGGTATTGGTCCCTTTCAAGCTCATGTGTGGCTATATCATGCTTCTTTTTGACATAGAAAGCTTCCATGGAAATGGGCCACACCCATGTATTCTTATGTTTCTTTCTCACCCTATCATAGGCTAAGGCCAATTTTCTAGCTATCTCCAATAATATCAACCTATCTAATAGATAGTGAGGAAGATTCTTTGGACACAAGAGGGCCTCTACAATTGAGAGACATTGATGCATTCATCATCTTCTTCATTGATGCACTTTTATATCTGAGGTACCAGGATAGGATTATGGAAGATTCGTTGCAAAGAGTTGAGATACCCTACATTCCTAATTCAAGATCTACATTATAGTTACATGAAAAATCCTTACAAAAAAGGGTTTCAAGAAAGGTGAATCATAACATTTCTCTTGTATTTCTATCATTTACATTTACATTTATCAATTATAATTAGTTCCTTAGCCTAAGGATTGATCAATACAAACCCTCATCAAACCTCAACTTCCAAACCTTTCTTTTCTATGTTGATTTGTAAGTTGGGATCAAAAGGGATTATAGATCAGGAACCTACTATTCGTGAGTTGTTAGATGCAGATTGTCAAACTACATCAACCTAGTCATAAGATGTCTTCCCAAGTTGAACTAGCCTTCTATCTTAGATTCTAGGGGTATTTTAGGGTCTTTTTCCTTTCATTGTTTTATTCCATGATTAATAGATAGATATTTAAATGTAATTTAGATCTACAAGTTTTGGAACGAAAACATATTGTCCTCTATAAATTTCAAGAGAGTACATTTACTTGTATTGTATTCTTCTTTATAAGTAAAATTAAGTATTAGCTCCCTTATTCCTTTGAGTTCTAGATAATATATTTTGGACTAGAAGTGGAATCATATTTGTTAATTTCTCTCTTTCCATCAAATACATATTTGAATGTCTTAGTTATCCTATAAAATGGAGGCCTATAACCCTATTTAAAGTGCTTCTATTTTACCACTAAATAGGGCTCACCCTCCAAGGAAAGATGGAACAACATATAAAGGGCTCAAAATTTTAACAAATGAAAAGATCTACATAAGGGTTTATAACCTCATCTAGGTGATTGTCATCATACCTTCCTAAAGTATTGGGTGCAAAAATGAGAGATTAAGGTTGTCCTGCTGCACAAGACACATTTTCCTTGATTACTCCAATGGGGATAGGCATGACCAAGTAATGTTGGGATAAACCATGTGAGTTAGAGAATTATAATATATGCATGATGTCCCTCCTTTGAGTACTCTAGAAATACTACCTCATTTATCTTGATTAATGAGTGAAACCCAACCTAAACCCAAGTTATATTTTTTTAAATAATTTTACTTGTCAATTAACCCACCCTAGAGTTAGCCTATGTAGGGATCTAACCTTCAAACAAAGGATTCCCTGGCTACCACTTTTGGGTGCCAGCACCTATGGTGGGCCACTCACCTAGGGTATCTATCCTACTCAAGAAAATTCAACACATGTATCCACATAATCATAACCAAGCCCTTGACTAGACATAACATGCACAAGACCTACCTGGTAGGAAAAATAACACGATGAACAATCCAAAACACCAAATCTATAAAGTAGCAAAGAAAGAAATGGTAAAATCATTTATTAATTAATTATGACTACACTTCTATTTATAACATATGCACTTTAGTTATACCTACCAATATATCAAGCAATATGGAACATTTGATCTGCATAGTTGCACATCTCTATTTCTTTAACTAGAATCTCACATTAATTTTACATAGCTATGAATATGTTAAGAATGTCATCACATTTGTAAAGAGGTGCATTTACACAAAATTATAGCACATATGTTTTGCAGAGCCATGCATTTGGCTGAACAAATCAACAGAAAGGAGTACAATCAATGATGTGCATTTGTTTAGTACACATGTGCATATGTGAATTATACTTGTACTTTTATTCTAGACACTCCAATAAATATATATAATTTTATGAATTGAATTCCTAGAATAGGTGTGATCAATTAGAGTCATTCTAATCATTCTTACGCTAAATATCTAGGCTGAGAGTTCTCCATCAATCCCTCTTCAAGGAATTCAATTCCTAGCAAGTTAACATGGCCAAGGATTGACAAAATAAAAGACTCAATATGGAGGAATGTTTTCTCTAGGATGAAGGATCAAAGATCATATAAATAAAGTTATACATATAGCAAGAATGAAAAACCACACATTTTATATAATTATCTTACCTTTTAAATCTATTTAAATAATTATTTGACAGGCAAAAATGGAAGGAAATGGAACCTACTTGTCTTCCTATACAAAGAGGTTGATTATATCCTTCCTTGCAACCCATCAATTTTGCTAAGCCTTCCCTAGTCTAGTTATTTCTCTGCTCCTTGGTTCCCCAAGTTATTCTTGTATAGATATATAATTTTGACTATAGTCTTGGCCATATTTTTTTATATATTTAGTCATCCCAAGGAACCTCCTATTGTAAAGGGTAATAATGTTGTTGAATAGGTTGTGTCTATTGCAACTATAACTCTTATTAAATTTTAATTTGTAATATATATTCTTTACTTGATCTATTTAATAAATACCTCTCATTTCCAATGTCAATTTTTTTCTAGAAAGTTAGGTCTCAAAGGCACCTTGTGATGTAATGGTTGGGTTTTCTATTTTTTCCCAGGAGGTCATAGGATCCAAACTTGAGAGTATTTTCTCTATTCATAGTTTTGCATTCTTAGTTTAGATATGATTTCAGGGTTTCATTCTTAGAGAGACCTCTTGAATACTTACATAGATGAGTCGGTTGAGTGTGAGATTTGTATGAGTAGTAGACCTTCAAGGTTCAAGTCTCTTGACTTCTATTATCTTGTTACATTATTAATTTAACTATAGGTTTTTATTTATGTAAGAAAGTATACCCAGTACCAATGCACACACAGATGAACCGTGTATGCATTTTTACTCAAAATATATGTTTGCACCCATATATACTAGGGTAAACATGTACACTTTGAAAAACAACTAAAGTAAGATGAAAGTAAAACAAACTAATTACAAGAATCCCCAATACCTCAATTTTGGTAAATGGCTTGTCTATAAGGAATTCTATGCTCAAGGTGTCTACAAGGATCATGGTTGCATCTCAAAATCCATAAATATTTTTGAGATTTTGATTCTACCTATTCATGGACACACTTGTATCATGAACCAATTCATATAATATCTTAAGCAGTTAAATGTGTTAGAAGGGTTAGAATCCATATCATACATAAACCAGATGTGAAGGCATGTGAGTAATTCATAAGAAGTTCATCTCAACCATATAATGTATCATCACATATCTCCTGTCTCTTACATAATCATAAATCAAGTCTCTCATTATAAATCTCAGATCATGTCACCAGGGTGGCATTACAAAATAGCCTAAGAGGTACAATTGGATAAATTGTAGAATAGAAGGTGGTGACAAACACAAAAAATCAAAACCTAGTTCACAAAGTACAAAATAAAATTAATTGATCCCCTTTCTTATCAATTCAATAATATTTTAATTATAGTTACAAATAATTAGCGAAGAAGTCCTCTAAAGTTGAAAAATAGTATTAACTAAGACCTAGGAGTTGATTTTCCAACTAATGACTTCAAAGTTCATTAATTTTACAAAATAGTGTTATAAGAGACTCTAAAACTTGGTTGGGTATTTTCAACTTCTCAAAATGAAATATTAATCCAAAAGATAAATTTTAACATATAAAGTCATTCTTGGCCACTCTTATTGAAAAACTTTTAGTTGTCCTTAGTTGCATTAGATGAATGTATAGTTGCATTAGGATCCATGCTCCTTGACATAGATTATTTCTATGTAGAATGCAAAAATGAAGAGCACTTCTAGAGAAAGTATGAAAAATAAAAAATAAATGGTACCCCATTCATTATGATTTTTCCCACCCTTAATTTTGGCACTTTAAAAAAGGAATGCTTTGGAACCCCAAAAAATTGTAAAAATGACACTTTATAATTATGGTGTGTGTCCTTTAGATTTGTTAAAAAAATGACATGTACTTTTACAAATAAAGGAAGTCAATTTTGATTTCTTAAGAAAAATATTCAAGAAAACTAATGCTTCCATTTAAAAAAATTAATCCTCTTTCCAAAATAATATATTTATATGGTAATAACATAAATATTTTACCAAAAAATATATTTTCCAAATAAAAGGCCAAAGTTAAGTCCCCTAGTGTTGAAAATAATCAGGGGCTAAAACTCATATTGATGAGAACTACATTTTTTTCAAAACATTTCCTCCTCAAACAAGACATCACCCTCTAGCTACTTTCTAATGTCATAAAAAATGTGACATTTTTGAACATCTATAGTGACATTGAAATACATTACAATTTTTTTTATCATTATAAAAGGACATTACAATTTTAACACACATTGCATCTTTTTATTTATAAACCTATTATAAACCACACACATGAGCATAAAGGGCCTAAAGGAAGGCTACAAACATGATATTTTAGTCAATAAATGCATGTAACAATATATACATGGTATTTTTAGTTTGGTAATTTCTTAAAATAATCAAATAAATATAAAATATATATTGTAACTGATAGACATTTACACTAACCTCCAAATCGATGTTATTAGGCCAAAATTCCACCCTCTCCCCTCCACCCATGCAATTAGGTAATTATGTAATATGAATACATGTATTTGAGAAAATCTCATTTCAAGGTAGATAATCATAAACAAATCAAGCTTTTATCAATTTATCTCTTGGCCCTTGGAAAGGGGTAGCTTCAATCTAGGATCCTAAGGTCTTAGTATCGAACTCTTGAATTATTCAACAACGATCCCTAAGAGATGATATATTTCTCTAGAATTGTCTACAGCGATACTAAAATTATATAATTCTTGATCATATACTCTAAAGATTTTTGGAAAATGATCCATATTTTGTGCATTACCAGGTCCCAAACATGTCTCCAAAATGAAGCTTAAGAAAACATGTAATCTTGAAATTTAGTAGCATTAGGAAGGATACCAAAAAAAAACAAAAAATGTGAAAAATGCTCCTCACGCAGATTGCCATCTCAGGTGAGAAGTTGACTTAAGATGATGGAAGTTCCTCCATCTTTTGATACCTCCAAATGTGTAGGTTGAATGTATGAAACTATGATTAATAGGAGAATATTTAATGATCTTTCCATCATCTGATATGTCATTCTCTACTCCACCAAGCTGGGTAGAATGCTTTTATAATTAACTTTTTATAGTCATATTTGTCATTTGGAATGCATTCTTTCCAAATTGAATGATGAATATTTCTATCAATGACGAATCAATAATGTTCTCCTCATTGTTCAAAAAATACAAGAGCTTCTCTAAACTTCTATTAGTTTCCTAAAACACGTTATTGGATTGTCCATTGTCCAAAAGAGGGCCACCCTTAAAAATCAAACAAAGAAAAATTTAAGCTTGAAAAGAGTAAATCAACTTTCACTATTTAACAGTTTTAGTCTAGAAATCAAGTCTTAGTATGTGATGTTTAAACTATCCTCCAAAAGAGTTTCTATGGTAGAATATTGCATTGCAATCACAAACCTTTTTTAAATATTAATTTACCTTGCATGTGGAAATTTAAAATATAATTATTAAAAAATCTTTTGGGTTCTATGGAGCAATGGGTTGAAATAATTGATCCTTGAACCAAGTATGACATGGGTAAAAGGAATCTGATGTTCCTTGGTCCAAAGTCCCTATAAAGAGAGCCCATAATGCACACCCAAGAGAGATTCAACTAATATTTCTATCTTACTGGCTTTTGAATCATTAAATACTTGTTTGGTTTTTGGAATTAGATTTTGGAATCAAAATTTGATATTCTTGAGTTATAATTGTAGAATTCTAAATCCAAATTTTAGTATTTGAAATTTGGTTTGGGACCATTTGATTCACCAATGATTTGTAATGACACTAGACATTTCCTTCATTTGGTTGCACATTTTTGGAATAGGAATTTTCACATTTAAAATAATTATTCATACCATAATTTCTTTTTTAGTAGCTTTATTCGTAGTACGAAACAAACAAACAAAAAAGATAAACTTGACAAATAATTTCTCGAAAACCTAAATTATTTTCCACAAAATTTAAAAACAAAATACCTATGTTAAAAAGAGATAAGCTTATACAAACTATAATCTATGTGCATTGTAAATGGCCTCCCCCTTAAAAATAATTCTAGGGTTTTCTTCTTTAAAACCCATATCCACACCATGGACCAAAATCCTATTCTATTATTTATACAAGAGAAGGAAAAATTATCAATGGTAGAATTGTTTGGGCTGGATGTGAAGCTAATATAATAAATAAATTTGTCAATTGCATTGCTCTAGTAAATGGTGTTGTTGAAATGCCTAAATTCACACAAAAGTTTTATGCTAATCGTAGATTTAATCTTTTGGAGGAATTAATGTGATCTGTCATAAGGGGGGATGTGAAAAGCACAATGGTTGTAATGGATGACATGATTTTTTTCCTCAAAATTTGAAAAAAAAACACCTCTATTGAAAACATATAAGTTTATGTAGATCATGATCTTTGTGCATTGATAATGGCCAATGAAAAAATGGCAGGAGTAGGATGGCAAAAAGGGTGAGCTAAGGAAAATGCGTACAACGACAAATTGTTCTGTTAAAAAAATGAAAACAAAACAAATCACATGGGCATCAATTTTTTTTTCCATTTAATACATGTAATTCTTATTTTTGTCAAATTGGAATTAGGATGACAATTTTGTTGATTGTACCTATTTAGATAGAAGATCAAATTCCAATTTTAGAATGTAAATCATTATACTAGAATATATATTTTCCCAATTCTAATTCTGATGTTATGCACCCAAACACTAAATTAAAATTTTGTTAGAATTAAAAATATCAATTCCTATTCAAATCATACCCTAAATTAACAAGATATAAACCTCTCAAAAGACTTAAAACCTGTTACGATTAAGTATGAAATATAGAAGTGTACTACATCAATGAAAATAGATAGTTCACCTTCTTCAAATAATTTGTTCTTTTAAAGAAAAAAATTATTCCAACCTATAACCATTTCAATTCTAAGCCTTTTCATTTATTAAAAACCATGTGTCCACACCAAAATGAATTATATAATTTATTAAATTTTGTAGATTAGTAGTTAGCAGTTACTAGTAGCACTGGAGTACATTAAGGAATTTGAAGGGAAACACAAACCTTTGGATAATGTGGCAACTATAGATGCATGTCAAAGGCAAGCAAGGTTGTTGAAACTGCCATGGGATCCTTCAAATCACAACATTTTAAAAATACATATCTATGGATAATTAATGACGGTGCTTGAAAAAATTGATCTTTTTTCTTAAGTAGTTTTAAGTTAGCTTTTTAGTTTTTATGAAAATAAAGAGTGTGTGGAAATATGCATAAATTTAAGGATTTAGTTCTATTTGTTTTTAGTTTTATTCCTTAGCAAATAAAACTTGTCTAGATAAATGTGTATCTTTTTTTTTTCTCTCATTTTTCCCTTTGGCTATGAATTATTTATATTCAAGCCTTTTGTAACATGTTTTAGTCATGTTGTGATAAAAGTTATATTTTTAGAATTTCTTCTTCTATAAAATCTACATTTGGTATCAGAGTTTTTGGATTGTGAAGGTTTCAATATGGCAAACAATACTTTGTGAACTCTAGAATTTAGTGGAGTTGATTATCAATATTGGTCAATCAAGATAAAAAAATTTATGATAGGAAAATAAGTTTGGTACATTGTTGAATTAGGATATGACAAGCCAGAGGATTGGAAAGATCTTCAAGGAAATGACAGGAGAATAAAAGGGAAGATTGAAAGAAGAATGCAATGGCTCTTTTTCACATTCAAATGGCTCTTGAATAGAGCTTGTTTCCTATAATTGTTGATGCCCAGATAACAAAGGAAGCTTGGAAGACTCTAAAATATTCTTACCATGGAAATGATTAGATTAAGGTTGCAAAGCTACATACCTTAAAAAGATAATATAAAAATTTTAAGATGAAGGAAACAAAGAATGTGGGAGATTTTTGTGTGAGAGTCAAAGATGTGGTCAATAAAATGGAAACTTTAGGTGAACCTATGACCTAAGAGCATGTGATACAAAAGGTATTGAGATATCTAACACTAAGATGGAATATTGTAGAAATTATTATGGAAGAAAGGAAAGATTTAGCCACCATGGAGTATGATCAGTTGGTTGGATCTCTCATGTCACATGAGGATAGATTGAGGGATACTTCTACCAACATTAATGAGAAGGATATTTCTTCCCAATTGAAAATTCCAAAGAATCATGGTTCTAGTAGCAATAATAACAACAAAAAAGGAATAAGAAGGGATCAAAATCAAAATTATTCAAGGGGAATAGGAAGAGGAGGTGCTCAAGCAGGAAGAGGAAGAGGTAGATTTTATAAAAAGAACATTCAATGCTATCATTGCAATAGGTATGGCCATTTTGAAAGAAAGTGTAGATTAAAATCAAGTAATAATAATGCCAATTATGCTCAACAAAATGAAGACCCTTCCTCAAGTAATTTATTTTTGTGTTTGGAAAAAGCTGAAAATAATGTGAATGATATTTGGTATTTGCATTATGGGAGTTGTAATCACATATCTGGTAGTAAGAAAAAATTCTCAAAGCTTGATGATGGTTTTAGATATAATATTACTCTTGGTAATAAAAATACAATGGAGGTTGCAATGAAAGGAGCCATGAATGTTTATGTAAAGGAAGGTATGAAAAGTGTTCAAGATATTTATTATACTCTAGAATTGAAGCATAATTTATTAAGTGTTGGTGATGCATCAACTTTTGGGAGTCATAACTTTTGAATCAGACCTAGGTTTTCTCTCAAATTTTTCCAGTGGCTTTGAAAGGGGGAGTTTGATGGCTCAAAAATTCAGCTCTGCTCCATTCTATCTAGAATAATTTATTTTTTAGGTCTTAGAAAATTCATTTTGGCCCACAAGACTCAGTTGTCTTAATTTTTGTCTATTTTTTAGAGTTTTTTTTTTGTAATAATTTTGAATGGACATTTCCAAATTTGAAGATTAGTTGGCAGGTCACATTTTCATAGCTTAAGGAAAGTCTAATTTTATTTTCATCTTTTTAGGAGTTATTTTTGGAGGTTTCCTAAAATGGAAAAATTGAAGATTTCATAAGTAGGAGATAATTTCCACAGCAAGTCAAATTCTGATATTGCTATCAAGATTTAACTATGTGATTTGAGTCAAACTCATTGAACCATGTTTCACGAGTCAATTAAATCCTAATAACAATATCACAAATTGAAGATTTGTTAAAATCTGTCAAAAAAGATTAAAAAATTTTATTTTTTTGAATTTAGAGAGGTTTTTAGTTATTTAAGAAGCAACAAAGTGATGCAGAAGGAGGTTAGTTAATGTAAGATATTTGAGTTTTGAAATATGATTATTGCTTTTGTATATTTCTATGTGTTTTCCTTTTGTAGAATGCATTATTGTTACTAGGTACCTAGGTACTACATCATTTGGTATCAGAGTGGGATGATGGGAGGGAGAGTAAGAGGAAGAGGAAGAGGAGATGCCACTCTAATACAAATACTGATGCTAGATATGCAGAGGCAGATTGAATGAGAAAATGGATAATCAAGGAATACCAGTAATACAAGGAGAGAATGAATCAGTTGAAGAGGGAAACCATAGGGGTACTAATCAAAATGAAGAAAATGAAGAAGAAAAATTGGAAGAACTAAGCTATGAATATAGAGTGCTTCAAGCTTTAGAATGTAAAAATGAAGGGATCAAGATCTAAGTTTTACACTATGTTGGTAGTCTTAAGCCAGAAGAATTGATAGACTGGCTAAATGAGATGGAGAAATTTTTTTAATGGAAGCCTATGACAGAGGAAAAGAAGATGAAGTTTGCATGCAAAAAATTAAAAGGACATGCAATGATATGGTGGGATCACCTCCAAACAGATCAAACCAAAAAAAAAGAGGAAAAGATTAGAATGTGGAGAAAGATGGAGAAAAAGCTACGGTAAAAGTTCATACCCTTGGATTACTCACAACCCCTCTTTCATAAGTTCCAAAATTTGAAGAAAAAATTGTTCCTTGTATAAAAGTACACAAATGAGTTCTATAAGTTATCCATGATAATAGAGAATCAAGAAGATGATGAGAAGATGGTTGCGAGGTACATAAATGGCCTAAAAATTTCTATGCAAGATGAGTTGACCATGCATCATATTAGTAGTATGGAAGAAGCCTACCAACTAGCCCTAAAGGCTGAAGAAAAAAAGAACCGACAATGCAATCAGAGGAATAGAGGAGAAAGAAGGGGTCCCTCAAAACCTTTTTGAGGAGGTTCTAATTACAGCTAAGGAGAATCCTCCCAAGGATTTCAAAGAAATACAAATTCTAGACAAGATCCTACAAAATAGGAAAGAGGAAGGGGGTTTCAACAAGGACGAGGTAATGGTAGTAGAAGATGATTGGAAAACCAATGGAGGGCCTTTACCTATTTCATATATGGAAAAGAAGGACATAGAGCCTTTGAATGCTCAAATTATAACATGTCAAAAATAAATCAACAAAGATAGCCTAGAGTGAACCTGGTTAAGCCAAAAGAGGAGGAGCAAGAAGTTTCACTAGATGTGGAAGAAACCCTCATGATGAGAGGATCAATGATCATTCCATAAAAGGATGAAGTTCTTGCAAATAACTTTGATGATTCATGGCTCTAAACCAACATTTTTAGAACTAGATCCACTTCTGGTGGAAAGGTATGTCAAATCTCTAAAGTGGTTCTCTTGCCTCTTAAGGATGAAAAGAAGAATGAAACCATGTTGTCTATGAAAGAATTTGTCAAAGAAATGAAAGTAATAGGATGTTGTTATGCACTACTACTAAAAAGAGGATAATACTAAGAAAACTTGATGCCACCTAAGGCAATGAAGGTGCTAGAGGAGTTTGCTAATGTTTCTTTTGATGAACTACCTGATGGTCTCCCACCAAAAAGAGATATTCAACATCATATTGATCTTATTCCTGGAGAAACTCTACTTAATCAAGAAACCTATCAGTTGAATCCAACACAACATGAAGAGTTGAATAAACAAGTGACAAAACTAATGCAAAAGGGTCTGGTCATAGAAAGCATGAGTCCATGTGCAGTACCCACATTATTGACTCCAAAGAAGGATGACACATGGAAGATGTGCATTGATAGAAAAGAAATCAATAAGATTACCATTAAGTACCTATTTCCTATTCCTTAGATAGAGGGCATGATGGATGAATAAGAGGGGGCTAAGTACTTCAGCAAGATTGATCTCCAAAGTGGCTACCACTAGATCCACATTCGAGAGGGAAATGAATAAAAGACAAAATTTAAGAGAAGAGATGGTTTATATGAATGGATGGTTATGCCTTTTGGGCTTTTGAACGCACCAAGAACATGTATGCGGTTGATGAATATAGTGTTGCAACCTTACATTGGCAAATTTTTTGTAGTTTATTTTTATGATATTTTGATCTATAGTAGAAGTAAGGAAGAACACTTGCAACACCTGAGGATCATCTTGAGTGTCTTAAGGAAGGAGAAGCTCTTTGAAAACTTGAAGAAGTGTAGATTCATGTAAACTAGTTTGACCTTTCTAGGCTTTGTCATTTCTCAAGTTGGTGTTTAGATGGATCCAAAAAAGATAAAAGCAATCCTAGAATGGCTCATCCCTTCTATTATAACCTGAGTACAAAGTTTTCATGGGTTGGCAACTTTCTACTGGAAGTTTATCCAAAATTTTACCAATATTGTAGCACCCATAACACATTGTACCAAAGTAAGGGAGTTCACATGGACAATAGATGCTAAAGATAGTTTTGAATTCTTGAAGAAAAAGGTAATTGAAGCTCCTATATTGACACTTCCAAATTTTGACAGAGTTATTAAAGTAGAGTGTGATGCTTCAAATGTTGGGATAGGCATTGTTCTTAGTCAAAAAGGTAAGCATGTAGCCTTCTTTAGAAAGAAATTCAATGAAGTAAGAAATAATTGTTCTACCTATGATCTGGAGTTTTATGCAATTTTTCAAGCATTAAGACATTGGAGGCATGATCTGGTCCCACATGAGTTTGTGCTATTTACTGATCATATTACTCTAAAATATCTCAACACAAAAAAGAAGTTGAATATTTGACATGCCAAGTGGATATATTTATTACAAGGATATACCTTTTTTTTGAAAAATAAGTTTGGAAAAAAAAAAATCAGGTTGTTGATGCCTTGAGCAAGCATGCTACACTATTAACCACAATGGAAACTAAGGTCACTAGTTTTGATGATATTAAGGCCTTGTTTGAAACTGATGATGATTTCTAGGAAATTGTAGAACAACTAAAGGCTTCATCTTCTGGTAAGTTGGATCATGTGAAAGGTGACTATTTTATGCAAGATTGTTACCTCTTTAAAGGTAAACAACTATCTATACTAGGTAGATCTATGTAGGAAAACATTATCAAGGACTTTCATAGTGGTGGATTAGCTAGATAGTTTGGAAAGGAAAAATAAATAAACCTAGTTGAAGATAAGTATTATTAGCCAAAGATAAAGAGGGACATCACTAAATATGTAGAAAGGTGCAAAATTTTTCAAGTGGCTAAAGGACATTCACAAACTATAGGATTATACATGCCTTTACTAGTACCCACTGAACCATGGACTAACTTGAGTATGGGTTTTGTATTGGGTCTCCCACACACTCAGTGAGGTAATGATTCTATTTTTTTGGTTATTGATCAATTTTCAAAAATGATTCACTTTATTTCTTGTAAAAAGACCAACGATGCACCCGGAATAGCATAACTCTTCTTCTCAAAATTTATTCATTTACATGGTCTTCCAAAGACCATTACCGCTGATAGAGATACTATGTTCTTGAGTCATTTTTGGAGGACTCTCTAAAGGAAATTAGGAACAAAGCTACAGTTTATTAGTGCTTATCATCCTCAAATTGATGGCCAAATAGAGGTAGTCAATTAGAGTTTGGGAAATCTATTACGTTGTATTGTGAGAAATAATCCTAAACAGTGGGACTTGGCATTACCCTAGGCAAAATTTTCCTATAGTAATTTTGTTAATAGATCAACCAAAAAATCTCCATTTCGAACTGTCTATGGTCAAAACCATCAAGGTGTTCTAGATCTTGTGTCACTTCCCCTGGGAAATATAATTAGTGATGATGGAGTTGCCTTTGCTAAACACCTTCACCAACTCCAACAAGATGTAAGACAAAAGTTATAGGATAGTAATGTGAGTTACAATTTTTCTGTAGATGCTACTTGGAGACAAAAAAATATTTTTTATAGGTGACTTGGTGATGGTTTACTTGAGGTGTGAGCAGTTTCCTATGGGAATATATCATAAACTGAAGTATAAGAAGATTGGGCCTTGCAAAATCATCAAAAAGATGAATGATAATGCTTATCAAGTTCCATGGGGATGTTCCAAATATACATTCCATGGAGATGTTCCATGGAGATACACCTCCCCTATTTTTAATGTTTATGATCTATACACATTCCATTGAGATGTTCCAAATACAAATGACGTAAAGGGAATGGATTGGCAACATCACCTTCCCAATAAGAAGAAGGAAAAATTTGCCAAAATTCTTGACAAGAAGACTACCTCCACAAGGCATGGCTAGCTTAACAAATACATGAAACAGTGGGATGGGTTACCTAAGAAAGAGAGTACATGGTTATCTAAGTGGGGAGTAATGTAGTTAGATCCAACAAAATTGCAGTAATTCAGACACAACCACTTGCAGGAGCTATGTTTCTTTCAAGAAGGGGAGAATGATGCATCAACTTCTAGGAGTCATAACTTTTGACTCAAACCCGAGTTTTCTCTTAGATTTTTACAGTGATTTTGAAATGGGGACTTTGATGGCCTAAAAATTCAGCTCTGCTTCAGTGTGTTCAAAACAATTTATTTTTTAACTCCTAGAAAATCTGTTTTTATCCCCAAAATTTAGTTATCATAATTTTTGTCTTTTTTTAGAGTTTGTTTTTTGTAATTACTTCGAATGGACATTTCAAAATTTGAATATTAGTTGGCAAGTCAAGTTTCCATAGCTTAATGAAAGTCCAATTTTATTTTCATATTTTTAGGAGTTATTTTTGGAGGTTACCTAAAATGGCAAAATTGAATATTTGTTAAAATCTACCAAAAAAGGTAATTTTTTTAATTTTTCTTGAATTTAGAGAGTCTTTTAGTTATTTAAGAAGCATCAAAATGATGTAGAAGGAGGTTTAATGGAAGATATTTGAGTTTCGAAATATGATGCATTATTGTAACTAGGTACTACATTAGTTGGGTAGCTATGTGAAAAGAATCATAAAGTGGCATTTGCGAATATGAATTGTATTGCTTATGATAAGAATCAGGGAAATAAAGTGATTACAGTTGTTCATATGACAAAGAATAGGATGTTTCTTTTGAAGTTTGGTGAAAATGACAATCAGCTTGTCAATATGGCTTATGAGGATAAAATTTGGTTGTGGCATATCGAGTATGGCCATTTGAATTTCCTTAGTTTAAAGCCTCTAACAGAAAATTCCTTAGTTCTTGGGTTGCCTAAGGTTGAAGAGAATGTTATGATTTGTGAAGTATGTGAAAAAGAGGCATGCAAGGGAATCATTTCAAAAAGACAATGCATGGAGGACCCATCACCCACTACAACTTGTTCATTCTGATATATGTGGCCCCATGCAAACACAAATTTTGCGTAAGTCATCATATTTTATCATTTTTATTCATGATTAATCATGCATGTGTTGGGTGTATTTTTTGAACATTACAGATGAATCACTTGATACTTTCAAGAGGCTTAAAACCTATTAGAGAAAGAAAAATGGAATACAATTAGATGTTTGAGAATAAATCATGAAGCACCGTATAGCTCAAGAGATTTTCAGAATTTTGGTGACATGAATGGGATTAGTAGACAAATCACAACTTCCCACACACCTTAGTAAAATGGAGTTCCTAAAAGGAAGAAACATAATATGGTAGAAATAGTGAGGAGAATGTTACAAACCAAGGGTTTGAGTGATTATTTGGTTGATGTAGTTGCTATACTAGTCTATATTTTCAATAGGAGTCCTGCTAGTTCCCTAAAGAAGATGACTCCTTATGAAGCATGGTATGAGAAAATAACTAATATAAATCATTTTAAATTTTTTGGTTGTTTGGCTTATGTTTGTCGACTTGATAAAAATAGGCAAAGCTAGATTCTAAAAGTGAATCATACATTTTTGTGGGTTATAATAAAGAGAGAAAATCTTATAGATTGTATAATCCTATTACTAATAAGATTCTTTTCTCAATAGATGTGATTTTTGATGAAGGGGGAGTGTATGGTCATCAAAATTACCATGTTAAGCCAAAATCTAGTTTGAATAATGATATTATTGAAAATAATGACCATGAGTAGCTAACTAATGGTTCTATTTTGAGATCTCCAAGTCCACCAAATAGCCCCTTATCAAATCCAAGCATTAGACCAAATTCAAGCCCAAGAACAAGTCCAAATTCATGTCAAAGGCCTATAAAGAAGATGAGAAGAAGAATAATATTTATCAAAGAAGTCAAAATAAACTCCATGAAGAAGATCCAATAGGTGAGACAACAAATTTTGCATTACTTTCTCGAGCTGATTTGGAATCATCATGTTTTGAAGATGCATGTTCTAATGAGGTGTGGATGCAAACAATGAAAGAAGAGATGGATTCAATCAATATGAATGTGACTTGGGAGCTTCTAGAGCATCCACATGAGAAGAAGAAGATGGGCATTTTCAATAGAATGACTTCAAAAGAAGAAAGAGGGAACCTACCCTTTCTTGTAACAAGAAAGTAATGTTATTATAATTGTAAGTTTGTATGTTGATGATTTATTATATATGGGTAGTTGTTCTAAAATGAAAGATGAATTCAAAGTTGCTATGATAGATGAATTTGAGATGAAAGATCTTGGTCTCATGAAATATTTTCTTTGAATGGAAGTTTTTCAAGGTAAAGATGAAATTTTTATTTGTCAAAAAAAGTATGCAAAGGATATGTTGAAGAAATTTGATATGGTTGATTGTAAATCTCTTTCCACTCCATTTTCTCATGGAGTTGTGTTTTGTAGAGAAGATGGTACTGAATTACTTGAAGAGATAGATTACAAAAACTTATTGTTGGGAGTTTGATGTTTCTAACCCACACAAGACTTGATCTTGGTTATTTAGTTTCTCTTATTTCAAGGTACATGCCAAATCCATTAGAGATGCATATGAAAGAAACCAAAAGGATTTTGATGTATGTGAAAGGAACTATCAATTTTGGTATTTATTAATACTCTTCTAAAGAATTCAATCTTGTTGGAGTTAGTGATTCAGATGGGGGAGGTAGTGTGGATGGTAGTAATTCTACATCTAGAAATTGTTTCTTTTTTGGTTTTAGATTGATTAAATGGAGTTCAAAGATACAAAGTATTGTTCCCCTCTCATGAATAGAAGCAGAGTATGTTGTGTTGATCTCATATTGGTTTTGACTAATGAGTGTCCACACATTTAAGTCATTTACTTAGTTCATGTCGAACAAGTAACATATGCCAAGCAAAACATAGAGCATGTTGACTCCACAGTGAATGTCGAGCCATTGATGTGCTGAGTCACTAAAGTGCCAAGAAGATAGTTTATGTCGAGTGATTTAGGAGCTGAGCAAGTAGTGCATGCCAAGTGATATATATGCTGAGTCATAGTATAAAAGAAAGTATATGATGAGCATTAGAGACTTTAGATGCCGAGTTGCGCAGTTTTGACATAATTTTGTGTAATGGCACAAGCAACTATGTAAACCATTTTTGAGCTGACTTAAAGGTGAATTACAATATTTTGGAGATAAGGATGAATCTTAAGTTGGATTCTCAATGAAAATACATGTAGCCAATAAAAAAAATAGGAAGGTTTAAGTGGCAAAATGGATGAATCACAGTCATTGATTCATACCTAACCCTAAGTCACCTAAGTCTTCTTGAGGAGGACAAACCCTAAACTCTATAAAGTGTGTAGAAGGTGAATGAAGGAGAGTATAGAGAAGTTTGAATGCACAAATAGAGAATTCATGGTGGCTAAGGAGTTATGAAGTGAAATTGCATTGCAAAACTAGTTAGAGCAGAACATAGGAAGAGAAAAGAGTACAACAAAGAAACATCTAATCAGGAAGGATTGAGAAGAAATTAGTTTAGAGGTGATCTATTATCAAGAAATAAAATACTAACCACAAGATCAATGCTGAGACATTCTAGTAGGCTATTTTAGTTAAAATATCTTAACATAGTAGTCCTAATAGGTTGTATTGAAATCCTTTAACATGGTTCTTACTTAATTGTGAGTTAAAATACTTTAGCAAGGCACACTTCTAACATGGTGCTAAAATCTTCTAACAAGGTGAGACCTAATAGTCTTTGTAAGCCTTTAATAGGGTAGACCTTTCATAGGGTAGATCATGTCTTATGAAAAAAACATTGTAACCTTCATTGAATACACTTTATTATTGCAGTAGTGAAGATTTGTGGGAGTCATCCCCACCCTAGTTTTACCTTCTCACTTGGAGGGTTTTTATTTAATCATACCTAGTGTCATATGTGTGTGAATGTTTACTTTATTAGGTGTTCTAAATGTACATACTTTACATGTTATTTAAGTTTATCTATTGAATGCATGAGATGGATGTGCGGTGAAAGTTTTATTGGCCTAAGTTTTAAATGCTGATTCATGCCCACCACCCCCCCCCCCCCCAGAATTTTACCTTTCCTATTGTAATTCCAACATGTAGAAATTATTTTAGTTGGTACATAAGATCTTTGACTAAGAAAGGTTCTAATAAAAATTGGGGAGAAGAAAATTTAGCCTACATTAATTTATTGTGACAATGTAAGTGATATTAAGTTAGCGAAAAATCTAGTTCATCACAGCAAGACACAACATTTTGATTTGAAGTATCATTTCATCCATGACTTGGTATTGAAAAATGAAGTTGAATTGAAACACATAAACACTCATGATCAACTAGTAGATATTTTCACCAAGATAGTTGAAAATAATTAGTTTTGTGTTCTTTGTGGTCAAATTGCAAGTACACTCAGCATCAAGGGGAATTTTGTGGATAATTGATGATGTTGTTCGAAAAAATAGATGTTTTTTCTTACGAAGTTTTTAGTTAGCTTTTTAGTTTTTATGCAAATCAAAAATGTGCTGCAATATGCATAAATTTAGGGATTTAGTTTTATTCCCTAGCAAAAAAAACTTCTCTAGATAAATGTGTATCCAATTTTAGCTCATTTTCCCCTCTGGCTGTGAATTATTTATATTCAGGCCTTAGTAATATGTTTTATTCATGTTGTAATAAAAGTTATATTTTTAAATTTCTTCTTCTATAAAATCTACAACATCGTCAAACAAAGCGGAGCATTAAAATATCTGAAATGACTCTAATAGCATATAGTAAAAAAAATCATAAGGAAAAAATATACACAATCAAAAAATGAGATTTTAAGGTTAACAATAGATTAAGATGAAAAATAAGTGTTTATAGAGATACAAGTTTCTTGATGAAATGTGGAATGAACTCATCATAAAAGATTAGTAGAAAAAAAACTCATAGAAATAGAGCATTGCGTCAAACACACTTTTGACACCACTCACAAACCTATAATTACGTAGATATCTCATGAATCTAGGCATCAAGTTTCTTACTTAGGCTTATAAAGCTATTTGGATATATAGATGTAGAATAATAATGTCCAATAAGAATTTGGAACATGAATATAAACACATTTAAGTGTCAAATTTTGGTGTATAAGAATAATTTATTCTAAATTAGCACACTTCAACATTATTCGACACTAAATATACTTTAGAATGTGTAATCCCATATAGAAGCATTAAATATCATGGTAATTGTATTTGTCATTTCATTTGACTAAAAATGAATAGATATTGAATATACATAGAAAACAATTAGGCATTTCATATTTTATGTGGTAGGTATTTATATTTGATTTTCATAATGACTTTGTGAATTTAGAATTGCATTTAATTTTTTTATTTCCCATGATTTTTTTTTTGGAGGAGACTTACATTACTATGTAGATATGTATGTGCTACATTATGATTATTTCTTATAAAAAAAAACCAAAGTGGAATCTGAGTATATAATGTTAGAGTAATGTTTCTATGATTTCAATTCCCCTATATTTCAAACTTCTAGGATTAGGGTTGATTCAATGTGATGTCATGTCTATGTCTAGATTTCCCTTAAGGAACTTTTACTCTCATTTATCCCTCTGTGTGCACCTAGGTGGGCATTCAAAAAAAATCTAATGAATTCGTTCATATTAGGTGATTAGAAAAATGAGTGTAAGTCTATGATTTTCCTAGATGAGAGGGAAGTTGCTTTGAAACCCTAATTCTTTGATCAAGTGTACATGATGAAGATAGGATGCTTTCGAAAAGAATATCACACTTATATTTAGACAAAAAAGAAGTAGAGAAAATTGAAATCAAGGCCAAAGCATATGATGCAAATCATGGAAATAGGTTAGAAGGAAGAGCATGTTGGATACAACTATTCAATTGTGTTTTGTATTTGATGTCACACAAATTTCATATCAATCATCAGATAGTGTCTACCGAACTTAGAAGGTCAGCAAGGAAATAAACAGCGTCTACCAAGCCCAAAAGGTTAGTAAAGATAATTTGTAGTGTCTACTGAGTAGATAATTGGTTACCGATCTTTCATGGTAATCAAAAAATTTTGGTCTTATCGAGCTCACTTGGTAATCGAAGAAAATATGATAGAAGTAGTTCTTATCGAGCTCACTCGGTAATTGAAGAAAATATGACAAGTAGTTCTTACCAAGCTCACTTGGTAATTGAAGAAAATGTAACATAAGCAGTTCTTACTGAGCTCACTTGGTAATCAAAGAAAATGTGATAGAAGTAGTTCTTATCGAGTTCACTCGATCATCAAAGGTAATTTGGTAAAAGTAGTTCTTACCGAGTAAATTCGGTAGCCAAAGAATTTTAAGGATATTGTAATGTTAACTGAGTCAAGAAGGTTAACTCTGGAAATTCCTGGAAGCAGTATTTACTGAGCAGGGTTGGCCAGTAAAGGATTTCATTGTCTTATGAAATAACATTAATTTGTTCTAGAGTAATATCTGTAGCTGACTGATGAATGGTTTATCGGTAAATGTAACATGTAATGGGCTGACTTGACAATTTGAATGGTATAAGTAAGAGGTCAAGTTGTCAATTCAAAATGGTATGATGTGAAGGTATGAGAATTTAATGTGATATGAAGATTGATTATTATGGAAGCAAATTTGAAGGATGATCAGAGATCATTAAGGAGTAGCAGAGTCATATTTGATCAAGGAGGATCTAATGATGTTGAATAGAGACTTGTATCCAAAAAATTTAGTTGTATCTTGTTCAAGTCAATTCATTGTTGCTTTCTAACCATTGTAGTAGTGATTTCAAATCTCTTAATAGAGTTGGTTTAACAAGCATTTTGTAAATCCTCTAACAAGGTGACAGTTCAGTTGAATTATTCTAAAGACCTCTAGCAAGGCCACTCCTAACGGGGTGATTAAATCCTCTAACAAGGCACACTTAATAGTTTGTATTGTAATCTTTAATAGGGTTGGCTCCTAACAGGGCTCACTTCAAAAGAGTGAAAAATCAGTGACTAGTTACTTGGTGGTTTTTCCTATATTGGGTTTTCACATTAAATCTGGTGTCTCTTATGTTCACTTTATTTTTAGTTACATGCATGAATGCTTGAAAATAAAGTAATAGTTTAATTTACTGAGTTACAAAATTTGTTTACCAAGTATCAGCAGTAACCAAATTTTTCAGAAATCTAAGGGATCTATGGATTAATTTTTGTTTGTAACTGATTCACCCCCCCCCCCCCCCCCCCCCCCGCCCTCCTCTCAGTTACACTATCTTTAATCTCAACAATTGGTATTAGAGCTATTTATGCTTACAAGAAAATATTTCAAGGATCTAAGCTAAAGATCAAGATGTCTTACAAAAGGGAAATTCTAAGACTTAACAAGGACAACTTCTCAACATGGCAAGGATTGATGAGGCTTCATCTGGCTTCTATTGGTGATATAGGGCTAAAGTATATTGATGAAAAATATGAAGAACCTTCTAGTACATTATCTATCAATGATGTTTCTGAAAAGAAGACTCACAAAAACATGATGATAGGTATAGCATCTGCTTTGAGTTATGAAGAATTTGATGATGTCAAGGATTGCAAAACTACCTTTGAAATTTTGAACAAGCTGAAAGAAATCTATGGAGGAGATTATAATGTGAGAAGAGCCAAAGCAGAAAGTTTGAGAGGACAATTTGATCAAATGAGGATGAGAGAGGATGAAAACATTGCAAAGTATGTTGAAAGAGTTAAAGCATGTGTTAGTGCAATCAAAGCATTTGGAGGAGATATCAATGAGGAAATAGTTATAAGTAAAGTTCTTAGAACTCTACTTCCCATTTATGCAATCAGAGTCTCTACAATTCAAGAAAGGAGATGTGAAGCAAATCATAAAATAAATTTAGAGGCCATAGTTGGAAGATTGACTACATTTGAGCTAGATAACTATGACAACTATGTTCCAGCTGCCAAGAATGTTGAATCAACATTCGAAGCCAAGCTTTCACTCAAAGAAAAAGGGAAAAAGATGAAGGAACCACAATCAAAAAGTGATGAAGAATCAGAAAAAAATTTAGAAAGTGATCTTGAAGTGGTTGAAGCTTTACTAGCAAGAAAATATTCAAGAGGCAAAGAAAAATACAAAGGTAAAGTTTCTTTAATCTATTTCTGTTGTGAAGAAATTGGACATATTGCTACTAGGTGCCCAAATAAGTAGAACAATGATGAGAAGAAATGTCACAAATAAAATGGCAAGAAAGAATTCAAATCGTTCAAGGATAAAGGTAAGAAAACATGTTTTATGGCTAAAGATTCTAATGATTCTGATGATGAAGAAGAAGATGAAATTGTCTACATTGCTATGAAAGATGAGTTTGATAATGATGAGGAAATGACACTCATTTCTCATATGAGAAAAAATGATACATGGATCATAGATAGTTGTTTTTCTCATCACATGACTGGTGATGAAACTAAGTTTGAATACTTTGAAGACTATGATGGTGGTAGTGTAAGATTTGGTAACAATGAACCTTGATGTATAAGAGGAAAAGGAAGAATCTCACTAACCAAGGAACTTGTGTGTGATGATACATATTGGGTAAAAGGAGTAAAGCATAATTTTTTGAGTTTGGCATAGCTACTCAATAATGGATTCAAAGTAGAATTTATGCATGGAAAAGTAAGGTTGTTGGATGGCAAAGGAAAGCTGATTGGATCTGGCACTCAAACAAAAGGTAACTTATTTTATCTTGAACTTGGTGAATGTGCATGTTTCATTGCTTAAATTGAAGAAAGTTAGTTATGGCATAGGAGGTTGTATCATGTAAACTTTGACAACTTAATAAAGATCAATAAATTCAAAAAAGTAAGAGGTACTCCTGACATAAAGAAACCTGAGGTTGGTCTATACAAGAATTGTCAAATTGGTAAAATGGGAAAGACTAGTTTTAAAAGAAAGAAATATCAAACTGAAGAAATTCTAGAAATTGTGCATACTGATTTGTGTGGACCTATTGGCATTGAAAGTTATACTAGTGAAAAATTCTTCATTCTATTTGTTGATGATTATTCAAGAATGATGATTGTCATGTACCTTAGAGAGAAATTAGAAGCATTTGAAAAATTCAAATGGTATTTGGCTAGAGTAGAAAAGGAAACAAGAAAAAGACTAAAATGCTTAAGGTCTGACAAAGGTGGTGAATTCATTTCACATGAGTTCAATAATTTTTGCATTGAAAGGGGAATCAAAAGATAGGTTTCAACACCTAGAACTCCTGAACAAAATGGAATAGCAGAAAGAAGGAACAAATCTATAATGATTGAAAAAGACATTGCTATCAAATACTAGAAGGAAGCTATCAGCATAGCAGTTCATACCTTGAACTGAGTATAGCTGAAAAAGGACTCATTCAAAACGCCTTATGAGTTATGGTATGGCTACAAACCCAATGTAAGTTATCTAAAAGTATTTGGAAGCAAGTTTTACATTTTGAAAGAATCTAGAAAAGGTAAATTTGATGTAAAAAGTGATGAAGGAATATTTTTGGGATACTCCTGCAAAAGCAAAGCATATAGATGTTTTAACTTATCTACTCACAAAGTCAAAGAAAGTGCACATGTGAAAGCTGATGAGTTTGCAGAAAGAATAGAAGAAGAAAGAAAGAAGGAACCTGAAGACTATAGAAGGTTTGTTTACATTGAACCTGATACAATACCAAGTATACCTATCAATCAGGAATCCTCAACTCCAAAGTCTTCATTAATTGAGTCACAAGAAGTTCAAACCGAGTCAGCATCTACTAAGCTACAAGAACTCGAGTTACAAACAGAAGCTACCGAGTTAGCATCTACCAAGCCTGAGCAACCAGAATTAGAACCAAAAGTTGAGACAGAAAACGATAACAATGCAAGTCATTCAAAAGGAAAGGAGCCCATGTTAGCCAAGTATGTCAGAAAGCATCATGCACCATATTAGATCATTGGTGATAAATTAGAAGGAACAATGACAAGAATTAAGTTGAAAGGCACTTGTTTACTTGCTGATTTTGAACCTAGAAATGTCAAAGATGCACTAGATAATGAAAGTTGGATTGAATCTATGAATGAAGAGATAGAACAGATAGGAAAAAACAAAACATGGACTCTTGTACCTAGACCCAAAGAAAAGAATGTGATTGGAACAAATTGGGTATTCAAAAATAAACTAAATGAAGATGGTAAGGTATCAAGGAACAAAGCTAGACTAGTATGCAAAGGATATTCACAAGAAGAAGGTGTAGACTATGGAGAGACTTTTTCTCCTTTTGCAAGATTGGAAGGTGTCAGAACCTTACTTTCATATGTTGCATTCAAAGGATAAAAAGTTTATCAGATGGATGTCAAGTCAACATTTCTAAATGGCATATTGGAGGAAGAGGTTCACATTGAACAACCTGAAGGTTTTGGTTATCTAGACAAGAAGGACATGGTCTGCAAATTGCATAAAGCATTATATGGTCTAAAACAAGCTCCTAGAGCATGGTATGAAAGATTGCATAACTATCTTATTCAGATTGGTTTTCAAAAAACTAATGACAATAGTAGTTTGTACATAAGGAAATGACCAGATAATAAAATTATTTTGGCAAAAATATTTGTAGATGATACTTTGTTCATAGGAAATGATGATCTTTGCAAAGAATTTTTAGAACAAATGAACAAGGAATTTGAAATGTCAATGTTTGGTGAAATAAAATTCTTTGTTGGTTTTCAAATTCAGTAGAATAAGAATGGCATTTACATCACTCAATCTAAATACATGAAGGAGATACTAAAAAAATTTGGTATGGAATACTGCAAACTAGTTGGAAACCCTATGTATATTGGATTAAAACTCACCAAGGATGAAGAATAAAAGGAAGTGGATCAGACATTGTATAGATCTATGATTGGAAAATTGCAATATGTAGTGCACACAAGACTAGACATCGCCCTTGCAGTAGGAATTGTAGCAAGATTCTCAGAAAAACCAAAAGAAAATCACATGATGGCAATCAAAAGGATCATGAGATACTTAAAAGGAACTAAAGAATATGGATTATGGTATAAACTTGGAGAAAAATTGGATTTAAAGGTGTTCACTGATGCAGATTGGGCAGGAAATATTGATGACATGAAGAGCACGAGTAGAGGAGCTTTCTTTCTTGGAAAAGGTTGGTTTCTTGGACAAGAATAAAGAAGAATTGTACATCTCAATCCATAGTAGAAGCTAAATTGTACATCTCAATTAACAACAAAACTATAAATGTAATTTTTGATGATAATGGAAGGATTGACAAACTTCACAGTGGAGAGTTGGTAATTCCATTTACCATGATTTAGCTTTCACATTTTTTATTCCAATCATAAGGTTGGATTAGGTTTGCATTGATGTCTATAAAACCAATTACATTTGGTACTATGGTTTTTCTCCTTGATTCCATTCCATTATGGTGATTGCAACATAGGTAATTCCATTTAATTTCCATGTGCGGTTCTTTTTCTACACCACCCTATTGTATCTAAATCATTAGAATTAGTAGTCATGGTTGTAGAAGTTAGATGCTAGGGATTTAAGATAACTTATAAAAAACATTCCATTGGGGGTTATGAGTTATCCAAATCCAATTTTGCCTTAATTGTTTGTGTCAATAAGCAATTTGGTTAGTAGCCTCTTCTGCTCTCAAGTTAAGAGCTTATCCTTTAAAATCATGATCAAATAAAGACATTAGTTCATTGTATATCATTTCAAACTAAAGGGAGTTGTACCTTTTAATTTAGAGGGTAGTTATATAACACATACACTAAACCATTTGTTCATGACATCCTTTTTTTTCTCCAAATATTGGGCATTAAAAAGAGTTAAGTTATAAACCCTAATAGGAGAACAAACTATTAACCAATATTTTTTGGTGACTCTATTGGGAAGGATTCAAAGTGGAAGAGCTAGAAAATTTCCCTTAAAAATTAGTTTTTACTTTAATTACTTACATGTTTTGAGTTGCAAGATAGATCTTGTGGAAGTGAGGTGTTTTCCATACTAAGTTGATACCAGTTTTACAGCCTCAACCTGCTAGAAAATGAGAAGCTAAATCAAAGTTGAAGACTGGTAAAGTTTTCTTGATCATTAGGGTTGAGGTAAATTCCAAACACCATTTTCTAAGTAGTTGATTCATCCTGGATCCCAAGTACACTAGGCGTGTGAAAGAAAGAGGAAGGATTGACCTGGTGTATGAGAAACTCAAAAAGGCCAAATTTCCTATTCTAGAAGATATTTTAAGAAAGGGAAGAGCACATACAAGAGAATCTATAGCTAAGAAACTCTAAGAAAATCTTTTGCCTACAGTTGTTTCTACTTGAACAAGGAGAAGTCAATCTTCATCCCCTCGTATTGCTAGAACTTCTATTTCTCCCATTTATAATTCTTTGTTGTTGCATGTTGTAGCACTCCCTATTTAAGTCACTTTCAAATAAAATCCTATTATTGTACCAATAGCTATGGAAGTTCCTTGGGGAAATGTGATTATTCCTCTCAACCTTTGAGCTAATCATGACTTGCCAAGGGCATCAAGGAAGAACATCGCAAAATTCAATGGTGATGGCACAATCTGTACAGAACAAAACCTAAGTACTTTTCATAAGGCTTTTTCTATGGTGAATCCTCAACATGAAGATGTGGTAGTTAGGATGTTTGTGGATACTCTTGTATATAATGCTCATCATTGGTTACAAGATTTACCTGCAGGATGTATCATAGATTGGAATGACATGAAGTAAAGGTTTGAAGAATGATACAAAAGTACAATTGAAACAAATGAAGAAAGAACCATCCATCTATATGAGGGATTGTAACACAAGGTTTAACAAATTTGCTAAGAGAATAACTATTTTAAGTGCTACAACGGAGGATAATAAGGAGACTTTCTACATCAGCTCTATGTATCCTAACCTTAGATATCAAATAAAGAGAGAAAATGTAGAAAATTCAAAAGATGCCCAAATGTTAGTTATGGAAATGGAAGATGACATGATAGCCTCTAGTAAGTGGAAGAAAGAACTTCAATTTGAAACTATAGGCAATGCAAATAGCACTTCAAACAACACAAAAGCCATGCTAAAAAAGTTGTCTAATGAAGTTATTGCATTGAAGAACCAAATTAGTAGGCCTATTCATTCTCTTCACCAACCTTGTCAAGAAGGTTCTAGGCATCAAAATGGAGGTAAGACTTTACAAATACCATCTTCTCAACAAAGATTTGCAATTGAGGCTCCTCCAAAGAGACAAAATATGTGTGCTTTCCACTTAAGGGTAGATCATGATGGGGATACATGTGCTGACATGATCAGATATAAGTAGATGGTGGACAAAAAAGAACAAATAGTAGAATATCTAGATTGTGAAGATGATCATGGTGGGACTCAAAATTGCATTCCCATTTTGAGTACCATTCCAAAATTTTGAGTACATTTGAGCCCTATAAGTGCATTTTAATGCTTATATAGTTGGCCGTCATTTTGAGGCATATGAAGTGTTTTATGTTTCTAAAACCTTACATTCAAGATATCCACGCATTCCATAATGATAAATTTCCATTCTAAGTCATTCTGTGAAGTCTCATTTTGAGTAATGTTCAGATTTGCATTTTTGCCTAAGTGTCAAATAGTGACAAGATGCCTAGTTTACATTTGAATATCTCACATCTAGTAATGTTTCATGACTCACCACTTTGGGATTATTTAGTATGCATATCAAAGAGCCCATGTTTTAGTTTTCAAGTCATTTTGAAATGTTTTGACTAGGTTTTGAATCCCTCAAAGTTGGTTACTTATCTTTGTCATGTTGATGCATATTTCTTAGAATTTTGGGAGGCCTTGTTTGACCATTTTTATCTTTGACCTAGTTGACCCCACTAAGAAATTTCCTTTTTCATTGCATTCAAAAGGTCAAAGATATGTTATGTTTCAGTTTTGAGATTATGAAGAATCTATTTGATCAATTTGCAAACACGATTCCAAATGCAATTTATGGAGTTTTATTAGTGTCAAGAAATGTAGATTGATTTGTACCCTTGTCTGAGATGTCATAACTCTAAATCTAGGATTGTCTAAACAAAATGGATTGTACCACTATGTTCTATTCTAAAAATTCTTTAATTATGTCAATTTTCAAATCTCGATGAATATGTCTGCACACTTTCCTAGGTCCATTCCATTTGTGAAAATAACTTTTCTACCACTATTTCCAGTCCTGCAAATCTAAGTACCCCACTTTGAACTTTCACCAATTGTGCCCTATTATTCTTCATGAGCCCTAATCACAGATTTATAATCTCCTCATGACAGTAAACCAATGCCCCATTTTTTGTGTCCCCAAGTGTTAGTTTGACTTGTTTACAAAGAAAAAATTGAATGCAATTTATGGTTTTATGACATGTTTGCTTGCAGGTAGTTTCAAGTTGGCAACTTCAATGATTAGTATCTTTTGACCCTAAAGTCATCAAGAGACAAAATTTGATAGGCTGCAAGAATGCAGAACAAAGAATCAATATTCTATTCTTTGAGTTCAATTAGGTGTTTTGATCAATTTTTAAAGCTAGCGTATAGACCTTCCTGATAGAAAATCTCAGTTTGTAGATAAGTGGTAAAATGATTTTTTAATTGTGTATCTATGATCATTCTAAATCTAATTAATGAAATGATGATCATTGGATCATTTTTGAGATACCAGGTGTTACAGTTTGATTTTTATTTTGGGCAGATCCACTCCGTGGCCCAACTTGTAGACACCTAAAAATCCTTTAGAAAATAATATTTTTATTTTCTGAAAAAAATCCCTGATGACATCATCATTTATTAATTAATTATTTAATTAATTATTTAATTAATTTTTATGCCATTAAATCCCTTTATCTTAATTAAAAATATTTAATTAAGGAATCCCTCCCAAAAATGTTTAAATCTTATTTAAACATTATTTCCTTATTTATTAATTATTTAATTAATAAATTGACCAAAAACCCCAAAATAAATAAAAAATTTATTTTTTGCCCAAAACTTGGCCAATTTCCTTAAGACCACTAACCTCTTCCAAAATCTTCTAATCCTTCTTTAATTTTGATTAAAGGCTAATCCCATCATTTCCTACCCCTAATCTCAACTCAAAATATTTAATTAAGATTAAATATTAATCCTCATGTTTATTAAAAAAGTTTTAATAAATATCTCCACAACCCAAACCCTTGAAATAAATAAAACTTTATTTATTTCCTAAAAATCTAATTTATCCTCATCCTAAGAAGTTTTAGACTCTTCTAGAAAGTCTTCATCCTCATCCTAGGAAATTCTAGACTATTCTAGAAAGTCTTTATCCTCATCCAAAGTCTAGACTCCTCTACAAGATGTCTTTAAACCTAATCCTAATCCCCTCCTAACCTTGTCACATTCCTTAAACATGGGTTAAAACTTACTAACCCAAGCCAAAGTTAACAAATATCTCCTCCTTCACCCACCCTCATTAAATGCCATCCACTTGCCTATCCCTAAGCTAATCCTAAACCATCCTAATCCATCCTCTAATCATTTGCACAAGCCTAAGCAAGCTTAAAACCCTCATAATCAAGTCCAAGTCGAAATTGCTCTCATCACCCTCAAAATATCTCAACCATAAAACTTTATGAAGCCCACTAGGCCATAAAGGACTCTTCCAAGCCCTTTTATTGCTCTTACAAGTCATTATGGGGATCTTTATGAAGATTTTATCCCTTGAGCCTCCTTTTTTGACTCATCCTTCCCCTTTCCTCCATCCTCTCACCATGTGACATGTGTCACTCTTTGATTGGCTATAAAGAAGCACAATCCATGTGCTCTCCTCTCATGCAATCTGAGCCCTCCATAAGCTTTTTCTCATCCTTGCATCTTAGCCCTCAATCCCTCAAGCCTCTTGCCTATAAATTGGATCCTTTCCCTTTGCAAAATAACACAATCCATGAAGTAAAGTTATAATGCTATTTTGAGAGCCAAATTCATACTAAAGCCATCTATCCACACCAAAAATCCACAATCATCCATTGAAGCCTTTGGAAGCATATTGAGCATACATCCTATCCATTTAGATAAAGCCACTCAACAAGAGAGCTTCTCATTGAGAGAGCCCATTAATGGCTCATATTTTCAATTGAGAGCTCATCTTAGTCTATCTTGAAGTTTATGAATTTTGTTTAGTTTGTAGAAGCTTTATTTAAATTTGGTTTCTATTAGCATACTAACATTGCTCATATACACAACTAACTTCATTAGTTTTGACAGAATATCACCTGTATTGATTTGTAATTGAAGCATTCTTGATAATTAAAAGTGCCTTTTCATATGCACACTACAATAAATAATAGAAGAGAATTTTGAACACATGAAAGGGGCATATGACAGATAGAAAAATCGTAAAAACCTGAATGTTGCTATTAGTTGCTAAGTTACATACTAGAGCCTAATGTGATTACAAATGTGAGTCTGAAGGATTATAAGAAATGAGTGTTCATTTCATTTACAACTATGACCAAATTTTATGGGGCATTTGTGGGAAAGATCTCACAAGACATGAGCCATATCAAAACAAATGAATCTTTTTATCTTTCTCAGAAAAGAAAAAATCAATGCTTTACCTCTCATGGGTGGATACCTTTTCATGGTCTTTTGTAGCAATTTTTGAGAAGGGGAAAGGGAACATAAGTAAGGAGATATCTTGATTTTGAGCTTTTCTTTCTAATGAGAGATGAATGCCCAATGTCTAAACTAGTCAACTGTGTTGATAAAGGCAAGAGAAATCAGATTGAATGCTAGACCTACAGGATGCAAATCAATGATTTTTTTTACTATCAATTTGGATATGGTCTAGAGTATTAAGTGATCATACTACATTTTGAATTTATTTGATTATGTGTAGCACTGGGGTGAATCATTCCTCAACTCATATGTCAAAAGTGAAGAGAAGCAATCGTAGAGATATTGAATAGAGGAAGCCACAGTTATATAGGGTAAAGGAAAGGTTGTCATCCACATGCTATAGTCAAAGAGGCACTATGAAATTTATAGAAAGAATAAGGATGAACTCACCGCACTAAATTTGGAGGTGAAGTCATGGGTTTCAACCTGAACTCTGGTGTTCTGGATGCTAAATGAAGTGACAACATGGGTGGTCTTGTTGTTTTGACTAGCCATGGAAAGGTCCAGAGGCTCCATCCACATTGTAAGAAGTAAAGCACCCTTTCAATGTATATCAATGGATATTAACATATTTTGAACTTTGAAAATCACCCTTACCCTCATTAATAATGGAAGCACAGGTCTTCTTTCTTTCTCCCTCTATACACCTGCATCAAGATGTGTGTGGTCTCCATGGCTACAAATTGTAATACTATTCTCTGAAGGTCTTCTCATATAAAATATGGAGGGACGTTAGCATGAATCCAAAATAGATTCTCTTAACTTGCCATATTTATTCCAGACAAGTCTGTTCGGCATGATTTTTAAGTAATCCTGCAAAAACATTTAGTCCCACATTCTTGTCCTGGGGAGACGTTATGTCATTAAATACCTTTCCACACAATATGTAAGTGTCCTACTAGACACAAGGCTGTTAGAAGCCAAACCTCATGTGGGGGCTCGCATATGGATGGTCAGCTAGCAAAGACTCAAGAAAAAATTTGAACACCCACTTGCCACAAGAAATGATGACATCAGCATTGATTTCAGCAACCAATCAATAGATACCACATGCCACGGGTTTCAAGATGAGCTCAGATCGCGTGGTCATAGCGGTCAAGCCATGGTTAGGCCTAACTGTGACGACGAAGTGAATGCAATTAGTCAGCTACCTTTCATCAGGAGGGGAGGTAAAATGCTAGCGCCAAAAAGATGCCACAACCACACAAAATGCCTTATTTCACCTAGTCGCATGCATTAACTATGGTTTAAGAGATGGAGGTGCGATGTTGTAGATTTCCTTGTTTCACCCAGTCACCAAGGTTAAAGTGGAGTTGAGGGTTAAGCTCATCAACCCGTGAGCTGGTGACATGTGGCAGAGCCTGCTGATAGGATAGTGTTGAAATGGTGAAATTCGGCCAATGGGAAGCTACCATGTGGCACTCAGTTGGTGGTCAACAAAGGGTTGACCTAGATTAGAAAAGAGGGAAAAAGGATAAAATAATAAAAAATTCTTCTTTTTATTATTTTCTTTCAAAATTAATTTTGATTGATGTTCATTCAAAATTATTAACATGCTAAAGAAAAATTTAAATGTTTTAATGTTTTTCTATAATTTAAACTATAGACTATTTTAATTTTTTCATTTAATCTCTGCGCATGAAATGGTGAATGAATTTTTGAACAAGCACCAGAGGGGAAAATTTCATCAAAAATGTATAGTGTAATATACCATTGAAACTAGGAGAATTTGAATTTTTCAGTTGTATAGTTAGATTTTGCATAGGTCTTCAACGGAAAAAGCTACAGGCAGTTTTGTGTTTCCTAGACATCCTCAGTATTTATGCAGATTTGTTGTTTCAAAAGGAATAATATTAGATTGTAATCAGTTTAAGATAAGATAAGATCCACTAAAATGTCTACCAAGAAGAATTGAATGTTTTTTAGGACAATTGCAAGTGATAATGTTTTGTCACTAGAGGTAGTTGAGGATTTACAATAGGATTAGATTGAAAACTTATCACATCTTATCTGATATTTAATATTCCTTTAGAGGAGGACTTTCTCATGTATTGTAAGGGGATATTTAAAATATTCTAGAAAATTATTGATGAGATTTGAATACCAGTGGATGAGGTGAGAGATAGTTTTGATAGTAAGAGAAGAAAGAGTTTCAGTTGTACACTTGGCAGTAGTAGATATAATCCAGGAGCAACTTCCTTGTCTATATGTCTCTTTTCTTTCCTCATCATAAGGGTTCTAGTTTTGGAGAAATTTTCTCGTGACTGTGATACCATAGTTGGTTCCATTTTTATGACTGTGATACCATATTGTCATTTTTTCTTTGTATATAATTAGTAGTAACAAATTTTTATGTATAGTCCTGGTATATTTAGTTATTTCTCAGTTATTTACATGCATCTTGAGTGTATTGTTTCAAAGAGATGAATACAATGAACAACTAATTTTTTAGTTTCATTTTCACTCTCATCTCCTTCCTCTATCATCTACAATCTTTTATGGTTTAGGAACAAAGAGAGTAAACCCATTTGCAACCCCTTAAAGTTGTATGTCTTGTTAGGTTTTTCTCTTGGAACAAAGAGCCAAGTAAATGCTTACTTACCTTGATAGGGTTGCAAGTTTCATCAGAAGAATATTGAATAAGTATGAGAGTTTTTATGAACATTGATGTCTAATTCACAAGGTGATAAGATAGCTTCGGGGTTGTGATACATGATATGTGTCAATGATTTTTAGGGATGTGTGTTTGTAAGTTATGGAATTGCCCAATAGATAAGGCACTGATCAATTGTAATATCGACATGTTCTTGATGTTGCATATTTGGATTTTGTTGATATCAATCTTTAATCGAATATCTTTTCCCTTTTAGTTTAAGAGTTAAAAAGAAGTTTCACTTAGTTTATCAAATTCATGTGTCCTATTATTAGCTATTTCATGTCCATGAATGTTTTCATAAACATAGAAGATTCAAGGGTTTTATCTATTATATAGATTTAGTTATATGCTTTAACACCAGTACCATATAGAGAATCTAGGGTCCACCCTCCTAGGTCTTGCAGATCTTAAAGAAGAAGGAGAGTAAATAGGCTTAGAGTTGACCCTGGTGTCTAAATAGGTGCATTGAATACATGAATTAGCTACCCCTAGGTGTATGTGTTCCTATCACTGGGTTATTAAAAATCTATTAATTTAGGAGCCAACCAATCATACTCCTTGTGGCGACTCTAAAAAAAATTATTTGGAGTATGAACTAGATTCAGAGAACTAGAAGACTGTTTTGCAACTATAGATGGATCTCATTTGATAGTCATGACTAAGGGTCAAAAGAAAAATAATCAAACCTTCAATTCAGTTCTTGCCAAGAATCATTCACCTTCAAATGAAATAGCTAAAGATAGTGGCATGGTACCTTCAACCTCACAAAAAGAGCACAAAGGTAAGTCATCTAATTCCTTTGATATAATATAATACTGTGAAGAAGTGAGAATTTAGATATCTCCACTAGATTATTTGAGGTCTAATCTTGATCAATTGCAAAGACTTGTTGAGCACTGTAGAAATAATAACGAAGGCCATATTAATGTTAATGCTAATATTGATCATCAAAACAAAGCTAGCACTAGTGGAACTTCTTTGGTTGATGAAGACCTTACACTAGCTATGCTTTTTCAAGAAGAAGAGTCCATTTTCCTAGCTACCTCTCCAAATAAAAAATAGATCCTTTTTACATCTCCTTGTTTATTAAAGGAAATAGGTTGATTAATTCTATCATAGACTCAGGGACTTTTGATAATGTGATGTTTGTCTCTGTAAGTAGAGATCTAGGTCTACCCCTAACTAAAACCTTTGGTCATTGTTACTCAATGGATGCAAAACAAGTGCCCTTTCTTGGACAAATAAAGGATGCTCAAGTTGCTCTAGCTGACTATCCTTCCAAGAGACTAAAACTCACCATCTTAGTGGCAGACATCCCTACAAGTTATGGAAAGCTCTTAAGTAGATTTTTTTCCAAGGACATGGGAGGAGAAATAAAATTGGACTGGTCTTATGCTATCATCCAAGTTGGGGACAAAAGGGTGAAATTAAAACTACAAAAAAAAGGAAAATTTCACCATTTAGAAAATAGATGATCCTAGGTCTCAAATCTTATATTAGGAAATGTCATTTGGAAGCTATATGCTATTCTCTAATACCCTTGATATTCAAGAAGAATCTAAGCAAACTAATGGTGAGTAGTTGTGGACTTTAGAATTTGATGGCAATTGTGTTAGTGCTGGTTCGGGAGTAGGAGTGGTTTTGACGTCACCTAGTAGAGAAATAACTTGTTTGGCATACAATGTAGATTTCAAGAATACCAAAAATACTATGGAGTATGAAGCCCTTCTTCTTGGCATAGAAGCAATCAAATAAAAAGGGGTTAAGATACTCAAATTTCAGGGAGATGTAGAATTGGTGGTAAGGCAAGTGAAGAACCAATATGCTTTAAAGAACCAAAGATTGAAAAACTACTATAATAAGGTGTCAGATAAAATTGAAGGTTTGGATGCTTTCTTAGTTATAGCAGTACCAAAGGAATTAAATTCAAGAGTTGATTCTTTGGCAATCTCTACATCTTTTCTCCTACCACATCCTAACTTCAAAGATCAAATCTATAAAGTGGAGGTTCTATTTAGGTCTAATATTCCTAATAATGAAGATTCTTGCTAGGTGTTTGATAATGACAAATGCATACAATAATTCATTGAAGGGGTGAAACCTTTTTTAGGCTTGTATTTTGAGGGAAGCACTAATTCAAGTGGTGATCCATTGACAAATGACAAAAGGTAACCAGAGTCGGATATGATTCAATTGAAAGGTAACAAGATCCCATCTCATCTCATTTCTTTGGAGAAGATTTTTGATAGACACGATGCATAAATTAAGAGAGAAAGAGATAAGAAAGGAAAAGCTTGTTGTGAGTATGATGGAATAAATATAGGGACAAAAATTAGTCAAAAAATTATAAGAATAGGGAAGTGTTGCACACAAAAGATGAGGGTAGAAATCAAGAAATTACTCATTGAATATCAAGATGTATTTTCTTAGAGCTATGAAGATCTAAAAAAATTCATAGATGGTAAATTCAAAGAAGAAATCCCTCTTAAGCTAGGAGCAACACCATTAAGACAAAAACAAAGGAACTACAACCCTATAGTTGAAGGAGAAATATTTAAGGAGATTGATAAAATGTTGAAGGTTAGGATTCATCACTCTACTTGGGTAGCTAACACATAAGGATTTGTGTGGATTTTAGAAATCTAAATTAGGCTTCTCTCAAAGATAACTTTGCACTCCCCAACATGGATCACCTCTTGTAGACTATTGCGGGGTGAGAGATGATGTCTATGTTAGATGGCTTTTCAGGGTATAATTAGATTCAAGTATATCAGGAAGATTGGTTCAAGACAACACTCACCACACCTTTGGGTTCTTTTACATATAGTAGGATGTCTTTTGGCTTAATTAATGCAGGTGCAACATTTCAATGTACGTGTACAATGAATTTGACTTTTTATGTTTTGAAGGATAAAATCATTGTTGTGTACCTTGATGATATGTAGGTAATTTTCTTAAGGAGGTTTGTGCCTAATTTCTTCAAAATAGTTAGGTGTATAGTAGATATGATGAAGGGTAATAAAGCTTTCAAAAGAAGTGATATTGGAAAAAGGGATTTTGAAGAAATCAAAGGTGATATTGCTAAAGCCCTTGTTCTTGTTCATCCAAACTATACTAAGGAGTTTATCATATATTATTATGTATCAAAGCATACCATGTTAGCGATATTGATGCAAGAAAACAAAGAAGGAATATAAGCCCCAATTTCTTTCATGAGTATTGCATTGAAGAAACAAGAAGTGAAATAATCACAAATGGAGAAACATGTATATACAGTGGTGAGAGCACTCAAGAATTTTAGGTTCTATGTGTTGCATTCCCATTCACTGATATATGTGTCTGATTTTGTAGTTAAAAGTATCTTGACACAACAAGAGGTTGGTTGCAATAATAGAGGAGCTTGGATAAAAAAGTTCCAAGAGTACGATATAGAAATTAAGCCAACCAAACTTGGGAGAGGAAATGCACTTTGTAAAGCCTTGGCAGAAGATCAACAAGTTGAAGTAGAAGATATTCCAAAGGTCCTCATGGTTAGCCTTAAAGATCCTTGGGTTTCAAATATTGAATACTTTCTAACCTATGGTGAGTGTCCTATTGGATTAAGTGCTAAGTAGAGGAGAGATCTAAAATTAAAAGCCTTAACGTATGTAATTCATGATGATGTCTTGTATAAGAGAGCTATTGATGGTACATTTCTAAGACGTGTTGATAAGGAGCAACATGTGAAGCTATTAATATCTTTCCATGATGAAGCAAGTGGAGAAAATTTTTCTTCCACTCTCACTGCATTACAAATTTTAAGGCAATGCTACTATTGGCCTGGTATGTTTAAGGATGCATATAATTGCATTGCCAATTTTGAGAAATGTAGGATATTTACTGGTAAACCTTAGCTAGTTGCACTGCCTCTTAAGTTAGTAATGATTGAAGCTCCTTTTCACCAATGGGGGTTGGATTGCATAGGCCCAATTAATCCTCCATAAAGCCAAGTACACTCTTACATATTGACTACCATAGATAATTTTAGTAAATGGGTGGAAGCCAAGCCAATGAAGAAGACCTCATCAAAAGTAGTGTGTGAATTTCTTAAAGAACATGTTTTCATCAGGTATGGAGTTCTTGTGAAATTGATAATGGACAATCCATTTTATTTCTCTTCCACAAAAATTGTTGAGCTTTTTTATGATAATGGTATCCAAATTGGTCATTCCTTTGACTATTATCCACGATGAAATTGGTAGGTTGAATCTAGCAATAAGAATTTGATTAATATTTTGAAGAAATTGGTATAAGATAATCAAAGAAGTTAGCAAAAGAAGATACATGATGCTTTATGGGTAGATATTACCACACCTAAAAGAGCCATTGGTATCTCGCCTTTTGATTTAGTTTATGGAGTAGATGTTAGCTTACCATTGCCTCTAGGGTTGCCACTTGTAAATTGAAGACTATGATTGAAGATGGTATATGCAGACATGGATTGAAAAAGAAGATTTTGTATCTCACCAAGTTGTAGGAAGAAAGAGAAGAAATGCTAAATAAAATCATTGAACATCAATGGAGAATTAAAGGGTTACTTGGTAAAAGAGAAAGACGAAGGAAATTCATGGAAGGTGATTTGGTCCTACTATGGGATAAGAGGCATGAACCAAGAGGAATGCACTCCAAGTTTCAATCTTTTTGGAAAGGGCCATTTGAACTCATGCAAGTGAACCAGAACAACTCTTTCAAGTTGGCATATCCAACTAGAGAATCCCTACCATGTTCTTATAATGGGTATGATTTGACATTTTATCAACTACAAAACTAAAGCAGGTAACCCCTACATAGTAGCTACTTAAGTAGGTTTTTATTTCATGCAGTTTTCTTTATCTTAGTTTCTCACTTTCTTAGTTAGTTGTAGTTGCTTTCTTAGATTATTTTATTCTTTTTGTTGCCAGGTTCTCCCCTTGTTTTGTGGAACCAGATATTGCTAGGGTCTATTTAAGCATTTCATGCTTAAATCTCTAGACAGAGCTAGTTGTTTTCATAATTTCAGTTCATTCCTTATTGCTTTAGATTGGAGTCAATAAAATATGTTAATGTCTTGAGTCTAAGTCTAGACTACCCATAGGAACATCATTCTTCTCATCATCCCTTTTGAGGTAACCTTATGCGAGAAATGTATTGGTCAAAGGGATAGTTAATTAGGTTTTGGAGGGTTTGTTTACATGTTCCTCTAAGGAGAAGAAGGTTTGAAAGTTCCCATCATTCCTCAATCCATATTTAGAAGTATGTTGATGGAAAATACACATGTTGATTTTCAATTTAATGGTGGATTCCATTGGTAGATCAAGCTTAGAATGCAAAAAAACTAACTTGTTCAGCATAAAATAGTCAAAAAGCCTTTAAGAGAATGTTCTTCTTCGATTCACTTGCATCTATGATCGAGATTTGATCCCAACAGTAATGTAGACATGTTGAAAATTTAATTGTCTGAAGATATGCACGCCATTGGTCATTTGAAAAGGCTAGATACATCATCTAGTAGCTAGGCCCTTAGAGCATCATAGAGGATTGATCTAATAGTTTTTTCATTTTGGGAGTTTCTTAATCACCATCATGATCATATGATAGTCATTGATGTCACAAAGATGAAAAGTGGATCCACAAGGCATCGATACGAAGGAAAAATCTTAGTCATTGATCAAGCAAAAGATCAACGACACCTTTTTCATTATAGGGAGTTTTCCTACAAGTACAAGCTCATCTCAAAAAATCTCCCGCAAAGACACCACATGTTGTCACATGTCAGAAGTGAAGGTGGGCCGGAGATGTTGCAAGATAACAACATGTGTGCATAGGTGGTTCCACCAAAGAAGAAAGATAGTGCTTAAGCTTTAGAAGATCGACGACCTGCATTTAATTGCAAGTTTGACACAAAGGGAAAGTGAAAATGAAACAATTGTTGGTTTCATCAGAGGATAAAGTAAAAGGGAGTAGGTATGTTTTAATCATGACCATTGATTTGAGATTGACGGTGAAGATTTAAACCTGCGGTGACCATTAGGATACAATTCATATGAATTTGGTGCCAACAACAAAATAAGAAGGAAATAAAGATTTTCACAGGGTTTTTGAAGTTTCTTGAAGATAAACGGTCACCAGGTGTTCTCAAAGGTGCCATGGGATTAAGATCATCACTAGGAAAAATGCCACATGTCAATACCATGTATCAGATTAGATATTTTCATGTTTTATTCATATTGTCTTTCTATCATGCGACTATTGCTCTACCAGAACTGAGGAATGATAGAAAATTATAAATCTAATTTCTTATGATAATGAAAAGGTCAAAAAACTTGACAATGGAGAGTTGGTAATTCCATTTACCTTGATTTAGCTTTCACATTTTTTGTTCCAATCATAGGTTAGATTAGGTTTGCATTGAGAGCTAAAAAAATAATTACATTTGGTACTATGATTTTTCTCTTGGATTCCATTCCATTATGGTGATTGCAACATAGGTAATTCCATTTACTTTCCATGTGTAGTACTTTTTCTATACCTCCCTATTGTATCTCCATCATTAGAATGAGTATTCATGGTTGTAGAAGTTAAAATAGTTGCTAATTAGAATTTAGATGCTAGGGGTTTAGGATTACTTATAACAAACATTCCATTGGGGTTTGTGAGTTATCCAAATCCAATTTTGGCTGAATTACTTGTGTCTACAAGAAATTTGGTTAGTATCCTCTTCTACAATTAGGTCAAGAGATTATCCTTTATAATCATGATCAAATAAAGACATCAATTCATTGAATGTCATTTGAAACTAAAGGGAGTTATACCTTGTAATTCAGAGGGTAGTGATATAACACATACACTAACCCATTTTTTGGTGACATCCGTTTGTTTCTCCAAATATTGGGCATTAATAAGAGTCAGGTTATAAACCCTAACAAGAGAACAAATTGTTAACCAACATGTAATAATGTTTTTCCTTATTAATAAAATCATATTGATTTAATTTTTAAGTCACTTATTATCTCTACTTTACTTAAGATAAAATTTGGGCATATAAGAGTCAATTCTATTATTAATTTTTATCATGCAACCTAGGTTAGTTACCTAATAGGGTTTTCATTTCCTTTATAAGGAAGATCTATCTTTGTAACATTCATTCACTTTTGATAATAGCAATTTCTCTTTTTTTTATCAAGATTGTCTCATCTATGGATTTGGGAATTCCAGCATTGATAGCTTTTTCTTGTCTCTTTCTGTGATAGGTGTTCACATGCAGGTGATTCTTGGGAGCTATCAGATTGATCTTTAATCAACTTTAACATGGTATAAGAGCTCCAAATTTTCATGCCCCTATTTTGTTTATGAGAGGTTTGGCTTGGCTTTCAGATCTGTTCTTTTTCTTTCAAATGGTTTCATTTTTTAGAGGATGTTTTTATTGGATCTAGGGGTCTTTGATTTTTGGTGCCCTTTCAGAAAAAATGGACCTCACATTTGACTCATAGCACCCAAAAAAACCTATTTCTATAAAATATTGTCCAATTTGGACATAGTTGGAATCTAAGGAAAAATCATTTGCTCCCAAATTGGGCACATTTCCCAAGGTGGTGATTTTGTGATAATTTTGGCATAAATTTTGAGATTTTTGGCATGAAAATTAAGTTTTTCTAGCACAAAAACCATGATTTTTTGGCACAAAATGTGAGATTGTTTGGCACAAAAATCAGGGTTTTTTGGTACAAAAATTGGGGTTTTTCTATATGAAAACTGAGATGGTGTTAGGTACAAAACTCGCATGCTTCTTGAGGCAAATTTTGTAATGAACTGACATGCATCCTGAGGCGATATTTCATACGGAGCCTCTACACTACCTAAGATAGTTTTTCGTATGAAACAGGTATGCTTCCCAAGGTAATTTATGTACTATAGGGCACACTTCTTGAGGCATTTCTCTTAGGTCCTGAGGCAATACTTTTTATTTCATCTTTCTGACTCTTTTTTGACCTACCTATGGTTTTTTGTTGTAACTTTCTCATTAAGACTCCATTTTTCACATACAGTATATCCTCGAAATGATAATACTGAGCCCATCGTGATGGTCAAATTTATTTAGAGTTTTGATTTTTTTTATTGCAAATTCTTCTCTAAACACATCCCATTCATTTTTTTTCTTTTCTCATTCTGGTGGATATCTTGGTTGTTTCAAGTTTGAGGATCGATTTTGTTTCTTCAAATGATTTTGCATTAGTTTTACTATCTCTTGTATCAGCCTTATGTCTATTTTTATCTTTGTTGAAATCCTTTTGTAATGTTTTTGCAAACACACTAAGATAAATTTCCACTCTATTGCATTTCAAGATCTTGCACATCTTTGTGTTTTGTTGTACTTTCACTACATTATAAAGTGTCTTGGAGGCTTTCATGTTGGCCATATTTTCCATCTTCCTTCTCTCAAATGAGTTTTCCTTCCATGACATTAGCCTCACAATGTGTCCATGAAACATTCCATTATAGATGTTTATACTTATTTTGCACACTCAATGTTCCTGGTTTTTTTGTTTGCAAGAGATATTGCATTCAGTTCTAGTGTTCATGTCTTACCTTTTAGCATTATATGGGGTTTATTTTCATTCTATTGATTTCTTGGTTTGATGAAGTGAGCTATGTAATCGCTAGATACTTATGCATTTTGGTGAGACAGATCATTTTCCATATAGACATTCTTTTATTCCTATTTTTGAAGGCCATGAAGATACCTTCCATATTTGATTGATCATCTCTTCAAACTTAGTATTCTCTACCTAGCCATATTCTATACAGTGGAGGTTCTTCAGATCAACAGTTTGACAATGTTTTCAATTTTATGCTTTAGTGGTGTTCTTCGTGGTCATCTTTTGTTCCTATGTTCTTAGACATTCCCTAGTTTGGAGGGTTCTTGAGTCCTTCACTAGTTCTTTTTAGCATTTTTACCATCTCTTTTTGGAGTAGGATCTTTCCCATGTGGTTTTGTCTATTTCTCCTCTTTTCAGAGATTTGGTTGTGCTTGGGTACCTCATCATGCTTTGTTGTCGGGACCCAAATTTACTTTTAGTACTAGTTTCTAGATTTTTAGCTACTCCCTAAGTTTATCTTAAGGGGAGGTGTTAGAGTAATAAAGTTTTTTATTATTAATTAAATCATATTGATTTAATTATTAAGTCACTTATTATCTCTAGTTTACTTAACCTAAAATTTGGGCATATAATAATTAATTCTTTTATTAATTGTTATCACGAATCCTAGGTTAGTTACCTATTAGGGTCTTCATCTCCTTTATAAGGATGATCTCTATTTGTAACATTCCTTCAATTTTGATAATAGCAATTTCTCTTTTTGATCATCAGGAATGTTTCATCTCTTGATCTAGGAGTTCTAGCCTCCATATCCTTTGCTTCTCTCTTTCTGTGAAAGGTGTTTTCATGTAGGTGATTTTTGGGAGTTGTGGGGTTGATCTTTCATCAACTTAAAATAAAAACATAATCATTGTCATCAATAAAATTTAATCACCAACAATATGTACACTAGCAATAAATAGCTAACACTTATCAATAAAATTCATCTGTCAATAGTAAGTGACATCCAATTAGTAAGTAACAACTCACAATTAATACACCATCAAAAGTAATACTAATAAAATTAGGTTCCTTAATAGGAAACCCAAAAATAACATTGGTTCTCAAAACCCAAGTTCTCATAATGCTCAATAGCATATAGCTCATAAAACATAAATCTCAATTCAAATCATAAAGTACATCATGACATCACTGAGTAAAATAATCATACAAGAAATCTCAAAAAAGCCTTTAGTGCACATCCTAACTTGGCCAGCTAAATAACCCAAAAATAAAAACCATTATGAAAATAAACATCAGACAACTATAAATACAATATATGAAAAAACATAGTTTTCAGCCATATTATTTAATTTCATCATTTTCTCTTATTTAGTTTGGGTCATATATATGTGTTTAAAAATAAATTAAGAATATACATGCTAATATAAGTTAATATGCTAATATACTTATCTAAATCAATAAGTATTTCAATGTTAAATATCTTTGTGCATATAAAATGTCATGTAGTATTATCATGTTATTAATTTAAATAATCTTAAATCATAAATGGTTTAATTAATTAATAACATAAATTATTCCACTATGCAACTTTCCCCCTCTCTGCTTATGATCCAGTTTCATGTTTTCTCATTCTTTGAGGGGATGCATCCCACCCACCATTAACTCCCCCCCGCCCACTAGAGTTGGAACTAGTTTTATTTGCTAAGTCCCAAAATGCTCAGGAGATACATTAGGTGGTTAATCTTGGCCTAATGGAACCATGTGACATCCTTGAAAAATGTGCATGTTTGGGTCCCCAACCTCAAGGGGGTCCTGTTGGTATACAAAATTTTATTTTTCAATTTAACTCTTAGATGCCCAAATTTTTGAGAAATATCTGGTTACAATAGTTGGAAAGTTGCTTCTAAAAATACTAGCCTTCCTCTAAATTCTTAGGTATAGCTCCCTATTGTAGTATGAATTGCAATGAATTATTTTTGTCTCTAAAACTAAATAGGAGAGGCAAATTGAGCTAGGCCTAAACAAGAACTAACTCAGGAAAGAAATGATATTTTCAGATTGATTAAGTTTATGAATTCACACATCTTATGAACTCACAAGGCTTGATGATTCAATAATGCATACTAACTAATACTAAACTAACATAGTAGGAAACTAACCAAGAAAGAAAGAATAACTTGAAGGAAAACACAAAAGGGATTTCTCTTGAACCTATGTTGATAATACTATCATATTCAGTTCACTATCTAAGAATAGGGGAATGAAGCTCTACTCATTCCTTGCTTTAATTCTGATGAAAGAGAAAACATATAATTAACATAAAATAGAATGGAACATAAAATCATTGACACAAAATACCATTCAATTATCTCTGCAACATCAAGTATTTCACACCAAAAATTAGCAGACCTTTTATTAATCTTTCATTCTAATACATATAGGATTCCTAGATGACCATTATAAAGGAATTTAAATTAGTTCATCTCTTCAAAAATGACAAATGGAAAGAAACCAATTTGTCCATTACAATCATTACATCAAAATTAGAAAGGGGCAAAATATGAATCACTTTTCCTTCTTTCCCTTTTTTGATTTTTCCCTATAGGCCTTGGCGGCGACAATGATTGGAATCAATTCTTCATGCATATGTACATGTACATTAGTGTATTTTAAGAGCCATCTAGAATTTTCTCTAGCTATTTCTTTAGCAGCACTTAATTGCTCTTCTAGATTTGTTGTGGCCACATGTATACACTCACCAAGTTTTTGGAGCTTAGAGATTTTGTTATGAGGACCAGAAGATATCTCTATCAAACTATCTATATAATTAGAGAAGTTTTTTTGCATGACAATCACCACAATTATTCCCTTCCATTGTCAACTGGTATGTGAGTCAATGTGTAGACCTATTAGGAGTTCATAGTCTCTATCTTGATCTTTCCTCACTTTATCCTCTATCTCCTTAAGCCCTTCCTCTATAGCCATGAGTTGGCTATAGAGGAAGGGCTATAGATCTTTCCTCACTTTATCTTCTATCTCCTTAAGCCCTTTTTAGACTTAAATTGCATGCTTTGGAGCTACTCAAAAAAAGGCTCATCTCTTTTAGGCAAGATCTTGCTTCGAAAACCTCCTTAGCCTTCATGTTGATAATCATTTTTAGTAATGAGACACAATCTTCACTTTTCACTATCTTCACTGCTAGGGTGGCTCTATTTGTGGAGATATTGTCCTTCTCTATATCCAACCTCAGTATGGCATTGCTAATCTATTCTATATTGGCAAGTCCCTCCAGCTTGAGTTTCTTGCTCCACTCTCTTTCGATTTTCCTGAAGTATTTATCATCTTGGAGTTGAGAGATAAGTTCTTAGACATCAGTAGCAGTAGGATCACTAGTGATAGGCATTCTAGAGATGCTTTCCAATGGGGTGACTAGTGGCCTAATGAAGCCATTTAGTTCTTGGATCTTCACCTTCATCTAGACCTTTGATAATTTAAGACTTTCAGTTGTCCTTCAATCACCTCATTTGTTGACTTCCATAAGCCATCTTCAGTGTCATGTATAGCATCCCTAAGATCCATAGAATTTAAGGAAAAATTGTCTATAGACAAATCCTTGATTCTTCCTGCTTTGGTAGGCTTTGTAATCTCCATTATTAGATGCCCTATTTTAGGATCTTGTTCGAGGATGGACAAAGTTTTCTATTTTTTAACTTACTTGGTGTTGATCCAGAGTGGATGGCAAGATATAGAGTATCCTTGTTGGAAGCCCCTTTATCTCTCCTCTTTCTCTTTCTATCTAGGGTGTCCTCCAACTAGGAATCTATGCCAATAACCTTGGCGGTGGTCCCAAGAGAGTCTATGATAAACATCTTTCTCTTGAGCTGAATAATTGCTTTTGCAACCAAAGAGAAAGGATTCTTTGGGGCCTATGAAATGAGCTTTGAAGAATATTTGCCTTTCTCCACCTTCAACATCTTCTTCATTTCCTTGTTAGATTCAATCAACTCACTCTCATTGCTCCCACCATCTCTAAGATCTAGTACTTGCACTTGGGAACTACTCACCAGTAGGAGTGCAACACTTATAGATGGAACTAGGCTGCTGTGAGGCCAGAAGGCAAGAGTGACTGCACTAGATTTTGATGCCTCTGCCTTCTTCTCAGCTTCTATTTGAGTTCCAATCACTAGGAGGGAATCATCCTGACAAGTCCTAGCTAAAGGAATGTTTTTTTTAGGAGGTTGATCACCTCCACATGATGGTTGTGCTAGCCCTTGAGTAATGGCCAAGGTTTCTCCTAATGTGCCACCTTGAGAGGAGGAAACTGATGCAACTATAGGAGAAGCTTGAGCAAAAGTAATTTTGTCTTGACTCCTTCTAGTTGTGGTCCATTCAACCCATTTAATAGTCCTTTTGATAATTTGAGCCATCACTATATCTAGCTCCTCCCCTAAATCTTCATAAGTTTTTGAGCTTATTAGAGTGCCTCTTAGCTTGGTCAAGTAAGTATTACTATACATATTCTCACCATCCTCTTCTATTCCTTCTACATCAATATTGATTTTATACATCCTCACTTGATCAATTGTTAGTCTGGTGAAAGTATGATCATGTCTCTTGAACTCATCCTTGTAATTAGCCTAGTAGTCCTCAATGGTGGTGATGTGCTTGATAATGCTTCCAATTTGAAAAACCTCCCTTGTATATCCATTAAAATAAAAAATGGGCCTCAAGGCTTCATACATTTCAAACTTATACTTCATTACAAAAATCCTCAACATATTCTTGGCATCAGAATGGGTTTCACAGCTAAAGGTTCCCATGTTCATGGGAAACTCATACCCTTTGTTCTTCAAACTCCCTCTCAACACGTTCACTTTGATAGCTTTTGCATGATCTCAATCAACAAGATCATATCCCTAGGATATCTTGGCAACTTCAAGGGGAAACCATCAAAATATGCAAGATGCAAATACAAAAAGGATGAGAATTGGATGAAATAACTCCCAAATTGGTTGATGGCTACCATGGCTTAAAGACTGAATCTCCTTTCTAGATATCCTTGAAACCCCCTACAAATTCTCATGGTGAATGCAAAATTAACTTTCACATATTCCACATAACTATTTTCTAAATGTAAGCATGGGTAAAACTCATAAGACTTCACATCATCAGGAAAATTTTCCACTCTTGGAAGGCCTAGCCATAATTACAAAGAGGCTAACATATAAATGAAGAAAGAGGACATATAGAATGTATTTTAGAACTTCACAGCACAAAGAGCCTTGGATAGAATCTCACTTACCTCATGAGCCCAATCAATATATTGGGTGTTCGAGCAGTTGACTTGCACTAAAAAGAAATATTGCTCAATGAAATTCAAAGCTTCTACCTTGCCTTTCAGTCTATGCAAGAGGACCAAAATATCGATAATCTTAGGTTTTATATTAGTCCCAAAATGAGTCTTAAGAACCTTACTCTTGGTGCTTTGTGGTTTCTAGAACCATGTCTACATGATTTTCTTCCTCTAGATCATCTTCTTTGCAAAGAAATTAGAAATGGCTCCTCTGAATGTCAAATCTAAGAATTCTTCTCATTTTGGAACTCATAGAAAATTCACCACATTTTTCCTATCGATTGAAATCAGCACCGTGTTATTTGGTAGAACAATTTTCCTTGTGTCTGGGTTGTAATGGTTTATACACTCAGATTAACTCTAGGGCCTAGACTGTAACTAGAAAACCAATTGCCTCAACCAACCCACATCCTTAGAGCTTCTCTATAATGGGATGAATTCACTTTGACTTCACTCTCTTTTGGAAATTTTCCATGTCATAAAAATAGAGGGACGTATATGTGAAGTTCTACAATTGGGAGTTGATTCCGTTCAACCCATCGAAACCCACAAATCTAGTTGCCATTATTCTGAGAACAAGTTTTGAATTAAGAGAGTGAGAAGAAAAACTAATGCAATAGATAGTAGCTTTTTGGAAATTTTGTGTACAATAATAGAATAATAGTTCAAGAAAAATAATGGTAGTTTGTTCAACTATTCATGTTTCCATATATATGGGAACCCTAATTCATTTGTTGATCTTCAGAATTTGCGCCACATGAATGAATTGAAGGAGAGATCCATTGAAATAGATAATGTGTGGTTTTAACAAATATATTGGGGTCTTTTCACTATTGTGTTAGCCCAACAATAACTTTCTATCTTCCCATACTTACTTTCTCATTTTCCTTTAAGTTTTGGGAAGTTACCCATAGAGTACTCCGTGTGAAAATATCCACTAAGTTGAATTATGTTCATTAACTCTTTCCCGTAATGGTTAGATTATTTCCATTATCATCTTGAGATGTTTTTCGTACAAATTGTGAGTCTAATCTACTTATTAGCTTGATATTTTTTTAAATCTGGGAAATTGTCTTCATGGGTTGAAAACCTACCAAGGAGAAGACAATTTGTATTTTTATGCCAATGCATCCCTTTTAATTGACCTTTAGACCATCGTCCTTTTATGTTTGGAAATGTCTAAGTGAGGTGCAATAATATTGTAGGGACCCACTTATTGTTTATTTTCCTTCATAATTTCCTTTTGTGGAAAACCAACTTCATGGGTTGAAAACCAGCCGAGGAGAAGTTCATTCTATGTTTTCTGCCAAAAATGATTACGAGAGTTTTGACAAATATTAAAAAAAAATTGAGATTGAAATAGTAAAGGGAGCATGGATTCACTATAGGAAAACATTACTATTTTCACATTTTCAATTCATATGTATCATTTTGTGTCCTTCACGAGAAATTGTCTTCATGGGTTCAGAACCCACCGAGTAGAAGACGAATTCTGGATTTCTGCAAGCTTCTATTTTATTTGATAAAGTGATATGAAAAAAGTGGATTTAACTTTTAAATTATCATTGTATGAGCAACATGAATCTCCATCAGACTGGGCACTAACCTACTCATATGATCCCTTTGAAAAAATGGAGAACCACCTGACTATGAAATGTGGAGAAGGGGAAAATGAGAAATCTGATGGAGACTTGTTCCACCTAAGGGGGCTTAGACCTAGACTCCAACATAACTAGGGACTCATTATAACATAAGTTTTCACTTTTACTAATCATATAGAGGATGAAAAGTGGGCCAATAACTAGCTCTGTCTGGGGACTTGGACAATCCATGTCCAAGTGAGGAATCTAAAATCTCTAGTTTTGTGAAAATAAAAGGTGTCTACACAACAATACTAAAGAAAGGAAAAACAAGGGAACAAGGGGAACAAGTGAAACCTAACTAGGAAAACAAGAAAAGGAACTAAACATAACTATACTACAATACAGGGGTTTCAAGAACCCCTATTATTGTATGTAACTACAGTTTTATTTTGTGAACTAGTGGGTTTCAGGAATTGCTGTAAAAAACCTATTTTACATAATCAAAAACTATAGTACAATACAGGAGTTACCTATATTCAATTTGAAGTTTGATACTAGAGCTTTAAATCTTGACCATTGTATGTCAGGGGTAGCACTTCACTATCTAGATATGCCAATTTAAATGAGTTTTTCCTAAATGCATGATGAACAGTGAATGGACCTTTCCACAAAGTATCAAATTTCTTGTGCATACCTTTTAGTGCCTTTCACTTATCCCACAATAGTACACTATCTCCTACCATGAACTTCTATAGTCTCATCCTTTTATCAAACATGCTCTACACATGCATCTGGTGTCATCTGATGTGATCCATGATTTCTTCTCTTTCCTCTTCAAGTTCACTCAAGTACAAAATCCTCTTCTCTAGTCTGCCTCTATAGATGTCATCGTCAATTACTATTCTTAGTTTTCTCATAGCTAATTTTGAAGGTAATGGAAGATTAGCTTCAGTCCTGTAGGCCAATTAAAAAGAAGAGATGTTGATTGCCCTCTTTGGGGTCACCCTATTTGCCCAAAGCACCTCATGAATCTTCTTCTACCAAGTTTTCTGATTTTTTGACACCAATTTATTAACAATATTCATTAAATTCTTGTTACTAGATTTAGCTTGGTCATTTCCATGTAGAAAGTAGTTAGATGAGTGACTAACTATGATGCCATACTTGAAACAAAATCCAGTGAATTCAGTTGAAGAAAAGTATGCCACATGATCCATTACCAATTTTACGGGTATACCATATCTAACCAGTATGTTCTTTTTGATGAATTCACAGACTACTTCAAAAGTGGTTTTCTTGGTTGCTTTGGCCTCCACCCACTTGGTGAAGTAATTGGTGGTAGTTATAACATACTGGTGACTAGTGCTAGATGTTGGATTGATAGGACTGACAAAATTGAGGCCCCATTGTTGGAAAGAACCCTCAATGATGATAGGTCTAAGGGGTAGAGCAGCTAGTTGCGGTCTATTTGTGAACATCTTACATTTTTTGCATTTTGACACCTAGAAGTAAGCATCCCTAAACATGTTAGGCCAATAGTAACACTATTGTAGTATTTTGAAAGTAGTAACTAAGGATGAGAAATGTCCACCGCATGCTTCATCATGGAATGTTCTCAACAAATTTTCCAGTTGTTGTTTATCCATGCATCTAAGAAAGGTACCATCTATAGCCTTCTTGAACAATTTGTCATCCCAAATCACATATTTGGTAGCTTTCAACTTGAGATCTCTTCTTTGTTTTGTCATTGTGCCTTCAGGATATTCTCCATACGTAAATAGATAGGTAATGTTCTCGAACCAAGAGTCCTATAGTCCTACTGCCAACACTAACTATTTCTCTCCCAACTCTTTTGGTTCTTTAGCAATCCCATTTTCCACAATTTCTTTTCATAAAGCATTACATCTCACTAGTTTATCAGGCTTGACTTAGATGTCATACTCTTTAATTTTTCCTATCCATATTCCTCTAGCATTGCACCCTACATCTTGTTGAGTTAACACACTTTTTACTGCTACATTAGGGACATACACCATAGAATGCAAGTGCAAGATATAAAACCTAAAATTATTTAGTGCCATGACCACTACAAAGGCATGTTTTTCAATTTGAGAGTATTTCAACTCATGACTTTTCAATGGTATGCTCATGAAAGCAATAAAAGTTTGTATTCCTTCTTTGTTATCCTACATGAGGATGGCTGATAAATTGTGTTCAGAGGTGTAACAATAAATAATGAAATCTAATTTATAGTCCAGATGACATAGGACTAGAGCATTAGCAATAGCAATCTTTATATTCTGGAAGGCTTGTTTTCCAGCTTCATTCCATTTAAAACTTGAATTTCCTTTCATCATACCCACAATACACTTAGTAGTTTCTACAAAATCTGGTGCAAACTTCCTGAGGAAATTCAATTGCCCAAAGAATGATTTAACTTCTATTTTGTTCACTGGTAGGCTTAACCTTCAAATGGCTTCGACTCACTCAGGGTTGATTCTGATACCTTCTTGAGAAACTATATGACCAAGTAGTTTTCCCTCTGTCACATAGGAAAAAAACTTTTTGGGATTTAGTGACATTCCGTGTTCCCGACACCTTTGCAATAACTTCTTCAAATCCTCTATTTGGTTTTTCCTTTTCTTTGAAAAAAAAAGTGAGATCATCCAGGTATATAACAATAATCCAATCTTTTAGATCAGCAAAAGATTTACTCATACACCTTTGAAATGTGGCATCAGCATTGATAAGACCAAAGGGAAATCTATGATATGTGAATGTACCCCAAGGGGTGGTGAAAGCTATCTTGTGTTGATCTTAATCTTCTACTTATACTTGATTGTATCCTGAGAACCCATCAAACATAGACATCATTTCAGCTCTAGCCATAGTTTGTAATAGGTAGTCCATGTTAGGAAGAGTGAAATTATCTTTCAAAGATGCTTGGTTCAAATTCCTAAAATCTACGCATATCCTTATCTCTTCGTTCTTCTTCCTAATTGGAACTATATTAGCTATCCAGGTGGAGTGATGAATGGGATAAATGATTCTTTCCTTCTGCATCTTGTCAACTTCTCAAAATATAGCATCTGCTACTTTTAGATTATAATTCCTTTGCTTCTATCGGAAAGGGACCGCATTAGGTTTCAGTGGAATCTAATGTTTTGTTTTCCCACCTCTATAGCTTTTTAAATCTTTGTAACTCTAGATGAATACATCTCAATATTCTATGAAAAAAAATTTGGCAACTTCCTTCTCTTCAGGTGAACAACACTTTCCAATATTGATCATCTTCAGACTTTGCAGGTCTCCAATATTTACCCATTTGTATTCACCAGTAGTAGGACCTTTTTCTATCCTCTTTTTCTTTATGTAGGCATCATGCCTATTGAATAGTTTTTCCAAAGATACAAATTATGGGGGAATGATATTACCTTGCAATTGGACTTTGTAAGTTTGATCTTCTTTTTTCTTATGGTCAGGGTCATCTTGATTGCCTTTATTTGGTCAATCTTTGCTGATAGTTTTATCATTTTCTAAGAATAGCTGCAGACTCTTGTCATCTTTGAAAACTTGCCAGCATTCTGCATTGTCAGGAATAGAGGCTCGATATACAATTTCCACTTGATACTTCTTATCTTTGAATTTTGGATGAGAAAGTAATAAGGAGGCAGAAATAGCTAGTGAATCTTCTTTAGCATTCATTTCTCTTGGTACTAATTAAATATTGAATGCATCAAAGCCTTCTATTTCATCCTAGACCCTGTTTCTATAACTTTTTAACTTATGATTCTTCATAGAGTACTACCCCTTAATTTTTCTCACAATGAGTTCTACATCACCTCAAGCTTTCAAGATCTTTATTCCCTTTTCCTTCGAAGCTATTATTCTAAGTAATAGAGCTTTGTATTCCATAGTGTTATTTGTATTCCCAAATTCTAGTTTGAAAGCCATAGGCTCAAGTTCTCCTTTAGGAAGTATTAACACTACACCTGCACTAGACCCTGATGAGAAGAAACTTCCATCAAATTCCAATTTCCATATAGAGGATGACTCTTCTTCTTCACATAGTATTTGTTTTCTTGGATCTTTGATTTCATGCTCATTCAGAGTATCTTTAGTAAACAACATGTAGTTGCCAAACTCTAGTTCTTGATAGAGAATTTGGGCTTTTGGATCATTTGATTTTAAGATAGTGAATTTCCCTTTCTCTTTAGGTTCCAACTTAACCTTCTTACTTCCTATAGGTATGACTACTTAAGATCAGTCTAACTTTATTTCTACCCTAGGTCTCTACAAAAACTTCTGCTTAAGAACAAGCCATAGCTTTCTAAAATATTTGCAACTAGGATGGTTAACAATAGTTTCTTTTTTAGATGAGAGGATAGAGCCACCTGGGCATCTTTGATTTGTCCAAGCAATGAAACTTTTTAAGCATCCATTGAATAAAATCTCCCATGAACTTTAGTGATGGTGAGGCCCAGGGCTTTAGCTACAAAGAAGGGCATTACATTGTCTAATGTGCCTAAATCTATTATGCAATTACTCAATTTGCATCCATTGATGTATAGTGATATGTAGAATGGGTCAAGTTTTTGCCCAAGAAAAGTCACCAAGATAGTGGAATCTTCTTGATCAAACAATTTAGATGTCAAAGGTTCATCTTCCCCTTTAGTGGTAACATTATTATTTAAATCTAAACCACCTCCTTTATAATGATCTACTAATCTCTTTAACTTAGAGGGATGAGATTTTAGATAGTATATGGGAGAGATTTGGATCTTTGATTCTTTATAAAATTGGATGAAATCAAAAGGGCTCTTATCCTTACCTATTTGGGATGTAGATGCTCCTTGATCAATGTGAATGTTATTTGACAAAGAGGTGCAATCACTTCCTAGAATATGACTGGAAGATTGATTTTTGTGCTTTTGACTCTAGGTTAACATTGTGTATGAAGTTTTGTCAATAGTTTCATAGCATTTTTCCTTCGGCTCAGAGTCTAACTCATACTCCAAAAATAAATTTCTAGATTTTCCATTTGAGTACAAATCTGACTCAGAGAAAGGAGTTACAATATTCAACTTGTTAGTGGATAAAAACTACATCATTCAAGCCATTTCTGGATAGCTTTCACTATCATGATCTGTTGTCAAATGAAACACACACATATTTCCTTTCTTTGGTGCCACCTCAATTACTAATCTTGGTTGTGACCCTATAAGTTGCGCAAAATTTCCATCATTATCCCTCCCTAGCCGAATTTGATAGTTTCATTGGTAAGAGTGATTAAATCTAGGTAATTGCCTCTTCATTGCCACCAATTCAATTGATAACTTTTGACTCATTTCATCAGATGAAGTAGTATTGCTGGAACTTCCCTTGGTTTGAAGCTCTCATTTTCATTTCCCAGTGGAGATCAAGTCATCTTCGAACTTGAATACCTTTTTTGTGCATTTGCTAAATCTATGGGATGGGATCTCCTCAAATCATAATTGATGTCTGGCAGCATTGCACTTATGAAAAATGTTTTCAGATTGCCAACAATGGTTCTGTCAGTAGTGGGAATTCTGCTAGTGATCTTATTAAAAGTTACAACAAAATCCCTCATAGTCATAGTAGGTTTCTTTTTAATAGATGTCAATTATGTTAATAGGATGTGCTCATCTTCCACCATTTTAAATCTTGTTTCAAAAGACATCCTCATAGTGTCCCAACTTGTGACTGAGCCATCATCTAAATGATAAAACCAATCTGTTACATTCTCCATCAAAGTTTCTTCAAATAGCCTCACAACTGCATCCTCATGAGATATTCCTAAGATATGAGTAGATACAAAAAAGCCCTTTATATGTTCATCAATTATAACTTTCCCATCACCTGGAAACTTAGAGAAATTCTTCCTTGAACTAGATGGGGAAACCATGTTTTATAAGCCCTTGAAAAATAGGGTCTTTCCCACCTTGTTCCTTGATACTTTTGAGGAAGCTTGCTTGTTCTAGTATGTTAGTTTAATTTCACCTCTGAGCTTCACATTCTACTTGTCCTTCTACTCTTCGGATTTCTTTCCTTTGAACAACTCTTTCTAATGCTTCAGCCCTAAATTCTTCTTCTCCAAAAACCTGGCTAGCATTTCTATAGTGCTTTGTATTCCTCTCATTCCTCCAAAAAAATGTGTTAAGGGATGAGATTATATCTTCTTGGTCATCTTTGAATCCAAGGTCGAGTTGGAGTACTGGGACTATGTTCTCATGAGGTAGTACCATTTTCCCTCATGCTATAGATTTATTAGTCAAGTGGTTGTTCATCTCCCCAACAAAGTTGCCAAAAATCTATTGGTAAACAAATTGTTCTTTTCAATTTAACTCTTAGATGCCCAAATTTGTGAACAATATCTGTTTACTATAGTTGGAAATTTGCTTCTAAAAAGACTAACCTTCCTCTGAATTCTTAGGTACAGCTCCCTATTGCAGTATGATATGCAATGAATTATTTTTGTCTCTAAAACTAAAAAGGGGTATTTTCTTAACCCAAGAACAAGAGAGGCAAATTGGGATAGGCCTAAATAGGAACTAAGTCAAGAAAGAATTGATATTTTAAGATTGATTAAGTTTATGAATTCACACATATTATGAACTCACAAGGCTTGATGATTCAATAATGCATACTAACTATTACTAAGCTAACTTTGCAGGAAACTAACCAAGAAAGAAAGACTAACATACAACAAAACACAAAAGGGATTTCTCTTGAACCGATGATGATAATACTATCATATTTAGTTCGCTACCTCAGAATAGGGGAATAAAGCTCTATTCGATCCTTTCTTAATTCTGATAAAAGAGAAAACATACAATTAACATAAAATAGAATGGAATAGAAAATAATTGACACAAACTACCTTTCTATTATCTCTACAACATCAAGTATTTCACACCAAAAATTAGCAAAACTTTTATTAATCTTTCATTCTAATACATATAGGATTTTGAGATGACCATTACAAAGGAATTCAAATCAGTTGATCTCTTTAGAAATAACAAATGGCAAGAAGCCAATTTATCCATTACAATCATTACATCAAAATTAGAAAGGGGCAAAATATGAATCACTTCGCCTTCTTTCCCATTTTTGATTTTTCTCTATAGGACTTGGCGGTGACAATGATTACAATCAATTCTTCATGTCTATGTACATGTACATTAGTGTATCTTAAGAGCCATCAAGAATGTTCTCTGGCTAATTCTTTAATAGATCTTAACTAATCTTGTAGCTCTAGTGTGGCCACATGTATACACCTGCCAAGTTTTTAGAGCTCGAAGATTTTGTTCTTAGGACTGAAAGATATCTTTGTCAAACTATCTACATAATTAGAGAAGTTTTTTTGCATGATGGTCACCATAATTATTTCCTTCCCTTGTCAACTATTCTATGAGTCCATGTGTAGATCTCTTAGGAGTTCATAATCTCTATCTTGATCTTTCCTCACTTTAGCTTCTGTCTCCTAAAGCTCTTCATCTGTAGCCATGATCATCTCAGCCTTAAATTGCATGTTCTAAAGCCACTCAAACAAAGGCTCATCTCCTTTAGGCAAGATCTTTGCTTCGACAACCTCCTTAGCCTTCATGTTGATAATCATTTTTAGTAATGAGACACAATCTTCACTTTTCACTTTCTCCACTACTAGGATGGCTCTATTTGTGGAGATGTTGTCCTTCTCATTTTCTATCATCAATATGACATTTCCAATTTGTTCTATAATGACAAGTCCCTCCAACATGAGTTTCCCACTCCACTCTCTACCGATTTTCCCAAATTATTTATCTTCTTGGAGTTGAGAGATGAGTTCTTGGACATCAATAGTAGTAGGATCACTAGTGATAGGCATTCTAGAGATGCTTGCCAATGGGTGACTAGTTGCCTAAATAAGCCATTCAGTTCTTGGATCTTTGCCTTCATCCTGACCTTTGATAATTTAAGACTTTCCAATTGTCATTCAATCACCTTATTTTTTGACTTCCATAAGCCAACCTTGGTGTCATGTCTAGCCTCCTAACATCTAGAGAATGTAAGGAAAAATCATCTATAAACATATCCTCGATTCTTCCTTCTTTGGTAGGGTTTGCAATCTTCATTGTGAAATGCCTTGTTTAAAGATCTTGTTCGAGAATGGATAAAGTCTTTTTTTTTTTTTTTTTTACCTTAGTGCTAATCTAGAGCAGATGGAAAGATATAGAGTATCCTTGTTGGGAGCTCCTTCATCTCTCATCTTTCTCTTTCTATCTAGGATGTCCTCCAGCCATGAATCTATGCCAATCACCTTGGAGGTGGTCCTGAGAGAGTCTATTCTAAACATCTTTCTCTTGACTAAAGTAATTGCTTTTATAGATGAAGAAAAAGGATTCTTTGGGGCCTATGAAACAAGATTTGAATAATCTAGGCCTTTCTTTTCCTTTGAGGTCTTCTTCATTGCATCAAATGTTTAGTTGAATCACTCTCACTCCTCCCACCATCTCTAAGATCTACTACTTGCACTTGGGGACTACTTGGCAGGAGGAGTGCAACACTTACAGATGGGATTGGGCTGCTATGAGGTGAGAGGGCAAGAGTGACTACACCAGCTTTCGATTCCTCTACCTTATTCTTCTCAGCTTTTGTTTGAGTTCTAATCATTGGGAGGGAACCATCCTGACAAGTCCTAGCTAAAGGAATGTTTATTTCAAGAGGTTGATCACTTCCACCTGATGGTTGTGATGGCCCTTGAGTAATGGCCAATTTTGCTCCTGATTTTCCACCTTGAGTGGAGGTAGCCACTGCAACTACTACAGGGGCTTGAGCGGAAGTACTTTTGGATTGACTTTGTTTGGCTATGGTCCATTTGACCCATTTACCAGTCCTTTTGTTAATTTGAGCCATCATTATATCTAGCTCCTCCCTTGAATCTTCATAAGGTTTTAAGCTTATTGGAGTGCCTCTTAGCTTGGTTAGGTAAGTAGTATTGTACATGTTCTAACCATCATCTTCTATTCCTTCTACATCTATATTGATTATAGCCATCTTTACTTGATCAATTGTTAGTCAGGTGAAAGTACGATCATAGCTCTCGAACTCATCCTTGCAATCATCCCAGTAGTCCTCAATGGCTGTGATGTGCTTGATAACACTTCAAATTTGCAAAACATCCCTTGCACATCCATTCAGATTAAAAATTGGCCTGAAGAATTCATACATCTCTAACTTATGCTTCATTTCAAAAATCCTCAACATATTCTTGGCATCAGAATGGGTTTCATAGCTAAAGGTTCCCACCTTCATTGGAAACTCGTACCCTTTCTTCTTCAAATTCCCACTCAACACGTTTACTTGGATAGATTTTTGTACAATCACAATCAACATGATCATATCCCTAGGATATCTTGGTAGCTTCAAGGGGAAACCATCAAAATATCCAAGATGCAAATACAAAAAGAATGAGAATTGGATGAAATAACTCCCAAATTGTCTGATGCTTGCCATGGCTTAAAGACTGAATCTCCTTTCTAGAAATCCCTAAAGCTCCCTGCAAATTCTCATGGTCAATTCATCATTAACTTTCACATATTCCGCATAACTATTTTCCAATTGTAAGCATGGGTAAAACTCATAAGACTTCACGTCATCAAGAAAATTTTCCACTCTTGGAAGCCCTAGCCATAATTATAAAGAGTCTAACATATAAATGAGGAAAGAGGACATATAGAATGTATTGTAGAACTTTGCAACATAGAGAGCATTGGATAGAATCTCGCTTACCTCATGAACCCAATCAATATATTGGGTGTTTGAGCAAATGATTGGCACTAAAAAGAAATATTTCTCAACAAAATTCAAAGCTTCTACCTCACCTTTTAGTCTATGCAAGAGGACCAAAATATTGATAATCTCAGGTTTGAGATTAGTCCCAAAAAGAGTCTTAGGAACCTTAGTCTTGGAACTCAATGGTTTCTAGAACCATGTCTACATGATTTCCTTCCTCTAGATCATCTTCTTTACAAAGAACTCAGAAATGGCTGCCTAAAATGTCAAATCTAAGAATTCTTCTCATTCCAGAACTCGCAAGAAACTCACCATAGTTTTCCTATCAATTGAAATCAGTACGATGTCATCTGGTACCACAATTTTCCTTGTGTTTGGGTTGTAATGGTTTATACACTCATAGATTAACTTTGGGGCCTAGACTATAACAAAAAAACTAGCTGCCTCAACCAACGCACATCCTCGAAGCTTCTCTATGATAGGATGAATCTGCTCTGACTTCACTCTATTTTGGAAATCCTCCATGTCATAAAAATGAAGGGACATATCTATGAAGTTCTATAAGTGGGAGTTGATTCCATTCAACCCATCAAAAGTCGCAAATCTAGTTGCCATTATTTTCAGAACAAGTTTTGAATTAAGAGAGTAAGAAGAAAAACTAATGTAAGATATACTGGATTTTTGAAAAATTTATGAACAATAAAAGAATAATAGTTCAAGAAAAAGAGTGGTAGTTTGTTCAACTGTTCATGTTTCCATAGATACGGTTGCCTTAATTCATCAATTGATATTCAAAATTTGCACCACACAAATGAATTGAAGGAGAGATCTGTTGAAACACTAAATACATGGTTTTAATAGATTTTTTGAGATCTTTTCACTATTTCATTGGCCCAACAGTAACTTTCTATCTTCTTATACTTACATTCCCATTTTCCTTTAAGTTTCAGGAAGTTACCCATAGGGTACTCCATGTGAAAATATTTGTTGAGTTGAATTCTGTTCATTAACACTTTCTTGTAATGATTAGATTCTTTCCATTATCATCTTGAGATGTTTTGTGTACAAATCGCAAGTCCAATCTACTTATTAGCTTGATATTCTTTAAAATCTTTGAAATTGTCTTCATGGGTTGAAAACCCACTAAGGAGAAGACAATTTGTATTTTTTTGCCAATGCATCCCTTTTAATTGACCTTTAGACCATTGTCCTTTTTAGGTTCAAAAATGTCTAAGTGAGGTGCGATAATATTGTAGGGACCCACTTATTGTTTCTTTTCCTCCAAAATTTCCTTTTGTCAAAAACCAACTTCATGGGTTGAAAATCCACCATGGAGAAGTTCATTCTGAGTTTTCTATTAGAAATAATTATGAGTGTTGTGACAAATCTTCAACATTTTCTGATGTTAAAATAGTAAAGGGGACGTGGATTCACCATAGAAAAACATTTCAATTTTCATGTTTTGTGTTCATATGTATTATTTGGTGTCCTTCGAGGGGAATCGTCTTCATGGGTTAGGAACCCACTGAGCAGAAGACAAATTTTGAATTTTTGAGAGCTTCTATTTCTATTGATAACGTGATGGGCCAAAAGTGGATTTAACTTGTAAATGATCATTGTGTGAGCAACATGAATCTCCATTGGACCAAGAACTAACCTACTCATATGATCCCTTTGATAAAATGGAGAACCACCTAGCTATAAAATGTGGAGAAAAGGAAAATGAGAAATCTGATAGAGACTCATTCCACCTAAAGGGGCTTAGACCTAGACTCAAATATAACCAAGGACTCATTATAACACAAGTTTCCACTTTTACTAATTGGTTAGAGGATGAAAAGTGGGGCAACAGGCCCCATGATAGCTTTAGAGGAGGCTATGACCCCAAAGTCAAATTGGCTAGGGGTTGTTGTCAAATACAGGTTTACTATGGGCTACTAGACCACAAATAACTCTACTGGACTTTGTGGTTGATTCAATTTCCTTGATTCTTTCCTTGTGGCTTGTTGGAAAGTTTGTCTCATTCTAACCTATGGTAGACATGGTGAGAAAATGGTGCTCTACTGGCTAGAAACTATTGGGTTTGGTGTCTATCCCTATGAATGGTAGGCTCCCTCTTTTTGTTTAGATTTACTATTTAAATGGACCATGATTCGGTCATGGTGGGATCCTTGAAATTTGGTAAACACCTATTGATGATTGCAAAATGGAAACTGGCATTTAACTCGGAGCGTGACCTCTACAAATTTGCACTGGTCTCGATAAGATTACCTAGACTCCCCTTGGAATTTTGGGATGAGATGTAGTGCCTCTCATGTTTACAGTTTGAGGCTTTTTATATTTTGAATTGTGAGATACTTGATACTCATGTTATGTTTCATTTGAGATGACTTGAGGGTCAGATGTTATACTTTGATTTCAGTATCATAGATACTATACTGTTATGTTGTTCAACTTATCATATTTGCATGTTCATGTCATTTTGAAATGACAGTAGGTTTATGATGATATTTGGTTATCTAGTTTATTAGACATATCTCTAATTCTAATATGTGATGGATTTTACACTATGGTGATTTACTTCATTTTTTTTCAAGTATGCTATATGTGAACATGAGTGATGTAAATGGATTAATTAGGTATTTAAGGCAATTATTTATTTAGCTATGATATTATATGCAATTGTAGTTGATCATGTGTTTTAGTGTGCATGAATTATATCCCTAGCAATGACACATAGAGTTAGTGATTAAGTATTGAAAGAAATTTAATTCCTCACTTCTAACTTTTGCAAAATAAAAATTTGAGAGTTTTTTTTTTAGAATCCTCTTTTGATGGATCACATTTTTGTTTGTTGTGAGAGCTTCATGCATGGGATCTTTGTGAGGTTAGTATCGTTGGATCTAGCTTGAGGAGACCTTGTTTTTCCATCTTTTTTGGTAGTATCTTTGAGTGATTTATTTTCTTGTGCTATTTTTCATTTCAACCCCTTTTGCTACCAAGTAGGGCTCTCCCATTTTCTTGTTTCAGCTCAATTTCTATATCTATTTCTAGTAGCTATTTGTTTGGAGGCTAAGAACTAGTGTTCCCCTCCATTTTTGTTTGTTGGCTCTAGCCAGTTGGTCGGGTATGAATGTTTTCCTAGTTTTTGGGATGAGTGTTTGGGGTTTCACACTATTATGCTAGTTGTTTTTGCATACAATGTCTAAACCCAAATTTTATTTGATTTTTTAGGATTTTGTACCCAAGAACCAAATGGGTTTTATTTTTGAAGTTTTCTAGTTTTAGGGTTTTTACCTCATTTTGTGCACTGCCCCATTTTCTTGAGTTTTCTTGATATGATGTTGGTCGTGGACCTAGATGATCTATTTGGATGTCAGTCAGACCGGTGTTGCACTTTTATGTTGCATTGGGATTCATGTCATATCCATCCTCCTAAGCTTGTTTTCAGTTGAGTGATATTTATGCTTGTGTTCTCATCTAGTCCTTATGTTATGATCTTCGTGATGGTGGTGCGCTAGAAACAAGTATGTGCGCATACATTGTCAAGTGACTTATGAGGCTTAATCTCCCTTTTGTTCTTTGGTGTAGTTTTGATCATTTGGGGTTGGGTTGGGAATGTGCATACCTTCAGGCACTCGTCATTGGATGAGCATGGGTAGGGTAGGGTAGCACATGGAGGGGCTTCTATCTTACAGCCTAGTGTCTATTTCCCAATTGGAAAATGAAGTTTTATATAAGTGATAACTAAATAAAACATTGGGTGGTAATAAAATTTAAGATAATTAAAAAGTGGGATTGTGCACCTTCTGTTGGGAAGTTGATGCTCCCTAGATTGTGTGCTTTCCATTGGGAAGTTGATATTGCCAATACTATCTTGGGCTTGTCAATGTGAAGCTACTCTCTATGATGTCAACCCCTACTTAGTTGTCCATTGAGTGTCTGACAAGGACCTATTGTACTTACATTGTTACATGATCTTGGTTTAAGTTATCATTACTGTCTAGCATGAGTGTTAGCCATGGATGTTGTGCTTTGGCTGTGTTTGTGGTTGGATCATTATCTCCATTTGCATGATGAGAGTGGACCTATGGGTTTCACATGGTTGGGAAGCATAGCTACCTATACCACTACTAGGAACCAGTGTATAGAGATGGTTTGTTGTCCTAGTGTGATTGTTGCTAGATGTTTTTTCTTAGTACTTCAGGTTTCAGAGTATGTCTTCTTGTGATTTATGCTTTCATTAGAATTCGTGTATATCTTGTTTAGATGATGTTATTTATTAACTCATTCCTTTATTATGATGTTTAGCATATGATAGATGATGTTATTTTCTTAGTTGGAGTTTATATTGCTTCTAGATTAGCATGGTAGATTTCATATTCTTATGATGTTATTACATTTAGTAGTGACATCCTGATAAGATAGTTCAATCTATCCATTTGGTAGTTTGGATGTTACAAGCAAGGGATGGCTAGGACCTTCGAGGTCTCATGATACTATTATGGTTGGGAGGAACCGAGTACTTAATTTTTTGTTTCTGTACATTGCAATGTTGTCTTAGTTCACTACGATGTTGCTTTATTTATTTCACGTCACTACTTGTTAGATCATTAGATGTAGTTTTTTGTCTTTTAGTATTGTGTTTGAGTGTTTACTCCTTGATTGTGAATTTGTTACTCCCTAGTGTGGAAGTTTTGACTTTTTATTTCTTCCCCTTGTATGTCCTTGGAGAATTTCTTACATTTCTTGGACAACCATGTGTTAGCATGAGGTGATACTATAAAGTTTCACATGCCCAAAGGAGTTATGTCATGTGATACTGGAAAGTATCACACCCCTTAAGAAGAAATGTCATGTGATACATTGAAGTACTGTACCTCCATAGGAGAAAGGTCATATGATACTTGTGAAGTATTACACACCCTTATGAGAAGTGTCACCCAAACCTTGAAAGTGGCGTATGCCTTCTTGAGAAAGGTCATACTATTCTAGAAAGTATTGCACAGTGTTGATTTAAAGTATCGCCTAGGTTATGCAAAAACCTATGTGGCCAGATAGCGAACACCTCTCAGTTTGACCCAAATTTTTTGAGAAGTCTTTTGGTTACCCTCTTGGGTGTTCTTGAATCCCTTGGCTATGTATTTCAATTTTGGATTGTTTCAAAAATTCAAAAATGTTTGCATCCTTCTATGGTCAGTTATTTTGGTCAGTAGTGGTGTTCGGAGATCCATTGGTGTCAAGATGTTGGTTAATATTCCATTGAGATCTTTCTGATCCTCATATGTTGTATGTTATGTGCATCCATACTTGCTTAATTATTATTTTTTAATCTTGGCTTATATTTATCCTTGTTTCAAGTACCTATGGGCCAGACATTATATCTGGTGTTAGAGCCAAGGTTGCAACATTGGGATCTTTGTGTTACACTTCCACTATGTTGATGTTTCATTTTCATATTGTTATCTTATGATGTTTATTTTGATATCTTGTTGTGACTCTTATACTAGTGACTTGTATGTTCTAACATGACCTTGTTGCTTCCATACTGATGCCTCCTACATGAAAACTTGGTATTCGGGGTGGTAGCTGATTAGTTGTTTAGGGAGAAGAACATGATGAAGAAGAATTTCAGGAAGGAGAGGAAGAACAGAGTAATAATGAATAGAATCACATTGAGGTATTGATGCCAATGCTTCAAGAGATTCTTGCTCAATTAGGCCCTTGTGTAGAGGAGTGCTGACAAGATCATAATCAAGAAGAGGGATCTCACTATGGGGGTTTCCATCAGTCAAAGCATAGAGAGGAGGAGCAGGAGCATGAGTGTTCCCATACTCCACCAAGTGGGAGAAGGCACCATCAAGGTGGGAGGGACTATAACATTGAAAATTTCATCCATTTGGATATCATGAAATACCTTCAAAAATTCAAACCACCATTATATGATGGAAAAGGAGATGGCGTCAAGGTAGAAACTTGGATATTGGACATGGAGTGTTGCTTCACCATGTATCCATATGCAACCAACATGAGGGCCCATTGTGTGATTATGCAATTGAGAGACCATATATCTATTTGGTGGAATATTGATAGGAAAGAGCTCCAGATTAGTGTCACAAATCTCACCTGGGAGATCTTCGAGGAGAAATTTTGAAAGAGATACTTATCTCCTCAATTCAAGGAGGCCTATGCTAATGAGTTTCATGAGATCTATTTCTTGAAGTTGAGATAGTACTCATGTTACAACCATGATGATTTACCCCTGACTCATCATTTTAGCTATGGCATTAAGAATTCTCTTATTGGAGAAGTTCATATGCATTAGCCTAGAACTCTTGTTCTTATTGTTGAGAAGGCTTGAATTATAGAGAATAATTTGGCTAGAGGATTTAGTGGCAAATTTAGTTCTTAAAACTAGAGTGCATGAAATTGAGGATAAGATACTCAGTTTACCCAATCCTCTGGAAAGGGCCAAGCCAAGTCTCCACCTGCCCAAGGTGGTGGTATTCATCATGGATCTTGACAAAAGGGGTTTTGGACCAAAGGTGGATAGAATTTAGGTAACTTTGGAAAGAAGGGAGATGACCAAAGTCATGGTTAGAAATCCCAGTAGGATCACCCTACTTAGAGTGGTTCACAAAACTCTAGCAGGGGTAGTGCACCTCATCCTAGTGCTACTCAAGGTGGTCGTGGAACAGGTTCTAGCTTTGGGGGAAATTGTTATTGATGTGGTCAACCCAGCCATAAGTCTTCTGAGTGATCTATTAGACCATCTACAAGACCTAGTAAGAGTGCAACTAGACTTGATCCTACCTTGGGAGATGCTATAGGAATCATCGAATCTTTGTGGCAATTGATAATTGTGCTGAGCATTAGGGTACCATAGTCAAGGCTATAGGTACGTTATGTGGTATACCATCTTTAGTTTTATTCTAATTAGGTGCTTCTAATTCTTTCATCCCACCATCTTGATGCAGGAGCATCCAGAGGTATAAGGGCAATCCTATGTCACCCAAAAAAAATGTACTTAGACTTAGTTTTTGTTTCATGTTTTTACATTTTTGGATACCCATTTGGGTCAAATAAAGGTTCCAACTGTCATAGTTCCACTATCAGTGTGTTTGAAAATCCCAAAAAAATAGGAGCATGCAATTTGGCCATCATTTTGGTGACCTAGAAGGTGTGAATTGGCTAGATGAATGTAATTGTGATTTAGAGCATTCTAGAAAAAGAATCAGGTCAAAAGGCCCCATGGTTTGAAACTTATTGTAGTTTTTCAGGTTTTGGAGACCTCCTAAGAATGCTTCAAAGTCAAGTTAGGGGCATTAAATGACCTCAAAAAGGGCCAAAAATGGGGGATGTGCAAAGCTTGTCCACAGGGCTATAGAGCACTTCGAGAGCTTTCCGAAAATGTAAACAGTTCGTCAATCAGAGCTACGGTTCAAAAGTTATGCCTCCTAGAAGTTCGGTTACCATTTTTGGATTCTTTTAGATTTGCACCGACTTCTAACACCGCTTCTGGAACCTTCTATTTGGTCGGTGGATGCCTACTAGCACTTTCTAGAATGTACTCCTAGTCCTTAACCCTTTGGGGTCTATTTAAGGAGATTTTTGGCATTGTAAAACGTATTTCGGAGTGGAGATTGAGAGGAGGTACTGAAAGGAGAAATTATCTCCAGATTTATGTTGTTGTAAGCCCTTAGGGCATGTTTTGAAGTTTATTTTCTCTGTACTGTTTGTACTAGCTTATTTTCTCAGTTAATATAATTTTCCCTTTCTGTTGGTTCCATTCTTTTCTTGGGTCGTGTCCCCATCACATCTCTTGTTCAGTGATGTGGGATAGTGACATTTCATTGGGTCGATATGTGGTAGGTTGAGTTAGCCACGAGTTTCAAGGTGGCTATAGACTCTTTGGTTAGTGGTTGTAATTTAAATTTTGGGACCTTCACCACCATAGTGGATCTTCACATCCTATCTCTAGGATTGTATGACATTGTGTTGGGTATGGATTGGTTAGCCACCCATCAGAAAAATATAGATTACCACTATGAGGAGGTACAATGTGTTGATGACATAGGTGGGCAAGTGGAACTTTTGGAAGTCTAGAGACCAATCTCACTTCAAATGATCTAAACTAATCGGCTAAAGTAGAGTGTGCAGAAAGGTTGTTAGATATTTCTTGTTTCTATTAGTGATCTCAAGGAATCTAAAAGCTGTACGGTGATACTTGATGATCACCAACTCCTTCATGAGTATGCATATGTGTTTCTTGATGAAATTCTAGGTATGTCACCACACCATGACATTGATTTTGGATCGATCTCATACCAGGAGCAGATACAATTTCATGAGCTCCTTACTACAAGACTACTTAGGAGTTGAGTGACCTCAAATTTTAATTATAAGAATTATTGGGCAAGGGTCATATTTGTCCTAGTTTATACCCATAAGGTGCACCAGTAATCTTTGTAAAGAAGAAAGATGATTCATTGCATTTATGCATTGACTACTAGAAGTTAAATAAGGTGACGGTGAAGAACCATTATCCTTTTCCAAGGATAGATGACTTGTTTGATCAAATGAAGGGAGCACATGAGTTCTTAAAGATTTATTTTAAGTTAGGATACCATCAGCTTCGTATCTAGGAGGCTAACATTCATTTAACAACTTTTTGTACATGATATGGGCATTATGAGTTCATAGTTGTACCCTTTGGATTAACCAATCTGCCATTAGTGTTTATGAGTTTGATGAATGGAATATTTCACATGTAACTTGATTAGTGTGTCATTGTATTCTTGGATGACATATTGATCTATTTGAAGACTGTTGAGGAGCATGAAGTCCATTTGCGTTAGGTGTTGTAGTGCTTGAGAGACCATCAATTGTATGGCAACTTGAGTAAATGTGGATTCTTCTAGTCAGAGGTGAAGTATTTGAGACATATAATCATTGGTGATGGTATTGCAGTGGATCCAGAGAAAATTTCTGATATCATGGATTGGTTGGTACACACTAATGTCTCAGAGGTGTGTAGTTTCATGGGATTGGCATGTTAGTACCATTACTTTTTGAAGGATTTCTCACGAGTGGCTCATCCCATCACTTCTCTTCAGCAGAAAGAGAAGAAGTTTGTTTGGTCAAACTAGTGCGAGGCAACATTTAATGCTCTTAAGGAATATTTTACTAGTGCACTAGTCCTTGCAGTGCCTATTCCTATAGGTGATTTCATGGTTTTCGCATATTTTTCATTGGAAGGCGTGGGTGTGGTGTTGATGTAGGATGAATGAGTGATTGCTTATGAGTCTTGGAAACTCAAGGACCATGAGCTTAACTACCCAACTCATGATTTGGAACTTATAGCCATAGTGCATGCTCTTGTTCAATGGAGACATTTCCTTTTAGGACACAGGTTTGAGTTGCATAGCGATCATAGGAGATTACAGTATATCTTTACTCGACCAAACCTAAATGCACGACAACATCACTAGATGGAGTTCCTATGTGAATATGGATTTGATGTTCATTATATCAAAGGGAAGGAGAATGTCATCACGGATGTCTTGAGTAAGAGGCAACATGAGTTATTAGTGTTATCATTGGTAGCTGACTTGTGAGTCCATATCTTGGAGGCTTTTCCTAGTGACACTTGGTATCAGGAGGTGAGGGAAAAGATCGAGTCTCGATGTACCCCTGAGGGGAGATTTTTAGGAAACTTTCTTGAGTCTGACTGACAACTACGACAATTAGGGCATATCCATGCACCCATGCCTAGTGATCTACATACCTTGGTTTTGTCAGAAATGCATCGTGCACCATATTCAACACATCCTAGTGTCAAGAAGATGCATGCTAGTCTTAAAAAAATGTACTTTTGGGTAGGGATGAAGCACAATTTTTTTGATTTTTTGGCTTGATGTCTCAAGTGTCAATGAACGAAGGCAGAGCATTAGCATCTTGCAAGTCTTTTTCAGCCACATGCCGTTCCAAAGTGGAAATAGGATACGATATCTATTTATTTTATCATAGGATTTCCTATGTCATCACGAAGACATGATAGTATCATGGTGACAGTGGAAAAGTTGTCCAAGGTAGCAGATTTTTCACCCATGAGAGCATCCTACATATCTTCTTCTGTAGCACATGTTTTCTTGGATGATATTGTTTCTTTGCATGGGATTCCTTGTTAAATTATCTTAGATAGAGATCTAGTGTTTACTTCCGCACTATGGACATCTCTCTAGCATGCTTTGGGCATGTAGCTCAATTTTAGTAGGGCTTATCACTGAGAGAGTGAATCAGGTCCTAGAGCATATGTTTTACATTTATCTGATGGATAGGTAGGTGAAGTGGGAGGATTATTTATACCTTGTTGAGTTTGCATACAACAATGGTATCATAGTTCTCTAGGCATGCCACCTTTTCAAGTCTTGTAAGATAGACCATGTCATACCCCTTTGAGTTGGGATCATTTGGAGGACTACATTCTATTGGGTCTAGAGATGCTTCAGGATATCGAGGAATAGGTTGTTTGTATTAGAGAGAATTTGGTTACTACTCAAGACAAGTAGAAGAAGTATGTAGATTCCCATAGGTTGGATCGTCACTTTTTTGTTGGCAACATAGTGTTTTTTGAGAGTGTGGCCAAGGCAGAGCCCCATCCGTTATAGGAAAGGCTCTAAGTTGGCACCACATTTTATCAGACTAGAGAGGATTAATATTGTTTCTTATTTACTAGAATTTCCACCTAGCCTATCATGCTTTTACATGTTTCTATTTTGAGATAGTATATTCTTGATGTGACTATTATTTTTGATTAGGATGCTTTGTAGGTGGACGATGGGCAACTCACTTTGGATCCCATATGTATCCTTTAGCATTAGAGGCTAACCTTGAGAGGTTAGGACATAGAGAAGATAAGGGTCCAATGGGACCCAAGAGATGAAACCTTTTGGACTTGGGAAGATGCTACATGGTTGAAAGGATTGTACCCCTATCTGTTTGCTGGCTTCTAGGAGTAAGCCTGTGCTAGTGGGGGAGGATGTAATGCCTCTTATGTTTGCATTCTAAGCCTTGTTATATTTTGATTTGTGAGATATTTGATACTCATGTTATGTTTCATTTGAGATGACCTTAGAGTCAGATGTTATACTTTAATTTCAGTATCAATGATACTATATTGCTATGATGTTTAGTTTATCATATTTGCACATTGATGTCATTTTGAGCTAACAATAGGTTTATGATGATATCTATTTATCTAGTTTATTGGACATATCTCTAATTCTATTATGTGATGGATTTTACGATATGATGATTTACTTCATTCTTGTTTCACTATGCTATATGAAAACGTGAGTGATGTAAATGGAATAATTAGGTATTTAATGCAATTATTGCTTTAGCTATGATATTATATGCAATTTTACTTGATCCTATGTTTTAGTGTGCAGGAATTATATTCCTAGTAGTGGCACATGGAGTTAGTGATTTAGCTATTCATTTTACAAATTTTGTCCCTGTATGTTCGACGTATCTTATTTAAATGTTTAAATTAAACCTTCTAGTGATTTGATAAATCTAGACTTATTTTCATTATGTGATAAGACCAATGAGTGTGTCTATGCATTTAGGGGTTCACATTGTCATGAAAGATGTTAAAGAAATTTATGTGTTTTTGGGTTTTTGGGCGTTGATTTTTATTGAATTTTATTTCTAGCAGCTTAGCCATAGATGAATTCCTATTGCTAGGAATAGCCTATTTTTGTTTGGGTTGATTTGAATTCTACCTAGTCTAACTAGCTATTTTCCATAATCAATTATTCACTTGAAAAGTGAATAAGTATTGAAAGAGGAATTTAATTCCTCACTTCTCACTTTTGCAAAATACAAATTTGAGAGATATTTTTGAGAATCCTCTTCTAGAGGATCGCATTTCTATTCGTTTTGAGATCTGTGGGCATGGGATCTTTGTGAGGTCAGTTTCATTGGATTTTTGTCGAGGAGATCTTACTTTTCCATCTTTTTTGGTAGTATCTATGGGTGATTTATTTTGTTGTGTTGTTTCCTATTTAAGCCCCTTTTTCTCTCAGGTAGAGCTCTCCCATTTTTTTGTTTCGTCTAAGTTTTTATATTTGTTTCTAGTAGCTATTGGTTTGGAGGCTAAGAACTATTGTTCCACTCTATTTATGTTTGTTGGTTTTGCCCAGTTGGCTAGGTGTGAACATTTTCCCAATGTTTGTAATGACGGTTTGGTGTTTCACACTATTATGCTGGCTATTTTTGCATATGATGTTCAAAGCCAAATTTAATTGGATTTTAATTAATTTTGTACCCAAGAACCAAATGGGTTTTATTTTTGAAGTTTTCCAATTTTGTGATTTTTACATTGTTTTGTGTGTCACCTTATCTTCTTGGATTTTCTTGGTATGATGTTGGTCATGGACCTGGAAAATTCATTTTGATGTTAGTTAGACCACTATTGCACTTTTATGTTGTATTGGGATGCATGCCACATCTATCCTCCTGATCTTATTTTTGGTTGAGTGATATTTATGCTTGTGTTCTCATCTAGTCCTTATGTCATGGTCTTTGTGATACTGGTGCACTACAAATGAGTATGCACATGTACAATGTCAGTTGACTTATGAGGCCTGATCTCCCATTTTTTCTTCAGTGGATTTTTGATCATTTGGGGTTGGGTTGGGAAAGTGCATGCCTACTAGAACTCATCATTAGATGAGAATGGGTAGAGTAGGGTAGCACATGGAGGGGTTTCTATCTCATATCTTGGTGACTATTTGTGAGTTGGCAGAGGAAGTTTTATATAAGTGATAACTAAATAAAACACTAGGTGGTAATAAAATTTAAGATAATTAAATAGTGGGATTGTTCGCCTTACGTTGGGAAGTTGATGCTCCCTAGATTAAGCCCCTTCCATTGGCAAGTTGATGTTACAAATACTAGCTTGGGCTTTTTGATGCCAAGTAACTCTCTATGATGTCAACCCCTACTTAGTAGCCCATTGGGTGTCTAATGAGGATATGTTGTACTGGCATTATTACATGATCTTGGTTTCAGTCATCATTACTATCTGGCGTGAGTGTTAACCATGGATGTTGTGCTTTATGTGTGTTTTTGGTTGCATCATTATCTACATTAGCATGGTGGGAGTGGACCTACAAGTTTCACATGGTTGGGAGACATAGCTACCTATACCACTACTGGGTACCGGTGTATAGAGATAGTCTCTTGTCCTAGTGTGACTATTGCTAGATGTTTTCACTTGGCACGTCAAGTTCTGAAGTATGTCTTCTTGTGATTTATGCTTTCATTTGAATCCTTGTATATCATGTTTAGATGATTTTAGTTATTGACACATTCCCTTATTATGATGTTTAGCATATGATAGATGATGTTATCTACTTAGTTAGAGTTTCTATTGCTTCTAGATTAGCACGTTAGATTTCTTGTTCTTATGATGTTAATACATTTTAGTAGTGACATCCTGATAAGACAACTCTGACTATCTAGTTGGCAGTTTGGATATTACACATGGGGATGGCTAGGGTCTTTGAGGTCTCATGATGCAATTATGGCTGGGAGGAACTATGTACTTAGTTTATTGTTTCTGTACATTGCGATGGTGTTTTAGTTCACTACAACATTACTTCAATTATTTCCCTTCACTGCTTGTTAGATGGTTAGATGCAGTTTTCCATCTTTTAGTGTTGTGTTTGAGTGTTTATGCCTTGATTGTGGATCTAGTGCTCCTTGGTGTGGAGGTTTTGACTTTTTGTTTCTTCCCCTTGTATGTCCTTGGAGCATTTCTTGTGTTTCCTGGGTGAACATGTGTCAGCATGGGGTGATACTATAAAGTTTCACATGCCCAAAGGAGTTATGTCGTGTGATACTGGAAAGTATCGCACCCTTTAAGAAGAAATGTTGTGCGATACTTTGAAGTATCTCACCCCCATAAGAGAAAGGTCATATGATACTTTTGAAGTATCAAACGCCCTTTTGAGAACTGTCACCCAAATCCTAATAGTGTTGCATGCCTTTTTGAGAAAGGTTGTATGATACTAGAAAGTATCACATAGTGCTAATTAAAAGTATCACTTGGGTTTTGTAAAAACCTATTTGGGCAGACAACGGTTACTTTTTGGTTTGACCTGAAGTTTTTAGGAAGTGTTTTGGCTACCCTATTGGGTTTTCTTGAATCCCTTGGCATTGTATTTCAATTTTGGATTGTTTCAAAATTAAAAAATTATTGCATCCTTCTGTGGTTAGTCATTTTGGTTAGTAGTTGTGTTTGGAGATCCATTGGTGTTGGGATGTTTAGTTAATCTTTTGTTGTGATCTTTTTGATCCTCATATGTTGTATGTCATTTTCATCCATACTTATTTGTAAAATTTATTTTATCTTGACTTATACTTATCCTTGTTCCAATGATCTCTGAGCGAGGCATTTCATCTGGTATCAAAGCCCATGTTGCAGTATTGGAATCTCTATGTTATGCTTCCACTATGTTGATGTTTCATTTGCATATTGTTATCTTATGATCTTTGTTTTTATATCTTGTTGTGAATCTTATTCTTGTGACTTGTATGTTCTTACCTTAGCTTGTTGCTTCCATAGTGACGCCTCCTGAATGTAGACCTGGTAGTCTGGGTGGTAGACAACAAGTTGTTCAAGGAGAAAAACACCATGAAGAGGAACGTCAGGAAGGAGAGGAAGAACAGATTAATAATGGACATAATGACATTGGGGTATTGATGCCACTACTTTAGGAGATTCTTGCTCGGTTGGGCCCTCGTGTAGAGTAGCACATATAAAATCAAAATCAAGAAGAGGGATCTCATCATGGGGATTCCCATCAGTCAGATCATAGAGAGGAGGATCAAGAGCATGAGCATTCCTATACTCCACTAGGTGGGTGAAGGGACCACAATATTGAAAATTTCATCTATTTGGATATCATGAAATTCCTTCAACAATCCAAACCACCATTATATGATGGCAAGGGAGGTGGCCTGAAGGAAGAAATTTGGTTATTGGACATGGAGCATTGCTTCACCATGTATCCATATGCAAAAAAAATGAGGGTTCATTGTGTGATTATGGAGTTGAGAGACCACACATCAATTTGGTGGCATATTAAGGGGTAGAAGCTCCAGATTAGTGTCACAGATCTCACTTGGGAGATCTTCAAGGAGAGGTTCCAAGAGAGATTCTTATCTCCTCAGTTTAGGGAGGCCTATTCTGATGAGTTCCATTAGATCTAATAGGGGAATATGATGGTTGATTAGTACAAGATCCAATTCTTCAAGCTAAGATAGTACTCATGCTAAAACTATGATGCTTTAATCCTGACTCATCATTTCATCTGTGGCCTTAAGGATGCTATTATTGGAGAAGTTTGTATGCATTAGCCTAGAACTCTCTTTCTTGCTATTAAAAAGGCTTGAATTTCCAAGAACAATTTGGCTAGAGGAATTAGTGGAAAATCCCATTCTTAGAACCAGAGTTTGCGAAATTTAGGACAAGATACTCAGTTTTCTTAGTCCTCTAGAAAGAGCCAAGCCCTATTTGCACCTACCCAAGGTGGTGGTAGTTATCATGGACCTTGGCAGAGGGGGTTTTGGACTAAAGGTGGAAAAAATGTAGCTAACTCTAAAAAGAAGGGAGATGATGAGAGTCATAGTTAGAAATCCCAACAGAATCGCCCTACTCAAAGTGGTCTACAAAACTCTAGCAAGGGTAGTGCACCTTATCCTAGTGCTACTTAGGGTGGTCATGGAATAGATTCTAGCTTTGGGGGAAATTATTATTCATGTGGTTAGTCTAGCTATAAGTCTTTTGAGTGCTCTATTAAACCATCTTTAGGACCTGGTAAGGGTGCAGCTAGATTTGAACCTATCATGGGAGATGCTAGTAGGAATCATCGAGTCTTTATAACAGTTGATAACCATCAAGATGAGCATTAGGGTAGCATAGTTGAGGCTATAGGTACATTATATGGTAATTTTTCTTTAGTTTTATTCAATTTAGGCGCTTTTGATTCTTTCATTTCACCAGCTTTTGTTCAACAATGTGGGCTAGTGATAGTTTGTTGGGTCGATAGGTGGTAGGTTAAGTTAGCCATGGGTTTCAAGGTGGCTATAAACTCTTTGGTCAGTTGTTGTCATTTGAATTTGAGTACTTTCACTACCACAATGGATCTTCACATCTTACCTCTAGGATTGTATGGCATTGTGTTGGGCATGGATTAATCAGCCACCCATCATGTGAATATAGATTGTCACCATAAGATGGTATAATGTGTTGATCACACGGGTGGGAAAGTGGAATTTTTGGGATTTTAGAGACCAGTCTCACTTCAGATGATCTTAGCTAATCAATGAAAGCAGACTATATGGAAGGGTTGTCAAATGTTTTTTGTTTCTATCAGTGATCTTGAGGAAGCTAAGACCCATATGGTGACACTTGATGATCACCAAATCCTTTGTGAGTATGTAGATGTGTTTTCTAATAAGATTCCAGGTATGTCATCGTCATGTGACATTAATTTTTGTATTGATCTCATACCTAAAGTGGTGCCAATTTTATGAGCTCCTTACTACCTAACTACTCAAGAGTCGAGTGAGCTTAGATTGTAGTTAGAGGAATTATTGGTCAAGGGAAATATTCATCATATTATATCCCCATGGAGTCCACCAGTCATCTTCATGAAGAAGAAATATGGTTCATTACATTTATGCATTGACTACTGGTAGTTGAATATGGTGACAATGAAGAACTTTTATCCTTTGTCGAGGATAGATGACTTGTTCAATCAGATGAAGGGAGCACACGTGTTCTTGAATATTGATCTTAAGTTGGTATACCATCAGCTTTTTATCTAGGAGGTTGACATTCATCGAACAACTTTTTATACACATTATGAGCATTATGAGTTCATGGTTGTACCCTTTGGGTTAACCAATGTGACATTAGTTTTTATGAGTTTGATGAATGGAGTATTTGGCATGTACCTCGGTCAGTGTGTCATTGTATTCTTGGATGACCAATTGATCTATTCAAAGACTGTTGAGGAGCATGAAGTCCATTTACGTTAGGTGTTGTAGTGCTTGAGAGACCATTAGTTGTATTCCAACTTGAGTATATGTGGATTCTTCAAGTTAGAGGTGAATTTTTTGGGAGGTATCATCACTAGTGATGGTACTGCAATGGATCTCATGAAAATTCATGCTATCATGGATTGGCCGATACTCACCAATGTCTTAGAGGTGCATAGTTTCATGGGATTGGTGGGTTACTACCATCACTTTGTGAAGGATTTCTCATGAATGTCTCATCCCATCACTTCTCTTTACCAAAAAGGGAAGAAGTTTGTTTGGTCAGACCAATGCGAGGCAACATTTAATGTTCTTAAGCAGTATTTAACCAATGTACTAGTCCTAGTAGTGCCTAATCATGTAGGTGATTTCATGGTTTTCACGGATGCTTCATTGGAAGGTGTGGGTACAGAATTGATGTAGGATAGTCAAGTGATTACTTATGAGTCTAGGAAACACAATGACCATGAGCTTAATTACTTCACTCAAGATTTGGAATGTTTTTCTATAGTGCATGCTCTTTTTGGATGGAGACATTTCCTTTTGGGACACAGGTTTGAGTTGCATAGTGATCATAGGAGCTTGTAGTATATCTTTATTTAGCCAAACCTGAATGCGTGAAAGCATTAGTAGATGGAGTTCTTGTGTGAATATGACTTGTATGTTCATCACATTAAAGGGAAGGAGAATGTTTTCATAGATGCCTTGAGTAGGAGGTGAGATGAGGTATTAGCATTGTCATTGGGAGTGGATTTGTGAGGCCGTATCTTGGAGGCTTTGCCTAGTGACCCTTGGTATCAAGAGGTGAGGGTGGAGATTGAGTCTTGACATACCCCTAAGGGGATTTTTTAGGATACTTTCTTGATACATATTGACTACAATGACACTTGGGCCATATCTATATACCCTTTCCTTGTCATCTTTGTACCTTGATTTTGTCGAAAGTGCATCATGCACCATATTCTATACATCTTAGTGTCAAGAAGATGCATGTTGATCTTAAAAAATTGTACTTTTTGCTACAGATGAGGCATGATGTTGTTGATTTTGTGTCCTGATGTCTCGAGTGCCAGATAGTGAAGGCAGAGCATTAGCATCTGACAGTTCTTTTGCAACCACATGCCATTCTAGAGTTGAAATGGGATACAATATCTATTGATTTTATCATATGGTTTAATATGTCATCACGGTGACATGATTGTATCATGGTTACAGTGGACAAGTTATCCAAGGTAGCACATTTTTCACCCATGAGAGCATCCTACATAGCTTCTTCTATAGCACATGTTTTCTTGGAGGATATTGTTCATTTGCATGGATTCCTCATCAGATTATGTTGAATAGAAATGCAATGTTTACTTCTACATTGTGGACGTCTCTACAACATGCTTTGGGTGTGCAGCTCAATTTTAGTTGGGCTTATCACCTAGAGACCAATGGTCAAACCAAGAGAGTGAATCAGATCCTGGAGGATATACTTTGCATGTATGTGATGGATAGGTAGGTGAAGTGGGTAGATTATTTATACCTTGTTGAGTTTGTATACAACAACATGTATCATAGTTCCCTGGGCATGTCACATTTTCAAGCCTTGTATGATAGACTATGTCATACCCCTTTGAGTTAGGATCATTTAGAGGACCGCATTCTTTTGAGTCTAGAGATGCTTCAGGATATGGAGCAATAGGTTGTTCATATTACAGAGCATTTGTTTACTAATCAAGACAGGCAGAAGAAGTATGCAGATACCCATAGGTTGGATTGTCACTTTTATGTTGGCAAATAGTGTGTTTTTTAAAGTGTGGCCAAGGAAGAGCCCAATCTATTATGGGAAAGGCTCTAAATTGGTGCCACATTTTATCAGACCATTTTAGACCTTCGATAGGATTGGTCCTATTTCTTATCAACTAGCATTTCCACCAAGCCTATCATGTTTTCCATGTTTCTATTTTGAGACAGTATATTCCCAATGTGACCCATGTTCTTGATTGAGATTATTTGCAGGTGGAGGATGAGCAACTTACTTGGGAGCCCATATGTATCCTTTAGCATCGGAGGCTGACCTTGAGAGGTTAGGATGTAGAGCAAGTAAGGGTCCAATGGGACCCGAGCGATAAGACCTCTAAAACTTGGGAAGATTCTACATAGTTGAAAGGATTATACCCCTATTTGTAGGTCAGCTTCCAAGAGTAAGCCTATGCTAGTGGGGGAGGATGTAGTACCTCTTGTATCTGTAGTCCAAGCCTTGTTATATTTTTATTTGTGAGATACTTGATACTCATGTTATGTTTCCTTTGAGATGACCGGAGGGTTGGATTTTATACTTTGATTTCATTATCATAGATACTATGTTGCTAATGTTGTTCAGTTTATCATATTTGCATGTTGATGCCATTTTGAGATGATAATAAGTTTATGATGATATTTGGTTATCTAGTTTATTGGACATATCTCTAATTCTATTATGTGATGGATTTTATGTTGTGGTGATTTACTTCATTCTTGTTTCACTATGCTATATGTAAATGTGAGTGATGTGAATGGATTAATTAGGTATTTAATTCAATTATTGCTTTGGCTATGATATTAGATGTAATTGCACTTGATCATGTGTTTTAGTGTGTAGGAATTATATCCCTAGCAGTGGCACATGGAGTTAGTGATTCAGCTATTCATTTTACCAACATCGTTCATGTATGGTCAAGGTATCTTATTTAAATGTTTAAATTAAACCTTCTAGTGATTTGTTAAATACAGATGCATTTTCATTATGTGAGAATACTAGTGAGCGTGTCTTTGTATTTAGGGGTTTGCATTCTGGAAAAATTTTGTTAACAAAATTTCATTGTTTTTGGGTTTTTGGGTTTTCATTTTTATTGAATTTAATTTTTGGCAACTTTTCCATAGATGAATTCCTATTGCTAGGAATAGCATGTTTTCATTTGAATCAATTCAGTTTCTAGCTAGTCTAACCGACTATTTGGCCTAATCAACTATTCACTTGAAAAGTGAATAAGTATTGAAAGAGGAATTTAATTCCTCACTTGTCACTTTTTCAAAATACAAATTTGAGAATCCTTTTTGGAGGATCACATTTTTTTTCATTGTGAGAGATGCAAGTGTGGGATCTTCATGAGGTCGGTCTCATTGGACCCGACTTGAGGAGACCTTGCTTTTCTATCTTTTTCAGTAGTATCTGTGGGTGATTTATTTTGTTGTATTTTTTCCTATTTAAGCCCTTTTTTCTGTCAGGTAGGGCTCTCCCATTTTCTTGTTTCAGCTCAGTTTCTATTTTTTTTTTGGGTTGCTATTGGCTTGGAGGCTAAGAACTAGTGTTCCCCTCCATTTCTATTTGTTGGTTCTGCTTGGTTGGTTAGGTATGAATGTTTTCCCAGTTTTTGGGATGTTGGTTTGGGGTTTCACACCATTATCCTTACCCGTTTTGCATATGGTCTCCATACCCAAATTTTATTTGATTTTCATAGATTTTGTACCTAAGAACCAAATGGGTTTTATTTTCAAAGTTTTCCAATTTTGGTGTTTTTACCTCATTTTTCATGTTGCCCTATTTTCTTGGGTTTTCTTGGCATGATGTTGGTCATGGACCTAGACAATCTATTAGGATGTCAGGTAGACCACTACTGCAATTATATATTGCATTGGGATGTGTGTCACATCCATCCTCCCAAGATTGTTTTTAGTTGAGTGATATCTATGCTTGTGTTCTTGTCTAGTCCTCATGTTATAATCTTCATGATGGTGGTGCACCACATATGACTATGTGCATGTACATTGTCGGGTGACTTATGAGGCCTGATCTCCTATTTGTTCTTCAATGGAGTTTTGATCATTTCGGGTAGGTTTTGAAATGTTCATGCCTGTGGACACTCATTATTGGATGAGGATGGATAAGGTAGGGTAGTACAATGAGGCACTTCTATCTCACAGCCTAGTGACTATTTGCCAGTTGGCGGAGGAAATTTTATATAAGTGATAACTAAATAAAACACTAGGTGGTAATAAAATTTAAGATAATTAAAAGGTGGGATTGTGTGCCATGCATTAGGAAGTTGATGCTACTTGGATTGTGCACCTTCCTTTGGGAAGTTGATGTTGTCAATAATAGCTTGGGCTTGTCGATGCCAAGGAACTCTCCATGATGTCAGCCCCTATTTAGTATCCCATTGAGTGTTTGACTAGGACCTATAGTACTTGCATTGTCATGATCTTGGTTTCAATCATCATTATTGTATAGCGTGAGTGTTAGCCATGGATGTTGTGCTTTATGTGTGTTCTTTTTGGATCATTATCTCCATCAACACTGTGGGAGTGGACCTACAAGTTTCATGTGGTTGGAAAGTGTAGATACATATACCACTGCTGGAGACAAGTGTATAGAGATGGTCTCTTATCCTAGTGCAACCATTACTGGATGTTTTCACTTGGTACTTTGGTTTTCAGAGTATGTCTTCTTGTTATTTATGCTTTCATTGGAATTCTTGTATATCATGTTTAGATGATGTTATTTATTGATGCATTACCTTGTTATGATATTTAGCATATGATAGATGATGTTATCTTCTTAGTTGGAGTTTCTATTGCTTCTAGATAAGCATGTTAACTCTTCTATTCTTATGATGTTATTACATTTTAGTAATGATATCCTGATAAGACAGCTTTGACTACCCAATTGATAGTTTGGATGTTACACATGGGGGATGGCTAGAACCTTCAAGATCTTGTGATGTTATTATAGTTGGGAGGAACTATGTGCTTAGTTCATTGTTTCTTTACATCGTGTTGTTGTTTCAGTTCACTGTGATATTGCTTTAGTTATTTCCCTTCACTACTTGTTAGATGGTTAGATGTAGTTTTCCATCTTTCAGTATTGTTGTCGAGTGTTTACACCTTGATTGTAGATCTGATACTACCTGGTGTGGAGGTTCTGACTTTTTGTTTCTTCCCCTTGTATGTCCTTGGAGCATTTCTTGCATTTCCTGGGTGACCATGTGTCAGCATGGGGCGATACTAGAAAGTATCACACCCTTTAAGAAGAAATGCCATGTAATACTTAAAAATATTGCACCCCTATAGGAGAAAGGTTGTAAGATACTTATGAAGTATCACACACCTTTTTGAGAAGTGTCAACTAAATCCTAAAAGTGTCACATGCCTTCTTGAGAAAGGTTGTACGATATTGGAAAGCATCGCACAATGCTGATTTAAAGTATCACCTTTATTTTAAACAAACCTATCCAGGCGAAAAGCGGGCACTTTTTGGTTTGACCCAAAGTTTTTAGGAAATAATTTGGCTACCCTCTTGGGTTTTCTTAAATCCCTTGGCATTGTATTTTTATTTTAGATTGTTTAAGAATTCAAAAATATTTGCATTCATCCATGGTCAATCATTTTGGTCAGTATTGACGTTTGGAGATCCATTGGTGTCAGGATATTTGGTTAGTCTTCCATTATGATCTTTGTGATCCTCATGTGTTGTATTTCATGTGCATCCATACTTGTTTTAAAACAAAAAATTATCTTGTCTTATATTCATCCTTGTTCCAAGGATCTCTGAGAAGGGCATTACAAGAGAAAGTGTTTAGATGGCTTGGAAACTTGTTCCAATAATACATTAAAATGGATATAAAAACTAGCTCCAAGACTAAACTAGGATTTTCCAAGTTTTTTTGTTAATGTGGGTATGAATAAACCATTGCCGACCATGGTGTATCTAAAATCTAAATGGGGTACTTGGTCGCAACCGTTAGTTTATGAAAATGTTGCTTCCTTCTACAAATGATGCAACATATTTGGATATTTGATTATGGAATTCATGAATTACTAGAAACTTGATAAAAAAGTTACCTTGCCAAGTGTAGTGGTGGTTGAAAGCTTGAACACTACTGAAATGGATAACCAGACCAAACGCCATGAGAGCATGGAACTAGTAAGATTGATGAAAACAAGTGAAGAGGAACTCTAGGATCTGAATGAAGCACTTAGTAAGGATAGAGAGAAGGTTATGACCCCTATGAAGGTTGATGTTGATGGGAAAGGTGAGTAGATCAAATGTGGTCAAACTAATAAAAAGGAAACAATTGAGTAAGAGGAGGGGGAGATTGTTGAAGCACAAGGCTTGCAACTGGCTCAACCTGGAGGAGGACTACTAAACAGGGGGATGGAGGATGAGTTTGTAGTGATTAACCTAAGAAATGAAGTTGAATGGATGGTTCCAAAGAGGAACCCTAGAGGGAGAAATAGGGATGTTGTTGGGTCAATCATGAGGGTAGGGAGACCTCTGATCAGGAGTATCCATCAAAAGAAAATATAAAAGGATATAGCATAGGGGAAACAAAAAACCCTGAAGGAAACCCAACCACATAAGTGATGAAGATTATATCGTAGAATGTGACAGGGCATAATAGTCCCAGGAAGTAGTATGAAATTAAACAAAAGTTCATTGAACTTAATACTAATATTCAATTCTTTTGTAGGAATTGAAATTGATAGGGCAAGTTTTCTCTAGAGTGGCTACTTACATTTGGCCAGGTGCTAAATTTTCTTATAGTGATGTGTTGAAAAGTTTTAGTCCTACCCTTATAAAACTTAAATTCATTGGTATGAAAGTGAGTTTGTGTTCAAGTATGATGTCTAAGTATCCTTTAGGTTACTTACTTATCATCTTTCTCGGGTGCTTTTCTTTCTTTGTTTTCCTAGTTCCCCCTTGCATTACCTTTACCTAATCATTCTAAGCGGGTTTTCTATTTTTCCAATGCTTTCAAAGTATAGGTGATCTAGGTATGGTTGGGATGTGTTTTGCCATCCTCCTAATGAGAAGTAAGTTATCCATGTTCCACTATTTTCTGTCTTGCCTCAGCATCCTATTGTTTTCTGAGAAATTGAGTTGTTTTTTCCCATTGAGTGAACTATACCGAGTGCATATTTGAAGGATGAAGCTGTGATAGTGATTAAGAAGCTATGAATATGATTATGTCATGCTTTAAATGCCTATGAAGCTGAGGATTGAAGTTAGAATGAATCCCATTCAAGTTTGTGGAGGTAAAATCAAGTATTACAAGAGAACATAGGTCTATGAGTTTTCTATTCTGCACTCATGGAAATGAATTTGTTTTGTTTTGCTTCTGAGACTATAATAACTTGAGCCAAATATCAGTCTCAATGATCAAATAGTTTGAACATGATGTTGAATGAATCATTTTGGGCTCATAATCAATAAGGAATGCTCAAAACCTTACCTCAAAGCCATTAGATTGTGATCAAAAGGTTAAGTGTTGTTGATTACCTTCTTTATAGGAAATTTTGCTTAGAAAATAGTTTTGCACCTCCAGGCGATGCACAAACCCACTTCTCTAGAGGCTTTGAATAAGAAATTCAAGTTACTCTGAAATGCGAATATCCTTCAAAGATGCTCAAAAGATAAAATTGGAAAATTTAGTGATGAAAATGCAACCTTGAAATAGGGAAAACAAGTGTTGTATTCTTAGTGTGAAAAGTGCAAGGATGAAGTGCATAAGCCATCTCAGGATCACTCCCCATGTTGCGATCATGAATAGAAGGAAAATGGGTTTGTGGAAAAGCTAAATTTTGCTCTCTCTCTCTCTCTCTCTCTCTCTCTCTCTCTCTCTCTCTCTCTCTCTCTCTCTCTCTCTCTCTCTCTCTCTCTCTCTCTCTCTCTCTCTCTCTCTCTCGAATATGTTAATATTATCAAGTATATCTACATTCTAGATTCTAAGGCGAAGTAAGGCACTTCCCATAAAGCTAAAGCATTTGTATTTTTATGTTTTTCTTAGTCATATCACTTTACTTTAAGTAAAGTAATAGAGCTTTTGAGAATTTAATATTTTACATGCAAATGAACAAAAAGTTTGAAATAGTCATTTATCATAGAACTAAATACTATTCCTACCATTATAATCATTAGAAAAACTTAAATTCATTCGTGTGGCGCAAACATTCTAATTCCTATACCTATTTTGTTAGAATTTCTTGCAATTGGTTTCTTCAAGTATATTACAATGACTAGTTATTGATAATTGTATCCTATGCAATCATAGCAAATGGAAATTAGAAATGCTAGTTACGATAAGTTTTCAGGCTTGGAGAGTGCATTAAAAGATATAATAGACACATCTTTCAAATTCTATGATTTGGGTGATCTTCATAGAAGAATTAATTCTCAAACCATTCATCTAATCACTCAAAAGCTTCAAGAGAGAAGACTAGTTGAGGTAGCTAGTTTTCTAATGGTTGTATGTGCACCTAAGCTTATGAGGGAATCTATCAAGAGATACAACTCAGAAATGAAGAATATTTTGTTTCTTGACCAATCTATCCTCTTCTCGATCAACAAGGAACTGATGTAGTCTACATTCAACATTCCCTAGGAGTAGTATTGCAATGTTGATTTTAGCTCTTTTGCATTTACGTTCAATGAGAAAAAGACCCTTAGATGGGAAGATATGCAGAGGACATGGTTCTAGAATACTCGCTCAAAGAAGAGAAAAATGTTGAAGACCATTTTTGGTACAAATTTGAAAAGAGAAATAGTGGATATCCTCACACTCCTCCTGAGACTGAAAGGAAAAGAGAAGATCTTGGAGTTCATTGAGCACCATTTCTTCCTAGTACAAGCTATATATCCTGAGGATATGCAAATCGACTCAAAACATATTATCTATGATGAGATCATCTTGTGGTTCAATTTGGCGAAAGGATTTAAGCAATTTTACATGTTCTCATATCTAATCTATGCCTTGGCAACTCTCCATTTGTGGCTTGGCCTCTCTAGCATCTGAAACTATGACAAGTGCACCAAACTATATGAATTCTACCTGCATATGTAGTCGCAAAGAAGGTTTGAGGAGTATGTTTTTGCAAATGATGCCTTCATAATGAGGCTATGTGGGAATTGCAAGGATGCCTTGAAAGGAGAATTTCACCAAAGGTAATTTTGGCCATCAGCCAATTTGGATGCTCACTTATCTAGTTTCTAAGTTTCTCTTACTTGCAGATAGGATATTATGATGACTTTCCTAAGAGTCTTCCAAGGTATCTAGAAGACAAGGTGGTTCTAATCAAATTGTGTTGACAGATCCTTGAAGTGAACACCTTGTGTTATAATGTAAAGAAGACAATTAGGATTCCTCTCCGTATAATGGTTGGACCATATTCATGTTCTTCTAGATTAGATGCTCATAATTTGGTGAAGAGCTTTGAGAGGAAAATTAAATTTCTAGATTATGATCTACTGAGGCCTTAATATGATGTAGTCAAATGTGTAAGAGATTACTTAAAGTTGGGATATGTCTACATGCATGGCCCAGATATTAAAGATTTATAGTTCGAGTGTCTCAACGAGTACCAAAATTGGGAGAGGTTTTACTCGTGGTTAAAAATTAATGAGATTAAGTTATATAATGATTTTTTTGATGTTTTTAACCTTGCAAATGATGGAGCATACATGCATCCCACATCCTACAAGAAGATCAAACGTACCCCTTTTAGAGGATGGACCCTGTTAGAAGTCCATAAAATATTTAGTACAATGTGTCTTTGTTAGGAGAATTTGAATCCCTATTAGGAGATTCCAACCCTGTTAGGAGTTGTAGTACAATGTATGCAAGAAGAGCTGACTACCGAAACATGCAATTTCAACTACAAGCAGAGCTCATAGCTCAAACAAGTAATTTACTATTATTTTCTTCTTTCCTATATCTTGTTAACTGAACCAATCAGTGTCAAACCTTGTAGACTCAATCACAAACCTTAGATCCAAATGCCAAACGTTGAATCACTCAGCAAAACCTTGGCAATGAAGTTTCCTTCACTTTCACACTGCTCTTCTCAATCTTCACATTTCACACTTTTCACTGCTTACAAATATCATCCACTTCAATACCATGTATTCATATTGATAAAGGAAAATGTCTTTCCTTTATAGAAAGTTCATGAAAAAATTATTTGAGTCGGTTGTAAGACCTTCTTAATTAATTATTATAGGACCACTTTAAGAATACGTTACACTTAGCAATAACATAAATCTTTCACCTTGCAACTTGAATAACTTTTCGTACATGCAACATCATGACAAGTGAGCTTACCCACATCATTATCAACATGTCTTCCACACATCCTCAACCTCAATTCACATAATAACAATTATGCTAAGAGATATAGCAAGTTTACCATAGCATGCCTGTATAAACTCTATCTAAGAATAGACATCACCAAAACTTACAAAACTTCTTCTAGATGTATCATTTCATATTTTGACATTAACTGCATATAATAGATACTTAGAAATATCTCTCATAACCTTAGATATTGTAAACACTCAACTAGCTATTTATACCAAATAGATCTTTCCACTGTTCTTCTATTAGATACCACAGAAACCTACTATGTTGACATCAATGACAAACACAATCATGAATGTAATATACCATCATAGTAGCATATCTACAATACTCCCCCATAGGAATATCATCAGCATTAATTCTTGCAACCAATCTTCTAATATTCTGCCCCTTTGGCATTGATGGAAACATAGATGAAAAACATCTAGTTCCAAGAATACCAACAAAAGATTGTTAATCTTTATTTTCAAATCCTCTTCATCAATCATTCTCCCCATTGATATATACCTCAATGTGCTTTCCATAAAACTACTATTCCATGTTGTACTTCTTCTGAACATGGTAAACTTCTCCCCCATTGACATCAATGTCAAAGGTCTTAGCAACCAACATATTTGCATCAAATTATGTAACAACTGATTCTTTCTAGCTCAAGTGTCCAAAGATGCTATTCAAAACAATATCAAGAAGAGTACTAGATTACTCTATCCATCATAGATACTCCCCCATACAAGAAGCATTAGCATTTAGTCTAGACAAATAATTGGTTCTCTGTTACACTAGAGTAATACACTCTTGCATCTTTTACTCTGATGTAGGAAGGGGCATAACTCCTAGCATACCTCACAAATACTCAAAAGTCTCTTTGGGAAGAGGCTTAGTGAATATATCTACAATATATTCTTTCATGTTCACATACTCCAATCTAATTTCCTTATCTACAACTTTCTCTCTCAACATGTGATACTTGATAGAAATGTGCTTGGTCTTAGAATTCAACACTAGATTCTTAGACATATTTATTGTCCTTGTGTTGTCACAATGTATGATAATAGGTTCACTAATTTCTATCCTTATATCCTTTAGCATCTATTTCGTCCAAACAACTTGATTGCAATTATTTTTTACTGCAACATATTCTTCTTCTATTGTACTTTGAGATGTACAATCCTACTTCTTGCTTAACCAAGAAACCAATCTTCCTCCAAGAAAGAAGGCTCCACCACTGGTGCTCTTTCTGTCATCCATACTACCTGACCAATCAGCATTAGTATAAGCACTTAGAGTAAAATCATTGGATCTATCACACCACAATTTGAACTCTAATGTTCCCTTTAGATATCTAAATACCATTTTCACTGCTGAATAGTGTGCTTCTCTGGGATCAGCCTAGAATCTTGCAACAATTCCAACTACATTTGCTATATCTAGCCTTGTATGAGTCAGATATTACAATCCTCCAATCATAGATCTATACTTTTTCTTCTCAATAGTAGGTTTTTCATCCTTTGTAGATAACTTGTGTCTAGTTACCATAGGTGTTCCAATGGGTTTGCATGTTTCCAAACCAAACCTTTTCAGTAAATCCTTCAAGTACTTAATCTAAGAAATAAAGATTCCTTCTTTATTCTGTACAATCTGCAATCCTAGAAAATGTTTCATTTCTCCTATCATACTGATCTTAAATTATTTCTTCATCTCATCTGAAAATTTTTTACTTTCCTCATCATTTCCTCGAAATATGATATCATCAACAAATATTACCAAAATCATCAGACCATCATCAATTTCTTTCCAATATAGATTACTGTCTGCTATACCTTTACTATGTCCAAGCTTTGTCAAATGCTTGTCCAACCTTGCATACCAGGTTCTTGCTGCTTACTTCAAGCCATACAATTCTTTCCTTAGTCTATATACTATGTCCTTGTCATCTATCAAAGGACATCCTCCAGGTTCTTCAATGTATACCTCTTCTTCAAGTTCTCCATTCAGAAATGCTAACTTGGCATCCATCTGATATACTTTGAATTTCTTCTATGCTGCATAGGCTAAGAATAATCTTACTACTTCTATTCTAGCCATTGCAGCATATGTCTCATCATAGTCTATTCCTTCTTGTTGTGAGTAACCTTTACATACCAATATAGCTTTGTTCCTTATAACTTCTCCTTGTTCATTCATCTTATTTCTGAATACCCATTTAGTTCCTATCACATTCTTGTCTACTGGTCTAAGGACCAATTCCCATGTCTCATTCTTTACTATCAGATCCAATTCCTCTTTCATAGCTTGTTTCTAATAATCATCTTTACATGCTTCGTCTACATTCTTTGGTTCAACTTGAGATATCAAACATAGTTCTTCATTGACTCTACTTCTTGTCATCACACCTTTCTCTTTTCTTCTAATGATCTACTCAGATGGGTGATTCTTTATCATATTCTTTCCTAAAGTAGGAGTTGCTATCTGAAATCTTGGCTCTATTGAAGGTTCTAAGCTTTGTTCCTGCCTTGGCTCTCCTTCACTCTACAAATCATTGTTAGTCTTAAGAAATACTTCATCATTTCTTGGCTTGGTAACAATAGCATCATCTATTTTGATATAGCACTTACTTCCAAAATTTCTGAAATACTTAACTATAGGTGAGTGACCAAACCATAGTTCATTAAGGGTCTTGTTTGTATCTTTCCTAACTTGCACTCTATTCATAGTGTAGACTGCTATATTCATAGTTTCTCTCCAAAATATATTGGATACCTCATTTTCAGCTAACATAGCTCTTGCAGCTTTTGTAACTAACTTTTTTCTTCTTTCTTCTATAACATTCTATTTAGGGGTCTTCAACTCCACTCTTTCTTTTGTAACAGGATCAAGTCTCTATTCTTCAATCCGATTCTCATTCTACAAATCATTAATGATAACTTCCACATTTTCATGGTTAGCCTTTGGATCAACAATAGTTACTAAAGCTATCTCTTTAACTAATTCCTCTTTCTTAACCAATCTAAGCTCACAATCATTCAAGAATCTTTCCATACTTGGTTTAAATTCTTCATCTTCATCAGAAAGAAAACTGTTTCTAGTTTTTCTTACTCTTGTAGGGCATGTAGATGCATAATGACCAAACTCATTCCATATCTAACAAGAAAAAATTTCCATGCCTTCTTATTCTCCTTTCATAAGTAGATCAATACCTTCCTTGATCTCCATGTCTTCTTTGGATCTAGATCTATCTTTACTTGTACCTCTATCCAGAAACTCAATGCTCAATTCTGTACACAATTTTGATCTCTTACCAAGAAGCTATATCTTCTAGGTGTCAAAATTTCCTCCATCAAACTTAGGACTATAATTTCTAAAATAAATTGCCACTTCTCTCCCAAAGTTGTTAAGATTATCCTTCAAGGACCTGATGCTCTGAAACCAATTGCTAGAAACAATAGTCCACCAAGATAACTAAGAGGGTTGGGGGGGGGGGCGGGCGATCTGAATCAATTATCGAACAATTAAGATATATATCTTCTTTAACCAAACTTAACCATTCAACCAAAGTAAACAACAACCATACTAAGATGCACATAGAAAATTACACTAGATATGTTGACTAGAGAAACCCTTGATCAAAGGGAAAACCTTGGCGGGAATGATGCCCACAAGATGATGTACTAATATAAATATTCCTTGTTAGAGTATTGACCCTATTAGGAGTCTATTACAACATTTAGTACAATGAGTCCCTATTAGGAGACTTTGAATCCTTGTTAGGAGATTCCAACCCTATTAGGAATTGTGCCAACCCTATTAGGAGTTGTAGTACAATGTATGCAAGAAGAGCCCACTACCCAAACATGCAATTTCAACTACAAGAAGTGCTCACTACTCAAACAAGTAATTTACTATAGTTTTTTTCTTTCCTCTATTCTATCAACCGAACCAATCACTATTAGACCTTGTAGACTAGGTCATGAACCTCAGATCCAAATGCCAAACCTCAAATCACTTTTCAAAACCTCAGCAATGAAGTTTCCTTCACTTCCATACTATTTTGCTCCATCTTTGTATTTTGCACTTTCTACTGCTTAGAAATATCATCCACATCAATACCATGCATTCATATTGACAAAGGAAAATTCATTTCCTTTATACCAAGTCCATGAAAAAATTCCTTGAGTCAGCTATAAGACCTTCTCAATTAATTATTATAGGACCACTTTAAGAACATGTTACACTTATTGATAACATAAATCTATTGCCTTGCAACTTGAATAACTTTTCGTAAATTCAACATTATGATGAGCAAGCTTACCCATGTCATCATCAACATGTCTTCTACACATCCTCAACCTCAATTCACATAATAACAACTCTACTAAGAGATATAACAAGTTTAGCAGAACATGCCTCTGTAGACTATATCTCAGAATAGACATCACCAAAACATACATAACTTCTTCTAGACTTATCATTTCATCTTCTAACATTAACTGCATATACTAGATACTTAGAAGTATCTCTCATAACCTTGAATAGTGTAAACACTCAACTAGCCATTCATACCAACTTGATTTTTCTGTTGTTCTTCTGTCAGTTATCACATAAAACTACTATATTGACATCAATGAAAAACACAATCATGAATGTAACATATCATCATAGTAACATATCTACAATACTCCCCATTAGGAATATCATCAACATTCATGCTTGCAACCAATCTTCTAACATAACCACCATAGCTACTACATCAACATCTATAGGGCCATTATAGTCCATTGGAAAAGGTGGAGACCAACCTCCAGAGAATAATGTGCCAATAATTCCTACCAATTGAAGTGGCTCTCATTTGAACACCAAGAAAATTGGGGAGAAGGAGGATGATAAGGATAAAGGGAAAGAATAAGAAAAATCATTAACCAAGCCATCTTCCCCTCTCCAGGTCATCAATTTGGATGGGGACACCAACCCCATGGATGGCCAGGAACAAGATGCATCTTAGAAAGGTACTACCTTAGCCATCTCAATGACTAAGGTTACTGCCTTTCTTATTTCTTCTCAAAGAAACCAAACTCCCTTAATTCTGAGGAAGCTATTCGATCCCACTACATTGCAATCTTCTATTAATGTTCTCTCTATAGAGTCATTTCTCAAAGATACCATTGATATGAAGAAGAGGATATATGACGAAGCATCTCCATTGAGGGACATGATCACACAAGTCACCTAGTCTCAACCATCTAAGAAGACCAAGAAGCAAAAGATAATTGTTGCACTAGCTACTGATTCGAAAACTAGTTATATGCTGGTAGACAATGTTGAGCCACAAAAGGAAGGAAAATTCCATGTTCTTTACAAAGATGAGTTCCATATCATAATGATAGATCTTGGCATCCTAGTTTATGAATCCATGGTGAACATGTGGAAATCTACCAATGAGAAATTGAAGAAAAGTTAGAAGAGGTTAGAGAAGAAAAGGAAATTTTGAAGGCCTCGAATAGAGAATTTTTGGAGTACATAAGGTCTACACTTAGGAGCACTTCTTCAAGTCAATTTGACCTGAATGCAGAGGAGAACAAAAATCTACATCTAAAGCTACAACAAGAAAGACAAACTGTGTAGGTTGGCCAAGCATGGGTAGATCAAATTAAGTCTCAAGGTCCCCTATTAGTTGAAAACTTGGGAAGCCTAATATTGGATGCTCACAAGCTTAGGGAGGCAGTTTGAAATCATGAGACAACAATACAAAAAGTAATAGACAAGCTAAAAGAGTAGCTAGACCTTCTACAAGAGGTTGCCCTTCCTCATGGGATCCTCAAGATGGGCAAGGAGTCACTATTTCACTTGAAACAATCCTTGGATTTTTTATAGAAAGCTTAATGAGGTCCGTAAATGAGCTCAAGGATGTAAATGACCTATTGCAGAAGGTCATTGAGAAGTTATTTCAATATGTGAAGATACTACACACTTAGTCCTTTGTGTCCACTAATGGCAAGATTGTGGATGTTGAGAGGATGAAATCAAAGTTCTTACCATTTGTTGATGAAGTTGTTGACCCACTCAACTAAAAAGTGTCCAAGATCCAAGAACTCTCAGTAGTAGATGCAATCATAAGGAGAGAATTGGAGCAATTCCAGTCAAGGGTCACCCGAATGGATGAATTGACTAAGATGCATGACTACTGGATGGTTCAATCTGACAACATCATCATTCAAGATGTTGAAAAACTAGATCAAGTAACTGATGCCATGAAATCTTATAGAACCAAGATGGTTACTCCTAATAAGACATGATGTTCTAATGCTTTTCTAAACACTTGTCACTCTCCCTCCTCTCTTTCTTTTTGTAGCCATTCATGCCATTTTGTCAGTCTCTATAATGAACAATGGTTCAAGATTATCCTATTTTTAGTTTATTATGTTCAAAGATGCTTAGTGAAGCAATCATCTAGTCTAACCAGCCATTTTGAGAAGGCCTATAAATGTAACCTTTTCAGAATTAAATAAGATTGACAAAATTACTTTTGGTCAAATCACTTTAGTTAGGACTACTACCTATGACTTTGAGTCCAATTTCAGTCTTCCTGTTCATTAAGTTTTAGTATAGTGTATGGAATGAATGTGCTAATATTTGAGAATTGAATGAATGTAAATGAACTTGGTTTTGTTTCCTTCATTCAATATATTGTATGTCTTACTTTCTTCAGCATAAAAATATCTTTTGTTCTCTCTGTTGTATGATGTAGTTTGTGTGTTTAGTATAGCTTGTTGCATAAGGAGACCAAGAACTGGTAGATGGAATAGCTGAGGGGTAGAAAATCTAGGTATTGTCAAAATATTAGCTAATTGTATAATTTGAGAATTACCTGTTTCACCATCTCTTCCTTTCTTGCGGCTATCATAGCTGATTCTACATCTTTCCATTCATTGCATTTTAGTCAGAATAGATTGCATGTTGTGAGTTATCCCCCCTTTCAATTTCCTAAGTTGTTCAAAGTGTTAAGAAACTTGGTATTTTCCTCTTCTACTCTCTAGTTAAGAGCATACCCCCAAAACTCAAAAGATAAAATTCATTGCATATGTTGAATTCAAAAGGGAGTTGTACCTTTCAATTCAGGGGTCTTTGATAGATAACTACATTGACCGATTATTTTGTTAACTTATTTGTCCTCCATAGGCCATTGGGTAGGTTAAGAGTCAAGGTATGAACCAAAAGATAAGGAGACAAACCAACAATTTTTGGTAACTCTATTAGGGATTGAACCCATATCTCCTAAGTTTTGTTAAGTAAGTCTATCTGTGGCTTTATTGAGAAACTTAGAGATTATCTCTGTGGCACTCAAATAATTGAGTCATGCATAAAAAATTATAAGAAGAAATGGTGTTGCCTCACAAAGGATAAATCCCCATAGTGCAACCTAATCTTGGCAAAACAAGAGGACATAATAAATCAGTTGAATACCCTTGCCTGGAAAAGCTAAAAGTCCCTTGACCAATATAGAAGAGTAAGCTTCACCCTTGAAAGAGAGGAAGCCAATGTTGAATATTGGGAGGGAGTTCTATGGGAAAGAAGATTAAGAGAAGTGCACCAATTATGAACTAATATAGTTCACCCTAGATCCAAAATATACCTGTAGTGCTTGTGATAAAGGGCAAGTCAACCCTATGTTCAAAGAATTGCAGAAAGTTGAGTTTCCTATATTGGAAGATCCTATAGGAAGAGGGAGAACTTGCTCTCGGGATCTAGTTGTAGACACTCAAAAATGGTTCAAATCTATGGTTTTGTCACATTTTTGTACTAATTCATCCCATTTTCTCATTTCACTAACTCTAATCTTTGGCCAAATCAATCATATTTCATCATTTGTATCCTCTTTGACATCAATTTCATATCATTTTGAAATCATTTCACATCAACTCGAAATCACCCAAAGTCAACTCTTAATCACCTAAAATCATTTGTAATCAACCCAGAGCATATCAAACATCCAAAATCAATCATCATCTATCCAATCCTAGGCATTTTTGTGGCTTTTAACACCTTGGAAACCTATCAATCTATCAAATCTTATCAAACTAACCTTAGTACTATCATGGCTCTTAGTGCTAGGTCAAACTATCATTCATGTCATCTGATCTTTGACATTGTTGAGACTTTCAATGTTAGATCATGACATCATCAACCATTTTAATAATATTGATAATGTCTATCGATATTATTATGATCAACCATATCAATCAATCTTGATCCTATAACATTTATGATATTGGTTAAGTGTTACATGTACTAAATTCATGTCATGCATCCTTGACATGTTAATCAATCAATCAATTTAACTAGGGCTTTGGTCTATCCATCATCATCCTAGTCAATCTCCAATATCATCATCACATTTTATCAAAGGATATTGTTTCACTTATTTAATCAAATTGGCCAATCATCTACTAATTTTCTCTATAGGATTAAATTTTTGGAATTATGATATATTTGTCATTAGTCACAACACTTATTCAATTCTGAATGCTTATCGAGCTCATCACCTAGTCTACAGTTCACAATGAGCATTTAGCAGTTACCTTATAAAATTTGTAGGTAAGCAGTTAGTGGTTATCGAGAAGAACAGTGTTCTCCAAGCAGTTAGTGCTTACTGAGCAGGACAGTGTTCTCTGAGCAGTTAGTGGTTACTGAGCAAAACAGTGTTCTTCGAGCAGTTAGTGGTTACCGAGCAGAACAATGTTCTCCGAGTAGTTAGTGGTTACCAAGCAAAACAGTGTTCTCCAAGAAGTTAGTGGTTACCGAGCAGAACTGTGTTCTCCAAGTAGTTAGTGGTTACTGAGCAGAATAGTGTTCTCCAAGTAGTCAGTGATTATCGTGTAAACAAGGTAAATGAAGGAATCAATATTTACCAAGTGAAGAAGGTTATCAATGGATTTAGTTTTTACCAAGTGACACAATATTCACCTAGTCACCAATGGTTACCGAGTTCCAAGCTACTTAGAATAATTAGTATGGATCGTGCCTCTACTCTTACCAAGTGCATGACGATGTAGTGTATTGTAGTGGATGTCGAGTGTCAGAAGGTCACCAAGTCAGTTTGTGGTACCCAAGTTTTCCACCATCTGGCCAACTTAGTAATATTTGTTCACTTGTGTTTGGCCGACCTTGCCAGTGTAAATATTGGAATGGCATATATCATTTAAAATGATGAAATGTTAAATAAAGTTGATTGTGATGTGTTGCAATAGTTTGAGAAGAGGGAAAGTGAATCTCTAGCAGAACAAAGGAATACAACAAGGTCAACATTGATGTAGAAAAGATATATTTCTCACATTAGGTGATCAAAGCAAAAAGGATCTTATCAAAAATTAGTTGCAATCAGATCCACTACTTCATCCTAACAGGTGAATCAGTTTTCTAAATCCTTTAACTAGGTAGATTTAACAATCTTTTGTAAATCTCCTAACAGAGTGCATACTTCATTGTATGTTTGTAAACCCTTTAACAAGGTGGATCTAGCAATCCTACTTGCTCCTAATAGGGAAAATCATCAAAAGTGATCATTGTAAGCCTTAACCGGCCAACTTTATACTATAGTATTGAAGTTTTGTGGGTATCATCCCCACCCCAATTTTACTTTCTAATTGGAAGGTTTCTGGGTCACCAAATCTGTGTGATCATGTGTTACAGATGTTTATCTTTTAATGCATACAATAGATTAGATGGATGAATGGTAAAAATATTATTATGCAGAGATTGAATTAAAGTTTTAGAGTTACTGATTCACCCCTCCCCTCTCAGTAACCTTGTTAGTCTTGATTATTTCCAACAGAAATAACCCATAATTTAATCCTATAATTTAATTAATTATTCTTCCTAACTAACATCCTCAATTAATTAATGTTATTAATTGATTGATTCATCATTCACAAACTATGGAAATTCTTAATTTCCAAAATTCCTTTTTCCACCATTAATTCCATTTTTTACTAATTTCTATTTGTGTGGATAGATGGGTTTTTAATTCAAATATTCTACACAATATTCACATCATCATGACACATGGGTGTGACACCTCATTGATTCTCCTTTGACACTTGGATAAAATATGTCATAATCCAATATTCTTATTCTCTTACGCACATCTATCTTTAGCCTCCATTGTCATAGATTCTTGGCTTTACGTGGACTTGAGGTGTCGTATGATGCGTCATAGATTCTCTTCCACATTTAGCCATGTTTCACTTCCAAGCATCATAGAATCCTACACTTGGCATCTTGTGTCATATGCGTCATGGATTCTCCAAGGAATCTTTTGCCATGTGACAATTCCAATGCTCTCATCCTCCATGCTAATTATATAATGAGCACTTTTCCTCTCATTTTTGGTCCTTAGCACTTTAATATTTTCACTCCATTTCTCATAGTATTATCATCACTATAGGCTTTTGCTTCATAACTATGTGCATTATAGCCAATTTGGAGCTACATCATATGGAGAAGAAAGAAGGACATGGGAGCTACAAATGAAAGAGGGGGTTTTAATATTGTTTTGCTTCCTTTCTATTAGTTTGGCTTCCATGGTAGATTAGAGGTTGTTAACATATGTTTATTGAGTTTGTGATTTTCTCATTTTATGTTAGACATTAGCCCATTTTCTAGTCCTACACCAGTATATTAAAGTATTCGTGATACTCTTTTTTTTCCACCTCACCCTATTTCTTGGAAACACATCCATTCATCAGTGTCTCCTATTTTCCACACTCAAATCCCATCATTGTGAAACACCATCACTCTTCAACAATTAGTTACTACTATAGCTATCACTTTTCAGGCCATAGCAGTAATCCTCCCTACCTCAATGGCTATTTCTTGAGGTAATGTTATTGGCCCTCTATGACTTGCTACCAATAATGACCTCCCAAAAGCTTCTCAAAAGAATTTTCCCAAATTCAATGGTGATGGGAAGGTTTGTTCTTATGAGCACATCATGGATTTCTTAGCTGCATGTAGTGTCATTTTTCCTAAACATGATGATGTAGCAATGAGGATGTTTGTGGAAACCTTGATTGATAATGTAGCTAACTAGTTTCAGCACCTTCTAGTAGGATGTATCATGACCTAGAATGACATGCAAAATCAATTTGAAGCATGCTACAAGAGTATAGAAGATGAAGATACTTTTTTGACTCAACTTACATAGATAAAGAAGTAACCCAGTGTTCTTATGAGAGACTTCATTGCAAAATTAAATAAGTTGGCCAATAGGATCCCTGCTAAGAGAAGGCCTACTGCTAACAACCAAAATATGTTCTTCATTATCTCCATGCCTCTTGACATAATTTTTCAGATTAGGCATGTGCATGTGGCTAATCTATTAATAACTACTCAGACCCTAGAAATCAAATTGGAGGATGATCTGATAGCAGTCAAGAAATAGAAAAGAGAAATTTAGAGTGGAGCCTCAACAAGCTCTACCACTGGCATAACCAAAAATATTGAAGCAATTCTTTAGAAGCTCTCTAAAAAAATTATTTCCATGAAGACACAAATGGGGAAGCCCATTTCTTTGCTCCAGCAACCATATCAGGATATTCCTCAAAGGTGACATGAAGGTAGACCATTGCAATTGTCGTCTTCTCAGCAAAACATTTCTATTGAGGCACCTCCCAAGAAGAAAAATATGTGCATTTTTCATCTATGAGAAGATCATGATGGTGATTCCTACCCAAAAATGAACATATATAAGAAACTCACTACTAGTAATGAGATAACCATCGAGTACCCCAAAAGTGAAGATGATTCTTCTCCCCATGGTGACTATGGAACATTCTTTTTGGAGTATGAATCAGATTTAGAGGTTGGAGGAAACTACTTTGCCAACTTAGATAGAATTTAGATGATTGTGGCTATGAGAAATCAGAGAGAGAAGAATCTGATGAACTCTATTCCTTCCTATAACACAACCATTGGCCCTTCACTAACTTGACATAGTGCAAGGTAGCAGAAACCCCAAAGGAGATGTCCTAGCCCCTAGAAAATAACTACATAGTGGAAACACAACAACAAGAAGCAATAATGCAAGATTTGATACCAAATCACAACTCTTTATTCATAGATATAATTGATTACATGTAATATTCTTGGCTGTAAGGCCTTCTAAGTTAGGGCCAAATACAAATAACAATTAAAAAATAATCAGTTCTGCAAGATCCAACAAGATCCAACTTACAAACACAATCCCAACTAGTCTAGATACACAGCTAGATAAGAACACCAAGAAGAATCCACACTTGTACCCTTAGGTCCACTAAGCAATCCTATGGTTCCCAAGCCATAGCCCTAGCTTTCCAAAATTTGCATCTCCACTTCCTTCCCCAAAAACTGAATCATAAAAGACTCCACAAGATCCTTATTTATACTTGCCAAAATAGCTTGCAGAACATTCTAGAACATTATAAAATAGGAAGGTTGACCCAACAATGGTCAGGACACATCCTAAGAAAATATCTTAACATAAATATCATGATTGAAATAAATCCCTCAAGTTGGCTCCCACTAAGAACCAAAAATATAGACAACTCGACACACACTGAATAACTCGACACCCACTAGGAAATTGGCATTCAGCATCAACTAGAAATTGGCACTCGGCATCAACTAGAAACTGACACTCGACGTCAACTGGAAACTAGCACTCAGTATCAACTAGAAACTGGTAACTCAACATCAACTAGAAACTGGCAACTCAACATCAACTAGAGACTAGAAACTCGACATCAATTGGAAACTGGCAACTCAGCATCAACTCAAAACTTGCAACTCGACATCAACTGGGAACTAGCAACTCGACATCAATTGAAAACTAGCAACTCAACATCGACTGAAAATTAGCAACTCAGCTCCAATATGGAGAATGAATGAAAAGATGAGCAGGATATCAAGGAAACTCAGGATGCTCCTACATCATAACTATAGCTAAAGCATCCACTTCCTTATCCTGTAGGAAAGATCAGACAAGGTTTGATCCAAATGGTAAGCCTCACTCCTCATTTGACATAATACAATATTGTAAAGATGCTCATATCTAGGTGTCTCCACTTGAATATCTAAAAACTCATCCTACTAAATTGAAAAAGTTAATGGATTATTGTAAAGGTGATGCTAATGCCAAAACTCAACCCAATGTCAACTCTATCATTAGCAAGGACCAAGTTAAATAGGATAATGGCCCACTAGCTAATGAAGATCCTATCTTGCCTATGCTCTTCAAAGAGGAAGAAGCATCAATTTTGGCTGCATCCCCTAGTTAGAAGCTTGATCCATTGTATGTGTCCTTATACGTAAATGCCCATAACCTTAGTAAATGAGTAAGTGATTATGGAGCTTTTGATAATGTCATGCCCTCCTCTTTTGTTTGTGCCCTTGGCTTGACACTTACCAAAAATTTTGGATGTTGCTATTCTATGGATGTGAAGCAAGTCCCTCTATTAGGTCAAGTGAAAGATGCACAAGTAGAATGAAGCTAACCATCCTAGTAGTAGATATTTTGGGTAGCTACGGTATGCTTTATGAGTAGAAACTTTTGTAGGGACATAGGAGGGGAAATTAAGATGGATTGGTATCATGCCATAATTCATGTGGGTAATAAGAAAATCAAGTTGGAGCCTGAGGAAAAGGAAAAGTTCATGGTCCTAAAGTCTAATGACCCTAAGGCATAGATCCTATATCCAGAAATAGAGTTCATAAAGTACATGGTGTTCTCTAACTTCAATTATTCTAAGGAATAGCCAAAGCCTTCTTGTGACCTGGAGATTTGGACCCCAGATTTGGATAGATGTTGTGTCACTTCTAGGTTTGGAGCTAGTGTAGTGCATGTATCTCCAAATGGAGATGTAACTCAGCTTGCATACAAGTTTTAATTCAAAAGAACAATTAATACAAAAAAGTATGAAGCCTTGTTATTGGGTAGCACTATTGAAAAGTAGAGAAGAGTCAAAGTCTTAAGAGCTCAAGGAGATGCATTTCTTATAGTGAATCAAGTTTGAGCTTCATACACTGTAAATAATGCTAGGCTAAGGAGTTATAGAAGTAGGTTCTGGGATGAGATTGAGCACCTGGATGCCTTCTCAATACAATTTGTTCCAAGGGAGTAGAATGCAAGGGAAGACTTGTTAGCCGCATCATCCTTGCTTGTACTCCCACATCTAGATTTCATAGATAATCAATACAAGGTTGAAGTCTTATTTAGGCCCAATGTTCTTGACAATGTTGAGACATGGCAAGTGTTCAATGATGATCAAAAAATCTAGTCTTTCTTGGAAGGATCCGAACCTTTCAGTGAACAATATTTTGAAGGGAGTGAAAATGCCTATAAAGATTTCTCCCTGACAATAGGAAAGAGTTTGATCTTGGAGCTAAAAAATTCAAAGGTATCAAGATCCCTCGACATCTTATTTCCCTTGAGAAAATATTTGATAGGCATGATGCATTTATTAGAAGAGAAAGGGGAAGAAAAGGTGGAATTTCTAGAGAATATGAAGGAATGAACATTGACACCAAATATAAACCCAAGATGGTTAATATTGATAGTTGTTTCTCGAAGGAAGAAAGGGCCAAGGTAAAGGGATTGTTATTAGAATACCAAGATGTATTTACTTGGGGATATGAGGACCTAAAGACCTTTTGGAATGGTGAATTCAAGTACAAAATTCTCCTCAAGCCTGAAGCCACTCCCTTTAGGAAAAAAAAATGTAACTACAACCCTATGGTCTTTGATGCCATCTTTAGGGAAGTTCAAAAGATGCTAGAAGCAAGAATTATCTACCCCATACACCATGCAACATGGATAGCCAATATTGTACCTATCCCAGAAAAGAATGGGGAGATTAGAATTTGTGTGGATTTTAGGAATTTGAATCAGGCATCTCTAAAAGACAACTACACCTTGCCCAATATGGATCATTTACTACAAAAAGTGGCTAGTTCCAAAATGATGTCCATGTTAGATGGATTTTTGGGTTTCAACCAAATTGAGGTAAACCCAGAAGATCAATTCAAGACACTGTTCACCACCCCTTGGAGAATGTTCTCATATAATAGGATGCCCTTTGGGCTCATCAATGCTGGAGTCACATTTCAAATGGCTATGAAATCACCCTTTTCTAATCTCAAGGATAAAATCATCATCATATACTTGGATGATTTGATAGTTTTCAGCAAAAAATGAGAAAACCACCTAAGGGACTTAGAGAAAGTGTTGAAAAGATGCAGGGAACATGGGATTTCACTCAATCCCAATTTCTATCTTTTGTGTTATAGAAAGAAAATTTATAGGTCATATTATTTCTCAGGAAGTCACCAGGATTGACCCAGAACATGTTAAGAGCCATCCTGTAGCTAAATTTGTTAGGGAGAAAATCTAGAGTCAAATCATTCTTTGAATAGGTGAAAATTTTGAGATGTTTCATCCCTAATTTTTCTAAAATCACCAAATACATAGTTTATATGATGGAATGAATTCAAAGCTTCAAATGGAATGATTCTTGAAGAAAGGCTTTTGATCAAATTAAAGATGCCATAGTCAAAGCACCCATGTTGGTACATCCAAATTACACTAAAGAGTTCATAATGTATTGCTATACCTTAGCCCATACACTATCTACAATAATCATGCAAGAAAAAAAGGAAGGTATCCAAACACCAATCACTTTCATGAGTACTCCTCTTAAGAAGCATGAATTGAGATACTCTCAAATGGAAAAGAATGCCTCTATAGTGTTAAGAGCACTCAAATTTTTAGGTTATGTGTATTGCACTCTCATTTCATTGTATTTGTACATAATTCAACCATCAAAAGCATATTGGTCCAACAACATATAGGTTTCAACACTAGAGGTGCATGGATAGAAAAAGTTCAAGAGTATGCTATTGAGCTAAAGAAAAAAAGTTGGTGTGCGAAAATGGCTTGTGCAGAATAATTGCTAAAAATCAAGATTTAAGTTTAGATGATGAATCTTCAAGAGTATTAATGGTCAGTCTCCAAGACACCTAGTTCTCAAATATTGCCTCCTTTCTAAGTTATAGAGATTTCCTTGATGGACTTACATACAAGCATAAAAGAGACCTCAGAATTAAATCAGCTAAGTATGTCATTTATGATGACCAACTATACAAGAAAGAAATAGATGGAGCCTTCTTAAGATGTGTGTATAAACCTCAACAAGAAAGGTTGCTTCATAGTTTCCACAATGAGGCCTATAGTGGTCATTTTTCATCTATAGTTACAACATACAAGATTTTGAGACAATGCTACAACTAGGCTAGCATGTTCAAAGATTCTTATAGATGGGTAGATAAATGCGACAAGTGTAGGATGTTCTCTAGTAAGCCTCAATTGTCTACTCTGGCTCTAAAGACAGTTGTAATCAAAGGCCCCTTTTAGTAGTGGGGAATCAACTTTTTTGGACCAATCAACTTGCCCTCTTTTGTTGTTCATTCATACATCATCACTTCTATGGACTACTTCACCAAATGGGTGGAAGCCAAGCCTACCAAGAAAACTACTTCTGAAGTCATCTATGAATTCATCAAAGAGAACATTCTGGTAAGGTTTGGGGTTCCATTGAAGCTTGTCATGGATAATCGTTCTTACTTTTCTTCTACAGAGATTACAGAATTCTACTATGACAATAGTATAAACCTCAGTAATTCATCAAATTACTTCCCTTAAGGGAATGGTCAAGTATTATTAAGTAATAAGAACTTGATCAATATCATGAACAAGTTGGTTTTAGAGAACCATAAAAACTGGCACAAAATGTTGTACGATGCACTCTAGGTAGATAGAGTAACACCCAAGAATGCAATCGGAATTTCCTCGTTCGAGCTTGTGTATAGAGTGGAAGCTAGCCTTCCACTCCCATTAGAACTTTCCATCTCCAAACCACAACAAGTGATCGAGGATCCAATTTTTCAAAATGGTTTGGAGAAGTGTATCATGTACCTAACTAAGCTTGAAGAGGAACAAGAAAGACTGGTTGACCACATTATAGAGCATTAGAAGAACATAAAGATATTCTTCGATAAGAAGGCCAGACCAAGGAAGTTCATGGAGGGAGACCTGGTCCTATAATGGGATAGAAGGAATGAACCCAAAGGTATGAATCATAAGTTTGACTCCCTCTAGAAGGGTCCTTTACAGATCATGCAAGAAAATCAGAACAATTCTTTCATTTTGGCATATCCCTTTGAAGAGACTTTTACTTTTTCCTTTAATGGCTAGGATCGAAAGTTGTATCAAGTTCATATTTGAAAGCTAGTAACACCTATAGTTAGTGTTAGTCTAGGTAGGTTTTCTTTGTGTCTTTCCTTGTTTTTTCTTCCTTCTTTCCTAGTTTAGTTTTCCTTTTTTTCGTATGCTTAGCTTAGCTACCCACTGTAATTTTCCATTCCAACTATGTGAAACCAGAGATTCTAGGTCCCTTCTCAGACATTTTCAATGCCTAACTCCCCAGTCAAAGCAAGTTGTTGCCATGTTTTAGTCCTACCCTTGTAAAACTTAAAGTCATGGGTATGAAAGTTAGTTTGTGTTCAAGTGTTATGTACAAGTATCCTTTAGACTACTTACTTCTCATCTTTCTCGGGTATTTTTCTTTCTTTGTTTTCTAGGTTCCTCCTTGCATTACCTTTACCTAATCATTCTAAGAGGGTTTTCTATTTTTCCAATTCTTTCAAAGTTTAGGTGATCTAGGTATGGTTGGGATGTGTTCTAGCATCCTCCTAATGAGAAGTAAGTTATCTATGTTCAACCATTTCTATGTTGCCTCAACATCCTTTCTCCTATGGGTTTTGAGAAATCAAGTTGTTTTATCCCTTGAGAAAACTATATCGAGTGTGTATCTGAAGGATGAAGCTGCGACAATGATCAACAAGCTATGAATATGATTATGTTATTTTCAATAGGCCTACAAAGCTGTGGATTGAAGCCAGAATGAATCCCATTCAACTTTGTGGAGGTAAAATCAAGTGCTACAAGGGAACATGGGTCTATGGCTTTTATGTTGTGTACTCATGAAAATGAAGTTGTTTTGTTCTACTTCTGAGGTTATAATAACTTGAGCCAAATCCTATTCTCAATGATCAAATAGTCTAAAAATGACATTGAATGAATCATTTTGGGCTCATAATCAGTAGGGAATGCTCAAAATCTAACCTTATAGCGATCAAATTGTGATCAAAAGGTTAAGTGTTGTTGATTCACTTCTTTCCATGAAATGTTGCTCAAAAAAGGATTTTCCACCTCCAAGAGATGCATAAGGCCTTTTCTCTAGAGGCTTTGAAAATAGAAAGTCAAGTTACTCTAAAATGTGAATATCCTTCGGAGATGCTCAAAAGACACTTCTAGAAAAGTTAGTGATGAAAATGTGACCTTGACATAGGGAAAGAAAGTATTGTATTCCTAGTGCAAAATGTTCAAGGATGATTTGCACAAGCCATCTAAGGATCACTCCCCATGTCGTGATCCTGAATAGAAGGAAAATGGGTTTGTGGAAAAGATAAGTTTCTCTCTCTCTCTCGCATATGTTAATATATCAATTATATCTACATTTTGAATTTTTAGGAAAACTAATGCACTTCCTATAAAGCTAAAGCATTTGTGTTGTTAAGTGATTCTTAGTCATATCACTTTACTTTAATTAAACTAATAGAGCTTTCAGGAAGTTAATATTTTACATTCAAATGAATAGAAAGTTTAAATAGCCATTGATCATGGAATTAAATGTAAATCCTATCGTTAGAATCATTGGCCAAACTTAATTTTATTAATTTGGCACCAATGTTCTAATTCCTATACCTATTTCATTAGAATTTCCTACAATTGGTTTCTTCAAGTATATTAAAATGGCTATCTATCAAGAATTGTATCCTATGCAATCATAGAAAATGGCAATTAGAGCTACTAGTTACAATATATTAATAGGCCTAGTGAGCGAATTAAAAGAGCTAACATACCCATCTTTCAAATTATATGATTTGGGTGATCTTCATAGAATACTTAATTCTCAACCCATTCATTCAATCCATCAAAAGCTTAAAGAGAGCAAACTGGTTGAGGCAATTGGTTTTCCAATAGTTGTACATGCACCTAAGCTTGTGAGTGAATGTATCGAGAGATATGACCTAGAAAAAAAGTAATTTTTTTTCCCTGACCAATCTATCCTCATCTCGATCAACAAGGCACTAATGCAATCTACATTTGACGTTTCCATGAAGGAGAAGTATTATGATGTTGATTTTGGCTCTTTCATGTCTATATTCAATGAGAAGGAGATCTACAGATAGGAAGATATGCAAAGGACATGGTTCCAAACTGCTCGCTCAAAGAAGAGAAAATTGTTGAAGACCCTTTTTGACACAAATTTGAAAAGAGAAATAGTGGATATCCTCATACTCCTCCTTAGACTGAAAGGAAAAGAGGAGAACATGGAGCTTTTCAAGCACCATTTCTTCCTTGTACAAGCTATATGTGTTGAGGATATGTAGATTGACTAGGAATAGATTATCTATGATGAGCTCGCCTCGTGGCTGAATTTGGCCAAAGGATTCAAGAAATTTTACATGTCCTCTTATCTAATCTATGCCCTTGCTATTCACTACTTGTGGCCCAACCTCCCTAGCATCCCAAACTATGATGAGCACACCAAAGTATATGAATTCTACCCACATCTGTAGTTGCAAAGAGGATTTGGGCAATATGTGGCTATAAATGATGCCTTTACAATGAAGCCATGTAGGAATTGCAAGGATTCCCTGAAAGGAGATTTTCACCAGAGGTAATTTCAGCCATCATCCAATTCATATGCTCATTTATCCATTTTATGAGTTTCTCTTATTTGTGGATAGGAACTTACGATGGCTTTCCTAAGAGGCTTCCAAGGTATCCAAAAGACAAGGTGGTTGTAGTTGAATTGTGTTGACAGATCCTTGAAGTGAATACCTTGTGTTCTAATGTAAAGAAGATAGCTGGGATTCATTTTCCTATAGTGGTTGGACTATTTTCATGCACTTCAACATCAAATGTTCGTAATCTAGTGAAGAGCATTGAGAGAAGAAAGAAATTATTATACTATGAGCTACTAAGGCCTCAATATGATGCAGTCAACTTTGTAAGGGATAACTTGAAGTTGGGATATGCCTATAGGAATGTCTGGGATATCGAATATTTCTAGTCTGGGTGTCTCAATGAGTACCAAACTCAGGAGAGATTTTAGTCACAATTAACAATTAATGAGTTTAAATTGTATAACAATTATGCTGATGTTTTTGACCTTTTAGATGATGGAGCATACATCTATCCCACATCCTATGAGAAGATCAAAGGCACCACAATTTTTTCTACCCCACTTGCAAGTCCAATCATTAACATTATGTAGGTTCTTATTCAAAGGATAATCAAAAGAATAGATAAATGGGTGGAGTGGACTCGAGCAATGAAGAAGAGGACCAAGAGCATTGGTTCTATAGGTGGAGTATCTGCTAGAGTCACCTAGTCAACTGTAGAACCAACCACCACAACTACTACATCAACATTTTTAGGGCTATTATAGTCCATTGGACAAGGTGGATACTAGCCTCTAGAGAAGAATGTGCTAATCATTCCTACCTATAGAGTTGGCTCTCTTCTAAACACCAAGAAAGTTGGGGAGAAGGAGGGTGACAAGGATAAAGGGAAAGAAAAAGAAAAACAAGTGGCCAAGCGATTTTCCCCTATCCAAGTCATCAATTTGGATGACAACACCAACCCCATGGATGGCCAGGAACAAGATGCATCTCATCAAGGGGATACCTTAGCCCTCTGAATGACTAAGTTCATTTCCTTCCATGTTTCTTCTCAAAGAAATCAAACTCCCTAAATTTTGAGGAAACTATTTGATCCCACTGCCTTGCATTCCACTATCAATGTGCTCTCTACAAAGTCATGGCTCTAAGAGACCATTGATAAGAATAAGAGGAGATATGAGGAAGCAACTCCATCAAATGACTTGATCATATAAGTCACCTTGTCTTATCCATCCGAGAAGACCAAGAAGTAGAAGAAAATTATTGTACTGACTAGACTGATTTGATAATGGGTCATATGTTGGTAGAGATTGCTAAGCCACAAAAGGAAGGAAAAATCCACAAGATTTCCAAAGATGATTTCCAAATCAAAATGGTAGATTTTGGCATCCCAGTTCATGACTCCATTGTGAACATGTGGAAATCTACCAATGAGAAAATTGAATATAAACTAGAAGAGCTTAGAGAAGAAAAGGAAATCTTGAAGGCCTCGAATAGAGAATTCACTAATACATTTAACCCTAAATTTTGAACTTAAATTTTGACCATCAAATATAAATTTCTTGGTTGGTCGTCATTATAAAGGAAACTTTTGTTTATTTTTAATACATGCCCATGTTCGTCTCAATTGTGACCAATGCTTTATATTTTGTGTTGGTCTCAATTGTGACCAAAATGGGAATATAAAGATTCAAAAAAAAGTGACAAATGTCAGTTGAGCATTTGATTTGAGCATTTCAAGCTTTTCTTTGTGTCTACGACATCATTCAGAAATTTCATTTGAGGATTTCCAACATTTCATTACATCTGCTGCATCCTTTGAGCATTTCATTGGAGCATTTTGAAACCTTGTGAGCATCTACTACATCCCCAAACTTGAACTATCAACCATCATTTGAGCATACATTGTAGGATTTCATTACATCTAAGACACAAACTTGTTTGGCTTCATTTTGCAACCGTTTGTAGCACTCCCACTATTAAAGGTATTTAATCATTGGGGAAGCCCTAATTTGATACTTGCTAATGTATAAACAAAATTTGGACTTGAATAAAACAAAATTACCTTTATTTAAGAAAAATTTAAACCCTTGTTTGAAGATTTTATAAAGAGTTTTGACCAAATGTTTATGACCCTCATTTAAACCCTCATTTTGTAGGAGTGAGTGAATTATTGATGGATAGATTATAATATTTGAATAACATAAGATAATACTATGTCATTATTGACAAGATGGTTGTAATCTTAATGTAGAAAATCTCAGTCACCTCAAAGTTACTATTTTAGTATTTCATGGCATCTAAGCTCACCTTACATGTCACATTCATAAATTATAGTTCTTGGATTCTTGAAGTGATGGGGCAACAAAAAAAAGCATTAATTATATATATAATGCCAATTTGTTTCTAGTCAAGGGAAAGCTATTTTCATTCTATCATTCTAAATGCCAAGATGCCTCATGGGTTTCAACTCTTGCAAATCTATTTGCTATTAGAACAATATATTTTTTAAATAAAATATATCATCATATTATAAATGGCACATCTAGCTAAATGAGTACATGGTTTTATTTTTGAATATTTTGGAGAACTCTAGCTTAGGGTTTCCTCTTGCCACACATTCATATAAATGTAATAAGTACTTTATGAATGTTGTAATATTATAATTTTGTATGAGCTTTGTAATGGTTATTTCACTATTACATGTAAATTTTAAAATAGTCTAGGATTACTACTTAAGAATGTTTAGTTATGTGATACTAGTGATTGTGGTGTATGCTTGTGCACAATCCAAATTCCTTTGTGATTTCAATATGTTGGACTATCATGATATGTAGTGATCATATAACCCAAGGATGTACATGTACAATAAAATTACCCTCTCTCATTATTGAACATCTAGGCTTGTAGTTGAGTAGCACCTAGAAGATGTTCATGACTTCTTTGTTGGTGGTGGGATAATAATGTTTATGTCATTTCCAAGTATCGTAGGCCTGGTATGTTGTGTGATACATTGTAATTATATGTCATGTATTTTCATGTTCTATTGTTTTGTATTCTACATATTTGAATGAGTGTTATATCTCTCATCATTTCCATGTGCATGTACATCTATGACCTTTGTGTCAATATTGAGGAACATTGAGGCGGGAGGGGTGAATTAGTAAAGTATTGAAACAAAGTAAAAGAATTCACAACACTATAGCACAATGGTTTTTATCATGGAAACCCTATTAGGGGAAAAGCCATGATGGGGATGGAATCCACAAATGAATACTCTTAGAAGTACTAACCTTGTCAAATATTTAAGTACAAAAGGGGTAATGTCATGCATTCAAGCACACCACCTAAATCTCTCTACTCAAATATAAAAGGGAGACTTACTACCTTTAAAAAATATATGGACTACAAACCACAAGTGATGAACTAGAGTGCTACATCTATGAATGTACTAGTATTTCCAATTGGGTGCTCAAATTGATTTATTGCACTTCAAACCTTATCCCTCATTTTCAGTCAATTAAACCTCTAGCCACATAACTTACAGATAAATAGCAATCATAACATTGGTCATTTTTTCAAAAAACCTAAACAAATCGATCTTATATACTAATAATAAAAACTAAGATAACCACTGGGTTGGCCTTAAGAGAATATTAAGTAGTGTGTGATGAAATAAGAAAATCCCTTAGAAAAACATGACATGAACCTCATAACTTTCTTGAATGAAAATATTTAGTTCTACAATGTTGGAATAAGATAGATTATACTCTATCATGGTCCACTTATGTTCACACTATAAGATTCAATACTAGGTGTCCACACTAAAATATTTTCTTAGCATAGTCAATAGCTTTGTCTTTGACATACTTAGCCATTTTTTTATTCAATCCTTTGATATGATCAAGATATATATAGCTAACATATGGAATGCATATAGTTTCCATCAATTACAACATATCAATCCTCAATAGCGGCATCTATTAACAACACTTTATTATTATCTCCTAGCATGGAAGGTGTGGATTGTTTAGTTCTATGTGGTTGGGTTGTGTGTCAACTATTTCTTGGGTTCAATGGATAGTATATTGAGGGTGCACATTTGTGTCTTCTTTCACTTGTGCTTCATGCTTTCTTATGATTGATGAAACATCTTTTATGCCTACCATGATGACATCAGTTGCACCAGCAGCTTCTTAGGTATTCAAGCTAGGCCTTCGTGGTATAAGAGACTCCAACTTTGCACCAAAAACTTCTTAGGCAATAATGCCATGCCTCTGTGGTATAAGAGACTCCACCTCTACTCTTGTTAGACTATAATCTAGTGGCATTAAGAATAGTAATTACTCTTCAAGAGTGTTCTTCCTATTTGAGGGTTTCTCTAGAATCAAACTTGTTTTTTAATTTTGTGTGTGATAATGCAAGAATGTTTATTTATGCATTTTGATTTGTTTTCAATTGTAACCCTTGATTGCATAGCATGAAATTTGACATACATTATAGACTAAAAAAAATGCATACATTTAAACTCAGTTCTTTACACTTGAAAATCCAACTTTTTATACTATAGATCCATAGCCTTGGTTTCATAAGTCATGTGTTACATCTTTCTCCATCTAATTTCAAGTACAAATTTTCTCTATTTTTCCTTATTGAGATGGTTGACAGCACAACATAGATTGTTCATTAGTACACAAGTATTACAAAATTGTTAAGAAAAAATGTTTTATAAAAAGGATTTTGATTCCTAGTCTTAGAGTTCCTTTGTACCCATTTCCAATTGATACATAGCCTTCAACTGTGAGTTTGAATTGCTCTATTAACTAGCATAAGGAGGTGGGTTTTAAGAAAAATGCAACTCAAATGAACAAGAAACTAAAGCCCAATCATTTGACTAATTTGCAATTTTTATTCCTATATGTTCATAAGAAGGGGCAGGGAATTACATATTTCACAGTTTCTAAATGAGTTGGATGAATTACCAAAATCTTTCCCTGAACCTTTTGACCAGTTTGTCATTGAAATTTCATCAAAGATCGTCCTTAAAGAAAAAAATTTTATTGAAAGTGTCAATAGAATTAAATTAAAAAAATTCAAAGATAATCTATTTATTAATCCTAACTCTTTTTTCCATCTCTCTTTTAAGAAGCTTTATAAACTATCCCATTTTTAAGCACTTGAATTTTACTTCTAAAACATGCAAGATTAAATTATCACATAGCACTCATCCTCATTGTCTCTTTGGGTGAGGGATGTACAGTTCCAATATATTCCATGCCCCAATACATCATCATAGGTACTACATTAGCAATTGTCATTTGTGAAACACAAATATATATCCCTCAGAACTTAGACTGAGAAGAAACCATCGGACTAACACAAATAGATCAAATGTAGCTCTAAAAAATCAACCTACATTGATACAATCTCATCAGAATAGTTCCACCAACACAATCAAAAGTCACTTGAAGTCACTTTAAAGATAAGCAATGATAAAAGTTGAGAATCATCACAGAGGAGAACAATAGAAAAGAAACCCAAAAATGGGTTGTACTAAACACAATTCCAATCGATTAATTTATACATAAATATACATTAAATGTTATGTTGATCATAGCATTGAGTTAGTTCTATTTATGATGAGTAGTTGAGATGCATGGTGATTGACATTGGTTTGTTGGACAGTTGCATGTGTTTCATCTACCAGTGGATGGTTGGTCATGATAAATAATTTATTTTATTCACACTCCTCGATAAATTAATTTATAGATTCTTTTAGAAATCCCCCCATAATCTAGAAAAGATAGGTCATAGCCCAAAGCCTTGTTAGATACCCATTTACAATCACTTATCAAATATCATCATTTATATTGTTTCCACCAAATCATAATCACTTGAGATTTTTATGAATTACCCATAATCGATGCTTTGAATGGTTTCAAGCTCACCACAAACATCACACAAGTGGTTTCAAGATCACCACAAACTTCACACTAAAGTAGTTTTGGCTCATCACAAACCTCACTCACATTCATTTTTAAAATCACCATAAACTTCAAGCACTCAAGTGGTTTTGGATTACCACAAACCAAAAACATATTGTGTACAAACCATCACTAAGGAGAAACCATCATCACTTTGGGCTTTTCTCCTTGTAGCTACATCAAACTGATTATAGAAATCCTTTTTAGATACATAGTTCATCACTATGCCAAACAATTATTTTTGGGGTGTTAGGCACAACCTTATAATGGCTCAAATACAATACATTTATCTAAATCAATTGTCATCACTTTGTTAAGGTATATCACAATACCACTTTTCACATTGACACAACCTTTACAATTAGATAGGCACATTCTCTTGCTACCAACCCATACCCTTTGCATCCCAAAACAAAACACACTTTTTCAAATAGACCTTTGCACATCGGCAACAATCTCTAGCACATCATCTCATTTTATAATCAATGCTAACTACTATATAGCTAATTTAATATGCATTCAGTTTATTGGAAAACACTATATACCTTATCTAGCACCTAAATTAAAAATAGGATTATTAACAACTAATACTTAGCCCATAAACCCCAAGATTTTTAGAAATATATATTAAGATCTCCTTTCTTGTTTAACAACTATTAAAACTCTTATTCATCATTTATTGTGAACATCATTTTCATATATTAGCAACACTCTTCTTCTCTCACATGAGTTATGCATGTGCTCTCTCACTAATCAAAAAGCCAAGCTGATGATATATATAAAAGCATGTGCAACACTTCTCAAAGATTACCAGATATGTTAGACAGCTTTGAGATTTGACCAAGAACACAAACACAAAAGAAAAAACCTATGAACGAAGTTTTGAAAAAAATTAAGAAAAGTTCCACGCCCTAAACAACAATTTCAATTAACAAACCCCAAAATCAAACACAACTGAAGCACCCTAACCCACTGCAAGATGGAAACAAAGTTCACCAAGCCCTACCACATGTGGCTCTTTACCTTCCCAAGTGGAACCCACTCTCCTAGGGTCTTTTTCTTCTCCTAAGACACTTGGGAAACTTAGATCACAATTTGGCTTTAGGGATACTTGCCCTCAGCTAGGCCAAATATGGAAAATTAGGCAAAATGCTTTCAAGTCTTCAAACAAAGGCTATATGTAGGTAACCATAATTGAAACATCAAATGTTCAGGTCATTACAAAATTTTCAATGCTAAAAATTTCTTGGTATATCAATAATATTTTGATTGGTGTGTAATTAAAAAATTGAGATTTTTAATGAGCAAACTAGAACATTTATGTTGAAAAAAATACCAAATCTGAAGAATGCCAGTTATTTTGTTTCTCTTTGGGATCATATTGATAATATAACATATGTTTTGACTTTATGGTACTCATTTTTGTGTTAATGCTCTATAGATAAAGGGGAAGCATCCTATAAGAAAAAATCTTGCCATCGCAAAGAAGCTGCCAGCAAAAGATTCTAGCAATGAGGATTCTTCTTTTGAGGAGGTTAGTCATTTTGTTGTGGATAATTATCTATAGAATAGAATCATGTTTCAGTGGAATCACAAGCTTATGGAATTTTGATGTTCAATAATGAATAAATGGTTAATTGAAATGCCTTATTTCAAATTGAAAATCAAACAAAAAAAAATGGCGCTCTCTAAATGATGAAGACATTCATTGTACTTTTCTAGCATAACATTAATAGATATTTGTTTTTTATCTTTAAATATTGCTATACTATCATGAAATTTTTCATTTTATCCAATTTTTTTGTACTTCTTGAAAGAGAGATAAGAAATTTGTGTTTAATATTATTCAAAGTGCATTATAGGAAACACATAAAAATCCAAGTGCTTTGGGAAAGAATAACTCAGTTTTAGTGAAGAATGGGTTAGTTACAACTTTAAAAAATGGTAAAGAAGAATCAAGTGAGGACGAGTCTTCTGACAAGGTACTCCATGGTTAAGACAAGTCTTCAGTACATAATAAAGCAACTAAATTTCATTAAAAAAAAATTGATAGTTGATTTGTTTAAATATTGCCCATAAAAAATTACTTAGTACATCTCATCTTTTTTCTGCATAGGAGCTTGCAAATCTGAAGAATCTAATAGTGAAGAATTTGAAGAAGATATTGTACCAAAGGTATATTTAGTGTTCTTTTTAAAGTGAAAATGTGACTGTAAATTTTTTATATTGTCATATTTCACATGCAAAAAGGTCAAATTGTAAATAGAGGTGAAGCCGTATGGATTTAAGTTTCTTCTTCATTATTTATAATGCTCTCGATTCCTCCTTTGTAGCTGTAAAAATACTTTTTTATTTTCACCTTTCTAGATAACCTTTACTAGGTTCATGAAGATTACAAAATATCTTGGGCTAACCCCACTCCAGCATGTCTTAACTCCTACTTGGTTCACAGACCTAATAGGCCTAATTAGGCTATGTTTCCAAGGCAAGTGCTAGGAAATGTGCTCATAGAACTAGAAAAACTACATGGAACTCTTCCTCTCCATGCCACATCTCCATTTCACCCTTTACCTAGGTTAGATCCATTTGTTTTGGAGTCTAATCACCACTTCTCCTACAAATCTGCGCTGAAGACATAGAGATGTTTAGCCTAGGGCCGGTTGGTAAAAAGATGAAACCTTCTCCTCTAGGCCTGAAACTCTGCCATATGAAATTACCTACCCCTAACTTGCTTCCCCCAAAGAGGCATTAGAATGCCACCATAGGGTTGCAAGTTAGAGGCACATGTTTGCCTATACCTTTGAATTCAGGCCAAATCTGGCTACCTTCACTAAAACTACTATAACTTGATCAAATGAACAGATCAAAACTCCAAGCCAAATGAAAATGGAAGCTACTTCTCATATCTATCTAACCATGGTTTTTTATTGCATGTGCCAATTTTTACATGTCTTTACAACACAAAAACATAATCAAATAGGCAAAAAATTAGGTTTTATTGCTACAAATATTCTCCAATCTATACATCCACCACCCTTTGGTCATGTATGATCATTAAATTATTATATGATTTTTTCTCAATGGTTATAACCACTATTCAAATGGTTATACCAAAGTACAACTAAATTTTGCAACTATTTTGCAATGTTGTTAGCACTTTTGTAATTTTGCTTGGCAACTTTGACAATTTTGCATTTTTGACCACCTAGATAGCTAAACACCTACTTAGTCATTCAAACCATATCTAAATCCCTCTAAGGACTTACAAACACCCTATTACTTATTAAAATAACTCATTTTTAAAAATGTGACCATTTGGTTCAATGTGGCATCCTAGTTTATAATGACACCAAGGATCCACTTGACCTTACAATTGGTCCTAAATAAATAAACCACATTAAGTTGACTACCCTATGGACCTATCCAACTACCTTGACCTATCAAATTGTCTTGGTACCCTGCACTATACTCCTCAGGCCAACAAAACTTAAGTCTCTTGAGCTAGCAAATCTTACACTTTAAGGCCCATCTTGATCAAATTAGTTTCAGTCAACGAAGTTGCATCCTCCATAGGCTTTTTCTTCCACTTCACAAGGTACTTGTAGTATGTCTTCCTCTAGGTTGAATGCCTCTTAGACACCAAAGTGTTGAAAGAGACCTAGAGGAAGACATATTACAAGTACAAGTTGAATGCCTCTTATCACAGTCAGCAATATCACAATCCATTAGACACCATCCATTTGACCTGTATCATAGTCAGTAGTTCCCTTATAAGGATACAAATCAAAAACATTAAAAATGTTAGATAAACCAATGTCCGCAGGGAGTTCAAGTTTATATGCATTTGTGCCATATTTTTGCAAAATTTTGAAGGGTCCCATCTTCCTCATCATGAGTTTGGTGTATTTTCCCTTTGTAAAATCTAAAATTACTTCTTTGTACTTGTCTAATAGTTGCCTTACTTCCTTGGGTCCCACAATCCTTTCATTGGATCTTCCTTCCTTTCCTTTTTTGCCTTCCTTTCCTTTTTCTCCAAGTTTTGGCTTTACTACTATGGCAAAGCAAGGGGTGTTTTTCACCTTGAGGGTCCTCAAAAACTCCTCTCCAACCATCATCACACTAGATGCATGTTGGATCTCCTTCCTATCTTTTGGTAGTGGTCTCATGGTGTATTCCTTTCCATTTTTGGAGATGATGTAAATATTTCTCCTTCCATCATGCTTAGAATTGACATCAAATTGCTAGGGCCTACCTAACAATAGGTGACAAGCATCCATTTCTGCAACATCATAGACAATCTTGTCTTTGTACTCCACTATTTGAAATTGAACATGAACTTGTCCATTTACTATGACCTATTGCTCCCTATTTAGCCATGAAACCTTATAAGGGTTAGGATAAGGCAACTTCTTCAATCCAAGCTTCTCTACCATTTCTACTGAGGCTATATTATCAGTTTCACTAGAATCTACAATAACTTTATAGACCTTACCTCTTACCTTTCCAAAGAGTTCTAAATAATGTCTTTCTTTGGGGAGGTTCTTGCTCTACGATAGTCTTCAGTAGGGTTCTATTGAACATTAGAGACTCTCCTCTCTCTAGATTAGTATTTCCTCTTGCCCCTTGGTCACTTTGTGCATCCTCCTCTTGAGCCAAATGGACTCTCCTATTCCCTTCTTGGCTACTGCTACCCATTTTCTGAGGAAGTGCTTGTATGTAGCAAGTGCAATATGTAGAGGTAGAGTTATGGAAGGTCAACTAAGTATTTGTTTCTTTTCATTTTTTATATTTCTTTATTTCTTTATCAATCTATATCTCTATCTATACCTCTTTCTATCTATCTTGCTTTAGTATTCATTTCTATATGTGTCTTCCTGTTACTACTCAATCTGCAGGTTGCAAACAAATCATCCTTCTTCCAACAACAAGTCATTCCATTCAAGAAAAACTATGTATGGCGATATCAACACACAAAAAAATAGGGAGACAATTTGTAGACTATGGTCTAACTTAAAAAGAAAAGGTGATGGAAAATGTTATTGTCCTTGCAAAATTTGTAAGGGCTTAAAGACTCAAAGATATCTAATCAAAATAGTTGAGGAACATTCTAGGAAACATGGTCACATTAAAGGGGGAAATGAATATCGTCCATTGGTATGTATTTTAATAATTTATAAAATACATAAGACATGATTTGATGATGACATCATGGTCATGGTTAATATAAAGTCATCATTTTCATATAGGTCAACATCCTTGAGTTTCATGTTATGGACCATGACAATTTGGACAATGTGTATTTCCAAATTGATGCAGAGTGGCAGGAATGCAACTTAAATGCCTCTTGTGTCTATCTCCAAGCAATAGTCCTTCTCTCAATTTGTAGTCCTTAAGTCTCTATAAGAAATCAATGCTTTTATACTTGCTGGAAAATGTTGTCACAAAGAACTTTGATTCTTTAAGATGCTATTCTTAATGTACTATACTCTGATGTTCCAAGATCCCCAAATGATTCTAGATGTAACACTTTTAACAAACCTCTACAACCAATAATTCTACCCAAAAGAAAATAGACTCACAAATGACAAGGTACACTTGATTACAATTCTCCTATAGCATTCACTATGGAAAACATAAATCTAAACTTCTAACTATCCACTTTGAATCAATTAGTCACTTCTTACTGTGACAGTCATTAAAACTAAGCTTCACTATTTTTGAAACATTTCAATGCATTGATCAAACATGAGGAAATGCTTATCGAACTTCAAAACATTATGCCGATCTGACTATGAACTCACAGACCACATCATCCTTCTCACTTTCATCTAACCAACAATATTGTGTTAACAATCCTATCAATCAAAGATTATTAATTTGATCAAACAGCCAATGAAGATTTGATGGTTTCTTTGAATACTTGCCAATCTTCCAACATCAACATTTAATACTTACTCCAACATGATGAGAATGTCCAATACATATGCAGTCCTAGCAGGCCTATCTAGTCTTGATTGTAAAGAACATTAACAAAGATCGGTACATAAGAAAAATGAAGATGTTGGAGTACCTTACAGTCATCTCATGCTCTGCTCTGTCTGATTTGATTGACATATTGCATGCATTTCAGTCTGTGAGTTCATTTTAGACAATTCCTAGGCCAAACAACCTGACTATTTTCCCTAGGACACGGATTTAATCATGGTAAAATGCTTCTCCCAAGTCTCTCCTTTTAGAAACATAATAAGGACTCATTATACAATACAACTCTAGATTTTCAAGCAGATTGGCTAGTTAGTTTGGTAGAAAAATGCCCATTTGTTCGAAATCTTGGAGGAGGAGGATTTTAGACCCGGTCAGATAAAGATATTAATCACTTGCTCCAATCAGCACCAAATTTCTTCAAACTTGAAGCATTTGAAAGGGGATTTGAACCTCTATTTGTTCATGTGCTTTTTGGAGCCGAGCCAATCTGTACAGATACGAAACAACAGTCTGAAACAGGAAAATAGAGAGAAACCAAATAATTTTTTATTAATCTTAAAATAAAACCCGTACAGAATGATAGATCTCTACCTTGTGATAGGTACATAGATGCATTTTAAAGACTTCTTGCCTGATCCAACTACCTTGGATCATAGGAATCAGTTGAACTACCCGTTGGTTGCCATTTTGCAACAATGAACAACTTTTTGTAAAGTTGACAAATCTTGCATTACAAAATTTGCAACAAGAATGCGTGTGTAAGAAACTTATTTAAGAAAAGTGCTTTATTTGACCAAAATTAAGACTAACTCCTAGGCTATACTCCTAGAATGTAAATGTGTAAAACCTAAGGCCTAGATGCCACTTGGCATGAACCTAAGCCTAAGGGTCCTATAGGTGAAAGACCATTGGTTTATAAAACACCAAGTGGCCTAACACCTTTACAATCGGACCAAAATGACCAAATATGACCTAAACTTAGCTTAATGACCAATTAAGAAATAAATTTTATTTTGATGACCCCTTGACACAAGGGTGCCTTGTACCGCAAATGAGGGAACATGGAGGTGTGAATATTGAAGTAGAAGGTAATTATACCATGGAAGAAGACCACGATGATGAAGCTCATGATGATCAAGATGATGATGATGATGCTAATGATGTTGACGTAGAGCTTGATATACCCATACTTGAGAAGGAACACAAGCCCCTATATGAATGTTACAAAACAACTCTTCTTGCCGATGTATTGTTGTTGGTGAATTTGAAGGTTATGAATGGTTTATCCAACGTAGAAATCACACATATGTTAAGTTATGTCATCTTCTTTTATTATTTTACTCATAGTTTCCTTACAATTAACATTGGGTTAGTGTAGCAATTAATATTCTTTAAATTAAAAAATTATATTTTTGGTTGTAGGTTGATAGGTGAGTGTTTCTTACCACCATCAAACATTCTACCTCGCTTGTACTGAGAATTATCTACCATCATGAAATAAATTGGAATGGAGTATCAAACAATACATGCATGTTTGAACGATCATATTATATATCATAAATAGCATGAATTTGCAACACAATTCCCTATTTGTCATATTAGTAAATATCAATCATATCGATTAACAAAAAAGGTACCTTGCAAGGTTCTTCAACATATTCCCATTATTCCACATCTACAACAATTATTCAGGTGCAATAGCTTGGCACAATTTATGGATTACCATGCATGCAATAGAAGTCAAGATGACATTATGTGAATGCCTAAAAATGGTTCAAGATATAAGGAAATAGAGGGAAAATGGCCACACTTTAAAGAAGAACCTCATAATCTCAAGCTTTCATTGGCAACAGATGGTGTCAATCCTTTTGGAGAGATGAGATCTACTTACTCGGTGTGGCCTATTTTTGTTATCAACAATAACATACCTCCTTGGTTGTCCATAAAGAGAGAGCACATAATGTTGAAATTGATTGTTCCAGGTATTTTTTGATTTAATGGTCATCTAAATTAATTTATTATTACTAATCCATCAAAATGGTCATAATATTTATGTAATGTTTTTGTTCATTCAACTAGGTAAGTACCAAGTTAAAGATATCAATGTATATATTGAACCCCTTATCGACGATTTTATGTTGTTATCGAATGGGGTTACTATGTATGACATCTCTAGATCAATAGGAAAAAGATAATTTCAATTTCATGCAATGCTTTTATGGACAGTACATGATGCCCCTGGGCTAACACATTTTTGTTGTATGTTCTCTTCTTAACACCTCTTTTTTGGTATGTTATAGTGACAACACAAAGTTAACACATTTAATCCAATTATACACGATCTTGTAGGTCTTTAGACAAAGGGAAAATTTTCATGTCTAGTCTATGGTCCAAAGACAAAATCTAGTCATTTAAAAAGTTTAAGAAAATAGGTGTTCAATGAGAATAGACACTTTCTCCATAGAAATCATAAGTATCAAATTACCGAAAAACATCTTTTCAATGGGAAAGAAGAGACTATGTCAAAGCCACAGAGAATGACACCTTACCTATGGAAGTTGGCATACAATAAAATAAATTGTCGAGGTAATGTCATTCCATCTGATGGTTTTTGTTTCAAATTTATAATTTGATATTGTGCTTTGTTTACTGATGATGTAATTGATGCTTGTGAAGGTCAACAAGGCATCAATGACCAACTTCCAAAAAGACTAAAAATTTATCCTATGTAATTTACTAGGTTGCCATACTATGAGCAACTCTCAATTCTACATTTGTTTGATCCTATGCATATTGGAAAGAATATAACAGAGACATTATGGAAAATCTTGGATGGAAGGCATGACAAAGACCAAATTGTCAAAATTTGTAGTGGCATTGGCATTCAATCAAATAACAATGGAGACCAGATTGATACAAGTGCCCTTAGTTGGTTATTGTCAGAGCAGCAGAGAAATGCTATAAAAGAAGTCATAAAAAAATATGATTTCCCATAGGATTTTTTGCAAACATAAACAATCTCATATCAAAGAAAAGTGAATTTGGGTTAGGGTTGAAAACAGACGATTGGCATACATTTATTAAGGTAATTTATGTTATTTTGTATTCACTATATATATTTGTATACTACATGTAATTTTAATTGCATTCTTTTATAAAATATTGACAAGATCATTTTACAAATATTGCAGTATGTTCTACCTCTATCTCTCCCACACCACTTCGCCAACAATGTCAAACAAGTTATATATGATCTTGGAAAATACATGAGGTGGTTTTCATCTAAAGCAATCAATAAAGAAGATATAAAATATTGGAAGAGAAAAATTCCTCTTCTTATGTGTGAAATGGAAAAGTTTCTACCTTGAAGTTTTTTCAATGCACAAGAACACTACCTCATACATCAAGTTGAGGAGATTGAATTGTGTGGACTTGTACCAAATAGGTCAATTGGATGGTTGAGAGGCACTTAAAAATTTTGAAAGGCTTGGTTCGATAGAGAACACATCCTAAGGGTTCTATGGTGGAGGGATATATGGTATACCAAACCATAGTGTACATTAGTGAATATCTTCCTAAGTTTGTAGCAAAGATCCATGTAGATCATATTTGGGATCCCAACTCAATTAACAAATTCAAAGGAGAGTACTTGATGGGAAACGATAGATCGAAGAAAGTGAAAGGTAAATATAAGATGTTATTGTAGTTAATTAATTATTATAAATCCTCAATATAAGTTATTTATAATTGGTGTATTTTTTTTTATACAGGTGGTCGAGAGTGGGATGCAATACATTTGTATATTGCAAACAATCTTTGATTGGATGACAGTATGGATTGAACAATGTCAACAAATGATTGCTCATTAACATGGGAAGGTGTTGCTTCATTGGTTATAGAAGCTCATCATAATGTAGATTCTAATGTTATTCCGATGGTAGTTGATCTAGTAAAGGGTTTAAGAGGTGGAGAGGTACATACGAATTTATTAATGACCATAACTCAACATATGTTTCATATCAACTCATGATGAAAATAATTTACACAAGCTTCAAAAATTGTAGGTCAAGCACCACAAAGCTATGTACTATCATGGCCACAAATTTTGCATAAAAAAGTTGGATGACATAAAGAAAACTTGTGATTTTGGGATAATTGCAGTTTTTGAGGTCACCAATATATCATCTAGAAATGACATACATCCTCAACAATCTCAAAATCAATACTATGGCATCTTGGATGATATAATTGAGTGTGACTTTAACTCTTTCAAAGTAGTTCTATTCATCATCAAATGGTATAGGTTACGACTAAATCAAAATGATCCAGATAGAATGGTTATTCAACATGATAATAGATTTACAAGGTCATTTGAGCCAGTTAGAGATGAGCCCTATGTTCTTCCAAACCAATGTGAGAAAGTGTTTTACTCAGAGGTTCCACATAAATAGGGTTGGTCATTTGTTGTTAGACATGATCCAAGAGGAAGGCCGATAAAGTATAATGTTATGGAAGAAGAAGATATTGAAGATGCTGAAGAAGCAGATGATGAAGATCAAGATGATGGTGATGACAATGGTGATGATGATGGTGATGATGGAGATGATGGTGATGATGATGGTGATGATGATGATGGTGGTGATGGTGATGATGGCGATGATGATGGCGATGATGATGGTGATGATGGTGATGATGATGGTGATGATGGCAATGGTGTGATGATGATGATGATGATGATGATGATGATGATGAGGATGATGATGATGATGATGAGGATGATGAAGAAGAAGATAATCAATGACATAATTGAAATGATCAATGAAATGATTGACATGATTTATTTCTTTCAATTATAATGATTACATATTTATTGTGTTCAATTCTAATCATTACAACATATGTTATTTATAATTACCATGAATATTTATATTGTGTCTGATTATCACCCTTTTTGCAAACAAGCAATTGACTACAAACATCATCACCCCTTCTATTGATGATCTTGCATTCCATATATAAGGTAAATTTGTTCATGTTTATGATGTTGCATATTGTTCATGTTGTCTTATAAGTTATTTGTAGCATACATGTAACATGTAATTTTTAGCTAACATAAGAAAAATGATTAACATATGCAGTAAATTTGACCCCTTTGGCGTGGATTGTGCACAGTGACATGGATCAGTAGGTATAAGTCAATAAATGGACAAAATTCTCTTATATTCTTCTTTTTTATCATTGAGCATGTATGTTATGAATAGACATATTATATAATCATATAATGTATATATAGACAAAGAAGGTCTATATAGAAATATAATTGTATAATCACTTTCAACTTACTACATTTTGTATCTCTCACATATAGAAAAAGAAGAACTACACGTATGAGTCACGAATTGATTATTATATATATATTATTTAAATATTATCAAATTTTCATTTGATGGATTGTAGGACCCACCAAATAGGTACTTGTCAGATCTATCTACATCGAATGAGGGAAATGAAGAAATGGTAGATGAAAGGTCTACATGTAGTACGGCTAAAATAGGGAGATCAACTAGAGGTCAAAAGATTAGAAAAAAATTTGATGAACACATGAAATTTTTCCTTGCTAATGGGGGGTCATGTTCTTATGATGATGACACCAAAGGTGACATCAAGGTTCTCTTTTGGTACACACACATTGAGAAAGAATGGGTACCCAATGAGCTACCTCCAATTAACACCAATTTTTGTGTTAATGAGAGGATATATCACATTGCTCCATCCTCATTACATGGTTTGGGCCTATTTTCCATGGATGGGATAAAGGTATGTTACAACGGCGTTGTTGAATTGTTCAAGTATGTCGGTCCATGTTACAATTACAATGATTGGATGCAAATTGTTAGATATTTAAAAATTATGCATAGGTATGCACTATCAGCTAATTATATACAATGGAAAGAAAATGATCAAAGTAAAAGATTTTCTATTTACATTGATGGGAGACCAAAAGCAATAGGTAATATTGTAGGTTTTATAAATAGTACGTGACCTTCCTCAACTAGTAAGCAACCCAATTGCATATTTGAGGTGCATGAGGGGAATGAAATTTTTGTTTGTGCAATAAAATCAATAAGTGCAGGGGAAGAACTACTAACAGATTACCATTCAAAATTGCATAGATACAAACAAAGTTACTATCATGAGGGTTGTAAGTACTATATACCATTTTATTAATAAGCTTTTTTTTTGTTGTATATTGCTTTTAGTTAGCTGAAGTTTTTATGTTTAATCTTTGTGATAGGACAATATGGATCCCATAGATGATAGAGGCCATGAGGATGCTACTCCCACCCATTCTTCAGCAAGGGTAAACCTTATTGAAATTGTACAAATTAGATAGTTGAAAAAAATTATATTATTACGTTATTTTATTTATGGTTTTTGAGTTTTTATGATAGTTTTACTGATATTCCTCTCACAATTTGATGTTCAAGATAAGCGAAAAGCTCCTACAGTAAGTATAGAGCCAATAGCTACCCCTTCTGATGATGATATTGCAAAAAAACCTAATGTAACAATTATGTTGAAGAAAAAATAAATAAAAATTTAGAAATAATGATAATCTTGGATGAAGCAAGTATTCCATCCAAGGAGATGATGAAGAGGCTATCTAATTTGAGAGTGCAAGCTCGTCATTATGAAGTAAGTAGTAATGAATCTTTAGTTATAACAAAAGTTCAATAAAGATTTATATTTTATAATCTTTTATGTTTTGAAGTAAAATATGTAATATGTGTTCTTGTTATAGGATTTTTTGGCAACTGATCCAAGACCTGGTCAAGGACAATGTGATGAGGTCAGTACTAGCAGAGCTCTAACCATCACTGGTAAAATAACCTTTTAGTTGATAAGTTACAAGGAATTTTTTATTTCAAACATTCAAAAACTTCTTAAGTTAACTCTTACTTTTATTATTTCATAATGTCTTTGCTAACAATGTATTGTTTGAGTCATCAAGTGCAGGAGAATCCTAGGAGGTTGATAGACGTCCATACGAGATTGCCAAGTGCAATGTCGGCAACAAGGGGATGTCCAACTGGTAAATCCTTGTTTTATAATTTGTACTTTAATCTTGGGTGCATCACATAGTGGATTTTTTTTTGTGGTAGGAGATGCACCATCTACTACGCCATATACAAATCATAGTGCATGTATTGGTGATAATTCACGATCATTTCTTAGAGCTACCCATGTTTCTAGCATGGGAGCTATGCAGATGTCATTTTTGATTGACAATGATGAATTGATGCCTTTAAAATGTCTTAAGATTCCAGGTACTTTAAATAATTATTTTTTATATTGTAATATGCATTTACCTATTCATAAGAAGCTTTGGATTGATTATCCCATGAAATTTTTTGTAGGGAACAATACATTTTATAAGAAGCTTTATGACCGTACACTACAAATATTTGGGCCCACCATACGTACAAGGTGGAACATCATAAGTGAACTCATTTTATCCCACTATTTGTTTTTCATATCATTAATTGGTGGAACATTTTTCCTTTCATTCGGGTCTTTTCTTTTACTAGCTATATCGAACAATTTTGCATTTTTTCTTAAAAGGTGGAACTTGCAACAAAAAAAATTAAAAAAATCAGCTCATCAAAGATTTAGACCATGAGTTTGGAATTAATATTTTTGATGAGAAGAAAATTTTAGAAAAAGCTTGCAAACATCTTAAGATTGTGAGGGACTCATATAGAAAGAGCCATGTCTAGAACCCGAAGTATGAGCATCCCCCCTTTATTTCAGTGAGGGAATGGAATGAGTTCATTTTGGATGTAAAGGAGAAAGGGGATGCTCAAAGAGAAATTACACCAACAAATGTGAGAATGTATGCAATAGTATTAACTACTAGTACATTAATGCAATAATTCCCTAATTAGTAGTGATCTTTATATCTATATCATCTAACATATTTCAAACTTTTCATAGGTTGCAAGACACATCAAAGGCAACAAAGGCCAGGCTAGAAAAGATTGGGCAGCATAGACTTGGCTCTGAGGGATATTCTAAAATCAAAGCATGAGTTGTAAGTAGTAGTAAATGAATTGCGAAGAAAAATTATTTATAAAATGAAAATAATTTTGTTAATTAATAAAATAATGCAAGGCTTTGGTTTTAATCTAGAGGCCACAGAAGAACACAAAAGAATTGCCTTCAAGCAAGGCTATGCAGCTGTGGCTAAACTCCTATAGCAAGCTTCCACTGGTCCAACTGAACACTCTCTTGCATCATGTGCATAGGTAAATATGCCAACAAATATATTAGAAATTGAATACTTGAGCAACAATCTATTCGATAATAATGCGCATGACATTGCAATGTAGCATACTAATCATGACATAGATCATACGCCGCATAATGAAGCCCCTCATGTGCATCATACTGTCCATGGAGGTGCTCATTTTCTATTTAAAACTAATTATGTAATTATTAATACAATTTAACATCTTTAATTGAACTTGGTGTAACCTTTTTGTTTATATTTTAGAGGATATAGAATCATGTCATGTTAAACGAGTGCTGGAGGATGTTTAGACTGATTAGCAAGTAGATCGTGTTGCACATTTAGGTAAAGAAAATCTATGTTTTGTTCTTTTAAATTAATTTTTTGATTTATAGTTTTTTTACTTAAATAAAAACTCATAATTGACTAATATAAAATGGTGTGAATTTAACTTGTGAAGTACTTGTTATTGTAGTGGACCCCCCTTTGGTGCAGTGGCCTCATGTTCTTGAACAGATGACGAGGAGACATGCATTGCAATTAGAACTAGTAGAGGAGGGGGATGAAAACGGCATTCATATTCCTCTTAGAAATTTCATGAAAAGAAAAAATAGCAAGAAACGCAAAAAGAAATGATTGTTGGTTGTTAATGAATTTTATGTGTTAATGAATTATTCATGAATGTAGCGTGTTAATGAATTATTCATGAATGTTGTGTGTTCATGAATTTTATGTGTTAATGAATGTTATCATGTGATTATGATGATTGAATGTTATATTTCAAAAATGGATGAATGAATGAATGTTATTAAATCTTAATGGGGAATTTAGAGTGAGGTTAGGGGGGGAAGGGGCCAAATGAGCTTCCACCTTCACGTGGTTGGCCTTTTTTAGTAGAGAATAATAAACTATTCTCGAAACCAAGTGAAGCTCAAACTTTAAAGATAAGCTTATAGTTAATAGTGACAACCAATTAGCAAGACCAAATGAAGTTCTCCATTATAGGTACCTTTTTAGTTTTTAAAGCACAATGTCATGTTTTAATATTGTGTAGTTTTTTTCTTAAGTCAAAGTATTCTTTTACTATAAGAACATAATTTATGACCATTTTAGTGACTATTCTAACATTTCTTTATGACAAATCCTATTTTGGCAAAGATGGTGATAAGTGGTGCTCTCTATTCCTTGGGAGATTGGATTGCACAGGTTTGTATCTCAAAATCATTTGCATGTGGTACAAATGCATACTTACAACCATTTCATTCTACATTTAAAAACATTGATGACACTCTAGACACAAAATAATGCTCATGTTGTTGACTTGACAGTGCTATGAAGGCAAACCAATTTTTGAATTTGAATGAACCAGGATGTTTAGCTCTAGTCTCCTTGGATTTAGTCTTCATGGTTATTTGTCTCATTATTACTATAATCCTGGTGAGGTAACACCTTTTCCTTCTTTCTTAATCTCTTATAGTTCATACTTGTTTAATTTGAATAATTTTTGAGTTCCTTGCAAAAAGGGTATGACAAACAAATATGGTTATGCAATCTCTATTTCCTTTACTTGAACTTGATGTTATGATTTATCATTTGACATTTTATTATTTTGATGTTGAACTTGAAGCATATGATGATATGATGGTATGATCATGATGCTATGATTACAAGTTTATGGTTTTTTTGTTGTTTATATGATATTATGTGACATTCTAATCTGGATTCATGCTTATAGCCTATATCCATTCATAATGTTTCTCCAAATCATCCCTTTGTAACTACATCTTTGCTATCAATTTTTCTGCCATCTTGTATTGAGAGTATGGAGATAAGTAATATCAAGGTTCATGAACTTCTAGAGCTTACTTTCTCCATGTGGATCTTGTGTGAGTAGACATGCAAAATTTGAAGAAGGATTTAGATGAGCTATACTCTAAATCGATGTCAATCTGAAGTAGATATTTGGCTATGATATCGTGACAACCAAAACTCCTTGGTGCAAGAGCACCCACTCCACCATCATGTAATCAAGGAGTTCACTAAGGTAATTAGGACCTCTAACCATGCTTAGGAACATTAGTTTTGTCTTTGGATCACATTGTAAGACCACAGTTCCAAGATTGCAAATTTATAAGCCTCTAGCTAGCTATTGGTCATAAATGATCCCATATCTTAGGAATAGGTGTTAGCATGGTTATTTTTCATGTTTTTCATTTTTATATCCATTAGGGATCACAAAATAAATTCTTGGACCAAGTTTTGTCACTAGGGACATTATAATGCACAAAAAAACAAAGTTGGTCAAAAAGTTGCTTGACAACTTTTGAGCAACTTTTTAAAAAGTTGTTAAACATTCAAAATATCTTTCCCAAATGGCTAGTCAGTTCAAACCAACCTTGTAACTGTATTAGATAATTATTGATAAAAATGCCCAATCTATTTCCCAAATACTCAATGATAATTGGATCTCTGTACTTGTAGACTGGCCTTTTCTACCTGCAACTTGGTAATCTATTGGTGGATGTTCCACACGATTCCAACAGAGGCATAGATTGAATCTTTGTGCCTCACATTTGCTTCATAGACCATGTTTTTCACTCCATCTCTATCATCTCCATTGGAATTCTTTCCAACATTTTTATCATATTACTCGCTCCAAATACTCTGTGAGCCTCTATATACCCAGCCTCTTCACTTATGTATGGAACAAAGAAAGTGTAGTGTTCTCTATTAATATAAGCTCTGAATTTGTAGTGTTCTTATTTGTCTCAGTTAATTATATCTTAGGAAAAAGGTCTTATATTTGCCTTTAGATTTATAGTGGAGGTTTGGTGAGGCCACTAATATATTCTGGTCCTTGTATGTAGACAAAAATATACATGGGGAGGCAATTGAATCAGTCTTTGTTATCCATATGTATGGCATTGTTTTTCTTTGATTCTATCCACAAAGTTACTATCTTCCAAACTTGGTGGTAGGAAAGAGCTAATAGGCTCAGTGATTGATTGTGTTTTAATATTATGTCCTGGATGCTCTTGCCAAGGAATTGATCAACAAGTAGCCAAATAAGGGGTTATAGTTATATATCATGCATATTTCTTCCTCCTTCCCATTTTTTTGTATGAAATAAATCATGTGATGTACGAAAAAATGGTGTGGAGGTAGAAATGTGCATGATACCCTGAGTCTCACACCAAGCAATTATGCTTTAGAATCAAATTTTGTGCAGTTTAGAAGGCTCCAATGAGAGCAAATCTTTTGCAATAATTGGGACAGCCCGTCTAATTTCTACCAAGCATTGGTCCCAATTTAGATGAACATTTCTTCCCTTTGCTATCAAATTTATGGTACCACCATAGAAAATTAAGGGTTTTTGGTCAAAATTTTGACCAACAAAGGTCACACATTTTGACAATAGTTGGTCAATTCTATCATTGAATGTATGGTACCACCGTAGAAAATTAAGCCGTGTTGGTCAAGATTTTAACCAACAAAAGTCACAAATTTTGACGATGGTTGGTCATCTTTTCTATCGAAGGTTTGGCTTTATCGTCAAAAAAGTCAAGGGGTGTTGGTCAAAACTTTGACCAACAATGGACGCAAATGAGGAATTAAGAGTTCAGGCTGGACTAAGAAAATTGACGAACCTCTCATCGATAAGTTGACCTTTTTAAAGTCAAAATTTTGATGAATAATGACTATGATGAAAAATTGACTAAAAAAGATTGATGATAATTTTAGTCATCTATTCGACCAACTGTGGTCAAAATTTTGACCTTTTCTCATCAAAATTTAAGGCTAAATTTACTAGTGATTAGTGGAGTATATAAGGTTTTCTCTTAGGAGAAATTCTTCGAAAGGCAATTTAGGCAGGTTGGACAAGCATGGGTAGATCAAATGAAGGCTCAAGGTCCCCTATTATTTGAAAAATTGGGAAGCCTAGAATTGGATTCTCACAAGCTCAAGGAGGTAGCTTCAAATCATCAGACAACCATACTAAAAGCAACAAACAAGCTAACATGAGAGCAATTGGCCCTTCTGCAAGAGGTAATCGACATGAAAACAAATGTTGGCATTACTCATGGGATCCTCAAGATGAGAAAGGAGTTACTATTTCACTAGAAACAATCCTTGGAGTTTGTTATAGAAAGCTCAATGAGGTCCTCAAATGAGCTCAAGGATGTACATGAATTGGTGTAGAAGATCATTGAGAAGTTGTTTCAATATTTGAAGATACTACACATGGAGTCCTTTGTGTCCACTAATGGAAAGCTTGTGGATGTTGAGAGGATGAAATCAAAGTTCTTGGCATTTGTCAATGAATTCATTGACACACTCAACTTCCAAGTGTCCAAGATCTAGGAACTCTCAATAGCGGATACAATCCTAAGGAGAGAAACAAACAAATTCCAGTCAAGGGTTACCCAAATAGATGAATTGGCTAAGATGCATGACTAGTGGATTGTTCGAGATAACAACATCATTATTCCTGGTGTCAAAGAACTAGATAAAGTAACTGATGCCATGAAATCTTATAGAGCCAAGATAGTTACTCCGAAGAATACATGATGCTCTGATGCTTTTCCAGACACTTGTCATTCTCCCTCTTTTCTTTCTTTTTGTAGCCATTCATGGCATTTTGTCAGTCTTTATAATAGACAATGATTCAAGCTTGTTTTATTTTTAGCTTATTTTGTTTAGAGATGCTTTGTGAAGCAATCATCTAGTGTAACCAACCATTTTGAGAAGGCCTATAAATATAACCTTTTGAGAAGTTAATAAGATCAAAAAATTTACTTTTGGGAAAACCCCTGTAGTTGGGACTATTGTGTGTGACTCTTAGTCCATTTTTAGTCTTTTTGTTCATTAAGTTTAAGTATAACATATGGAATGAATGTGCTAATGTTGAGAATTGAATGAATGTAAATAAACTTGGTTTTGTTTCCTTCGTTCAACAAATTGTATGTCTTACTTTCTTTAGCATAAGAATCTCTTTTGTTCTCTCTCTTGTACGTTGTCATTTATGTGTTTAGTATAGTCTGTTGCATAAGGAAGATCAAAACTATTGGATGAAGTAGCTAAGGGATAGACAATCTAGGTATTGTCAAAACATTAGCTAATTGTATAAATTGAGAATTACCTATTTCATCATCTCTTCCTTTCCTATGGTCCATTCATTGCATTTTAGTTAGAATATATTTTATGTTGTGAGTTAGCCCCCCTTTCAATTTCCTAAGTTGTTTAAAGTGTTGAGCAACTTGGTATTTGGCTCTTCTGCTCTTTGGTTAAGAACATACCCCAAAACTCAAAAAACAAAATTCACTGCATATATTGCATTCAAAAGGGAGTTGTACCTTTAAATTTAGGGGTCTTTGATAGATAACTACACTGACCCATTCTATTTTTAACTTCTTTATCTTCCATAGGCCATTGGGTAGGTTAAGAGTCAAGGTATAAACCAAAAGATAAGGAGATAAATTGTTAACCAACATGATGCCAATGGTTCTTCTGGTGGCATTACAATGCTATAGGACCCAGATAAGGTGGTGGGCTTAGTAATCCTCCTCAATACCAATTTTGTGGTGATGAGTTTCACCTCCCAAGATGGTAGCTAGAATTTGTTCAACTACCTTTGCTCCCAACACTCAAAATGGTAGACTAGCTATTTAGGACAAGGCTACTAAAGTGGCTAATTCTATGAGATAGGAAAACATACTATGCATGAGGGATTTTAATACCCTGCTTTACCCTTTAGAGAAAATGCGGGGCTTGGAGGACTTTTCTAAAAGAATGCATGACTTGGAGAGAATCCTTAAGAGGAATGACTTGATTGATATTGAGATCCAACATCCTACTCTCACTTGGTTTAACAATAGATTGGGGAAAAATCTAATTAAGGTTAGGCTTGATAGGGCCGTTATCTCATCTGACTGGAACATTCTCCAACATACTTCCTTAAAGGCAGATCCAAGGACCATATCAGACCACTCTATGCTAGTTTTTTCATGGATGCAAAGTCATCCTACTAGATGAAGGCCCTTCATGTATGAGATCATGTGGCACTTGCACATGGAGTTCAGGGATTGTATTGTGCGGTGGTGGAATAATCCAGTTGAAGGAATGGCTATGTTCTGCATTGCTAGAAAACTTGAAATAATCTTCAAAGAGGTTTGAGGATGGAGAAAATCTTCAATTGGAAACATTTCCAAAGAAAAAAAGACTACTAAAAAGAAGTTGGAAACTCTTCAAAATCATCTGGCACATGGTAATGCTAATGATGAGAAACAATAGGAGGAGAGGGAGTGTTAGGACAGGTGGACGACCCTTCTGAATTTGGATGAAATCTTCTGGAAATGGAGATCTAGAGTCTAGTGCTTGGAGGAGGGTGACCGAAATACAACCTTCTTACATAGATTGGTGTCAAGGAGAAAAAATATAAACACCATAAACTTGATGGTTGATGATAATGGTAAGAGATAAATGAAGTAGAGGAGATGGAAGATAAGGCCAATAACTATTTCTAGGAAATCTACATCCCTCTAGTTGTTTAGTCCATCATTAGCATGCACAATAATATTTTAAGGTCATTCAAACTGGTGGTGAATAACCAAATGAATGAGGCCATGATTGGTAAGGTTAAGGAGGAGGATGTAAGCAAGGTAGTGTTCAACATGAATCAGTATAAAGTCCTAGGCCCTGATGGGTTCCCCCTAGCTTTCTTCAAAGAATTATGGAATATTGTTAAGTACGACATGGTTCACGTAGCTAAGGACTTTGCCAAAATGAGAAAACTGTTGAAGGAACTTAATCAAAATTTCATTGTTCTAGTCCCTAAGATGGATGACTCTAGACATTTGGAATATTTTAGACCCATTAGTCTCTGCAACATGATCTATAAATTTCTCACCAAGATAATGATTAACTACATCAACCCCCTTCTTGATAGGTTTATAGGACCACACCAGAATGGTTTTGTGCTGGTGTGACAGATCCTTGATGTGGTCATAACCAAACATGAGGTAATTCACTCTATGGAAAGGAGAAAGAACCTAGGTATGGCCCTTAAACTTAATATTTCCAAGGCTTATGATATGGTCAGGAGGGAATTTCTTTTTTCTATCCTAAATAATTTAGGCTTCAATTAGAATATTATCTAAATTATTAGGAATATTGTGAAATCTGTCATGTTTTCAGTTCTTGTTAATGGGGCTCCTAGAAGATTATTTTCTTCCTGCCAAGGTTTTTGACAAAGTGACCCCCTATCACCTTACCTATTCATCATTGTGGTAGAGGTGCTAAGTATAAATTTAGTGGCCATGGCTAACTCTGGTAGAATAAAAGGCACAAAACTTGCATCCCTCTACCCACCACAAATTATTTAGCAATTTGTTGATAGCACCTTCTTATTTGGAATCTCTTTGGTCCATGAAGCTAGGGAGTGGAAATCTATTCTGAATCAATATGTAGTGGTTTCGGGACAATGCATAAACTATCAGAAAAGGAAAGTGTATTTCTTCAACACTAACAATAGCCTCAGAGAAAAGGTGACTAGAATACTAGAATGCTAGGAGGTGTTTCTCCTAGATACCTATCTTGGTCTCCCACTCACAATTAAAGAAGTATCCAATTAGTATGGGAAAGGTCGAGTTGAACACTTTAAGAAAAAGATGGTGGTATGGAAAGCATAGATCCTAAGTAGTGCGGGGAAACTCCAACTTCTCTCAACATCTTTACAGGGCATTCTGGTGTATTTTCTCTCCATTTTTAAACTTCTAGGTAGATTCAGAGATATTATTCAAAAAATTCAAAGAAATTTCTTATGGTCATGTTTTCAAGAGAAGTCTAGGATGAGCTTCGTAAGCTAGGAAAAAGTCTACCAACCTAAGGCCCTTGGAGGTTTGAATATAAGGAGGATAGGACATATGAATAAGATCATCTCAGCCAAGGTCGGATAGAGATTGATGAAATCTCTAGGTAGTTGGTGCAACATTTCGAGGGCTGAGTATCTTGGAGGGAACCCATTCCATCACTTCCTATGGACCATTGCTCTCCCTCGATGTTCTAAAATTTGGAACAATGTGGTGCACACCCAAAAAAATTTGAAGATGGGTTGTCACTGGATTGTGGGGGATGGAAACAACATTGATTTATGGGAAGACCAATGGCTCCAAGATGACCCGCTCTTACACACTAGGTTCCAACCCTTGCATGAGACTTGTACTAGACATAATGGTACTCTAACTCTTAGCTATATCACCCGAGATCATCAATGGATAAGAATTTAGAATCACGAGTTTACTAGGACAGGCCTTGCCATGGAACTTTAAAATCTCCTTCAGTGTTATAGTATTCCCTGCACCCCAGTGGATGACTCTTTGGTTTGGAGACTTACCCCTTCGGGTGACTTCATGATGAAGTTGGCTTATCTTTGTTGTCTAAGGGGGGATGTGGCCCACGAAGATTGGAGGAAGGTCTAGCACCCATGGATCCTGCCAAAGATAAATTTCTTTTGGTGGACAACCTTGCATGGGACTATCCTCACAATTGATAATCTTCAAAGGAGATGATGTCAACTAGCTAAATGTTGTATCTTATGTTACCAAGATGTAGAATCTATCCCACACCATCTCATCCACTGCCTTTTTCTTCAGAGGTGTGGGGCAAGTCCTTCCATTGTGGGAGGTCCAGTGGTGTGTTGATGAAATCTTACAACAATTTGTTCACTGGGACATGCCATCGTATCACCCATATCTCAAAAATCTATGGATAATAATCTCACCATACATCTCATGGAAAATCTGGAAGGAGTGGAATTATAGAATCTTCAAGGACATAGCCACTACTAGTTCAGTGGTGGTCTAACAGGTTATCAGACTCCTAAAAGAACATAGTAGGATCTAGCAATGGAAGCCCCCCCATAAAACCTCCAAGAAGACTTGATATGAAGTGTGTGTCCTCTTGGGACTTAGGCCCATTGGTGGCACAATTTGATAACTACAAAGCTATGGCTAGGCATAGAATGATGTGACACCCCCTTGAAACATAGATAAAACATAATTTTGATGGGTCGGCCATGGTGGGAAGCACTGCAGTTGGGGGTGCCTTCCACAATTGTATGAGGGAACTGGTGGTTGCCTATACTTGCAACTATGGAGGGGGCTCAAACAATGAAGTAGAAGCCCTGGCTCTTCTATGGGGAATGAGAATTGCAAGAGTTGGAGGAATTAACAAGTTAGCAATTGAGGGGAATTCAATGTTAATTATTAAAGTTGTTAAAGGAGAGGGTCGAAGTAGTTGGAAGATCAAAGCGGCAATAGATGAAATTTGCAAGTTGATACCTTACAAGTGTGGGTACCCACTCAAGTTAAAAAATTATCCTTAATAGTGGTTGGCTATTATCAAGGACATTTAATATTATAATTTTCTGTAAGAAATTTTTTAAAAAAAATTTATAATCTTTATAATTAAAAGTACAAAGAAAAATCATTTTAAGCCTAAACCCTAACCAAAGTAATAATGTAATTAGCGCAATAATATAAAACACTTAAATTTCATTATTAAAAACTAAAGCTTCTAAATGAACAGTGTAGTGTTATTTTTATTTCGATGTAATGATTTTATATTTCAAAGAAAATGAAATTGACTTCCACTATATACATAGAAATGATGCAACAATACATCAAAATAGTACGTGTACACGTAAAATAGAATGGGGCGCTCTGAGGAAAAATAATTGAAAAAAAGTTGAAAAGATAAACATTTTAGGGTTCAATACAATTGGATCTAATAACTATTATACCCATATCATTTACTACAAAGAGCAAGGAGAAATGATGGGTGGAGATTATTTGATTGTGGAGAGCATATATGATGATTGATGATAAATAAAAATTAGAGAACTTGAATAATAGTATAAACACATTATATTTTGAATGATTAAAAAAACTAGAAATAAATGAATAGTGTACATAAATAATAATTTAAAAACTCAAAGCTATTAAAAAAATTAATTTCCAACTCCTTAATTAACAACTTAATTTTACTAAAATTAAAATAATTTTGTTTGATAAGTACACAATATTTTTATTTTGGGTCATCATTCCAAATTTAAATTCTATAAAAGTAAGATATGTTAGGTGCCCCCTAGAAGAAATATAGAATAATCTTATATTATTGCTACCATATAAATCCAAAAAAAGATGAATGTTATCCTAAGAGCTCCTTTCTTTTTTTCCTAACATGATATATGACTCTAAATCTATATTAATTGTCATGATCCTATTTGACATCACACTTAGCTTTTTGTCTTACTAGAGGAAAGACCTAGACTACTTTTTAGTCATGAGTAAGACTATTGAATACATTGCATATAATAGTCTTGTGTTAGTGCCACCATATGTACATTCAAAATAGATGAATGGTATTCTATAATGTCCTTTCATTTTTTTCTAATATTGAATACTATTTTGTATTGATACTAATTGTTAGGCTCTATTAGATGCACATATTTTTTTGTCTAATTAGAGGAAAGACTTAGACTACTTTTAAGTCTTTATCAAGACTATATAATGCATTACAAAGAATAAATTTATATTATTACTACCATATATAAATACAAAACCAGATGAATGTTGTCCTAAAAGGTCCTTTCCTAGTCTCCTAATGATACTAAATTGATGTTAACTCTTCCTATCACATTTGATACTTTTTGGGTTTGACTAAAAGAAACCGTGAATTACTTTATTCATATATAGGAATGCATTGTAAAAAATAAAAACTACAACCATATGATTACCAACATTGGTAAACCGAAAAATAGATGAATGCAATCCTAAAAGCTATACTGAATTGACATCCCATTGGTCGTACATAGACATTCCTCCAATTGGAGGAAAGACTTAGGCTACTTTAAGTCACGAGTCAACCCTAAAGTGTGCATTGCGGGTCGTTCACGTCTTCGCGTGCATCTTTCCGCACATATCAAATCTATGCAACATCAAAAGCCAAATCCATGTGTGCAAGTGAGCACCACGAAGTTGCATTATCGCTGTCATAAGAAATAAAAGTAACACATCTACAATACTTTAAATGCGAAAGAACTGGGCCAGGATTTCTACACAGCTAAGTCTTTTCTTATTTTAATTTGATGTTACGAAATATAAGAGAGTAATCATGCTCTTCGCAGCTCTCGCCTCCTCTCCGCTTATTCTCAGCTGCCTAGTTATGATTCCAACCTTTGAAATATAGTCGATTGGGCAAGCTTTTAACGATTGTCATAAAATTTAGAAATATAAATACATCAATGGTGGGGTATTTATTCAATGTGCTTATTACAACATATATTTATAAGAAACAACTAAACAAAAATTAGTAAGAATAGCTTACCAAGTGGATTCTTAGTGTTTCGAGTGGATAACGAGACATAAGTTAATACAATTTCTAACCAACATGTCAACTCATTTTCTGCTTTTGATATTAGTTTTTGTGAGAGTAGATAGATTTGATAGGCGCATACCATTGAAAACCCTTAAACTATCATGATCTTTCTTTGATAAAAAAATTTAATATAATTATGAATGGACACATTATTGAATGAATGACTCTTTTACATGATAAATTTTCATGTCATCTCTACCTTTAACCTAAAAATGTACCTTTTTCAACTATAATATATTATTTATTATATCTTATATTCGATTATATGTAATATTATTTTTTCATTTTAAATTATACATTACATTACACACACACACACACACACACACACACACACACAATGTTATAGTGGATGTTATATTTATATTGCATCCTTGATAATATATAAATAACATATTATATAAATTATATTAAGTATTATAGATATTATTTTATTTAAGAAATAACTATTTTGTATACTTTAGAATAATATATCTTTTGTAAATAAACCTATTAAAAATATGCTATTAAAATCTTTATAATTAAATACATATAACCTTCCAATAGGTTAGAGCTCACTTGACCCAAAAAATTAAACAAGGTCTATAATGAGTGTATAGTGGCTTTTAAGTTTCATTTTATAATCATGTGTGATTTAATAAAAATAGTAAGTAGTTGTAAATGATGCAACACTTAGTACTCATTGTATCTAGGTGATGCTCACAAAGGTGAAGCATCCAGACTTCCTAAGAGCTCACCCATCCATCCTAGTACTAGTCCAGCTCAAGTGCGCTTAACCACACAATTTCCTTTAAGGCTAAGCTCATTTTTCTTGCAATCTCATTGGAGAACATTCAATAATTGTTTTACCTTATGAGCCATTCATTATAAAACCCCTTAATCTCATCAATTAATGAGTAGGAGATATTTTTGTCGTAAAATCAAATTGTGATATTTGTTTCATGATTCCAACGTGTATTTTTAGGGTCAAACTAATTGACCCATGTTTTAGAAGTAATAAGTGCTCTCTCATATCAATGGTTAAAAAAAAAAGGAGGTAGATAATTGAAATTTTGATTTTTTAGATCAATTCAATCTTGTTACATATTTTTGAAGATTCAGTTGTCCATCTTAATTAGATAAATTCAAATAAGAATGCCTTTGACATAAATTTTAATCAGTTATCTTAAATCCATGATAGAATAATTATGTTAATCTTAAATTATAGATAGATTAAAAGAGCATGCATACATGTTTATAATACTAAAAAATTAATATGATGTTACTTTCTCAATAGCATTCAATTTAAAACATGGATTACAAAAAACTAGAACAAGTTTTAGAATATTTGTTGAAGGCCTGCTATAAATATGTGTTGGTAGACACACAATGTGGAAGCTCCATTGAATATTTTTGACAATTAATTGACTGTGCTATTCTAATTTATTCTGTTATTTACAATCAGTAACTTTGAAGGGATTATAAAAAATTAGATGTAAACAAATCAAGATAGAGCTCGAGCAATTTGAAAATGGCCAAAGTGGTGGACGATGATTTGGTGCTCCTCACGTTTACATGCTAGTAGGCTAAATGAGGTGTTGAGACATTTAGCAAGCTTTCAATATAAAGAGAAAATAATAACATTAATTACTTGTCCAAGGGAACTAGTTTGCCAATTTTATCATATTTCCAGTGAGAACATGAAGATGCACATATGTCATAAATGTATCCTACAACTTCGATTACAAAGACTCCATCAGTGAAATACATAACAAAATGTTATTTTAGCTTGAAATCCATTATCACTAATTAAAGACTTTCTTGGTTTAGAAATCTCACCCCTAACAGAAATTGCCCCCATTGCAGCGGCATGAAGAGTTCATTTCAGTCGCCACTTATGCTGCCACAGAGTAAGAAAGTAGGATTTGTCTCCATTGGGAGCCAACTTGATTAATAATCCTCCTTCACATGCCCCCTGATGCGCTTGTTACAATCTCTATGCTCTTAGAACTAGTTTTAGTTATCTCCATTAAACACGTGTGTGGGACCACTTATAAAAATTATTGAAGATAGGATGTATATTGGTTCGATATTATTGTTGTGAGAAATATTAAAATTTAAATTTAAACCTTTGAAATATTTCACTCGGCACCCTAAAATTGCTTGGCACGTGAAGGTGTCGAGTGCCAGTTTTACTTGGCACTTGATGGTGCTGAGTGACAGATTGCTCGGCACGTAAAGGTGCCGAGTGCTAGTTTGCTTGGCACTTACTCGACAACAATAGATGCAGAGTAAGCTCGGCTCCAACAACAAAAAAAAAAAAAACTTAATGCAATTTTAACGTGAATGCTTTCACCATTAAAACCAAAGAGCCATAGCTTTAACCTTTCAAATAAATTGTTCAAATGCAATGAATAGATGAGGAAGAAGAATGGATTTGAGTATGCCTGATTTCTTGTATTCAACTGAGATTAAAAACATTACAAATCTGGGAGCATTCGGCTTCAACCAGAAAACCCTAAATTTACCCTAAAACTGGAACAACTTTAATAACTTTAAAACTTTAAACTTGCAGCTCTAATGGCTGCATACAATAATGCTTGGAGCAACCACTGCATCAACAGGATGAATCCAATAACCACAAACTTATAGTATGAACAGAGGAAGAATCACGTGCAGCTGCAGGCACAAACTTTTTTCCTTCTTCTTCACTGCTCTTCTCTGCAACTTCTAATCTGATTTGCTTGATCTGCTCTCTTAATAGAATGAATGTTAAAACATTCCTTTTATCATATTCTTCCTTTCCCTCTCAACGTTCAAATTTCAAATCCTCACCTACCAAAATGAATGCCTGTTGTCCATGAATGCCTGTGGTGACCTGACAGGGTAGATGGGCATGGGGCTCGAGGACAAGCCACAGACGTTGATGTTAATTTTCAACACTCCCCCTTTGTCCTGAGACCCACAAACAAGGATCACTACTGATCCAAATCAACTACACCAAGACTCTGTCTTAGGTACACAAAAGTTCCAATGCCTAATGGCTTGGTAAAAATGTCTGCTAGCTGCTGCTCTGACTTGCAAAAATTCATTTTGATATCCCCATTCTCCACCAACTCTCTGATGAAGTGATATCTGATTTCAATGTGTGTGCTTCTCCCATGGAAGATTGGATTCTTGGATAATGCAATAGATGAGATGTTGTCACAATAAATTGTGGTTCCATCTCCTTGCCTTTCATTCAAATCTGTCAAGATCCTCCTTAGCCAAATTGCTTGACATGTTGCTGCATTTGCTGCTATGTATTCAACCTCTACTGTAGATTGAGCAACAATAGGTTGCTTCTTGGATGCCCATGAAATTACACCCGATCCCATCTGAAACATGTATCCACAAGTGCTCTTCCTATCATCTATACTTCCAGCCCAATCACTATCAGTGTAACCAATCAACTTGAATTCATTTGATGCAGTATACAAAATTCCAAATCCCTTGGTACCTTTCACATACCTTAGGATCCTTTTTCCCGCTTGCCAATGGGAATCCCTTGGGGTTTCCATAAATTTGGAAATCAGACTTACTGCATGCATTAGGTCTGGCCGAGTTGCTATCAAATACATTAGACTTCCAACCATGATCTTGTATAGTGTTGGATCCACTCTCTTGCTAGAGTCTTCCTTGCTCAACTTCAGACCTATTGTTGTTGGTGTGGGGGCTGCCTTACTGTTCTGCATTTTAAATCTCTCCAAGATCTACCCTGCATACTTTTCTTGAGAGATGAAGATGTCATCATGCATTTGTTTTACTTCTATGCCTAGAAAGTATTTCAAGAGACCTAGGTCTGTCATTTCAAATTCACTTTTCATGGCCTCTTTGAACTCACCAATTAGAGTCTTATTATTACCAGTAAAAATTAAATCATCTACATACAAGACAACAATCAATACATTACCATCTGCTGCCTTGATTTAAAGAGTGGGCTCACCATTTCTTTTGCTAAAACCATTGCTCATCAAATACGAGTCAATCCTACTGTACCATGCTCTTGGAGCTTGCTTGAGCCCATAGAGAGCCCTCTTCAATCTATATACTTTATTTTCTTCACCTGCAACTTCATAACCAAGTGATTGCTCTACATACACTTCTTCCTTCAATACAACATTTAGGAAGGCGGACTTCACATCCATTTGAAATACCTTCCACTTATGTTGAGCTGCAATTGCTATGACAGCACGCACAGTTTCCATTCTTGCAACTGGGGCATAAGTCTCATCATAATCTCTTCCATACTACTGTTTGTAGCCCTTGACTACCAGCCTTGCCTTATGCCTACCAATCTTGCCTTCAGCATTGCATTTGGTCTTATAGACCCATTTCACTCCAATCACTTGCTTCTTGGGAGGCAAATCTGTTAGCTCCGATGTCTCTTTCCTTTCTATAGCATTTATTTCCTCATCCATGGCATTACACCATTTCTTCTCCTTGATAGCTTCCTCAAAATATACTGGATCATTATGAGAAAATAATGCAAAATTTACACTCTCATCATAATCTTCATACCTTTCATCTTGGTATATCTCCCTAAGACTCTTGGTCTTTCTTGGTAACAGGGAGGAGAGTGTGGGATTAGAATCTTCACTGTTGTTGTTTTTTTGACTAGTTCGGTCTTCACTGGTACTCGGCACTGACACTCAGTCATGCCTAAAGGAGCTCGGAAATGTCTGAACCTGCTTGCCTTTTCTTCTATTTGCTCCTTCTTCTTGCTGTTCATCAACATCCTCTTCATTCATAAATGGCACTTTTCTTGAAGTGCTTGGTGACTCATCAATTTGTCCATACCAAGATTGATTTTCAAGAAATTCCACATCTATTGAAAGCATCATCTTGTTGTTCAATGGGTCATACAATCTGTATGCCTTTGATTCTGGGTTGTACCCTGTGAAAATGCATTTCACACCTTTGTCATCAAATTTTTGCCTTTTCTCTTTAGGCACATGTTCATATGCTACACATCCAAACACTCTTAAGTGTTCAACTATCCATCTTCTTCATGACCAAGCTTCCAGTGGAATTCTGTCACTGACTGCCTTTGTAGGACACCTATTAATTAGGTAAACTGTTGTTGCCACAGCCTCTCCCCAAAATTTAGTTGGGAGACCTTTCTCTTTCATCATGCTCCTTGTCATTTCAACAATGGTCCGGTTCTTTCTTTCAGCCACTCCATTCTACTGTGGTGTATAGCTCGCTGTGAGCTCTTTCTTAATGCCATGTTTCCTACAAAAGTTTACAAAAGAATTGGAGGTATACTCCCCTCCTCTATCTGATCTTAGGACCTTGATATAGTGTCCACATTCTCTTTCAGCCTAGGCTTTAAATTCTACAAATTTATCAAATGCTTCAGATTTATTCTTTAAGAAATACACCCATGTCCTACGATTGAAATCATCAATGAATGTCATGAAATAAGTACTCCCCCCAATGGAAGTAACTTGCATAGGACTGACTAGGTCAGTATGCACTAACTCTAATGGATATCTAGCCCTCCTAGAATTTTCAGAATTAAAGGGAAGCCTATGTTGCTTACCCAAAATACAAGCCTCACACTTGTCACAAGAATTTCCTATATGTGGCAAACCTTCTACCATTCTTTTATTTGACAATAAATTTAAACCAGCATAGCCAAGATGACCATACCTAAGGTGCCATAGCCATGAGGGGTCTTCAATCACACTCATTAGAGCTAATTGTGTGGGAGGTGCAGCACAAACTTGAGATGAGAAACATGTCTCTATCCTCAAGGGAAACATTCTGTTCTTTGTCATTTGAACTACTGCAAGTAGGTTTTTGCTCCCATCCTTTTCTTGAATGATACACATGTCATTCTCCATCAACACTTTGTATCCATTTTCAATGAGCTGACCAATGCTCATCAAATTGTGCTTCATACCAAGGGCGAAATGCACATTTTGTATTTCCCTTTTCTCACCTTTCTTGGTGCGGACCATAATAGATCCTTTGCACACAATTGGTAGGGTTCCATTGTTACTCATCTTAATTTTGGATTTGAAACTCTTGTCAATGAATGAAAAAAAGGTTTTATTACCACTCATGTGGTTGCTACATCCACTGTCGAGGTACCAAACCTTAGGGCTTCCTTCTTCACCAACATTACACATGATGAAGGTAGTGTTTTCACTTCCCATATTCATATCAGCCACATTTTCTTGTCCTGACTGATCTTTCTGCTTCTTCCAGCATTCATTTGCATAATGCCCATATTTATGACAGTAGTAGCATTCTATATTACTCTTATTTGAGTTGTAGTTTTTCTTACCTCCTCTTGAAGTATTTTGTGAGCTACTTGCTCCATCTGCTCTTCCTGAGCTTTCTACTGCAGCATTTGTTTGTCCTCCATTTCCTTGACCTCTACCTCTGGAGTTCCTTCCTGAGCCTTTTCTTCCTCTCCCCCTTCCTTTTGGATTTGACTGAGCCTTGAATGCTTGCTCTTGGGAAGATGAAGAAGTAGATCTATTGAACCTGTGCTCATGGGTTTGAAGTGTACCCATCAACTCATCCATTGTCAAAACAGTGAGGTCTTTTGCCTCTTCTATGGTCATGACCAAGTTGTCATATTTATGAGGTAAACTCCTCAATATCTTTTCCACTATTCTTTTCTCTTGATAGTCTTCTCCATTTGACTTTAGCTGGTTAATCACATTGGAGGTCCTTGAACTGAAGTTTGCAATTGATTCATTTTCCTTCATCTAAAGGTTCTCAAACTCCCTCCTTATATTCCATAGCTTTACAATTCAAACTTTATCAGTCCCCTTGAAGTTCATCTCAAGGATATCCCATGCTTCTTTTCCATAATTTGCTACTGCAATCTTTGGGAAAACTATCTCTGTCATTGCTGCCTCAATCAAACTCAATGCCTTAGCATCCTTCCTCCTTGACTCTTTCAAATGAGTCTTTTGTGCATTTGTGAGGGCAACATACTAAGTTGGATCAGTCACATCATTGAATCCATTAACCACAAACTCCCACAAATCATTTGCAACCATTATGGTCTTCATCTTCTTTGCAAATATATCATAATTCTGTCCATTGAATAATGGTGGTTGCTGCCATATCTTTCCTGCATCTCCTGCCATGTCAAATATCCCAAGAAAAAAAAATGCCCTAACTCACTATGGATGTGGGGCCTCAAAGCTCTGATACCATGTGAGAAATATTAAAATTTAAATTTAAACCTTTGAAATATTTCACTCAACACCCTAAAATTTCTCGGCACATGAAGGTGCCGAGTGCCAGTTTTACTCGGCACTTGATGATGCCAAGTGACAGATTGCTCGACACGTGAAGGTGCCGAGTGCGAGTTTTCTCGACACTTTCTCAACAACAATAGATGCCAAGTAAGCTCGGCTCGAACAAAAAAAATAAATAATAAAAACTTAATGCAATTTTAACGTGAATGCTTTCACCATTAAAACCGAAGAGCCATAGCTTTAACCTTTCAAATAAATTATTCAAATGCAATTAATAGAAGAGGAAGAAGAATGGATTCGAGTATGGCTCATTTCTTGTATTCAACTAAGATTAAAAACATTACAAATCTGGGAGCATTCGGCTTCAACCAGAAAACCCTAAATTTACCCTAAAACTGGAACAACTTTAATAACTTTAAAACTTTAAACTTGTAGCTCTAATGGCTGCATACAATAATGCTTGGAGCAATCACTGCATCAACAAGATGAATCCAATAACCATGAACTTATAGTATGAATAGAGGAAGAATCATGTGCAGCTGCAGGCACAAACTTCTTTCCTTCTTCTTCACTGCTCTTCTCTGCAACTTCTAATCTGATCTGCTTGATCTGCTCTCTTAGTAGAATGAATGTTAAAACATTCCTTTTATCATATTCTTCCTTTCCCTCTCAACGTTCAAATTTCAAATTCTCACCTACCAAAATGAATGCCTGCGGTGACCTGAAAGGGTAGATGGGTGTGGGGCTCAAGGACAAGCCACAGACGTTGACGTTAATTTCCAAAAAATGTAAGGCACTTAGTGGATGCAGAATATCTATTCAATAGAGTGAATTTTGAAAATCAATTGCTTTTGAACTAAGTCAATAGCTCTCTCTCACTGCTAAGGGATTCCCTGACTCATATGGGAAATGGGACCGAATGTAGAAGGGTAGGTGGAGAGTTGTTGCTGTCTTAGTTCTGTCGTAATTAATGCACAAGGAAATCCATGTAGCCATCGCAATCACTAAGTAGATCATTCCAAAAATGAGTTTTTCCTATCTTGTGAAAATGGACGAATGGATCGAATGCCATGGTCATCCATGTTTAAGAAGAAATCTATGTCATTGATTGAAGATATCAAGTCGATCACTTCATATAAGGGAATGCCTTCGGCATAATTACTACCATATATAAGTACAAAACCAGATGAATGTTGTTGTCCTAAAAGGTCCTTTCCAAGTCTCCTAATGATACTAAAAGTGATGTTAACTCTTCCCATCACATTTGATGCTTTTTGGGTTTAACTCGAAGAAACTGTGAATTAATTTATTCAATGATAACAATGCATTGTAAAAAATTACTTTATTCATAGATAAGAATGCATTCTAGAAACTACTAGCATATGACTACCAACATTGGTAAACCAAAACATAGATGAATGCAATCCTAAAAGCTATACTGAATTGACATCCCATTGGATGTACATAGATTTTCTTCCAATTGGAGGAAAGACCTAGGCTACTTAAGTCGTGAGTCAACCCTAAAGAGTGCACTACGGGTCATTCACATAATCGCGCATATCTTTCCACACATATCAAATCTATGTAACATCAAAAGCCAAATTCATGTCTGCAAGTGAGGGCAAAGGCTAAAACGTAAACTATTTTGTAGATGCCATATATGTCAATGCCAATGCCCATAGCTTCATGCCCCCCACGATTGTTGTCGTACATGACGCTGCGTCTATCCTTTCAGCCAATGCCACTGATCCCAAAGGCACCCGTCAAGCTCGTCAGACATTCCAGCCAATATGCATTTAGTCCCTCCTATGCCTTTAGTTTTGATTTTATTATTTCTTATATATTTACATTGAAGGTTGGTTTACTTATAGAAGTAGTAAAATATATGTATTTTTATAATAAATTATTTGTTTTTGAAATAAAGAGGATATATATATATATATATATATATATATGAGATATCAAATTTAATATTCTATATTATAATATACATAAAAATGTAATTTAGTAAATTAATAATAATAAATGAATATTAAAAGTTATTTTATAGAGGTGAATGTTAAAAAAAATTATAATATGAGATATCAAAGAGGATCTATATATATGAGATATCAAAATTAATATTTTATATTATAATATACATAAAAATATATTTTAATTTTTTTTTTAAATTATGTTCAATTACAGTTAAAAGTAACTAAATATTCATAAGAAATTTTAAATAAAATAAGGTGTGATTAGTCTTATTCTTATAATGAGTTTGAATAAAATAACAACTTTAATTATAAGCTTAAATAATATTATATTTAAGAATTAGATTAAAGTTCACTTTTTATATTATATTTAAAATAAATTTTCTTATATATGTAAAATTAATTTAAAAATTAGATTAAGGTTCAAGTTTTATATTATAATATTTAAATGTAAAATATATTATGTCTATTTCATACTGTTGCAACATAACATAAATCTATAGGTAATAACATTTTGTTAACTTAATAAATCAAAGGTTGTGTTTCAACTACTATATATCAATGTTTATTTGGTTCAAGTTATCCCTTCCTTATTTAGACCATTTTTTTGCTAAAAAAATAATACTTTCTAAATAGACTATGACTCCAATCATAAAAATTTATGAAACAACAAGACATAATTTTTCAATTACTAACATTTAAAAACTCTCCAATGTAGTCTTCAACCCCTATAAGTGAATGTATAGTTGATTAGAAGTTATCATGTCTCTATTTAGACTTTTATTGCAAAGAAAACATTAATAACTAGGTATACTATGATTCAAACTACACAACTTTATGAAATAAAAACAGAATTTTTTTGAATTACTAAGATTGAACCTTAAATACTCTACTAGCCTAGAATAGTCCATGTGTAAAAAAAATTAAATATAATTACTTTTGAGAGGCTCACACTTGAAGGTTTTACCTCTAGTGCATCCTACTGCTATAGTAATGTTGAATTTTTTGTTAACTTAATTTTCAAAAATTATCCTTTCTTCTACCTCACATTTTTAAAAAAATATCATCTTCCTCAATAAATGACAATTAATCTTCAATCAGTTGTAGATTACCAATAAGTTACTGCCTTGATCAATGGAATTTGATTGTGTTGCTCACTCTTTAATCACTAGCAATGTCAAACAAGTAGCCTTTTTAATAGGTGGCAATTCCAATAGTTAATCTTGTGTCCACCTTTATTCGAGTTTTAACTAAATAGATAAGTTCTCCATAGAGGTGTGATTCCAACACACATTCATACAAGACCCTAAAGCCTTATAATATGCAACTATCTTATTGATAGATCTAGTCGCTGCTCAATTGGATAACACAAAGTCACAACTGCTTCATAGCTGAAGATTAACGATCAACCACCTTATTTTAAATGTAAATATTTCCAACTAAGCACTCTTTTCTATTTAATGTAGAAAAGCCATTTAGTGTTGTAGGTTAAAAGGGGATGTAACATGTATTTGGACCCTTATTATGATTGGGCATGTATTTGTAGGTGTGCAACTAATGTCGAAGTCTCTGTAACTAAAAATATAGAACCTCAAAATTCTCATGACTAAGTGTAAGTTTGATGGGATATCACTGGTGCATTATGAATCTTCTCCCCCACCCCCACAACACGGTCTTCTTCTTTCTTTGACCTCATCATTTCCGTGCTGTCTTAGCATAGTCTTTGAAGGGTGCTAACTAGAGTTTTATTATGGTCCATGTTCTCATACCAAGTATTGGTGTTAGAGGATGTCTAACTTAATTGTGTTAGACTATGACTCCAATTATACAAATTTATGAAACAACAAGACATAATTTTTCAATTACTAACATTTAACAACTCTCCAATGTAGTCTTCAACCCCTATAAGTGAATGTATAGTTGATTAGAAGTTATCATGTCTCTATTTAGACTTTCATTGCAAAGAAAACATTAATAACTAGGTATACTATGATTCAAACTACACAACTTTATGAAATAAAAAGAGATTTTTTTTGAATTACTAAGATTTAACCTTAAATACTCTACTAGCTTAGAATAGTCCATGTGTAAAAAAATTAAATATAATTACTTTTGAGAGGTTCACGCTTGAAGGTTTTGTCTCTAGTGCATCCTACTGCTATAGTAATGCCTCTAGTACTAAAATGAGGGTTGAATTTTTTGTTAACTTAATTTTCAAAAATTATCCTTTCTTCTACCTCACATTTTTAAGAAAATATCATCTTCCTCAATAAATGACAATTAATCTTCAATTAGTTGCAGATTACCAATAAGTTACTCCCTTGATCAATGGAATTTGATTGTTTTGCTCACTCTTTAATCACTAGCAATGTCAAACAAGTAGCCTTTTTAATAGGTGGCAATTCCAATAGTTAATCTTGTGTCCACCTTTATTCGAGTTTTAACTAAATAGATAAGTTCTCCATAGAGGTGTGATTCCAACACACACTCATACAAGACCCTAAAGCCTTATAATATGCAAATATCTTATTGATAGATCTAGTCGCTGCTCAATTGGATAACACAAAGTCACAACTGCTTCATAGCTGACGATTAACGATCAACCACCTTATTTTAAATGTAAATATTCCCAACTAAGCACTCTTTTCTATTTAATTGTAGAAAAGCCATTTAGTGTTGCAAGTTAAAAGGGGATGTAATATGTATTTGGATCCTTATTATGATTGGGCATGTATTTGTAGGTGTGCAACTAATGTCAAAGTCTCTATAACTAAAAATATAGAACCTCAAAATTCTCACGACTAAGTGTAAGTTTGATGGGATATCATTGGTGCATTATGAATCTTCTCCCCCACCGCCACAACATGGTCTTCTTCTTTCTTTGACCTCATCATTTTCGTGGTGTCCTAGCATAGTCTTTGAAGGGTGCTAACTAGAATTTTATTGTGGTCCATGTTCTCGTACCAAGTATTGGTGTTAGGGGATGTCTAACTTAATTGTGTTTGGCTTGCATATGTTAGAGTTTCAGGATATTCTATACTCTCATCTATGGTCCAAGGTGATTAAAAGGTCGACAGAGAAATAGGGAGGCATTGGTATTGGTGCTTTGTGAGATAAGGCATTTATGGTCTTCAAGGCCCAATGCATAATGTTTGGCAGCTTGACAAATAAATTAAACCACCCTATGCAGGGGATCTATGTAATTGGCATTTTGTACATCTCTTTAGAGACTCGACAAATTTAGTCTGGTAATTATAAGGAGCCTAATATGTTATCAAATGATAGAGTTAAAATCTTTCAAAGGTCTGAAACTAATAATGCCTCTGGCCTATGACAAAGATGTAGAGGCATAAGCCCATGACTGTGAAGGAAAAGATCCCATTTGGTGTCCATGATTTGGTAATTTATCTAGAGCATGCAATCTCTTATCCAAGTACTTTCTATAGGCTTGATTATTTTACGAGAAGAATCATATATATTATATAAGTACAATGTTCATATTTTTTAAGAGGTGCCAGATAAATTAAAGGACATTTTAAATTTCAGTAGATGTCAAATGATAATGACATGACCCCTGCCCACGTACACTATTAAATGATATTATTCTATTGTGTGCTAGCTCCAACCCAGTCTGCAATCTTTTAACAAACTATCCACATCTACATTTTAATCACTTTATATTCTCCTTTTTCCTGTTTTGAGAATTTGACTGAAGTAGACTTTCACGTGATTTGGCCTTTCTTCTTTGTGCTCAGAAAGGTTGTCAGATGAAACATTTCTACAAATATGCGAAGAATGTTTACAGATTTATCTCTTAATCAATTCAGATCAAAGGTACTAAAATTTATGCAGTTTCTTCCTTGGAAAACATTTTCTTACCATTTTCGTTCATACTCTGGGATTCATTCAAGATAGATTGTTCTAAGGTCTAATTATTTGTTTGCTAGATGGTTGTTATTGGGAATTGTGTTATCTTTTGACTCTTGCACAAAAGTTCATTTCTAAAACTCCACTGTAAAAAAATAACTTTTTAAAATCCATCTACTATAATTTAAAATTGATTTTTATCGCATTTTCTCTCAAGATTATTTCATTTGAAGATAGTATTCTTTATTATTTTCATAGCTTACTTTACAATCACAAGAGGTGCCTGAAGAGGTATCATTCTAGCAATTTTCCAATGACAACCGTTTTTCTTGTTACACTGTGTCATTCTGATTTGCATTTTTTGTGCTCTCACTAACAATAGAATGCAAAGACAACTTCTTGGGCACTTGACTAGTGATAATGTTCATGAAAATAGTTTTGTTACATGTCACAATGAGAACTCTCATTCTAGTGCTATTGAGAATGGGAAGACTAAGAATAAGAGCTTTACTACAACTTTCTCCAGTTCCATATGTAAGACTTTGTTCTCATAAATTTTACTCTTATGATTTTATTTATAAATAATGTGCTTATATTTATTGTCAACTTCCTTTAATGCTCCTATTCTTTCAAACTCGATCTCCTCAAATATTTTTGCACATGGTTTTCCAAGCTACTGATCAATAGCTCCCAACTGATCTACACATGCATCTGGAAAGGTGGCCATGAAAATGTCTGAATTCTTGTGAGACCCGACATATTGATTCTCCTAACAAGTCACAATCTTCTTCTAGTTATCCTCAGGTTGCGAGGTTCAATATCTCAATATTTTGTTATATTAAATCGTACAGGCGAGGGGTTGCATCTCCTTGAGTTCTTCTCATTGATAACTATTAATTTTTCACTTCCAATATAAGCTAATTGCTGGCCTTAATCAATCGTATATTTCATAAACTGCAGCCTGAGAGTCTTCAACAATATCTGTAGACGATCCCAATATTTGATGGCTTATAAAAATATTAGTGAACCGTCCTTGGTCTATCCCAAGTATCACGCTTGTATTGTTTATCATTTTGCTTCTCCTTAGTCTATAAATGTCTTTTTGTCTGGTCTTCTATTTATATGTATGGTAAAAGGATGATAATATCTATACATATATATGTTTCCTGGGATCCACATTTTGATGTTTAATGCTGCTGACTGATTTTTACTATTTATTATTTTCTTTATTTTATTATGATTCGATGTTGTTATTTCTATCTGCATCTCCTAATCAGATTCAAAGTATGATTTCTAATGTAGAAAATGACGTGTTTGAATGATTATAAAAAAATAATATATCTCTGTCCCTAAATTTATGTTCCGGCCCTGTCTTTATTTGCTTCGTTGTCTTGACTATATTTTTTGAGGAAATAATGATATATTTAGTTTATGGTAATAAAAGTTCATCCCATTTTATATGTTTATTTCTACAAGTGCGGCAATCTGGAAGATTTGTTGATCCAGGATAATCTGATCACATATGAGGATCATTTTAATCTGTAAGTTATCTTTTATGTTCCCATTGAGTTTTCTTATTTGAATTACATAAGGATGTGATAATTTTATAGGCTAATTTTTCTAAGCATCTCTAACAGATGTTTCTCAATGCACAAGAATAGAATTGTGAATGAGATTGGAATTGCAATAAAGCCAATCCCACCATAGATTGATCAAACTATTTATTGTAGATAATAGGATGAAAGTCCGTGTTTATGGTTGTGTGCTATAGAAGTTGCAAAATAAAGAGGTTGATGGTTAGGCAGGGATTATATCAATTGCAAAGAATTTTTTAACAAAATGCAACTTGGCTTCCTTATCTAGTAATCTATTATTTACATTTTCTATTTTTGATGTTTTAATGTTCATTTCCACCTATATAAGTAAGCTATCAAGAGTATATAGTAAAAGAACATTCTAAAAATTATTTTCCTATAGTGTTATATTTGTAGGGGCAAAAGCTTAATTTTTTAGAAACACGATTATATTGTCTTTTATTCTTGATGGGTAGAATACTATACTAATAAACTATTCTAAATAAAATTAGTATTTTATTTTATCATATGTGATAACTATATGATTTCTAGGTTGGGTTGGCTGGAGTCTTTTATGATCATCGTTGAATTTAGTTTGAACTTTGAGTTGCTGTGAAAAATATAGTTGTAGATGGAAAATTGAGACAGGAAAATCATAAGTTGAAATAGTTTCTTTTCTTAATTTATTGGGCCATATCTCTTGTGTGAGATACATCACTATCTGCATTTCTATTGCTGGAAGCATTCTTCAACTACTATTGGGGTGTTAATGTATATTTGTAACAATAGAAATATGCTAGTTAAAGTGGTCTTTGTTTATAATGGCACCACTAAACATTAATGACAATTCAAAAATCCAATTCAAGGTGACTTAATACTTTCTGAAAGCACATGTAGAGTTGGTCAGTTCTACAAAGTACTTTGATTAAGGTGTTCCTTGGAGTCTGGTTGTGAGCTTCTACATTTTGATTATCACTATTCCTCTGTAATTCAGAGTCTTTGTTGCCTAAAGTGATTTTTGGATTGCATCTGTGCATGGACTTTGATCTAGTGGGAGAGTACATCGTTCTTTTTTGGCTGATTATCTCTTGCCTTAATTTTTTCTTTTAAATGGTTGGATGTAAGAGTGAGATGCTCTATTGTTGGAAAAAAAAGAACTCACCTCTTATGAGCATGATTGGTACACATTACATCCTTACATTTTGTTGAGTTGTCATTTTGCATGATGCTTAATGGCAGGAATTCTTTCGAACTCCTCTCTTGAAAAGTCAATCCAAGAATCAACTCCAAGGTTCAAGGCAATCTTGCGACCTACTGGAATCTACTTAGTTGAAGATAAATGTGAATGTTCACGAGAAGGCCTTTGTTGGTTCAAAAACTTCGGATGAGATGTAGAATCTTCTTACTATCAAAAGACTAAAACACACACAAAAGAACTATATTTTTTTTGTATTTTATGTTTTCAATGAATGCAATCTAAATATGCAGCTATATGAGTTCCTAATTTAACCAAGTGTTTGAAAAAGCAAATAACGAAGATAGAGTAACAAGAGATTTAAGAAAATAACATGAAAAGTAAATCCTAACAGACATAAACTATGGAAACAACACGTTTGCAAGTTAAGCTTTCAAAAATATCGGTAGGTAATCAATGAAAGTAGGAGCAACGCTTCCTTAATTCCACTAATGCAATCATTTGTGAGAATTCAGTAATCGTAAGATGTTTCACTTTTCATCAAATTGCAAGGCCACAAATAATGCCCTCATGCAAGACAAAAAGCTATGAAGTAACAAAATGGGTCATCTCTTCTCGAACTAGATACGTCAGCAGAATTTATAGACCCGTAGCAAACATAGGAATTAAAAGATCACACAACAAAAAAATAAGCAATAAACTTTTGGCTCAATCACATTCCATGAACATACATCCACAAAATATAACACACTTAGGCAAGAATCACTACACTCTAAATGCAAGCACCAAAAGCATATATTATTGCAAAATAACGATGACTTGGAATACATGTTATATTCTTGAATTTATAAGAAATCTTCTCCTTAATTTTTTTTGAGAGTGAGAGATATCTTTATGTAATCATATGCTTCTAAATTAATAAAACAAACTAATTATATACAAACAGATTATCTAGTTGGTGCTTAGTAGGACTCCATCCATTTTATATCATTAATTGGATGCATGAGCCTTTACATGTCATAAAACAAAGAAAACATGAGAAAATAAGAAGAAGAAAGCCATGAGTTGATGTAGAAGTGTCTTGAAGTACTAAAAATAGAAGCTCCATCTTTACTAGGCATCCGTATGAGTTAAACTATCGTCAAAATACCTTTTCGATGCATGGAAAGCTCTAATTTTGGAACTAGTAGTTAACTGTTAGTGCACCTCTGAACTCTCAAAATCTTCCAAGACACTGTTGCAAAAAGCGCAGTAGTGCACCTGGTGCACCTAGCGCAGCAGTGAACCTTTGAGACCAAAAATGCAAAATTTTACCAAGTGTCAAAATTGAAATTTTGGCTTCTAGATTTTGTTCCCCTTTATGCTAGAGCTATATCTGGATATTTGCCCTTGAATTTCTCTATTGTCTTTGTGACCTATGCAGCTATGCCACATCTAGTAAATCTAAGGCATTATATTTATCCTTTACTTTTTGCCTATAGTTATCCACCTCTATACGGGTTTCAGCAAAATCTTGAAGTTTTGTGTCAAGCTCCAACAAAGCTTCCTCTATTCTAAATGCCTGTTGGATATCATCATCATTAGAAACCTCATCAAAATTCTTCCAGAATCTCTCAATTACTACCTCTACAAGTATTAATTTCTCCCGTGCATCATCTTCAAAAATGTCCAAACATGCATCAGTATAGTGTTTCTCAGATTCCAAAATTTTCTCTCGGGCTTGGTCCTTGAGCTTGTAGATCTCCATGTGTAATGATTCCATAACTTTATTAATATCTACTATCTTCTCAATCCAATCATCTAATTTATCCAACTCATCAACTGTATATACATCCACGAGCATCCGATACCTCTACCCTTTTATTGCCTATAATGCCTGTAGATCTTTTCGTCAGGTATGCACCTCATCCATAAGACCAAAATATCTATTCAAAATTACTACCATCTTATCTACATTCTCTCGCATAACATGTAGTAGCTTAATATTTCCTTGGATAATTAGTACACCTTTCTCCTCAAAAATTTCCTTCCACTGTTGACAAGCTCTCAAAAATGGATCCAATTGGGTTGTTCCCTTGTCTCTTCTCTCCAAATTTGTATTCAAAGTCTCCTCTAGATGTTCAGGATCTAAGGGACCAACAACTTCACTTAAGTATCCTTTTAGAATTTCATTCTATTGCCGAAGTGTTATCAATTCTGACCCTTCCTATTCCAAACTAATAAATACTTCCTTCATTCCCATTGTGACCATTAGATTGGATGTGTCCAATGTAGGTTTCTCGAGCATAACCTCCCTGATTTGATAATCTTGTGTGGTCAAATATTTGACTTCTACATCTGGAGGAGGGATAACCACTTGTGCAAACAAATCCTAGTTCTGGTCACTGTTAATAAAAGCTAATGGTCTTGCATCCGTTGATGGTGACCCAAGTTTCCTAAGAACCTCAATTAATTCTATCATATCCTCCTCATCTGCATTGAATTGCTACTTTTTATTTCTTATCATTTCTTTCCTCAACCATCTAGGGATATGTTTCGTCAAATTTTTTCCATTTGATGATGAAGGAGTTATTTCATCTATGCTCTTTCCTTTATCACTCCTCTCTAGAGTCTTTTCCTTCTATGAGGGATCTTCACTGGGAACTTCTGTATCAGTAGAATCTACAGTCCTCACCTCAATGTCTTGGGAATTTTGCTGAGGATATTCAAGCATTAGTCCTTCTTCAGACACTTCATTGATGGATATTTGTTGGGGTTCTTCCTCTTGTTCCTTTTGAACTTGTTCTTCTTCCGTGTTTGGTGGTAGAGGAGTAGCAGAACCTTTATCTACAGAGAATGCAACTTGCATTGGGGAAGAGGGAGTAATTTTAGGACCTTGTAGCTCTAGTGGCATCTGATTCCAATCCTCCTATTGTGGTTGATTGGTTGGGGTATCTCTAATCTTGTCTCCCACCAACCTAGTGCCCATAGGCATGAAATCAAAATTTGACACTTAAAGGTATCATTACCCTCAACATCATGCTCATCAATCGAGTGTTACATTTCATCTTCAGATGTTGTTGATTGAATGATCTGCTTAGGAATGAATGGTGGTGTGAGTGTTGAGCTTCTTCTTTGTTCTTCTTCTGTGGCTTTAGCAAGGTGAGTCCTTTGGATCAAGGTTACATTATCCTCTTCATCCTCATCATCCCCTTCTTCATCTCCTTTAGGGATAGGTTCAGGGATTGATGGGATAGGAACCACTTTCTTGATCACCCTTTGCCTCTTTATCACCATTTTTGGCCTTACCGGTGATTGGGCTCTAAACATAGGGATGGTAACCTTCTTCCCTCTACATTTGGTTGGATGGGCTTGTGCATGAAAGATCGTTGTATTCAAAATTGGATCAAGTTTGAATGGTTTCTTGATCCAATCCTGCGCCAATTTGATGATGTGCCTCATCCTATAGTTGATATCTGATTTTTTTTCTCTATCTATCTTGACATTCATAATGGCTTGGCCACCAATCTTATCTCTCTTAAATAATTGATCAAGTAACTCCTCTAAGTTTTGTTGTACAATCTTTAATGGTACCTTTATCTTCAAGGTCTTCTCTTCCAAATACAAAGTCATCCTACAATAATCCCTTATGTAGACATCATAGTCATTTGTTGCATTCATCCAATGGTCTTCAAGGGCTTCTCCATGATTAAATGTTTTTCTAGCTAAGTATTGTACTCTCCTGATGTTATCAAAATAAGGTCTAGGGGAGTTGTACTCATCCAAGGGATACTGATCCCATTCACACTCAAAAGAAGGAATATCTTGCCTCCTAACCACCCTGAAAGGTCCTATAGTCAAAGGCCATGTCCAACATATTTTATGTTTTTTTCTAACTCTGTCATATGCAGACAAGAGTTGTCAAGAAATCTCTAAAAGAATGAGTCTATCACTGGGATATCTAGGGAGCTTCCTAGGGTTGAGAAGTGTACCCACTACCCTTAACTAAGTGAAAGTTCTAAATTGGATATAATAAGCTCCAACCGATGCTATTTGTGCAGCTACCTCTTCTAATATTCTCTTTGCATAATCTCTTTCTATAAATCAAATTATGGTGAAGATGAAAACATCATTCACAATTCTATATTCTTTTCTTTTCTTTGAAAGCCTCTTCTTCACTAGCTGAGGGTATATAATATATGGCCATGCATTGGCATCCTGCATGTTTCCCTTGTAGAGTCTTGGATAATCTGTTGCTCTCGCAGCTAGCAAGTATACCAAATAAGAAGTCGTATAAAATTTCCTTTTGTTCTTTGCTACTACCAACTGCTCACCCAAATTCTAACTAAGAGTAGAAGCCCAATCCAATGGCATCTCTACTTTTTTATTGTCTCAATAAAGTGCACCATGAAAATGTTTAGGTGTCTGACTGCTGACAACCCCATTACTCTACTCAAGAGTATGATTGAGTACCCAATATCATCCTTCATGTACCCTCTTGTCATGTTAACTTTGCTAGTTTTTTTCCCAAAGGAGTCTTTTCTATAAGGTACAAGGATTGAATAATCTCTAAAGCTTCATCAGTATGTTCTCGATACCATCTCTCCACTATCTCATAGGTTAGCCAAATAAACTGATACCCCCTTGGGAGATGGAATACTTTCCCAATGTTATAAGGTTGTAGATTGAGGATGATCTCTCCCATAATACTATTAACTACCCTCTCCTTAAGAATAAAATGTTCTACAAGTGTCATGATCATCTCTAAAGACTACACTAATACGGGGTGTGTTGCTGCATTGATGAGCCCTGATCAGATTAATACAGATATCATATCAAACCTCTTTTTAGGTTGGTTTCATAGTTTCAAGAATTTTCCCAAATCTTTGTGACCCAAATCTGTATCTTGAATCTCTGAGTTGTCATCCTGAAACTATGATTTTGTCAGAATACTGTAGAACTTGAATACTATTGGTTTCGGTGTCATTTTCTCAACAAGGGAGCTTGACAAAGATGCCATAATATCTACAAGAAAGTACATCCATTAGTTCATAATTGAGTGAAACATGATTAATTTACACCCTAATATTGCCCCAGACAAAACCTAAAAAAACTAGAGCATTCTAAAACACACACAAAAAAAAAACACTTGAATTTAAGCTAGAGTGCAAAAAAAAATGGCATAGAAGGAACGTGCACTTGATGCATAACCCATTTTGAGTGTGGAGGTTTTAAAGAGTTCAAGGTTTGCATGAGTGCACTTGGTTAGGAGTGTTGATGCATACCTTGAACTAGGCTTCTTTTTTGTTTATTAAGTTTTTTGAAAGGAATTTCGGTGTGCATCAGTGTACCTAGGTAGGTGCACTGATGCGCACCCAAATTTTGGCTTAGCTTTTACTTTTTAAATTATTTTTTTATGTTTTTAAGATTTTTTTTATAATACAAAATGTGCACATCAGCACACCTCTTAAGGTTCATTGGTGCACAACTTTTGAGTTTAACACTTGTGTTTTTGCAAGGGAAGGCGACGGTGATGCGGACCTCAAAAATGTGAAGCTATGGAAGCAATGAGTTAGAGAATGAAAGAAGACAAGTGAGGAGAAGGAAAACCCACTTGGGTTTATATAAGTTTTAAAGACAATTGGCCTAGCTACACAGGTGCACAACTACCCATTAATAATGTGCACAATGCCTATCTCCAAGTTTTGGTGCACTAGGCACATTAAGTAGGTGTTCCTACTGTGCATTTTTATAATTTTGGTTTATTCTTTGTTAGAGCTTTTTCTTTTGATAACTGGTCTTCTTGAATAGGATGTGGACATAAAATAGGGCTCTAGGTGAGACCTGAAAATGACTCAAACCCTGGACTCAAGCTCCAAAAAAAATCCAAAAAAAGTAGGGGGTCCCCATTTCTGATTGAAATGTGGCATGCATTGTGGAACCACAACAAATAGCCCTAACAAAAGGAAGAAATGAAAAAGGCATTTCTTCATCAACAAACATTCCTCTGACATGTGTCAAACACCAACTAAATCTTGAACATTCCAAGCATATTTCAAATGATTTCACAGTTTAAAACATCAGGATCCAAAGCCTCCAAGCTTAGTGTGTGTTCAATGTATTTATCTCATTCGATATCTCAAAATGTAGTCTATCAAAATCTCTGACAACTTGGAAACAATCTTCCACCCCATCTGGCTCATTTGTCAAGAATCTTCATGAAAGATGTTTGTCGATCCTTTGTCTATCCAGATGAGAGAATTAGTTCGAGGGCTCTTAGCAGGTTGTCACTTTTCTTTTGAATTCCTTGGGAAATCTTTTGAATACTTTCTTCTCATAGCTCACAATGTCACCATCTTTATTCTTCGATGAAGCAGTTGTTTTGATATTGGATAGCTTATTTGGATGCATATCCATTTATTGGATTACCCCTTTCAGACCTCTTAGAATCCTTTAGTCTTAACACCATTAACTTTTTTTTTTGTATCTTGACCACGCTTAGATTGTGTGGCCAAGACATTAGTGTTGTTTCTTGGATTCAATCTTTTTGTGAACATCCCTTGCATTCCTCTTTTAAGAACCTTTTAGAAGCTCTCATGCCAAATAATGATCTTAGAAATTCCTCCAAGAAGACCCTTCTATTTGAACCAATGGGGTTTGGACTTTCCCTTGCTACCTTTGATCTTGGTTTGACAACACCTGAGATAACTGATTTTGTTAAGTTTGTAAAGTGTTGAGAACTTTTTGATCTGCAATTCTGAATTCAATACTAAAAGTCTCCTATTACTATAAGAAACATCCACTCTTCAATTGATATATGATACAAAATCATCAAAATATTTTGACAAAGAAATACCTCTTCTTGAAAACGGGACCAAAAGAATGGTTAGTGCAATACATCAAGATAAAAATCTTGAGTGCACCTACCCCTTGGACTGACACAACTCTGAAACAAACACATGACTAAAAGAAAACATGCAACTAAAAAGAAAACACACTTGCAAAAAATAAAATCTTTTTAAAAAAAAAAATTTTAGGCCTCAAAGTAATGCTTCAAAAATTACCTATTGACTGGAAATGAAACTAATTCCCCCTATAAGGAACTCAGCCTAAAAGTGTTTTCTCCTAGAATTTCCATGATCTAATAATGACCAATCCACAAGTGTTGAAACTTCGTGTGGCTGCCTGACTTTTCTTTCGCCTTATCCCAAAGTAGAAAAAGATTAGATATTCTGAAAGATTTTATCGTGGCCCTCTTTTCTAACCACCTCTTGATGACTACTTGATGTTTTTCCACGTTCTTTAAAGAATCTATCCATTTTTCATCCATCTCCAAAAGATTCGTCAACCTGATTTGCACTCTGTCACCATCTTCAATATACCCACTCATGAATTTCAAAAGAGGGATCCTAAGATTGAGTGGGAATACTGGCTCTTATCCATAAACAAGTAGATATTGAGATGTTCCCAAATCATTCTTAACCCTTAATCGGTCCATCCATAGTGCATATTTGAGTTGTGTATGCCAATCTTTAGGATTCTCTTTCAACAAACATCTTATTACTGTGGTCAAGTTTTTATTTGTAGGTTCTGCTACACCATTCCCTTGTGGATAATAATTCAAAGAGAATTTTATGATGACCTCATTTTCTAGTGCCTATTGAGTTAAGAATATTGACGCAAAAGCTGATCCATTATCACACACTAGGGAGAATGACATCCCAAATCTAGTAACAATGTGTTCTTCTAAGAAACCCATAACTACCTTAGCCATGCAATTTTTGAATGTCTCTACTTTTTTCTAGCGCATACAGTAATCAGTAGCTGTGAGAATAAAAGTATGTCCAATTGATGATGGTAGGTTCACTGGACCAATAAAATCTAGCCCCCACTTTACGAAAGGGCATATCTCGAATATTGGTTTGTAATGGCATTGTAGGATGTCTTTCTCTATTAGCACTAGGATAACAAATATGACAAGTACATACATTCTCAAAAGTATGTTTGAATATTGTGGGCCAGAAATAACCCAATCTTAAAATCATATGAGTAGTTGCTTCTGTTGAACCATGTCTTGTACCATACATATCATGAAACTATTCAAGAACTTCTTTTACTTCCTCACATCCCAAAAACTTTAGGTAGATCCCTTCATAGTTCCTTTTATATAATTTTCTATTATGTAGCATATAGGATTCACACTTCATTTTGAGTCCCCTACACTATGAACTATTCATCCAACTAGGATACTAATTTTTTAAAAGATAGTAAAAAATATCTTGGTACTAGATATCTATTACTATACCTCGGTCGATATCAACTTGAGATACTACAATCTTCTTCTGATCTTCAATATCTATTTCACCATAAAATCTAAACTTATTTTTCATCTTCAATTTGGTTATTTTCTATCATCTTTGATAATCCTTGGCCTCTAACTAACCTCATGGGTTGGATTTCTAAGTCAAATTCTTGAAGGATGGCCATCCATTTCCCTCGTCTTTCACTGAGTTCATTTTGCATCAATAATGTCTTAACTACTAGATTAGGTAAAATTACATATACCTTGCTTCTCAATATGTAATGGTGGAACTTCTTTACTGGTTTGATTAAAGAAAAAGACTGTTTGTCAAGGTTGGAGTATTTTAACTCCACATTTTTGAACGGACAGCTCATAAAGGCAATAGGTCTTTCATCTTCCTTTTCTTTCTTCTATGTAAGGATCCCAACACATGAATGTTCTAAAGAAAAAGAGTATATTTTGATAGGTAGTCCATAATCTTGACTCACCAACATTGAGGCCATGGAAATGGCTACTTTGATATCCTCAAATGATTTCTTAATCTCTAGAATGCATTTTGTTTTAGCTTCCATTTTGAATAAATCATTAAGGAGATGAACTATTTTAGTGAATTCGCTTATGAATTTTCACACAAAGTTTATCATCCCAAAGAAAGACCTAAGTTCCTTTTGACTGTGAGGAGGTGACAATTTTAGAATGGCTTCAAATCTATCAAGATCAATAGAGATTCCTTCTTCTGATATGATATGACCTAGGAGTTTTCCTTTAGTAACCCCAAATGAACATTTCTTGGGATTGAGGGATATGCCGTATTTATGACATCTTTTGAATACCTATCTTAAATCAGCAATATGAGTGCTTCGATCCTTTGAAAAGATAGCTAAGTCATCCATGTAGATGACTATGCACTTTTTTATTAATCCTTTAAAAGCTTCATCCATGGCTTGTTGAAATGTAGCCCCTACATTAAATAGCCCAAAAGGCATTCTTCCGTAAGTGAAAGTTCCCCATTAGTTTTGAAGGCCATCTTTAGCCTATCTTCTTCATCAACCATTACCTAATTATACCCTGAATATCCATCCAAGAAAGACATCATCTTTGAACCATTTATAATTTGTAGGACCTCATCTAAGCAAGGAAAACGATACTTGTCCTTTTGAGATGCAAGGTTCAAGTTACGAAAATCTACACAAAGACGAATCTCTATGGTCTTTTTTCACACAAGAACCAAATTAGCCACCCACATAGAATGGTAAATGGGGAAAATGATCTTTGCATCAAGTAACTTCTTAACTTCCTTCATTATTAGTGGTTCAATGATAGGATTAATAGGTCGCTGCCTCTGACAAAAAGGCTTTGCATTTGGTTTAAACTGAATGTCATGCGTAATAATCTTAGGATCATATGTTTTCAGCTCTTCATAGCTCCAAGCAATGACATCCTTATACTCTGAAAGTAATTTAAGCATGTCTTCCCTTTCTTGTGTATTGCATGCTTTCTCGATCCTCACCATTCTAGGATCATCATCAGTACCTAAGTTGTATGAGTCACATTCCTCGATTCCCTTTTCTTTGACCATTCTTTGGTTAACTATTGATTCGTCATGATAAAAAATGCATTCTAACTAAACCATTCCCTTAGGAATAGTGTTAGTTTTTAAGTTCAGGATCCCATTTTCATACTCAAGTTCATCATTCTTAGGTTTGTCATCTCAAGTGTCATCAATTTATTTCCCTTCAAAGTGGCCATTTCACATGATAAATTTGAGTATATGTTGATCATCTTGAAAAACTTGGAAGTTTTTGATATTGTCCGGGATAGATGGAGTAGCAACCAATTCTACTGAAAATATTTTCAATTTCATTCTTTTTTCTGGTTGTAATGCACTAGCTGAAATAGCAAGGGCATTTTCTACCATGTTTTTCCTCCTTGGAATGGACTTTATGTTCAAAGCATCAAAATCATCCATTAAATCCCATACTCTCTTCCTGTAAGCAAGCAACCTCTTATCATTGTAGGAATATAATGATTTCACTTGTCTTATCACTAACTAAGAATCTCCTTCAACTATGAGAGTTGTAATCCCTTTCTCTTATATGAAAAAGAATTCCTCGGATCAATGCTTTGTATTCTACAATGTTAATAGTACATCTAAACTATAATTGATATGCAACATAGAAAGACTTACCTTTTGGGTTGACCAACTCAATAGCTATGCTGACTCCTGATTTTCATTTGGAACTATCAAAGCAAAGCATCTAGATCAGATATTCTTTGGGTTTTCTAACCTTATGTTTGTTTATTCTCAGCTTCTCTTTCTCTTGGGCTTGAAAGGATTGTCTCTTGGGTACCCACTATAATCTTTTGCGAGGTGGACTTGATGATTTTCCATTCTTGTTCCTTGATACCGTGAGTGTATGTTTTTCTTGTTTTTCTTGAATTTCCCCTATTAATTCCTTAATTTCATCCACTTTAGTTTTTGGATGAATGACTACTGAAGTCCATCTTGGACCTTTTACGTACCATCTTCTTCTTTGAATTTTGATCATTCCTGGTGGAGGGGAAGACAAGCCCCCACTATCCTAAGAGGTATCACTATATGATGTGTTTAGATCTTCAATTCCCTCTTCAACCTTTTCCATAGATTCATATATGTTTATAGGACTTTGATTTTTCGTGGGTTCATCTTTTGGAATGTTATCACTCTTGACTCCCATCATTTGGGTTAATACTTTAGTGACTACTTCTTGGCATGATGAACATTCAAAATTTGAATGGCTAACTTTATGCAATCAGCAAAACCCTAGGAGAAGTAGGATACTGGGGTTAGCTTCTTCTCCTAAACATTTTAGATTAGCTACCATGTTGTCTATGAACTATGTTACAATCTCCTACTTTGGGATTGAAACCTTGGATTTTTCATCTTGATCATCTGATGTCTTGGTTGAAGTTATATCAAAAGCCATTACTTTGTACAAGCCCAAATATGATTGCAAGAATGTGACCTCATTTGGTGCATTATATTTCATAATCACTGTTTTTAACTTTCTCTCTTCATTTGGGTATGTGTAGGATCATGGTCAACCAAACTATGGCCTTAAGTGGCAGTGAAAAACTAGCAAATCGGGGCTATGTCAACTTGACACATAATTTTAAAATGGTTCTAGAATTTATATCAAAAAGTTCTACGAAAATAATTTGTAGGAAATTGAATGTAGTTTCTAAACTGCTAGGCCTTATCTAGAGAAAAAATAAATTGATTGGTCAAAAGTTTGGATTTTAATGCAGTACTACAAAAATTTCAGGGTTAAAATAAAAGTAGGTGTATGTTTGACCACCTTAATCAAAATCAAATGATAATATTTTTTAATATAATTATATATATATATAAAGTAGACTCATGCTCGGATGTGACGCATATTTTTGGGTATTTTTATTCCAAATAAATAATTTAAAAAAAACTCTCGTGTCTGACCACCTTCAGTAATAAAAATCTTTACCAATTTTATTTTATTTGTATTTTCCTTATACTAGGTGAAACATAGAATGTGACACAACTTTTGGATTTAAAAAATGTTATACCATTTGAAACTTATAGCTATTTTTCAATTAGTATGTCAATCAACACTTTACAATCATCTTCACTGAAAATTAACTAACAAATAATTCTTGAACTTAGAATTTGACAACAATTATATCAATGGAATCTTGAGAGTGTTATTAAAAAACCTTTTTCATTCCATTCAATTTTGATGAAAATAACAATGTCAGATGGCTACCTGAAGTTTGAGTGTCAGTAAAACCCTTCTCAAACAAGTTTTTTGGGTTGACCGAATAGGCTTGCTAAATACCAAGCCTAATTAGATACCTGAATTCAAATCAGGTATCCAATTTCAAATCAGATGAAATCGGGTATCCGATCATCTCCAAGATTTTTCAATAGAAATTTGGATGGAAATTTGAGAGGAGAGATTTTTCCCAATGTTAAATTTGGAGGGAGGGAAATTTCAGAGGAAATAAATTTAAGAGGGAAACTTTAGAGTGTTTTTGAGGGAAATTTATTTGAGGAAAGTGTGAACATTGATATTATTATTATTAACTATTATTATTATTATATATGATTATAATTATTATTATATTATAGTAATATGTATGCTTATTATTATTAAATATAATATAGTTATCAATATAATTTTTATTATTATAACTAAATATAATATAGTAACATATATGATATGTTAGATTATGGTGACTGATCGGGAAAGTACTGTACATACTATTTGTAGATTCACCACTAAAATTATGGCTAATTTATGGCCGACATGTTATAACCCTAAAGTGGTTAAATATTTGTATAAAAGGGCTTAGGATTAGGGATTGTATTAGAGACTGATGTGAAATTGCTTCTTGTGGTGGTATTGAGCTGTAAGGGATTATGGATTGTAATCAAGTTGTAATTACTGGATTGTAATAAGATCGAACTTGCTATTTGGTGGATGTAGCCTAGGGATTGGGTGAACCACGTTAAATCTTGGTGCCTTGTGTTCATTTCTATGTGATCTATTATTTTTTTATTATTGGTTATATTTGCATGTAGTTTTTATTTCTATCCATGGTTTTATCCTAACATGATAAATATTATTATTATATATATATAGTAATATTATATGATTATTATTATATATAATAATATATATGGTTATTATTATTATTAAATCTATAATCTAGCAACATATATGATTATTACTGCTATATATTCTATTAATATATTATTATTATATTAAAATATACAATATTATATTATTATTATTTATAATATTGTCATAAAATGCATCAAAAGAGGTCATAGGTTAACCTATAACCACTTTCGATGCATTCCCAATGGGTCCCTAGGGGTCCTAGTGGTCCTAGGGTTATACATTGTCATGAAATGCATCGAGAGGGGTCATAGGTTAACCTATGAACCCTCTCAATGCATTCTTGTTAGGAATAAGGTGTTTCAACCTTGGATAATTCCTATTCTTATTATTTGTTTTGTAAAATATATTTCTTGCAAATAATGATGATGTGTCGGCATCTTGAATTGTGTATAAGGAGATCATTGCTAAAATAGTTATGATAGATTCAATGACAAGTGAAGACATGTGGCAACTAATAAATTTGAGTACTATATACTCTACCCCAATAGTGGGGTTCCTATTTTCATGAAGAATGGTAAAACCCTAATGCAGTTACCTTTGGGAGTAGCCCTAAAGTGAAGCGCATGTTATAAGCATTTTTAGGGTTGCGAAGAGTAGCGATGCGAGAAAGTGTATTGTTGGTACTATGAGTTGCTACTAGAGTCTTATGTTGTCGCTGTTGAACTTGCATTTCAACTGTATTGTAACTTTGTGTTGAAGATAATACATTGTGCAGGTTCTGGAGGGGTGGGGTTGTTTTACTGAAAGGATTTTCCCCACCAGAAAATCTATGTTATGTGTTTCTTTCTCTATCTATTTTATTTATGCTTGGTTGGCTGAAATATTATTATTTACATGATATTGAATCTGTAAGTGTAAAATATTTTAATAAGATTTGCACCATACTTCTCTTAAGAGATTAGTGTACGAAGTTATTTTTGCACCTGCGTTTCATTAGAATTCTAACCAATCAAATGCATCCGTAAGGGTCCTAGGACCCCTAGAGACATATGTTATCACACAATATGTCAAAAGGGGTCATAGGTCATCCTCTGACACCTTTTCACCCATATAAATGATTATAACATGTCCCTAGGGGTCCTAAGACCCCTAGCGACATATGTCATCATGGAATGTGTCGAAAAAGATCATAGGTTATTCTATGGCCACTTTCGAACAATATAAATAATTTTGATATGTCCCTAGTGATCCTAGGACCCTTGGAGACATATGTCATCATGCAATGTGTTGAAAGGTCATCCTATGGCCCCTTTCGACCCATATAAATGATTGTAATATGTCCGTAGGGGTCTTAGGACCCCTAGAGACATATGTAATCATAAAATGTGTCAAAAGGGGTCATAGGTCATCCTATGGCCACTTTCCACTCATATGAAAGATTCTAATATGTCCCTAGGTGTTCTAGGACCCTTAGAGACATTTTTCATCATGGAATGTGTCGAAAGGGGTAATAGGTCATCCTATGTCACCTTTCAACCCATATAAATGATTGTAATATGGCCCTATGGGTCTAGAACAGCTAGAGACATATGCCATCATGGAATGTGTCAAAAAGGGTCATAGGTCATCCTATTGCACCTTTTGACCCATATAAATGATTCTAATATGTCTGTAGGAGTCTTAGGACCCCTAGAGACATATGTCATCATGTATTGTGTCAAAAGGGGTCATAAGTCATCCTATGGCGCCTTTCGACCCATATAAATGATTCTAATATGTTTGTAGGAGTCTTAGGACCCCTAGAGACATATTTCATAATGAAATGTGTCAAAAAAGGTTATAAGTCATCCTAGGGCCCCTATCGACCCATATAAATGATTCTAATATGTCCCTAGAGATCCTATGACCCCTAGAGACATATGTCATCATGGAATGTGTCAAAAGGGGCCATAGGTCATCCTATGGCCCATTTTTACCCATATAAATGATTCTAATATGTCCTTACAGATCCTACAACCCCTAGAGACATATGTCATCATGAAATGTGTCGAACCATTTCAATCCATATAAATGATTCTAATATGTCCCTATGAGTCCCATAGGTTGAACTATGAACCCTTTCTACACATTTAATGATGTCATATGTCTCTAGGGGTCTTAGGACCCTTGCGGACATATTAGAATCGCTTATATAGGTCAAAAGGGGCCATGGGATGTCCTATGACCCCTTTTCACACATTCTATTATTACATATGTCTTTAGGGTTCCTAGGAGCACTAGGGGCATCTATCATCATGTAATGTGTTGAAAGGGGTCATATGTCATCCTATGGCCCCGTTTGACCCATATAAATGATTATAATATGTCCCTAGGGGTCATATGTCTTCATGGAATGTGTTGAAAGGGTTCATAGGGCATGCTATGACCTATGACCCCTTTCGACCCTTATTATTATTATTAAATCTATAATCAAGTAACATATGTGATTATTATTGTTATATATTCTAATAATATATTATTATTATTAAATATAATATTGTCATAAAATGCATTAAAAGGGGTCATAGGTTAACATATGACCCTTTTTGACACATTTCATGACAACATACGTCACTATGGCCCCTAGTGACCCCTTTCAATGCATTTCCAATGATTCCTTAGGGGTCCTAGCAGTCCTAGGGAGATACATTATCATAAAATGTGTGGACAGGGGTCATAGGTTAACCTATGACCCCTCTTGATGCATTGGAAAAAGCCAAATGCATCCCTAAGGTTCTAGGAGCCCTACAAACATATGTCACCATGAAATGTGTTGAAAGCGGTCATACGTCATCTTATGACCCCTTTCGACCCATAAATATGATTATAATATGTCCCTAGGGTTCCTAGTACCCCTAAAGACATATGTCATCATAGAATATGTTGAAAAGGGTCATAGGTCATCTTATAGCCTCTTTTGACAAATATGAATCATTATAATATGTCCCTAAGGGTCCTAAGACCCCTAGAGCCATATATCATCATGGAATGTGTCGAAAGGGGTCATAGGTCATCCTATGGAACCTTTCAACCATATAAATGATTATAATATGTCCCTATGGGTCCTAGCACCCCTAAAGACATATGTCATCATGGAATGTGTCCAAAGGGGTCATAGATTATCCTATGGCCCCCTTCGACCCATATAAATAATTGTAATATGTTCTTAGGGGTCCTAGAGCTCCTACAGACATATGTTGTAATAAAATATGTCGAAAGGGGTCATAGGTCATCCTATGGCTCGTTTCAACACATATAAATGATTATAATATGTTTGTAGGTGTCCCAGAACTGCTAGAGACATATGTCATTATGGAATGTGTCAAAAGAGGTCATAGGTCATCGTATAACACCTTAAAACCCATATAAATGATTCTCTAGTGACATATGTCATCATTTAATGTCTCGAAAGGCATCACAGGTCATCCTATGGCCCCTTTTGACCTATATAAATGATTGTAGTATGTTCCTAGGGGTCCTAGGGCCACTAGAAACATATGTTGCAATAAAATGTGTCAAAAGCGGTCATAGGATTCGACCCATATAAACTATTGTAATATATCCCTAGGGGTCTTTGAACCCCTCACGATATATGTTATTATGAAATGTCTCAAAAGGAGTCATAGGTCATCCTATGGCCCCTTTCAACCCATATAAATGATTATAATATGTCCCTAGGGGTCCTACGACCTCTAAAGACATATGTAATCATGGAATGTGTCGAAAAGGGTCATAGGTCATCCTATGGCCCCTTTCGACTTATATAAATGATTCTAATATGTCACTATGGGTCCTAGGACCCATAGAGACATATGTCATCATGGAATGTGTCAAAAGGGGTCATAGGTCATCCTATGGCTCTTTTGACCCATATAAATGATTGTAATATGTGACAAAATGTGACAAAAGGGCTCATAGGTCATCATATGACCCCTTTCGACCCATATAAATTATGCTAATATGTTCTTATGGGTCTTAGGACCCTTAGAGACATATGTCATCATGTAATGTGTCGAAAGGGATCATTGGTCATCCTATGGCCCCTTTTGTCCCATATAAATGATTCTACTATGTCCTTACATGACCTAGGACCCCTATAGACATATGTCATCATGGAATATCTCAAAAGGGGGTCATAGGTCATCCTATGGCCTGTTTCAGTCCATATAAATGATTCTAATATATCTGTAAGGTGTCTAGAACCCCTAGAGACATATGTCATCATCGAATGTGTTGGAAGGGGTCATAGCTCGTCTTATGGGCCCTTTCAACACATATAAATGATTCTAATATGTCCCTACTAAGGACATATCTCATCATGAAATGTGCTGAAAAGGGTCATAGGTCATCCTATGGCCCCTTTTGACCCATATCAACGATTCCAATATGACCCTACGGGTCTAGGGACCCCTAAAGACATATGTCATCATGGAATGTGTTGAAAGGTGTCATAGGTCATCCTATGGCCCTTTTCAACCCATAAAGATTATTCTAATATGTCCTTAACGGACCTAGGACCCCTAGAGACATATGTCATCATGGAATGTGTCGAAAAGGGTCATACCTCATCCTATGGCCCTTTTCAACTGATATTAATGATTCTAATATGTCCCTAAGGGTTTGAAGACCCCTAGAGACATATGTCATCATGAAATGTGTCGAAAGGGGTCATAGGTCATTTTATGGCTCCTGTTAACCAATATAAATTATTCTAATGTCCCTAGGGAACTTAGGGCCCTTAGAGAGATATGTTGTAATAAAATGTGTTGAAAGGGGTCATAGATCATCCTATGGCCTCTTTGGACCCATATAAATGATTATAATATTTCTCCAAGGATTCTACGACCCCTATTAACATATGAAATTATTGAATGTGTTGAAAAGGATCATAGTTCAACCTATGGCCCCTTTCTACCCATATAAACAATTGTAATATGTCCCTAGGGGTCCTAGGGCCCGTAGTGACATGTTGTAATAAAATGTGTCCAAAGGGGTCATAGGTCATCCTATTTCACCTTTCAACCCATGTAAATGATTTTTATATGTCTCTAGGGGTCGTAGGATCCTTAGAGACATTTGTTGTAATCGAATGTGTCAAAAGAGGTCATAGGTCATCCTATAGCCCATTTTGACCCATATAAATGATTATAATATGTTACTAGGGCTCTTAAAACAACCAGAGACATATGTAGTCATGGAATGTGTCGAAAGGGGTCATAGGTCCTTGTATGGCACCTTTCGACCCATATAAATGATTATAATATGTCTGTAAGGGTCATAGGACCCCTAGTGACATATGTCATCATTAATTGTGTCGAAAGGGGTCATAGGTCATTCTATGGTACTTTTCTAGTTATATAAATGATTATAATATGTCCCTAGGGGTCCTAGGACCCCTAGAGACATATTTCATCATAGAATGTGTCGAAAGGGCTTATAGGTCATCCTATGGCCCCTTTCGACCCATATAAATGATTGTAATATGTTAGTAGGGATCCTAGGGCCCCTAGAGACTTATGTTATAATAAAATGTGTCAAAGGGGATCATAGGTCATCCTATGATCTCTTTTGACCTACATAAACTATTAGAATATGTCCCTAGGGGTCCTAGGACCCCTAGAGACATACGTCATCATGGAATGTGTCGAAAGAAGTCATTGCTCATCCTATGGCCCCTTTCAGCCCATATAAATGATTCTAATATATCCCTATGGGTCGTAAGACCCCTATAGACATATGTTGTCATGAAATGGTTTGAAAAGAGCAATAGGATGACTTATGGCCCCTTTCAACCCATATAAATGATTCTACTATGTTTGTACGGGTCCTAGGACCCCTAGCGACATATGTCATCATGGAATGTGTCGAAAGGGGTCATAGGTCATCATATAGCCCCTTTCGACAAATATAAATGATTCTAATATGTTTGTAGGGGTCCTCGGACCCCTAGATCCATATGTCATCATGGAATGTGTTGAAAAAGGTCATATGTCATCCTATGGCCGCTTTCGACACATATAAATGATTGTAATATGTCCGTAGAGACATATGTCATCATAGAATCTGACGAAAGGGGTCATAGATCATCATATGGCCCCTTTCAACCCATATAAATGATTATAATATGTAACTAGGGGTCTAGGGCCCCTAAAGACATGTTGTAATAAAATGTGTCAATAGGAGTCATAGGTCATCCTATGACCACTTATGACCCATATAAACTATTGTAATATGTCTCTAGGGTCTTAGGACCCCTAGAGACATATGTCATCATGGAATGTGTGAAAAAGGGTTATTGATCATCCTATGGCCCCTTTCAACCCATATAAATGATTCTAATATGTCTTTATGGGTCGTAAGACCCCTATAGACATATATCATCATGGAATGTGTCGAAAGGGGTCATAGGTCATCTTATTGCCCCTTTCAATGCATATAAATGATTCTAATCTGTCCTTAGGGGTCCTAAAAAACCTAGAGACATATGTCGTTATGAAATGTGTCGAAAGGGGGCATAGGTCATCCTATGACCACTTTTGACGAATATAAATGATTCTAATATGTTTGTATGGGTCCTAGGACCCCTAGAGACATATGTCAGCATTGAATATGTCGAAAGGAGTCATAAGTCATCCTATTGCCCTTTTTCACCCATTTAAATTATTTTAATATGTCCCTAAGGGTCATAGGGCATTTTAAAGACATATTTTGTAATAAAATGTGTTGAAACATGTCATAGATCAACCTATGGCCTCTTTTGACACATATAAATGATTCTATTATGTCCGTAGAGGTCCAAAAACTTTGAGAGACATATGTCATCATCAAATGTGTCGAAAGGAGTGATAGGTCATCGTATGGCCCCTTTTGACTCATATAAATGATTAAAATATGTCCCTAGGGATCTTAGAACCCTTAAAAATATTTTTTGTCATGGAATGTGTTGAAAAGTATAATAGTTCATCATATGTGTCATTTTGACCAATATAAATGATTATAATATGTACCCAGGGGTCATAGGACCTTTAGAGACATATATCGTCACAGAATGTGTCAAAAAAAATCATAGGTCATCCTATAACCCCTTTCAACCCATATAAATGATTGTAATATGTCACTAAGCCTCCTATTACCCCTTTCAATCCATATAAATGCTTCTAATATGTCCCTAGGGGTCCTAGGACCGCTAGAGACATATTTCATCATGGAATGTGTCGAAAGGGAACATATGTTATCCTATGGCCCATTACGATCTATATAATATGTACTTAGGGGTCAAAGGACTCCTAGAAACATATGTTATCACAAAATGTGTCAAAAGGGGTAATAGGTCATCCTATGACCGCTTTCAACCTATAGAAATGATTGTAATATATCCCTAGGGCTCTTATTGCCCCTTTGAATCCATATAAATGTTTCTAATTTGTCTCTAGGGGTCCTAGGACCCCTAGAGACATATGTCATCATGGAATGTGTTGAAAGGGATCATAGGTCTTCCTATGGCCCATTTCGATTCATATAAATGATTGTAATATGTCTCTAGGATTTTTAGAACCCCTAGAGAAATATATTATCATAAAATATGTCAAAAGGGGTCATAGGTCATCCTATGGCCCCTACAACCCATATAAATTATTCTAATATATCCCTTGTGGTCCTAGGACCTCTAGAGACATTTCATTATGGAATGTGTCAAAAGGGGTCATAAATCATCCTATGGCCCTTTTTGATCAATATCAATAATTCTAATATGTCTTTAGGGGTTCTAGGACCCTTATAGACATACATCATTATGGAATGTGTAGAAAGGGGTCATAGGTCATCCTATGACCCCTTTTGAACCATATAAATAATTCTAATATGTCCCTAGGATTACTAGGACCCCTAGAGACATTTGTTGTAATAAAATGTGTTGAAAGAGGTCATAGGTCATTGTCTAGCCTCTTTCGACTCATATAAATGGTTATAATATGTCTTTAAGAGTCCTAGGAACCCTAGAGACATATGTCATCATGAAATATGTCGAAAGGGGTCATAGGTCATCCTATGACCCCTTTCGCCCATATAAACAATTATAATATGTTCTTAGGGGTCTTAGAACCCCTAGAGACATATGTCACCATCTAATGTGTCGAAATGGGTCTTAGGTCATGCTATGGACCCTTTCGACCAATATAAATTATAATTATATGTTTGTAGGGGTCCTAGGACACATAGAAACATATGTCATCCTTTAATGTTTCAAAAGGCCCCTTTTGACCCATATAAACTATTGTAATATGTTCTTAGGGCTCCTAGATTCTTTAGAGACATATGTTGTAATAAAGTGTGTTGAAAGAGGTCATAAGTTATCCTATGGCACCTTTCAACCCATATAAATGATTATAATATGTCCTAAGGGGACCTAAGACCCCTAGCAACATATGTCATCATGAAATGTGTCGAAAGGGGTCATAGGTCATCCTATAGCCCGTTTTGACCCATATAAATGATTCTAATATTTCTCTAAGGCTGCTAGGACCTGTAAAGACATATGTTGTAATAAAATGTGTTGAAATGGGTCATAGGTCATCTTTTGACCCCTTTTGACCCATATAAACTATTCTAATATGTCCCTAGAGACATATGTCATCATGGAATATGTCAAAAGGGGTCATAGGTCATCCTATGCTTCCTTTTGACCCATATAAATGATTGTAATATGTCTATAGGGGTCTTAGGACCCATAGAGACATATGTCATCATGAAATGTGTCAAAAGGGGTCATAGATCATCCTATCACACCTTTCGACCCATATAAATGATTATAATATGTCTCTAGGGGTCCTAGGATCCCTAGAGATATATGTCATCATCCTATGGAAACTTTTGACACATAAACAATTATAATGTCCTTAGGGGTGCTAGGGCCCCTAGAGACATATGTTGTAATAAAATATGTTGAAAGGGGTCATATGTCATCCTTTGACCCCTTTCAACCCATATAAACTATTGTAATATGTCGCTAGGGTTCTTAGGACCCCTAGTGACATATGTCATCATAAAAAGTGTTCAAAGGCATCACTGGTCATCCTATGGCCACTTCCAACCCATCTAAATGATTCTAATATGTCCCTAGGAATCTTAGGACTCCTAGAGACATATGTCATCATGAAACACGTCAAAAGGGATCATAGGTCATCCTATGACCCCATTTGATCCATATAAACTATTGTAATATGTCCCTAGTTGTCCTATGACCCATAGAGACATGTCATAATGGAATATTTTGAAAGGGGTCATAAGTCATCCTATGGCCCCTTTCGACCTATATAAACGATTGTAATATGTCACTAGGGGTCCTAGAACTGCCAGAGACATATTTAATCATGGAATGCATCGAAAGGAGTCATAGGTCAACCTATGGCACCCTTCTACCTATATAAACAATTCTAATATCTCCATAAGGATCTTAGGACCCATAACGACATATGTCATTATGGAATGTCTCAAAAGGCATTGAACGTCATCCTATGGTCTAGTTTGACCCATATAAATGATTATAATATGTCCCTAGGGGTCCTAGGACCCCTACAGACATATGTCATCATGAAACATGTCGAAAGGGATCATAGCTCACCCTATGGCTCTTTTCAATCGATATGAATGATTCTAATATGTCCCTAGGGGTCCTAGGACCGCTAGCGACATATTTCATAGTGCAAATATGTCGAAAGGGGTCATAAGTAATCCTATGGCCCCTTTCGACCCATATAAACGATTCTAATATGTCCCTATGGGTCTTAGGGCCCCTAGAAACATATGATATAATAAAATGTGTCAAAAGGGGTTATAGGTCATCCAATGACCCCTTTTGACCCATTTAAATGGTTTTAATCTGTCCGTAGGGGTCTTAGAACCCCTACAGATATATGTCATCATTGAATCTTTCGAAAGGGGTCAGAAGTCATCCTATGGCCCCTTTTGACCGTTATAAATGATTATAATATGTCTCTAGGGGTCCTACGAACCATAGAAACATATGTAATCATGGAATGTGTCAAAATGGGTCATAGGTCATCCTATGGCCCCTTTTGACCCATATAAACAATTCTAATATGTCTGCAGGGTTCCTAAAACCCTTAGAGACATATGTCATCATGGAATGTGTCGAAAGGGATCATTGTTATCCTGTGGCCCCTTTTGACCCATATGTATGGTTGTAATATGTCTCTAAGGGTCTTACGACCCTTAGAGACATATGTCATCATAGAACGTGTCGAAAGGGGTCATAGGTCATCCTATGGCCCCTTTCAACCCATATAAATAATTGTAATATGTCTGTATCAGTCTTTGGACCCATAGAGACATATGTCATCATGGAATGTGTCAAAAGGGGTCTAGGTCATCCTATGACACCTTTTGACCCATATAAATGATTATAATATGTTTCTAAGGGTCCTAGGATCTGTAGAGACATATATCATAATGGAATGTGTTGAAAGGGGTCATAGGTCATCCTATGGCCCCTTTCAACCCATATAAATGATCGTAATATGTCCCTAGACCCCTCGCGAAATATGTCATCACAAAATTTGTTGAAAGGTGACATAGGTCATCTTATGACCCATTTTGAGCTATATAAATGATTCTAATATGTTCATAGGAGTCCTAGGATCCCTAGATACATATGTCATAATAAAATGTGTGAAAAGGGGTCATAGGTCATCCTATGGCCCCTTTCAAACCATATAAATGAATATAATATGTCCCTAGGGGTCGTAGTACCCTAAGAGACATATGTCATCATGAAATGTGTTGAAAAGAGTCATAGGTCATCCTATGGCCCCTTTCAACCTATAGAAATGATTATAATATGTTCGTAGGGGTCCTAAGATCTCTAGCGACATATGTCATCGTGAAATGTGTCGAAATGGGCCATAGGTCATCCTATAGCACCTTTCAACCCATATCAACAATCGTAATATTTCTATAGGGATCCTAGAACCCCTAAAGACATATATCATCATGAAATGTGTCCAAAGGGGTCATAGGTCATTCTATGGCGGCTTTCGACCCATATAAACCATTCTAATATGTCTGCAGGAGTCCTAGGACCCGTAAAGACATATGTCATCATGGAATGTGTCAAAAGGGGTCATAAGTCATCCTATGACCCCTTTCGATCCGTATAAATGATTCTAATATATCCCTAAAGATCTTAGGACTCATAGAGACATATCTCATCATGGAATTTGTTAAAAGTTGTCGTAGGTCAGCCTATGGCCCCTTTCAACTCATATAAATGATTCTAATATGTCCCCACGGGTCTTAGGGCCCCTAGTGACATATGTTATAATGAAATATGTCGAAAGAGGTCATAGGTCATATTATGGCCTCTTTCAACCCATATAAATTATTATAATATGTCCCTAAGGGTCCTAGGATCCCTAGAGACATATATCATCAAGGAATGTGTCAAAAGGGGTCATAGGTTATCCTATGAAGCCTTTTGACCCATATAAAAGATTATAATATGTCCCTATGGGTCCTAGGACCACTAGAAATATATGTAATCATAAAATGTGTCAAAACAGGTCATAGGTCATTCTATGGCTCCTTTTGACCCATATGAATGATTTTAATATGTTCGGAGGGGTTTTAGGACCCCTTGAGACATATGTCATCATGGAATGTGTCGAAAAGGGTCACAGGTCATCGTATGGTCATTTTCAACTTATATAAATGATTCTAATATGTTCCTAGGGGTCCTAGAATCTCTATAGACATATGTTATCACAAAATGTGTTGAAAGGGGTCATAGGTCATCCAGTGGCACCTTTCAACCCATATAAACGATTGTAATATGTCCCTAGGGGTCCTAGAACCACTAGAGACATGTCGTCATGGAATGTGTCGAATAGGGTCATAAGTCATCTTATGAAACTTTTTGACCCATATAAACAATTCTAATACGTCTGTAGGAGTCCTAGGACCTCTCAAGACATATGTAAAAATTGGTCATAGGTCATCCTAAGGGTCCTTTCGATCAATATAAATGATTTTTCTATCCTTAGAGATCCTATGACCCCTAGAGACATATCTCATTATGAAATGTGTCGAAAGGGGTCATAAGTCATCCTATGACCCCTTTTGATCCATATAAATGATTCTAATATGTCCCTAGGGTTCCTAGGGTCACTAGAGACATATGCTATAATAAAATGTGTCAAAAGGGGTCATTAGTCATCCTATGCCCTCTTTCAATCCAACTAAACAATTATAATATGTCTCTAAGTGTTCTAAGATGCCTAGAGACATATGTCATCATGAAATGTGTCAAAATGGGTCATAGGTCATCCTATGGCCCCTTTCAACCCATATAAATGATTCTAATATGTCCTTAGAGGTCTTGGGGACCCTAAAGACTTATGTTGTACTAAAAAGTTTTGAAAGTAGTCATATGTCATCATATGATGCCTTTCAATCCATATAAACTATTGTAATATGTCTCTAACGATTGTAAGACCCCTAGAAACATATGTCGTCATAGAATATGTCTGAAGGGGCATAGTTCATATTGTAATAAAATGTGTTGAAAGAGGTCATATAGCCCCTTTCGACCAATATCAATGATTCTAATATGTCCCTAGGAGTCCTCAGATCCTTATAGACATATGTCATCATGGAATGTGTTGAAAGGGTTCATAGGTCATCCTATGACCCCTTTTGACCCATATAAATGATTCTAATATGTCCCTAGGGGTCCTAGGGCCCCTAGAAACATATGTTGTAATAAAATGTGTTGAAAGGCATCATAGGTCATCCTATGGCCCCTTTTAACCCATATGAACAATTCCAATATGTCCCTAGGGGTCCTAGGGCTACTAGAGACATATGTTGTAATAAAATGTGGCGAAAGGGGTCATAGGTCATCCTATGATACCTTTCGACCCATATAAACTATCATAATATGGCCCTAGGTGTCCTAGGACCTCTAGAGACATATGTCATTGTGAAGTGTGTCAAAAGGGGATATAGGTAATCCTATGACCCATTTAGATTCATATAAATGATTCTAATATGTCTCTTAGAGTCTTAGTTTCCCTACAGACATATGTTGTAATAAAATGTATCAAAAGGTGTCATAGGTCATCCTATGGCCCCTTTCAACCCATATAAACGATTGTAATATGTCTCTAGGGGTCCTAGGGCCTGTAGAGACAAATTGTAATAATTTTTTTTGAAAGGGCTCATAGGTCATCCTATGACCCCTTTTGACCCATATAAACTATTTTAATATGTCCCTAGGGGTCCTATGACCCTTAGAGAAATATGTCATCATAGAATGTATCGAAAGGGGTCATAGGTCATGCTATGACCCCTTTAGACCCATATAAATGATTCTAATATGTCATTACAGGTCCTAGGACCCCCATAGACATGTCATCATGAAATGTGTCAAAAGAGGTCATAGGTCATCCTATGGCCTATTTCAACCCATATAAATAATTCTAATATGTCCTTAAGGGTCCTAGAACCCCTATAGACATATGTTGTAATGAAATGTGTCAAAAGCAGTCATAGGTCATCCTATGGCCCCCTTTCAACCCGTATCATTGATTATAATATGTCCTTAGGGGTTCAAGGAGCATTAGAGATATATGTCATCATGAAATGTATTGAAATACCTATGACCCCTTTCGGCTATATAAATGATTATAATATATCGCTAGGGGTCTTAAGACCCCTAGACTCATATGTCATCATTTAATATGTCAAAAGGGGTCATAGGTCATCCTATGGCACCTTTCGACCAATAAAAATGATTTTGATATCTCCCTAGGGGTCTTAGGACTCTTAATGACATATGTCATCATGAAATGTGTCAAAAAGGGTCATAGGTCATGTTATGGCTCCTTTCAACCCATATAAATTACTCTAATATGTCTATAAGGGTTTTAGGACCCCTAGAGACATATGTCGTCATGGAATGTGTCGAAAGGGGTCATAGGTCATCCTATGGGCCCTTTCAATTCATATAAAAAAATTTAATATTTCCCTAGGGATCCTAGGGCCCTAGAGCCATATGTTGTAATAAAATGTGTGAAAAGGGGTCATAGGTCATGCTATGACCCCTTTCGACCCACATAAACTATTGTATTATCTCCCTTAGTGTTCTAGGACCCCTGGAAACATATGTCATCATGGAATGTGTCGAAAGGGTCCATAGGTTATCCTATTGCCCCTTTTGACCCATATAAATGATTATAATATGTTCTTAAGGGTCCTAAGGCCTCTAGAGTCATATGTTGTAACAAAATGTGTCGAAAGGGATCACAGGTCATCCTATGCCCCTTTTCAATCCATATAAATTATTGTAATATGTCCCTAGGGATCCTACGACCCCTAACGATATATGTCATCATGGAATGTGTTGAAAAGGGTCATAGGTCATCTTATGCCACCTTTCAACTCATATAAATGATTCTAATATGTCTGTATGGGTCCTTTGGCCCCTAGAGACATATATTGTAATAAAATGTGTTGAAAGGGGTTATAGGTCATCCTACTACCCCTTTCGACCCATATAAACTATCGTAATATATGCCATCATGGAATGTGTTGAAAGGGGTCATTGGTCATCCTATAGGCCCTTTTGAGACATTTAAATGATTTTAATATGTCCCTTGGGATCCTAGGACCCCTATAGACATGTCATCATAAAATGTGCCGAAAGTAGTCATAGGTCATCCTATGTCCCCTTTTGACCCATATAAATGATTATAATATGTCTGTAGGGGTTATAGGAGCCCTAGGGATATATTTCATTATGGAATGTGTTGAAAAGGGTCATAGGTCATCATTTGGCCCATTTCAACCCATATAAATGATTATAATATGTCTCTTGGGGTCCTAGGACACCAAGAGACATATGTCATCATTAAATTTGTTGAAAGGGGTCATAGTTCATCCTATGGCCCCTTTCAACCCATATAAATGAGTATAATATGTCCCTAGGAGTCTTAGAACCCCTAAAGACATATGTCATCATGGAATGTGTCAAAAGTGGTCATAGGTCATCCGATGGCCACTTTCGACCCAAATAAATGATTATAATATGTATGTAGGGGTCCTAGGATCCCTATCGATATATGTCATCATGGAATGTGTTGAAAGGGGTCATAGGTCATCCTATAGTCCATTTCGACTAATATAAATGAATGTAATATGTCTCTAGGGGTCCTAGGACCCCTAGAGACATATGTTATCATCGAATGTGTCAAAAGGGGTCATACATCATCCTATGACTCCTTTCGACCGATATAAATTATTGTAATATGTTACTAAGGGTTCTAGGGCCCATATAGACATATGTTGTAATTAAATGTGTCGAAATGTGTAGTAGGTCATCCTATGGCCCATTTCGACCCATATAAATGATTTTAATGACCTTAAGTGTCCTAAGATCCATAGAGACATCTGTCATCATAAAATGTCTCGAAAAGGGTCATCAGTCATCCTATGGCCGCTTTCAACCCATATAAATGATTTTTATATATCCTTATGAGTCTTAGAGCCCTTAGCAACATATGTTGTAATAAAATACGTTGAAAGGGGTCATAGGTCATCCTATGGCTTCTTTTGACCAATATAAATAATTATAATATGTCTTTAGGGGTCATAGGAACCCTAAAGTAATATATGTCTTCATGGAATATGTCAAAAGGGGTTGAGGTCATTCTATGACCTCTTTCGATCGATTTAAATGATTATAATATGTCTCTAGGGGTCCCAAGACCCCTACAGACATATGTCATCATGGAATGTGTCAAAAGGGGTCATAAGTTATCCTATTATGTCTTTCGACCCATATAAATGATTCTAATATGTCGCTAGGGGTCTTAGGGCCCTTAGAGACATATGTAATCATGGAATGTGTCGAAACTATTCATAGGTCATGCTATGGCCCATTTGAAACTCAATAAATGATTCTAATATCTTTGTAGGGGTCATAGAACCCCTTTCGACATATGTCATTATTGAATGTGTCAAAATGAGTCATAGGTCATCTTATGACCCCTTTCGACCCATATAAACTATTATAATATATCCCTAGGGGTGCTATGACCCCTCGAGGCATATGTCATCATAGAATGTGTTGTAAGGGGTCGTAGGTCATCCTATGACCCCTTTCGACCCATATAAATGATTATAATATGTCCCTAGGATTCTTAGGACCAGTCGAGACATATGTCTTCATGGAATGTGTCGAAAGGGGTCATATGTTATCCTTTGGCCCCTTTAGACCCATATAAATGATTTTAATATGTTTCTAGGAGTCCTAGGACACCTACAGACATATGTCATCATTGAATGTGTTGAAATGGGTGTTAAGTCATCTTATAGCCCATTTTGACCGATACAAGTGAATGTAATATGTCCCTAGGGGTCCTTTGACCCCTAAAGACATCTGTCATTATGGACTGTGTTGAAAAGGGTCATAGGTCATCCTATGGCCCCTTTCAACCAATTTAAATGATTATAATATGTCCCTGTGGGTTCTAGGGCCCCCTCAGACATATGGTGTAATAAAATGTGTCAAAACGGGTAGTAGGTCATCCTATGACCCTTTTCGACCCATATAAATAATTGTAATATGGCCATAAGGGTCCTAAGATTCATAGACACATATGTCATCATGGAATGTGTTGAAAAAGGTCATCAATCATCCTATGGCTGCTTTCAACCTATATAAATCTTTCCAATATGTGCTTAGGAGTCCTAGGACCCCTAGAGACATGTCATCATGGAATGTGTTGAAAGGGGTCAAAACTCATCCTATTGCCCCTTTCAACCCATATAAATCATTCTAATATGTCCCTATAGGTCTTAGGGCCCCTAAAAACATATGTTGTAATAAAATGTGTTGAAAGGAGTCATAGGTCATCCGATGGCCTCCTTCGACCTATATAAATTATTATAATATGTTACTAAGGGTTGTAGAACCCCTAGAGATATATTTCATCATGGAATGTGTCGAAAGGACCTATGACCCCTTTCGACCTATATAAATGATTAATATATGTCCCTAGGATTCCTAAGACCCTTAGAGATAAATGTTGTCATAGAATGTGTCAAAAGGGGTAATAGATATCCTATGACCTCTTTTGACACATATAAATGATTAATATATGTTCCTAGGATTCCTAGGACCCTTAGAGACATATGTTTTCATGATATGTGTCGAAAGGGGTAATAGGTCATCTTATGGCCAGTTTTGACCTATATAAACAATTGTAATATGTTCGTAGGAGTCATAGGACCCCTAAAGACATATGTCGTTATGGAATTTGTCGAAAGGGGTAATAGGTTATCGTATGGCCCCTTTCGACACATATAAACAATTTTAATATGTTCGTAATGATCTTAAGATCCCTAGAGGCATATGTCATCATGAAATTTGTCAAAAGAGATCATAGGACATCCTATGGCCCCTATTGACTTATATAAATGATTATAATGTCCCTAGGGATCTTAGGACCCCTAGAGACATATGTAGTCGTGGAATGTGTTGAAAGGGGTCATAGGTCATCCTATGACCGCTTTCAACCCATATAAATGATTGTAATATGTCCCTAGCATTCCTTGGGCCCCTAGTGACATATGTTGTAATAAAATGTGTCAAAAGGGGTCATAGGTTATCGTATGGCCCTTATTTACCCATATAAATGATTTTAATATGTCCTTAGGGGTCTTACAATCCTTAGAGACATATGTCATCAAGTAATCTATTGAAAGGGGTCATACGTTATTCTATAGCCCCTTTTGACCCATATAAATATATCCCCTGGCGTTCTAGGGCCCCTAGAGACATGTTGTAATAAAATGTGTCAAAAGTAGTCATAGGTTATCGTATGATAATTTTCGAGCCATATAATTGATTATAATATGTTCCTAGGGGTCCTAGAACCCCTAGCAACATATGTCATCATGGAATGTGTTGAAAGGGGTCATAGGTCATCCTATGGTTCCTTTCGACACATACAAATGATTATAATATGTCCCTAGGGGTCTTAGAACTCTTAGAGACATATGTCATCATGGAATGTGTTGAAATGGGTCATAGGTCATCTTATGAGCCCTTTTGATCTATATAAATGATTATAATATGTCCCTATGATTCCTAAGAAACTTTGACACATATGTCAACATAAAATTTGTCGAAAGGGGTAATAGGTCATTGTATAGCCACTTTCGACCCATATAAACAATTTTAATATGTCCGTAGGGATCCTAGGACCCCCTAAAGACATTTGTCATTATGGAATGTGTCAAAAGGGATAATAGGTCATCCTATGGTCCCTTTAGACCCATATAAATGATTATAATATGTCCTTAAGAGTCCTAAGACCCCTAGAGACATATTTCATCATAGAATGTGTTAAAAAGGGTCATAGGTCATCCTATGGCCCATTTTGACTAATATAAATGATTTTAATATGTCTTTAGATGTCCTTAGGTGTCAATAGGGGTCATAGGTTATCCAATGGCTTCTTTGGACCCATATAAATGATTATAATATGTCCCTAGGGGTCTTATGACCCTTAGAGACATGTCATCATGGAATGTGTTGAAAGGGGTCATAGGTCATCGTATTGCTAATTTTAACTCATATAAACTCTTCTACTATGTGCTTAGGTTTCCTAGGGGCCCAAGAGACATGTTGAAATAAAATGTGTCGAAAGGGATCATAGGTCATCCTATGGCCTCTTTGACCCATATAAATGATTATAATATGTTCCTAGGAGTCTTATAACCCCTAGCAACATATGTCATCATGGAATTTGTCAAAAGGGGTCATAGGTCATCCTATTGCCCCTTTCGACCTATATAAACAATTCTAATATGTCCCTAGTGATCTTAGGACTCCTAGCGACCTATGTCATCATAGAATGTGTCAAAAAGGGTCATAGGTAATCCTATGGACCCTTTCAATATGTATAAATAATTCTAATATGTTCGTAGGGGTCCTAGGAACCCTAGAGACATATGTGTTCATAAATTTTTTTGAAATCGATCATAGGTCATCCAATAGCCCATTTCGATTCATATAAACGATTCTAATATGTTGATAGGGTTCCTAGGGCCCCTTAAGACATATGTTGTAATAAAATGTGTCAAAATGGGTCATAGGTCATCCTATGACTTCTTTCAACACATATAAATGATTATAATATGTCCCTGTTGTCACAGAGGTTTGCACCCTTGCCCAAAGTCTTACCTAAGGACAACCTTGTAAAACATGGAAACAACCTCCAAGCTATGGGACTTGAACCGTGAGGTTGAATCTTTGAAGAAGGCTGGCATCCTCTTTTTATCAGGGTGAACATAACTACTCTTTGAGAGGAAAAGGGAGAAGGAATGCATGAAAAAAAATCTACCTATTCTAACCTAAGGGGGTGATGCACCAAAATAGAATGTTCAAACCTATCCCTGCCTATATATGCACTATTGAACCATCATGACACCAAAAGACATACACATTCAGACTTGCTTTAATCTAACAACAACATGCAGATCAAAAAAGCCAGATGAATGACACAAGGAAAGAGAAGATTCACTTATATATCATTAACAGGCCAGAAGAGATATAGTCATGTAGGTTGTAGATCTCTACAAAACATCAATGAGAGGCAAAGGATTCTTGCACTTTCATATTAATGGCTGAAGGAGATAAGGCAGAATGTCATATAGTTCAGAGGCAAAGGGAATTTACACTAAAAATTGCAGAGCAATATCAGAGAAGTCAAAGAAGGGTCTCACCATTACAAAATTTACAAAATTTTCCTGTATAGTTCAGGCATAATTGGGATGTCCTCTTACTGAAGTTACTTCGCAACTACCTTCCATTAAGTCCTATAGAGAATAATCATGGGGATCTAGATGCAATGATATCTGATCTTGGTTGGAACAGGGACCTAAGAAGATAGAACGGCACCATCAAATCATTCTGACCAGGTAGATGGGAGGATCAGAGGTGGTGGAGTGTTCCTCTTTTTTTTGCATTCTTTCTAGAGTGGTTAGCATCGATTACAAGGATCAGATCATGCAAGAAAACCTAATTTCCCCTATTCTAGCTGGTGGATCAGCAAAGTCAGTAGGTCAATGTAACCCTGCAAGCAAAATGAGCCACATGGGCCAATGGTCTTTCATATTTCTACCACCTTGCAAGTTCTTCCTATAGTGGACCAAATCCAACTAACTAACTGCACCGCCTCCTCAAACCCTAACCACAATGATACATAACTGCCAGATCAAACATCAACACCTAGTTGCAACATATCTCTTCAGGCCCACAAGGACATGTGTCACTAAGGCACTTTCTCACATTACTTAATTACCTTGCATCTTGATATTGTGGGGAAGCGCCAGCCCTTGACTCATTTGCATCGAATGGCGATCAAAACTCTGCAAAACTGCAAGCCAAGTTAGCTGGATGAGCCAATGAGATGCCCTCATACTCTGACTTGCCTAATAACTGTCATGGAAGACAAGTTGTCATTTATCGTCTGAGAAAAATGGATCTGTGATGTCACACCATGCTATGCATCATAAGGGCACATACCCACATTACTTAAAATCCTTGCATCTTCATCTTGTGGGCATGTACCAGCTGTGGATCATATCACATCGAATGGTGGAAGGCACAACTTAGAGCAGGGGATGCCATGGGACATGTGTCACAAAGGGGCATGCTCGCGTTATTTAAAGACCTTGTAACTCCATCTTGTGAGCATGCATCATTCATTGATTTAAGAAGATCTGGCAGTGCTCGTAACATGTGCATCTAGACCTCTGAAAATACCCACTATGATGTCATCTAAAAACATGTCACCAGGGTGCTTCCTTGCATTTTTAGAAGGTATAACAAAGCTCAGAATGTGGGAAAGTGGGCACCAATTGAATCACTAGCTCAGCCTTCCAACCTGTCCACCCTATGGCCCACAAGAAGGACATGGACCCTCCTACCACACATTGCTAAGGGGCTTTCTCACAATGTTTAAAGGTCGAGCATTTGGAGAATGCGGAAATGTGCCCACCGTAGATCTAGGCAAGATCTAACGATGTAAAAAGTTGCATGCAAGAAGAACATCCATTTGATTAATTTTATTTTGCATTTTAAATTCTCAAGCATTAAAAGTAATATTAAACATGGAAGTAACCATTAGGTGGGGCAAGCGTTTGAAGTTTGAATTTTGGCGAGAAGCAAAAATGGATAACATTTTTGGCAACTCATAGGGGATGCGAGCTTGCTACAAATACGACTAGTGGCCTAAAGAATCTATTGGGCTACAAAGTCATGGAAAATGTGAATCAATACACTATGAAACCCTACCCCTACCTCTGCAAGAATAGAACACTGAAGATTTGGAAAACTTTCCCTCTGCAACTAAAACTAGAGACTAAAAACCCTCTGCAAAACACATGTGCTCATGCACTTCTTGGAAATCTAGAAAACAACTGAAAGGAATCTATTTTAATATGTATAGGAAAATCAAGCCCTCTCAGAAACATGGCTTGAGGTGGATCCCATTGACTAGGATGGGCAAAAGTTCGCCATTAGGCTTGCTCGACTGAAAAGCATTGGCCTGCTTGCAACTGACAATTAGATAGGGACCACTCCACAGTGCGTCAAATTTTGAGTGCCTCCCTGGTTTTTCCCTATCTGCATCCCATTTCAAGACCAAATCACCTTCCTTGAAGGTTTTGACCCTAGCCTTTTTTTCAAATCTCCTTTTCACCTACTATTGATGTGTCTCTAGGGTCTACATGGCCTGATTTCTTCTTTCTTCCAGCTCCATCAACTCTTTCATTCTCACTGTCATGGCATCATTTTCAATTAGCTCTAGCTGATGAGCTAGCTCTAGGGATGGGAACTCCAATGAAATTTCAAGCCTTGCTTCTCTACCATATACTAACATGAATGGTGAATTCCCTAATGACCTCTTAGGTGTTATCCTATTAGCCCACAGTGCAGTTCTCAATTTTTTATGCCAACACCTCTAGTTATCTTCTATTGTCCTCTTTATGATCCTAATCAATTTCTTGTTGGATGACTCATCTAGGCCATTACCCTAAGGGTAGTAGTTTGAAGACATGCTCAAGTATATATTACGGTCAACTGCCCATGCACAAATCTGAGCTCCTACAAAAAACTTTGCATTACCTAGAATGATGGTTGAGGGAGCACCAAACCTGGTCATAATTCCATCAAGGAACTTAACAACTAAAGATTTTGTGGCATCCTTCAATGCAACTACCTCTATTCATCTAGTGAAGTAATCTGTAGCAGCTAGAATCCACTTGTGACCAGAACTAGAGGGAGGATTGATAGGGCCTATGAAATCCAATCCCCACTAAGAAAAAGGCTGGTCCACCTGAATGGGATGAAGAGGAAGAGTTGCAAGCTTTTTTTTCCAAAGAAGAAAGTGCATTTTTCACATTTCCTCATATACCTATGACAATCATGAAATAGGGATTGCTAGTAATAACCAACTCTCATGATCTTAATTGCAGTTGTTTTGGCTAAGAACTGACCACCATCAAGACCATCATGAAGCTCTTTGATCATTCTTTCAGCTTGGTCTATGTCAATGCATCTTAATAGGGCTCCATTAAAATATTTCTTGGAAAGAATACCCTCCACTAAGACATAAGGAATTAAATACAATCTATATTGTCTTCTTTTAACTTTATCTAATCCTTGAGGGTACCCATTGCCCAATAAGAAGCTCTTCATATCATCCATCTAGTCCCTTGGGTTATCATTTTTTGCCTCTTGTTCCTTTGTTAGTATCATAGCAACTTCCTCATATGATCTCTGAGGTGATATTATTTGTTTGCACAACCCCTTCCCTCTCACCAGCTTGGTGATCTGGATGTCAAAATCATATTCAATCACTTTAATAATCCATCTAGCTCTTTTCTTGCTAATATCTTTTCTCTAAAGGAATTCCTTCATGCTAGCATGAGGTACTAACAAATGAATCCTATTGTGAGGTAGGAGGTGTCTAAATTTCTTCAAAGCTCTGATGACTGCAAGGGCTTGCTTCTCCACAAAATTGTACTTGTCTTCATACTCTTCACTAAAGAAGGCTATGGGCTGCTCCTCATTTTTATCATTTTTTTGAGTCAAGATAGCAAAAATACTTGACTCACCACCTAGGGTATAGAGAATGAAATCCTTCTCAAAGTTTGGATTAATGAAAGTAGGGGCTGAGGCTATGGCTACCTTGATCTCTTCAAAACTTTCTCTCCCTTCCTTGGTCCATGCAAAGACCATACTTTTCTTGAGCATAACTGTAAGGGGTTTCACCATGGTAGCAAGATTAGGGATGAATCTTCTCACAAAATTTATCCTAGTAAGGAAACTTTGCAGCCCTTTCTTTTGTTTAGGAAGAGGAAGAGCAAGTATTGCTTTTGTTCTCTCTAGATCAATGGTTAAGCCATCTTTAGATAAAATGTGTCCTAATAATTTTCCTTGATTGGTAGCAAAGACACACTTGCTTGGGTTAAGAGATGCCCCAAACTCTCTACACCTTAAGAATACTTGACTGAGATGATCAAAATGATCTTCTACATTCTTTCAATATACTGTGATATCATCAAGGTAAACTAACACAAACCTTTCAATCATATTCTTGAAAGCCATTTCCATTTCCTTTTGGAATGTAGCACCTGCATTAGTTATTCCAAATGGCATTTTACAATAAGCATAGGTACCCCACTTGACGGTGAATGTAGTCTTGTATCTATCAGACTCCTTGACTAGCACTGTATGATAACCAAAGAACCCATCAAGAAATGAAAACCTCTCTGAACCATTGAGCTTGGACAAAATCTGCTCCATGGAAGGAAGAGGATGGTGATCTCTACGAGAATCTTGGTTAAGGTCCCTAAAGTCTACACACAATATAATTTCTCCATTCTTCTTCCTAACAGGGAAAATATTTTCTACCCATGATGAGTACTTGATAGGGAAAATTATGTTGGCCTCAATCAATTTGGATAGCTCTTTTCTCATTAATGGCTCAATCTTGGGATTCACTGGCCTCTATTTTTGTCTTACTCATCTGACATTATCAATTAAATCTATGGTATGTTGAAAAAAACTTGGGCCAGAACCCTTCAAATCATCATATGTCCAAGCAAATATATCATTAAATTCTTGGCATAGATGAATAAAAAATTTCTGCTCAATCTCAGAACATACCTTTCCCATGTTTAGGCACTTTCCATCAAAAATAATGATTGGAGTGTGATCATCTTCATCAGTAGCTAGGTTCACGACTCTACCTCTTGCTTGGTCATCAAGATTGAAAACACTCTCTAAAGTAATGAGACCTTTAGGCAATTTCTTGGAGCTGAGATTAATGATTTGGTCCCCATATTGATCCTGCAATCTTGACGGGTTTCTGTTTGAAAATTTTGTTTCATTCTGCAAGAAGCTCACAATTTGTTCATTAGATTCAAACACTTGTCAATGTATGTTATTGTCAGGGATGGCAGGCCTTACCACCATTCTGATTTGTTGCTCTTTCTTCTCCTCAAGATTCCCTGGCACATCGTAAGATGCAACTATTGTTGCAAGTCCATCATCATGTTTATTTTCTCTCCTAGGGATGCTTTGAATATTAAATGCATTGAAATATTCAAGCAGATCCCATACCCTATGTTTATAAGACTTAAGCAAGCTATTCTTGGTGGTATTATGATTTTTCACTTGATTGACCACCAAATTACTATCTCCATATACACTTAAGGTTTGGATTCCTCTTCTTTGAGAGAGTAGGAGACCTTGAATCAAGGATTTGTACTTGGCTACATTATTAGTGCAACTAAATTGGAGCCTGAATGAGAAGTAATACCTTACTTGTGTAGGAGAAACCAACATCACCCCAGCCCTTGATCCATTTTTATTTCTTGAGCCATCAAAGTACATACTCCATATCCCACTTATATCTTCTTTAGTCTCCACAAGATTGGGAATGAGAGCACCTTTCTCTAATATAAAATATGTATTGAGACCTATCTCAAGGATTTCTAACATAGAATCAAATTGATATGCATTAGCCTATTCATCTAAGAGAAAATTAGGTATCTCTACTAGGGAAGTGGTAGGTTCATTCACTATGTCATTCTCATCTACTTCCAGGATAGTGCAATTCATGTTGATGAGATTAGGGTTTTAGGGTTCAATATGATGAAGGGCTAGAGGCTCTACTCTGATTGAAGCTTTGGATCCATATCTTGTTCTAAAAAAGATATATGACCAATCAGAAGATATGTAACCCCCTATTTGGGCGGTGAAGTCTCTTGATAGACAAATAGCAAAATGTGGCTTGACTTCAGCTATTGATATATCTTGAGTGACAATATAACTAGGGCATGCATGTAGGGCCATCTGTGCATTCCTAAGGATCCCTACAATCTTGATAGTACTACCATCTAACTATAATACATCCTTAACAATGGGACCATATTACATCTCCAAAGCATCAGCAACACACCTAGGCATCACTGAACTACTAGCCTTTGAATCAATCATGCAATTGTGGACTATTTTATCCCCTATAATTAGAGAAAAATAGAATGGAGGAGGTCTAACCTTTTTACTTGTTTTTTCCTTATCTGATGGTTACACTAGACTTGTGGAACTTCCCATGCTAGGTGGTTGATCCTTTGGTTCAATACTCTCCAACTCTTGCTCCAGCAACCTCTTTTGCATGGGTATAGTAGCAACAACATCCCACATGGAAATATTCACATTTTTCTTCTTCATCTATTCTACCACACTGAATGGAGTAGAGGGCACTTTGGTAGAAGCCTTGGGAGCTATCCTTCCAAGAGGTTGAGATGGAACAATAGGAGGATCACTCACATCCTTTTTGACATTACTTTGCCCTTGCTATTGGAGAACATTTGGTTGATCATCTACTACTTGCTCATGAGGTGTTCCATTTGAAGTTGAGGCCTGATTAGGAGGAGGAAGGGTAGCACCTTCAATAGCTCTTCTTTTGCTCCTAGTATTGTGAGCAATGGAATCTTGGTTTACATTACAATGTTCCTCCACTTGATGATTCATAAAAGAGTAATCACCTTGTCCCTACATATATGAGACCTCCTTAACTTGGTCCTCCTTGTATGGTTGTCCTACTACAGGCTCTTGGATGGTCAAAGCTAAATAAGATTCAGCCTTTTGACACATGCAATGGGCATAGGAGTAGTTACAAGAGGGACACAAATCCTAATCTTTGGCCATGTTGTTCTGAGGGACTATGGCCCTACTTTGATTTACATTTGAGGTTGAAGCATGACTACTCTATCTATTCTAATCAAAAGAATTATTCCCATAATTTTGATTTGAAGGCCTACCACTATTCATAGTTTGGTGCTGCAATTGATGAGCTTTACTACCTTGAGCCTGCTATCTTTCTAAAGTCACCACCTTGTTGCTCATTTTCTGCATCATAGAGACACTATCTTCCAGTTTCTTTTCTTGGCCTTGCAATCTCTTATCTATGCTCAGCATCATAGATTGCATCATCTCCTTGATTTCATCTATCCCATTTGAAGATGTGGAAGGTTGAGGGACTAGAGCAAGGGATTGTGATGTAGAAGTTGTGGGAAGAGGAGCCATTGCTAGTTGATGGTTTGGAACATCAGGGAAAAAGGGCATAGGAGGCCTTGGAGCTAACTTCCCTCCTTGTATCAATATGTTTTCTACCCTTATTTCTGTCTCATAAGTGTTAGGTAAGGTATCCCCTCCCATGGTTTGGATTGTAGTAGCAATATCGCTATTAAAGGCTCTAAGGTTATGCAAGAAGGCATTACCAGTGGTAGGCTTCACTAAAATAGGTATTCTATCCCAAGTTTTTTGAAATCTATAGTTGAAATTAGTCATACATTCATGGGGGGCCCTTTTTATGGTAGCCAACTGCTCTAAATGTGATAGGTAATTACTTTTGTCCTCAAAGTGTTTGCATAGTCCTACTCCGAACCCATCCCAATCTGTTATAGAACCATGAGCGAAACCTCTATACCACTATAGTTCTTTACCTCTCAGAGATGAGGCTAGAATCCTAACTGCAATGTCATCCTCTATAATACCATGGATATTACAAACATTTGCAACCTCTTGAATGTGTTCTGAGGGAGAGATAGAAGTTTCACTAGTAAACTCTGGTATACTTTTAAGTGCAGCTATTGGTATGTCATGTCTTTGGGCCAATAAAAAAAGACTGCCACCATTAAAGGTGGCAAAAGCATAAGCTCTAGGTTGTGCCATAGAGACAAGTGATCTATTGATATATGCTGATGGCAATCTAGGCTGAGATCTAATAGTAGGATGAGTAGAGATAGATCTTGCAGGGGTATTTGTTACTATTGTACTCTTAACTAGTGATAAAGATACTCTAGCCCTCCTTCTTCTAGGATTTGAAAATGAAAGCTCTTGGTACTAAAATTTATCTCTAGAAGATGCCCTTGTTTCAGCTTTGGGCATGAATTACTACAACTTTGGTCTAGAACCAGATGTGTTTAAAGCTCAAAGTCGCCAAGTACTTGAAGAATGGACCTCTTGAAGGCTTGAACACTGAAGCCAGTACTATCTCTTAAGTATTAATCTTGAAATATTTCTTCTTGACACCAGTAGACTTGAAATATTTTGATATATGTCCCACCAAGTGTGCAAAAAATTGTTGGTATGACCGGTGGAGGTTCTAAAACTAATTTGAATCTTTGACTTCTTTGTCCCATCGGGTGTGCCATAAACTATTGTCATAGAGTTTTGCACCCTTTCCAAAGTCTTACCTAAGGAAAACCTTGTGAAACATGGAAACAACCTCTAAGTTGTGGGACTTGAACTATGAGTTTGAATCTCCAGAGAAGGCTAGCTTCCTCCTACTATCAGGGTGCACCTAACTACTCGTGAAGAGGAAAAGGGAGAAGGAATGCATGAAAAGAAAATCTACCTATTCTAACCTAAGGGGGTGATGCACAAAAATAGAGTGTTCAAACCAATCCCTGCCCATATATGCACTATTCAACCATCATGACACCTAAAGATATACACATTCAGACTTGCTTTAATCCAACAACCACATGCAAATCAGAAAACCCAGATGAATAACACAAGGAAAGAGAAGATTCACTTATATATCATTTACAGGCTAGAAGAGATACAGTCATGTAGGTTACAAATCTCTACAAAACATCAATGAGAGGTAAAGGATTCTGGCACTTTCACATTAATGGCTGAAGGAGATAAGGCAGAATGTCATACAGTTCAGAGGAAAATGGAATTTACACTAAAAATTGTACAGCAATATCAAAGAAGTCAGAGAAGGGTCCGACCGTTAAAAAATTTACAAAATCTGCCTTTATGGTTCAGGCATAACTGGGATGTCCTCTTACTAAAGTTACTTCACAACTACCTGCCATTAAGTCCTACAGAGAATAATGATGGGGATCCAGATGCAATGATATATGATCTTGGTTGGAATAGGGACCTGAGAAGATAGAATGGCACCATTAAATCATTCTAACAAAGTAGATGGGAGGATCAAAGGTGGTGGAGTGTTCCTCTTTGTTTTGCATTCATTCCAAAGTGGTTAGCATTGATCACAAGGATCAGATCATGCCAAAAAACTTGATTTCCCCTATTCTAGCTAGTGGATCAACAAAGTCAATAGGTCAATGTAACCCTGCAAGCAGAATGAGCCACAAGGGCCAATGGTCTTTCATCCTTCTACCTCCTCAAAAGGTCTTCCTACAATAGACCAAATCCAACTGACTAACTATGCCATCTCCTCAAACCCTGATTGCAATGATACACAACCTCAAGATCAACCGTCAATGCCTAGCCACAACATATCTCTCTGGGCTCGCAAGGACACGTGTTGCTAAGGTACTTTCTCGCATTACTTAAAATACTTTATATCTTGATATTGCAACGAAGCACTAGCCCTTGATTCATTTGCATCAAATAGTGATCAAAACTCTATAGAACTACAAGAGAAGTTAGCTGGATGAGCCAATGAGATGCCCTCATACTCTGACTTGCCTGATAGCTGTCATGGAAGACAAGCTTTGATTTAACCTCAGAGAAAAATAGACCTGTGACATCACACCGTGCCACACATTGTAAGAGTGCATACTCACATTACTTAAAATCCTTGCATGTTCATCTGGCATGCATGTGCCAGTCATAGATTAGATCACATCGGATGGTGGAAGGCACAACTAAGAACAGGGGATGCCATTGGAAACGTGTCACAAAGGGGCATGCTCGCATTTTTTGAAGACCTTGTAACTCCATCTTGCAAGGATGCACTAGTCATTTATCTGAGAAGATCTGACAGTGCTTGTAACATGTGTGTCTTGAGCTCTACGAATACCCATGATGATGTCATCCAAACGCGTGTCACTGGGGCACTTCCCTATACTGTTAGAAGGTCTAACAAAGCTCACGATGTGGGAAAGCAGGCACCAATTGAATTGCAAGCTCAACCTACCACCCTGTCCACCATGCGGCCCACAAGAAGGACATGGACCCTCCTACCACATGTCGATAAGGGGCTTTCCTGCAATTTTTAAAGGTCGAGCATTTGGAGAATGCAAAAATGTGCCCATCATAGATCTAGGCAAGATCTAATGGTGTGGAAAGTTATAGGCAAGAAGAAGGTCCGTTTGATTAATTATATTTTACATTTTAAATTACCAAGCATTAAAAGTAATATTAAATATGGAAGTAACAGGTAGGCAGGGCAAGCATTTGAAGTTCAAATTTTGGCGGGAAGCAAAAATGGATAATAGTCCCTAGGGGTCGTACGACCCCTAGCGACATATGTCATCATAGAATTTGTCAAAAGGGGTCATAGGTCATCCTAAGGCCCCTTTTGACCCATATAAATGATTCTAATATTTTGTGAGGTGTCTTAGGGCCCTTAGAGACATATATTTTAACAAAATATGTCGAAAGGGGTCATAGGTCATCCTATGGCCTCTTTTGACCCATATAAATGATTATAATATGTCAAGGAATGTGTCGAAAGGGGTCATAGATCATCCTATGGCAACTTCCAACCCATATAAATGATTATAATATGTTCGCAGGGGTCATAGGACCCCTAGCAACATATATCATCATGGAATGTGTTGAAAGGGGGCATAGGTCATCCTATGGCTTCTTTGAACTCATACAAATGATTATAATATGTCTCCAAGGGTCCTAGGACCCCTATAGACATATGTCATCATTATATGTGTAAAAAAAGATCATAGATCATCTATTGACCCCTTTTGACCCATATAAACAATTATAATATGATGTATGTCATCATGGAATGTGACCAAAGGGATCATAGGTCATCCTATAGCCCCTTTCGACCCATATAAATGATTCTAATATGTCCTTAGGGGTCTTAAGACCCCTACAGGCATATGTCATCATAGAATGTGTCGAAAGAGGTCATAGGTCATCCTATGGCCCCTTTCGACCATGTAAATAGTTATAATATCTCCCTAGGGTTCCTAGTACCTTTAGCAACATATGTCATCATGGAATGTGTCGAGATGGGTCATAGGTCATCCTATGGCCTCTTTCGATCCATATAAATGATTATGATATGTCGCTATGGGTCCTATGACCCCTATAGACATATGTCATCATGGAATGTGTCAAAAGGGGTCACAGGTCATCCTATTGCTAATTTTTACCCATATAAATGATTCTAATTTGTGCCTAGGGTTCCTAGGGCCCCTAAAGACATATGTTATAATAAAATGTGTCTAAAGGGGTCATAGGTCATCCTATGATCTCTTTTGACTCATATAAATGATTATGATGTCCCTAGGGGTCCTATGAAATCTAGAGACATATGTCATCATGAAATTTTTTTAAAGGGATCATAGGTAATCTTATGGCCCCTTTTGACCCATATAAATAATTCTAATCTTTCTCTAGGGGTCCTAGGACCCCTACAGACATATGTCATCATAGAATGTGTTGAAAAGGGTCACAAGTAATCTTATGGCCGCTTTAAGCTCATATAAATGATTATAATGTCTTTAGGTGTCCTAAGAGCCGTAGAGATATATGTCATCATGGAATGGGTCGAGATTGGTCATAGGTCATCCTATGGCCCCTTTCAACCCATATAAATGTGTCTAATATGTCCCTAGGGGTCCTAGGACCCCTAGAGACATATGTCATCATGGAAAGTACTAAAATTATTAATAAATAATCTTATGGCCCATATCGACTCATATAAATGATTCTAATATGTCCTTAGGGTTCCTAGGGCTCCAAGAGACATATGTTGTAACAAAATGTGTCGAAAGGGTTCATAGGTCATCTTATGGCCTCTTTCAACTGATATACATGATTATAATTTTTTCTAAGGGTCCTATGACCCCTAGTGACATATGTCATCATGTAATGTTTTGAAAGGGGTCATAGGTCATCATATGACTCCTTTTAATCTATATCAATGATTATAATATGTCCCTAGGGGTCCTAGGACCCCTAGAGACATATGTCATCATGAAATGTGTCGAAAGGTGTCATAGGTCATCTTATTGCCCATTTTGACCCATATAAATGATTATAATATAACCCTAGGTGTCCTAGGGTCCCTAGCGACATATATCATCATGGAATTTGTGGAAAGGTGTCATAGGTCATCCTATTACCCTTTCTGACCCATATAATTAATTCTAATATGTCCCTAGGGGTCCTAGGACCCCTAGTGACATATGTCATCATGGAATGTGTCGAAAGGGGTCATGGGTCATCGTATGGACCCTGTCGACTTATATAAATGATTCTAATATGTTTTTAGGGGTCTTAGGATGCCTAGAGACATATGTCATCATGAAATGTGTCAAAAATTCTCATAGATCATCCTATGGCCCATTTCGTATCATATAAATGATTATAATATAACCCTAGGGGTCCTAGGACCCCCAGAGATATATGTTGTCACAGAATGTGTCAAAAGGGGTCATAGGTCATCCTATGGCCACTTTCAACCCACATAAAAAAATATAATACGTTCGTAGGGGTCCGAGGACCCATAGAGAAATATGTCATCATGGAATGTGTCAAAAGGGGTCATAGATTATCCTATGGCCACTTTTGAACCATATAAACAATTGCAATATATCCTTCAGAGTCTTAGGGCCGCTAGAGACATTTGTTGTAAGAAAATGTGTCAAAAGGGGTTAGAGGTCATCCTGTGACCCCTTTGATCAATTTATTTGAATGTAATATGTTTGTAGGGGTCGTAGGAACCCTACAGACATATGTCATTATGGAATGTGTCGAAATGGCTAATATGTGATCCTATTGTTGGGTGATGCGACGCGCTCCCGTGCCCACAAGTGGTTAATTATGTGGTGTTCCATGTTCACTAACAGTCATGGCTTTTGGTGCAACAGAAAATGGGCCCTACACCTATGACCACTTTCAAACTATATAAATAATTCTAATGTCCCTAGGGTTACTACAACCCCTAAAGACATATGTGATCATGAAATGTGTTGAAAGGGGTCATAAGTCATCCTATGGCCCATTTTGACCTATATAAACATTTGTAATTTGTCCCTTGGCATCATAAGGCCCCTACAAACATATGTTGTAATAAAATGTGTCTCAAAGGGTCATAGGTCATCTTATAACCCATTTTGACCCATATAAATAATTATAATATGTCATCATGGAATGTGTTGGAATGGGTCATAGGTCATCCTATGGGCCATTTCAACCCATATAAATGATTCTAATATGTTCCTAGTGCCCCTAGAGACATGTTGTAATAAATTTTGTCGAAAGGGGTCATAGGTCATCCTATGGACTCTTTCGACCCATATAAATGATTATAATATGTACCTAAGAGTCCTATGACCCCTAGATACATATTTCATCATGGAGTTTGTTGAAAGGGGTCATAGGTTATCCTATGGCCTCTTTCAAACCATATTAATGATTCTAATATGTCCCGAGGGGTCCTAGGGTCTCTAGAGGCATATATTGTAATAAAATATATTGTAAGAGGTCATAGGTCATCCTATGGCCTTTCTTGACCCATATAAATGATTATAATATGTTTGCTAGGGGTCCTAGGACCCCTACAGACATATGTCATCATTAAATGTGTCGAAATAAGTCATTGGTTATCATATGACCCCTTTTGACCCATATAAATGAATATAGTATGTCCCTACAGTTCCTAAGACCCTTAGAGACATATGTCATCATGGAATGTGTCGAAAGGGCCCCCCACCTTTTGACCCATATAAATGATTCTAATATGTCCCTAGGGGTGCTAGGACCTTTAGGGACATATGTCTTCATGGAATGTGTCAAAATGAGTCATAGCTCATCATATGGTCCATTTCGACTCATATAAATGATTCTAATATGTCCCTAAGGTTTCTATGACCCCTAGAGACATATATGGTAATAAATTATGTCGAAAGGGGTTATATGTCATCCTATGGTCTTTTTCGACCCATATAAATGATTATAATTTCTCCCTAGGGGTCCTATGACCTCTAGACACATATGTCATCATGAAATTTATCAAAAGGGGGCATAGGTCATCCTATGACCCCTTTTGAACCATATAAATAATTCTAATATGTAATAAAATATGTTGAAAGGGGTTATAGGTCATCCTATGGCATAATTTGACCCATATAAATGATTATAATAAGTCATTAAATGTGTTGAAAGGGGTCATAGGTCATCCTATGGCCCCTTTCGCCCCATATAAATAATTTTAATGTCTTGAGGGGTCCTATGGCCCATAGAGACATATGTTATAATAACATATCTCGAAAGGGGTCATAGGTCATCCTATGGGCTCTTTTCACCCATATAAATTATTATATTATATCATGAAATGTGTCGAAAGGGGTCATGGGTCATCTTATGACCCCTTTCGAGCTATATAAATGATTCTAATGTGTCCCCTGGGTTTTTAGGGCCCCTAGAGACATGTTGTAATAAAATGTGTCGAAAGGGGTCGTAGGTCATCCTATGGCCCCTTTCAACCCATATAAATGATTATAATATGTTCCTAAGGGTGCTATGACCCTTAGAGACATATGTTATCATTGAATGTGTCGAAAGTGGTCATAGATCATCCTATAATACCTTTCGACCCATACAAATGGCTATAATATGTCCCTATGGGTCCTAGGACCCATAGCGACATATGTCATCATATAATGTGTCAAAAGGGGTCATAGGTCATCCTATTGCCCCTTTCGACTCATATAAATGAATATAATTTTTTTCTAGGGGTCCTATGACCCCTAGAGAAATATGTCATCATGGAATGTGTCAAAAGGGGTCATAGCTTATCCCATTGCCCCTTTCAACCCATATAAATGATTCTAATATGTCTCTAGGGTTCCTATGATCCATAGTGACATATGTCATCATGAAATGTATCGAAAGGGGTCATAAGTCATCCTATGGCCCTTTTGACCCATATAAATGATTCTCATATGTCCGTTGACATTCTATGACCCCTAGAGACATTTGTTGTTATGGAATGTGTCAAAAGGGCTCATATATCATCCTATGGCCTCTTTTGACCCATATAAATGATTATAATACATCATAGAATGTGTCAAAACGGGTCATAGGTCATCTTATGACCCCTTTCAACCCATATAAATGATTCTAATATGTCCCTAAAGGTTCTAGGACCCCTATAGACATATGTCATCATGGAATGTGTCAAAAGGAGTCATAGGTCATCCTATGACTCATATCAACCCATATAAATGATTGTCATATGTCCATAGGGATCTTAGGACCCATAGTGACATATTTCATCATGAAATGACATAGGGGTTCTAAGATTCCTATAGACATATGTCATCATGAAATGTGTCAAAAAGAGTCATAGATTATCTTATGGCTCTTTTCAACCAATATAAATGATTATAATATGTCCTTAAGGTTCGTAGGATCCCTAAAGACATGTCATGATAGAATATCTTGAAAGGGGACATATGTTATAATAAAATATGTTGAAAAGTGCCATAAGTCATTATATGATCCTTTTTGACCTATATAATTGATTGTAATAGGTCCTTTGGGGTCCTAGGACCCTTATAAACATATGTCATCATAGAATGTGTCAAAAGGGGTTACAGTCATCCTGTAGCCCCTTTTAACCTATATAAATGATTGTAATATGTCCCTATGGGTCTTATGGCCCCTAGAGAAATATGTTGTAATAAAATGTGTCGAAAAAGGTCATAGATCATTCTATGAACCCTATTGACCAATATAATTTATTTTAATACATCCCTAGGGGTCTTAGCACCCCTAGAAACATATGCCATCATGGAATGTGTCAAAAGTTGTCATAAGTCATCATATGGCCCCTTTCAACCCATATAAACAAATTTAATATATCCCCAGGGGTCCTAGGATCTCTATGGAGATATGTCATCATGGAATGTGTCGAAAGGGGTCACAAGTCATCCTATGGCCCCTTTCAACCCATATAAATTATTATAATATGTCCCTAGGGGTCCTAGGACCCCTAGAGACAAATATCATCATCTAGTGTTTTGAAAGGGGTCATAGGTCATCCTATGTCCAATTTTGACCCATATAATCAATTGTAATATGTCCCTAGGGGTCATAGGACACCTAGAGACATATGTTATCATGGAATGTGTCAAAAGGTGTCATAGGTCATCCTATCGCCCCTTTTAACTTATATAATTGATTGTAATATGTCCTTTGGGGTCTTAGGACTCTTAGAAACATATGTCATTATGAAAAGTGTCGAAAGGGGTCCTAAGTTATCTTATGGCCCTTTTCAACCCATATAAACTATTCTAATATGACTTTAGGGGTCCTTACACCCCTAGAGATATTTGTCATTATGGAATGTGTTGAAAGGGGTCATAAGTTATCTTATAGCCCTTTTCAACTCATATAAATTATTATAATATGTCCCTAGGGATCCTATGACCCATAGAGACATATGTCACCATGGAATGTGTTAAAAAGGGGCATACATCATCCTATGGCCCCTTTCAAATCATATAAATGAATTTAATATGTCTGTAGGGGTCCTAGGACCCCTAAAGACATATGTCACCATTGAATGTATCGAAAGGGGTCATAGGTTATTCTATGGTCACTTTTAACTCATATAAATGATTCTAATATGTCCCTAGGGTTCTTATGACCCCTATAGACATATGTCATCATAGAATGTGTCACAAGGGGTCATAAGCCATCCTATCGCCCCTTATGACCCCTATAAACGATTCAAATATGTCTGTAGGAGTAGACATTTGTCGTCATAGAATGTGTCAAAACCTATGGACCCTTTCGACCCATATAAATGATTCTCATATGTTCGTAGGGTTCCTAGGACCCCTAGATACATATGTTTTCATAAAATGTGTACAAAGGGGTCATAGGTCATCCTATGGCCTCTTTCAACCCATATAAATGAATATAATATGTCACTAGGGGTCTTTAGACACCTAGGGACATATTTCATCATGGAATGTGTCGAAAAGGGTCATAGGTCATCCTATGGCCTATTTCGACCCATATAAAAGATTCTAATATGTCCCTAGGGGTCCAAAGACCCCTACAACCATATGTCATCATGGAATGTGTCGAAAGGGGTAATAGGTCATCCAATGGCCCCTTTCAACTCATATAGATGATTCTAATATGTTCCTATGGGTCCTAAGTCCTTTAGAGACATATGTATCATAGAATGTGACCCATTTTGACCCATGTAAATGATTCTAATATTTACCTATGGTTACTAGGTCCCCTAGAGACATATGTTTTAATAAAATTTGTCAAAAGGGGTCATAAGTCATCCTCTAGCCTCTTTTGACCCATATAAATGATGATAATATGTTCGTAGGGGTCCTATAACCTCTAGAGACATATGTCATCATGGAATGTGTTGAAAGGGGTCATAGGTCATCCTATGACCCATTTCAACTGATATAAATGATTATAATATATCCCTTGGGTCCTAGGACCCCTAGAGACATATTTTATCATGGAATGTGTCCAAAGGGGTCATAGGTCATCCTATGGCCCCTTTCGACCTATATAAATGATTCTAATATGTCCCTAGGGATCCTATGACCCTTAGAGACAAATGTCATCAAGAAATTTGTCAAAATAGGTCATAGGTCATCTTATGGCCCCTTTCGACCCATATAAATGATTCTAATATGTCTGTAGGTGTCGTAGGATCCCTAAAGACATATGTCAACATGGAATGTGTCGAAAGAGGTCAAAGGTCATCCTATGCCACACTTGACCCATTTAAGTGATTCTGATATGTTCGTAGGGGTCCTAAAACCCATAGAGACATATGTCATCATGAAATGTGTCAAGAAGGGTCATAGGTCATCCCATGGTCACATTCAACCCATATAAATGATTGTAATTTGTCCCTAGGGATCATAGGGCCCCTGGAGACATAAGTTGTAATAAAATGTGTCGAAAGGGGTCATCGATAAGCTCATGACCCCTTCCGACATATATAAATTATTATAATGTCCCTAGGCTTCTTGGGACCCCTAGAGACATATGTTATCATGAAATATGTTGAAAGTGGTCATAGGTGATCTTATTGCCCCATTCGACCCATATAAATGATTCTAATAATTCTGAAGTGTATGATGAACCCTAGAGGCATATGTCATCATAGAATGTGTTGAAATGGGTCAGAAGTCATCCTATGTCCCATTTCAACCCATATAAAAAATTTTAATATTTTCATAGGGGTCTTAGGACCCCTAGAGACATATGTCATCATGAAATGTGTCAAAAAGGGTCATAGGTCATCCTATGGCTCCTTTCAATCTTATAAATGACTGTAATATGTTGCTAGGATTCCTAAGACCCATAGAGACATATGTCATCATAGAATGTTTTGAAAGGGGTCATAGGTCATCCTATGGCACCTTTCAACTAATATAAACAATTCTAATCTATTCGTAGCGGTCTTACGACCCTTAGAGAAATATGTCATCATAGAATATGTCAAAACTGGACATAGGTCATCCTATGACCTCTTTCAACCCATATAAACGATTCTAATATATTTGTACGGGTCTTAGGAGCCCTAGCGACATTTTGTCATAAAATTTGTCTAGAGGGGTCATAGGTCATCCTATGGCCCCTTTCAACCCATATAAATGATTATAATATGTCCCTAGGGGTCATAGGACCCTAAAAGACATATGTCATCATGAAATCTATCGAAAGGTGCCATAGGTTATCCTATTCCCCCTTTTGACTCATCTAAAGGATTATAATATATCCTTAGGGATTCTACGACCCCTAGAGACATATGTCATCATGAAATGTGTCGAAAAGGGTCATTATTCATCCTACGGCCCCTTTTGACCTATATAAATGAATGTAATATGTCAATAGGGGTCCTAGGACCCCTAGAGACATATGTCATCCTAGAATGGCCGAAAGGGGTCATAGGTCATCTTTTGGTCGCTTTCGACCCATATAAATGATTTTAATGTATCCCTATAGGTCCTAGGACTCTTAAAGACATATGTCATTATGGAATGTGTTGAAAGGGGTCATAAGTCATCTTATTGTGTCTTTTGACCCATACCAATGATTCTAATATGTCAATAGGGGTCCTAAGACCCCTTGAGACATATGTCATCATGGAATGTGTCAAAAGTTGTCATAGGTCATCCTATGTTCCCATTCGACTCATATAAATTATTATAATATGTATGTAGGGGTCTTAGGACCTCTAGAGACATATGTTGTCATGAAAAATGTAGAAAGAGATCATAGGTCATCCTCTTGTGACTTTCGACCTATATAAATGATTATAATATATCTTTAGGGGTGATAGGGCCCCTCGAAACATATGTCATCATGGAATGTGTCGAAAGGGGTCATAAGTCATCCTATGGCCCCTTTCAACACATATAAATGATTCTAATATGTTCATAGGGGTCCTAAGATCCTTAGAGACATATGTGATCATGGAATGTGTTGAAAAGGGTCATAGGTCCTCCTATAGCCCTTTTCGACCCATATAAACAATTATAATATGTCCTAAGACCTCTAGAGACATATGTCATCATGGAATATGTTGAAAGGGGTCATAGGTCATCCTATGGCCTTTTGACTCATATAAATAATTGTAATATATCCTTAGGGGTCCTAGGGCCCCAATTGACATATATTATAATAAAATGTGTTGAAATGGGTTATAGGTCATCCTATGACTCTTTTCGATCCATATAATTAATTTTAATGTCCCTAGGGGTCCTACGACAATGAAAAATATATGTCATCATGGAATATGTAAAAGTGGGTCATAGGTCATCATATGGCCCCTTTCGACCCATTTAAATGATTCTAATATGTCCCTAGGGGTCGTAGGACCTCTAGAGACATTTATCATCATGGAATGTATCGAAAGGGGTCATCGGTCATCATATGACCCTGTTCGACCCATATAAATAATTATAATTTTTTGCTAGGGCTCGTAGGGCCCCTATAGACATAAGTCTTAATAAAATGTGTCGAAAGGGGTGATAGGTCATCCTATGAACCCTTTCAACCTATATATATGATTGTAATATGTTCCTAAAATTCTTAGGACCCCTAGACACATATGTCATCATGGAATGTGTCAAAAGAGGTCATAAGTCATCCGATGGCCCCTTTCGACTCATATAAATGATTCTAATATGTTCTTAGGGGAGATATGTCATCACAGAAAGTGTCAAAATGGGTCATAGACCACCCGATGGCCCTTTTCGACCCATATAAATGATTCTAATATGTCCCTAGGGGTTATAGGACCGCTAGCAACATATGTCATCATGGAATGTGTTCAAATGGGATATAGGTCATCCTATGACCCCTTTTGACCTAACGATTCTAATATATCCCTAGGGGTCCTAGGACCCCTAGAGACATATGATGTCATTTAATGTGTGGAAAGGGGTCATAGGTCATCCTATGGCCCCTTTTAACCCATATAATTGATTGTAATATGTCCCTAAGGATCCTAGGATCCCTAGTAACATATGTCATCATGGAATATGTGAAAAGGGGTCATAGGTCATCCTATAACCCCTTTCGACCCATATAAATACTTATAATATTTTTCTAAGAGTCGTAGGACCCCTAGATACATCTATCATTATGTAGTGTTTCAAAAGGAGTCATTGATGATTCTATGGTCCCTTTTGACCCATATAAATGAGTGTAATTTGTCCCTAGGGGTCCTAGGGATGCTAGAGACATAAGTTGTAATAAAATGTGTCAAAAGGGCTCATAGGTCATCCTATGACACCTTTCGACCCATATAAACACTTCTAATATGTCCCTAGGGGTCCTAAGACTCGTAGAGACATTTGACATTACGAAATGTGTCGAAAGGGGTCATCGATCATCCTATTCCCCCTTTCGACCCATATAAACTATTGTAATTTGTCCCTAGGGGTCCTAGGGACCCTAGAGACATAAGTTGTAATAAAATATGTCAAAAGGCCTCATACGTCATCTGATGGTGCCACTCAACCCATATAAATAATTTTAATATGTCCCTAGGGGTCCCAGAGACATATATTGTAATAAAATATGTCAAAAGGAGTTATAGGTCATCCTATGATCTAGTTCAACTCATATAAATGATTATAATATGTCATGAAATCTATTGAAAGGAGTTAAAGGTCATCCTATGGCCCCTTTTGACCCATATAAATGATTCTAATATTTCCCTAGGGGTCCTATGACCTCTAGAGACATATGTCATCATGGAATGTGTTGAAAGTGGTCATAGGTCATTTTATGCCTCCTTTCGAACCATATAAATACTTTTAATATGCCTGTAGGTGTCCTAGTACTTTTAGAGACATATGTCATCATTGAATGTGTCAAAAGGGGTCATAGGTCATCCTATGCCCCCTTTCAAACAATATAAATGATTATAATATATCCTTAGGGGCCCTAGGACTCTTAGCGACATATGTTATCATGAAATGTGTCAAAATGGGTCATAGATCATCCTATGGCACCTTTCAACCCATATATATAATTCTAATATGTCCATATGGGTCTTAGGGCCCCTAGGGACATATGTTGTAATAAAATACATTGAAAGGGGTCATCTATAATCCTATGGCTTTCTCGACTCATATAAATGATTATAATATGTCCCTAGAGACATGCCATCATGGAATGTATTGAAAGGGGACATAGGTCATACTATGGCCCCTTTCGACTCATATAAATAATTCTAATATGTCCCTAGGGGTCCTAGGACACTTAGAGACATATGTCAACATATAATATGTTGAAAGGTGTCATAGGTCATCCTATGGCATCTTTTGACCCATATAAACGATTCTAATATGTCCTTAGGGGTCCTAGGACCCAAAGAGACATATGTCATCATGAAATGTGTCGAAATGGATTATAGGCCATCCTACGGCCTCTTTTGACACATATAAACAATTCTTATGTGTCCCTAGGGGTCCTAAGACCCCTAGCGACATATTTCATCATAGAATGTGTTGAAAGGGGTCATAAGTCATCCTATAGCCACTTTCAGCCAATACAAATGATTCTAATATGTCCTTAGGTGTCCTAGGACCCATAGAGACATGTCATCATAGAATGCATCCAAATGGGTCATAGGTCATCCTATTGCCCATTTTGACTCATATAAATGATTCTAATATGTCCCTAGGACTCCTAGGGCCCATAGAGACATATGTTGTAATAAAATGATTCAAAAGGGGTTATAGGTCATCATATGGTATCTTTGACCCATATAAACAATTATAATGTGTCCTTGGGGGTCTTATGAATGTTAAAAACATATGTCATCATTAAATTTGTCAAAAGGGGTCATACGTCATCCTCTGGCGCCTTTTGACCCATATATATGATTCTAATATGTCCCGAGGGCTCCTAGGACCCTTAGGGACATATGTCATAATAGAATGTGTTGAAATGGGTCATAGGTCATCCTATTGCCCCTTTGGACCATATAAATGATTCTAATATGTCGCTAGTGGTCTTAGGACTACTAGAGACATATGTCATCATGGAATTTGTCAAAATGGGTCATAGGTCATCCTATGTCCCATTTAAACTCATATAAATGATTCTAATATGTCCCTAGGGTTCTTAGGTCCCCTAGAGACATATGTTATAATAAAATAAGTCAAAAATCTTTAGAACTACATAAACTATTTTAATATGTCCCTAAGTGTTCTAGGACCCCTATAGACATATGTCATTATGAAATGTGTCGAAAGGGGCCATAAGTCATCCTATAGCCCCTTTTGACCCATATAAATGATTATAATATGTCCTTAGGGGTCCTAGGGCCCCTAGAGACATATGTTGTAATAAAATATGTCGAAAGGGATCATAGGTCATCTTATGACTCATTTTGATTGATATAAACTATTGTAATATGTCCCTAGGGGTCCTAGGACCCCAAGATATATATGTCATCATGAAATGTGTTGAAAGGGGTCATAGGTCATCCAATTCCACCTTTCGACCCATATAAATGATTGTAATATATTCTTAAGGATTCTAGGGCCCCTACAGACATGTAATAAAATGTGTCGAAAGGGATAGTAGGCCATCATATAGCCCCTTTCGACCCTTATAAATGATTTTAATATGACCCTAAGTGTCCTAAGATCTATAGAGACATTTCATCATTGAATTTCTCGAAAGGGGTCATAAAACCCTTAGGGGTCCTAAAATCCTTAGAGACATATGTTGTCATGAAAGGTGTTGAAAGGGGTCACAGGTCATTCTATTGCCCCTTTCGACCCATATAAATGATTATAATATATCCCTATGAGTTTTAGGGCCCTTAATGACATATATTGTAATAAAATGTATTGAAAAGGGTCATAGGTCATCCTATGGCCTCTTTTGATCTATATAAATGATTATAATATGTCCTTAGGGGTCGTAGGAACCTTAAAGTAATATATGCTATCATGCAATATGTCAAAAGGGGTTGTCAGTCATTCTATGACGTCTTTCGACTGATATAAATGATTATAATGTCTCTAGGGTTCCTAGGACCCCTAGAGACATATATCATTGTGGAATGTGTCAAAAGGGGTCATAAGTTATCCTGTTGGCCCTTTCGACTCATATAAGTGATTATAATATATCACTAAGAGTCTTAAGGCCCTTAGAGACATATGTCATCATGAAATGTGTAAAAACAAGTAATAGGTCATGCTATGGCCCTTTCCAAACTCTATAAATGATTCTAATATCTCTGTAAGGGTCCTAGAACTCCTAGACACATATGTCGTTATTGAATGTGTCGCAATAGGTCATAGGTCATCCTATGACCCCTTTCGACTTATATAAACTATTATAATATATCCCTAGGGGTGCTATGACCCCAAGAGGCATATGTAATTATGAAATGTGTCGAAAGGGGTCGTAGGTCATCCTATGACCCCTTTCGACTCATATAAATGATTATAATATGTCCTTAGGATTTCTAATACCCGTCAAGACATATGTCATCATGAAATGTGTCGAAAGGGGTCATATGTCATCCTATGACCCCTTTAGACCCATATAAATGATTGAAATGTGTCTCTAGGGGTTCTTGGAATCTTAGAGACATATGTCATCATAGAATGTGTTGAAATGGGTCATAAGTAATCTTATGGCCCCTTTCGATTGATATAAATGAATGTAATATGTCTCTAGGGGTCCTAGGACCCCTAGCAACATCTATCACCATGGAATGTATCGAAGGGGGTCATAGGTCATCCTATGGCCCCTTTCAACCAATATAAATAATTGTAATATGTCCCTATGGGTTCTAGGGACCACTCAGACACATGTTGTAATAAAATGTGTCGAAAGGGGTAGTAGGTCATCCTATGGCCCAGTTTGACCCATATAAATGATTGTAATATGGGCATAAGGGTCTTAAAATTCATAGACACATATGTCATCATGGAATGTGTCGAAAGGGGTCATCATTCATGCTACGACTGCTTTCAACCCATATAAATCAATCTAATATGTGCTTAGGAGTCCTAGGTCCCCTCAAGACATATGTCATGATGGAATATGTTGAAAGGGGTCATAAGTCATCCTATTGCCCCTTTTAACCCATATAAATTATTCTAATATGTCCCTACAACTCTTAGGGCCGCTAGAAACATATGTTGTAATAAAATGTGTTGAAAGGGGTCATAGGTCATCCGATGGTCTCTTTTGACCTATATAAATGATTATAATATGTCACTAGGGGTCGTAGGACCCCTATAGATATATGTCATCATGGAATGTGTCTAAAGGACATATGACCCCTTTCGATCTATAGAAACGATTAATATATGTCCCTATGATTTTAAGGACCCTTAGACACAAATATTGTCATGGAATGTGTCGAAAGGGGTAATAGTTATCCTATAACCCCTTTTGACACATATAAATGATTAATATATGTTTCTAGGATCTCTAGGACTCTTAGAGACAAATGTTGTCATGGAATGTGTCAAAAGGGGTAATAGGTCATCTTATGGCCCCTTTTGACCCATACAAACAATTGTAATATGTCCATAGGATTCTTAGGACCCCTAAAGACATATGTCGTAATGGAATTTGTCAAAAGGGGTAATAGGTCATCTTATAGCCCATTTTGACCCATATAAATGACTTTGATATGTCCATAAGGATCTTAGGATCCTTGAAGGCATATGTCATCATGAAATGTGTCTAAATAGATTTTAGGACATCATCTGGCCCTTTTTGACTCATATAAATGATTATAATGTCCCTAAGGATCTTAGGACCTCTAGAGACATATGTAGTCATAGAATTTGTTGAAAGGGGTAATAGATCATCCTATGGCCACTTTCAATCCACATAAATGATTGCAATGTCCCTAGTGGTCCTAGGACCCCTAGCGACATATGTTGTAATAAAATGTGTCGAAAGGGGTCATAGGTTATCATACGGCCCCTATTTACCTATATAAATAATTCTAATATGTCCCTCAGGGTCTTACAATCCTTAGAGACATATGTCATCAAGGAATGTGTCGAAAGGGTTCATAGGTTATTATGTGGCCTCTTTAGACCCATATAAATGATTGTAATATATCCCTTTTGGTACTAGGGCCCCTAGAGACATATGTTGTAATAAAATGTGTCAAAAGCAGTCATAGGTTATCGTATGATCATTTTCGAGCCATATAATTTATTGTAATATGTCTCCAAGGGTACTAGAACCTTTAGAGAAATATGTCATCATTGAATGTGTCAAAAGGAGTCATAGGTCATATTATGACCCCTTTTGACCTATATAAATGATTATAATATGTCCCTATGATTCTTAAGACCCTTAGACACATATGTCATCATGAAATTTGTTGAAAGGGGTAATAGGTCATCGTATAGTCTCTTTTGACCCATATAAATGATTTTAATATGTTTATAGAGATTTTAGGACCCTTAGAGACATATGTCCTCATAGAATGTGTTGAAAGTGGTCATAGGTCATCTTATGGACTCTTTCGATACATATAAATGGTTCTAATATGTTCGTAGGAGTCCTAGGAACCCTAACAACTAATATAAATGATTATAATGTTCTTAGGTGTCCTTAGGTGTCAACAAGGGTCATAGGTTATCCTATGGCCTCTTTGGACCCATATAAATGGTTATAATATGTACCTAGGGGTTCTATGACCCTTAGAGACATGTCATCATGGAATGTGTTGAAAGGGGTCATAGGTCATCCTATTGCTAATTTTAACTCATATAAACTATTTTAAAATGTGTGTAGCTTTCCTAGGAGCCCAAGAGACATATGTTGAAATAAAATATGTCAAAATGGGTAATAGGTCATCCTATGGCCTCTTTAAACCCATATAAATGATTATAATATGTCCCTAGGAGTCCTATGATCCCTAGCGACATATTTTATCATGAAATTTGTCAAAATGGGTCATAGGTCATCCTATTACCCCTTTCAACTAATATAAATGATTCTAATATGTCCTTAGTTGTCTTAGGACTCCTAGCAACTTATATCATCATGCAATATGTCGAAAGGGGTCATATGTCATCTTATGGACCCTTTCAATACATATAAATGATTCGAATATTTTTGTAGGGATCTTAGGAAACCTAGAGACATATGTCTTCATGATTTTTTTTAAATTCATCATAGGTCATCCTATGGCCCATTTCAAACCATATAAACGATTATAATATTTCCTTAGGGTTCCTATGGCCTCTTAAGACATATGTTGTAATAAAATGTGTCTAAAGAGGTCATAGGTCATCCTATGGCTTCTTTCGACACATATAAATGATTATAATATATGCATAGGGGTCAAATGACCCCTAGCGACATATGTCATCATCAAATTTTTCAAAAGGTGTCATAGGTCATCCTAAGGCCCCTTTCAACTCATATAAACTATTTTAATATTTCGTGAGGTGTCCTAAGGCTCTTAGAGACATATATTGTAATAAAATATATTGAAAGAGGTCATAGGTCATTCTACGACCTCTTTTGACCCAGATAAATGATTATAATATGTCAAAGAATGTGTCAAAAGGGGTCATAGATCATCCTATGACCACTTTTGACCTATTTAAATCATTATAATATGTCCCCAAGGGTCATAGGACCCCTAGCGACATATGTCATCATGGAATGTGTCGAAAGAGGGCATAGGTCATCTTATGACATCTTTGGACCTATATAAATGATTATAATATATCCATAAGGGTCCTAGGACCCTTAGAGACATATGTCATCATTATATGCGCCTAAAGGGATCATAGATCATCCAATGTCCCCTTTCGACCCATATAAACAATTATAATATGACGTATGACATTATGGAAAGTAACCAAAAGGGTCATAGGTCATCCTATGGCCCCTTTCGACCCTATAAATGATTTTAATATGTCCCTAAGGGTCTTAAAACCCCTAGAGACATATGTCATCATGAAATGTTTCATAAGAGGTCATAGGTCATCCTATGGTCCTTAGAGACATATATTGTAATAAAATATGTCAAAAGGGGTCATGGGTCATTGTATGGCCTCTTTTGATCCATATAAATGATTATAATAAGTTCCTATGGATCCTAGACATATGTCATCATGGAATGTGTCGAAAGGGGTCATAGGTCATCCTATTGCTAATTTTGACCCATATAATTGATTCTAATATGTGCCTAAGGTTCTTAGGGCCCCTAAGGACATATGTTGTAATAAAATGTGTTGAAAAGGGTCATAGGTCATCCTATGGTCTCTTTCGACCCATATAAATGATTATAATATGTCTCTAGGGGTCCTATGGCCCCTAGAGATATGTCATCATGAATTTTTTTGAAAAGGGCCATAGGCAATCCTATGGCCCCTTTCGACCCATATAAATTATTCTAATATTTGTCTTATGGTGCCTTTAAGCTCATATAAATGATTATAATATGTCCTTAGGTGTCTTAGGACCCGTAGAGATATATGTCATCATGAAATGTGTTGAGATTGGTCATAGGTCATCTTGTGGCCCAATTGGACCCATATAAATGAATCTAATATGTCCATAGGGGTCCTAGGACCCTTAGAGACATATGTCATTATCAAATGTGTCAAAAAGAGTCATAGTCATCCTATGGCCCCTTTCAACTCATATAAATGAGTCGAATATGTCCCTAGGGGTCCTAGGACCCTTAGAGACATATTTCATCATGGAATATGTCAAAATTGTCAATAGATAATCTTATGGCCCATTTCGACCCATATAAATGATTTTAATATGTCCCTAAGGTTCTTAGGGCCCCAAGAGACATATGTTGTAACAAAATGTGTTGAAAGGGTTTGTAGGTCATCCTATGGCCTCTTTCAACTGATATAAATGATTATAATTATATCTAAGTTTGTTGTGGCCCCTAGCAACATATCTCATCATGTAATGTGTTGAAAGGGGTCATAGGTCATCGTATAACACCTTTTGACTTATATAAATGATTATAATATGTCCCTAGGGGTCCTAGGACCGCTAGAAACATACCTCATCATGAAATGTGTCGAAAGGGGTCATAGGTTAGCCTATTGCCCATTTCGATCCATATAAATGATTATAATATAACCTTAGGTGTCCTAAAGCCGCTAGCGACATATATCATCATAAAATTTGTCGAAAGGTGTCATAGGTCATCTTATTGCCCTTTTTGACCCATATGAATTATTCTAATATGTCCCTAGAGGTCCTAGGACCCCTAGCGACATATGTCATCATGAAATGTGTCGAAAGGGGTCATAGGTCATCCTATGGACCCTTTCAACTTATATAAATGATCCTAATATGTTTGTAGGGGTCTTAGGATGCCTAGAGACATGTCATCATGGAATGTGTCGAAAGGGATCATAGGTCATCCTATGGCCCATTCCATATCATATAAATGATTATAATATAACCCTAGGGGTCTTAGGACCCCTAGAGATATATGTTGTCATGAAATGTGTCAAAAGGGGTCACAGGTCATCCTATGGCCACTTCCAACTCACATAAAAAATTATAATATGTCTGTAGGAGTCCTAGGACCCATAGAGAAATATATCATCATGTTTTGTGTCAAAAGGGGTCATAGATTATCCTATGGCCACTTTTGAACCATATAAACAATTGCAATATGTATTTCAGAGTCCTAGGGCCCCTAGAGACATATGTTGTAATAAAATGTTTTGAAAGGGGTCCGAGGTCATCCTGTGACCCCTTTCGTTCCATATATTTGAATGTAATATGTTCGTAAGGTTCGTAGGAACCTTATAGACATATGTCATTATGGAATGTGTCAAAAGGGCTAATATATCATCCTATGGCCACTTTCGAGCCATATAAATGATTCTAATATGTCCCTATGGGTCCTACAACCCCTAGAGACATATGTGATCATGGAATGTGTCAAAAGGGGTCATAGGTCATCCTATGTCCCATTTCTACCATATAAAACATTTGTAATTTGTTCTTTAGGGTCCTAAGGCACCTACAGACATATGTTATAATAAAATGTGTCAAAAGGGGATATAGGTCATCCTATGGCCCATTTTGATCCATATAAATGATTATAATATGTCCTTTTTGACTTATATAAATGATTCCAATATGTCCCTAGGGGTCCTTGCACCCGTAGAGACATATGTCATTTTGCAATGTGTTTAAATGGGTCATAAGTCATCTTATGGGCCATTTTGACCCATATAAATAATTCTAATATGTTCTTAAGGTTCCTAAAGTCCCTGGAGACATGTTGTAATAAAATGTGTCGAAAGGGGTCATAGGTCATCCTGTGACCCCTTTCGTTCCATATATTTCAATGTAATATGTTCGTAAGGGTCATAGGAACCTTATAGACATATGTCATTATGGAATGTGTCAAAAGGGCTAATATGTCATCCTATGGCCACTTTCGAACCATATAAAAAATTCTAATATGTCCCTATGGGTCCTACAACCCCTAGAGACATATGTGATCATGGAATGTGTCAAAAGGGGTCATAGGTCATCCTATGTCCCATTTCAACCATATAAAACACTTGTAATTTGTTCCTTAGGGTCCTAAGGCGCCTACAGACATATGTTATAATAAAATGTGTCGAAAGGGGATATAGGTCATCCTATGACCCATTTTGATCCATATAAATGATTATAATATGTCCTTTTTGACTTATATAAATGATTCCAATATGTCCCTAGGGGTCCTTGGACTCATGGAGACATATTTCATTTTTCAATGTATTGAAATGGGTCAGAAGTCATCCTATGGGCCATTTTGACCCATATAAATAATTCTAATATGTTCTTAAGGTTCCTAGGGTTCCTGGAGACATGTTGTAATAAAATGTGTCGAAAGTGGTCATAGGTCATCCTATGACCTCTTTCGACCCATATAAATGGTTATAATATGTACCTAGGGGTCCTATGACCCCTAGATACATATTTCATCATGAAATTTGTTGAAAGGGGTCATAGGTCATCCTATGGCCCCTTTCGACCCATATAACTGGTTCTAATATGTGCCGATGGGTCCTAAGGTCCCGAGAGACATATATTATAATAAAATATATTGAAAAGGGTCATAGGTCATCCTATGGCCTCTTTTGGCTCATATAAATGATTATAATATGTCCCTAGAGACATATATCATCCATTAAATGTGTCAAAAGGAGTCATTGGTCATCATATGACACCTTTCGACCCATATAAATGAATATAGTATGTCCCTATAGTTCCTAAGACCATTAGAGTCATATGTCATCATGGAATGTGTCCAAAGGGGCCTCCTTTTTGACACGTATAAATGATTCTAATATGTCCCTAAGGGTGGTAGGACCCATAGAGACATATGTCGTCACGAAATGTGTCGAAATGGGTCATAGCTCATCCTGTGGCCCATTTTGACCCATATAAATGATTCTAATATGTCCCTAAGGTTTCTATGGCCCCTAGCGACATATGTGGTAATAAATTGTGTCGAAAGGGGTCATATGTCATCCTATAGCCTCTTTTGACCCATATAAATGATTATAATTTCTCCCTAGGGGTCCTATGACCCCTACATGCATATGTCATCATCGAATTTATCAAAAGGGTTCATAGGTCATCCTATGGCCCCTTTCAACCCATATAAATGATTCTAATATGTAATAAAATATGTCGAAAGAGGTTATGGGTCATCCTATGACATATTTTGACTCACATAAATGATTGCAATACATCATGGAATGTGTCAAAAGGGGGTCATAGGTCATCCTATGGCCCTTTGTGACCCATATAAATCATTTTAATATGTCTTAAGGGGTCCTAAGGCTCGTAGAAATATTTTATAATAAAATATGTTGAAAGGGGTCATAGGTCATCCTATGGCCTCTTTTGACAAATATAAATTATTATAATACATCATGAAACGTGTTGAAAGGGGTCATAGGTCATCCTATGACCCCTTTTGACCCATATAAATGATTCTAATATGTCCTTAGGGTTATTAGGGGCCCTGGAGACATGATGTAATAAAATGTATTGAAAGGGGTCATAGGTCATCCTATGGCCTCTTTCAACCCATATAATTGATTATAATATGTTCCTAAGGGTGCTATGACCCTTACGGACATATATCATCATTGAATGTCTCAAAAAGGGTCATAGGTCATCCTATGATCCCTTTCGACGCATATAAATCGTTATAATATGTCCCTAGGGGTCATAGGACCCCTAGAGACATATGTCATCATGTAATTTTTCGAAAGGGGTCATAAGTCATCCCATTGCCCCTTTTGATTCATATAAATGAATATAATTTTTTCTTATAGGTCCTATGACCCCTAGAGACATATGTCATCATGGAATGTGTCAAAACGGGTCATAGGTTTTCCTATTGCCCTTTTCGACCCATATAAATGATTCTAATATGTCCCTAGAGGTCCTCGGACCTTTAGTGACATATGTCATCATGGAATGTGTCAAAAGGGGTCATAGGTCATCCTATGGCCCCTTTCGACCCATATAAATGATTCTCATATGTCCATTGGGGTTCTAGGACCCCTAGAGACATATGTTATTATGGAATGTGTCGAAAGGGGTCATATATCATCCTATGTCCCCTTTCGATCGATATAAATGATTCTAATATGTTCATAGGGGTCTTAGGACTGTTAGAGACATATCATTATGGAATGTGTCAAAAGGAGTCATAAGTCATGCTATGGCCCCTTTCGACTCATATAAACTATTATAATATTTTCCTACGGGTCGTAGTACCCTTAGAGAGATATGTCATTATGGAATGTGTCAAAAGGGGGGATAGGTCATCCTATGACCCTTTTCGACCCATATAAATGATTCTAAAATGTCCCAAGGCATCCTAGGACCCAGAGAGACATAAGTCATCATAGAATGTGTTGAAAGGTGCCATAGGTCATCCTATGACCCCTTTCGACCTATATAAATGATTCTAATATGTTGCTAGGGGTCCTTGGACATATGTCATCATGAAATGTGTCGAAAATGTGTCTAAAATTTCCCTAGAGTTCTTAGGGATGCTAAGGACATATGTTGTAATAAAATTTATCGAAAGGGGTCATAGGTCATTCTAAAACATCTTTTGACCCATATAAATGATTATAATTTGTACCTAGAGGTCTTATGACCCCTATAGACATATGTCATCATGGAATTTGTGAAAATGGGTCATAGGTCATCATATGGCTCCTTTTGACTCATATAAATGATTCTAATATGTCTCGAGGGGTCCTAGGGCCCCTAGAGACATATATTGTAATAAAATATATCAAAAGCAGTCATAGGTTATTTTACGTCCTTTTTTTACCCATATCAATGGTTATAATATGTCATGGAATGGGTTGAAAGGAGTTAGAAGTCATCCTATGGCCCCTTTCAACCCATATAAATGACGCTAATATGTCCCTAGGGGTCCTGATACTAATATGTCACTAGGGGTTGTAGGACCTCTAGAGAAATGTGTCATCATGGAATGTCTCGAAAAGAGTCATAGGTCATGCTATGGCCCCTTTCGACCCATATAAAAGATTCTCATATGTTCCTAGGGGTCCTAAAACATCTAGAAACATATGTCATCATGAAATGTGTTGAAAGAGGTTATAGGTCATCCTATTGCCCCTTTCAACCCATATAAATGATTGTAATTTTTCCCTATGTGTCTTAGGGCCCCTAGCGACATATGTTGTAATAAAATGTGTCAAAATGGGTCATAGGTCATCTTATGGCCTTTTTCGATCTATATAAATGATTATAATATTTTTCTAGAGATCCTATGACCCCTAGAGACAAATGTCATCATGGAATGTGTCGAAATGGGTCATAGGTCATCCTATTGCCCATTTTGACCTATATAAATAATTTTAATATGTACCTTGGGTTCCTAAGGCCCCTAAAGAAATGTCATAAAATGTGTCGAAAGGGGTCATAGGTTATCCTATTGATCTTTCAACCCATATAAATGGTTACAGTATGTCCCTAGGGGTCCTATGACCCATAGAGACATATGTCATCATGGAATTTTTTGAAAGGGGTCATAGATAATCCCATGGCCTTTTTTGACCCATGTAAATAATTATAATACATCATGAAATGTTTTGAAAGGTGGCATAGGTCATCCTAAGACCCCTTTTGACCCATATAATTGATTCTAATATGTCCATAGGGGTCCTAGGGCCCCTAGAGACATATGTTGTAAAAACGTATATCAAAAGGTGTCATAGGTCATCCTATGGCCTCTTTTCACACATATAAATGATTATAATACGTCATGAAATGTGTTGAAAGGGGTCATAGGTCATCGTATGACCCTTTTTGACCCATATAAATATTTATAATATGTCCCTAAGGGTCTTAGGACCCCTAGCGACATATGTCATCATTAAATGTGTCTATAGGGGTCATAGGTTATCCTATTGTCCCTTTCAGCCCATATAAACAATTCTAATATGTCCCGGGGGGTCTTAAGACCCCTAGTGACATATGTCATCATCCAATGTGTCGAAAGAGGTCATAAGTCATCCTATGGCCCTTTCGACCCATATAAATGATTTTAATATATCCTAAGGGGTACTAGGGTCTCTAGAGAACTATAATGTAATAAATTATGTCGAAAAGGGTCATAGGTCATCCTATGGCTTCTTTCAACACATATAAATAACTATAATACATCATGAAATGTGTCAAAACATTCAATAGATCATCCTATGACCCATTTCAACCCATATAAATGATTCTAATATATCTCTAAAGGTTCTAGGACTTCTATAGACATATGTCATCGTGGAATGTGATGAAAGGGGTCATATGTCATTCTATGGCCCATTTCAACTCATATAAATGATTTTCATATGTCCGCAGGGGTCCTAGGACCCATAGAAACATCTGTCATCACGGAATATGTCAAAAAGAGTCATAGGTTATCCTATGGCCCCTTTCAACAAATATAAATGATTATAATATGGCCTTACGGTTCCTAGAATTTCTAAGACATGTCATGATAGAATATGTCGAAAGGGGACATATGTTGTAACAAAATATGTCAAAAAGTGTCATAAGTCATGCTATGACCCTTTTCGACCCATATAATTGAATGTAATATGTTCCTAAGGGTCCTAGGACCCTTAAAAACATATGTCATCATGGAATGTGTCAAAAAGGGTCACAGGTCATCCTTTGGCCCCTTTTGACCTATATAAATGATTTTAATATGTCCCTATGGGTCCTATGGTCTCTAGAGAAATATGTTGTAATAAAATGTGTCGAAAGGGGTCATAGGTCATCCTATGACCCATTTTGACTCATATAATTTATTGTAATATGTCTCTACAGGTCATAGGACCCCTAGAAACATATGCCATCATTGAATGTGTCAAAAGTGGTCATAAGTCATCTTATTGTCCCTTTCAACCCATATAAATGATTCTAATATATCCCTAAGTGTCTTAAGATCCCTAAGGAGATATGTCGTCATGGAATTTGTTGAAAAGGGTTATAAGTCATCATATGGCCCCTTTTAACCCATATAAATGATTATAATATGTTCTTAGGGGTCCTAGGACCCCTAGAGATAAATATCATCATTGAATGTTTTGAAAGGGGTCATAGGTCATCCTATGGCCACTTTCGACCCATATAATCGATTGAAATATGTTAGTAAGGGTTGTAGGACACCTAGAGACATATGTCATCATGGAATGTGTCAAAAGGAGTCATAGGTCATCCTATCGCCCCTTTTTAATGTATATAATTGATTCTAATATGTCTTTAGGGGTCTTAGGACCCTTAGATACATATGTCATTATGGAATTTGTCAAAAGGGGTCATAGATCATCCTATGGCCCCTTTTGACCCATATAAACTATTCTAATATGTCTCTAGGGTCCTAGGACTCCTAGAGATATTTGTCATCATGGAATGTGTCGAAAGGGGTCATAGATCATCCTATGGCCCTTTTCAACCCATATAAATAATTATAATATTTTCCTAGGGATCTTATGACCCCTAGAGACATATGTCATCATGGAATGTGTCAAAAAGGGTCATAGGTCATCCTATGGCCCCTTTCGACCCATATAAATGAATGTAATATGTCTGTAGGGGTCCTAGGACCCCAAGAGACATGTGTCACCATGAAATGTGTCGAAAGGGGTCATAGGTCATTCTATGGTAACTTTCGACCCATATAAATGATTCTAATATGTCCCTAGGGTTCTTATGACCCCTAAAGACACATTTCGTCATAGAATGTGTCACAAGGAGTCATAGGTCATCCTATGGCCCCTTTTGACCCCTATAAATGATTCTAATATGTTTGTAGGGGTAGACATATGTCGTCATGGAATGTGTCAAAACCTAATGCCCCTTTCGACCCATATAAATGTTTCTCATATGTCCTTAGGGGTCCTAGGACCCCTAGATACATATATTTTAATTTAATGTGTAGAAAGGGGTCATAGGTCATCTTATGGCCCCTTTCAACCCATATAAATGAATATAATATGTCCCTAGGGGTCCTCGGACCCCTAGAGACATATGTCATCATGGAATGTGTCAAAAGGTGTCATAGGTCATCTTCTGGCCCATTTCAACTCATATAAAAGATTCTAATATGTCCCTATGGGTCCTACGACCCCTACCGACATATTTCATCATGGAATGTTTCGAAAGGGGTTATAGGTCATCCTATGGCCCCTTTCGACTCATATAAATGATTCTAATATGTCCCTAGGGGTCCTAAGGCCCTTAGAGACATATGTTATCATAGAATGTGGCCCAGTTTGACCCATATAAATGATTCTAATATATCCTTAGGGGTCTTAGGACTCCTAGAGACTTATGTCTTCATGGAATGTGTCGAAAGGGGTAACAGGTCATCGTATGGCTATTTCGACCCATATAAATGATTCCAATACATCCTTAGGTGTTGTAGAATCCCTAGAGACATATGTAATCATGGAATGTGTTGAAAGGTGTTATAGGTCATTCTATGGCTCCTCTCGACCCATTTAAACGATTCGCTTAAAGACATATGTCGTCACAGAATATGTCGAAAGGGGTCATAGGTCATCCATGGCCAAATTCAACCCATATAAATGATTATAATTTGTCACTAGGGGTCCTAGGGCCCCTAGAGACATAAGATATATTAGAATGTGTTGAAAGGGGTCATAGGTGATCCTATTCGGTCATTCGAACCATATAAACGATTCTAATAAGTTCCTAAGGGCCCATTTGGTGAGCGAAATAGGAATACATATTCTGAAATACGTATTTTGGAATAGAACACATTCTTGTTCTCGATTTGATTCAACCAATATTTGATGAGAATTCGTGGACCCAAAAATTTATGTTTTCTAAAATTAAAAAAATGGAATAGGAATACGTATCCCAATACGACCTATTTTGGTGGAATTGCAAAACCCCATTTTTGGGCAAAAAATGGAATATGTATTCTATTTTTACTTCGTATTCCAATCTCATTTTGGTGCATCCAAACAAGAAATTAAAAATTTTTGGAATACGTATTCTTGAAAACGTATTCCTATTCCGCTCACCAAATGGGCCCTAAGGGTCTTATGAACGCTAGAGGCATATGTCATCATGGAATGTGTCGAAATGGGTCATCAGTCATATTATAGCCCATTTCAACCCATATAAATAATTCTAATATTTCCATAGGGGTCTTAGGATCTCTAGAGACATATGTCATCACGAAATGTGTCGAAAAGGGTCATAGGTCATCCTATGGCCCCTTTCAACCCTATAAATGATTCTAATATGTCCCTAAGTGTCTTGGGACCCCTAGAGACATATGTCATCATGGAATGTGTCGAAAGGGGTCATAGGTCATTGTATGACCCCTTTCGACTAATATAAACAATTCTAATATTTTTTGCAGGTTCCTAAGACCCTTAGAGAAATATGTCATCATAGAATATGTCAGGAGGGGACATAGGTCATCCTATGGCCCTTTCTGACTCATATAAACAATTTTAATATGTCTGTAGGGGTTCTAGGAGCCCTAGAGACATGTTGTCATGAAATTTGTCGAAAGGGGTCATACGTCATCCTATGACACCTTTCAACCCATATAACTGATTATAATATGTCCCTATGGGTCATAGGACCCTTAGAGACATATGTCATCACAGAATCTGTCAAAAGGGGCAATAGGTTATCCTATGGCCCCTTTTGACCCATATAAGAGATTATAATATATCACTAGAGGTTCTAAGACCCCTAGAGGCATATGTCATTATGAAATGTATTAAAAGCAGTCATAGGTCATCCTATGGCCCCTTTTGACCCATATAAATGAATGTAATATTTCCATAGGGTCGTAGGACACCTAGAGACATATCTCATAATGGAATGGTTGAAAGGGGTCATAAGTCATCCTTTGGCCACTTTCAACTCATACAAATGATTCTAATATATCCCTAGGGGTCTTGGGACCCCTAGAGACCTATGCCATTATGAAATGTGTCAAAAGTGGTCATAGGTTATCTTATTGCCCCTTTTGACCCGCACAAATGATTTTAATATGCCTGTAGGGGTCCTATGACCACTAAAGACATATGTCATCATGCAATGTGTCAAAATTTGTCATAGGTCATCGTATGGTCCCTTTCAACTCATATAAATGATTATAATATGTACTTAGGCATCCTATGACCTCTAGAGACATATGTTGTCATGAAATATGTTGAAAGGGATCATAGGTCATCCGCTTGCCACTTTCGAACTATATAAACAATTCTAATATGTCCCTAAGGGTCATATGGCCCCTCGAGACATATGTCACCATGAAATTTGTTGAAAGGCATCATAGGTCATCTTATTGCCCCTTTCGATCCATATAAATGATTTTAATATGTCTATAGGAGTCTTAAGATCCCAAGAGACATATGTCATCATGGAATGTGTCAAAAGGGGGCATAGGTCCTCGTATGGCCCCTTTCGACCCATATAAAAAATTATAATATATCCCTAAGTGTCTTAAGACCTCTAGAGACATATGTCATTATGGAATATGTTAAAAGGGGTCATAGGTCATCTTATGGCATTTTGACCCATATAAATGATTGTAATATATCCCTAATGGTCCTAGGGCCCCAACATACATATATTGAAATAAATGTGTTGAAAGGGGTCATAGGTCATCTTATGACCTCTTTCATCCCATATAATTTATTGTAATATGTCCCTAGGGGTCCAACGACAATGAAAAACATACATCATCATGGAATGTGTCAAAATGGGTCATAGGTCATCATATGGCCCCTTTCAACTCATATAAACAATTTTAATATGTCTCTAGGGGTCCTAAAAGCTCTAAAGACATCTGTGATCATGGAATGTATCAAAAGGGGTCATTGGACATCCTATTACCCCTTTCGACACATATAAATGATTCTAATATGTGCCTAGGCATCTTAGGACCCATAGAGACAGATGTTATCATGGAATGTGTCGTAAGGAGTCATAAGTCAACCTATGTGATGCAGAGTTACACACCGGAAGTGTACTCTTGGTCTAGATTGCACTTACACCCTTCAAACAAGCAAAAACTTGCTTCTAGCCTTAGGAGATCCTTAAAGGACCTTCCACTCTTGGAAAATAACCTTCTCACAAGGTTTGACAACCTTCTCAATGCAAGGAACAGGTAAGCAAAGTCTGCTCCCAATTTGTCTTTAGAAATAGTATCCCTCAACTAGGCCAAAACAAGGATCTATGCTTTAGGCCCCTCAACCACTTGATCTGATGGTCAACACACCTTCACCTATCCCAATGTACTATGAATCAACAACTTTTTAGATTCCCACACTTTTGTAATACACCCAACCAATACCTACCTAGTAAATCCTAGTAGGTCAGCAAAGCCTGAGTTTCAGCAATATCTTTTGATTTCCCCAAATGACTTGGTAAATAAAATAGAGTTTCAGATACCCTTTTGACTCCCCTTAAAGACCTCCAAATCTTAAAATCTCACTCCACTCCAACATATCCCAACCTATGCAAAACACGCAGTCCTAATAGGCCTAATTAGGCTTGGTTTGTTAAGCAAGTGCAAGGAAATGGGTACACAGAATAAGACACTGACTTGGATGGTGTTAGGGAAGGTCTAAGACTTCCAATTCAACCCTTGGTTGCACTCCAATCAACCGAACTTCACAATTCTACTTCCAAATCTGAATTCCGAGTTCAAATTCTATGCCTAACTTGAACTAGGGCCTCATTGAATCTTGGGCTCCCACCATAGAAACTACTCCTACTCCTAGAATCAACAAATGGTACATGTCTTCTCTCAGATTATTGGGTTTTGTACCCCTGAGGCCAATTAGGTGCACTCTAATGGCTCATTTGCACAAAACCCTGATTTTATGGAGGGTTTGGGACTGGTTTCACCCAATTTGCTCTAACTTTGTCCAAACTCCTTCAAATCACTCCAAATAAAATGCAATGATTCAGTGGGACATAAAACTCTGCAAATCCACCATTAAACTTCTAGTCTCACGTCCGTACCACACGTGCAACCTCTGAAAACAGCGAGTTAAACAAAAAAATAGGGAGTTCTTTATTCATCCAATGAAAAATCCGTACAATGAAGTTCCCCTATTCTTTTGGGAAGAGGATCAATATATTTATAGCCTAATGACACCTAAAAACCAACCTCCAAGGCAGTTAGAGGTCGAATGTAACTAATTTGCAAAAGTTGCACATTTTTCTTGCAAAAGTTGTCAGCAACTTTTTTTCAAAACTGTCGATATGAGCAACTTTTCATATGAAGACTTCAAAACACATTCTAAACTTGATATTATTGAGCATCATGGCTATTTAGGCCATATGAAACCCTCCTAAACACCTAAAACATATATACCCTATAGGCTACTTACATCCTTGGTTTATAGGGTCACCAAATAAGATGAAGTGCCTACACAAATGGGCTCATATTTATTCAAACCTTTCATAAAAATTCATAAAACCTCTAATTACATCCAAAGAGGTATGAGGAAGGAAGAATGAAGACAAGATGGAGTTTTTATCCATTCCTCTAATACCAAGCTTTGTGCTCTGCACCATAGTACCCCTCTCCAAAAGAACTCAAGTCCCTTGAGTTGGGAATGGTGTTAAATTGATAGCCTGCTTTCTCTATCTCTGCTTGAGTCATCCATGTTGCATCCTCCTCAGGTAACCCAGCCCATTTGACCAAGTAGGTATAGTATGTGCCTCTTTGTGTCTCCATAGAAACTCTCTTGTCCAATATGCACTCAATTTGGAGTTTATGTGTCTTTGGCAATGCAACATCAGTAACCTGCTCTTCCAGACCTGTACCTGTATCCACAATATCAGTAGGTTCTTTGAAAGCAAACAAATCAGAGATATTAAAGATTGGTGACAATCCAACATCCGGTGGCAATTCAATTTTGTATGCATTGTTCCCACATTTTTTTAGGATCTTAAATGGACCAATTTTCTTTGCCATCAACTTGGTATGCTGTCCCTTTGGCATCCTCTCCTTCTTCAAATGGACCATGACAAGGTCTCCAACCTTGAACTGCAAATCCCTTCTTTTCTTGTTGGCATGTTCTCTGTACTTGTCTGCAGATTTAGACAGTCTGTCTTTCACTTGGTGTTGTACCTCCTTCATCACTTGTGCAAAGTCTTGAGCTTGGGCACTTCTCCTCTCCATCTGACTGACATCCCTTAACTCTAGTACTCCCCTTGGGTGTTCACCATAAACAATTTGGAATGGTGTCAAACCAGTACTTCTGTTTACTGAATCATTGTATGCATATTCAACTTGTGGTAATATGTTATCCCATGATCCACCATATTGTTGTGCCAAGCATCTTAGTAGGTTCCCTAGTGACCTATTTGTTACCTCAGTCTGCCCATCTGATTGAGGGTGATAGGCAGAAGAAAAATTAAGGTTTCTTCCAAGTCTTTTCCAAAGAGTCCTCCAAAAATGTCCTAGGAACTTGGAGTCTCTGTCTAAAACAATAGACCTTGGTAAACCATGGAGTCTTACCACTTCTTTGAAGAATAGACCTGCAATGTTTGAAGCATCATGTGTAGTTTTGCAAGGGATAAAGTGAGACATTTTGGAAAATCTGTCAACAACCACAAACACACTATCATTTCCCGCCTTAGTTTTTGGTAATCCCAATACAAAATCCATGCTTATTGAATCCCATGGTCTGTCAGGGATAGGTAGAGGAGTATAAAGCCCTGCATTTGATGAGTGCCCTTTAGCCTTTTGACAAATTATACAAGATTCCACAAACTTTCTTACATCGGTCTGCATTTTTGGCCAATGGTAGAATCTTCTAACTTGCTCAAGTGTTTTGTCTAATCCAAAATGACCAGACATGCCCCCACTATGTTTTTCTTTGATTATATTCTCTCTATATGATCCCTTAGGAATACATAATTGTCCCCCCTTAAACAATAAACCATCTTGAATTAAAAAATCAGAGAGCTCTGTGTGATACCTGCCTTCCATGCTTTGGCAAACTTTATAAATCTCTTTGAAATCCTCATCTTGGCTGTATAGATCCTTCATACCTTCTATGCCAACGGTTTCAAGTTCAATTGATTGAACTAGGAGGTTTCTTCTGCTTAGGGCATTAGCAACTTTGTTTGTGATCCCTTTCTTGTGCTTGATTGAGAAAGTATATGCTTGGATGAACTCCATCCACTTCATGTGCCTTTGATTCAATTTTTCCTGCCTGTTAAGAAAGCTCAAAGCCTGATTATCAATAAAAACAATAAACTCCTTGGAAAGTAAATAATGCCTCCATCTTTTTAAGGATTGGACCATAGCATACAACTCTAGATCATATACTGAATATTTCTGCTTTGCTTCATTTAACTTCTCACTAAAGAAGGCTATTGGTCTGCCCTCTTGACTCAATACACCACCAATAGCTTTAGTGCTTGCATCACATTCTATGACAAACACTTTGTTGAAATCAGGGAACTTTAGGACTGGTTCTTGTGCTATCTTCTGCTTCAGCATTTGGAAAGATTCTTCTGCAGCATTAGTCCATACAAAATGACATTTCTTGCCCCCCTTAATGGTATCCACCATTGGAGCAGATATCCCACTAAAATTCCTTATGAATTTTCTATAAAAATTACATAAACCATGGAAACTTTTAACCTCACTAGCAGTGGTAGGAGATGGCCAATTTATTATAGCTTCTACTTTGGATGGATCCATTTTCAAAGAGTCCTTAGAAATAACAAAACCAAGAAATATCAGTTCATCCTTCACAAATATACACTTTTCCAAATTGATCTTGAGATCTTCCTCATGCAATCTTTTTAGGACCAAATCTAGATGTTTGAAGTGTTCCTCTTCATCCTTGCTAAACACTAGTATGTCATCTAGGTATACCACAACAAACTTGTTAAGGAAAGGCTTAAGTACCTCATTCATCAATCTCATGAAGGTACTTGGGGCATTTGATAGCCCAAATGGCATCACAAGCCACTCATAAAGACCCTCAGTTGTTTTAAATGTTGTTTTCCACTCATCCCCTTTTCTGATCCTTATCTGATGGTATCCACATTTTAAGTCTACCTTGGAGTAAATTTTAGCCCCTCCTAAACAATCCAACAAATCTTCCATTCTTGGCATGGGAAACCTATACCGGATGGTTATCTTGTTTATAGCCCTTGAGTCCGTACATAGCCTCCATGTTCCTTCCTTTTTTGGTGCAAGTACTGCAGGTACTGCACATGGACTCACACTCTTCCTAATCAGACCCTTAGACAACAACTCTTCTATTTGTCTTGCTATCTCCTCATTCTGTTCTGGAGTCAACTTGTATGCAGCCTTATTTGGTAAAGTGGCCCCTGGTATGAGGTCTATACAATGACTCACCTCTCTCTCTAGTGGTAAAGTAGATGGTACACTCCCTGCCACAATCCCATGATACTTGTTTAGCAAATCCCTAACCTCCTTGGGTCCTACATCATCTTTTTTCAAATTTGCTCTAGGCTTGACTAGTTCCTTGATTCTTGTTTTGGTCTTACCACTATTGCAAAGCAGGGTGTGTCCTTTTCTTTTATAGTTTTAAGGAATTCCTTCTCCCCTACTAAAGCCACACTACTAACTATATGGTCTGATTTGCTATCATCAGGCAATGGCCTCATTGTATACTTAACACCTCCCTTAGTTATTGTATAAATGTTGGTTTCTCCATCATGCCTTGATTTTACATCAAACTGCCATGGCCTTCCTAATAAGAGGTGACATGCATCCATGTCAGTGACATCACACAAAACTTTATCAGAATACTCTCCTAATGTGAACTCCACCCAAACTTGTTCATTTACCAATGTTTGTTTGTCTTTTGTTAACCAAGAAGCTTTATAAGGGTATTGGTGTGGTATCCTAGGAAACTTTAATTTATCCACCATTTCTTTAGATGCTATATTGTCAGTTGATCCTGAATCCACAATTAACTTACATACCTTTCCTTTCACCTTGCAATGTGTCCTGAATAATGTTTTTCTCTGAGGTGGTTCTGCAGGTTGTGGCACCTTCAAAAGTGTCCTTTGCATCATGAGGCACTCTCCAGTTTCAGGATTAGCAAGTCTGGAGGTTGTGGTGTGATAGGATGAGATGCTTTTCCCATCCTCTTCTTCTTCTTGCAATAGATTAATTCTCCTATCTCCGAGTCTGCTGCTGTCTCCTCCTTTTTGGGGACATCTAAAGGATTGATGCCCTGTCTGATTGCAAATAAAACACCTGCCAGTGAAGACCTGGCCTCCTCTGCTCCTGTTGCCATTCCTTCCTCTATTGCCATTATTGCCTCTGCCTCTAAAAGATCCTCTTTGACTGGTATCAATATTCTGATTCTGATTTTCATCTCTGAAACCAGAGCCTCTGCCTTGAAATCTGCCCCCTCTTCCTCTGAAATTATTGCTACCTCCTCTTTTGTTGGTGTTTGAATCACCTCTCCTCTTATGCTTCTCTTAAATCTTCAATGCAAGATTAAAACACTGGTGTACAGACTCCAAATTCACCAATGTCAATTCATCTTGAATAGAATACTTCAAGCCACTTACATATCTGGCTAGTTTTTGTTTATTTGTCTCATTGACCTTGGCTCTCAATGTCAAGTTATGGAACTCTTGTGTGTATGTGCTCACATCAAGATCCCTTTGTTTAAGGTTATGCAACCTTTGGTTCACAAGGATTTCATAATCCTCGGGCACAAACTGCCTCTTGATCTCTGCTCTCATTCTTTTCCAAGTAGTTATGGGCTCCTTGCCATCCTCAGCCCTCTCATTCTGAATAAAATTCCACCAGCTTAGTGTTGCACCCTTCAACTTAGTCTTGGCAATCTTTACTTTTTGGCTTGGTGGAATGTGGTCACATTCAAAGTGATTGTCCATGGCTTCAAGCCAATCAATGCATTCATCAGGATTGAGTTTTCCTTGAAATGTAGGGATCTCTCCACCCTTGACTCCCATCCTTTCTAGTGCTTGTAAGAGAGGCCTTTGATTAGGTGGTACTGCTGCTGCATTGTCATCTTGCTCCACCTCTTCATTTTCTGATTCATAGATTTCTCCTCTCTTCAACTTGCCCTTGAGTCTCTCCAACTCTCTCTTGACTGCTCTGTTCTCTTCTCTAAAGGCCCTACTTTCAGCCATTTGTTCTTGTACTATCTTGGCTACTTCTGCATTTGTGACCCTCAGAGGGAGAGCCCTCTCTGGTCCATCTTCCCCTTCAGACATGATGAAAATAGGTCTTAACCTGCTCTGATACCACCTTGATGCAGAGTTACACACCGGAAGTGTACTCTTGGTCTAGATTGCACTTAGACCCTTCAAACAAGCCAAAACTTGCTTCTAGCCTTAGGAGATCCTTAAAGGAACTTCCACTCTTGGCAAATAACCTTCTCACAAGGTTTGACAACCTTCTCAATGCAAGGAACAGGTAAGCAAAGTCTGCTCCCAATTTGTCTTTAGAAATAGTATCCCTCAACTAGGCCAAAACAAGGATCTATGCTTTAGGCCTCTCAACCACTTGATCTGATGGTCAACACACCTTCACCTATCCCAATGTACTCTGAATCAACAACTTTTCAGATTCCCACACTTTTGTAATACACCCAACCAATACCTACCTAGTAAATCCTAGTAGGTCAGCAAAGCCTGAGTTTCAGCAATATCTTTTGATTTCCCCAAATGACTTGGTAAATAAAATAGAGTTTCAGATACCCTTTTGACTCCCCTTAAAGACCTCCAAATCTTAAAATCTCACTCCACTCCAGCATATCCCAACCTATGCAAAACACGCAGTCCTAATAGGCCTAATTAGGCTTGGTTTGTTAAGCAAGTGCAAGGAAATGGGTACACAGAATAAGACACTGACTTGGATGGTGTTAGGGAAGGTCTAAGACTTCCAATTCAACCCTTGGTTGCACTCCAATCAACCAAACTTCACAATTCTACTTCCAAATCTGAATTCCGAGTTCAAATTCTATGCCTAACTTGAACTAGGGCCTCATTGAATCTTGGACTCCCACCATAGAAACTACTCCTACTCCTAGAATCAACAAATGGTATATGTCTTCTCTCAGATTATTGGGTTTTGTACCCCTGAGGCCAATTAGGTGCACTCTAATGGCTCATTTGCACAAAACCCTGATTTTATGGAGGGTTTGGGACTGGTTTCACCCAATTTGCTCTAACTTTGTCCAAACTCCTTCAAATCACTCCAAATAAAATGCAATGATTCAGTGGGACATAAAACTCTGCAAATCCACCATTAAACTTCTAGTCTCACGTCCGTACCACACGTGCAACCTCTGAAAACAGCGAGTTAAACAGAAAAATAGGGAGTTCTTTATTCATCCAATGAAAAATCCATACAATGAAGTTCCCCTGTTCTTTTGGGAAGAGGATCAATATATTTATAGCCTAATGACACCTAAAAACCAACCTCCAAGGCAGTTAGAGGTCGAATGTAACTAATTTGCAAAAGTTGCACAGTTTTCTTGCAAAAGTTGTCAGCAACTTTTTTTCAAAACTGCCGATATGAGCAACTTTTCATATGAAGACTTCAAAACACATTCTAAACTTGATATTATTGAGCATCATGGCTATTTAGGCCATATGAAACCCTCCTAAACACCTAAAACATATATACCCTATAGGCTACATACATCCTTGGTTTATAGGGTCACCAAATAAGATGAAGTGCCTACACAAATGGGCTCATATTTATTCAAACCTTTCATAAAACTTCATAAAACCTCTAATTACATCCAAAGAGGTATGAGGAAGGAAGAATGAAGACAAGATGGAGTTTTTATCCATTCCTCTAATACCAAGCTTTGTGCTCTACACCACTATGGCCCCGTTCAACCCATATAAATGATTAAAAAAATTTTATTGTGGTCCTAGGGCCCCTATAGACATAATTCTTAATAAAATGTGTCGAAAGGGGCGATAGGTCATCCTATGACCCCTTTTCACCTATATAAATGATTGTAATATGTCCCTAAAGTTTTTAAGACCCCTAGAGACATATGTCATCATGGAATGTGTCAAAAGGGGTCATAGGTCATCCGATGGCCCCTTTCAACCCATATAAATGATTCTAATATGTGCCTAGGGTTCCAAGGACCCCTAGCAACATATGTCATCATTGAATGTGTTCAAATGGGACATAGGTCATCCTATGGCCCCTTTCAACCTAATGATTCTAATATATCCCTAGGGGTGCTAAGACCCCTAGAGACATATGACATCTTAGAATGTGTCGAAAGGGGTCATAGGTCATCCTGTGTCCCCTTTCGACCCATATAATTGATTGTAATATTTCCCTAAGGATCTTAGAATCCCTAGTAACATATGTCATCATGGAATATGTGAAAATGGGTTATAGGTCATTCTGTAACCCCTTTCAACTTATATAAACACTTCTAATATGTCTTTAGGGGTCCTAGGACCCTTAGATACATTTGTCATTATAGAGTGTGTCGAAAGGGGTCATCGATGATTCTATGGCCCCATTCGACCCATATAAATGATTATAATTTGTTCCTATGGGTCCTAGGGACCCTACAGACATAAATTGTAATAAAATGTGTCAAAAAAGCTCATAGGTCATCCTATGACCCTTTTCGACCCATACAAACACTTCTAATATGGCCCTAGGGGTCCTAATACCCCTACAGACATTTGTCATTACAGAATGTGTCGAAAGTGGTCATCGATCATCCTATTCTCCTTTTCAAACCATATAATTAATTGTAATTTTTCTGTAGGGGTCCTAGGGGCCCTAGAGACATAATTTGTAATAAAATGTGTCGAAAGGGCTCATAGGTCATCCTATGGCCCCATTCAACCCATATAAATGATTCTAATATGTCCATAGGGGTCCTAGAGACATATATTGTAATAAAATATGTTGAAAGGTGTCATAGGTCATTCTATGGCCCCTTTTGACCCATATAAATGATTCTAATATGTCCCTCGGAGTCGTACGACCCCTATAGACATATATCATTATGGAATGTGTTGAAAGTGGTTATAGGTCATTTTATGGCCCCTTCGATCCATATAAATGATTCTGATATGTACTTTGGGGTCCTAGGACATCTAGAGACATATGTTGTCATGGAATATGTCGAAAGGTGTCATAGGTCATCCTATGGCCCATTTCGACCCATATAGACAATTCTAATATGTCCGTACAGGTCCTAATATTCTTAAAAACATATGTCATCATGGAATGTATCAAAAGGGGTCATAGTTCATCCTACGGCTCCTTTTGAACCATATAAATGATTATAATATGTCCCTAGGGGCCCTAGGACCCCTAGCGACATATGTCATCATGGAATGTGTCGAAAGGGTTCATAGGCCATCCTATGGCCCCTTTCGACCCATATATGTGATTCTAATATGTCATTATGAGTGTTAGGGCCCCTATGGACATATGTTGTAATAAAATACGTTGAAAGTGGTCATAGGTCATCCTATGACTTTTTGTACTCATATAAATTATTATAATATGTCCCTAGAGACATGTCATCATGGAATGTGCGAAAAGGGGTCATAAGTCATCCTATGGCCCCTTTCGACTCATATAAATGATTCTAATGTCCCTAGGGGGCCTAGGATCCCTAAAGACATATGCAATCGTAGAATGTGTTGAGAGGTATCATAGGTCATCCTATGGCATCTTTCGACCAATATAAATGATTCTAATATGTTCCTAGGGGTCCTAAGACCCATATAGACATATGTCATAATGAAATGTGTTGAAATTGATTATAGGTCATCTTACAACCCCTTTCAACACATATAAACGATTCTTATATGTCCCTAGGGGTCCTAAGATCCAGAGCGACATATGTCATCATAGAATGTGATGAAAGGGGTCATAGGTCATTGTATGCCCCCTTTTAACTCATACAAATGATTCTAATATGTCCTTAATTGTCCTAGGAACCGTAGAGACATATGTAATCATGGAATGTGTGCAAATGGTTCATAGGTCATCCTATTGCCCATTTCGACCCATATAAATGATTCTAATATGTCCCTAGGATTTCTAGGTCTCATAGAGTCATATGTTGTAATAAAATGATTCAAAAGGGGTCATAGGTCATCCTATGGTACCTTTGACCCATTTAAATAATTATAATATGTCCATCGGGGTCTTATGACCCCTAATGACATATGTCATCATTCAATTTGTCGAAAGGGGTCATAGGTCATCCTATGGCCCCTTTTGACCAATATAAATGATTCTAATATGTCCGGAGGGGTCCTAGGATCTGTAGGGACATATGTCCTAATAGAATGTGTCAAAAGGGGTCATAGGTCATTCTATGACCCCTTTGAACCCATATAAATGATTCTAATATGTCCCTAGGGGTCTTAGGACCACTAAAGACATATGTCATAATGGAATTTGTTGAGATGGGTCATAGGTCATCCTATGACCCATTTAAACCCATATATATGATTCTAATATGTCCCTAAGGTTCCTAAGTCCCCTAGAGACATATGTTGTAATAAAATGTGTCAAAAAGAATCATAGGTCATCCTATGGCCTCTTTCAACCCATATAAATGATTATAATATTTCCTTAGGGCTCCTATGATCCCTAGAGATATATGTCATCATGGACTGTGTTGAAAGGGGTCATAGGTCATCCTATTTCCAGTTTTGACCCATATAAATAATTTTAATGTCTCTAAGTTTCATAGGGCCCCTAGAGACATATATTTTAGTAAAATGTATCGAAAGGGGTCATAGTGTCATGTCCCCTATTCAAATAATTTAAAATTAAAAAAAAACTTTGTTAAGGCAGGCAGGCTCCAAAAAGGTGAAATTTTGGAAAAAGGGGTTAATCTTTGGAAACCAATGGACTAATAAATAAAAATTATTATTAAATTATATTTTATTAACCCCTCTTGGACGTGAGTTAGGGTTATGCCCTCTTTAAAAGGGGTTTGGAGGCATTTTGGGCTCATTCTACATCTTGATTCTTGCTAATTTTCTTGTTGTTCTTCAGAGGCTACCAAACCTGTGGAGAAGGAGACCCAAGAATGGGAGTTTTCAGGTTTCCAGGAAGGCTAAGGATGGGTGTTTGAAGCCATTCCATGTGCATGCTCATACAGAGTTTTCCTTTGTGCTGGATAGTGCCGATTTGGGTGTTTTCGGGGCTGTTTTTGTTTTGAGTTTGGGTTTTCAGTTGAGTGTTTCATATCAGTTTGATTTTCTGCTATATTTCAGACTTTATGATGTTAAAATAGAGCTAAATATATTTATTGGGTCATGATTAAACTTCTGAGATAGTTTATGAGTGTTTTGTGGTGTTTCCGGGCATTTTTTGTGTTAATTTCGGGAGCCCGATTGAGCATAGTTTTGCCCTACATTTGTGAGCTGTTGTGTAAAGGCTATACAAATCTGGAAATGTCATTTTTCAGGCTGTTATGCTGCTGAAATTTTTGTAAAAATTTCCATTTTCAGATTTATTAATAATTTGTGAAGTTGTGAAGTTTTTGGCACTAATTTGGACATACCCAATTTGGGTTTTATTGAGAAATTGGTAGATCTTTGTAATATTGGTTGTTTGATTTTAAAGTTCTGATTTGAGGCTGGAAATATCAATAAAAATCAGTAAAGGGACATTTCAGTGGTATCAGAGCCTTGATCTTGCCAGCCTGAGGGTTTGTAGAAGTTGCATGTCAGTTTTAACAACTACCCAGATCTTGCATGTCAAGTTTTGATAACTACCCAGATCTTGCATGTCATATTTTATGATTGCATGCAACTAATTGAAAGAGAAAAAAGATATTTGCAGTGAGAAAAGAATAAAGAAATTTTGATCAAACCCCCAGTTGAAAGCAAAAGTACAAAATCCAAGGAAGAAAAAAGTATGGCTGATCCAGATGAGATGGCAAAGAAATTCTTCCAAGACATCCAAAATACTCAGAAGCAAACAGTGGATGGTTTGGCGGAAACTAGAGAGGCTTTGCGAATATTGATAGAAAAATTACAAGGAATTGCATCTATTAATGAGAAAGGGAGCACTTTAGAGGAGTCGAGAAATGGGAGATCCACACCATCTAAATCAACCAAATCTATTTTCTTGCCTGCAGATGAGCCACCAGTACCAAATCCAGCCATTAATCCAGTGGAAGAGGTTACAGGTAATTTGATTACATTAAGAGCTACTTACAATGGCTTAGATGATGACTTTCGTAGTTCAGTTCTTTTTAGAGAATATGTGGATATGATGAAGGCTTTGATGCCCAAGAAAGAGAACAGGAGGGAGCATGACACAAGTGGAAGAGAGCTCAAAAATAAAATAAGCAAGTTTACAACACCTACTTTTGATGGAACAAATAAAATTTCAGCTAGAGCATGGCTACAAAAATTATAAACTTTCTTCACACTTAACCCCATGAAAGAGAGTGATGCTATTCAATTTGCAAGTCTACACTTGGAAGATGCAGCCTATGATTGGTGGTATCATGGAATGACTACTCAAGGTCATGATCAGGTAACTACATTTGAAGATTTCAGTCAAAGGGTGATAGATAGATTTGACCTCAAGGATGATGAAGAGTACTTCAAAGAATTGTCAAAGTTGAAGCAAACCAAATCAGTTAATGAGTATATAGAAGAATTTCAAAAAGTGGCTGTTATGGTACCTGATATGAGTGAAAAGAGGATCGTTTATCTTTTTCTTGATGGTTTAGAAGATTCTATTAAGGGTTTGGTTAAGGTTTTCTCACCCTCAACCTTACAGGAAGCTATCAAAAGAAGCTTGCAACTTGAAACTTGTGTGCCTATGAAATCAATCACTAATCAAAAACCCCCAAATCTTTGGCAACATAAGGGAAATTTTCAGAAAAAGACTTTCCCAACACTACCACCAAAAGATGTGACAAATGTGGCAAAAAAGAAGGTAGATGAAGAGACTAGGAGTGAATTACGAAGGAAAAAGCTTTGTTTTACTTGTAGAGAACCATGGGTTCTAGGACAGAAATGTTTGGGGAAAGGTCAAGTGCACTATATTGAAGTTGCTTCAGAATCTGATTCAGATGAGCATGAGGAATTTCATGATACTAAGGAGGAGGTAGAAGAAGAGAAAGTAAAAGAAATCAGCAAGGATGGCACTTTAGCAGTATTATCAGGAGTCCCAAGATACCATCCCTTCCGAATTCGAGGGGTACTAGCGGGGCAAAGGTTGACTATTCTTCTTGATAGTGGGGCAACTCACAATTTTATTGATGAGGGATTTGTCATGAAAAGAGGGCTTAAAGCAGAAGATTTTGAGGGATTCAATGTTACTGCAGCTGATGGATTCACTATGCCTTGCACATGGGTGGTGAAACAACTTAAGATGACCTTAGGAGATTATGAGTTATGTGATGACTTCTATGTGGTTGGTATTGGGGAGACAGATCTTGTATTGGGTGTTCAATGGTTGCACTCTATCGGAGGCTATTACATGAACCATCAAACTATGGAGTTTAAATTTCATTCCAATGGGAAAGAAGTCATATTGAGAGGGTTATCGAATGGAGCACCTAAGGTGGTCTCTGCAAAGAGGATGTAGAGGAATTTTCGAAGAGGACAAGTAACATGGGCAGAAGGAGTCATAATCCAACCAACAAGCTCTCCAAAGAATCAAGGTAATTTCCATTTTGAAATTCAAAATATTCTTGATAAGCATAGTATAGTTTTCAATGATTTGCCTCCAGGATTACCACTAGATAGAGGTTTTGAGCATGTTATAGAGTTAGAACAGGGTGCCAAACCAGTTATAACAACCCCATACCGCCATCCAAGAGGTTATAAGGAAGAAATTAAAAAAACTATTAAAGAACTCCTGGACATGGGATTCATAAGGCCTAGCTCTAGTCCATTTGCATCATCTGTGGTACTTGTCAAGAAAAAGGATGGTACAATGAGAATGTGTATAGACTACAGGGCTCTAAACAAGAAGACCATAAAAAATAGGTATCCCATACCACGCATAGATGAACTCATTGATGAGTTACATGGTGTTGTATACTTCTCAAAAATTGACTCAAGATCAGGCTACCATCAAATCCAAATGAGGAGTGAAGATGTGGAAAAGACTGCTTTCAGATGTCACTATGGGCACTTTGAATTTCTTGTTATGCCATTTGGACTCACTAATGCACCTGCAACATTCCAATCTTGTATGAATAAGGTATTCAGTCAGCATCTTCGAAAATTTGTTTTAGTATTTTTTGATGATATCTTGATATATAGTAAAACATGGGAAGAGCATCTAAAGCACATAGACACTATTTTGGGAATCTTGGAGCAGCAATCCTTCTATGCTAAGCTATCTAAATGTGAGTTTGGTTTGACAGAGATCTTAAATTTGGGACATATTATAAGCTCTAAAGGAGTACAGGTTGATCAACAAAAAATCCAGGCAATTTTGGATTGGCCTCCACCCACTAATCTTACACAGTTGAGAGGTTTCTTCAGGTTGTGTAGCTACTATAGGAGATTTGCCAAGGGATTTTCTTAGCTTTCTGCCCCCTTGACTGATTTGACAAAGAAAGGAGCTTTTGTTTGGACAGAAGAGGCACAAAAAAAATTTGATAAGCTTAAGGAGGTAATGAGTTCATGCCCTGTGCTTGCAATTCCAGATTTCTCTTTACCTTTTGTTGTTGAATGTGATGCTTCGGGAGAAGGTATAGGGGCTGTCCTAACTCAAAGGGGACATCCAATAGCATTTGAGAGTCAAAAATTAAATCAATCAGAGAAAGGGTACTCCATCTATGATAAGGAAATGTTGGCAATCATGCATGCACTTCATAAGTTTAGACAATATTTGGTATGTGGGAGATTCATTGTAAAGACAGACCATAATAGCCTCAAGTTCTTCTTGAACCAAAGGGATTTGAATGATCATCAAAAAAAATGGGTAAGAAAATTGCAAGCTTATGATTTTGATATTGAATACATGAAAGGAAAGAATAATGTGGTTGCTGATGCTCTATCAAGAAAGCCCACTTTGTGTTCCTTATCATCTATCTCTGCTGATTGGAAAGTCTCCATAATTTTAGAGTATGCTAAAGATTCATTTGCCACCAATATTTTGGATAAGTTAGTGGATGATAACAGGTAAAAGGTTGTTGATGAATTGATTTATTACAAGAACAGGATCTTCTTAGTGCCAGGGTCAAAAACTAAGGAGAGGATATTGAGGGCCTTTCATGACACACCTTTGGCTGGTCACCAGGGATACTTCAAGACATACAGGAAAATTCAAGAGCAGTTTTCATGGAAGGGTATGAAGGAGGATGTCCTTAAACACATTAAGGAATGTATGGTATGCCAACAAAGAAAGAGTGAGCAAAATTTTCCTGCAGGGTTGTTGCAGCCACTTCCTATTCCCGAACAAAAATGGGAAAGTATTTCTATGGATTTCATCACTGGGTTGCCCAAGGTTCAAGGTAAGGATTGCATATATGTGGTGGTAGATAGACTAACTAGGCATGCACATTTCTTTCCTATCACATCTGATTTCAAGGCATCACAAGTGGCTGAATTGTTCTTCAAGAAAATTTTTAGATTACATGGTTTGCCTAGAAACATTGTTAGTGACCGGGACAGTAGATTCCTTAGCTCTTTTTGGAAGGAGCTCTTTCATTTGGCGGGAATTGAACTCACTCCCAGTACTAGCTATCACCCTCAAACAGATGGATAAATAGAGATAGTTAATAAATGGATAGAAGGATATTTGAGGAACTATGTTTCAAATTAACAACATGCTTGGGTGAAATGGTTACACCTAGGGGAGTATTTTTACAATACATCTCATCACATGTCTATTGGTATGCCTCCTTTTCATGCTCTTTATGGTTATGATGCCCTTTCCTTTGTTGATCTAATACTTTTCGATAGCAGAGTACCCGCAGCAAGTGATTTCATCAAGCAAAGCCAAGACATAATAAGGTCCCTCAAGGATAATCTACAACATGCACAAAACCAACAAAAGATATATGCTGACAGGAAAAGGATTGAAAGATATTTTGAGGTGGGTGATTTAGTATTTGTTAGGTTGTAGCCATATAAGCAAAGCACCTTGAAGAGAAGTGGGGCAGAGAAACTCAAGCCAAGGTTCTATGGGCCTTATAAAATCATCAAGAAGGTAGGAGAGGTAGCTTATGAATTGGAGCTCCCACCAAACAGCAAAATACATAATATTTTTCATGTATCTTGCTTAAAGAAGGTTCTAGGCCAGCAAACCGTAGTATCTACAGAATTACCACCTCTTGATGATGAAGGAAAATTAGTTTTGATACCAGAAGAGATTTTGGATACAAGAGAGAAAAGGTTGAGAAATAGGAGCATCATAGAGCATTTGGTCAAATGGAAAGGATTACCACTAGAGGATGCAACTTGGGAAGCAGAACATATTCTTGAGAATTCAAACCTTCATTTCTTGAGGACAAGCAATATTTGGGAGGGGAGGACTTGTCATGTCCCCTATTCAAATAATTAAAAAAAAAAAAAAAAACTTTGTTAAGGCAGGCAGGCTCCAAAAAGGTGAAATTTCGGAAAAAGGGGTTAATATTTGGAAACCAATGGACTAATAAATAAAAATTATTATTAAATTATATTTTATTAACCCCTCTTGGACGTGAGTTAGGGTTATGCCCTCTTTAAAAGGGGTTTGGAGGCATTTTGGGCTCATTCTACATCTTGATTCTTGCTAATTTTCTTGTTGTTCTTCAGAGGCTGCCAAACCTGTGGAGAAGGAGACCCAAGAATGGGAGTTTGCAAGTTTCTAGGAAGGCTAAGGATGGGAGTTTGAAGCCATTCCATGTGCATGCTCATACAGAGTTTGCATTTGTGCTGGATAGTGCCGATTTGGGTGTTTTCGGGGTTGTTTTTGGTTTGAGTTTGGGTTTTCAGTTGAGTGTTTCATATCAGTTTGGTTTGTTGCTGTATTTCAGAGTTTATGATGTTAAAATAGAGCTGAATATATGTATTGGGTCGTGATTAAACTTCTGAGATATTTTATGAGTGTTTTGTGGTGTTTTCGGGCATTTTTTGTGTTAATTTCGGGAGCCCGATTGAGCGTAGTTTTGCCCTACATTTGTGAGCTGTTGTGTAAAGGCTATACAAATCTGGAAATGTCATTTTTTAGCCTATTATGCTGCTGAAATTTCTGTTAAAATGTCCATCTTCAGATTTATTAATAATTTGTGAAGTTGTGAAGTTTTTGGCACTAATTTGGACATACCCGATTTGGGTTTTATTGGGAAATTGGCAGATCTTTGTAATATTGGTTGTTTGATTTTAAAGTTCTGATTTGAGGCTGGAAATATCAATAAAAATCAGTAAAGGGACATTTCACATAGGTCATCCTATGGCCTCTTTCAACCCATATAAAAGGTTATAATATGTCCTTAGGAGTGTTATGACTTGTAGAGACATATGTCATCATGGAGTTTGTTGAAATGGGTCATAGGTAATCTTATGGCCCCTTTCAACCTATGTAAATGATTATAATAAATCATGGAATGTGTCAAAAGGGGGCAGAAGTCATCTTATGACCCATTTTGATCCATATAATTGATTCTAATATGTCCCAAGGGATCCTTGGGCCCCTAGAGATATATGTTGTAAAACAATATGTTGAAAGGGGTCATAGGTCATCCTATGTCCTCTTTCGACACATATAAATGATTATAATATGTCATGGAATGTGTCAAAAGGGGTCATAGGTCATCGTATGACCCTTTTCGACCCATATAAATGATTATAAAATGTCCCTAGGGGTCTTAGGACCTCTAGAGACATGTCATCATCGAATGTGTTGAAAGGGGTCATAGGTAATACTATTGGCCCTTTCTACTGATATAAATAATTATAATATGTCCCGAGGGGTCTCAGGACCCCTAGTGACATATGTCATCATGCAATGTGTCGAAAAGGGTCATAGGTCATCCTATAGCTCCTTTCGACCCATATAAATGATTTTAATATATTCCAAGAGGTCCTAGGGACCCTAGAGACATATAATGTAATAAAATATGTTGAAAAGGGTCATACGTCATCCTATGGCCTCTTTCGACCCATATAAGTGACTATAATACTTTATGGAATGTGTCAAAATGGGTCATAGATCATCCTATGACCCCTTTCAACCTATATAAACAATTCTAATATTTTCCTAGGGGTTCTAGGACCCCTATAGACGTATGTCATCATGGAATGTGTCAAAAGGGGTCATAGGTCATCCTATGGCCCATATCAACCCATATAAATGACTGTCATATGTTCGTAGGGGTCCTAGGGACCCTAGAGACATCTGTCATCATGGAATGTGTCAAAAAGAGTTATAGGTTATCCTATGGTTCCTTTCAACCCATATAAACTATTATAATATGTCTTTGGAGTTCTTAGGACCCCTAGAGACATATGTCATGATAGAATATATCGAAAGGGGACATATCTTGTAAGAAAATATGTTGAAAGGTATCATAAATCATCCTATTACCCTTTCTGACCCATATAATTTAATATAATATGTCCTTAGGGGTCCTAGGACCCCTATAAACATATGTCATCATGGAATGTGTGAAAAGGGGTCATAGGTCATCCTGTGTCCCCTTTTGACCCATATAAACGATTATAATATGTCCCTTGGGGTCCTATGGCCCCTAGCAACACATGTTGTAATGAAATGTGTCGAAAGTAGTCATAGGTCATCCTATGACCCCTTTTGACTTATATAATTGATTGTAATATGTCCTTAGGGGTCATGGGACACCTAAAAACATATGTCATTGTTGAATGTGTCAAAAGGGGTTATAGGTCATCCTATGGCCCCTTTCGACCCATAAAAAATATTCTAATATGTCCCTAGAGGTACTAGGACCCCTAGAGATATCTATCACCATGGAATCTATTGAAAGGGGTCATTGGTCATCCTATGGCCCCTTTTGACCCATATAAATAATTCTAATATATGTCGAGGTGTGAAAGGACCCCTAGAAACTTATTTGATCATGAAATGTTTTGAAAGGAGTCATAGGTTATCCTATGGACCAATTCTTCTCATATAAATGATTGTAATTTGTTCCTAGGGGTCCTAGGGCCCCTAGAGACATAATTTGTAATAAAATATTTTGAAAGTGCTTATAGGTCATCCTATGACCCCTTTCGACCTATATAAATGATTGTAATATGTCACTAGGATTCTTAAGACCCTTAGAGACATATTTCATCATGGATTTTGTTGAAAGGGGTCATAGGTCATCCTATGGCCCCTTTCAACCCATATAAATGATTCTAATACGTCTGTAGGGGTCCTAGGACCCCTAGGGACATGTCATTAGGGAATGTGTCAAAAGTGGTCACAGGTCATCCTATGGCCCCTTTCAACCCATATAAATGATTCTAATATCTCCCTAGGGGTCTGCCCCTTTCGACCTATATGAATGATTATAATATGTCCCTAGGGATCTTAGGACCCCTTGAGACATGTCATCATGGAATGTGTCAGAAGTGGTCATAGGTCACTCTAGTGCCCCTTTCAACTCATATAAATGATTTTAATATATCCTTAAGGGTCCTAGGACCCCTAGGGAGATATGTCATCATAGAATGTGTTGAAAGGGGTCATAAGACATCCTATTGCCCCTTTCGATCCATATAAATAATTCTAATATGTCCCTAGGAGACCTAGGGCCCCTTGAGACACATGTCATCATGGAATGTATCGAAAAGGGTCATAGTTTATCCTATGGTCCCTTTTGAATCATATAAATGATTATAATATGTCCCTAGGGGGTCCTAGGACCCCTAGAGACATATGTTGTCATTAAATATGTCAAAAGGGATCATAGGTCATCCTCTCTCTCCTTTCAAACTATATAAATGATTCTAATATGTCCCTAAGGGTCCTAGGGCCTTTCGAGACATATGTCATCATGGAATGTGTCGAAAGGGGTCATAGGGCATCCTATGGCCCCTTTCAACTCATATAAATAATTCTAATATGTTTGTAGGGGTCCTAAGATCTCTAGACACATATGTTGTCATGGAATGTGTTGAAAGGGGTCATAGGTCCTCCTATGGCCCCTTTTGACCCATATAAATGATTATAATATGTCCCTAAGTGTTCTAGGACCATTAGAGACATGTCATCGTGGAATATGTCAAAAGGGATCATAGGTCATCTTATAGCCCCTTTCGACTCGTATAAATGATTGTAATATATCCGTAGGGGTCCTAGGGCCCCAATAGACATATGTTGTAATAAAATGTGTTGAAAGGGGTCATAGGTCATCCTATGACCCCTTTCGACTCATATAATTGATTGTAATATGTTCCTAGGGGTCTTACGACAATGAGAAACATATGTTAGCATAGAATGTGTCAAAAGGGGTCATAAGTCATCCTATGACCCCTTTCAAACCATATAAGCTATTCTAATATGTCGCTAGGGGTCCTAGGATCTCTAGAGACATCTGTCATCGTAGAATGTATTGAAAGGGGTCATCAATCATCCTATGGCCCCTTTTGACCCATATAAACAATTCTAATATCTACCTAAGCAACTTAGGACCCCTAGAAACACATGTCATCATGGAATGTGTCAAAAATGATTGTAATATAAATGATTGTAATATGTCTCTAAAATTCCTAAGACTCCTAAGACATATGTCATCATCAAATATGTTGAAAAGGGTCATAGGTCATCCGATGGCCCCTTTTGACCCATATAAATGATTCTAATATGTCCCTAGGGTTCTTAGGACCCCTAGGGATATATGTCATCATGGAATGTGTCAAAAGGGGTTATAGGTCATTGTATGGACCCTTTCAACCCATATAAATGATTCTAATATGTCCCTAGGGGTCCTAAGATCCCTAGCAACATATGTCCTCATGGAATGTTTTCAAATGGGTCATGGGTCATCCTATGGCCCCTTTCAACCTAATCATTCTAATATATTCTAAGGGGTCCTAGGACCCCTAGAGACATATGTCATTATGTAATGTGTCGAAAGGGGTCATAGGTCATCCTATGGCCCCTTTTGACCAATATAATTGATTGTAATATGTTCCTAAGAATTCTAGGATCTCTAGTAACATATGTGTTGGTTTTCATGTTAAGGAATTACACTATGGATTCCTGCCATTGACCTCATGCAAAATGAATACCCAACAGAAGTTGCACTAGAAGGAGGGCCCAAAACAAAGAACCTACTATTGGAAACAAGAAAGATTTGATAAAGTTTCAAAATTTTTACACTCTTGCAATAATCTACACTTTGTAAAAGTTTAGAAATCACTTCTGAAATTTTTAGAAATTTAGATCCGTAGGTCCACAAGTACGCAAGTCTGCAAGTATGTAAGTCCATAGGTCCATAGATCCACAGATCTATAGATTGCTGTGGTGTGCAAAATTTAGAAGAAGTGAGGAAGTCTACTTCTACAGAGGTGTGCTTTTTCTAGAATTGATACAAGATGGAGGATATTGATCCAAGATCCCCATTCCAGCAAGTGTTAAGATTTTCACCAAGTACCGAAAAATTTCTAGAGCTTACTCATTTTTTTAAGCCACGTAGTGATAGAGGAATACCCTAAGTTCAACCATTTCCATTTGACATTTCATCATCTTCTTCTATTTTACCACCGGGTTGGCCTCTACATATTCCAATAGTCCCATCACCATCCCAGCCACCTTTAGGTCCACAAAATCCTCCAATGGCCTATTTCACAAATGCACTTGATTTAGCCATTAACTTGAGAGGTGCACTTCATGACCTCCCTAAGAATCTCGAGAAATTTTGTCCAAGGTTCATTTACGGAGAAACTAGAACTTCCAAAGATCATGTCAAGGTTTTTAAGGAGATTTGCAATCGAAAGCAAATTGCTAATGAAGATATAGTTCTTTGTTTTCCTTCAATTGGTACATGAACATACCACTAGGATGTATTGGAGACTGGGACACTTTGAAAAAAAATTTCTTGGAACAGTTCAAAACATTCATCAATCTAGCAGTGATACATCAACAATTCATATCAATAAAAAGGGACCCAGCTGAGACTATTTCATGCTTCAATCTTTGCTTCCATATGGCTTATCCCAAGTTGGAAATGCCATACACAATATTAGTTAAAGCCACCATCCTAGTTTATTTGAATGCTATGGACCCTCTTACTACAATCTTTTTGAGAAGACTTCCTGGAGAAAATATTGACACATTGGACAAAGTCTTTGCAGATGCGATCACGTTCACGAAGCAAGCTAATCCTAATGGGGGAGGAATGATGCTTCCTACACAAACAGTCCCTACAATTCCAACATACCCCGTGGGAGGACCCACCATGCCTAGTTAGTTCATACCTATGAAGCTAGTTCCATTGCAGTAGGAACTCGCTCCACAAACTCAAGCAATAACATATCTAGCATACAAGCCCCTGAAAATAGCTTTCTTTGAACAAAAAGAAAAGGTTCTTGTGGAAGTAGATAACAATCTCCTTTTAGAAGTTGGTCAAATGAAGAATATCATGTCACAAATGAACAAAAGTTGACACATCTTAGATTGTCACAAGGAAAAAATAACAACTTCCAAAGAAATAATGCTGGCCCCTACAACAACAATTTGGTCAGAATTACAATAGGAACTTTAACAACAACAGTAACAATAATGCGGAAAACAATGGTAGAGGAAACAAATTCAATCCTCCTGACCGCAACAATGGCTTCCAAAGACAAAAATGAAAATGGAATACTCAACCAAATAATGGAAGTATTCCTACTGATAACAACAACAACAATATTCAATATATTGATATCAATCAGTATGATGATGGACAAAACATGCCTAGCAACGATGGTGCATACTATAATGGTAATTAGGAGGTGAATCAAAACCCACAAGTGAATGATAATCCTCCTCCTGTTCAATTCAATGCAATTCTATTAGAATCTTATGATTCTACATAGAATTTACAAGTGGAACAACAAGCAAGTGAGGAATTCTCATTCCCTTTTAGTCAAGAACCTATTCTTCAACACGATGAGATGTTTTCCTTTCGAAATGACAATTGAAATACATATAATCTTAAAAATAAAAGGGATCCTTTGACCGATGGAATTCCTCCTGGTTTGGAACCAACTCCACCTGATCCTAGAGCAAACAACAATCCACCATCGATAAGGCCACCCCAAGAAGGAGAATAGTATCAAAATCAAGTGAACATACCAACAATACTAAAGAACCCTGCTTGGTCTACTGAAAAGTATAATGTTGTTGAAGATATGAAGAAAATGAAAGCCAATATATCCATGTTTGACATGTTGTAGAATTGTCCACAACAAAGAGAATCACTCATGAAGACATTGGATAATACAAAGGTTTCCCATAATATGAATAATGTCCCTCAAAAGATGGTGCCGCAATAAGCAAATGGTGTAGAAGCAATGGCCACTATGTTCAAGGACAAAGTTGAAGTACCCCCGTTTTTGCTGAGCATAAGGATATATGGGAAGAATATTCACAATTGTCTTATTGATTTAGGAGCTTCATGTAATGTGATGCCATTATCAATAGCTCAAAGGCTAGGAGTTAATCCTCAACCCTCTAACCAAGTGGTAATACAGTTGGATAAAATAGAGGTAAAAGTCATTGGAGTATTGAAAGATGTGCAGATATAGTTAACAGTTGATCCTCAAATCTAGAATATTATTGACATACATGTGGTTGATATCCAAAAGACATATGGATTACTCCTGAGTAGAGAATGGACAAAATGTCTTAGAGGATGGTTCTCTATAGAATTCACTCAATTATGGTTGCCATGGAAAGGATTGAACAATAAAATCAAGATAGATGCTAAGCCCAAACTGAAAACAATGATCACAGATTAAAATGACCCAAATGAGATAGCATTCTTATAATCATATTTGGGTTCATACAAAGTGATGGTATTGAACATGGTTCCAAAAAATGCATCTCAAGATCAAAATGAAGAAGCTAAAGTGTCGATACCCAAAAGTAAGACCGTGACACAATTCATAGAGAGTATGGTGACTAATATACATTGTTTAGGAGAGGAAGCTAATCCTAGTATCCTCCTCCTTCTAGGATTTTTCCGGTTACACAAACTTAGTCATTCAAAGTTTGAATGTTCAGTATGCCAAGAAGCAGTAGGAAAGGTGTTGACACAAATGATGGAAAATAAGAGTACAAAGACCTCAAAAGATGAAATTACTAAAAATCAAGATTCAATGAATTAATCCAACCTTATTGAAGAGACTGAAGAATAAAGTTAAGATTTGAATGTATCATACAATGATACCTCTTTAGATGGTGAAGGTTTATCTTCTCTTCCTCTAGGGATGATTAAAGTTCAAAGAAGAAGACGATATGTCAAAGGTAAGGGATAGACTTTGGTAGTCATTAATCTTGAGCCTAAAGTTGAGCAAATCAAAGAGCTAATAGGGGAAATTCATGAGAAACAAGAAAAATACACTCTTCCTCTATCCATAGGATATGAAGGAGATTCATCAAGGCCTACACGAGAAAAGTTACAATGGGTTCCCAAGAAACAATCATTCAAGGCTCAAGTAAAAGAAAAGTTAAGGACGAATAAGCACAAAGTCAGAAAACCCAAGGAAAATGCAGTTTGGATACTCTGCTTTGATGGTTCCAGATGCAAATCAGGAGTTGGTGTAGGTATTGAACTAATAAACCCAAAAGGTAGGTCTTTCTATGCCGCATATTGATTGTAATTTAGATGTACTTACAATGGTGCAGAAATAGAGGCTTTGATTCAAGGACTTCTCTTTGCATTGGAAAAAGGAGTCACCACTCTTATAATCGAAGGGGATTCTCAACTAGTTATACGACAAGTGAAATCCATATACTCATTTAATGAAAAAAGATTAATTTCTTATAGGAAAAGAGTATGGGATATAATGGATGACTTTGAAGCTCTAAACATCAAATCCATTCCAAGAAGAAAGAATGTGGTAGCAGACACCCTTGCTATTTCAGCTAGCACTTTGCAACCAATTGAAAAAATAAAGTTAAAAAGATTCTTAGTCAAACTAGTTGTCATTCCTTCCATTCCTGACAATATCAGTAACTTTCAGGTCTTTCCAAATGATCAACATATACTCGAGTTTATTATGTGCAGTCACCATTTTCAAGGACAAGAGATTGATGATACACTTGAGGACAAGCTTGAAGATGATGAGCTTAAGGATGATGATGGAATCCTTAACTTAAAAACCAATAGCATTCCAAAAGGAATGGTTGAACTTGAACGCATCTTTGACTATGACAAATCAGCACTCAATAGAAGGGAAATTCAAGAGAAAGGGATCGAAGAATGTGACTCGTACACTTTGGGTATTGATGAAGAACCAAAAATGGTGCAAATAGGAAAAACATGCAATCAAAAAGAAAGGGATGACATGCTCAAACTATTCATTGAGTATAAAGATGTTATTTCTTGGAGCTATGAAGAGTTAAAAACTTATGATCCTAATATTGTCACACATGACATCCCGTTGAAACCAAATGCTAAACCTTTCCGACAAAGAAAATGACCAGTAAATCCGATAATTGAACCACTAATTATGAAAGAAATTAAGAAACTTCTAGATTCTAAGATCATATTTACTATCTGTCATTCCACATGGGTGGAAAATTTGGTCCCTGTATGGAAGAAGACTAGAGAGATTTGTCTTTGTGTTGACATTTGCAACTTGAATTTAACATTTCAAAAGGATAACTACCCTCTACCCTCACTAGATGAGGTGTTGCAAATCATTAATGGTTCAAAGATGATGCCATTCATGGATGGTTACTCAAGATATAACTAGGTGATGGTCGATGAAGAAGATAGGCTAAAGACTACTTTCACAACCAAGTGGGGAACATTTTCCTACAGAAGGATTCCTTTTGGGTTGATTAATGCGGGAGCTACATTTCAACAAGAAATGGATGAATCTTTCAAAGAATTGATAAATAGGTGTATAGTCATCTACATGGATGACTTGACTATCTTTTCAAAAGATCAAACTACTCATATTGCTGATCTAAGGCAAGTATTTAATAGATGTCGTAGGTATGACATATCACTCAATCCCAAGAAATGTTCGTTCGGTGTTACTAAAGGGAAGCTTCTAGGAAATGTCATTTCTAAAGTCAGAATTTCCATTCATCCAGATAGAGTTGAGTCTATTTTGATGTTAGCACCTCCACACAGTCAGAAGGAATTGAAATCTTTCTTTGGAAAGATAAACTTTGTATGCAAATTCATAAGTGGTTTCGCAGAGATAGTTCGCCCCCTTAATGATTTACTCAAAAAGGGAGCTAAAATAGAATGGGTACCAGAGACAAAAAAATCATTCCAAGATATTAAGGTTTCCATTTCCATAGCCCCAATTTTGGTAAGTCCAAATTATGAGTTACCATTCAAGATTTATTCCTTTGCTTCCGAACATTCTTATGCAGGGATTTTAATACAAAAAAGAGAGAAGGAAGATGAGTGACCAATTGCTTTTATGAGTTTTCCTCTAAATAATGTTGAGTTGAAATATTCAAATCTTGATAAATAGTCCTTTGCATTAATCAAGGTAGTAAAGAAGTTCTGTTACTACATACTTAGAAGTAAGGTGTATGCAATTGTACCTGACCCAGTAGTAAAGATGTTTTTGATGCAGAATGAACTTGGTGAAAGAAGGGGAAAGTGGATGGCAATACTTTAGGAATTTGATCTAGAGATTCAACCTATGTGACTAGTCAGAGGACAAGGATTGTCCAAAATGATCACTGACAACCAGGAAGGAAATCAAAAGGAATTCAAATTTGATGATGAAATAGATGAAGATGATCAAAAGAAGATGGTTATATCACAAGTTGATATTAATGAAGGTGTGGTGATAGATGTGTGGTACCAAGATATTGTCTATTATCTCTTACAAGATCAATGCCTCAAATGGATGAACAGTTCACAATGTAGGGGACTTAAGATGAAATGCAAGTCTTACAAGTTACTTGATAACAAGCTATATAAATGGAACTACGAAGGGATTTATTTGAAATTCTTAGGAAGTGAAGAAGCTAAGGATGTCTTGGAACATTTTCATGACAAGTATGGTATGGGACACTATTTAGCGGAAGCAACAGCGCACATGATTTTAAGATTGGGTTATTTTTGGCCCTCGATATTCAAGGATGCTTTTGAACATTGCATTCTTGTCATATATGTCAAACCAGTGCTAACAAAGAGAGGCATTCGCAAAGTGAGGACTGGATTTCATTGGCCCAGTAAACCCACCATCATCAACTGGACATGTATTCATTCTCATAGCTACAAATTACTGCACATGATCGACAGAGGCAGAGACTTTCAGAAATTGCACTACTAAGGTGGTGACTAACTTTTTGGAAGAACATATTGTTACTAGATTTGGAATGACAATGGATTTACATTTGCATCTTGCATTCTTGACACAATGGGCATTTGAAAAAAAAGTCATCATCAAATTCTCCTCAAATTACTATCTACAAGGAAATGGGGTAGCAGAGTCTAGAAACAAGAACTTAATCACTGTGATAAAATGATTGCTGAAGGAGAATCCTAGGCATTGGCATACACAATTGAAATATGCCTTGTGGATGGATTGGGTCAGATTTTAAAAAGCCTTGGGGACTTCTCCATATCTACTTGTTTACAAGCAAGAACTGCTATTCCCACTCAATTTTAAGATTCCTCTATTAAAATTCATGAATGGGTATGATGATGACACTGATAGAGTACAAATCTGATTGATGAATCTTCTAGAAATGGAGGAGAAATGAATAGCTACATTAGAGCACATGGCTAAACATCAAGCTATTGTTAAGAGATGGTTCGACAAGAGGGCCACGATAAAATCCTTTAGGATTTCTGACCTTGTTCTACTGTGGGATAAGGTGAAATAAAAGTTGGGCAGCCATACCAAGTTTCAATGCTTGTGGATAGGCCCGTATCAGATTGCAAAAATTCTCAGAGAAAACACTTTTAGGCTAAGTTCCTTACAGGGGGAATTTCTACCTTTGCCCATAAATGGGCAATTTCTAAAACATTATTTCGAAGCCTCAAAAAAAATAGAAAGGAAAAAATGAAAAAAAAAATCTATCTTGTGTATGCACGCATCGAGGTGCAACGCACTTTTCAAAATAGAGAGAGGGTTATAAAACCCTCCCTCCCCTTCTTACCTTGCTCAATTTTCTCAAAGAGAAATGAGGGAGAGGTAAATGCACTCCCCCCCCCCTCTTTTTTCTATGTTGAGTGCCCTTGAGGTGCGCATGCGCTACTTGCCACCCTGTGCACGAGCGGCATGTCACCGCAGCACTGCAAGCAGTGCCCCTTTGGGTGCACGCACAGTGCTCCCACAAGGCATGTCGTGTGCCCATTTTAGGCACATGAGTGGCACCTTCATGGTGCCAGTACCACACCCTCTTTGGATGCACACCATGTGCTCATGCCCACACAGTGCATCACATGCCCTTTTGGGCATCTACACAACACAATCACAGTGCCCGTGCCTCTTTTGAGATGCACACACAGTGTCCACGCCACCGCATGAGTGGCACGCACACGATGCCTTCACCACTGTGTAACATGCATCAGTGCGTAGCACCTGCACCCTCGCACAAACGCTTGCACCTAGCTACATCTACTTTAAATTTTTTTAAATAATAATAATAATAAATTTAAAAAATTAAAAAAAATATAAAACAAAAAAATACGTTGCCAAGGGGGACATTTTTTTGTTTGTTTTCCTTTTACATTTTTTCTTCAATATCCAATAATTAATTATGTTTTCTTTCCCGTGACATGCAGGTAATATAATCAGATGGTGTCCACATCTGGATCAGCAACAAAACCAGTTCTGTACAAGTTCCAAGGCATAACCCCAAAATCACGGTTGCATGATGAGTACTATGAGATCAAAGACACAAAACTTGGACACAAAAACTTGGGAGAGTTCTTGAGAGTTTGTAACAATCCAACCGAAAGATCATCCTTGAGATCTGCCCTAATCCATTTTGGATTAGTAAATGTAGTATCACATCTTGGGACTATACAGTTAGCTAAATTGATTATGACCCTATCTCATCATTTTATTCCTGATGAAAGTGTGGTAAAGAGCATCACCGGGGAAGTGCTCTTGGATCTACGGCCTAATAATATTGAGAGGGTTTTTCATCTACCTAGAGCCCATCAATTCATTAGGCTTTCATACAAAGCAACTGAGAGGTGGCATAAGGATCATCATCAAGAGGCCATCAACATCATATATTCCTCATAATTCATTAAGAAACCACCTCGGGGGAAGACAATCAACAAAGTGGATATGACTCGAGGATACATGAAGGATGACATTGGATATTCAATCATTCTCCTAAGCAGAGTTATATATTCAAGGATTTCCTACAAAATGTCATCTCACTCCATTCATGGTCAACTTCATTGATAACATTAGATATGAAAAGATGCCACTAGATTGGGCCACCACACTTAGTGAGAACTTGTGTGACTAGTTGCGGACAATAAATGACAAGAAGAAGTTCTATATGACTTCTTATGTGGTGTATCTACTTGTAGCAAGGCCAACTAACTATCTTAGGTTGTACAAGAAGGGCAGCATGTAGGACCCTAATGCATGGCTGTATATAGTCTATCCTTAGCTGGTAAAGAAGAAGCTCTCACCACAGAGCAAGGTGTACAAAATTGTGAATGATGCCTTGTCTTTCCCATCAATTGATTCATTGAAGGGGATTATGGGAAGAGGTTGTCTAATGAAGCCAAGATGCAGATCAGAGCTCTCAGTGCATATTTCATCTAGTTTCAGACATTCACATACATTTTGGTTGGTGGTGCATCCATCAATCCAAAGAAACTCCCAAGGTACCCAAGTGACAAGTTGGTTCTAATGGAAATTTCCTGGTAAATTGAGTCAGCTTATGAGAGGATCAAAAGACAACAAAGCCCTTTTTGGGATTGGGATTTTGTAATAGGAGCATACCAAGTAAAGAGAAAGTAGGATATGCTGGCTTTCGAGTGGGAATGGGAGAATTATCCTCTTGAAGAATATAACTCTCCCCGGCCATTCTTTGACAATGTTGGTAAAGTGAAAAACTTGGCAGGAAAAGAGTTCTACCATGATGATTCCATTGAAGATCATTGGATGAATGCCACAAATGACTATGATGTTTGTATCAGAGACTATTGTAGAATGACTTATTATTTAGTAGAGAAGGCTCTCCATTTGACCATCTCAGATGAGATAAGGCTACAAGACTCATAGGAGCTACTATATCCCCCATTCAATATAGATAAAGTTAGCAAGAGGCCCATTCTGAATGCAAAAATTGATAGAGAGGAAGGAGATGATATTAATCATCAAGCGAGACATGTCATTAGAATGACAAAGAGTTGGATCAAGAAACCCTTTCCACTTGATCCAATTCTAGATATAGTGATATTCCATGCACATGCTCACCTAGAAAGGGGAAAGGGAAAGAAAGTCACAATTCCTATCTTTGTGCTCCAGTCTCCTATCAGGAAAAAAAATAGTCTACCAGCTAGATCATCTAGTGGGATACTACCACCCTTCAGAGAGCCTCTCCTTAGAGGTTTTAGATAGAGCATGTTGAAGAATAGGCCCCTTTGCAGTGATAGGAATCTAGTCCCCAAGAGCCCCAAGATGGTGGAGCTCCTCATATTCAGGTTGAATTTTCATTGCCTCCTATTTTTTTGAGTCAACAAGAAGAAGAAGAAATTCTAGATACATCCATTCATCCAGTGCATGAAGAACCCGCTTCTCCTATGGTTCAACAGAAACAAAAGAGGATCAAGGTTAGAATGAACAAGAAGAAAAGAGTTCATAAAAGATTAGTGCCTAATCCCTCTATTCCTGAAACCATTCCTAAGGAAGAATTAGATGAAGGGGAAATAGAGTCAGATGAAGAGGAGGAGCAAGTGCCTCTACAAAGGAGAACTCAGCTGGCAAAAGCCATAGAATTGGAAAGAAGGAAGAGTGTCACAAATACCCCACCACCCACCCAAGCTGAAATGGTTTAACTCTCTTCTTCAAAAGATGAAGTACAATGATGGGTGAATGAGCAAATGGAACTAGGTGATGATGTTCTCTCCATCCCAATTTTTGATTTCATGCCAGTGGGTATAGAATTGGTTGGAGATAAGGTCAGAGATACCCCTACAGGTGAACTTCAATAGCAAGATTGGACGTAGATGCCACCCAAGATGCAACATCCTCATCTCACTACCCATCTTCACCTTAGGTTATGATGGTAGCATAATGCCTCCACCTTTGAGTTTAGAAGAATATGTTTAGAAGGAACCATCATTACAAGGGCAACTAGAACCAAGGGTTATTGATGAGCCATCAAAAGAATCATAGGTAGTAGAATCTATACAACAACCTTCTCAAAAAATTGAGGATCAAAATACGGGATCTACAAAAATCGAGACTACAGAAGAAGAACCCTCAGTACAAGAGACTCCAAGCAAGAGCGATAGAGGGAAGGAAGTAGTTGAGCACATCCCTTCATCATCTAGAGCCAAGGTTATAGAAAGACATATCAGAAGATGGTTTTAGAAGGAGATAATAAGAAGTGCCAAGCATCAATTCCATGCTTTAGAGGATGATATTTGTGACATTATGAAGATTTTGAACAAGCCTAACTCTCCATTACATGATGCAACGCCATTAGCATTCATTACTACTACACGAAACCAGGACTTATTTGCACAAGTGGCTCACCCTCTGGGAGGTATAGATAAAGAAGTTGTTAGACTTTAGGACTATGAAGTGAAAGATATTATGTTAGGAAAGTCTACACAGGATACATCTTGATAGATGATGACTATGGGAGTCGAGGAGGCTCTCATCCATATCGAATAGGATGAGATTGAAATCAAAACACTTCGAAGGTAAGTTGAGATATTAAAGGGATATCTAGTTGAAGTTATTGGTTCTCTTGATTTTAAACACCCTAAGGAGACTTTGAATACCATTCTTAGAAAAGGGGAAGGTGTATGACTTAGTCCAATTTTGAGAGCTTGTCAAGATTGGTGAGATAGCCTTGAGGATAAGGGTGTCACTATAATCATAGGAAGTCTGAAGTTATTGTATGCTACACAAGAGAATGTTGACAAGATTGTTGCAATTTTGAGGTAGGAATTCAGCATCATGGATGAAGTATGGGTATGGAGCAAGGATTTACAAACTCTACAAGCCATAAAAGGGCAAAGGTATCGCATTCTAATTGATGTATATATTGGAGAGGAGTTAGACATGATAGATGATTGGATAGAAAAGATTGTAGATGGAAATAAAGTGATGGAAACATTGCACAATGAGATACACAGGCTTAAGGACCAAGCCTGAGAGAAAATTTTGGAAGCAAAAAAGTTGTACAGTGATGCATGCTTGGACATTTTTGAAGATGAAGAGCAAGAGAAGCTTTTTCTAGTTGAGGTAGTTGTGGAAAATTTTAGAAAGACTTTAGAGGAAGCATCCAGTGATGAAGACATTAGACAAGCCTTCAGGACAGAGGAAGCACTATTAGAGTTGGACACCAAACTTAGAGATTTTGCGAAAACTTGAATTGAGGTGGAAAATTATAGATAGAAGGTCAAAAAAAAGTATGAGGCTTTGAATCTTCTAGATGTTGCTAAGATTACTGATATTATAGAGAAATTTAAGGGCAAACATCCAAACATATCTTTAGGATAAAGATGAGCAAAACCCAGATGCCAAAATTTTAATTTTGACACTTAGTAAAATTTTGAGGATTTTGACCCAGTCGAGGTCTGTAGCTCTGCAACTCCATAGCTTTGCAATTTAGAGGTGTGCTAACAGTTGACCATCAGTTCTAAAAATAACACTTTCCATGCATCAAGAATGCATTCTAACAGTAGTTTAACTCCGACACATGCCTAGTGAAGGAGCAACTTCTATTTTTGGTGTCTCCATGCACTTCCACTTTGAATGATGACTTCCTCCTACTTTCTCTCTCATGCTTTCTCTATTTTTTACATGTAAAAGACTCATGCATCCAAATAATGAGTAAAATATGGATGAAGTCCCACTAAGCACCAGTTAGATTGTTAGTTTGTATATATTTAGTTTGTTTAAATATTTTAAAAGTATTTTATTGCATCAAGATATCTCTCACTCTCAACACAAATCGAAGAGACAATTTTTTATAAATACCCCATTGTAAAATGTAACAAGGGCCGCCATTATTTTGCAATAAAGTTATGCTTTTGGTGCTAGTATTTAGAGTGTAGTTATTCTTGCCTGAATGTGTCATTGTTTTGTGGATTTTATTCATGAGATTGTGATTGAGCCAAAGGTTTATTGTGTTGTTTTTGGTTGTGCAATCTTTTAGTTCTAGTGTTTTCTACAAATATATAAATTTCACTAACATAACAAGTTTGACAAGAGATCACCTTATTGTGTCTACATAGCTTTTTGTCTTGCATGAGTGCACTTTTTGTGGCCTTGCAATTTGACGAAGAGTGAAACATCATTTGATTTGTTAAAGATTCTCACCGACGATTATATCAGTGGATTCTAGGAAGTGATACTCCTATTTTTATTTGTTTCCTACCAATTTCTTCGAAGGTTTAACGTGCAGCATGTTGTGTTCTATAGCTTATGTCCATTTAGGAATTTCAATTTGAAGTTATTTGATCTCATGTTATTTTCTTTCAATTTCATTATTTTCTTTGCTAACCCCTTGTTAGAGTAGGACCTCATAGTAGCTGCATTGTTAGAGTTGCATTCATTGAAAAAATAAAAAAATAAAAATATTGATCTTTTGGTGTGATATTTTGAGATAGCAAACAGATTTTACTTTGATTCCAAGATAAAAGAGTTTTCAGAACCAGCAAAGGCCTCCTTGTGAACACTCACATTTATCTTCTACCAAGCGAATTTTGGTAAGTCACCAGACAAGCACTGAACCTTGGAGTGGATCTTTAAAAGGATGTGCTTTTCAAGAGAGGAATTACACTATGGATTCCTACTATTGACCTTGTGCAAAATGAACACCCAACAATATGTCATCATTGAATATGTCAAAAAGGGTCATAAGTCATCCTATGACCCCTTTCAACCCATATAAACAATTCTAATATGTCCCTAGGGGTCCTAAGACCCCCAAAGACATCTGCCATTATGAAATTTGTCAAAAGGAGTCATCGATCATCCTACGGCCCCTTTCAAGCCATATAAAGGATTGTAATTTGTCCCTAGGGGTCCTAGGGACCCTAGAGACATAAGTTGTAATAAAATGTTGCGAAAGGGCTCATAGGTCATCCTATGACCCCTTTCGACCTATATAAATGATTGTAATGTCCATAGGGTTCTTAGAACTCCTATAGACATATGTCATCACGGAATGTGTTGAAAGGGGTCATAGGTCATCCTATGGCCCTTTTTGACTCATATAATTGATTGTAATATGTCCCTAGGGGTCCTAGGACCCCCAAAAATATGTCATTATGAAATGTGTAAAAGTGGTCATAGATCATCCTACAGCCCCTTTTGACCGATATAAATGATTCTAATATGTACCTAGGGTCTTAGGTCCCCTAGAGATATCTGTCATTATGGAATGTGTCCAAATGGGTCATAGGTCATCCTATGGCCCCTTTTGACCTATATAAATGATTGTAATATGTCCCTAGGGGTCCTAGAGACATATGTTGTAATAAAATGTGTCAAAAAGGGTCATAGGTCATCCTATTACTTCTTTTGACCCATATAATTGATTATAATAAGTCCCTAGGGGTCTTAAGGCCCCTACAAATATATGTCATTATGAAATGTGTAAAAAGGGGTCATAGGTCATCTTATGGCCCCTTTTGACCAATATAAAGTATTCTAATATGTCCCTAGGGGTCTTAGGACCCTGAGAGAAATCTATCATCATGGAATGTTGAAAGGGGTCATTAGTCATTCTATGGCCCCTTTCGACCCATATGAACTACTCTAATATGTTCCTAGGGGTCCTAAGACCCCTAGAGACATATGTCATCATGGAATATGTCCTATGGCCCCTTTCAACCAATATTAACAATTCTAATATGTCTATAGGAGTCCTAGGACCCTTAAAGAAATATATCATTATGGAATATCTTGAAAGGGGTCATATGTCATCCTATGAGCCATTTTGACCCATATGTTGTAATAAAATATGTCGAAAGGGGTCATAGGTCATCCTATGAAATATTTTTACCCATATAAATGATTATAATATGTTTGTAGAGATTCTATGACCTGTAGAGACATATATTGTCATGGAATGTGCCAAAAAGGGTCATAGGTCATTCTATGACTCCTTTCGACCCATATAAATGATTATAATATGTCCCTAGGGGTCCTAGGACCCCTAGAGACGTATGTCATCATGGAATATGTCCAAAGGGGTCATAGGTCATCTTATGGCCCCTTTTAACCCATATAAATGATTCTAATATGCCCCTAGGGGTCCTAGGATTCCTAGAGACATATGTCATTATGGAATGTTATAAAAGGCATCATAGGTCATCTTATGGCCTCTTTTTACCCATATAAATGATTCTAATATGTCCATACAAGTCCTATAATGCCGAGAGACATATGTCATCATGGAATATGTTAAAAGGGGTCATAGGTTTTCCTATGGCCCCTTTCGACCCATATAAACAATTCTAATATGTCTATAGGGGTCCTAGGACCCCTAGGGACATATGTCATCATGGAATGTTTCAAAAGGTGTCATATGTCATCCTATTGCCCCTTTCAACCCATATAAATGATTATAATGTCTCTAGGGGTCCTAAGATCCTTAGAGACATAGGTTGTCATGGAATCTATTGAAAGGGGTCATAGATTATCTTATGACCTCTTTTGACACATATAACCTCTTTTCACGCATATAAAAGATTATAATATTTTCGTAGGGATCGTAGGACCTGTAGAGACATGTAATCATGGAATGTGTCAAAAAGGGTCATAGGTCATTCTATGGTTCCTAGGACTCCTAAATACATATGTTGTGATGGAATGTGTCGTAACATAGGGGTCTTAAGATTCCTAGAGACATATATCGTCATGGAATGTGTAGACCTATGGCCCCTTTCGACCCATATAAATGAATATAATATGTCCCTACGGGTCCTTGGACCCCAACAGACATATTTCATCATGGAATGTGTTGAAAGGGGTTATAGGTCATCCTATGGCCCCTTTCAACTGATATAAATGATTCTAATATGTCCCTAGGGGTCCCAGGACCTACACTGACATATGTTATCATGGAATATGTCGAAAGGGGTTATAGGTCATCCTATGTCCCCTTTTGACCCATATAAATAATTCTAATATGTCTCTAGGGGTCTTAAGGCCCTTAGAGACATATGTCATCATAGAATGTGGCCCATTTTCACCCATATAAATGATTCTAATATGTCCCTAGGGGTCTTAGGACCCCTAGAGACCTATGTCATCATTGAATGTGTCAAAAGGGGTAATAGGTCATCCTATGGCCTATTTTGATCCATATAAATGATTATAATATTTTCCTACAGCTCCTAGGGCCCTTATAGACATATGTTGTAATCAAATGTGTTGAAATGGGTCATAAGTCATCCCATGGCCTCTTTCGATCAAAATAAATGATTCTAATATGTCCCTGGGGGTCCTATGACCTCTAGATACATATGTCATCATAGAATGTGTTGAAATAGGTCATAGGTCTATAATATGTCCCTAGGGGCCATGGGACCCATACGACCTATATAAAAGATTATAATATATCCCTAGGGGTCCTAGGAGCCTTAAAGATATATGTCATCATGGAATATGTTGAAAGGGGTCATAGGTCATCCTATTGCCCCTTTCGACCCATATAGATGAATTTAATACATCCATAGGTGTCCTAGGACCCCTACAGACATATGTCATCATTGAATGTGTTGAAATGGGTCATAGATCATTCTTTGGCCACTTTTGATCCATATAAATGATTCTAATATGTAGCTAGGGGTCCTAGGACCCCTAGAGACATACGTCATCATGGAATGCATCGAAAGGGGTCATAGGTTATCTTATGATACATTTTGACCCATATAAACGATTCTAATACTTTTGTAGGCATAGAAGTATGTCCTCATGGAATGTGTCGAAAGGGGTCTTAGGTCATCTTTTTGCCCCTTTCAACCCATAAAAATGATTCTCATATTTTTGGAGGGGTCCTAGGACCCCTAGAGACATATGTTGTCATGGAATGTGTCGAAAGGGGTCATAGGTCATCCTATGGCCCCTCTCGACCCATATAAATGATTCTAATATGTCTGTAGGGTTTGTAGGACCCCTAGAGACATATGTCATCATGGAATGTGTCAAAAGTTTTGATAGGTAATCCTATGGTGCCTTTTAACTCATATAAACAATTATAATATGTCCATAGGGGTCCTAGGACCCTTAGAGACATATGTTGTCATGGAATGTGTCGAAAGGGGTCATAGGTCATCCTATGGCCCCTCTCGACCCATATAAATGATTCTAATATGTCTGTAGGGTTTGTAGGACCCCTAGAGACATATGTCATCATGGAATGTGTCAAAAGTTTTGATAGGTAATCCTATGGTGCCTTTTAACTCATATAAACAATTATAATATGTCCATAGGGGTCCTAGGACCCTTAGAGACATATATCATCATGAAATATGTCGAAAAGGATCATAGGTCATCCTCTGGCCCCTTGTGACCCATATAAATTATTCTAGTATATCCTTAAGGGTCCTGGGGCCCCTTGAGACGTATGTCATGATGAAATGTGTTAAAAGGGGTCATAGTTCATCCTATTGCCCCTTTCGACCCATCTAAATGATTATAATATGTCCCTAGGGGTCCTAGGGCCCCAACAGACATATGTTGCAATAAAATATGTTGAAAGGGGTCATAGGTTATCCTATGACCCCTTACGACCCATAATTGATTGTATTATGTCTTTAGAGGTCCTAGCACCCCTAGAAATATATGTCATCATGCAATGTGTCAAAAGAGTTCATAGGTCATCCTATGGCCCCTTTCAACCCATACAAATGATTTTAATATGTCCCTAGGGGTCCTAGGAACACTAGAGACATCTATCATCATTGAATGTATCAAAAGGTGTCATTGGTTGTCCTATAGCCCCTTTTGACCCATATAAATGATTCTAATATGTGTCTAGGTGTCTTCAGATCTCTAGAGACATATGTCATCATGGAATGTGTCGAAAGGGGTCATAGGTCATCCTATGGCACCATTCGACCCATATAAATGATTCTAATTTTTAGCCAGGTGTCCTAGGGCCCCTATAGACATAAGTCATAATAAAATTATTTTGACCTATATAAATGATTGTAATATGTCCCTAAAGTTTCTAAGATCCGTAGCGACATATGTCATCATGGAATTTGTCAAAAGGGGTCACAAGTCATCCTATTGCCCATTTCGACTTGTATAAATGATTCTAATATGTTTATAGGGTTTCTAGGACCCCTAAGGACATATGTCATCATGAAATGTGTCGAAAGGGGTAATAGGTCATCCTATGGCCCCTGTCGACCCATATAAATAATTCTAATATGTCCCTAGGTGTCCTAGGACGCATAAGGACATATGTCATCATAAAATATGTTGAAAGGTGTCATAGGTCATCCTATGACCTATTTCAAGTCATATAAAAAATTATAATATGTCCCTAGGGGTCCTAAGACCCCTAGAGACATATGTCATCATGGAATGTGTCCAAAGGGGTCATATGTCATCCTATGGCCCCTTTTGACCCATATAAATGATTCTAATACGTCCATAGGGCTTCTAAGACCCCTAAAGACAAATGTCATCATATAATGTATCAAAAGGGGTCTTATGTCATCCTATGGCCTCTTTCGACCCATATAAATGATTATAATATGTCCCTAGGGGTCCTATGATCCCTACAGAAATGTGTAATCATGGAATATGTCAAAAGGGGTCATAGGTCAATTTATGACCCCTTTGAACCCATATAAATGATTATAATATGTCCCTAGGGGTCCTAGGACCCCTACAGACATATATAATCATGGAATGTGTCGAAAGTTATCATAGGTCATCCTATGGTCTCTTTTGACTCGTATAAATTATTATAATATGTGCCTATGCGTCCTAGGACCCCTAGAGACATATTTTGTTATGGAATGTGTCGAAAGGGGTCATAGGCCATCCTATGAACCCTATTGACCCATATAAATGATTATAATATGTCCCTAGGGGTCTTAAGACTTGGAAAGACATATGTGATCATGGAATCTATCTTTCGACCCATATAAATGATTATAATATGTACCTACAAGTTCTAGGACTCCTGGAGATATATGTGATCATAGAATGTGTCGAAATGAGTCATAGGTCATCTTATGGCTCCATTCAATCCATATAAACAATTGTAATTTTTCCCTAGGGGTCCTAGGGCGCCAAGAGACATAACTTGTAATAAAATGGGTTGCAATGGGTCAGAGGTCATCCTATGACCCCATAAATGATTATAATATATTACTAGGGTTCTTAGGACTCCTAGAGACATATGTTATAATGGAATATGCTGAATGCAGTTATAAGTCATCCTGTTACCCCATTCAACCCATATAAATGATTTTGATAAGTTCCTAGGTGTCCTAGAATCCCTAAAGACATATGTCATCATGGAATGTGTCGAAAGGAATCATTGGTCATTGTGTGGCCCATTTCAACCCATATAAATGATTATAATATGTCCCTAGGGGTCGTAGGACCTCTAGCGACATATGTCATTATGGAATGTGTCGAAAGGGGTCCTAGGTCATCCTATGGCCCATTTCAACTCATATAAATGATTCTAATTTATCCCTAGGGGTAGTAGGACCCCTAGAGACATATGTCATAATTGAATGTTTCAAAAGTGGTCATAGCTCATCCTATGGCCCCTTTTTACTAATATAAACAATTCTACTATGTCTGTAGGGGTCCTAGGACCCCTAGAGACATATGTCATGATGGAATATGTCGAAAGGGGTCATAGGTCATCCTATGTCCCCTTTCAACCCATATAAATAGTTCTAATATGTCTGTAGGGGTCTTAGGACCCCTATGATATATATGTCATCATGGAATGTGTTAGAAGGGGGCATAAGTCATCCTATGGCCCCTTTCAACCCATATAAATGATTATAATATGTTTGTAGGGGTCTTAGGACCCCTAGAGACATATGCCATCATGGAATGTGTCGAAAGGGGTGATAGGTCATATTATGGCCCCTTTCGACAAATATAAATGATTATAATATGTTGTTAAGGGTCATAGGACCCTTAGAGACATATGTCATCATGGAATCTAGTGAAAGGCATCATCAGTTATCCTATGGCCTATATTGACCCATATAAAGTATTATAAAATCTCCCTAGGGGTCCTAGGACCCCTAGAGACATATGTTATCATGCAATGTGTTGAAAGGGGTGATAAGTCATCCTATGGCCCGTTTCGACCTATATAAATGAATGTAATATGTATACAGGGGTCTTAGGACCCCTAGAGACATATGTCATAATGGAATGTGTCGAAATGGGTCATAAGTCATCCTATGGCTACTTTTGACCCATATAACTGATTCTAATATATCCCTCAGGGTCCTAGGATCCCTAGAGATATGTCATCATGGAATGTGTTGAAAGGGGTCATAGGTCATCCTATGGGCCCTTTCAACCCATATACATGATTCTAATATGTCCATAGGCATACACATATGGCATCATGGAATGTGTTGAAAGGGGTCTTAGGTCATTGTATGGCCCCTTTCGATGCATAAAAATGATTCTCATATGTCCCTAGGGGTCCTAGGATGCCCAGCTACATACTTTGTCAAAAGAATTTGTTGAAAGGGGTCATAGGTCATCGTATGACCCGTTTCTACCCATATAAACAATTCTAATATGTCTATAGGAGTTGTAGGAATTCTAAAGACATATGTCATCCTAGAATGTGTCGAAAGGGGTCATTGCTCATTTAATGGCCCCTTTCGACCCATATAAATGATTCTAATATGTCCTTATGAGTCCTAGGACCCCTACAAACATATGTCATCATGCAATGTGTGGAAAGGTGTTATAAGTCATCCAATGGCCCCTTTCGACCCATATAAATGATTCTAATATGTCCCTAGGGGTCCTAAGGCCCATAGAGACATATGTCATCATCGAATGTGTAGGAAGGGGTCGTAGGTCATCATATATACTGTTTCAACCCATATAAACTATTTTGATATGTCCCTAGGGGTCCTAAGACCCCTAGAGACATATGTCATCATGGAATGTTCCAAAAGTGGTCATGGATCATCGTATGGCCCTTTTCGACACATATAGATAATTCTAATATGACCTTAGGGGTCATAGGAGCCCTATAGACATATGTCATTATGTATGTGTTGAAAGGGGTTATAGTTCATCCTATGGCCCTTTTCGACCCATATAAATGACTCTAATATGTCCCTAGAGGTCCTAGGACCCCTACAGATATATGTAATCATGAAATGTGTCAAAAATTGTTATAGGTCATCCTATGGCACTTTTCAACCGATATAAACGATTCTAGTATGTCCCTGCAGGTCCTAAAGTCTTTAGAGACATATGTCATCATGGAATGTGTCAAAATGTGTCATAGGTCATCCTACGACCCATTTTGACCCATTTAAAAGATTTTAATATGTCCCTAGGGGTCCCAAGACCCTTGGAGACATGTTGTCATAGATTGTGTCAAAATCGTTCATAGATCATCCTATGACCTATTTTGACCCATATAAATGATTCTAATATGTTCCTAGGGTTCCTAGGGCCCCTAGAGACATATGTTGTAATACAATGTGTCACAAGGGGTCATAGGTCATCCTATGACCTCTTTCGACCCATATAAATGATTATATTATGTCCTTAGCAGTTGTAGGATGATTAGGGACATATGTCATCATGGAATGTTTCGAAAGGGGTCATAGTCATCCTATGGCCCCTTTCGACTCATATAAAAAATTCTAATATGTCTTTTGGGGTCCTAGTACCCCTAGAGACATATTTCATCATGAAATGTGTCGAAAGGACCTATGACCCCTTTCGACCCATATAAATGATTATAATATGTCCCTAGGGGTTCATCATGAAATGTGTTAAAAGGGGTGATAAGTCATCCTATGGCCTCTTCCGACCCATATAAATGATTGTAATATGTATCTAAGGATCCTAGGACCCCTAGAGACATATGTCATCATAGAATATATCGAAAGGGGTCATATGTCATCCTATCGCCCTTTCGACCCATATAAAATATTCTAATATGTCCGTAGGGGTCCTATGACTCCTAGAGACATATGTTGTAATAAAATGTGTCAAAAGGGGTCATAGGTCATCCTATGGTCCCTTTCAAACCATATAAAAGATTATAATATGTCTCTAGTGATCCTAGGACATCTAGAGACATGTGATCATGGAATGTGTCAAAAGTGGTCATAGGTCATCCTATGACCCCTTTTGACCCATATAAACAATTTTAATGTCCTTAGGGGTTGTAAGACACCTAGCGACAGATGTCATCATGGAATGTGTCAAAATGGGTCATAGGTCATCCTATGGCCCCTTTCGACCCATATAAATGATTGTAATATGTTTCTAGGGGTCCTAGGATGCCTAGAGACATATGTCATCATGGAATATATCAAAATGAATCATACCTCATCCTATCACCCCTTTCGACCCATATAAATAATTCTAATATGTTTGTAGTGGTCTTAGGAACCCTAGAGGCATATGTCATCATGGAATGTGTCAGAAGGGGTCTTAGGTCAACCTATGGTCCTTGTCAACCCATTTAATTGATTCTAATATGTCCGTAGTGCTCCTAGGACCCCTAGAGACATATGTCGACATGGAATGTGTTGAAAGGGGTCATAGGTGATCCTTTGGACCCTCTCGACTCATATAAATGATTATAATATGTCCCTAGGGGTCTTAGGACCACTAGAGACATATGTCATCATGAAATGTATCGAAAGGGGTCATAGGTCATCCTATGGCCCCTTTTAGCTCATATAAATGATTATAATATGTCCTTAGGTGTCTTAGGAGCCATAGAGACATATGTCATCATATAATGTGTTGAAAAGAGCCATAGGTAATCCTATGGACCCTTTTACCCATATAAATGATTATAATATGTTCCTAAGGCTCCTAGGACCTCTAGAGGCATATGTGGTCATGGAATATGTCAAAAGGGGTTATAGGTCATCATATGGCCCCTTTCAACCCATATAAACGTTTCTAATATGTTCACTAGGATCCTAAGGCCCCTAGAGACATATGTCTTCATGAAATGTGTTGAAAGGGGTCATAGGTCATCCTATGGCACCTTTCGACACATATAAATTATGTTAATATGTGCCTAGGGTTCCTAGGATGCTTGGAGACATATGTCATCATAGAATGTGTCAAAAGCGGTCATAGGTCATCCTATGACCCCTTTCAACCCATATAAATGATTATAATATGTCAATGGGGGTCCTTGGAATCCTAGAGACATATGTCATCATGGAATGTGTCGAAAGGGATCATAAGTCATCCTATGGCCCCTTTCCACCCATATAAATGATTCTAATATGTTCCATGGTGTCCTAGGGCCGCTAGAGACATATGTTGTAATAAAATATGTTGAAAGGGGTCATGGGTCATCCTATGGCCTTTTTCAACCCATATGAACTATTATAATACATCATGGAATGTGTCAAAAGGTGTCACATGTCATCCTATGACCCCTTTCAACCCATATAAATCATTATAATACGTCCATAGGGGTCCTAGGATCCCTAGAGACATATGTCATTATGGAATGTGTCGAAAGGGGTCATAGATAATCTTATGGCCCCTTTCGAGCAATATAAATGATTCTAATATGTCCCTAAATGTCCTAGGACCCTTAAAGACATATGTCATCATGACATGTGTCAAAAGGGGTTATAGGTCATCCTATGTTGCCTTTCAACCCATAAAAATGATTTTAATATGTCCGTAGGCATCCTAAGACCCCCTAGAGAAATATATCATCATGGAATGTGTCGAAAGGGGCCATAGGTCATCTTATGGACCCTTTTGACTCATATATATGATTATAATATATCACTAGGGGTCTTAGGACCCCTACAGACATATGTCTTTATGAAATGTGTCCAAAGTGGTCATAGGTCATCCTATGGTGTCTTTCGACCCACATAAACAATTATAATATGTCCTTAGGGGTCCTATGACCCATAGAGACATATTTCATAATGGAATTTGTCGAAAGGGGTCATAGGTTATCCTATGGCCTCTTTTGACCCATATAAATGATTGCTGTATGTCCGTAGGGGTCCTAGTGCCCCTAGAGACATATGTTGTAATAAAATGTTTTTGAAGGGGTCATAGGTCATCGTATGAAACTTTTCGAACCATATAAATGATTCTAATATGTCCCTAGGCGTCCTAGTACCCCTAGAGACATATGTCATCATAAAATATGTAATATATCCCTAGGGTTCCTAGGACCCCTAGAGACATATGTCATCATGGAATGTGTCAAAAGGAGTTATAGATTATCCAATAGTTCCATTTGACCCATATAAATGATTCTAATATGTCTGTAGGGGTCGTAGGAATGCTAGAGACATATGTCATAATGGAATGTGTCGAAAGGGGTCATAGATCATCCTATGGCCCCTTTTGACCCATATGAATGATTCTAATATGTCCCTAGGGTTCCTATGGCCCCTAGAGTTATATGTTGTAATAAAATGTGTCGAAAGTGGTCATATGTCAAAAGTGGTCATAGGTCATCCTATGGCCTCTTTTTACCCATATAAATAATTATAATATGTCCCTAGGTGTCCTATGACCCCTAGAGACATATGTCATCATGGAATGTATTGAAAGGGGTCATAGGTCATCCTATGACCCTGTTTGGCCCATATAAAGGATTATAATATGTTCATAGGGGTTCTAGGACTCCTAGAGACATATGTCATCATGGAATGTGTTGAAAGGAGTCAGAGGTCATACTATGACCCCTTTCAACCCATATAAATGATTATTATATATATATATATTTTTTATTAGACTGCAGGAATCCGGTGCAACACGGCCTCCCCAATAAATTGTAGTGGACCGAGCAAATTTTTTTAACGTGATCGATAGCGCTGGTGCGACATGCCCACCAGTACCATGGCGACGGGGACAACTAGAACCCATGACCAACCCCTTGCAATAGGAATGATTTAGCCAACCCAACTAGGGCCCCTGCCCTAAATGATTATTATATGTTGTTGTAGTAACAAAAACAAATAATATAGTAAAAATAATATAGTAAATTTATAATAATATAGTAAAAATAATAATAATATGTTATAATATTCATATATATATTAATATATATATTATATTTATAGATTATAATAATAATAATTACATAATATGTTATTATAGATTAATAACATAGGTCATAGTAATAAAAATAATAATAATAGGGTAAGTTCACCAAGTTGTGGTGCCAAAATGGGGGTATAAGTGGACACCTTTTTCCTGAAATCAATAATTTCTGAACTTCGACAAGAATTTGAAGATAGTTATGCTCAAAATTTTAAGATATGACAAAAATAAAATTCGTAGTCCTTTGAATCTAATTTCTAAACTACTAATTATTTTTCAAAATAGTTTAATTTTAGTTCCTCAAAAAAGGGGGCCACAAAAAGTGGTACTGTTTATTTTGAAAAAATATAACACAATAAAAAGTGTGCCCCCCGCCCCCTAAAATTTTAACTTTTTTATTCAAATTCTTTAATTTCTCTCGTCAAAAGTTACTTAACAGTACAATTTATCCCATATTTTTTGGGTAATTTTATAATGTGTATTTTTTTTTAATGAATTTTTTAACTAGACACATCCAAAAAATGTGAAATATCTGTGTGCTTCCCCTAGAAATAATTGAAAACTAATCTAAAATCAAATTTTTTTTTTCTAAAGTGTGTAGAATGGAGTCTAGTTTCTAAAAAACTAAGTTGTTGCAAAATTCGATGAACGAGCTAAAATCTATAACCCAATTAGTACATGGTGGTTTTTGAAAAAAAATGAACATACATTCAAAAGAAATTATAGATGAAAGGCTTGAAATAGTTCAAATTAAAGATAAATTATATGATTATATAGCTAACATAGAGACCTGCAATGTCATGTAACCTGATTTTATTGATGCCCAACCACGAGGAATCTTAAAGGAGAGCACACAAAAAAATCAATTATTTTTTATATGTTTGCTGGAAAACATGTCTTAGACTTGTTTATAAACTCCAAAACTTTGGGTTGGATCTCCAAGGCAAAACCAAGCCTTAGGCTTGGTTTTAATGCAAACCTTTCAATAGCATGTGCACCCTATAGTGTGCACATGCTATTTAAAGCATTTGAATTTTGGTCTCAATAGTGCATGTGCTCTATAGTGTGCACACACTATTGAGACCTAAATAATGCATAGAAGAGATGCAAAGCAAGAGCAAAAGAGAGCAGGGGGGGTGAATGGCTATGTGTGTGTGTGTGTGTGTGAGAGAGAGAGAGAGATAGAGAGAAAGTAGGGGATGGGAGAGGGGAGAGAGTAGGGGATGGGAGAGAGAGGAACTAAGAAAGAGTAGCGGTGGTAGAGAGAGTACAGGATGCGAGAGAGGAAGTGAGAAAGAGTAGGGGTGGTAGAGAGAGTACGGGATGGGAGAGAGAGTAAGTGTGAGAGAGAGTAGGGGTGACAGAGAGAGTATGGGATGGGAGAGAGAGGGAGAGAGATAGTAGGGGTGGAAAAGAGAGAGTACGGGATGGGGGAGAGTGATTGAAAGTAGGGGATGGGAGAGAGAGGAAGTGTGAGAGAGAGTAGGGTTGGTAGAGAGAGAGAGTACAGGGTGGGAGAGATAGATTGAGAGTAGGGGATGGGGAGAGAGAGATTGATAGTAGGGGATGGGGGAGAGAGAGAGTCAGTAGTGGGAGATGAAGTGGGAGAGGGAGAGAAAGAGAGAGGATGATGGGAGTGCATGTGTGTGAAAGAGAGATAGTAGGGAATGGGAGAGGGGGGATGGGTGTGTGTGTGACATATCTAGAGAGTAGGGGATGGGAGAGAAGAGAGTGGGGGAATAAGAGTGTGTGTGTCTGTGAAAGAGAGAGAGTAGGTGACGGAGGATAGAGAGTAGGTGGTGGGAGAGGGAGAGAGTGAGAGTAAAGGATGGGAGAGAGTATGAGAGAGAGTAGGGAATGAGAGAGAGTGTGAGACAGAGTAGGGAGAGGGAGATAAAGAGAGGGGGATGTGAGTGTGTGTGTGTGTGTGTGTGTGTCTATGAAAGAGAGAGTAGGGGATGGGAGAGAGTGTGAGAGAGAGTAGGGGTATGAGATGGGAGAGATAGAGTGAAAGGATGGGAGAGAGTGAGAGAGAGAGAGAGTAGGGGGTGGTAGAGAGAGAGTACAAGATGGGAGAGATAGAGAGAAATGATGGGTGAGAGTGTGAGAGAGAGAGTAGGGGGAGGCAGAGAGTATAGGATGGGAGAGACAGAGTAAAAGGATGGGAGAGAGTGTGAGAGAGAGTAGGGTATGAGAGATAGTTGGGGATGGGAGAGAGAGAGAGTAGAGAGGAAGAGAGAGAACATGAGAGAGAGAGATAGTAGATGGTGGGAGAGGGAGTGGGAAAGGAGGAGAGAGAGGGGGGATGGGAGTGTGTGTGAGAGATCTAGAGAGTATGGGATGTGAGAGGAGAGAGAGGGGGATGAGAGTGTCTATTTGTAAAAGAGAGAGTTTTGGGAATGGGATAGGGGAGAGAGAGAGTATCTTGAGAGAGAGAGAGAGAGAGAAGCAGATGGGAGAGAGAGACTAGGTGGTTGGAGAGGGAGAGAGAGGGGGGATGGGAGTGTGTGTAAGAGAGAGTAGGGGATGGGAGAGAGTGTGAGAAAGAGTAGGAGGTGGCAGAGAGAGAGAACAAGATGGTAGAGAGAGTGAGAGTAGGGGATGGGAGAGAGTGTGAGATATAGTAGGGTATGGGAGAGAGTGTGAGAGAGAGTAGGGAGAGGGAGATAGAGAGAGGGGGATGGGAGTGTGTGTGATAGATCTAGAGAGTAGGGGATGATAGAGAAGAGATAGGGGGGATTCGAGTGTGTTTGTATGTCTATGAAAGAGAGGGAGTAAGGGATGGGAGAGACAGTGAGAGTGTGAAAGAGAGTAGGGGGTGGCAGAGAGAGAGTATGAGATGGGAGAGACAGAGTGAAAGGATGGGAGAGAGTGTGAGAGAGTAGGGGCTGGTAGAGAGAGAGAGAGAGTATAGGATGGGATAGACAAAGTGGAAGGATGGGAGAGAGTGTGAGAGAGAGTAGGGGATGGGAGAGAGTGTGAGAGAGAGTTGGGGATGGGAGAGAGAGAGAGTGAGAGTAGGGGATGGGAGAGAGAGAGAGTAGAGAGGGAGAGAGAGAACTTGAGAGAGAAAGATAGTAGGTGGTGGGAGAGGGAGTGGGAGAGGGGGAGAGAGAGGGGGGATGGGAGTGTGTGTGAGAGATATATAGAGTAGGGAATGGGAGAGGGGAGAGAGAGAGAGGGGAATGGGAGTGTGTATCTGTAAAATATAGAGTTTAGGGGATGGGAGAGGGGAGAGATATAGTAGCCTGAGAGAGAGAGAGAGTAGTAGATGGGAGAGAGAGACTAGGTGGTGGGAGAGGGAGAGAGAGGGGGGATGGGAGTGTGTGTAAGAGAGAGTAGGGGGTGGGAGAGAGTGTGAGAGAGAGTAGGAGGTGGCAGAGAGAGAGAGAATGAGGGTAGGGGATGGGAGAGAGTGTGAGAGAGAGTAAGGGGATGGATGGAGAGAGAGAGAGATAGTAGGCAGTGGGAGAGGGAGGATGCGAGTGTGTGTGAGAGATATAAAGAGTAGGGGATGGGAGAGGAGAGAGGGTGAGAGAGGGAGAGAGAGAGAGTAGGTGGTGGGAGAGGGAGAAAAATATAGAGAGAGAGAGTAGGGGATTGGAGAGAATAGGCGATGGGAGAGGGAGAGTGAGAGAGAGAGAGTAGGGGATGGGAGAGGGGAGAGAGAGAGAGTAGGGGATTTGGGAGAATAGGCAATGGGAGAGGGAGAGTGAGAGAGAGAGAGAGTAGGGGATGGGAGAGAGCAGGCGATGGGAGAGGGAGTAGGAGAGGGAGAGTGAGAGAGAGAGTAGGGGGTGGGAGAGGAGAGAGAGATTGAGAGAGATTAGGGGATGGGAGAGGAGAGAGAGAGTAGGGAGAGAGAGAGAGAGTAGGGAGGATAGAGAGTGATGTATTTTGACATAGTGCATGCACACTTTATAGTGTGTACGCACTATGTGAAATTACCCAAAAATGGTCAAAAAGCAACTTTGGGGCCCATTTCATCCATTCTCTGCTTTTGGTCTATTGTGCATTCTGTTATTCTGATAGAAGTCATGGGTTTCAACACAGAAAACACTATTTCAAGACTTTTTGAAGCTAGCAAACACCAAATTCAATCATTGGATATGCGATTTGAAGACTTTTTGAATATTCTTTATATAGAAAAAGTTAGTGCAATCCATTTTAAATATTGTTTGTTGATATATAGATACAAATTTGATTATAATTTGACATGTTGTTTAATATATAGTGAATTCATTGAAATTTGTATGTTTGAATAAAATGTTATTTCAAAATGGTTAGAAATTTGACAAGTTGTTTGATATATATTGTGTATTCATTCAAATAATTATAATTTCTATATGTATTTGAATAATTTGTAATTTACACATTTTAAGTAATTCAGATGTTTGAATAATTTGACATGTAGAAATTATCATCATGCTAAGGAAGAAACCTAAAACTCAAAAAAATGAATATAGGGAGAGAGATTTGGAAATTAAAAGAGATAAAATGAAACTACTATGTGAAAAAATAAAATTTCAAAGCAATAGTGAAGAATTGACTTTTGAAGAGGATCAAGAACCATCGGTACAAAGAAACAAAGAGGAACAATTGGAAAGACAAAGAGAATGAATGAGATTGTTACACTCAAGAAGACAATGGAATTGTGAAGCTACACAATCTTCCAATGTTGGAGTCATATCATACTCTCATGTTGAAGAGACACTAATTTGTAGATCAGACGATGTAAACAATCCATCATGTCATGTTGAAGGCACAACATCAACACATAGAGTAGGTGATATTCCATCTTTTGCATCTTATTGCCAAGGCACATTATCTTTAGTTCAAGGTATGCAATACACTCAACCTTATGTTGATGTTCAAAATGTTGAGAGAATTGAAGAGATTATAACACATAGAATTCATTTTAGAAGACCAAAATATTTGATTGATATTGATACTAACATTTTGAAATCAATGCCTAACAAGATTAGCAAGCATACTTGTCAAAGAAAAATTAATCATATGTGGAGCTAATTTTTTGAAGAATTAAATAGTACAGGTCAATGCTAATTATTTATTGAAATGATGTGAAATTTGAAATTTAGTCCTATCATGAAGATTCTTGGGCTAAGAACGATGGACGATTCAAATGAAAAAAATATTGTAAAGAATCAAATGAGTTCTTATGAAAAAGTGGGTTCTAAATCATGCACCAAAGATAGTAATATCACAAGATGAGTACTTACATCAGAAATAGTAAGTAGCCAAATGAAGAAAGTTTGAATCATGAGAAAGACAAGAAAAACATTAAAAATTGGTAGAGGTAATCTAAGGAGAGCCATGCTAAGGTGTGAGAGATTGGAAGATCCAACAAAAAATGAGTTATGGACATTTAGTGGTAGACTACCGTGAAAGGATAAAAAAATTAGTGAATCTTTGAAATCATTGATCAAATATTTTCGGAAAAACAAAACATGTGTTTCCCCTAATCAAAGAGATGTTGTAAGAAGGACGATTGGTAGCCAAAATTGTGACCCACATGCGAAACATTTTTTGGACTCAACTCAGATACAATTTTTCGCAAAATTTATTGGTATGTATCCTAAAATTTGAATAAGTCAAAGATTTTTTGAGATGGGTAAACCTTTTTATGTGATGATAAATCACACACACACAACTTGTTGTTGTAGGATACATATTGAATTTTCTAACTATTTTGATGTTTTTAGGAATATATGCATGTTTTTGCATTGTTAGTTTTTTTTGCAAGATTGTGACATGAATGAGCCACCAAGATCTTCAAGGGAATTCATATCCAACATTTTAAGTGAAGTAGGGGATGGCCAACAATTTTACAAGACATCATGCTTGGATGGTACATGCTTATTTTGTGGTTCTTTGAAACTTTTATCAACTTGTCAACATATGGATAGTACACATGCAATTGGAACTGAAATAGTAGATTATGGAAAATTTAAGACAGTGACATATGCTCTAAAAGATGAGAAATAGGGCAAAAGATGTGATTTAGTCATTGAAAATATTCTAGTGTATGAGTTCTTGAAGGATTTTTGTGAAAAGATTATTTACAAGTATGCAAGGCATACACATAGAGTTCAATGGCTAGATTTGCAATTCAAGTTGTGCAAGGATATGTTTCCACTAGATACCATTCTTTTAATTGTAGACTTCACAAAGAACTACACACTACAACTACAAAATGACGTGCAAGAAAAGTATGATACTTCTCAATAGGTTTCCATATTTGTATTTTTTCACATAACATTCATGTATTCACCTACAAGTACAGAGGATTATAGGAAGATTTTGAGGGAGTACCATTTTTATAGCAGTGATGATCAATCACATTTTACAGAGTTTGTACAAGGTTGTTTTCAACTATTTTATGGAGATTTGGCTAATAGGGGCATCACATATCATAGCACTTTACTTGGTTAGACAATTGCACATTTCAATTCAAGAATGCACGGATGTTCTATTGGTTGAGCAAGATGCACAGGTTGTTTAGAATTCAATGTATGTGGAATTTCATAGAGGTTGGTCGTGGAAAAGGAGAGCACGATGGTGTAGGTGCATGCATCAAAAGAGCCTTAGCTCTTGAAGAACTAAAGTACAAAGATAAAGAAATATTGATAGATGAAAAATCCATCATCTAGTGGTGTAACACTACAATGGGTCTAGGTAAGGAAGGTGAGTCTATGGTTTGTAAATTTTTTTGGTTGATAGATAATACTAACATTGCACCATATTAGGATTGTTGCACACTAACAGGATCCAATGAGTTGCACTCTTTTAGAAGCTCTGATGCAGGTTCATGGAGAATCCACACATGAAAAATGGGCATGCTATTGTCCATCATGTGCAGAGGAAAATTGGGATGACTATGAGTTGATTGAATGGGTGGACAAATGGGATATACGGGTTTTGGACCCAATTGACACCTATCGTCCCCCACAATCACTAAAATGGTATAGATGGAATCCTCTATTGAATTTGATTTCTTGTCTAATCTAGTGCAACCTGGTAATATATATTTATATATCTTTGTAATTTCAATATGTAACTTTATAACTTTCACCTAAGTATTTTCTGAATTAATGACCGCATTTTGTACATTTGTCACTATAGGCCATTTTTTTGCTGTTATTGCACTTGAAGACAATGAAGAAGGGACATATTATTATTTGTGTCATTGTGTCCAAGCCAAAAAAAAATTGGATCACTCGGTTATAATTGGTGAAGGCTTAGAGTACCATGTCAGTGCGGTGGTTGTAACTGGCACATGGCTTAGATGATATTCAATGAAGAACCCTAACTTGTGGTTATTCAAAGATTGACAAACCAAGAGGAAGATTCTTCATTATTCAAACCTTGTTGTTGCATCAAATGTCCACATGATAAAAAATGGTGGAAAACCACATAATAAGATTCTTTGGAAAGTTCGTGAGTCAGACCACGAGGCAATACTTGAGACATTAAAATGTAGAGCAGATCAAGTTAGCTCATTAGATTGAATAGGGAGAGAGGGGGAGAGAGAAAAAGTGATCAATTGAATCCAAATACAATGTTGCAACCTCTCCCCCAAGACTGTCCACATGACAAGGTAGATTGTATTTTTATGATGTGTAAGTGATGAGATAAGTTTAAATCATAGAATTTATATTTTGATTTGTTTAGAATCTAGATACATTATTTGAATTTATATTAGATTCTTTAATAAGACCTATTTTTAGATTAGTTATTTGAATAAGTGAAAGTTTAGAATTTGTTGTTTAGATCAAAATGTAATGAAAGAATGTGAAAATTTTTATAATGTGAATGCTTTGTGATGTAAAGTCATGATTGTGTGCCTGTAACCAAAAACTTCAAACTGGCAAAAGAAAGGATACAATGGGAGAAGTTTCAAAGACTCATCAAGCCATGTTTAGTAAGCCACTCAATCATTGCTAGAAGCTCAAACAAATAATTCTTTTCATTTGAAACATTGTTACCAATAATGATATTATGACTAACATGCTTTTATCTTTTAATAAAAATCAAGAGGAATCTAGTGGTTCAAATGCTGAGAGTGATTTTGCTAATAGAGGGACATTTAGGGGCAGAAGATCCAATGGTAGAGGAAGGTCTAGTGGAAGAGGGCCTAGTTTGTTCACTGTTAAGTTATTTACTTGTAACCAAGTAGGACATCAATCTTTTAGATGCCCTAAAAAGAAAAAACAAGGATATTACATTTATTTGGTTCTGTTCCTTCTTACAATTTTTATTTCCTTATGTGTTTTGGGTTCAAATTTGAAAACAAGACACTCTCATGTGTCCTTTCTTAAATTATTGATGTAGTGTCATAGAAAATAATTCTTTTCAAATCAGTTTCTTTCTAGAGTTGATCAATATGAAATATAGTTAGTATATTCTAAAACAAGAGAACCTAGAAATGATTTATCCATGATCATCACAAGATGACCATCTCAAAAGTGTTTGTTGAGCTCATTTTCTTGGCTAGAAGACTAATACTTCCTTATCCTTATAAATCTACTCATGCCAACTATTATTATTATTTCTAAGAAAGAGATGGAAAAATAAAAGTAATCCAACAAGAAGTAAAATAAAAATAGTTGAAACAATTGAGGGAAGTTAGCCACGTGGAACCTTTATATACTTTTCCACAATCTTATAAGTATATATATATTGCCACCTCATGAGTACCCTCTTTTAAGTGCCTCTTCACCTTCCATGTGACTGTGGTCTATTCCTTAACTTCTATCACACTTCAAATGTGTGCTCTTTTAACACATGGTGTAGAGTATGCAGCAAAAGCACCAAACTGCCCTTCCAAACTCCAATCAACACCTTAACTTGCTTTCAACCACCAAAAAAAAACTACGTCTTCTTCCAAGGTAAATGATTGATCCAATGAAATTTTAATACAGGTAGACTCTACCTTAATGTGGACTCCACTTCACAAGTCCAACCCTCAAACCTAGGCTGCACAAGCAACTTAGAATAATCACACCTATTAGGGAATCCCTAACACCAATAGCCCTAAAATGAAAAATACTTCTTAAATGGTTTTAACACTAAAATTTCCTGATGGAAATGGTTTTTATAGACTCAAACCAACAAGAAAAACCCAACTTTGAAGTTTCTTAACACTTCAACAATTCAATTGCAAAACTGTTACCAACACTTCTATTAGGACAATTCCTAGTTTCAATGGTCAAACTCCCAAATGATGAAAAGGACCTCTCACTATTTTCACTCTTAAACACTCTTCAATATCCCCTAAGATATTCCAAAAGATCAATCACCAACACTGCTCCAGCATCAAGTTATGCCCATTTTGTGTCACAATCCTAAATGGCCAGTTTAGGCTGGGTTACAAGAAAAATAGGAAAAAATGGGTTCATAGACTTGTTTGAAACCCTTGGATCTCTTCTAAACATCCAATTTTTCCTTCTACACCCTTCACCTAGGTTAGATTAATCCATTTGGGAGCCTGATCCTTCTTTTTCCTTCAAATCTAGACTAGACACAAGACTATGTTCAATTTAGGGCTTGTTGGTAAAAATGGGTGCCAAACTCCTACAACCATAAAAATATTCCATATTAAATAACCATCTCCTAAATTTCATTCCACAAAGTGGCATTGAAATCCCACAGTGGGTTTGCAAGTTAGGAGGCCATTTTGGTGAAACCCTCAGGTTTAGGGTAAATACAGGTAACCTTCACTAAATTTAGTATAACTTTTGCTCCAAATGAGATAAACACTTCAAACCAATAGAAATAGAATCCTAACTCAACCCTTTATACAACCATATAAGACTTGTACCACCACCAATCTGTATAGGGCATATGGAATTGAAAAAATAGTAAAAAAGGTAGAAAATATGAGTTTTTATTCACCAAATGTTGTCTACCGTCTGTACAATGACCTTTCCCATGTGTGGAGACCTTAAAAAAGTGCCTCCCAATTGTTAATACTTCAATTTGGATGGTTTTTAAACCATATAACCTCATTTTTAGTTTGACAACAAAATTTGCAAAAATTGCTCTTTAGCAACTTTTTTGCAAATTTCTTACACACTTTGCAATTTCTACAAACCTTTAATCCAAAGGTATACTAATGACTCAAATCCACCTAAAACATTCTAAAAAAATCAAAATACTCAAGATCACACCAATCATGACTCCGTGGTTACAAATGGTAACATGGCTTATAATCACACCAATGTGCCATTGTACATTACAATTGAGTCTTTTATTACAAATAGGAACCAAGCCTCTTTCCTAACAACTCTAAGCTACTAAAAACCTTGGATTCATTCATAAGAGCCTTAGGTGCCCCAAACCAATGCCCTTGTATTAATTAAATAATTCCTTATTATTATTATTATGTACTTAATGTTGCTTTTAATTTCCCATGATCGCTTGCTGTTTTAACTAGAGCATTTGTTAACTTTTACCTAGCAACAATTTCCAATTCCTTTTGAATGTTTTAAAACTTTATCAAAGTCACTATTTTGCACATCCAAAAAACTAGTAAGTTTTATTGAAATTGGCAAAAATCTATACATCAATCAACCTATTCTATTGGGAAGGTTGGATCATACATTTATAAGTATGTTTGACTAATCAATTTCCTAGGGAACAATTATAATCGGTTCTTACTTTTGTGTTGCTAGAGGGCTGCTAATTTTTCAATTAGGTTTCTTAAGACACCTTGGAAGAAATATGCATTGGAAGTTGGGTCTATCCAAGTGGATGGTTAAATGCAACTAAATACACATTATATAACTCATTAAAGTCTTATTTAACCCTTGGTTAAGGCCTTTGCATATTTGGAGTTATTTTGAGTCATATGGAGTTTGTTGGGTCATTGTTTTAGTTACACTTGAGGAAGATATAAGGGCATTGTTTCAAAGCAAATGGATAGTTAGTTGTTTCTACATCAAATCATTGGTTGACCACTAACATCTACATCACTTAAGGTGCCATATCTACTTATAATTAAGCAAACTATATCATTCACTCTCTACATAAACTTTGCTAATTCTTCATTTGTAGGTCACCAAAGAAGAGGGCTAAGGAAGTAAAAACTATAACAGATCAGGACCAAATAGGGATATCATCAGATATAGGTGCAAGGAGTTCAAATGACAAACCTTTGGTATGTAAACTCCAAAATACCATTTTTGGTTTTAAACTAAACTTGAGTATGCATTTGACTTATTTATCCTAAAAATGTAGAATGCATGGAGATCACATGCATGCATTGATTAGTAGACTTTGGGTGCCAAGCTTCACTTCAAAAATATATGAAGAACATGCATAGGTATTTGAAACTTCTCAGATTGCTTAACATACCCTTCGCCTTTAAAAATAGTTTCTATAAAGAAAATACAAGGAACTTCACAAGACATTGTAGTGATCCTTCATAGCACTAGCTTCCTAAGTGGCTCATGATGGAGGTTATAATGTTTTAGAATGTTAGGACTAGTTTGAAGTTGATATCAACCCATTTGTAAAGGCCTGAGACTCATTGGTGTTTCTATAAACCTTGAGTCCTTAATACCTATAAGGCATTTAGTATCTATGGAAATAGGTAGAAATACCTTAAATAAGGATAATTTAGGTCCTAGGGTGCTTAGGTATACTCTAACAAAGGTATACTCTACCCTGCAAGTGGACTCCAGTCTACATGCTCAATTCTCAAACCTAGGGTTCTCAATTGACTTAGATCAATCACAACTTCTTAGGGACTCCCCTTCTCCAATAGGCCTGAAAAGGAAAACTCTCCCTAGATGGGTTTAGAGCTCAAATTTTCTAATAGAAAAGGTTTCTATGGACCTAATCTCTCAAAAACACCCAAGTTTAAAGTTCTCAAACCCTTAACAACTAATTTGCATAATTGTTACTAGCATTTCTAATAGGGCTAATCCTAGCTTTCTAAATAAAACTCCAAAACTTTGCAAAGGGACACACTATATTTTCACATCTTTAGATGCCCTTTAACCACCTCTTAGAGATTCCAAAAGATCAAACTCTAACTCTATTTTGGCACCAACTAACACCCAATTTGAGTCACAGAACCAATTGGCCAGATTAGGCTGGGTTACAAAGGAAGTATGAGTAAATGGGTTCACAGACATGACACCACCTCTTGGAACTCTTCTTCACATCTAATTAATCCTCCTACATCCTTCACCTAGGTCAAATCAATCAGTTTGGAAGCCTAAACCTTCTTTCTTCTTCAAATATAGACTAGACATAAAACAATGTTTAGTCTAGGGCTTGCTGGTAAAAATAGGTAACCTACACCTATAGTTCTAAATCTATGCCATCTTGAAGTACCCTCTCCTAAATTGCTTTCACAATAGTGGAATTGAAATTCCACAGTGGAATTACAAGTTAGGAGGCTGTCTTGAAGAAACCCTCAAATTTAGGGTAAATCTGACCAACCTCTACAAAAAATGGCGTAACTTTTTTTGTAGATAAGATACAGACTTCAAACCAAATGAAATGGAACACTAACTCAATCCTCTATCCAACCATACCAAAATTTCACTCCTACCAATCTATACATATTGTACATAATTGAAACAATAGAGAAAAAGGTAGAAATTCTAAGTTTTATTTAATGTTTGCTGCTCATTGGTCAAGTTGATCACATATAAGTACATATATCTAGTATGGTTGGATAGATTTTTGAATCTTCTTTCTGTTGGACTTGAAATGAGTTCTAATTCACTTTACAACTCAAGATATTCCCATTTTACTAACTATTGTCCCCATTTTGTGCCATTACCTAGGGTTTCATCTATTTTCCCTCATATCTTGAGATTCCACCATGGGAAATTAATGACCCTTGATTGAATCCGAATTAGGACAATATGTTTTATGTTCCATTTGGTTTTAGGTCAAAATAATGAGGTTGGAGATAAAAAATTGATGCCCTAGGCATGCAAGATCCATGTGCATGCTAGAAATTCATAGCAACATCTTCGATAACTCGCTACAGAGAAGGTTTCAAGGCTTGAAAATTGGTATGTGATCATCTTACATGATCCTTGCCATGTTCCAATTTCTGTATTGAATTTTTGCTCAAGGGGTAGGGTACTTCCTTTGTTAATGGATGCCTAAATGCCTACATTCCTAAGTGAGCCTTAAAAAACTCAGTTTCTGCATACTTCTCTTGAGATCCCAAGGCTTTAGTATGTTGTATAAAACAAAAAAGGGTATCCAAATCAGTGATTATTTTCTTTGGGTTGTGAGGAGATGTTTGTGATTTTTCATGTTCAAGGCTACATGCCTAGTCTTGAGTTTGTGAAGCAGCTAGCTAATGAAAGTTGCATAGTTTGAATCTAATGTTCAATTCATGTTAGTTTTGGCCTAAATTGACCCTTTCCATGCTTTGAATTCACCCCTAGTCCTTATTTGTATTTGTGGGGTTTTGTGTCAAATAAACTTATGGGCCACTTTTAAGGGATAAAAATGAGCAATATAGGTGATTTTTCAAGGAAAAAAATATTTTTATGTTTCTTAGAAGGTTATAAAGGTCATTATTGTCATTAGGTTAAGTTCTAGTCATCTAGGAGTTAAGATGTCAAAAATTGCAAAAAATTGCAAAAGTTGTCAAAGCAAAATTGCAAAAATGCTGACAACTTTGTAGGAGTTTGGGAATTGGTGAAAGGTTGAAGATTTGGAAATAAGTTTTTTTACCATCGCTGAACCTTTTCCAAGTCATAGAATTGGAATCAAGTGAAAAATGTAAAAATTGCACTTTTTGTGCAAAGTTGCATTGTTGAAAGTTGTAAAAGTTGCTCAAATTTGCAACTTAATGGAAAAAGGGTCATGGGATCAAACTGTCTATTCCATTAGCTCCAAGTGGCTAGGTAAAACCTATCCCCAACCTCATCCCATCCCATTTAGTGCTCAAACATTCTCGAGCATGCCAAACTAGAACGTCCCTAAGGGTTACTAAATGTCATAGGGTTGCGATCTTTGATAGGGCATATCTTAGATCTCGTGCGAGGTATGGATATGATTCTAGTTCCTATAGGACCATGTTGTAGAGAACTCCAATAACCTCTCTCTCTTTTTGGAGATCATACTCTGTTTTGATTTTGCGATGCCATCTCAGGTGATGCTGAAATTTGTAGTGTTGGCCAGTACAAAGTTGCCAACTGCCAAACCTCACTCACCTTTCCTCATGGGATCAAACTGTCTACTCTGTTAGCTTCGAGTGGCTAGGTAAACCCTATCACCAACCTTGTCCCATCCTATTCAGTGCTCAAACATTCTTGGGTACGTCGAACCGAAATGTCCCTAAGGGTTGCTAAATGCCATAGGGTTGTGATCTTTGATGGGGCATATCTTAGAGCTCATTCAAGTTATGGATGCAATTCTAGTTCCTATAGGACCATGTTGTAGATAACTAAAATAAACCCTCTCTCTTTTTTGAGATCATACTCCATTTTGATTTTGTGATGTCATCTCAGGTGATGCTAAAACTTGTAGTGTTGGCCAATACAAAGTTGCCAACTACCAAATCTCTCTCACCTTTCATCATGGGATCAAACTATCTACTCTGTTAGCTTTGGGTGGCCAAGTAAACCCTATCCCCAACCTTGTCTCATCTTGTTCAGTGCTTGAATGTTCTCGAGCACGCCAAACCATAATGTCCCTAAGGGTCACTAAATGCCATAAAGCTATGATCTTTTACGGGGCATATCTCAGAGCTCATGTAAGGTATGGATGCGATTCTAGTTCCTATAGGACCATGTTTTAGAGACCTACAATAACCTCTCTCTCTTTTTAGAGATCATACTCTATTTTAATTTTGTGATGCCATCTCGGGAGATGCTAAAACTTGTAGTGTGGGCCACTACAAAGTTGGAAACTGCCAAATCTCTCTCACCTTTCATTGTGGGATCAAATTGTTTACTTCATTAGCTCTGAGTGGCTAGGTAAACCCTATCCCCAACCTCCTCCCATCCCATTCAGTGCTCAAACATTCTCAGGCATGCCAAACTAAATGTCCCTAAGGGTCACTAAATGCCATAGAGCTACAATATTTTATGGGGCATATCTCAGTGCTCATGTGAGGTATGGATTTTTCTAGTTCCTATAGGACCATGTTGTAGAGACCTACACTAACCTCTCTCTCTTTTTATAGATCATAATATATTTTTATTTTGTGATGCCATCTCGGGTGATGCAGAAACTTGTAGTGTTGGCTAGTACAAAGTTGCTAACTACCAAATCTCTCTCACCTTTCACCATGGGATTGAACTATCTACTCCATTAGCTCCAGGTGGCTAGGTAAACCCTATCACCAACCTTGTCCCATCCTATTTAGTGCTTGAATGTTCTCGAGATTGGTTAATGGATTGGTATAGAGAAATATATCTAGTAGGCTAGTGATAAAGAAATGTGTTAGGTATTGTTACTATATTTTGGTTATAACTTGTTAGTGACCTAGAATTAAGGTTTGGGAGCATAAATAATGGTATAAGACTTGGAATAGTGCATGATTTGAGATTTGAGATTCATTTGGTTTGTGTTGTGATGATCATTAGTGTGTGGCATATAGATTATTGCTTCTAGGAGCTAACAAGATGGTGTAGTGTATTGTTTGGATTGGTGAGTGTTAACTAATAAGTAGGAATCCAATGAGTCCTAAGTGTTCTATTCATTCTCATGAGAGATGGGTTCATGCAAACTGCTACTCATGCAACATGGGTCAATGAATTTGACTTAGAAATAACATAGTTGAATCTTGATAGATATATCATAATTTGACATGTCGTGGAATATATATGTTACTTATCAATTAACAAGCTTAAGGGGGTTCCTAATGAATGGTTCATAAGGCACAACACTTGATGAAGGTTTTACAAATGGAGTTGCAAGAAGAGTGGTTTTAACCATGGAGGAATCTTTTTAGTTAAGCACACTTGAGTTGGAGTAGTACTAGGATGGGTGACCTCCCAAGAAGTATTCGTACTTCACCTCTCTAAGAATCAATTAGATTTAGTGAGTGCTAAGTGTTCTATTCATTATCATGAGAGATCAATTTGTGTAAACCACTATTCATGAAACATGGGTCAATGAATTTGTCTCAAATACTACATAGTTGAATTTTGATAGCAATATCACAATTTGACTTCTTGTAGAAATGTCTCCTACTTATCAATCAATGAGCTTAAGGAAATTCCAATGAATGGTTCATAAGGCACAAAATTTGGTGAAGGTTTTACAAATTGTGTTGTAGGAAGAGTGGGTTTAACCATAGAGGAAACTTTATAGTTAAGTGTTCTCAAGTGAGAGTAGTACTGGGGTGGGTGGCATCTTAGGAAGTCCATGTACCTCAACTCTATGAGAATCACCTAGATCAAATGAGTGCTAAGTGTTCTATTCACTCTCATGAGAGATGGGTTCTTGTGTTTGACTCCTTGTGAAACATGGGATAATGAGATTGACTAAAAAATTAGACACTTGAATTCCATTAGTACTATCACAATTTGACTTGCGAAAAAAGATCTAAGCCTACTTATCAATAACAAAATTTGCTAGACCATTTGACATATCTTGGCATATACATACTTATCCAGTCTCCATGGTGATAGATTGATTGATTTATGAGGTGCACACAAACACAAATAGGAAAATATGTGAGAAGAAGCAAAGCATTTTTTAATAGGATTGACTAGCATGCGAAACAAACCTCCTAAACCATTCAATTATATCCTTTGTCTAGTTCATATTGAAACACACAAATATTACTAAGGAAATCATACCCCTTTTTGTTTTTTGTTTTGTTAATGATGTTCCTCTTGTCATGATTTTGGATTGATAAGGACTCAAGTGTATAGGGTGTTTTATTGTTTCCTTGTCTCTTAAGTTTTGACAAGATTATCTTATGCATTTGATCTACTTTACAGAATTTGCACAAATGAGTTGGCATTACCATGTGACAACTCTGCTGCATTATGGAATTTGCTAATTTTCATGCCTCAGGGCTTGAACCAATAAGTGAAACTTTGGAATCTTCATTCCCTTTTCCTAACCTAATTTTTGGATGCATTGGTTCGGTCTTTCTCACTAGATTTTTGGTACTTTCTTTGTTAAGGTGACCTAATTGGGGCAATTAGGCCTGTATAACAATTTAGTTTTGGAAGGCTTGTAAATGGCTTCAACACTTGCCCTTTTGGGGATATAAAAAAAATCAATAAAGGGTACTTGGAATGCTAATTAGTTCCTAAGGTATTTTGGAAGATATGGTACTTGTTGCCTAATTTGTCTTTGGAAGGGCTAGTAGCCTAGATGTTGCATTTTGAGGACAAAGTTATGAAATTCATGTTTGGGTTGCTGTTTGGGCATGGTTCCTTGGTTTTAGTGTTGGGATGAACCCCTTAACATGCTGATCAACCTTATTTGTGAGAATCCACCATTCATGGGTGAGAAGCCAAGTTTGCTAGTGTGAAGTTGTATGGATTAATGATGATCCCTTAGTGTTATTGTCTTGTCAAGGTGTAGAAGTTTGGGTGTATAATCTATCTTGTTTGATTGACATCAGAATTGTGCTTATTGTACCCTAACCTCTTCATCATTCTACCTATAAAATTATATCTTCTATAACTTACAACATTGACCAATTGTGCATATAAGGAAATCTATGCATTGGAATACATGTGAGTGCCCATTACAATTGGTATTCTATGATGGTAGATCTAACATATGAAATTAATTAAACCTTGAGAATCTTATTAGGCACTACATCATAACTAAACCTTGGAATTAATGTAATGTATTGTTTTCAGTTTTAGATTTGTTATATGTTTGTAATAATAATTTATGATAAATGTTTAGATGCATAACATGGAAGGCAGACTTTAAACATGAACAAGAATATCATAAATCAATATGACAATGACATAAATTGTAAATGATAATTTTTTGGCTATATGTAATAATTTATGTTTTGAATTGAAATTTTGTTTTGACTCTTGATGTATGATTATTTCTAATATATATATATATATAAGTTATTTAAAAAGTAAAATAGACTAGTAGTAAATTTAACTTGCTTGTAAGTTTTGTGGCCTATCTACACCTAAAGAATCAAAGGCATCACAAGTCTCAATTTCAATAACCACAATATTACACGAAATTCATCTAGTAATCTAAGAAATCTATAGAGTAATTCTTCCTTGTATCCCCCCGGCAGGGGACCTAAGAGATCACATAACTAGTAAGGGTAAAAGTGGAATAAATTTTATTCTATTTTTAACACAAAATTGAAGCACATACATTTCATTTTCAATTCTTCTAACATTAAGTATTTTTATATATCTCATTGATTAAATATATGAATATTCTATATTAACTCAACAATCGAGTTCTTATAGGTTCCCAAACATCACTACTAGAAACACATACATAAGTTCCCATAAGTAAAAACCATCATAAATATATGAGCAATATTTCATTATAAATATTTGAATACATTATAACAATTAGATAGCATAAAAATCAGATAAGTATACCAAGGACAATCATCTTGATATACCCATTCTTCTTTATTGCAACTAAACATGTGTACATATACATATTACAAGGAGCAAGTAATCATTATATATCATGTTTTCATATACTTCTAAAATTTTTCTCCTCCAACATGATCTCTATACAAAATGGATACATAAGTATTATATCATAGTCATGATACAAAAATATGATGTTGCAACATCTAGTCACACACAAAAAAAGATGCAAAATTGGAATGTGTGAAGAAAGATCATCCAAGGTTCTTGAAAAACTCTAGAAAAATACTCAATAGATAAAAGACTTTCCAACCAACCATGGAATATTACTACCCCACTCCCCTAAGCTAGGAGATAACACAAGGTCCCACACCAAGTTAAAACATAAGCAAGGGGATAAAATAGCTATTTTAACACTGATAAAGTTTATTGCTAATCAATATTGTATCAAAAATTCAAACTAATTAGGTATTGAATTAAACTTGATAAACAAATGATAGAGAAGGAAAGATTTAAACATGAAAAAGATCATAAATCATATGACAATGATATATTTTAAATGATAAACTTATGCTTAAACAATGATAAAGTTTATTGTTAATCAATATTCTATCAAAGTTTCAAACTAATTAGGTATTGAATTTAATGTCATACATGAACAAACATATCATATATTAACCAATAATGTCATAAGTTGAATAATGTCATGCATCAAATAAATGTCATACATCAAATATAAAATGTTATATATACATCAAATGTATATCGAATATGTCCACTAATGCCTATATATATACATTTCTATCAACTATATCTTCTCCTTCCCATGAGGGGAAGGAAAAAAATCTCTCAAGGTCTTCTTTCATCATGTGGAGGGAGACGGTGGTGATGATGGGGTCAACTTGACATGCTCGCTCATCCTCTTGTTGAGGATCTTCTATAACTCGAGCTGATACAAAAAAAGTAGATATGAATCAATAATTATTATACATTGAAATCAAATATATGTATACAAAATATTAATTATTTTCTTATCATCATCAAATAGTCACTTTGCAAGTCCACATCGTAGGCTCCTGGATGATCAGGTGTAATGAGACCCTACAACAATTCAATAAATATAATCACTTATAAATAAAATTAGAAATTTTGATACTAAATATTATAAACAAAAACTAAAAACAAAAAAATTCTTTCATACCTTAGTCAATGGCTATGAGCTAGCCATAGCTGCGGCCACTCCACGATCGATAGATTGTCAGAGATGAGGAGGAGTGTTTGATGTCATGAGTTACATGTCATACAATACACATTACATGTAACATGAAACATGAAACAAATGTACCTCTACGTAGCTTGTATGACATCTATGCTATGAGTCTATAGTAAATGTTGACGGTCCTGTAGAGAACTGATGCACATGCATAATTTTTTTTGTCAACCCTTAAAATGATTACTTAATAAATATATGTATTAATTTAAATGATTAAATAAATACATACCTTTGGAATCATGGACGAGACAAAAAATGGGGCCAGGGGATCGCTGCTAGGCTTGCCAACAGTGACCTTGAATTTTGAACAATGTCAATAGATGCTAATTAATTAATTGTTCACTATACATATGAAATGTGATCAAATTAGTAAATTATAATTGTAATTTACCTATGTGTCAATGCCAAATGTCTCATTCAGGAACTGATCAATGATGATCCCATCATCCACACCATCTCTAGCATGACTGCCAAATGTGCATAAAGATTCACATGATGTGCACATGTGATCGCGACACATAGAAGGCTCTCCTCAACTAATGGACTTGTGCAATAGATGAGGGTCTGTGTTAAAGAATTAATGGTCCCTATAGCTGTGGCCTCTACATGATCCTTCACAAATGAAGGAATAGTCACATGCTCACCCTATGGCTTGACCATAGATGCCCTAACTACATTAGGGTCATGACGTGCTCCTGAACTCTCAAATGATGACCCCCACCTCTACCCTGAGAGTCTAATATATCAAAATAATTGGGGATCTCCCCAAGGACAAAATCACAATAAAATTTCTTTAAAAAATACATGGGGACCTCATGATTGTTGCAAGGAGGGGCATCAAAAACCATCCACCATCTATCCCAAAAATTATTTCTAATAGCATTGTGTATACACCAATGGATGGGGAACCGTTTAGTACCCTCTCTGATAGTATTTTGCTGACCGAGTTTTCTAAATAATGCACATATTCTACCTTTTGGTATTTCTTTTTTTTTAACATCTTGATATGACAATTTATTATTTTCATAAAATCTTTTTTGTTCATCCCTCTTAACCTACCAAACATCTAACTAACCACTAACTAAAGCTATTTGGGGCTTAATGGATTCGAGGGATGATGCCAATTGAGCCCTCGTTGGATTGGTTTGTCCAAATTCTTTCAACTGACCAATGAGTCCTTCTAATTCAATTTTGCCTCTTTCTATTTCATTTATTATATTTTCTTGTGTGCCAGGCAGAGGTCTTGCAATTGGTTTAGGCTGTGGAATTTGTTGTTCTTCTTGGGGAGGGTTTTGATTTTGATTTTCATGAGGGTTTTGAGCTTCTTGGGGATTTTCCAGTTGATTATTGATATTTCTTGATTAAAAATTAATTGAAATCTAAATAAATAAACAAATCTAAAGAAAAATTGTAAAAACCCTACAAACAATATTAGAAACATATCAAATAATGCAAAATGAAACTTAGATATCATACGGCGTGCTCGTGATCTTGAATTTTGTGGGCGACAAGGCATATTGGCAAGGTGGGTGGTGAAAAGTTTGATTTTCTCCAATTCGTCTACGTGCTGCTATGAGGAGAGGTTAAAAAATTAGTTAAAATGACCTGCAGCCCATTTATAAACATTTTTCTTTTTTAAAAGCACATACGCACTATTGAAAAATGAAAAAAAAAGGGTGCCATCCTTTTGGCCCCACAACCTGGTGCACTTACCCAATAATATATTATATATTATAATTTATAGATGATAATAATAATAATATATATTAATAACGTATATATAGATAATATATTATGTTATTATATTTAATAATAATATAGTAAAAATAATAATAATATAATATAATAATATATATTATATCTATAGATAATAATAATAATAATAACATAATATATTATTATATATTAATAGTTATGTTATTATATTAAATAATAATAATAATATAATATAATTTAATTTCACATATATATTAATATATATTATATATTTATAGATTACTCATAACTCATAAATTTTTGTTTTTCCCTCCAATATTTTGGTGCTGACCAATATCGGACATCCGATTTCATATCAAATATCCGATCTGAAATCAGGTATCTGATCTAAGATGAGATACCCAATTTTACTGACATGATTTTCAAAATATTCATAGTCACTGCAGACCCAACAACATTTCTTTTTGTGGGTCTTTTTCATGGGTTTTAGGAAAAGTCACATTTTGGGGCCCAACCAATTGAAAATTTTTTGATAATATATCCCTAGGTGTTTGATATTGTCACCTAAATAGGGAGTAGCAATTGTCAAAAGGCTAAACACAAAAGGAAGGTATCGAATGAAAAAATGGTGGCATATAGGGAAAGGGACAAACTAAAACAGTAAAGGAAAAGAAAAGGTATGTTAAATGTCAGTCAATTTGATGATGAATTAGTCGAAGGTGAAATCATAGAGTTAGATAATGAATATGTGTAGTTGGGGAATGAAAATGTACCAATTGAAAATGATAATGCCAAAATTGAAAATTTAGAGAATGAAAATTTCGAGGAGGAAATGCTACTAGGTCATAATGTAAATTGCATAATTGACCATGCTAAACATGACAATGCATAGCAACCTAACATATTTCCTAATTATAATCGACATCAAGGTTCTAGAACACCAAAATGGACAATTGAAATTGATGAAATGATTACTACCAATTTGGAAGGGAAAAAATCAAAAAGAACCATTCGGTTATGGGCTTCAAGACTATATAAGATGTTTTTCAACAAAAAAATAGTGGTGGAGCAATGCTAACTTTTTATGCACTTATTAAAGATGTAAAAGATGAGACCTATGCTTTCCAAATTGAAGATTTGTGTCAATAAAAAGTTGGAAAGAAATGCCATTATTATGAAGAATCTTTTTAGTGCTATCAATAGCATTAGGAAAAATAGCAAGGAGAAGGATAATAGAGCTGCTCAAAGGGTTATTACAAACTCTTTGGTAAGTCATCATTTGAGAAAGGTTAGATATATGAGACAAACTTGTATTGATTTGAACCTAAATCATACTACTTTGAGAAGAGCACTTAGTCGACGAGAGAAAATTGATGATCCTCTTCAAAATGAAACATAGGCATTTGGTAGGAGACTTTCACATTTTTATAAGAAGCTATTTGATGATGTGAAGGAAGAAGTTACATAATTTTGGCACTTTAGCTCACAAGTATCACCCAATGCTAAAGACGTTTTAAAGTTGAGAATTGACATCAGAGACTACATGCCACATCTTAAACACTATTTGGAGGTAAGTCAAACTATTTTATTCAAACAATTTAGAGAGAGTCATCCAAGTCTTCATATATCACAAAGGGTTTTTGAATCTTTGAAGCCATTTTATTGTGTGCCACTTAAAATTCAAAATACATCTTGTTGCAAATATCATATTGATTTTTCTATACACCATGAGCTATTACACTCCATCCATTCTTCTTTGCATAGTAAAGAAATGTTGGATAATTGTGGTGCTAGTGGGCTTCCAAAGTCATCAAGAGACTTGCTAGATCAATTTTTATGTTGTAGAGTTGATGGTTATTTTTTTTTTATAAAAATGCTTGTTTAAATGAGAAGTGTTCAGAATGTGGTGCCTTATCCAAGTTTGACACATGTTTCTATCAGGGGTGCAAACAAGATCTTGGAAAGACAATAGTAAAACTAAAGGTATATGAAATAGTGAAATACACATTGAAGAGTGGGGGTGAGGGCTCTAGATGTGAATTGGTTGGAAAAGAAATTAGTGTGGCTATTTTTATTTTAGATTTCAAGGAAAATATTTTCTACAAGTATGAAAGACATAGTCATAGGTCTTCGTGGTTGGATCAACAATTTAGAATGTGTAAGGAGAATTTTCCATTGGCACTATTATATCGGTTGTTGATTTTGCTGAGAACTACACGTTGCAACCTCAAAATGAGACACAATCTCAATATTACAACTCCATTCAGATTGTAGTTTTCATCCACATAGCATATAGACATGCCCCTGATAGTGTGGAAGATAATCAAAAGATTATTAGAGAGTATCATTTTTATACGAGTGATAAACGATCTCACTCTCATGAGTTTGTGCAGCATTGTTTCGAGAATTATTTTGATTTCTTATATGAGCATGTAATTTCTATGGATAGGCATATCATTTGGTTAGATAACTATATAGGTTAATTCAAGAATGCTTGCATGTTTTATTGGTTGTGGAGGATGCACGTAGAGAGGGGGGTGTCTCATATTTGGAGTTTTTTTGAGTCTGGCCATGGGAAAGGGGAACATGATGGAGTAGGGGCATGTGTGAAGAGAGCTCTAGTTAAAGAGAAACTGAAGATTTCAGCAACATAGCTTCTTGATGCTCATAGCATTGTTGATTGGTGTAGTTTAGCATTATCATAGGGGAGGACTCTTGATTTAGTGGTACATAGGTTCTTTTGGTTGGTTGAGGAAGGGTTCATAGCTGATAGATTAGATTGTGCTACAGTGAGAGATTCATCAAAAATGCATTCATTCTAGAGCTTTGATTCTAGTACATGGACCATTTGGACACAACAACTAGCTTTCTTTTTTCCTAGTTGTTTTCAGTGTGATTGGGATTATTGTGAGTCAAGTGAGTGGGTGGAAACATGGGCTCCACATTATCTTACTCCATTTTCTATCATACCCTCTATCAAAAATCATGACATGAAAAGTTCACTTGAGCATAACCATCTATTAGATCTTCTTCAGCCAAGACATGTCTTTGCATTGGTTGCACCATAGGGGAATGATGAGAAATCTAATTATTGGTTAGCACATTGTGTAAGAGGTAAACAAAATCTTGCACAAATGATCACAGATGATGATGGATTCACATATCCTACTGGTTCAATGGTTGTAACTGGAGCATGGCTATAGACATACATGCTTATAAGGAATGGAATTCCTACATTCGAAGACTGTCAAAAGAAAAAAATAATTTTCATATATTCACATCTTATTATAGCAACAAATTTTTTGTTGTTGAAGGATCAAGGAAGAAAAAAAGTAAAAGAAATTTTTACTATTACTAATGCTGATCATGAAGCCTTGTTGGAGACTCTAAAATAGAAAGAGAATCCTACTGGAACACTTGACTAGGTATATTTACTTCTTATATTATTTTCTTCATAATGATTTAGTGAACCAATGATTATCTTGTTTAGTACAATAAGTTACTAATTTTTTTATGATATTGGAATGTAGGTACATCATGAAGGGTGGGGGGTGGGGGGGGGGGGGGGTGGGTGGGGGTGGTGTTGGGGAGAATTCCTAAGATTTATGATGTATTATGATGTAAAATGTGAAGTATTTTTTCATATGGTTTTTGTAATAATGAAAAAGATAGGTTAAGTTAGTTACACATTCTAATTTGTATTTTGGTAGGTTCTTTGGAAGGAATTATAAGAGGAAGATATTGAACAAGTTCTTGCAAATCATATTTGCATGTGATACAAGGCTATAAGGACAATTTTAAGAGCATTTATAACTATATGAGTATTGAAGCAAGGAGACAATGAAAGATAATTGCTTGTAGATATCTTATTACAACTTTGGCTTTTTTCTTATTTGACATAGAGGTGAAATTATGATTATTAAAACCATATTTATCAAACTAATCAAATAAGACAAATCTAGAAAATAAAGATGAACAATTAGAATACTTGATTCCTTAAAAAATAATTTGGGGAAGGTGTCAATAAGTTTGAATACTCATTCACAATTAGACACTGAAACAAGAAGTGATTTTATGATGCTAATATTGTGTAAGCCTTTTACTACAAGTCTTATCAATGCATTTCATTTATTTTTATGGTGTGAGGTTTCCATTGTATATTCTACTCATTATTTTATTCTAATAATGTGATCTTGTATATTGTCAAAGTTAAACCCTTGAATATTCTAATAATGTGATCTTGAAAGCACAAATGTTAAGCTTGATTTGCTATTTTCTATAGTGTTTCTCCTTTTTGTTGGTTCATCATGGTTACCATACATTATTACAACCATGCCAACTCTTCCTCCATTGGCAAAAAGTGTGGCAAAAATGCTTACCAAATTGATTTGCCCCCTGATATTAACTTCTCTCCTATAAGGTCTAGGGATAGATCTAATTATCTCCCTATGACCATCCACTTTTGTAATGGACACAAGACCCCATGGTGCAACTATAAGCCTTGGGAATCAGTTGGTCCAAGAAAGTGGATTTTTGGTTATTTCTATGTTTTCAAGGTAGTCTAGGTCTTTAGAACACTAGTAGGGTCCCTAGGAGTTTCTGGAATCCATTTATAAGAAAATTTGCAATAAAAGTTGTCTTAGCGCAAAAATTACAAAAAGTTGCTTAGCAACTTTTGCAATTTTCTTGACAAGATTTCAAAATGTATCTCCTAACGGCTATAGCTGTCCATAGGTTGGTTTAATTAGTTGCAAATAGCCTATAAAGGCTCTGAAAATTTGAAGGAGATAGAATGATAAAACACATTGTACTTGCTCTCAAATCAATACAAACTTGTCATTCCAGTGCATGTTTTCTGATTTCTCACATGTAGTATAGAACCAAATGGTTGAAGGGTGAACCTTTTGCATTGTTAAGTTGGTACTATTCATTTAGAAGATCTTGGTTTTGGTTTGAAGTCCCTATCAATCATTTTTCCTAGAAGAAAAAAATCCTCATTTTGCCCATTTTAAGGGGGGTTGTCATATTTGCATTGAATTGGGTGCATGTGGTTTTGGATCTTACTTGTGGAAGGTAAGTCTAGAAACCTTTTTTAGTGGTTTTTAGGAGGAGTATCCATTTAAGGAAGTAGACCAAGTCTTTTGTTATATCCTTGTGAAAATGTTGACATGTTGAGCTCTTAGGCCCACCCCTTGAAACAAGAGTAAAATCGACAAGAATCCCTTTCCATGTAGTCTCAAGCCTCCCCAACTGAACTATTCATTACCAAGGTGGTTTAACATCACCCATTAGTGTTTAACCCTTAGGCCCACCCTTCCAACTAAGAGGAAAACAAGTTCTTAGTCCAATAACATTAATGAACTACAAGGTTATTGATCATTCACATACTTAGTATGTCTAATAAAAAGAATTTTCAAGAATGCATGACATGTTTCCAAATGCATATCCATAAAAATGCACAAAAATGAAATTCTAAAATATTAGAGGATGGGTAAGTTAACCCTAGTGACACCCTTGTTTTTTCCATGGAGGTCATCCATTGTCCGTGGCCACCTTGTACCGAGGAGTCTCCAAGGTTCTCTAAGTGTGTTTCGAGGTTGATCTTCCGAGGGTAATAACTCAGAGCTCGTGAAGGCTATTGATGAAATGTTGAATTCTATAGGATGGTGATACTGAGGCCTAAAATAATATATCTCATTTAGGAGAGATCACATTCCATTTGGATTCGGCATAGTGATCTCGCTCGATGCCAAAACTCATAGTGTGGCTCAGTTCATAGGCGCACCACAACATAACTTTGCAACTGCTGATCTTGGCATTGAATCATCAAGGACATTAGATCTAGATGGTGAGTGACCCTAGTTACACCCTTGGTCCAGCCATGGAGACCCTCCATCATCCATGGCCACCCCATACTAAGGAGTCTCCAAGGTGCTCTAAGTGCATTTCGAGGTTGATCTTCTAGGGGTCGTAAGTTAGAGCTCGTGAGGGCTATCAATGAACTGTCAAATGCTATAAGATGGTGATTCAAAGGCCTAAAATAACCTATCTCATTTTTGAGATATCACCTTCTATTTGGATTCAACACAATGATCTCACTCAATGCCAAAACTCAAAGTGTGCCTTAGTTCATAGTTGCACCACAACGTAACTTTGAAATTGTTGATCTTGGCATTGAATCATTAGCACCATTACCTTTGGATGGGTGGGTGAACCTTAGTGACACCCTTGTTCTAGCCACAAAGGCCATCCATTGTCTATGACCACGCCATACCAAGGAGTTTCCAAGGTGCTCTAAGTGTATTTTGAGGTTGATCTTCTGAGGATCATAACTCAGAGCTCGTGAGGGCTATTAATGAACCATCAAATGCTAAAAGATGGTGATGCTGAGGCCTAAAATAACCTATCTCATTTTGGAGAGATCACCTTTTGTTTGGCTTCGGCATAGTGATCTCACTTAATGCCAAAACTCACAGTGTGCCTCAGTTTATAGGTGCACCACAACGTAACTTTGAAACCGCTGATCTTGGCATCGAATTGTTAGAACCATTAGCTCTGGATGGATAGGTGGACCCTAGTGACACCTTTTTTCTAGCTATGGAGATCCTCCATCATGCATGACCACTCCATACTAAGGAGTCTCTAAGGTGCTCTAAGTGCATTTTGAGGTCAATCTTTTGAGATTTTTAACTTAGAGCTCATGAGGGCTATCGATGAACCATTGAATGCTACAAGATGGTGATCTTGAGGCCTAAAATAACCTATCTCATTTTCCAGAGATAGTAACAAAGTGAAAATGGTTTGATCCAATCAAGTCTCTTAAGTTGGGATATTTTGAGGTTATGTTGAAATTGAAATGTTGTAGTATGAGGATAGTAACAAAGTGAAGTGCTAGTTATCAAAGATTATGAGTCTAGGAATGAGTTGAGATTATATTTGAAGTCAAGAGTTAGTTTCAAGGTTGAAGGTGGAGTTTAAAATTATATTTGGGGTTATCTGAACCTTGTGTAAGAGGTTAACAAGTGTGTTTATGTCATGATAGCACTTTGAATTAAATATTGCATCCAGATTGGATAATAAAGGTTGTTAAAATTTTATTCAAAAATTATTACATTTGAATCAAATATAACAAACATAATCAAAATTAATGATATTCCATAAACATGAACAATACACATGATCCACTATAAATTGAACAATACTAGACACTAAATTAATATGTATATCATTGTGCACATAAAAGATAAAAATATATATCAAAATACATGTATCCATAGAAAAATTACACAAATATATATCAAAGATCATGTATCCATAGACAAAGTACTCAAATATATATCAAAATACATAGATCCATATACAAAATGTGGCTGATCATGCCATCAAAATGTGTATAATATCAATGTTTCTGTGAACAATGTGGCATAGGCCATCTCAAAAAGTCTCATGATGCATCCTATGACAACTATACTATCCTAGGGTGTTGGTGGATGATCAAAATGCAGCCTCTTCACTATATTAGGTGGATCAAATGCTTCCTACATAAATAAAAAAGGAAAACCTAAAGTTAGACTACTAAATTTATATGATTCTTTGTATCTAACATTGAATTACTCAAATGCATAATGATCTTTTCTATAATTAAGCTTTATAATATTAAAATTTCATAATAAATACCTCTCTCATCGACCTCCTATTCCGGTTAGGAGTACTCTAGTATGCCCTCGACAATGCTTGTAACTCGCTAATTATGGGCCGTGTATGTTCAAATACATTTTTTAGATGAATCTACAACTTAAAATATAACATTATAATTCATATCATGCTAAATTTATAGCATATTTAATCATGAATTCAAAATACAACTTGCTATTGTAGGCTCCTCCTTAGGATATAGTGGCTACACCATCAAATCTACATAACTCTCCCATAGAACCTCATGTGCCCTAGGAGCCTCCTATTAGATACAAAATAGTAGTTGTTAATATCATGGAAATCAGTTTTGAATTTATTTATGAAGATAAGAAGAAAAAAAAAAATAATACTTATACATACAATGGGGCTCTCAGTGTGAATGGAAATGCTCGAGCATCTATGACGCAGAATCTATACGGGCTCATTGCTAGTAGCCCAACCCTATATATAATAGAGAATGTAATTAAATTTCATTACCACAAACATTTTACAAGAATGCATTGATATTTAATCAAATAGAAAGCACCTAATTACTTTTCCTTTTTCAATGGGTGCTGGCTCATCCCCCACACTTTATCCCCTCGACATAAGTGGTACCTACAAGATAAAAGAAAGATTAGCAACCATATATGCTATAATATCAAATAGAAAAAATAATGAGAACACAACATAATGATTTCTCAAGGCCAAATGAAATGGTTGAGAGAGTGGCATCATCAATCTGTCTAAGCTCCTCCTCAGTCATCAACTAAACATGAATGAAGATCACATACATGTATAAGTCAGTATGGCTTAAAAATTAAAATTACTTTATTATAAAAATTAACTTTAAATCGCATATGTCATAACAAAAAAATTTATACACATAACAACACTGAAGGAGTCCATGCCTCTTCTTCCCTTCCTCTCTCACATCAGGGTTTGTAGCCTTTGCACATGTGTTTGGTGTATCCTTGTCTAATACAAAATGATACTTAAGAAGATCACCTATGGGACCTAGTAAAATATTCTTGAGGCACACAAACATGTGATGAGCTAGCTAATGACGAACTAGCACCAACATCATCAACATAGGGAGGTAAGGCTGACCTAGCCTGAGATATCAATAGGCTACTCAACCTATGAATGGCTTTGATGGTCTGAGAGCTAGACTCTGCCATAATATCAAGATGTTGCACTCAAGGACGGGGGGAGATATCAGTAGGGGGGACAAAAGTGCCATCTTTCTTCCACTGGGAAGAGGGTCTATCTTGAGGAGCTCCTAGTCCTACACCCATGTTCGACTTCATGCTCCAATAGTTCACTTTGAGTTTCAACACAAATTTTGCATATAATTTTCTAAGGAAATAAAATGGCACCTCTAAATTTCTGTGGAGGGATATCAAAAATCATCCACCAAAGATCCCAAAATTTTGCACGTATGGTGTCATTTGTGCACCATTTAATCAATAGTTTGGGTTTTTTTTTGTCTACTAGTATACTCATTTTTGGGTTCACAAAAAGGCTAGCCAAATCCTCTTTGGTTATATTGAGGGCTGCAACCTCATCATAGTCCAAGCCATCATCAAACATCTCATGCATTTTGTCACACCAATGAAGGGTGACATTTTTTTGGTTGGTAAGGGTTTCAATGTTATCCACTATGGTGTTTAATGTGGATAACATAGGAGCCAATGCGAGTACATTATTATATGTTCTTTGCAAAGTCCTCAATTGAGTGAGATTTTCAATTATCAAATCCTCAATTTGAGGAGGGTTTTGAGGGGGTAAAGGATCATTTGGTGGATAGTTTTGCGAGGGCATTGGATCATTTGGTGGGGGGTTACGAGGAATATTATTCCTTGCCTCAGTGTCATCATTTTGATCAGCCATTCCTATTAATTTGCAAAACATAATATATATTAAAAAAAACCTTAATTTTAAAAATTTCTATCAAAAAAACCCTAAATTCAACTAATACTAACAAATTCATGATAAAATCTATTAAATTTAAATTAAAATTGGTAATTTTTTATTTAATACCTAATATCATATATTTGGTTTCAAACCTGATATCTGAGCTACTGCACACACAATAACCCTATGAAAACAACCTGTGGGCTATTTTTTTTTTATAACTACTGATAGATATCGAGTATTCGATATTATATCGAATATCCAATACAATATCAGATATCTGATATTTGCCACATCATCCCACATTTTTGAAACACCCTACGGGTCAAGTAATGTATTATATTATAATGTAATGTATTATATTATATTATATTACTATATATTTTATTTTATATTATAATACTATATATTAGGTAATATAATATATTATATTATACTATTATATTATAGTATTATATTATACTATACTATACTATTAAATTATACTATTATATTATACTAAATTATATTATATTATACTATACTATTATATTATATTTTACTCATATATTTTTAAAATATAAAAATATTAATCTTCATAAATAATATAATATATATTTATTATTTTATAATTATATAACGTAATAACTAATTTATTATTTCATATTACTTTATATATATTTCATACTATATATTTTAAGGTGTTATTGGGTATCCAATATAACATCAGATATGCGATATAGTATCAGGTATCCGATAAGGGTTGGGCCTTACTTTCCAGGTTTGGTACCTGGATAGGTGAAAAAAGACAGAGTAGATTTTGAAATGCTTTTAGACCTTTTCAAACTCTATTTTTTTTACATTGCCACTTTTTGGCATGCCATGATCCTGCGCATACCCATCTATCTTGATTTGATTGTTCAACCCTCTCCATGGTAACCATAACAGAGTAAAATCTGTAGAAAACCATCCTCTTAGACATTTTGTCCATTCTCTACTTAGTAGCAGTCCATAAGTTTTAGGTATATCAATGACATGTATATCAATAATGTCTTGAATTCTAGGGTCAACCATCAACTATATTTGAACATCTTTCAATACACCAATGACTCTCACCTCTGTCTTATCCAATTATATCACTATTCAATTGGAAGGCTGGGGAGTGACTCTCAAACTTTTTGCTATTGATAGTGGCATTACATTACAAGAGGCTCCTGAATCAATTAGGCAATTATGAAGTTTCTTTCCATATATCCTAATGCTAAGTAGAAACGGAGGCACCTCAACCTTGTCTTTGAACATAGCTAGCATTGCTTCCAAAGCGTTGACCTATTGAGATACTATCTTTTGAGGGATAATATTCACATTATGGGGTACCTTTGTATGATCCAATATTTTCATTAGTGCTTCTCATTGTTGGGGTTAGTTTTGTAACATGTCAAACATGGACATGTTGGCTTTAGTTCATTTCAAATCTTCCACAACATTATATTTCTTAGTAGACCAAGCTAGATTTTTCAAGATTGTTGGCACAGTTGCTTGATTCTGATTCTATTGTCCTCCATACGGGGGTCTGATTGGTGCTGAATTATTACTCACTCTTGGATCAGGAGGAGTTGGTTGTAGTCCTAGAGGAATTCCATTTGTCAAGGGTTCTTTTCTACCTCACAAATTGTATGTGTTCCAATTATCATTGCAAAAAGAAAACATCTCTTCTGGTTGGATGTCTAGCTCTTGACTAAATGGAAAAGAGAATTCTTCATTGGCTAGTTGTTCAACCTATGCATTCTATGTGGAATCGTAGGAGTCTAGTAGCATAGCATTAAATTGCATAGGAGGGAAATTGTCATTTGCTTGTGAATTATGAGTCATGTCTTGATTTTCATTGTAGTATGAACCATCATTGTTGGATGCATTTTGACCATTGTCATACTGATTGATATCAAAATATTGAACCTTGTTATTATTTTTATCTACAGGAGTGCTTCCATTATTTGGATGAGTGTTCCACTATTGGTTCTATCTTTGGAAGCCATTGTTCTGATTAGGAGGATTGAAATTGTTTCCTCCAGCATTGTTGTTTCTGGTAAAATTCTTATTGTAATTCTAATTGTAATTACTGTTGTTGTCTTTGAAAGTTGTTATTCTATCCTTGTGACAATATTAAGTGAGTTAGCTCATTGTTCATTTGTGACATGGTCTTTTTCATTTGACCAAACTTGGAGGCAAAACTATTGTCTACCTTAGTGGAAGATGCTGGCTTTTTTTTGAAGAAAGTAGCTTTAGGAGGTTCATACCCTGGATATGTTAGAGTTGGTTTTTGTGGAGTGGGTGCCTATTGTAATGGAACTGGATTCATAGGTATGAACTGGCTAGGCATCATAGGTTCTCCAATAGGATATGTCACCATTGTTGAAATAACTTGAGCTACAAGCATCAATTCTCCTCCATTAGGATTGGCTTGCTTAATGAAGGTAATCACTTCTGCAAAGACTTTATCCAATGTGTCTATATTTTCTACAGGAAGTCTTCTTAGAAAGATAGCCTTAAGATGGTCCATAACATTCAAATAAATCTAAATAGTGACTTCAATTGGTATAGTGTATGGTGTTTCAATTGGTATAGTGTATGGTGTTTCCAACTCGCAGTATGCCATATGAAAGTGGTGGTTGAAGTGGGAAGCTGTCTTAGCTAGATCCTTCTTGATTGATATGAATTGTTGATGTATCACATCAAGATTCATGAAAGTTTTGAATTTTTCCAAGAATAATTTTTTGAAAGTAGTCCAATCTCCAATAAATCTAGGTGGTAGATTAATGTACTAATTAAAGGAAACTTCCCCTAAAGAGTAGGGGAATAAGAGAAGAACCACATTCTCATTAACAATTTGCTTTCGATTGCAAATTTCTTGGAATACCTTGACATAATATCTAGTAGTTCATGTCTCTTCGTAGATGAACCTTGGGAAAAAAATTTCAGGATTCTTAGGAAGATCATTGAGTACACCTATCAAGTTAATTGGTGAGGATTTGCGAAAAAGGCCATGAAAGGATTTGGTGGACTAAGAGGTGGTTGTTGTGGAGGTGGAACTATTGTAATATTTGGTGGTCCATCAGGTGGTTGTAGTGGAGGAAGAGCTGAAGAAGATGATGAAAGGTTAAAAGAAAGTGGTAGAATTCATGGGATTCCTTTGTCATTGCAAGGTTTATAGAAATGAGTAAGTTTGAGGAACTCATGTGCACTTGGTGAAGATCTTAAAGCTCACTAAAATAGGGATTTTGGATTAGGTTCTTCAAATTTGCATCAACTCTAGAAAAAGTGCACCTCTAGAGAAGTACACTTTCACAAATAAGGTACACCTCTAGAATTTGGCACACTAGCACACCTAGCACACCTATGCAACAGCATAGCTCAAAAAGTCAAAAAATTAAAAGTTTTTTGAACTTGTGAAAAAATGCAAAATTTTTGAAGTTTGCAAAATTTTCTTCCAATTTGAATGTTAATGTGCCCTCATTCTAGCACCACTTCTATTACGCTATCATTTTGCATGATGTTTAATGACAGGAATTCTTCCGAACTCGTCTCTTGAAAAGTCAATCTAAGAATCAACTCCAAGGTTCTAGGTGATCTTGCAATCTATTGGAATCTGCTTAGTTTAAGATAAATGTGAATATTCACGAGGAGGCCTTTGCTGGTTCAAAAAATTTGAATGAGATATAGAGTCTCCTTACTATCAAAAGACTAAAACACACACAAAAGAATTATGTTTTTTTTGTATTTTCTATTTTTAATGAATGTAATCTAAGTATGTAGCTATATGAATTCCTAAATTAACCAAGTGTTTGAAAAAGGAATTAATGAAGATAGGGTAACAATAGATTTTAAAAAATAATATGAAAAGTAAATCCTAATAGACATAAACTATGGAAACAACATGTCTGTGAGTTAAGCTTTCGAAAAGATTGGTGGGTAACCAATGAAAATAGGAGTAGTGCTTTCTTAATTCCACTGATGTAATCATCTATGAGAATTCAATAACCATAAGATTTTTCACTTTTCATCAAATTGCAAGGCCATGGAAAGTGTGCTCATGTGAGACAAAAAGCTATGAAGTAACAAAATGGGTGATCTCTTCTTGAACTAGATAAGGCAATGGAATTTGTAGACCCATAGCAAACACCAGAATTAAAAGATCACACAAATAGAAATAAAGCAATAAAATTTTGGCTCAATCACATTCCATGAACATGTATCCACAAAATATAACACACTTAGGCAAGAATCACTACACTCCAAATGTGAGCACCAAAAGCATATATTATTGCAAAATAATGGTGGCCTGAAATACATGTTATGTTCCTAAATTTATAAGAAATCTTCTCCTCAATTTGTGTTGAGAGTGAGAGATATCTTTATGCAATCATATGCTTCTAAATTAATAAAAAAAACTAATTATATACAAACTGACTATCTAACTGGTGCGTAGTAGGATTCCATCCATTTTATATCATTAATTGGATGCATGAGCCTTTACATGTCATAAAGCAAAGAAACCATGAGAAAATAAGAAGAATAAAATCATGAGTTGATGTAGAAGTTTTTGGAAGTGCCAAAAATAGAAGCTCCATCTTTACTAGGCACTGTATGAGTTAAACTACCATCAAAATTCATTTTTGATGCATGAAAAGCTCTAATTTTGGAACTAGTAGTTAACTATTGGTGCACCTCTAAACTCTCAAAATCTTCCAAGACACTATTGCAAAAAGAAAACTAGCACACCAGTGCATCAATGCACCTGGCGTAGTAGCGCACCTAGCACATTTGGCGCAACACTGTAGTAGCACACCTTTGAGACCAAAAATGCAAAATTTTACCAAGTGTCAAAACTGAATTTCTAGCTTCTAGGTTTTGTTCCCCTTTATCCCAAAGCTATATCTAGATATTTGCCCTTGAATTTCTCTATTATCTCAATGACCCGTGTCACATTTGGTAAATCTAAGGAATTATATTTATCCTTTACTTTCTACCTATAGTTATCCACCTCTATACAAGTTTCAGCAAAATCCCTGAGTTTTGTGTCAAGCTCCAACAAAGCTTCCTCTATTCTAAATCCCTGCCAGATATCATCATCATTAGAAACCTCATCAAAAGTCTTCTAGAATCTCTCAACTACTACATCTATAGGTATTAATTTCTCCCATACATCATCTTCAAAAATGTCCAAATATGCATCACTATAGTATTTCTTAGCTTCCAAAATTTTCTCTCTGGCTTGGTCCTTGAGCTTGTGGATCTCCATCTATAATGATTCCATAACTTTATTACTATTAGCTATCTTCTCAATCTAGTCATCTAATTAATCCAAATCATCAACTGTATATACATTATGTACCTCATCCGTAAGAATAAAATCTTGGTTCAAAATTACTACCATCTTATCTACATTCTCTTGCATAACATGTAGTAGCTTAAGATTTCCTTGGATAATTAGTACACCTTTTGCTACAAAAATTTCCTTCCACTATTGACAAGCTCTCAAAGATGGATCCAATTGGGTTTTTCCCCTATCTCTTCTCTCCAAAGCCATATTTAGTGTCTCCTCTAGATGTTTAGGATCTAAGGGACCAAAAACTTCACTTAAGTATCCTTTTAGGATTTCATTCTCTCACCGAAGTGTTGTCAATTCTAATCCTTACTATTCTAAACTCCTAAATATTTCATTCATTCTCATTGTGACCATTAGCTTGGTTATGTCCAATGTAGGTTTCCCAAGCATAACCTCCTTGATTTTTTAATCTTGTGGAGTCAAATCTTCTACTTCTACATCTGGAGGAGGGATAGCCACTTGTACAAAAAAATCCTAGTTTTGGTCACTATTAATAAAATCTAATGCTCTTGTACCCTTTGATGGTGACCTGGGTTTCCTAAGAACCTCAATTAATTGTATCATATCCTCCTCATCTACATTTAATTGCTACTTTTTATTTCTTATCATTTCTTTCCTCAACCATCTAGGGATATGTTCCACCAAAGTTTTTCTTTTTGAGGATGAAGGAGTTATTTCAGCTATGCTCTTTCCCTTATCACTCCTCTTTGAAGTCTTTTCCTTCTATGAGGAATATTCATTGGAGGCTTTTGTATCAGTAGAATCTATAGTCCTCACCTTAGTGTCTTGGGAATTCTACTAAGGATGTTCAACCATTTGTCCTTCTTTAGACACTTCATTGGTGGATATTTGTTGGGGTTCTTCCTCTTTTTCTTTTTGAACTTGTCCTTCTTCCATGTTTGGTGGCAGAGGAGTAGTAGAACCTTTATCTATAGAGAATGTAACTTGCACTGGGGAAGAGTGAGTAATTTTAGGAACTTGTAGCTCTGGTGGAATTTGATTCCAATCCTCCTATTGAGGTTGATTGGTTGGGGTATCTCTGATCTTGTCTCCCACCAATTCAGTGCCCATAGGCATGAAATGAAAAATTGACATCTTAAAGATATCAGTCCCCTCAACATCATGCTCATCAATCTAGTGTTGCATTTCATCTTTAGATGTTGTTGATTGAATGATCTACTTTTGAATGAATGGTGGTGTGAGTGTTGAGCTTCTTCTTTGTTCTTCTACTATGGCTTTAGAAAGTTGAGTCCTTTGTATCAAGGGTACATTATCCTCTTCATCATCATCATCCCCTTCTTCATCTTCTTTAGGGATAGGTTCAAGGATTGATGGGATAGGAACCACTTTCTTTATCACCCTTTGCCTCTTTTTCACCGGGGTCTTGATCTTCCTTCCCTTTTTAGGTCTAGAAGGGGAGGCTTGTACCTAGTGCTAAGATATTTCTTGGACATCTTCTTCATTCCCTTCTTGTCCCTGTTTAGCTGGGGGGACTTGAATATCACCTTGAGCTTGTGTAGCTTCCACATTTGTTTCTTGTATAATTTCTTCACCTGTTTGTGGAGGTGCTTGAGCTTCTCCCTCTTCTAGCTCAACTTTTTGAGGAGAATTCCTCTTTCCTTTGCCCTTACCTTTACCCTTATCATTCCTATAATACCCAAATGGCCTATAAAGTTGGTGCACCATTTTTGGTCTTACCGGTGACTGGGCTGTAAATCTAGGGATGGTAACCTTCTTCCCTCTACCTTTGGTTGGACAAGCTTGTGCATGAAAGATCACTATCTCTAGAATTGGATCAAGTTTGAATGGTTTCTTGATCCAATCCTACATCAATTTGATGATGTGCCTCACCCTATGGTTGATATCTGAGTTTTCTTCTATCTATCTCAATATTCATAATGGGTCGACCACCAATTTTATCTCTGTTAGATAATGGATCAAGTAACTCCTTTGAGTCTTATTGCACAATATTTAATGGCACCTTTATCTTTAAGGCCTTCTCTACCAAATACAAAGTCATCCTACAATAATCCCTTATGCGAACATCATAGTCATTTGCCACATTCATCCAATGGTCTTCAAGGACTTCTTCATGATTAAATGATTTTCTAGCTAAGTATTGTACTCTCCTGATGCTATCAAAATAAGTTCTAGGGACATTGTACTCATCCAAGGATACTAATCCCATTCACACTCAAAAGAAGGAATATCTTGCCTCCTATCCACCCTGAAAGGTCCTATAGTCAAAGGCCATGTCCAACATATTTTATGTTGTTTTCTAACTTTGTCATATGTAGACAAGAGTTGTTAGTAAATCTCCAAAAGAATGAGTCTATCAATGGGATATCTAGGGAGCATCTTAGGGTTGAGAAGTGTACCTACTAACCTCAAATAAGTGAAAGTTCTAAATTGGATATAATAAGCTCTAACCAATGATATTTGTGCAGCTACCTCTTCTTATATTCTCTTTGCATAATATCCTTCTATAAATCAAATTATGGCAAAGATGAAAGCATCATTCAAAATTTTGTATTCTTTGCTTTGCTCTAAAATCCTCTTCTTTACCAACTGAGGCTATACAATATATGGCCATGCATTGGCATGCTAAATCTTGCCCTTCTTGTAGAGTCTTGGATAATCTATTGCTCTTGCAGCTAGTAGGTATACCAAATAAGAAGTCATATAAAAGTTCCTTTTGTTCTTTGCTGCTAGCAACTGCTCACCCAAATTCTAACTAAAAGTAGAAGCCCAATCCAGTGGCATCTTTGCTTTATTTATTGTCTCAATAAAGTGCACCATGAAAATGTTCAAGTGCCTAGTTGCTAGAAATCCCATTACTCTGCTCAAGAGTATGATTGAGTACCCAATATCATCCTTCATGTACCCTCTTTTCATGCCCACTTTTCTAGTTTTCTTTCCCAAAAGAGTCTTCTATATTACATATGAGAATTGAATAATCTCTGAGGCTTCATCAGTATGTTCTTGATACCATCTCTTTGCTATTTCATATGTTAGCCAAATAAACTGATCCACCCTTGGGAGATAGAATACTTTCTCAATGTTATTAGGTCATAGATCATGGATGATCTCTCCCATAATAATCTTAACTACCCTCTCCTCAAGAACAAAATGTTCTGCAAGTGTCATGATTAGCTCTGAAGATTGCACTGACATGAGGTGTGATGCTGCATTGACAAGCCCTAATTGGATTAATGCAGATATCATATCAGACCTCTTTTTTGGTTGGTTTCATAGTTTTAATAATTCACCCAAATCTATGTGACCCAAATCTATATCTTGAATCTCTAAGTTGTCATCTTGAAATTATGATTTTATCGAAATGCCCTAGAACTTGAATGCTTGTAGTTTTGGTGCTATTTTCTTAGCAAGGGAGCTTGATGAAGATGCCATAATATTTGCAAAAAAGTACATCCATTAGTTTAGAATTGAAGGAAACATGATTAATTTACACCCTAATACTACCCAGACAAAACCTAAAAAAACTAGAGCATTCAAAAACACAAAAAAAAAAAAAAAAACACTTGAATTTAACTGAGAATGCAAAAAAAATGGTGCACTAGGTGCACTAGAAAGGTGCGCCTAATGTGCAACCCATTTTGAGTGTAGAGGTTTTAAAGAGTTCAAGTTGCACATGAGCGCACTTGGTTAGGTGCACTAATGTGCACCTTGAAACAGGCTTATTTTTTTCAAAAGGAATTTGGGTATGCATCAACACACCCAATTTTTAGGCTTACCTTTTACTTTTTTAAAGTTTTTAATGTTTTAAAGATTTTTTTAATAATACAAAAGGTGCACATCAAAAAACCTCTTGAGGTGCACTGGTGCACACCTTTTGAGTTTAACACTTGTGTTTTTATAGGAGAAGGTGATGGTGATGCAAACCTCAGAAATGCGGAGCTACAAAAGCAATGAGCCAGATAATGAAAGAAGACAAGTGAGGAGAAGGGAACCCCACCTAGTTTTATATAGGTTTTGAAGACAAGTGGCATAGGTGCATATCAATAATGTGCAAAATGCCTATCTCCAAGTTTTGGCACACTAGGTGCATCAAGTAGGTGAGCCTATTGCACATTTTTGTAATTTTGGTTTATTCTTTGTGAGAACTTTATCTTTTGAGAACTGGGCTTCCCATATAGGATGTCGATGTAAACTAGGGCTCTAGGTGAGACCTCAAAGTTAGGCTCTAAAAAAAAAGCCAAGAAAAGTAAGGGGTCCCCATTTCTGATTGAAATGAGGTGTGCATTGTGGAACCACAACACATTTAAGTGATGCTCACAAGGGTGATGCTTACCTTGCTATCCCATTTGCTATGTTTACCCCTACTTTTCATCTTCTTTCATAAGCATGTTAAGTTTCATTTCAAACTACTGAACATATCCTTGCATAATTAATTTTACTATTGAAATAAATTAGTCCTATCTTAGAGTATACTTTGAAGTCCCTTTCCTAAAACTCTAGGTTTGTTTAGTTCATCAAATTACCATTTACCAGAGTAGGTCCACATATCTAGCAACCATTTGCAATAATGAAGACTTGTGAAATATTATAACTATAAGCTAAAGAAATAGGACATCTTATTGTGAAGGCTCAAGTTCAAACCACCAAAAAATCATTTAGGGTAAAATTCAAAGTGGTGATTCTAGGTCTTCACATTTGGCTTCCAATAAATATTTCAGATTTGTTAATATAAATATTAATAATGTTCTAAGAAGCTATGGATTGTATTTGGTCATTGAGAGCTAGGCATTAGACTTAGTTTACCCAGATGCATGTTTGAGCTATAGAAATAACTAGTTTTTATTTAATATTTGTAGATTAGAAATACATAATAAACATAAATGCTTTTTCTACAAAATAATTTTTAAGATTGGAGCTTGAATCAGAATAAAATAGAAAATTCCCAACCTTACAATTCTTAACAAAAATTAGATCACATTAGCTCTCTACTAGTTTATAATGATATATTCTTCCCAGTGGAAGTAACCAAGTCAAAAACAAATTGTTTTTACTGATTTAGACTCATCAATGATTTTTGAAAACCTCCTCAATGCAACCCATTCTCTTCTCAGGACTCTTGTACCCACTACTCCAAAAGACATAGCTAATAAGTTGTCTTTGTTATGTAAATCAGTAATCTAGTAAAAAATAGCGTTTATAAAAATCCCCACAATGTTGCACCAAGTTGGAAGGTTCCAAATTTTTAATGGGTTGGAATGGAGAAAAGTCTCACACCAACAAGTGACCATTCCATGATTTGCTATGATAATTGGCCTCACAAAAAATTGTTCATGCCAAAACATAAGATAGCCCAAATACTCCTCACCTTAGTTAATGTGCTTCACTAATGTGTCTTGCTAGGATCAATGCTACTCAAGGAAGAAATCTCCACAACACTTTAAAAAGTAGTGATTTAATAATAACAATAACCACCAAAATTTAAAAGAACAACAAGCAACAATATTAACTTAACTCACAACAATAATATCTCACATTCATTTTCTGCATCAAATAATGATCGTTGAAAATTTATCAGTATTGAAGACTTCTCAAATTTGGTATAGATGTAGAATTCATCACAAATCCACCCCCTTAGGTGAACCAAGTTTTCATTTAGCCCTTCTATAAACTCTTTATTGTTTCCATATCTAAAAATCATAAGTCTTTTTCAAATCCAAGCATAACTCTAAGCAATGGTGCTATTATTAATTTGTTGGTTGATAGCTATTAGAAAACAAGGTTGATATGTTGAGATAATGGGTGTTGCACACATTGCATAATATTGTTATATTTTATTATTTTATTTTATTATGTAATGTTCTACCTAGATAGATGTGCAACATGTAAAGATTCCCATGGAATATTCTTGATGAGTTGTATTGTAACATTGTGATAATATTTCATGTAATTATTTAATATTGGGGAAAAGAATTAAATGCCCAATATTAAATGTGGGGTCAGTGGGTTAGGTAGCACATGGTATTAGCACATGGTTTATGTAATACCACTTAGTGGTTTTGTGGGACTTGCTACTATATAAGCAGCCACAAGGGTAGTTGTTGTAGAGAGAGAGAGAGAGTGACAAGGAGAAGACAAAAGGCAAGAGTCGAGCAGGACAAGGCTTGACAGGTTAGCCAAGGGAGCATTTGTGAAGGTTGAAAGCATGGCATGGGATGTGTGGATTCATGCTTGTTCACATAGTTTGCTCGGTTGTGGCTATGGCCATGAAGGCTTCCATGGTTGTATGGCAATGGTAATTTTCTAAATAATACATGGTGATGGATGCTTTTGGAGGCTGGGTTTTTTCCCTCAATGAGGGTTTCCCAGGGTATATCTTGTGTCACAATCTTGTGGGTATGTCATCTATTCTCTTGCATGTGGATTTTAATTCCATGTTTATTTTAGATCTATTATGGGTTATGTGGAAACGGTTATATTCTTTATTGCCAAGTTTCCTTACAAGTGTTATCAGAGCTATGGTTTTATTATTGTAACCCTAGATTGAATCCATGGGAATGCATGAGAGGATAAAAAAAATGGGCAAGATATATGAATAATTATTGCAGATCTAAGGGTTTTGGATTTGCTGTTATGATGGGATGCTAAAATATTTGGGCATGGGAAATTGTTGGACAAAAGATTTTTTTGGATGTTTCATTTAAATGAGGGTTTTGGGGGGTAGCTTGCAAAAATGACCTCCTGGGTAAAAATAGACCTCACCATTGGATCTGGGTCAAAATTTCCATAAATTTTGATATATTATATGCCCTAGTTTGGCCATGTTCAGAGAAAATGAAAGAGTTTTTTGGTTTCAGCCCATGATGGCCGTCAAATTTAATCCCGTCGGAATTTTCGTCACTGAAAAAAAAATTTAAAAATGAAAAATCGTATTGAAAATGGTAAAAAGACTATCTTAGTAAAATGGCCATAACTTTCTCTCAGAATGTCAGATTTCAGAGTTCTTATAGGCGTTGGAAAGCTAATTCAGAGAACTACAACATGGTGTAGGTTTGGTTCTATGATTTTGAGATTTTGTCATATTTTAAGAGCCCTAAAGTCAGATGTTATTTATTTTGAGCATGAATTGGGGCATAACTTGGGCATACGGAGTCAGATTTTGGACTTTGAGTAGTCAATGGAAAGCTCTTGGAGAGCTCTACACACTGGTTCAAATTTGGTGCAGGTTTGGCATGATTTATTTGTTGATATATTGATATGAACAGTTTATAGATATATTTTGACTATGGTAACATTGTGAGTTTATGGCATTGGAGATTTTAGATTTGATGTCATTGTATACTCAGTTCATATTGGTCTCATGATGATATGGTTATCAGTGTTTGGTTTGGATATGCATGATGACTTGTTGGGTCTACAAGTTGTGCGGTCTTGTAAGCGGTCTATACTTACAGGTTGCATTTATAGCTTGGTTATGGGTTGTCGTTTCCCATTGATCTTTTATTATTGATGCATATTCAGATTGGTGGCTTGGATTTGGGTTTTCTGTGCCCTAAGTCACATGATTTACTATTTTCTTGATGTAGAAGGGATGAGATGTTGTTACCAGGTACAATCATGGCAAAATATTGTGGTTGACTATGCTGACAGGTAGGACATATTGAGAGCCAGATGCTCAGTTCATGGATGTGATCATGGTGTCATGGACTTTGGCATGACATGATTAGTTATACAGGTACATCCTTGATGTTCATTAGCTTGAAATCTGATTTAGTTATGGTGGTATATCTTCTTGGTTGAGGATCATGGTTATTTGGTTTCTTTTGAGGAGATCATGATGTGCACTTTGAGTTCTTTGATAGTTTGATGCCTTGGTTGATTCTCATGGTTAGAGGATGGGTTTTCATCATGATGTCATCGATAGCTTGGATACACAGTTTAGTGGGAGCTTGTGACAGTGATGGGGTGACAGTACAGGATTAGTTCCTGGTTTTTGTTTGGATCTTCATATAGAGGATGGATTTTATGATGCCATAGGTGACTTGGTACCACGGTTGAGTGGGAGTTGTTGGAATTGATATATTTATTGAGTGTTTGCAGATGTTGGAGGTTTGTCTTAGATCCTATTGCTGACGAAGCGTCTTTGACATTTGCATGGTGCACTTGTTATCTTCATGGTGTTTGAAGATGGTTAGATCTTGAGGACTCATGGAGTTCTTGGTTATCTTCATGGTATGTGGAGATGGTTCTTCCTGGTATATGGAGATGGTTTTCTTCATGGTGTGTGGAGATGGTTACATCTTGAGGACTCACAGGGTTCTTGGCAAAGGTGTGGTTTATGCTTTTATTTTGGCATGTTATCCTTGGTATGAGGATGGTTTCATTATTATGTCATGGTATACTCTTGATACGCGTTTAGAGTTGTGACATGTTATGGTGTGTTCATATGGAGCATGTTATCTCTTTGGTTGAGATGGTAAGATCATGTTGTCATGTTTATGTTCCTGAGTCCATGGTTGGAACTTTGACATTGATCTTGGTTTAGTTTCTTGGTATTGAGTACACTGATCATAAGATGGATACTTCATGATATTGATATGTTGCATTTGAATTTGGCATGGATTGATTGGTTACAGGTGCTCATGGATACTTAGAGATGGTGGTGACGCTGATTTCTCTTGGATTAAAGAAGTATTTGTTGGGACGGTTGATGGTTTCAGCAGGAAGTCCGAGGTGCAGTTACCTGATATGGACTTGCGAGGAGATTGTTCTTAGATGAGTCTTGGTTGGAGACTTGGGTATCTTGATGAACATTCTCATTCCCCACTCTTGGTCTACTCAGCAGTTTGCTACTTGAGAGGTATAGCCCATTATTTTTTTTTCAGTTGCATTATATTTATGCTTGTCTTTCATGGATATGGATCTTTAGCTATGGTACATGAGTTAGTTCTAGAGGGTTCATTTGAGAGATGGTTTAGCATTGGTTATCTCCATTTGCATATGTTGTTATGCTGGTTGAGTTTGGGAGATGGTTTTATATTGGGCATATTCCTTGGATTAGGAATGGTTATTCCTTGGTTTAGGAATGGTTTTATTGAGTTTGATCTTCTTCCGAGAGGCTTACATCCATGATTAGTTATATGGTATGGTTTGGGTGTTGTTGAGGCTTCTTGTTGGGGTTTTATGGAGGAGATCATACTTGCACAGTTTACATCTAGAGGTGTATGTAGAAGGACATGATATAAGTTATGATTTGCATGGTTTCTTTGGTCTTGGTTAACTTCTTGGATGTTCAGTTTTGCTTACATTGGATTTGAGATTGGTTAGAGATTATGATCACTATTTTGTGCTCATGTATGTCATGTGAGAGATGACATGGTTATTTCTTTCTCTTTCCTTTGTTGGTTGTGGTGAACTTGGGAGAGCATTGGAGACTTGTTATGAGAGTTGTTCTTGTAGGATATTAGTTTATGTATTGTGGATGTCTTTGATACTACATGGATTCACTTCTTTGAGATGTGTTGAGTGGATTGGTTATAGATTTGACATTATCTTTTGCAGTGGGAGCTTCTTGGTATATATGTGGTAGGTATTGCTCTTGAGGCTTGTGATTGCAGGTTGTAGATTGGATATGTCAGTGATATGAGATTCACTTGTTATACCTTTGAGGTATGGATAGTTGGATGGGTTTGGCACTTGCTGTGGGTGCTATTTCAGCTATGGATATTTTGACAACTATGGATACATGTGATTACCTTTGGATCAGGTTTTTGTGCTTGGAATTCCAATTGGTACAGGATTTTATGATCTTCTAATGTGACAGGTTGGGTGGATTTTTCTCTTTGGATGGCTTCTATGTATGTCCAGTGGTAGTGGCATAATAGGAGGTGAGATCATTCATATTCGAGATGCTAGATACTTTGATTTTGTTGTGGGTACCAGGATGGAGTAGTTGGTGTATTTTGATCCATGATGGTGGATGTGCTGGGAGGGATTGTTCCCTTGTTCATTTATGTGGCTACGTATTGACCCTATGCAATGTATACAACAAGTGGGAGATTGTTGAGATAATGGGTGTTGCACACATTGCATAATATTGTTATATTTTATTATTTTATTTTATTATTTAATGTTGTGCCTAGATGGACGTGCAACATGTAAAGATTCCCATGGAATATTCTTGATGAGTTGTATTATAACATTGTGATAATATTTCATGTAATTATTTAATATTGGGGAAAAGAATTAAATGCCCAATATTAAATGTAGGTTCAGTGGGTTAGGTAGCACATGGTATTAGCACATGGTTTATGTAATACCACTTAGTGGTTTTGTGGGACTTGCTACTATATAAGTAGCCACAAGGGTAGTTGTTGTAGAGAGAGAGAGAGAGTGACAAGGAGAAGACAAAAGGCAAGAGTCGAGTGGTACAAGGCTTGACGGGTTAGCCAAGGGAGCATTTGTGAAGGTTGAAAGCATGGCATGGGATATGTGGATTCATGCTTGTTCACATAGTTTTCTCAGTTGTGGCTATGGCCATGAAGGCTTCCATGGTTGTATGGCAATGGTAATTTGCTGAATAATACATGGCAATCGATGCTTTTGGAGGCTGGGTTTCCTAGGGTATATCTTGTGTCACAATCTTGTGGGTATGTCATCTATTCTCTTGCATGTGGATTTTAATTCCGTGTTTATTTTAGATCTATTATGGGTTATGTGGAAATGGTTATATTCTTTATTGCCAAGTTTCCTTACATGATATATGTACAATATCATAGCAATATTAGGCTTTGGCTATTTGGATTAGAAAAATATTTACATAAAAATTGTTTGGAAGTTAGGTGGATCAAACTTGAAATGATTTTTTATTTTATGAATTGCTATATTTGGTTGAAGTAACATAAAGTGCCCTTTCTTGTTCTTTTTAAAAATTATTATTACCTTCTAATACTAAATTTAGAAGTCTGGTGAGACAAGTTAAAAAAATCATAAAAATGCACCAAACAAATTTAATCCACCCTAATTATAGATTAATAGTGAAGAACTATATAGATAGAGATTGTGTGATGGGGGAATGGCACTTGTGGGAAGTAGAGAGGTGCAAGCTTCTATGCCTAAAGACATTAAAGGTAACTAAAAATAGGCTTTCATGAAATATTTTTTATGCCTATTTTAAAGGTCTATTTGTTTGGTGTTGTCTCACATTTTATTGAAAATGGTTTAATATTATTTCATGCACTAACACTCTTTTCTAGATAATATAGAAGCATCTAGTAGTAGTCCAACATGCTCTCCCCATCTAAGATATATGTGGAGAGTTTGCATCCGATGTGGTGTAATGAAACCAAATTCATATTCAGATGATCAAATTGGAGTTTCTCTTAAATATATTCATATGGTATCCATTTTATGAAAGCCAATTGCATGATTTAATTATTTATTCAATTCCCTTGAATTATGACTCAATTATTAAAAATATAACCTTTTCTTAAATGTTTTTACAAACTGATTGTCTGTAGACAATACAACTAGTCTTAAATTTTCCTTGTATAATTCCCTACATTGATCTTTCAACAAAGAAAATTCAATTATATGTTTCTATAACTAAAACCATTTTATATGTAAATATTTTTTAGGATTTTAAGCTCACAGATAAAGAAGTTGCATGGTTACATGATAATGATTTGAAGAAGTTACTACCAAAAAAGAAACTCTATAATTTAATGTTGGATCTAGATCACACATTGCTCAATTTTTCTTGCTTTTTTGAAGTCTCCCATGAAGAGGTGACATATGTCACATCAACTTACTTAAAGGGTATATCAAATACTAAATCAGGCATGCTAGTCAGTCAATTATTTGGATAATTTTTTAAAGATAATTTTTAATCTTTGAAATGATTTCTTCTATAGTTGTAAGGACTCATTCTTTAGTTACCTATTTCTTTTCCTTGATTGCACCTTTCCATGTCTATTAACAACTAGATAATTACCTTTTTTATTTATTATTAGTCTATTCATTGCTTTTTTTTACTTGATTGTTAACTTAAGATTTCTTCCTTAGACATATTTATTCTTATTCACTGCGATATGACTTGCAATCCTTTTTTTTCATGATAAGAGTTTCTTATTGAGGTGATGCTATGACAATATTTTTAGTTTTTTGTTATAAGTTAAATCAATCTGATTTGATGTCATTTTCCTCTTGAATATTGATTTTTGCTCTTTCAAATAGTGCTTATTCTAATTGGTTTGATCTGGATATTTTATTGCTAAAGAGTAATATTAGTGGATTATTATCCTTCTTTTTCTTCTATGTTTTATCTCCATCCAACATATTGATTAGAGATTTTATGTCCAAGGGCTTAGAATATTGGTAAAGAAAATATTTCAAGGTTAAGCGATTAGAAGAGTAGCAAAAATCTTTCTTCCTTTTTTTTGTTTGGAGAATGGAGATAAAGAGTGGAATAATTGATTCTTTTAGCGAGAATTTTTAGAGTAGAGATGGAAAATTTCCTCTGTTTCTCACAGAAACTATTGGTAACGTCATCACTTGCAAAGGTAAGATATCATCTTTCATTTTTAAATGTATATTTTTTGTTAATTTTTGTGCCTCAAGATTCACGTGTTTTCTAATGAATTAGTCTTATTGTTGTTCTTTCTCTCGATTATTTAGTTGCGGTAGCATGGAGGGATAAGGAGTTGTTGGTAATACAAGATGTTCAGGCTAAGACTTTTTTAATGGTCCCTAATATTCTTATTAGGCTAATAATTATTTAACCAAGGTTCCAAATCTTGTCTTGGAAAACCTTACATTTCCTGAACCTTTTTCTCATTTTGTTTTTAATGAATCCTATTTAAACCTTCTAACCAGGATGAATAGAATTCAAGATTTTGTTCATACAGACTATAAATATGATGTTAATATTTTCTTTTCTTGATTATATTTTCTATTCTTACACATATAGTTCCAATGTCTTTGACTAAATTAATTTAGCCAAAGTCTTAATAGATGCTATTCAACACATTCATGTCTTAGTTGTTGTAATGGGTTTGGATTTGTCTAACAATGGAATTACAGGGACAAGAAATCTGGCTGTATTGTCACTCTTGGAGTTGAAGCATGTTGGATAAATTTTTTTGGTAGTCTTTTGTTTTTTCCTCAAAAAAAATTCCTCCCAAAAAGTAGTCTCTTAGGTCATGGGAGGAATTAGCATAGTTAAATATGTCCTCTGTACATCCATCATATGTGGCTTTTCCATGCTCTTGACATTGGTATTATTATGGTGATTATATTTCATTATTATGATAACTGACTCTATTTTTGCAATGCATGCAAGCTAGTCTCAATTATTGCAGAGACTATGAAAAGAAATAAACATTTGGTTTGATGTGAGTTTTTAATGGGGTTTGATATTTTTATTTAATGAAAATGTCTATTTTCTTAACATAAATTGCATAATCATTTGTATCTTTTTATGAGAACTTAGCACAAGAAACAATACTTGTGTGTGGCCAAAGTGCTCCAAATTATATTTTATAAGAATCTTTCACTACAATAATTTAGAGAAGTGTAATTGCCATGAAATATAATTTTAAAATTCTTGAATAGAAGAATTTAAAATTGTTGAATTGTTATTGATAAAGATTTAGATTTTTGTTTTTTATAATAACTAAAATTTGTGTTTTTTGAGAATAGTACATCATGTTACAGTGACCATGCTCATGGTAGATCTAATTTTGGCAAGACAACTTTGTCAATTTTTTGTATTATTCTTTAAAGGGTACTAGCTCAATGGAAGAGCTCCTGCTTTATAAGTAGGAGGATGGTGGTTCAATTCCATCATGCCCTAATATGACTAAATTAATGATTAAATAAGCTACCAAATAAACTAACAAATAAAATACCAAAAATACTACCATATATACTACCAAATATGCTACCCAAAACAAACTACCAAATATAATACCAAATCAACTACCAAATATACTACCACATATACTACCCAAAAAACTACCAAGTAAACTACCAAATAAACTAAAAAATTTACCAAATAAACTACCATATAAACTACCAAGTAACACCAATAAATGACTAAATCAATGACCTAATCAATGATTAAAATAGTTTAGTCATAAATTTGGTTGGGAGATAAATGTCCACCAATAAATTACCATTGGTCACATGATCAAAATTTGTCACAAATCTACAATTTTTAGTAGTTTATTTAGTAATATATTGTTGTTTTTGTACTAGTGTAGTAAGGTTTATTGAGATACAGACTTAAGGAGAAGGAATTTCTTTTACAATGGCTAGTAGATCCCTTATACCATTGGTTTGTTTTCCTCTAAAACAAAATAAAAAATTCTGACTCTTGCTAATGCAAATTGTTGAATGTGCACTACTAGGTAAATTATATCTTTCTTTGAACTCACTAAATAATGTTATACAATATGTGTTCTTAATAGACTTAATAAGTAGGAGATATTTTCCACATCAAGTCAAATTGTCATCACTAGTAGAACTTTGGCAAATAAATGACACTGTGGCTAAAAAAATTAGTCACACCACAAAAAATTCTAGTCATGTGACCAAAATTGATCATATTCTACTATTTCTTTGTAATTTACAACTATAGGTTACTAAATAAGTGACTAATTTGGTCATAAGATAAAATCACAAGATCAATCAAAATAAAAGTGACTAAATAAATTACCAAATAAATGATTAAATATTTAGTCACTAATAACCAGTCACCTAAACAAAAATGAATGCATATAAATAAACAAATAATTAGTCACCCAAGTAAAAATGACTAAATGACATATTGTTACCCCTTTAAAATACCTTTGATTGAAGGGCTTAATAATCATTTTCCAAGTTTTATCCTAGACCTGAAGTCATAATCAAGTAAGAGTTTGTGATGACATTATGTTTCAAAACAAGCTTCAAAGTATATTATGGATATCATGAATTTCAAGTAGTGCAACTTATTTTAACTAAATTATCTTGTTCAAGAAGAACTTACAGGAAATTTTAGAAAAGATGGGAAAGGAATTGAGATTATGTAGTCTCTCATTCCCCTTCTAGTTTTTAATAACTTTAGTCTCCCATTTCCCTTTAGGCTCTTGAGTTTTACCACTAATCCTAACATTCTCAATCATCGCCCTCCTGAACTTGTGGTAAATCTGGTTAGAGTTTGACTCCTTACCTCTAAAGACTCTATCATTCCTTTCTTTCCAAATCCCTTAACACAAATGAGGTAGAAAAAAATTCCAAAGATTGGTAATCATTATATTGTGAGAAGGAAGCTTCCAAGAAGTAAAAAAATCTTGAATATTGTTAGGAAAAATCCACTCAATACCCATAAGTATAAGAAAAGCATCCCATAAGTTTCTGACATGCAAACAATGTAAAATCATATGATCCACTGATTCCTCTTCTTCCTTGCATAGGTAACATATGTTGACAAGGCATAAAAGTTTTTTTTTATAAATTTTTTGTGGTGAGAATTTTACATTGCACCAAAATCCAAAAAAAATGTTAATTTTAGGGGTCATGCCCCTATACTAGCCTTTACCCCAGCAAGGGTCATGGCAATCTTCAAATTTCTGAACATAAAGAGAAGAAACTAGGAACAATCCATTGGGGTTGAGCTTCCAAAAGAGGGATTCCTCCTCTTCAATTAAAAAGACAACATTTGACATTGTGTTCAAATCCTTTAGAGATGAGTCCACTCTAGAAAAGTCCACCCATTTACCATCTTCCCAATAATCAACAACATAAGAGCCAAAAGATAACTTGCACTACATCATATAGTCATTCCAATGTGGATCATTACTAAGAGGGTGATCCAACACCCAGATATCATCCCCAAAATGGACATTCTCCCTATTGCCCACTTTCCATCTCATCCCCTTGTTAATCATTTGTTTGTTTTCTTGGGCATTTTTCCAAATAATTGATCCACCTTGAATATTGTCATTGTTAAGAAAATGATGAAGACTCCTATTATCCATGTTATATTTATTATTCCAAAGGGGAAAATATTTGATCTCTAAGCCTATGTTTCCAATTAGTGTCCCAACACTTAGTCATTTGCAATTCATTTACTAAGAAAGATTACAAGGTCATCACTATGACCGAGTTATCTAGTAAAGGCCAAGAAGATAATACTTATACCTAGTAGAACAATGATTGTCGAGCATTCAGTAGAGACTGAGAAGATATGTAAGCTAAGAAATATAGTATGAGGCAAGAATTATAATGGAGACATAGCATATTGAGAAGTTATCAAGAGCTATGAAAAAAGACATATAGAAGCTAAGTAATAGCAAATGAAGGTTTATGTATGACTGAAGAAAGTAAATGGAATCACCTTTACTATAATTACCAAAATGAAATGGAATCCATATGGTTATCACAAAATCACATATGATTTTCTTTCAACTCTTAATGCAGAACTTACCTATGCATGGGAAACAAAAAATGACAAGAAAATAGGGTAAATGGAATTATACACAAATTCACCATCAAGTTTTATGACCTTTGTATTATTAGAAGAAATTACATTTATAGTTTTCTGTCATTCCCTAGTTTAGTAGAACAACAGTCACACAATAGAAGAGAGAATACAATATGAAATTATTGAATGATATACGTGGCATCTTTTCTATCAAAGATTTCGAATTCATGATACTCCTAAGAACACACCATGACTATTTAGCTTCATGCAATCTCAAAAATCTTGTTGAAATCATAATTTTCTTCATATTCTATTGTTTGGCACAAATTTAGTATAATTCATATTGCAATGGTCACCAAAATTTTGTATTACCATCATTGATTTGAGATCAATGATCTAAATTAAATCATGATAAATTTCCTTTTTAAAATTCTTTACCATCTCCTTTGTGGGTCCCTTTATATACATGCATCAGTACTAGATTTTCCTACATTCATTAAACTTCATTTATTTCAAAAAAGTGGGAATATGACCATCATTGATTTCCTAAAATCAGATGGCTGAGATTCACTTTCTTTTCCATGTATATCTATTCCATGCCACATGTTTGCAACTATCATTAACCACGGTGACTTGACGACAACTATTCATTAACCATGATCGTAATTTTTCAACATTAAACTTAACTGCCATTTTTGACCCATGGCCATGTGATAAATGATTTGATGTTAGCTATTACTATATTTGCCATTTCATAACTTAACATTTCTCAAATTTCTTCAACCTTATGACCATGTGTCTTCTATTGTTCTTGCTCAGTCATGACCTTAACTATAGTTTATCATTAATCTTTTGCGACAACGTGATTCTTCTATTTTCACTCTTTCACTACTATAACCTTGAGTTTCATTCAACTACTCACAAACATGTGGCTTCAAGCCTTTCACTACATCAAAACCTTAACCATAGGTTACCTTCAATTTCTAGTGATCATGTGATGATCATCGATCTTTAGGATTTGATGACTGAGATTAGAAGAGTTAATTTTCTAGTTTTCTTTGTAGTGTGGGTCCATTTGTTTGACGTGTTGAGTTCTCTTATTCCCGCAATGGTTATCATTCATTCATCTTTAAAAAGTGGGAATACAAGCATCGCCAATCTTCTTAGATCTGACAACTAGGAAGACACATCATTAAACACTTATAATTCCATCTTAGAGCATCATCCATCGATCTGACCTTCATCTAACAATCTGAACTTAATATATGAGTCATTTGACTTGTCAACTTTGCAACGTAGATGTGTAGATCAAATATAAGTAATCAATTGGATTTCAAAAAGAGTCGAACCATCTTTGACCAAGGTTCTTCCACCATTTTTGAAGATTTATCTCATTCTCTTGCATTTCTAACTAGATCATCTACACTGACTTTCATAAAACTATAGCATAATATAAATCCTTTTCTTCAACATGATAAAGAATAGAGAAAGATGAATCACTAAAATATCTAGACCTTCATCTTATCGGGAAATGCATAAAAAACCCTCCCAAAAACCTATTCACCTAGCCATGGAGTAGTGCATTGCTCATATAATTTCCCACATCAGGTTATCTCAAAAGAATGATGAGAAGAAAGGCCATCCTATGGGCAATCTATACTTAGACTTGAGATATTGACACTCTAATATGACTTTAACTTAAAGCAAAAGATATGAATTAAAACATGGCCAACAATAGGCTCTATTTGGGGATTTAAGCATGATCATGCTTGAAAGAATTCTAGCAATCTTTGGTTCCACACAAAATGGGATAACTTGGAAACAAAAGAATAGACTAAACTATGAAAAAAATAAAAACTACCTAGGAAAGCAAGTGACTAAGCTAAAATAAAATGCATGAAGAAAAACCTGCCTACCTATCTACTATGCATGGATTACATACATTCAATTTTGCATTTGATACAACATCAAATCCTACCCTTTGTAAGAACATGGTAGGGTTTCTCCAGTGGCATATGAAAATTTGAAGGAATTATTTCAATTCACTTGAATGATCTAAAAAGGCCCTTTCCACAAAGACTAAAATTTGGAATGCATGCCTCTTGGCTCAAGTCTCTTATCCCATAGCAATACCAAATCACCTTCCATGAATTTTCTAGGCCTTTCCCTTTTATCAAACAACTTCTTTATTATTCCTTGATGTTCAATAATTTTATCAACCATCTCTTTCCTTTCTTCTTGTAGTTTGGAAAGATACATGATTCTCTTCTCTACTCCATCTTTGAAAACATCTTCTTCAATGATAGTATTTAATTTACATACAGTAAGTTCTAGAGGTAATGGCAAATTAGATTGCACTCCATATACCAATTCAAAAGGTGAAATACTTATGGCTCTTTTGGGAATAGTTATATCAACCCATAAAGTATCATGTATTTTCTTGTGCCAACTTTTCTGATTATCTAAGACTAATTTCATTAGAATATTAACTAGATTCTTATTATTGGATTCAGCTTGCCCATTTCCTTGGGGAAAATAATCAGAGGAATGCCCAACTTGTATACCATTATCATAGGGAAATTCAACAATTTCTAAAGAAGAAAAGTAAGATGCATTATCCATTATCAACTTCATAGGAACCCCAAAGCTAACCAGCATATGTTCTTTAAAAAATTCACATACTACCTCTTATGAAGTCTTCTTCATTGGCTTGGCTTCAACCCATTTTCTGAAATAATCTATGGTAATTAGTATATAAGAATGACCTTGACTAGAAGGGGGATTAATTGGTCATATAAAATCTAAACCCCATCTATGAAAAGGAGCTTCAATTACAACTTGTTGGAGAGGTAGGGTAGCAAGTTGAGGTTTACTAGTAAAAATCTTGCACTTTTCATATTTAGAAACCCATTTATAGGCATCTTTAAACATGCTAGGCCAATAATAGCATTGCCTCAAAAATTTAAAAGTAGTGATAGTAGACAAGAAGTTTCCTCCACAAACCTTATTATGAAAAGATGTTAACAACTTTACCTACTGCTCTTTATCAACACATCTTAAAAATGTAACATCAATTGCTTGCTTGTACAAGACATCACCATGAATCACATACTTCAAGGCTTTTGTTTTTAGATCTTTTCTTTTCTTAGTAGTCAACCCATCAGGGCATTCACCATATGTTAGGAAATAATCAATGTTTGAGAACCTGGGATCCTAAAGACTTACCATAAGAACTTTTGGAGTATCTTCTTCTTTGAATTTTTAATCTTCTACCAAATCTTTATAGAGTGCATTACCTATTACAATTTTGGTTGGTTTAATTTAAATATCATATTCTTGAACCTTTTCTATCCAAACTTCTCTATTATTACAACCATCCTCTTCTTGAGTCAAAATACTTTTTCCTATAGGATATGCACATATATCACTGAATGAGAATGTAACACATAGAACCTAAAATTCTTAAGGGCTCTCACCACTACATATACATATTTTTGAATCTATGTGTATCTCAATTCTTAATTCTTTAGAGAAATAATCATGAAAGCAATTAGAGCTTGTATCCCTCTTTGTTTTCTTGCATCAATATAGCTAACATAATATGTTCTGGGGCATAACAATATATGATGGATTCTTTAGTGTAATCAGGATGGACCAAAATAGGGGCTTTAGCCATGGCACTTTTGATATCTTCAAAATACTTTCTTGATATCACTCCATTTTAAATTCTTATTACTTTTCATCATATCAAGTATACATTTGACTATTTCAAAGAAATTAGGCACAAATCTCCTCAAGAAATTTACCTGGCCAAAGAAAGATTTCATCTAGTTTTGCTTAATGATAGACTTAATTACTGAATGGATTTAACCCTATTTGGATAAATCTTCAATCCTTCTTGGGATACAATATGACCAAGTAATTTACCTCCTCACACACAAAATACTGGTTTCTTTAGATTCAACGAGACACCATTCTGTCTACATCTTTATAGCACCTTTTCTAAATCTTTGATATGATCTTTTCTCTTCTTAAAAAAGACTATCAAATCATCAAAATATATGACAATAATTTTATCTTTCAAATCATCAAAAGCTAAATTCATACCACACTAAAAGGTCACACCTACAATGATTATGCCAAAAGGCATTCTATTATATGCAAAAGTACTCCATGGTGTGGTAAATGCAATTTTGAACTGATCTTCTTTATTCACTTGAATCTAATTATATCTTGAAAATCCATATAACATAGACATCACCTCTAACCCTACAATAGTTTATAAGAGATGATCCATATTAGGGAGAGAAAAATTATCTTTGAGTGAGGCTTGATTTAGATTTTTGTAATCTACACAAATCCTTATCTCTCCATTCTTATTCCTCAGTGGCACAATATTAGCAACCCAAGTAGAATGATGAATAGGATATATAATCTTGGCCTGCAACATTTTGTCAAACTCCTTGAAGATTTCTCCTTCAAATTTAGGGTTAAATAGTTTCTTTGTTTCTACTTGAATGGTGTTCCTTCCAGTTTAAGAGGGATTTCATTAGGTGTAACAACTATTTTTCTTCTCGACCTCTTACATAGGTTGTGGTCGGTCTTTTTCCTTTTTGTTAAGCTTCCCTTTGTCTTTGCAGCTGGGGACTCAATTGCCTTAGATCTTGTAATCATTCTCCTCTTTGGCTTGGGCTTCAAAGGTGTAACTTCTTTTTTCACATTTTTCTTCAATCATAACCTCATCTTCTTCATATTTCATCTTATGTTTAGCCACTTCACATAATCTTATTGATTGAATTTCATGTTCTCTCTTTAGTCCTCTGACTTTTTCACTTATAATGCTATTATTTTCCAATAGATATTCTATTGCTACATCACTTTCACTAGAATTCCCACTACTAAGGAATTATCTAGTATCAAATTCCTTATATAGAGTGGACCATCATTCTACTAAATGACCATATCTTTCCTTTTCTTTAAAGATTTCCTTAACTCTTTTTTTGCTGCTTCAAATATGTACAATATGATCTATATTTCAATAAACCTGATTCTCAATGATCTTTCCCAATTTGTAAGCCTCCATCTCCAAGATCTAAACTCTCAAGATGTTAGCACTCTTTCAAGAGAACACTTCTCTAATACTAATTGTTCTAAGTCTTATTGGGAAACAATATACTGAGAGGGGGGTGAATCATGATCTTTAAAAAATTTAGCTCCTTAAACAATCTAATAGATTTACTCCATTCACTCTTAATCCATCTCATATCTTAGATCTCATACTGTATAATCATAAACTGTAATGATAAAATAAAATCTATCTGAGCAGAACATCCATAAAAATACATAACATAAACATTTTGGTAACCCAAAAACCCTCCAAGGTGAAGGTAACATTGGGGTGGGGAAGACACCCACAAATATTTACTACTGAAATAAAAAAAGTTTTCCTATTATGGCTACAATTTGATCAATTCTAATGTTCTACTCTGTGAGGGGTGTACTCAATTAAAAAAAATATAAAACTATTAATTCTACCTTGATTAAAAGATTTAAACTTACAATGCAGTAAGCACTATGTTAGGAGATTTGATCAAGCTCTGTTAAAACCACTTTATTAAGAGATTTTCCCTAATACACTTGTTAGAATGTCTCAATACTTGATCCTTTGATTTTCTCTCAAAAGTTTGTTTATAGATCTTCTCTCTTCAATGTCTAAATTTGATCTCCTTTTTTGAACTTCTCAATTTTACCCTTCACTACTAGGTTTCTATGTCTAATCTCTTTATCAAACTTAGCCTTCCCTATTCTTTCCTTATATTTTTTGCTCCTTCACAATTTTATCTCACTCCCATAATGATTTAGGGTTAAGACCCTTTTTAAATGGATAATTGTACAAAGTTCTACATCACAATCAATGATTCACAATTCATCCTTTTGCGATTTTACCCTTCTAATTTTGTGGTTGGTTAATATTCATTTCTTGAGATTAATTCCTTTTGATAAGATGCATAATTTTCTGCTTAATAGTTTCTACAATTCATAAATATCACATAGAAGTTGGCTAAAATGATTTATATAATTATTTGTGCCATTACAAACACATATGCCAAAACAAGTTTACTTGGCAATTGAATTTTCTAACACCCAGTCATAGCTAATATCCATGTTTTCTATCAACTTTTATAGGCTTGACATGTACTGACTTACTCAACATAAGTTAACACTACATAAGTTGGTCTTCATTCTTTTTCTCGGCACGTATACTAGCTTGGTTTGTACTAGGGTGCTCAGAAACCTTTGACTTGCTCGACATCTAGTCAAATATAAATAAGTCCATGTTCTTTGCCTTCTATGGATGGCTTGATCATAGTGATGACTAGCAAATGCTTGCTAGAGAATGATCAAGTGTTGGATACTAATAGGCAACAAGGCTTAGAGATCAACAACGATTTCTAGAAATGCTTTAGGTATCTAACACCCATTTTAAACTAAGTAAAGGTTGATAATTTTAATATTATTTTTCATGTTTTGTAAAGCATGCCAAATTTCAATCAAGTATAGAAGCATTATCAAGACCCAATGAGACTGATGGAACTTTTAAATTTTATTAATTATTATGACACCATCATCTGAGTTGAAAAGATTTCTTGAGAATTAGAAAATATCGACATGCTTGTTCCTATAGATTAGTGAGTTGGCCCAATAGAGGAATACTATAGTGGTTCCAAAATGTAATAGAGATACATGAAAGCCTAGATCATAGTTTAAATATATTCTCCTCTAAGAAATTTAGTGGATTTCTCACTAGAGATAGTAGGAAAATGTCATTATGTAACTCGTAACTAATGTGTAGATTTTACACAAGAATAAATTTTGAAAATATAACTTTATTGCAGCTCTATTGAATAAGATTACTAATTTTTTGTTGGAAGTACTTGAAGTGCTAAGAGGGGGCATAGTTATTTAAACTTTGATCCTTTTAACTCAATTGAAATGCATAGGTAAGATTTGTTCACAATAGAACATTATGAAAAGTAACAAGTAAGATATCAAAGAAAATAAATACAACTCACAAGAGATAAAGACACGAGATTTGTCCCAAGTGAAAAAAACACAAAAATAATTTTTGTTTCATCATAGGGAGAAAATATACTCCATTTTAACATGCTTTTTTATTAAGTTACAACTCTTTTTTACATTTGCAACTACAACTCCTCAGGGCTACAATGCTCTTTTGTCTTCGGAATTTTGGTTCCAATATTACATACATATATAACTATATGCTTTCAATTTCATACACCTATACATAGAAGTAATATTATAATGAAAATTTCAATCCAATTCAAATGTTCCATATATAAGAAAGAATAGATGTATCTCCTTTTCACTTTATAACTTGTCATCTTACACACACACATATGCTCCCTTAAATAGGGATATATCAAAAGAAAATGCATTCACTACATTGATATCCATTACAATGAATGTAACTATTTTATACAATGAAAATTCTTTTTTTAGAATGAATAGTTTTACATCAAATTGATTTTTACACTTGATTTGTAATTGTTGATGCATGGTGGTCCAAACAAGAAATTGAATGCAAAATTATTTTATAAATGTCCATTATTGTAAAAGAAGCAATTGTAAACTAAATAACTATAACACTTTCAAAAATATGGCAAGATAAAAATTCTTACCCTATATAGATAACAATAGCCAACAATCGTTTCAAACAAAGATATCACCTTTCTTAAAATCACCATGAATAAAATTTGTTAAAAAAAAGAGAGCTACATTAACAAGATTAGTTCATAGACGTATAACTAAACCAAAAAAAATTCACCGAGCTATCTTCCCTTTTCAACTCAAGGGTATAAAAAAAATTCTATGAACATAAGATCGAAAACCCCAAAGAAAATAGTACAATATATATACATCAAAACTTGATAGATTGAGAACATGAAAAAACCAACTTTTTCGAACACAAAAAGAGTTTTCCTCAGAACTTTTAAACCTCGATAGAGAACTATATAATATCTTCAATTTTGTCAATTTTTGGAGAAGAGAGAGATGAGTTTTAGTTTTGAGTCACAACATACCTACAACCTAAGCATTGTATTTACCTTTTCATTGATAACCTCTCTGGAGGGAATATAGAGATTCCCCTTTTCTAAAAAAACATATTCTCAGTGATATAGATGGAGATCTCATTCATATTCAGTCCATACACAAGGAGGCATAAGAATATATTAGAAGTTTTTTTCAACAAAACTTTAAATATTGTTAGTATTCTAAAAGAAACCAAGATCATTTATTCATATAGTGTCCTGAGCAAAGTTCAAGTGCCGAATGACTTTAGGTGTCGAGCATGATACAAGTGTTGAGTGATATTTAAGTGCCAAGTCATAGATGATGCCGAGCAATATAGAAATGAAATAGGAGCTGAGTAAGCCAGTTTGTTATTAGTGTCGAGCATCTGAAATCAACAAGTGCCGAGTAACATAGAATGTACATATGAGTTTGTAACTTCATTGATTTATATGTAAAGCATTTTCATGGCTGACATATGACGAATCTTGAAGGATTAAATGATAAGATCGAATATTTTGTATTTCCTATGCAATCTACATGCAGCCAATAAGAAAAATGGAGAAGGCATGCAACCAATAAGAAAAGTGCAAGGAATGAGTGGGAAGCAAAGATTTAATATGGATCGTAGATCCATACCTAACCTTAAGTCTTCAAATGTCTTTATAAGGAAGAAAAATCTTATTAGAAAGAAAAGTGGAAGTACAAGGGTGTGGAAGGAAAACTATTTTAGAGTAAAGAGTATTATATCTCAAAGGATCAAGATTAGAGAAAGTAGATCATGTGCCTGTATTCAGCAAGCGAATGATTGCAAGCTATCAAGTTTATTGTACCTAATACTCTCTAGCAATTGTATTAGAATGAAAAATCCTATGGTGATAGGTTAGCTTAATAGCTATTATGTAGATCCTTTCAATAGGTGATTAAATCATTTAACAGGGTGACACTTTATGTAAAGTGTTTGCAAATCCTTTAACAAGGTCACTATTGATACCGTGTAAAGCCTTTAACAGGGCAGGCCATTAACATGGTAGACCATCAAAAGTGGTTAAATATTATTACTACAGTGATTTTGTGGGTATCATCCCCACCCCAATTTTACCTTCTTATTCCTAGAGGATTTCTAGGTTACCAAAATCTTAAGTGTTATGTGGTGATGCTTATGTGTTTTTCATAACTGTCTGATATGTTCATATACAAGAAATCTACTTTCAGTAAAAAAGTTTTAATGGTTAAAATATAGTACTTCTGATTCACCCCCCCCTCTTAGAACCATTCTTCCTATTTGAATATTCCAACAATTGGTATTAGAGCTAGGTTCTCACAAGAAGAAGTCTAACAACTTGGAGAAAAAGATCTAAAGATTGAAGTTTTTAAACTTGGGTAGATTATTGACAATCAAGTGATTGATGTGCAACTGGATCTACACAAAGTAGAGGAAGAAAAGGAGGAGTTGAGAAAATCCTTGAAGAAAAGAAAGGATATAGCCATAGCTGAAAATGATGCAAACTACAAGGAGATTGATACCACAAAACTGTGTGCCAATGGAGACACCAAAGAGTTTGATACAACAATAGCAGAACTAATGGAGAAAAATAAAATTCAAATAGAAGAGATAAGATATTTCAAGATGGAACATGAATCCCAGGACATAATGTTATGTGAAATCACTGAACAAAAGAAAAGAGTAGTTGAGGACAAATTCATGATGGAAAATGACAAAAGAAATCTTGCAAATAGACTTGAAGAAAAATGTACTGAATTAACAAGGATCTCAAACATGCAAATGGATACACTTTCCCAAATGATGAACCTTCATCATGAACTCAATATGAAAGATATTGAGATCTCTACTTTGAAGATGTAGAATGAACAACTAAAGAATGAATTAAAAAGAGAAAAAGAGGTAGCAGAGAATCTCAACAAGTCAAGTGAAGCCATCAAGTATTTTGAACAGTTGCTGAAATCTCCAAAATCTACCCATGATACATCAGGACTTGGATACAACAATACTAAAGTTGGAGAATCATCAAAGAGTGTTGAGCAAAGAAGTGAAAAAGGTAAGGATTCTAAATCCACTTGTCATTATTGTAATAAAAAGGGACATACTACTAATATTTGCAGGAGTAGGAGATTCAATCAGACAAATACACCCAAGAGCAAGAGTTATTGTCACAAGTGCAACATGCAAGGACATATAACACAAGATTGCATATCCAATACCACAAGGACTCAAAGATTTGAAGGACATTCTCATGATTGCAAGAAGTATGGACATAGAACATTTGAATGTAGATCAAAGCCTATGTGGACATCAAATCAACCAGCAAAATCAAAAGGAAGTGAAAGTCACTATCATTAGGATTACAACACTAGGTATAGCTATCATTATTGTTAGGAACATGGACATACATCCCAGAATTGCATAAGAACACATTTCAAGGGAAACTATAAAAGATGGTTGAGCCAAAGTACATGTTTCAATTGTCTAAAAATTGGGCTTACCAGCAGAAACTATCCTACAAGGTCAAAGGCACTAGAAAATAAGGGCAAAGAAAAGATTGATGTCAAAAAGATAAGGGGGAAAATGAATAAGAGTTGGAAAAAGAAAGATGAGTGCAAGACATCAAGTGGAGGGATCACTTCACCCAATGGGTCAAGTGATCACACTTCATCAAACTAAGCATGAGAAGTATATGGGATTGATATAAAAAGTTATATCACACATTAGTCCCAAGACAAAGAAGCAATGCAAAGTATAAATCTGCATGAGACAAGATGTCAAGACAAAATCTAAATGATGTTGCCGAGCTATCTTTGGATGTCGAGGTAAACTCCAACACATGTCGAGTTCCTAATAGCGATCGAGTTGATAATTGATGCCAAGTTGGTTAACTCCAATGCAAGCCGAGTAAAGAGGAAGTGTATTACAAGCTGAGTAATGTTAAAATCCATCAAAAACTAAGTTGGTAGTTAAGCATTTAATGCAATGAAAATAGGGTATATTATTGTGATTCCAATTAGTTTTCCTCATCGCGATCAAGAAGCAAAGAAGAGAAAGAGAGAAGAGCAACTTAATAGCACAGATTCCAACATTTCAAGTAGATTGCAACATCTCTCAACGTGTTTTCATTGATCTTGAGGTATTTTCATTTGTGCTAAGCTATGCAGTTTCATATTTCATAAAGAGGAAACCCTAGTTTGGATAAATGGCATCAAGTTCCAAGAAAATTGAGGAGAAAGAGTTGTTTGATGTTTAGTTAGTGTCAAATGAGCTCAAGCAACCTAAGTTTCATCCCATCCTTGAAGTTGCATACAAAAATGACCCAGCCGAAGCTCTCTCCCAAATACCCCCAAAAGTTGTAATGGTTCAAGATGTAAGAAGATGCTACAATTGTAAGATAGGAGCCTTAGGAGATATGGAGATAAGGTAAGCCTATGAAAAATTGTGTGTAGATGGAGTCTTAAAAGATGAATTCAAAATTGTTGAAAGGAAGGGTTTGACCTGAGTTTTGAGCTTTCCCACCGTATTCAAGACATAATGGGTTAAACTTATGTTAAGAAAAATTCATGGTGGAAGTCTTTGGTTGGAAGACATTCCCATCAAATTAACGAAATGAATCATACATAGGGTAAATGAGTATCCTACCCTAGATCAGTTCAAAACCTTGAGAAGTGAATCGAAGGAGGTTATTGAAAAGAACACTAGTGCTTAGTGGAATAAAAAAGGAATGACAATTCATACCATCTAGGATCCTCTAGTTGAGTTTGCTGTTAGAGTCATAGCCCATAAGTTTTATCAATCTAGTAGACTCAATAGTGTGCCATGTATTATAGTAGATGTAGGTTACAAATTGGTGAAAAAGGATCATACTTATGATCTTGTAGAATTGCAACTACAACAGATTATTGAAAACCTAGCTACCATAAGAAGAACAAAGGGTGCTCAATGCAAATTTGGAGCAATTCTAGTTTGTATATTCTTTTATGTTCAGAATGAGTTTCCCTCTTTTGGAAAGGTTACATGGAGGAATGATAAGACTATCATTGCCCAAATTAATGAATATATAGAATAGATGAGAGAAAATTTTGATACACTGATGACAAGTTATTTTGAGGATTTTAAGAAATCCATGAAGCAAAGATCAAGAATACCATTTTCTTTAGTGGAAAAATATACTAATGATTTGTGCTTCTTAGTTGACATCGATTTTACCTATATTCAAGAAGTAATTCCAAGAGTGAGATGGCTAAGACCATTTGGATATGAAATCAATATAGATGAAGCTTTTGCAGCAATAACTGCATTATTGGCAGAAGAAATAGATAAAAGTGCTCCACACTTTGGCACTTATGATGTGGTAAGATCAAAGATAAATATGGAGCTAAAGACAGCCTCAACATTAAAGATGAAAGATAAATTGTTGAAGAAAATTAAGAAGAAATTTGGTGAAAGAATTGAGGCTGAAGCAGAAGAAGATGAAGATGACAATGATGATGATGAAGATGAAAAAGAATAAGGCCCAATGGAATTAACCCAAGGCCTAGGTGAAGACAAGGAGGAAGGTGCAGAGGAAGAAGAAGCCAAGGAAGCACTAACTGAAGCTGAGTCAAAGAAAAGGAAGGCAACAGAATAGCCTCTAGCTTAGCAAAAACCAAAGAAATCTGCTATGCCATCACCTCAAAAGGCAACAACCTGAGCTACAACAAGGGCCTCCACTAAAAATGCTACAGAGGAAGCTACAAAGAGGAAACCAATCAAGGAAACACAGGAAGAGCCAAGGAAAAGAATAAGATCAATCTGAAAAGGCAAGCCATTTTTTAGTTGATACTTTATGTAAAAAGATTGGAAATGGTGATTTAAACAACTTAAATTAAGTTGATTTCAATAAGTTTACTAAAGAAGAATAGAATAGGATAGAGGAAATAGTTTATGGAATGATGGCATAGTTCAAGTACACTCCTCTTGAACTAGATGGATAATTACTAAAAGAATTGTCTAAAATTGTAGAAGACAAATGACATTTTTGTTTGAAAATGGAGTAGGAGATGAGGGAATTGACCCTAGCAAGCGTATTGCCTGATTTGACTAAGGAACAAATAAAGAAAGCAGTCAAAAAGCATAATACTAGGTTTACACCTAAGTATAATGCATTCTTTATTCTCCAAAACAAGATGGAAGAAATTGTGCAAAGAACAATGAAATCATGGAAAAAATTGTACAAAAATATTGAAAATTTTCTTGAAGAGGAATACAAGGAAGAAGCAGCTGCTCCACAAGAAGAGAGAATAAAAAGGAGAGAAGAGAAGAAAGTAATAGAGAAGGGAGAAGAAGAAAAGAAAGAAGAAGAAAAGAAAGAATAAGAAGAAAAGAAAGAAGAAGAAGAAGAGAAGGAAGAAGAAAAGAAAGATGGAGAGGAGGAAGAGACACAAGAACAAGATGTAATGGCAATAGCTAAGCAAGAGCAGCAAACATACCAGATTGTGCAAGAAACACAATTGCCACCCTCTAGCACTCCTCATGTACCCATCACACCTGTAGAAACTATAATTATAAAAGATGTTCCTAACACTTCTGGTTAGAAAATCAATCCATTAACTACAAAAGACCTCAAAAGAATCCTTGAACAATCTATGTAGCAAGCAAGATTGTGTATAGATCCAGTATTGGTTAGTATGGATGAATTTAAAAAACTAGTAGAAAGCATAGTTAGAGAAAAGGTGAATCCACAAGAACCACCTTCCATCATCTCTACAACTACTAGTGGTCAACTTCAAATGCCCACAGTTATTTCATTAGGCATAGTTGACAGCTCAATACATAAACCAAGTGCAGCTATAGAAAAAGAAACAGAACAAATAGGACAGACTATTACCTCTGATCCTATAGCACAAACACAATGTGCACTTCCTAAGATTACCATAATTGATCAAGGAAGTAGACAATAGGAGGAAAAAATAGAGGAAAGTCCTAAAGATCAAGAGGCAATACAAACATTGATAAATTTTCCTACCTTAGGAACTCCTTCAAAATAGCCATTGCAAATATCTGCACCAGGATCTAGTACAACAAAAGTTGCAAGGGTACTTCACTATGGAGACCCACAATTAGATGAGGAGATAGTCATACTAGGATATGACTCAAAAAAATAACCATTGATCAAATCAATGAAGTGCAGGAAGCACTGCATAAGAGAAAGAGACAAGAGATACTCAGGAGGGAGTATAAACAAAAGAAAACACTACATGAGATTAAGGACATCTTTATGGATGCCTTCAGTTTGTAGTCACCAGATGAGTCAAAGCATATCATAGAGAAATTATCAGATATTGTTGACCAGGTGACAAATGAAGACCAAGAGACAAATGAAAAACTTATAGAATGGTCTGAAAGAAAATTCCAGGGAAAACTAAATGAGCAAGTATCAAGTCAAATTGCACTCTCCTAGGTTGAATTGGCAAACCTAATAGACAAAGTGAAAAAGTTACTTGAGAATATATTCTCATTGTACAAAAAGTTGTGTGACTTTTCATACTTCACACAAGAGACAAGCCAAAAGATACTGAGCTTGGAGAGAAATTTAAATATTTCAAGCATATAGCTACCAAATGATCTAGCTCAAAGTGAGAAGCATTTTTCTCAAATGCTTCACACTCAAAAAGAAATAGTTGTATTATCAGAAGATGAGGCCAATATCAAGGAAAAACTGATACAACTCTAGTCCTCCATTACCCCACATTTGGAAATACTCCATAAGGAACAAGTCTATGCAAAAACTATTCTCAAGAAAGATCCCAATCTTTCCACTTCAGATGGACTTATTCATCTTGCTCCAGAGATTGCCATCCAGCACAAGTCACTAGAAATTGCTTTGAACAATTGGGATGCAACTCTCAGGATGATTATGGAGGTAAACAACACATTTGTGGTGAAATATGGTCGTAACCCTTAAAATCATTTGACATAAGTGTCAAAAAGGGGGAGATATATATCTTATTAACAAAGGGGGAGATAATATTATAAGACAAAGGGGGAGATATTATAAGATGAATGAGAGAATGGGGGAAATAAAACCAAGGAAACCAAGGGGAGCATGATATACAGATAATGGCACAAACAACAAAACTCAGGGGGAGTTAAAATAATTTTGAGGTATTTATATTGTAAGTTACACAAATTTTGATTAAAGGTTTTTAAAACCTCTATATATACCAAGCAGATTAGTTAATGTACTGATAAGATCAGTTAATTGTTTTTGTCACTCATGTCAAAGGGGAAGATTGTTAACCTCATTATGGTTTTTGACACTTGAGTGCCAATATAGTTAACCACTTTCTATATTGAAGCCCAGTACACCATGTATGCCAAGCCACAACATGTGCCGAGTCAGGAAAGACTTCAAGTGCCAAGTGATCTTTAGGTGTCGAGAAGCCTCCAGGTGCCAAGTGAAAATTAGGTGCCGAGCAAAGTTCAAGTGTCGAATGAATTTAGGTGCCAAGCATGATACAAGTGCTAAGTGATATTTAAGTGTTGAGTCACAGATGATGTTGAGCAATATAGAAATGCAATAGGAACCGAGTAAGCTAGTTTGTTATTAGTGCCGAGCATCTAAAATTAGCAAGTGCCAAGTAACACAGAATGTACATATGAGTTTGTAACTTCATTGATTCATATGCAAACTGTTTTCATGGCCGACATATGATGAATCTTGAAGGATTAAATGAATGATCAAAAATTTTGTATTTCCTATGCAATCTACATGCAGCCAATAAGAAAAATGGAGAAGGCATGCAACTAACAAGAAAAGTGCAAGGAATGAGCAGGAAGAAAAGATTCAATATGGATCGCAGATCCATACCTAACTCTAAGTCTTTGAATGTCTTTATAAGGAAGACAAAATCTTATTAGAAAGAGAAGTGGATGTACAAGAGTGTGGAAGGAAAACTATTTTAGAGTAAAAAGTATCAGATCTAAAAGGATCAAGATTAGAGAAAGTAGATCAAGTGCCTATATTCAGCAAATGAAGGATTGCAAGCTATCAGGTTTATTGTACCTAATACTCTCTAGCAATTGTATTAGAATGAAAAACCCTATGGTGATAGGTTAGCTTAATAGCTATTTTGTAGATCCTTTAAATAGGTGATTAAATTTTTTAATAGGGTGACACTTCATGTAAAGTGTTTGTAAATCCTTTAACTAGGTCACTATTGATACAATGTAAAGCCTTTAACAGGGTAGACCATCAAAAGTGGTTAAATATTATTACTGTAGTGATTTTGTGGGTATCATCCCCACCCCAATTTTACCTTCTTATTCCTAGAGGGTTTATGGGTTACCAAAATCTTAAGTGTTATGTGGTGATGCTTATGTGTTTTTCATAATTGTCTGATATGTTCATATACATGCAATCTACTTTTAGTAAAAAAAATTTAATGGTTAAAATATAGTACTTCTGATTCACCCCCTCCCTCTCAGAAGCATTCTTCCTATTTGAATATTCCAACAAAAAAATTCTCAAAATGTTCCTTGTAACTAATGGAATCGGATACTAGAAACCCATAATGAGAATGAATCAAGAAAATCGTTTGGAGCTTTAGACTAAAAGTATCCATGGCAATGATGGTAGGATTTGAAACAAAATGATATCCAAGCAAAGAAATATTTTCAACTTTTATTTTTGTTACCAAATCTTATTCCATAATATTTGTGTTCCACCACATGAAGTGTTAATCACCAAGTTATCAAACCATATTCAAAACATACCTCATGTTATATGACCATTAGTTAAAGCATGGAAATAACAATTAATAACTATCATGTGTTGTTTGAAACACTATCTACCAACCATGTTCCATGTTGAGTGAAGACTTTTGACTATTCAAAAAACATGTATTTTCCACCTTCACATGATTGATTTTGCATCAAATAACAAACAAGTCAAAAAAATCCCCCATTTTCCTTGAGGCAAAACATATACATTTCTGCATATACCTTACTAAACAAAGAGAAGTGAATGATTAGATGAGCACATATATAAATAAGCATACCAAATATTAGAAGGATTATGCTCATTTCAATATTTGATAATCAGAAACATGCATTTAAATTTGAACACATTGGATAAGATATATAAAGAAAACATAAATTTAATGGCATATACCTCTACAATGTCATATACCTATAAAGGGTTGTATCAGCTTACTTTTGTAGATCAATGCCAATCAAATGAGGCCACACCCTATGAATCATGTGAAACCTATGCCAATGTTGTAGTGAAATGCAAGGTGAACCAATAAAAAAATGAAATTTCATATGCACCAATGTCAATTCAATGCTATATGAACCATTTGAACCAGGTGAACCAATTAAATGAAATTCCAATATCTCCCCCATTTTGCATCAAGGACAAAAAAATATTGGTTTACTATCAAAAACTACTTTTATGAATCATAGATGTTTGCATATTGGAGTAGAAACCCATACCAGACTCTCCCAATTTGAGAGAATTAGGGAAAAAGAGATTGAGAAATAATTCCCAACCATGCTCAAAATTTTTCAAAACTACCAAGAGCCAAAAGTTTTATAAAAATATTAGCAACAATTCTTTTAGTAGGAACGTATATTAGCTGAAACTCATTATAATTAATTTTGTCATGGAGAAAGTGAAGTTTCACAAAAACATGTTTAGTTATAGAATGTAAAAAAAGATACTTACTTAACTATATGACACTCATATTATCACACAAAATGGTGACATGGTTCAAAACTCGAATGCCTAAATTAGATAACTGATAATCCATCCATATTAACTGAGTACAACATGTTATAGTGAAAAAAAATTTAGACTCACAAGTGGATAATGTAACACATTCCTATTTCTTACTATGCTAGGCAACTAAACGCTCACCAAGAAAAAGGGCAGCACCACTAGTGCTTTTTTTATCTTCATAACCACCCCAATCTATATCTTTATAAGAAAGCAACATGAAATCATCATTTTGTATATACCACAAACCAAAATCAAGAGTTCCTTGAATCTACTTAAATATTCAATTACTAATATTAAGATGGGATAGTTTTGGAGTAGATTGGAACTGAGAAACCATACAAACTACTTGCATTATATTAGGTCTAGATGTTGTGAGGTACAATAGACCACCAATCATGGATATTTATAAATTTTGATTAACTAAAGGTGAGTCATCTTATTTAATCAACTCGTAACCTTTTTCCATAGGTGTACTAATTGGTTTACAATCAATCATGTTAAATTTCTTCAACAGTTCCTTAGAATACTTGGTTTGAGACAAGAATAAACCATGTTCATGTTGTGATACTTGTAGACCAATAAAGAAGGTAAGTTCACCCAAAAGTTACATTTCAAATTTAGATTCCATAATATTAGAGAATTTTTTTTATATATCATCATTTGTGGAACCAAATATAACATCATTCACATAAATCTCCACTACTATAATTTCATCATTTACAACTTTACTATATAAAGTATTGTATGAACTACCATGAGTAAAACCATTTGCAGTAAGATGTTTGTTCGGCTTGGAATACCAATCTCTTGAAGCTTTTTTCAAACCATATAGTGCCTTTTTGAGATGATATACATAATCTGGCTTATCAAAAAAATCAAAATCTTCTGGTTGTTCCATATAGACTTCCTCTTCAAGATAGCCATTTAGGAATTTTTTTTTCACATCCATTTGATACAATGTAAACCTTTTGTAAAGTTAGCATATGTAAACAAAATTATAATAGATTTTATTCTTGCAATTGGTGTGAAGGTGTCACCAAAATTGATAACTTCCTATTGAGCATAACCCTTTCATACAAATCTAGCTTTTTTCCTTACAACCTCACCATATTTATTCAACTTGTTTCAAAACACCCATTTTCATCCTATGAAATTTTTTTTATCAGCGCTAGGAATAAGTTCCCATGTTTTACTTTTCTCAATCTGATTAATTTTATCTTGCATAGCATTCAGCCAAAAAGAATCTATAAGTTCTTCAATTATAGTTTTAGGTTCAAAATCTAATATTAAGTAGAAATATTCTTCAATATGAGCATGTTCATCATTTTTCACTTTTCTTCTAGTTAAAATTAATTCCTCTACATCTCTGATGACGTAAGATTTAGGATGTCTCTTAGCAATAATCCTAGATGCAGTTTTAGTCATTTTCAAACTAGTATTTGTTACTTTAGGTGTTGAACAATTTTCTTGTTCATTTGTATGAGGTGTCTCTGAATCAACACCATCTGATTTTTTATCATCAAATATATTTTCTATTATTTGTAAAGAACCTTCTTCACTATCCTTTACATAATTTCTATTTAAGAAGGAACTTTCATCAAATACCACATTTATGACTTCTATGATTTTGTTTAGCCATTTATTATCACATTTTAAGGATTTATTATGTGTAGAGTACCCTAGAAAGATACCTTCATCAAATATTGAATTGAAACCTTCTAAAGAGTCATTGTCCTTTTTAATAAAACATGTACAACCAAAAATATTAAATTTCTTGTCATGTGTTGTTTTACCATTCCACAATTCATATGAAGCATAAGCAATCATTACTCTTATTTGAGCCCTATTAAAAATATATATAGTTGTGTGAGTTCAAATTCTTTCTAAAATTTATTAGGTAGAGTTTCTTAATTCAAAATTGTTCTTGCCATTTACTTAATAGATCTATTTTTTCTTTCCACAAAGCCATTTTGTTGTGGTCGATGAGCAGTTGAATACTACCTTTTGATGTCACATTTTTCAAAACACTCAATAAATTCTTGAGAGGTGTATTCACCATGTTTATTTGACCTTAAACATTTTAGCTTCTAAAGACTTTAAATCATTCAAAAGCTTCAGACTTGTGTCTCAAAAAAGTTACCCAAACCATTCTCGAATAATCATCTAAAATTAGTATGAAATGTTTTTCACCATTCAAATATAGAGTTTTAGTTGGACCACAAAGATCGGCGTGTACAAGTTCTAGTGATCTTTTTGATAAATATTTTTTCATTTTGAAAGATATTCTTATTTGTTTTCCTTTAACAAATTCTTCACATATACTAGCTAGTTTACTAAAGAGAGGTAATCCTTTAACCTTTCTATACTTGTTGATTCTATCAAGATTATCAAAGTTTTGATGACCCAATAGTTTTAGCCACAATCATTTTTCTTCAACCTAACTTACAAGAGAAGTTTTAATTAATGATGATTCTTGTACTGTACAATCAATCAAATTATAAACATTTATACATGCTTTAAACCACTAGCAATGAATTTATTTTTCATCTTTTATTGAACATCATTTAGCATTAATGGAAATTGAATATTTTCTATCACAAATTTGACTTAAACTTAGAAGAATATGTTTGAAACCTTCTACATAATACACATCATGAATGGGTGTATTTATCCTAAGAACTATTGAGGAATGACATGAGATGTAGGCACTTCAGTTATCCCAAAAACAAATCCTTCATCAAAACTTTCTAAGGTTTTGAGCATTCTTTTACAATCAGTCATATGATGTGAACGACCACTATCCAAAATTCAAGTTGTAGGTTTATGAGAAAATAAATTTATTTTAACAATTATACTTTTCCTTGAAAATGAGGATAAAACTATGGTTATCTCAGATGACTATGATAGGGAATCTTCTTTAGCTAGGGAGACAAAATGAACCCCAGACAACTCTTCTCAAATTTTTACTCCCCTTCCCTAGGATCCACTATGTACCATCCATTCCTACTATGGATTTAAGCTAGTGGGGTGACCCTCATGTGTCTTGGGAACCCTTGTTGGAACCTATTCTAAAAACAAAGGAAGAAACTATTGATTTGGATATTGTTACCTTGCATTTCTAAGAGATGGTCTCTTGTTACAAAAAGTTTTTAAAGTGGCTACCAAGTGGCTTCAATTTCAAATGAAAATTGCTTGTAGGAAGATAAATAAGCTAGAAGTGATTGTAGAGGTAGAGAAGTAATCTATAAATACAATGTTGGGGCACGAGGATGAAGTGTTGTCGGAGGTTGGCTGGGAGCTGTGTGACAAGCTACAAAACTTGGAATAGTGGGAGATATGGGAAAGAATAAAGTTACATTGAGGAGGATAGCAATGAAATTATGAATGCCTTGGTGTCCATCAAATTAGCATAGGATAAACTTGGGGAACAAATAAACAATTTAGTTTTCTTGAATAATTTGGTTAAGGCCAAAATGGAGGAGGACATTATGCGCTTCAATGCCCAGCTAGAGGAGAGACCTGTTAAGAGGAAGCATAAAGAGGAGACTCTAGAAAAGGAATAAGGTAATCAAGAGGCCTCTTAGGGGTTGAGAGTGATAGAAGGACTTTTCATCTCCCTAAGTTGTCCTTATCAGATGAGCTCAAGGAGTTGGAAGGGTAATGGTTGATTTATGCTTTGTTACCTCTAGGTGGTTTGTGTTTGGTCCATATTTTTTATGTGCTAGTTCTAGATGGTTAAATTTTTTGTCTCTTGGGTGGTGGTTTCCAATTTCATTAGGTGCAATAGTCATGGTGTTTGATTATTGGGCTCATCGATGTGGTAGTATGCTACAAGTTCATGGTTTTTTTTTTCTTTCTTTCTTCTCATGTCTTGGTTCATTTATAGGCTTATTTTGGCAGTGGTTTGGTTTTTTTGGATCGTAGCCATCTTAGTATTTTATAGTTTTTTTTATTATAATTCTTAGTTTTTGTTTCTTTTGGTTTTGGTTCTATTTTTTTTGTGTGACTTCCTGTGATCTTATTATGTTGTCTTTAGACTTGATGTTACTTTGACTATTATGGTTTCAGGATATTCTTGCTTTACTTAATTAGAACTTATTGCCAATTCTCAAAGAATTTAAATAATTTTTCTATTTTTGAATGTAAAAGGGTCAATCAAAATTCAAGTACGGGTGTAAATTTGGGGAACGTGTGACATGATAAAGAAATATTATCTTTGTGAAAGGTGAGCATTTTTAATGTAAGATTTTATAGCAATGGCTACATAGATCTAGCTAGGAAAATAATAAATGCATCTTTGCAAGAATTAAGAAATAAAAAAAAAATTGATTGCATTACAATAAGCATTAAACATGCTTGTAGAACTAAACTATTCTAAAGAAAAAATACAAAATATCATGCACAAAATCATCGTTAAAATCACCGCTAAACATAAATTATGGTGAGATCAATTATAATGAGATTTGCACAATAACTGGGAGTTTCCACAAATTATGGAGGCAAAGAATAGTTAGAATTATCTAACTCTAATACCCTCCTTAATTCTAACTAAGGAGAATAGAAGGCTAATGAAAGAAAGGAGATAAGAGGGAAAATCTACAAAACCCCCTTTAAAATCTAAAGAGAGAAATTCTTCTGAGACATAAAAAATATTGAGGATATCTATCAAATAATAACTACCATAGTGTTGAATGAAGAACCTCATTCAAAACCAAGATGAAGATCAAGATCAATCTACATGAGTCACCCCAATGACACTACTCGAACAATGAACATATGACAAACAAAGGAAAAATATATGTCAATCAAATCAAAGATATAATAGACTTTAATCTACATAGCTCCATCAAATAAAGTATAGATGACATATAAAGGAAAAACATCTATCATTCAAGGATGTAGCTAACACATGATTCTATATGAGTGATCCTAACAAAACTACTCAACCATACAACAATAAATTGTTTATTGAAACAAAAAGTGTCAATTGTCAATAAATCTGATCAACTATGGAACCAAGAAAGGATTCTCACCAAGAGGCTATTAGAGTAAATAATTAATTTACTAATTATTTATTCTATTTATGTAAGCTTACTTAGGTAAATGCATTCATTAATTAGTTGTAGCCTAGGAGTTTGTTATAAGGTTTTGACAATATAGGATTTTGTTCTCTCCTAAGTCATACTTATCCTCTCACCTTGTTCGAGGACTTTCCACCTCATGTCGATGTATGCTTAGTTGTCACACTTATCTCCTAGAATCTTCTAGCTTGTTCTAGGAGATTCTTCGAGCTATTTATATTCAGGCTCCCTCATTGTATTTTAACAATAACTTCTTGCATATTGTAAATACATACTTCTTTTGTTGCAATATCTTGTGGTCTCTCATGTCCGTTTAGGGTTTTTCCCTAGCTCTACGCTCTTCTCTTCTTGGCTTCCCTTTGATAGGTTATTGGATGCATGTGATCTTGGGAATTTTTAGAGTTGGATTTTGTCAACTGCAACATGGTATTAGAGCCTTCTTGCTACTGCTTCATTAAAGAATTTTTGAAGCCGTGATTTGAAGTCACAAATTCTAGTTTATTTGTGCATTTTTTCTTCAAACCGGGGGAACAATGAATTTTCAAAGCACCTTCAGCCCAAATGGATGCTGCCATTGGATCCAAAAGGCCATTTGCAGTAAAGATTCATATAAAATTTGTTTTTTTTTGAGACAGAGCTCCGGGAAGAAAATTTTTTTTACTTGCAGGAGGTTCCATATGGATCATATAGATTTTTGAGCGAAAAAAAATAATTAAAAAAATTAAATAAAAATAAATATATATATATAAAGTAGGATGCCACTATCAAGCCATCGTGGGGCCACCACTGTGCCACCCAAATATGGCCCACAGTGGCTATAGCAGGTAGTGCAACATCTCTCTCCACCGTGGCCTAGGCGCCAGTCATTCTGCTGCCTCTGCTAGTGGCCCCTCCTCTATGCCGTTCAACATTGCTCATCTCTGCCAATGTAGAGCTCATTCCTACCACCTCTGCTAGTCTTCATTGCTAGTAGGATCCTCCACCACCTAGGTCACATGGATGCTATGTTAGTGTACATGCAGTGACAACATAGCAATAGTTGGTGCACTCAGTAGGTGACATGTGGCATGAGTTCCGCATGGCATCTTCCATGTGGACTCTGCCACATCAACCTACCAACTCAGCCACTTGCCACATGGCATCCACGTGGGCTGCCATGTGGACTACCATGTGGCATCTATTTTTTCTCTGATGGGCCGCTAGCTGTCAAATTTAAGATAGTGAAATGCTGATGTTGGCACTACATCAGCACCTTCCTGCCTCTCCTTCAAGGTCCTTTTTGACCTACTTACAATTTTTTGGCCATAACTTAAGCATATGGAGGTATTTTTCTGATCTAAAAGAAGTGATAAAAAGCTAGTTCTGAGATGGAGACATTGGTGTAGGTATTTTTTGGTTTTGATGCATTTTTACAACCTATTTTTTTAGTTGAAGTCCAAAGTTATGTTTTTGACTCTGATAAGCTTTTCTTTTGTGTCCTATATCAATTTTTTGAAAATGTTATATTTTTGGAAAGCTAGTTCTATCATCTTTTTAGAAATACTATCATTTCTTTCAGATTATACTCCATACTCTTTCAATCATTGTTTTGGTGTTTTTTCTATATGGTGGATATCTTGAGTGTTTTAGGTCTGAGGATCATTTTCTTAGCATGGTTTCCTTTGTCTTGGGCTATACTATTTTTTTTGTAGCTTGTTTTTAGTTTTTATCATTGTAGCTATCATTTTGAAGCACTTTTATGTACGCACTAAGATAAAGTGCCACTCTTGCATTCTGGGGGTCATGAATATTGTTTTTGAGTCAGTTGTACATACACTATTTTTATAAAGCACCATTGGGGGATGGTTGTTTTCTATTTTAGGCATTCTCCCTTTTTCAAGTGAGTTTCCCTTCCATAACATTAGCCCCATGTAGTGTCATTGTGAGTGTGTCTTTATAGGTGTCTATACCTCTTCCTCTCTCATCGTTCTTGGTTCATCTATAGGATATTTTTTGCCAACCTTCTCAATTTCCTATCATCTCACCTCATCTACATTAAGGGGGGGTTACTCTATTGTTCTAATGCCTCCTTGGTTCAATGGTTGATCCTATATACAAGGTGATTATAGTGGTTGGTTACCTATGCATTTCGGTGAGATGGATCATCTATCATATAGACCTGCTCAGTTCATGCCATCTTCTTCCTTGGTGGTTCTTTAGATCAGTAGTTGCAGTTTTCATTCTGATGGAAAATTTTGTAGCTTCTTTATGCTTTAGTGATGCTCTTAATGATCACTCCTTGTTCTTGTTTTAGGGGACATTCCCCTAGTTGGAGGCTTCTTCAATTCTTCACTAGGTTCTTACCTCTTTTTGGGGGAGGCTTTTTCCCATGTGGTTTTCTCTCTTTCTCCATTTCTAGAGGTTGCATCTTTTGCATTTGTACATGGGTACCTAACATGGCCTTGTTGCTGGGACCCATTTTGCATTTCTTAGTTTTGTGAGCTTAAGGCATTTCCCTAAGTTGCACTTAAGGGGGATGTTAGAGTAAATAATTAATTTACCAATTATTTATTTTATTTACTTAAGCTTACCTAGGTAAATGCATTCATTAATTAGTTGTAGCCTAGGAGTTTGTTATATGTTTTTGACAATATGGGAGTTTGTTCTCTCCTAAGTCATACTTATCCTCTCACCTTGTTTGAGGACTTTCCACCTCATGTGGATGTATGCTTAGTTGTCACACTTATCTCCTAGCATCTTCTAGCTTGTTCTAGGAGATTCTTGGAGCACTTTATATTAGGGCGACCTCATTTTATTTTAATAATAACTTCTTGCATATTGTAAATACATATTTCTTGTGTTGCAATATCTTGTGGTCTCTCATGTCCATTTAGGGTTTTTTCCCTAGCTCCACGCTCTTCTCTCCTTGGCTTCCCTTTGATAGGATATTGCATGCGAGTGATCTTGGGCATCTTCAGAGTTGGATTTCATCAACCCCAACAGAGGCATGATCGATTCACAAAAGGAGTAAATTACTAGAGAGAAAAGAATGGAAAGATTCATGTGATGAGAGAATGGTCTTGACCTATCTATGAATCAAGTCAAACCTTTGATGCCATGATATTTCAATGTAAGCCTCTTCTTGTGGGCATTAGAAGAATTAGTGGCATCTATCCAAAATGATAGAATGACATGAGAAATACAGACACCAAAAATTCCATCTTGGAGAAATTTATCTTCAATATGTGCAAACAAAAAAAAGCATTTCTTTTCTTAGTAGCCTTAGCTTTGATACCATGTAAGATTTTGCAGAAATGGCTAGATAGATCTAGCTAGAAAAATAATACATGCATCTTTGCAAGAATTTAGAAATAAAATAGAGCTGAGAATAAACATATATTCTCATTCCAAGATAAAAAATTTATTGAATTATAGTAAGCATTAAACATGATTTTAAAGAAACTAAACTACCCTAAAGAAAACATACATGCAAAAGAGCATGTACAAAATCATCATTAAAATCCATGCTAAACATAAATTATGGTGAGATCTACAAAATATTTAAATTTTTTCATAATTTATGGATGTAATGAATAGATAGAACTAACTAACTCTAACACACACCCTTAAGATAAACATAGGGAGTAGCTAGAAACCTAGAAACTACTACTAATAGTAAATTTTGGTCCCAACAAAGCCTAATGAGGTACCCAAGAAAAAAAAAATCTCTAAAAAATAGGAGAAATAGAGAAAACCACATGCAGAAAGCCCTACTCCAAAAGGAGATGAAAAGAATTTTGAAAGAACTAGTGAAGGACTGTAGAGGCCTCCAAACTAAGGAAGGTTCAAGAAAATAGGAACAAAAGATGATGATGAAGAACACCACTAAAGCATGAAGTTGAAAACACTACCAAATTGTTGATCTAAAGAGCCTCCACTATATAGAACATGACCACATAGAGAAGAATAAGCCTGAAGATCTAATCAATGAAAGATGGAAGGTATCTTCATGGCCTCTAAAAATAGGAATGAAAGAATGTCTATATGGTAAATGATCCATCTCACATAAATACATAGGTGTCTAGCCATTACAATTACCTACTACACAAGATCAAATACAAAATACATAGATCACTTCATCAAACCAAAAAAGCAATAGAACCAACATAACCTCCCTAAAATTCTAAAAGGAAAGACATGAATACTAAAATAGTATGGAATATCTCATGTAGGAAGAAGAACCAGGAACATCGAGACTGCAAAAGAAGTACAAACATCTATAATGGCATGTGTCATCGATGCATCATGAGGCTAATGTCATGGAAAGAACACTCACTTGACAAAGGAAGATGAAAAATATGGCCAACATGAAAACCCCCCAAGGCACTTTACAATGTAGTGTGAGTACAATAAAATACAAAGATGTGCAAGATCCTAAAATATAATAGAGTGGCACTTTATTTTAGTTTATTTATAAAAACACTACAAAAGGATGTCAACAAAGACAAAAAGATACATAAGGATGATACAAGAGATACTACAACTCATGAAAAATCAGCAAAAGCAACAAAATCGATCTTCGTACATAAAATGACCATGATACAATGTAGAAAATCTAGAAAATACAATGTCTCAAGATATCTCTACTAGAATGAAAAATAAAACATATAAATTTGAATATATAAATAAGAAACCAAACAACATCAAAATTCCAAAAAAAGTGTACCATCATGATAGGCTCAGAATTAGCTTTCTAACGATATCTCTTTTATAAAAAATGGAATCTAGATGAGCAAGTTACAGCTAAAAAACCATAGGCTTGTCAAAAAAGAGCCAAAAGGGAAAAATAAAATACTACCTTAAGACCCTGCCAAAATGCCTCAAGAAGTGTGCCCACCAATACCATAAATTACCTTGGGAAACATGAAAGTTTCAGATCAAAACTATCTTGGGAAGCATTCAAGTTTTGTACTAAAATTACCTTGGGAATTATGTAAGTTCCATACTAAAATACCTTAGGAAGCATGATAGTTTCGTACTAGAAACCATCTCAATTTTTGCATCATAAAATCTAGATTTTTGTACAAGAAATTATCAATATCTATACCAATTTTTTTTATTATTGTACCAAGAAACCTCAACTTCTATGCCAAACATCTTGATTTTCCTATCAAAAATTCATAAAATCATTGCCTCAAAAAATGTGCCCAATGTTGGAGCAATTATTTTTTTCCTTAGATTCCAAATATGTCCAAATTGGAAAAATAATATGAAAAGGGGTTTTTGGGCACTTTGAGCTCAATGGTGAGGTCCTTTTGGGCTCAAAGTGCACCAAAAAAAGGTGACCCCCCTGATCCAATGAAAAAAAATCTGAAATATAAAACCCTCTAAGAGAAAAAAAATAAAAAAAATCTGAAAGCCAAGCCAAACCTCTCATAAATAGAATAGGGGCATGAAGATCTAGAGCTCTGGTGCCATGGTTAAGTTTATGTAAGACCAACCCCATAGCTCCCAAGAATCACCTGCATGCAAACACCTATCACAGATAAAGAAAAGAAAAAGCTATGGAGGCTAGAATTCTTAGATCCATAGATGAGATATTCTTCATGACAAAAAAGGATATTGCTATTACCAAAAGTGAATGAATAAATTACAAAGAGATCAATCCTTATAAAAGGAGATCAAAACCCTAACATGTAAAACCTAAGTTGCATAATAATAATTAATAAAAGAATTTATTATTATATGCCCAAAGTTTAGCTTAAGTAAACTACAAATAATAAATGACTTAATGATCAAAATATAGTCCCGAAAGATGTTGAGGATGTTCTCATTAGCAAAAATGGAAAAAATCCAAAATTAAATTTTTTGATATTTTCTATGTTCTAGTATTTTGCATTTTCGGAGGCCTCTGGAGCATTTTTGGGCTTAGGTGATTCCTAAAAGATAGAGGTATGATTAAGACTTTAAAAAAGAAATGTATAAATTTAGAATATCTTCTAGAAAGTATTATGGTTCATGATTTCAAGCTACGAATAGAAAGTCATGACATCTACAAGTAGACATATTTTTTTAATATAGATTTTTGTAGTTTTTATAGTTGTTAGAGTTTATTGTAGAAGTAATTAGCAGGTGGAATTTTTATTTTCATTTGCAAGGAATAATGATGACCCTTGGGATCCATCAAACTTGTATAAACTCTTTTTATCAAAATCAATGGATCACTTTTTGGCTTGGAGAAAAGCAATCTCTGAAGAAGAAACTGTGAAATTCTTTTTTGAGCATTTTTAGGTTCATTTTGGGAAACCAAGAAGCATTATTTCAGATAGAGATAGTTGGTTTCTTAGTGAATTTTGGTCTTTATTATGGGAAATGATGGACACAAAACTAAGAAAGTGTACTACTTTCCACCCTAAAATAAATGGTCAACTAGAGGTTGTTAATCAAATGATTATTCAAATGTTGTGTATCACTCCAAACATCCTCATACATGGGATGTGAGCCTTCCCTATGTACAACATAGCTATAACAAGGAAATTTATAAATCAACTAGCCATAGCCCATTTGAAGTTTATCTTGGATAGAAAACCTTAACACCAATAAATGTTTTTATTCTTGTTATGCAACCTAAAATGGTACCATGCTTGGATAAGGAGAAGGACAAAGAAATGAAGTTCATTGATACAATTCATTATTTGCAGTAACAAATTCATGAAATTTTGGAGCATACCTATAAGAGGTATAAATAGATCCATGATGAGCATTGAAATCCTCACAAGTTTTAGGTTGGGGATTAGGTATGGTTGCATTTCTAGAATGAACATTTATTATAATATTATAAAGAAAGTTGATGAAAATGCATGATGAGCATTGAATTCCTCTTCTCTATGGTCCCTATAATACTATAAAGAAAGTTGGTGAAAATGCATTTGAACTCAACTTGCTTCCATTTTTTGGTGTTCACCTAGTCTTCAATGTAGATTTCTTGAAGCCATATTTCCCTCCTTTACTAGATATTGTAGATGTTGCTAAAGAAATTAGTCATACAGAGTTGAATCCAAACTCTATTATTCCAGTTCAAAGTTATAAAATTGTGGAGGTTGTCAAATGAAGAATACGAGGAACCAGAAAATCTATTCATACTATGTGGTAAAAGGAGGACAATTTGTTCAATAGGGAAAATGGCTTACATGTGAACAAATCTAGCTTCATTTTCCACATCTAATGCAAAGTGTGGATTAAATAGGGCCCAATTCATCTCAAGGAGGAAGGAATCATAAAAAAATAGTCCAAGAAGATGTTTTGGATGATGTCATAAGACAAAATAGGAAAAATCTGGAATTAATTTTTTCAATATTTTCTATGTTTTTCTATTTTGCATTTTCAAAGGTCTCTGCAGCATTTTTAGGATTCAACAATGCAAAGGAGTCATAACTACACTTATTGTTTTATAAAATAAATGTAGAACTTTAAAAGATCTTTGCAAAAAAGTTATCGGTCCATGATTTCGAGCTACGAGTAGAAAGTTATGACTTCTATAAGTAGATTTTTTTTTAATATAGACTTTTGTAGTTTTTATAGTTGTTAGAGTTTATTTTGAAATTAATTGCTTGGTGGACTTTTTATTTTTATTCCCAAGGAATAATGGTGACCCTTGCGATCCATAAAACTTGTAAAAACTCATTATTTTTGAAATGAATGGATCACTTTTTGTCTTGTAGGAACATTTATTGTTGCATTTTAATTGCTTTCAATTTAGTCACAATACTACAGGTTGTACACTAGGTATTGTAATCTATTTTCCTAATTTAGATCAGTTAATAATTAAAACAATATGATTTAATTAATAAGAAAGAAATTTATTACTCTAACATTACATGTGCCACTTGGGGGCTTAGTCTAGCATTGATTGCTAGCACAACAAATTGGGCAAGGGATATTTGATAGAACTCATTTTTAAGTCTATATCCTAGAATCTTTACCTATGTGATTTCTTTTGTCTTTGGTAATAGTTTTTTTACTTTTCTTCTATTTGTGTTTCATGCCCTATGTTTTGTAAGGCTTCACCACCTAAAGTATATCCTTGGTTTCTTCTACTTATTTAGGCCTCACTATATATCTCCTAGATCAGGGGAATGGCCCCATAGGTTCCATGTGGTTGGATAAATAATCTCTTTATATAAAGGTATTATTCATAGGCACATGGATGGAATAGGGATTTGATCCTTTCAATATTTGTACTTTGAAGAGTACATATTGTAAGTTGTATCATGTAAGATGTAACAATATATTTATTTTTGTCAATTATACTTGTTAATTGATTTTGAGGTATATAGCATATTGATGAAATTTATGATGTAATTTCAAGAAGTTTAAAAGGTAGGGTAGTACTAGAGAAAATGAATCAGTTATAATTTGGAATTATTGGGGATATTAAATTTAGAAATGTGCATCAATTTCTCTAAAGATTAAATAGAATTTATTTGAATGCTATATTTATTATTAATTAAATGGAATGAATGTAATCAATGATTAGTTTTGCTCAAAATATCACAAGATTGATAAATGAGTTAAATTTTGTTAGGTCTTGGTTTATTGTTAGAAAGGAAGCAGTAATAAATTAGGAATATTTACTCGGTGCATCAAAGTGAATGTATACTAGGAGTTTATTATGAGGTGCATATTTTATAAGGGTTAAGTGCACCAAGTTGTGGTGCCAAAAAGGTGACACATATTTTTTTTTCCAATTTTCAATAGTGCGTACACACTATAGCATGCATGTGGTATGGCTTGGGTAACCCAAGCCATAGCGCGTACACGCTTTGTAAAAAGCCAAATATTATAAATGGGCTACATACCCATAGCCCATTCATTTCTTCCCTATTTTCTAGTCTTCCCTCCTCATAGTGCATACATAGATTGAGAGAATATGACATTTTCACCACCCACCTTGCCAATATACCTCCTCGCCATCCAAGATCGAGATCATGAGCACGCCGTATGTTATCTACCTTTCTTATTACATTGTTTGATATGTTTTTTATATTGTTTTGTAGGTTTTTTTCAATTTTTTAAAAATTTGTTTATTTATTTAGATTTCAATTGATTTCTTATCAAGAAATGTCAATAATGAACTAGAAAATCCCCAAGAAGGTTAAAACCAAAACACTCAACAAGATCAAAACCAAAACCCTCCACAAGAACAACAAATTCTGCAACCTGAACCAATTGTAAGACCTCCTTCTGGCACAAAAGAAAATATAATGAATGAAATAGAAAGAGGAAAAATTGAGTTAGAAGGACTCATTGGTCAGTTGAAAGAATGTGGACAAACCAATCCAATGAGTACTCAATTGGCATCATCCCTCGAATCCATTAAGACCCACATAGCTTCTGTTAGTGGTTAGTTAGATGTTTGGCAGGTTAAGAGGGATGAACAAAAAAGATATTATGAAAATAAATTATCATATCAATATGTTAAGAAAAAATATATACCAAAAGGTAGAGTATGTGCATTATTGAGAAAATCTAGTGCACAAGATACTATTAGAGAGGGTATTAAACGGTTCTCCATCCATTGGTGCATACACGATGCTATTAGAAACAATTTTTGGGATAGATGGTGGATGGTTTTTGATGCCCCTTGCAATAATCATGAGGTCCCCATGTATTTCTTAAGGAAATTGTATTGTGATTTTGTCCTTGCGATCCCCAATTATTTTGATATATTAGAATCTTAGGGTAGAGTTGGGAGGTCATCATTTGAGAGGCTAGGGGCACGTCATGACCCTAATGTAGTTAGGGCACTTGTGGTCAAGCCACAGAGTTAGCATGTGACTATTCCTTCAGTTGTGAAGGAACATGTAGAGGCTAGTCCTCTAGGGACTATTAATTCTTTGATGCAGACCCTCATTCATTTCATGAGTCCATTAGTTGAGGGGGGGCCTTTTGTGCATCATAGTCACATGTGCACATCATGCAGATCTTTATGAACATTTGACAGTCATGTTGGAGATGGTGCAGATGATGGGCTCCTCACTGATTAGTTCTTGAATAAGACATTTGGCATTGACACATAGGTAAATTACAATTATAATAAACTAATTTGATCACATTTCATATGTATAGTGAATGACTAATTAATTAGCATCTATTAACATTGTTCAAAATTTAGGGTCAGAGTGTTGGTGGCCTTAGTAGCGATCCCTCAACCCCATTTTTTGTCCTCTCAATGAGTCCAAAGTTATGTATCAATTTAATCATTTAAATTAATACATATATTATTAAGTAATCATATTAAGGATTGACAAAAAAAATTATGCATGTGCATCAACTCTATATAGGACCATCGACATTCACTATGTACTGGGAGCCTAGACATGATATGAGCTTCGTAGAGGTACATTTGTTTCATGTTACATGTAATGTGTATTTTATGACATGCAACTCTTGACATCAGAGACTCCTCATCTCCAACAATCTGTCAATCATGGAGTGGCTATAGCTATAGCTAGTTTAGAGCCATTGACTAAGGTATGAAAGAATTTTCTTGGTTTTAGTTGTTGTTTATAATAGTTAGTATCAAAATTTATAATTTTATTTATGAGTGATCATATTGATCGGATTGTTCTAGGGTCTTGTTACACCTAATCATCCATGAGCCTTCGAGGTGGACTTGCAAAGTGACTATTTGATGGTAGTAAGAAAATAATTAAATTTGTGTGTACATATATTCGATATCAATGTATAATAATTATTGATTTATATCTACTTTGTTTGTATCAGCCCGAGTTAGAGAAGAGTCTCAACAAGAGGATGAGTGAGCATGGGAGGAAGACCCCATCATCGCCACTATCTCCCTCCACATGATGATTGAAGACCTCTAGAGATTTGTTTCCTTCCCCTCGTGAGAAGGAGAAGATATAGTTAATAGACATGTACATGTATAGGCATCAGTGGACATGTATGTTGGATTTTATATCAGTGGATATATTCGATATACATTTGATGTATATATGACATTTTATATTTGATGTATTACATTAATTTGATGCATGCCATTATTAGACTTATACATTATTAGTTAATATATGATATTTTTGTTCATGTATGACATTAAATTCAATACGTAATCAGTTTGAAACATTGATAGAATATTGATTAACAATAAAATTTATCACTATTTAAGCATAAGTTTATCATTTCCAATATTTGATCATCATATGATTTATGATCTTGTTCATGTTTAAAAATTTCCTTCTCTGTCATTTGTTTATCAAGCTTAATCCAATACCTAATTAGTTTGAATTTTTGATACAATATTGATCAGCAATAAACTTTATCAGTGTTAAAGCCAAAAATTTATCATTTCCAATTTATGTCATTTTCATATTGATTTATGATCTTCTTGTTCATGTTTAAAGCATGCATTCTATGTTATGCATCTAAACATTTATCATAAATTATCATTACAAACATATAACAAATGTAAAACTGAGAACAATAAATTACATTAGTTCCAAGGTTTAGTTATGATGTAGAGCCTAATAGGATTCTCAAGGTCTCATTAATTCCATATGTTAGATTTTCCATCATAGAATACCAATTGTAATGGGCACTCACATGTATTCCAATGCATATATTTCATTATATGCACAATTGGTCAATGTTGTACCTTATAGAAGATAGAATTTTATAGGTAGAATTACTCAATCTTGTACTACACTAGATAAGATATTCTCTATTATGCATAATGCTTAGCTCTGGCATTGTTTATAAGAGTGTTTCAAGGTTGGGAACCACTCCAACATCCTTTTCATATTTTAGAGGTAATCTCATTGTGGCAAAGGCTTATGCAAGGGAATGAGCCTTGTGATTTTGGCATTTACACAGAAGCAAAACTTGCTTCTTCAACTCCTTACACTCAACTCTTTATTGAAGTTAATCTTATAGTACTGAGAATAGTTGCTACAAATTCCTAGGAGCTAAGGGACCCTAAACCTATGTTACATTTTTTGGAGACATAGGAGAAGTTACTACATGCTTTAGTACTTCATAACATTTTGGATCATATAATGACGCCCAAATTAATAATAACAATAGATACTTGGGATCCTCACAGGGAGACTATGGCAATACATGCATGGTTACATCCTTGGCTTCCCTTTTTGGGCCAGCATATGGAGCCTTTTATATCCAAACATTCGTTATAAGTTGGGGAATGTACATGTAGGTTTCTTATGGCTCATTAAGTGCATCACTTCTTGAGGTTTTACTTCAACCCAAGATCGTGTCATCTTTCTCATATTTTTCCTTATTTATGAGTTGGGGATGGGAGTATCAATAATGTCATGAAGTCCAAAAGTATCCCCAATAAACTTTTAACTAGGTTGGTCTCATTTAATGGCTATCAATCAATAATTGGAAGCTTGACATGAATCCATTAACCAATCCAAATGAATTTGACCAACTAACTATATATAAGTAACACTTTCTTATGATTATAAAATGATTAAAATTACATACAAGTATTTTTTTTAGTTTTATTCTATTTAGTATTGATACTAAATTTTTGTACATTATTGCCAGTGAAACAAATAATAAAGCAATAAATTCAACAATATGTGATTTCTAAAACAACTTCTTAGGATGAAACATTAAAGAAAATAATTCCTTGTTGTTAACAAACTAATATAGACAATTTATATGGTAGGTCTAGTCATTAATAGTTTTTCATCATTTTTTAAAGAATTGTAAAGTATTTATATGTGTTGCCAAATGGTAATAATTACCTTTGAAAAAGTTAACCACAATTCAAATGTGCTACAAAATCAATAGAAACAAATGAAATCAATTTTGAACTACTTAAAGGCAAGACATAGAAATTTAACTTGTAATTCCCTATCTAAATGCAAAGAGCTATTATCCTTGATTCATTATGTATTGGCATATCAAAATATTATCCTAGAAACAACAATATGATCCATCCCATAGAAACTTGTGGACTCAGACTTTTTGCAATTCAGGAGGAGAAGAACTTTGAAGAGGAATACTTTTATGGCATCATGTTGAGACAATTATGATGCAACTAGTTCCTAGTTCTTTGAATCTAGACTATCTTGGCATTTCACCTATGCTAAATACAACCCACTTTTAGCCCTAATGTGAGTGGAAAAGATGACATCACATTTTTTAATGAGAATTCGAAAAACATGCTCCCACAAAATTTGTCAACTTCCACCCCAAAATTGGATGAATATTTTTAATGCTACACTTATGTTGATCCTGGCACTTTGAAAAATAGGGTGTACATAATAGCATTCTCAAGATTTCATGAAACATTAATGAAGCAAAGATGTAACTACTACAAATGTTTAAAAAGTTGTTCATTAGACTCACTACTATTGCCTTGAATATTTTCCTTTGATCTCATTCCTTTGTAATGTCCTTACCTTATGCATTGATTATCATTAATGTTGTCTCTATAGTGATGCAAAAAAGTGATGCATTGATTATTCCTTTGTAAACCTTCATAATGATGCAAAAGAGAGATCTCTATTATTCCTTTGATAGTTTTGACATAATCCTATAAACTAATGGTAGATTAGAATATGTGCCATATTAAGCCTGCCTCTAATAAACCCTTAAGATTGTGAGTTATGATGAGGAGGAAAAGTTATGAGCCCTTTATAATCTTATCCTTCTACACATCACACAATGTTTTCTCCATGATATTTTCAATATGGGGGAGATAAGTAGAAACTTATGAACTCTTGTAAACCCCTTAATGTGTCATTATCTTTGTCAAGGATGTTTCAATTTGGCATGCCCAAGAACATTCAAGTGCTCAATAGGATGGGAAGAGGTTGGGGCCAGTTTTTACCTAGCCACCCAAAGCTAATGAAATTGATAGTTCGATCCCATGAGGAAAGGTGAGAGAGATTTGGTAGTTGGCAACTTTGTACTGGCCAACACTACAAGTTTCAACATCACCCAAGATGACATCACAAAATCAAAATGAAGTAAGATCTCAAAAAAAAGAGAGAGATGTTATTGTAGGTCTCCATAACACAGTCCTATAGAAACTAGAATCAGATCCATACCTCACACAAGCTTTGAGATATGCCCTATCAAAGATTGCTACCTTATGGCATTTAGTGACCCTTAGGAACATTTCACTTCGGCATGCTCGAGAATGTTTGAGCACTGACCAAGATGGGACAAGGTTGGTGATAGGGTTTACCTAGCCACCCGAAGCTAACAAAGAAGATAGTTTGATCTCACGACGAAAGGTGAGAGAGATTTGGTAGTTGGAAACTTTGTACTAGCCAACACTACAAGTTTTAGCATCACCTGAGATGGCATCACAAAATCAAAATGGAGTATGATCTACAAAAAGAGAGAGAGGTTATTGTAAGTCTCTACAACATATTCCTATAGGAACTAGAATTGCATCCATATCTTGTACGAGCTCTGAGATATGCCTTGTCAAAGATCGTAGCCCTATGGCATTTAGTAACCCTTAGGGACATTCTAGTTCTGTATGCTCGAGAATGTTTGAGTGCTAAATGGGATAGGATGAGGTTGGGGATAGGGTTTACCAAACCACCTAGAGCTAATGGAGAAGACAATTTGATCCCATGATGAAAGGTGAGAGAGATTTGGTAGTTGGTAACTTTGTACTAGCCAACACTACAAGTTTTAGCATCACCCAAGATGGAATTTCAAAATCAAAATGGAGTATGATATCTAAAGAGAGAGAGATTTTATTGTAGGTCTCTATAACATGGTCTTATAGGAACTAGAATCATATCCATAGCTTGTACGAGCTCCAAGATATGCCCCGTCAAAGATCGTAGCCCTATGGCATTTAGTAACCCTTAGGGACATTTCGGTTTGGCATGCACAAGAATGTTTGAGCACTGAATAGGATGGGATGAGGTTGGGGATAGAGTTTACCTAGCCACTTAGAGCTAACAGAGCAGATAGTTTGATCCCACCACAAAATTTGAGAGAAATTTGGTAGTTGGCAACTTTGTACTGGCCAATACTACAAGTTTCAACATCACCCGAGATGGCATTGCAAAATCAAAATGGAGTATGATCTCTAAAAAGAGAGAGATGTTATTTTAGGTCTATGGTAGTTAGTGATCCAAATCTAACAAAGTAGATAGTTCGATCCCACGACCCTTTTTCCACTAAGTTGCAAATTTGAACAACTTTTACAACTTTCAACAATGCAACTTTGCACAAAAAGTGCAATTTTTACATTTTTCATTTGATTCAAATTCTATGACTTGAAAAAGGTTTGAAAATAGTAAAATAACTTATTTCCAAATGCTTATCCCTTCACCAATTTTCAAATTCCTACAAAGTTGTCAGCCATTTTGCAATTTTGCTTTGACAACTTTTGCAATTTTTTGCAATTTTTGACATCTTAACTCCTAGAAGCATAAAATTTAACCTAATGACCCTAAGGACCTTTATAACCTTCTAAGAAACATAAAAAAAAAAAAAAAATTCCTTGAAAATCACTTACATTGCTCATTTTTATGCCTAAAAAGTGGCTCATAGTGTAATAGTAGAGACTTGGTCCAAAACAACCATACCTCATCTTTTGATATGTTATAGAGGAGTGAAATGGGTATCCTAATCTTCAATTTATTTTCTTGATGTTATGAAAAAATGTGAAGAAAAATGCAAGAGGATAATATTTTATGCAAGAGGACAACATTATATGCATTTTTTCTCTTTATACATCATCACAAATGGAAGAAATGAAGAAGGAGCCTAATGTTCAAGTATAATAATCTATCTTTTGTTAGCTAGTGTTTTTCATGAGTTTGAGTATAATAATCTATCTTTTTTTATAATTGAGTTCAATATTTTAGTGTTCTTATTGATTAGTGTTGAAAATGATTTGGGATTTAAGTTAGTGATGATATGAAGGCTCTAAATGGTATTCATGCTTCTTGTTTCTATTTGGTGTAGGGGCATGAAGTAGAAACACAAAACTACAAGGTACACCCAAGAATTATGATGTACGGCCCTCCATTTTCACCTTAAGTAGGCTAACTCAACTCGAGGATTCAACAATAAACTTGGAATCAACTCAAGGAATTAGTCCTACTCAAAGGTCAAACAAAGTTCTCTGAATTTTTAAATCACTTCCACAACCATACCAATCAAGTTCACCTTCGCACTTCCTTATTCCAATCTCTCATTTCACTAACTCCATCCTAGGCCACCTAGTGTACCTAGTGCCTCCAACACACCAAAACTCAATTCTGACCTCAACCCTTGATCCTAACACCTTAGACCATCTTAAAATAATAAATTTGTCATGTTCCAACTCCCCATTCATTCCTATCAACTTATCTTTCACCATTCTTCAACTATGGCCTTCTAGGCCTGTCTAGTAGCCTGCCAACACTGAAATTAGCATTTCATTCCCAAGATTCTCAAACAACCTATGAATTTTTTCACACTTTTGAATACCCTTTTCAGAGATATTAAATTCATACTAGTCTCAATTTCTAGCCTTTAGACTGGTGTAGACTTCCTTCACAACTTACCCTTCAATTAGGCCTAAGTAGCCCTTGCTCAAAGAAGGAAATTTTGTATTCCTTTACTTCCATGACTCCAAAACCAAAAATAGTCTTAGTAAATGTATTAAATACAAGGATTTTCAAGTTTTTTAAAGCATCCATGCATATCTATGCACACTTCCACCAAACCCTCATTTCTTGGGCTACAAATCAAGGGTTTTAGAAAATTTTTGGTGCTAAGCACCTAATCTTCTTTATCTTCTTGATGCAATAAGACATAGGGATATATCTAATGATCTCCCTATGACTATCCACCTTTTTAATGGACACAAGACCCCATGATGCAATTATAAGCCTTGGGCATCAATTGGTCCAATAAGTGGATTTTTGGTTATTTCTATATTTTCTAGGCATGTCAAGCTGTTTAGAAAATTAATAAGGTCCCTAGGAGTTTTTAGAGTCCATTTGGAAAAATATTTGCAATAAAACTTGTCTTAGCGCAAAAATTGCAAAATTGCAAAAAAGTTGCTTAGCAACTTTTGCAATTTTCTTGACAACTTTTCAAAATACAACTTCCAATGGATAAAACTGACCAAGAATTGGTTAAATCAATTGTAAATAGCCTATATAGGCTCTAAGAATTCAAAGAGGAAAATATATAGAGGTTTCAATTGTATTTTCTTTTAAGAACCAATAAAATTCCTATTGTTCCAACACTTTTCTCTAATTTTTTAGGTGTTGTATGGAATCCACTGATTGGAGGATGAATCTTCTACACTAAAAAGTTTGAGTTACCTAAGGTTTTGGCTTTGATTTGAAGAATTTATCATTTGTTTGGCAAAATTTATCAAATTTTTTTCCTTGCTGCTCTATGAAACCCTTTTTTTGAGGGTTTGGACAATAAAATGCCACTAACTTGAGATTCCACGAGTGGATTTCTCTCTTCTTTGGTATGGAGCAAGTTAGGGTTGTATATTATCTAATTTTTGTAGTTTTGGAGTAGGAGGAAAAGTTTTTGAATTTTGGAAGGAAGCCCTAGGTCAAATATCTACATGTATTTGACCTTGTTTTGGAGAGATTAGAGTGGGTAGAATAATGGAAAGAGTTTGAGGACTGGGTGTCAAAATAAAGTACCCTTTTTTGAGCTTGAAGAATAGCTTGGAAATGGAGATTTGATTTCATGCACCCATTCTTGACCATTTTCCTTGAAAACCAAGCCTAAAGTGGCTAATTAAGCTCGAACTCTTGGTGCTAGTTGGGATATGCTAAAGTGGAGTTGGTCTCTAAAACTTTGGAGTTTGTTAGAGCTTGGAAAAGGGTACTTGAACAAGAATTTTATTCCCCAAGTCCTTTGATGAGTTTTAGAGTTATTGGTAAAAATCATTTTTAAGAGACCTAATAGGCTACTAGGTCTAAAATTTCAAGTTGAGTTGTGGGTTGTTGGGAGTACAACCAATGGTTGGTTTGCCTTATTTGTGTTGAGACTAAGTTGTCCCAAGCCCTTGCTAGTGGTGGAAAAGCCTAGAACAACAAAATCCTCATTTTTCCCATTTCAAAGGAGGTTTTCATATTTTCTTGAGTTGGGTGCATATTGTTTTGAGTCTTACTTGTGGAAGGCGAGTCTAGAAACCCTTTTCAGTGGTTGTTAGGAGGAGTATGCACTTGAGGAAGTAGACCAAATCTTTTTCTCAATCCTTGTGAGAACATTGAAGGTTGTGTAGGCATTAAGCTTGATTCTTGCTTCCATTGTGTCATCTCTGCATCAAATTACCCTATCAAACCTCACTTTTGTTGCAGAGGTGGCAAGGGAATATGGTGGAGCCAAGGTCCAAATACAAACTCAATCAAATGCACAATTGAATCTAGCGACCAAAAGTGCTTTCAATAAATGAAATGGTAAGTTATCCACCAACAAGTCTTATGATGTGATTTGATAGCCCTAAAATATGAAATCCAAGGTACTTGAATAGGTTTTAGACTTTCTTCAATAGGTTACACACCAAAACTTCAATATTCCTCAAACTAGGCCTAATAGCATGCTTTGTAGCCCTACAATAGCACTCACAAGGATTTTTCTTCAAAAATTTTTCAAAACACTAGGAAAATAAAATATATATTTGAGTACCCGTTATGGAGTACCTTAACATACCAAAAGGATAGGGTAGGTTTCTTTGGAAGGTATATGGCTATTTTCACTATTTCTCAAATTTTAAGGCCTAATTCTCACGCATTTACAAAAGAAGTGCGAACCATTGAAACTCACAGGTTCTAAATCATTTCATAGTGTCATAAATAGGTTCAAATCAAAGTAATATGAAGTCATCTTGACTGCAAGAAGTTTCTAGGTACCAAAGCCCCAAATTGTGCCCTCGAAACCCTTAAATTTAGGGCGTCCTCAATGTTATGCTTCCCAAAGTTTCTTGCAAAAAATAAAGCTTGGAACACCTTGCATACAACATGTCTATAAAAAAATCCATCATAAAATAGTGCCCTTGTTTGGCCAAAACTCTCTAATCTTCAGCCTATCCTCCAAATTCACTTAGTTTCTTAGTCTTCTTTATGGTGATTAGCACATAAATTAATAAAACTTGCATTTCAAAGATTAATAAGATACTGTACATGTTAAATTTATATTATGTATGTCAATAAGATGGCATTCTATGAGAATCAAAGTGCTACATTCATAGTGTGAAATCTACACAAAATTGTCTTAAAATCAGATTTTCCAAAGATTGAATAGTACCAAAATGATTAACAGTGACTGTAGTAGGGTTTTTAGAACATGAAATAATTCAAAGAGATGAAATATTAATTATCACAACATTGTACAAGGCAATCCAATCAATAAGAAATTTGAATCATACCAAAAAAAACCCTTTAACTTTGCGAGAGATCAGATTTTTTATTCAATTTGTTGTAGCCATCTGTACCATGGGTTCTCTTCCCATACAATGGATTTGTGAAATATTTAATAAAATCCTATCAACTACCCCAACCAATCCAAATATGTTGGATGGTTTAATTTGGCTTAAAACAATAAAGAAACTAATTCCCTCCTAAATGTCCATGACCATTACAATTTGAAAATTCAAATTTATAACTTTGTAAGTTTTGAATTTTTGAAATTTCTAAGTGATGAAACTTTACCAACTAATTTAAATAGACTTATTAACCTATTAAAAAGACTAGTTTATCCTATTTGAAATTTGTAACACTTAATTCTATCCTAGACTCCAATTTTAGTCCAATGCTTGTTAGGCCCTTTTGTACTTATTGCAAAGTTATTACATAGATTAACCTTATAGGTCATTATAGGCTCCAAAATATTCCAATTGATGTCATTGGACATCTTCATGTTCATCGATGCCTTCTTGATCTCCAAAGGTTTATTGAACTCCTTATGTACTCTAGGTGCCTCTGTACCAACTTGCACCATTTTGGCCTCAGTTTTCCCATTCTTGGCAATGTATTACAAATTCAACAATTTCATGCTTCCCTTTCATGCTTCGGGTTATTGATTAAACATAATATTTATATCTTTTATTGTGATAGGCATTATCCAACCTTGTTTATGTTTAATCTTTGTAACATGTACAAATGAGATAACATTTCTATAATTGAGAGTATGTTAAGTATGCAAAGGATGTGCAAAGGAAATATATTGTATGCAACTTTTTGTTTCTTTAACATTTCTTATTCAAAATAACATCCTAAGGACCCTAGGACCTAAATTATCCTTATTTAAGGTATTTCTATCTATTTCCCTAAATACTAAATGCCCTATAGGTCTTCAAGTCTCAAGGTTTATAGAAACACCAATGAGTCTCAAGTGTTTACAAATGGGCTGATATCAACTTGAAACTAGTCCTAATATTATAAAACATTATAACCTCCATCTGAGAAGTTTCCAATACCTATGTGTGTTCTTCATATATTTTTGAAGTGAAGCCCAACTTCAAAATTCTACTAATCAGTGCGTTCATGTGATCTCCATGCATTCTACATTTTCAGGAAAAATAAGTCAAATGCATACTCAAGTTTAGTTTAAAAGAAAAAATAATATTTTGGAGTTTACATACCAAAGGTTCATCATTTGAACTCCTTGCACCTGTATTCGATGATATATCTATTTGGTCCTGATATATTATAGTTTTCACTTAGCTCCCTTAGACTTTCTTCCACTTACAATTGTAGGTGTGTTTGTAGATGCAACTTGTTTACTCTTTTTGCTTTGTCCTCCTTCAATTACAAACCAATACTACAATCACATTAAATGCTGGAAAAAAATCATGAAATATAGTAAAATTTGTTAACATAGGAACCATTTTATGGAAGAGTAAATTGATTGTTCGTATACTTTTAATTCTTGTCAAATCCATCAATAAACATTTTATATCCTAAAATATCAAAATTTCCATTTTTTTTTAGTACACCAAAATAATCTTTTGGTTCTCTCAACTTATACATTAATTGATCAACATTATCCTTAGAGAGAAATATATCTGTAACCGCCGCATTATCATCAGATTGAGACCTATTTTCCTTCTTATTTTTTGATGATTGTGATCCCTTGCAATCCCAGGCATAAGATGATTAACACACAATGGTACTTGAACAAAAAGCACTAATAAACATTGAGGATGTGAATTGATAATACCATTTTACAGATGATTTTGGTGTCTCACCCTTTATCACTGGTGCTTCAACTTTATTAGCCTTCTTCTTTAGTGACCTGCAAATGAAGAATTAGCACAGTAAAAAATATAAGATAAGATTAATCCACTAAAATTAGAGAATGAAAAAAATTGAATCTAGCTTGTCATTAAGAATTGTCCATTTGTGCAAATCCTTGCTTTCTGAGTTGTATGATAACCCTTGCTTGACAAGTATTGGAAACTTCTCCCATTGTATCCTTGCTTTCACTAGTTTGAAGTTTCTGGTTACATGCACACAATCATGAATTTACATTAAAAAGCATTCAAATTCTAAAAATTTTCATGTTATTTCATTACATTTTGATCTAAACAACAAATTCTAAAATTTTACTTATTCAAATGACTAATCTAAAAATGGGTCCTATTAAAGAATCTAATATAAATTCAAATAATGTATCTAGATTCTAAACAAATCAAAACATAAAATCTGTGATTTAAACTTATCTTATCACTTATACATAATAACAATACCCACCTTGTCATGTGGATAGTCTTGGGGGAGAGGTTGCAACATTGTATTTGGATCCAACTGATCACTCTTTCTCTCTCTCCCTCTCTCCCTATTCAATCTAATGAGCCAACTGGATCTGCTCTACATTTTAATGTCTCAAGTATTGCCTTGTGGTTTGACTCATAAACTTTCTAAAGAATCTTATTATGTGGTTTTCCACCATATTTTATCAAGTGGACATTTGATGCGAAGACAATGTTTGAATAATGAAGAATCTTCCTCTTTGTTTGCCAATTCTTGAATAACCACAAGTTAGGGTTCTTCATAGAATATCATCTAAGCTATGTGCCAATTATAACCACTGCACCAACATGGTACTCTAAACCTTTACCATCTATAACTGAGGGATCCAATTTTTGTTTGGCTTGGACATAATGATAGAAATAATAATCTGTCCCTTCTTCATTGTCTTCAGGTGCAATAACAACAAAAACATGGCCTGCAATGAAAAGTGTACAAAATGCAATCATTAATTCAAAAAATACTTAGGTAAAAATTATAAATTTACATATCAAAATTAAAAAGATATATAAATATATATATTACCAAGTTGCCCTAGATTAGACAAGCAGTCAAAGTTAATAGAAGAATCCATCTCTACCATTTCAAGTTCTTGTGGGGGACAATAGGTGTCAATTGGGTCCAAAACCCGTATATCCCATTTGTCCACCCATTTAGTTGACTCACAGTGATCCCAATTTTTCTCAGCACATGATGGACAATAGCATGCCATTTTTCATGTGTGAATACTCCATGAACCTACATCATAGCTTCTAAAAGAGTGCAATTCACTTGACCCTATTAGTGTGCAACAATCCTTATATGGTGCAATGTTAGTATTATCTATCAACCAAAAAAATCTATGAACCGTAGACTCACCTTCCTTAGCTGGACCCATTGTAGCATTACACCACTAGACGATGGATATTGCATCTATCAATATTACTCCATCTTTGTACTTTAGTTCTTGATGAGCTAAGGCTCTTTTGATGCATGCACTTGCACCATCATGCTCTCCCTTTCCATGACCAACCTTTGTGAAATTCCACATATATTGAATTCTACACAACTTGTGCATCCTGCTCAACTAATAGAAAAACCATGCTCAAATAATGTGCTAATGATATGTTATGCCCCTGTTACCCAAATCTCCATAAAATAGTTGAGAACAACCATGTATGAACTCTATAGAATTTGATCAATCATCGCTTATGTAAAAGGGGTACTCCCTCAAAATCTTCCTGTCATCCTCTGTACTTGTAGGTGAATGGATGAATGTTATGTGAAAAAATATGGAGACCTGTTGAGAAGTATAATACTTTTCTTGCACCTCATTTTGTGGTTGCAGTGTGTAGTTCTCTATGAAATCTACAACAGAAACAATGGTATCCAGTGGAAACATATGCTTGCACAACTTGAATTGCAAATCCATCCATCGAGCTCTATGTTTATGCCTTGCATACTCATGAATAATCTTTTCATGAAAAATATTCATGAACTCATACACTAGAATCTTTTCAATGACTAAATCAAATCTTTTACCCTATTTCCCATCTTTTAGAGCATATGTCACTATCTTAAATTTTTCGTAAGCTACTATTTCATTTCCAATTGCATGTGTACTATGTCAAAACACATCTCTTCCTATCCCACCATCCCCCATCCCCTACTCTCTCTCTCTCTCTCTCCTCTCCCATCCCCTACTCTCTCTTAGTCTCTCTCTCCTCTCCCATCCCCTACTCTCTCTTGCTCTCCCTCTCCTATTCCCTCTCCCATCACCTACTCTCTCTCACTCTCCCTCTCGTACTCCCTCTCCCATCTCCTACTCTCTCTCTCCCATCACCTACTCTCTCACTCTCTATCATCTCCCATCCTCTACTCTCTCTACTCAGCCATCCCCTACTCTCTATGTCTCACATACTCCCATCCCCCCCCCCCCCTCTCTCTCTCTCTCTCTCTCTCTCTCTCTCTCTCTCTCTCTCTCTCTCTCCCACCACCTACTCTCTCTCACCCTCTCTCCTCTTCCATCCCCTACTCTCTAGATCTCTCACACACACTCCCATCCCCCCTCTCTCTCTCTCCCTGTCCCACTCCCTCTCCTACTGCCTACAATCTCTCTCTCACAAACTCTCTCTCTCCCTCTCTACTCTCTCTCTCCCATCCCCCTACTCTCTTTCACACTCTTTCCCATCCCCTACTCTCATTCTCTCTCTCCCATCCCATTCTCTCTCTGCCACCTCCTACTCTCTCTCAAACACTCTCTCCCATCCCCTACTCTCTCTCTTACACACACTCCCATCCCCCCCTCTCTCTCCCTCTCCCTCTCCTCCCACCACCTAGTCTCTGTCTCCCCTCTCCCATCCCCTAAACACTCTCTTTTATAGATCCCCCCCTCTCTCTCCTCTCCCATCCCCTACTCTCTAGATCTCTCACACACACTCCCATCCCCCCCCTCTCTCCCCCTCTCCCATTCCTTCTCCCATCACCTACTATCTCTATCTCTCAATTTCTCTCTCTCCCTCTCTACTCTCTCTCTCTCTCCCATCCCTTACTCTCACTTTGTCTCTCTCATCCCCTACTCTCTCTCACACTCTTTCCCATCCCCTACTCTCTCTCTCTCTCTCTTACACACATTCTCATTCCCCCCTCTCTCTCCCTCTCCCACTCCCTCTCCCAATTCCTACTCTCTCTCCCCCCATCCCCTACTCTCTCACTCCCCTCTCCCATCCCCTTTACTCTCTCTTTCATAGACACACACACTCCCATCCCCTCTCTCTCTCTCCTCTCCCATCCCCTACTCTCTAGATTTGTTACACACACACCCATCCCCCCCCTCTCTCTCTCCCTCTCCCACTCCCTCTCACACCACCTACTATCTCTCTTTCAAGTACTCTCTTTGCCTCTCTACTTTCAATATCCCATCCTATACTCTCTCTCTCTCTCTTCCATTCCCTACTCTCTCTCACACTCTCTCCCATCCCTACTCTCTCTCTCTCTCTCTCTCTCTCTCTCTCTCTCTCTCTCTCTCTCTCTCCCATCCTGTACAAGCTCTCTCTGCAGCCCCCTACTCTCTCTCATAGTTTCACACACTCTCCCATCCCCTACTCTGTTTCTCTTACACATATTCCCATTTTCCCCCCTCTCTCTCTCCCACTCCCTCTCCCAATACCTACTCTATCTCTCTTACACACACTCCCATTCCCCCTCTCTCTCCCTCCCACTCCCTCTCCCACTGCCTACTCTCTCTCTCTCTCTCTCTCTCTCTCTCTCCCCCATCCCCTACTCTCATTCTCTCTCTACCACCCCTACTCTCTCTCACTCTCGCATTCTCTCCCATCCCCTACTCTCTCTCTTGCACACACTCCCATCCCCTCCTCTCTCTCCCTCTCCCATTGCCTACTCTCTTTCTCTCCCATCCCCTACTCTCTCTCTCTCTCTCTCTCCCCTCTCCCATTCCCTACTCTCTCTCTTTCACACACACACCCATCCCTCCTCTCTCTCGTCTCCCATCCCCTACTCTATCTCTCACTTTCCCTCCCTCTCCCACTCCCTCTCCCACTGCCTACTCTCTCTCTCACAATTAGTCTCACTCTCTCCCTCTCTACTCTCTCTCTGCTAGCCCCTACTCTCTCTCACATTTTCACACTCTCTCCCATTCCCTACTCTCTCTCTCCCTCTTACACAAATTTCCATCCCCCCTCTCTCCCTCTCCCACTCCCTCTCCCATCACCTACTCTCTCTCTCTCTCGAGCTAGTCTCTCTCCCACCTATCCCATTCCCTACTCTCTTTCTTTCACACACATGCATTCCCATCCTCCTCTCTCCCACTCTGTCTCCCATAGCCTACTCTCTCTCTCCCCCATCCCCTACTCTCAATCTCTCTCTCCCGTCCTATACTCTCTCTCCCTCTCCCCATCCCCTACTCTCAATCTCTCTCTCCCACCCTTTACTCTCTCTGCCACCTATACTCTCTCTCACACTTCCTCTCTCTTCCATCTCCTACTCTCTCTCTCTTACAAACATTCCCATTCCCCCCTCTCCCACTCCCTCTCCCACCGGATACTCTCTCTCTCTCTCTCTCCCATCCCCTACTCTCTCTCTCTCCCGTCTCCCATCTCCTACTCTCTCTCTTTCACACACACCACACACATCCATCCCCCCCTCTCTCTCCTCTCTCATCCCCTACTCTCTAGATCTCTCACACACACTCCCATCCCCCTGTCTCTCCCTCTCCCACTCCCTCTTCTGCCACCTACTTTCTCTCTCTCTCTCTCTCACTCTCTCCCCTCTCCCATTGCCTACTTTCTCTCTCTGCCATCCCTACTCTCTCTCTCACTCTCACACTCTCTCCCATGCCCTACTCTCTCTCTCACACACACTCCCATCCTCCTCTCTCCCTCTCCCTCTCTTGCTCCCTCTCCAACTACCTAATCCCTTTCTGCCATCTCCTACTCTCAATCTCTCTCTGCCATCTCGTAATATCTCACACTTCCTCTTTCTCCCATCCCCTACTCTCAATCTCTCTCCCCTATCTCATACTCTCTCCCACAGTTCCTCTCTCTCCCAGTTTGTACTCTCTGCCACCCCTACTCTCTCTCTCCCCTCTCCCACCCCCTAATCTCTCTCTCTCTCTCTCTCTCTCTCTCTCTCTCTCTCTCTCAAACACACACACACACACACACACACACACACACACACACACACATAGCCATCTCCCCCTTTCTCTTTCTCTTGCTTTGCATCTCTTCTTCCTTCTATATGCACTATTTAGGTCTCAATAGTGTATGTGCACTATAGTATGCACACACTATTGAGACCCAAATTCAAAAGCTTTAAATAGCACACACATGCTATAGGGCATATGCGCTATTCAAAGCTTTGCATTAAAACAAAGCCTAAGGCTTGGTTTTTCCTTGGAGATCCAACCCAAAAGTTCAGAGTTTATAAATAGGTCGGAGATGTGTTTTTCTACAAACATACAAAAAAAATTGATTTTTCTTGTGTGCTCTCCTTCAAGATTCCTCATGGTTGGGCATCGATAAGATTAGGTTACATGACATTGTAGGTCTCTGTATTAGCTATATAACCATATAATTTATTTTTAATTTAAACTATTTCAAGCCTTTCATATATAATTTCTTTTGAATATATGTGCATTTTTTGTCAAAAACTAGCATGTACTAATTGGGCTATAGATTTTAGCTCGTTCATCAAATTTTGTAAAAACTTAATTTTTTAGAAACTAGACTCCATTCTACACACTTTGAAAAAAAAAGTTTTGATTTTAGATTAGTTTTCAATTATTTCAATTGGGAGCACATAGATATTTCACATTTTTGGGATGTGTCTAGTTAAAAAATTCATTAAAAAAATTACACATTATAAAATTACCCAAAAATTTTGGGATAAACTACATAGTGTTAAGTAACTTTTGACCCATGTGATTAAAGAATTTCAAAAAAAAAGTTAAAATTTTAGGGGGGGCACACTTTGTACTATGTTATGTGTTTTTGGAATAAATAGTACCACTTTTTGTGGCCCCCTTTTTTGAGGACCTAAAACTAAACCATTCTGAAAAAAAATTAGTAGTTTAGAAACTAGATTCAAAGGACTATGACTTTTGTTATTGTCATATCTTAAAATTTTGAGCGTAACTATCATCAAATTCTTGTTGAATTTAAGAAATGGCTGATTTCAGGAAAAAGGTGTCCACTTATACCCCCCTTTTGGCACCACAAATTGGTGCACTTACCCTAAGCTAATGTTAAATTAGATAGTGTCTCTGTAGAAGCAATATTAGGGGAGTTAGTGATGAAACAGGGTATTAGTGAACTTTGAATTATTTAAGAACACGTTCAATGTAAATATTGAATGTTAACAAAATTGTTCATATCATGTAATTTTAAATATTTCGTGCAACCAAGAAATCAAAGAATGGATATCATGTGAGTTAAATTTTAAAAAAAAAAAAAATATTTTAGAAGTATTATATTTTATCATCTTTGACATGGCATTGCATCTAGTATAAGTTCCCTAGGTTATCACACTAGGAATTCTAGGACTTGTAGGCCATTCATGTTTAACTAGTAGTGTTTTACATTGTTCTATTACAACTTTCTGTTAGTAGAATAGAGCCTAACTTTGTAAATGTTTCTTCCTTAATTGGTTTTAGAATCCAATTTTCCCATCTACCTTATTTTGTGGGTTTTAGGATGGCCCTTATGATCCAATATAGAGGTACCTATGCAGAGCACAAAACTCCCCTTTGAATTCTTGATCGAAGAAACCACAGGGTGACCATGAGAAGGAACATTATTAGGATGTTTTCTAGGTGACCCTAGACCTCCTTGAGTAATTTACCATTAACTCCTTTTACACCCTTCTCTCAATTCAATATTCTCAATACTCTTTCCTTTAAGTTCTCCCCTTTTCCTCAACTACATAGACTCTAAGCTTTCCTCCACCACAACTTGGTGAGAATTCTTTTATATTTTTAGGTTTTTTGGCTTGTTTATTTCTTTCTTTGCATGGTCCCTTGGTCATACAAGCTACAACATAGAACCAAAACCTATCTAATTTTATTGGCTAGCAATCTAATCATAAATTTCCCTTGTTGCATAGCTTTCTTCTTCTCTTTCCAATGCAACCTATTTCCTTTTTTCCTTCTCCTTCCTTGCAATAACCCACATCTATCTTATTCCTCGTATCATGAATCTCTAAAATTCCCACCTATGTATAATTTTAAACACAAAAAATAGACCTCTCTATCTCATTATCTAATACACCATCTCTTAGAAAGCTATGCATTAATAATTGTCTAATGTCTTGTTTAGTAGCAAACATTGCCAAAAAATATATACAAATGACCCCTTCTTTGTCAGCATAATTTGACCTAAGAAAATTAAAATCTCTCAAGGGCCTAAATCATTTGTAGAAAGGACAATACAATAAATAATGTTAAAAATTAGTTTGAGATTATAAAAATAAGTTTTTTTTAGCTTAAACCATTGAATGATCTTGAAAGTGGAAAAATTGTGCCCTAGTTCTGAAATTTCATGAATTTCTTGTTCAATTTAACTAGATATATATAAAATTCTAGATGAACCTTCACTCTAAATGAGTTATCGGTAGGGTATAAATGGTCATCTAATGAGTAGCTCCTTGAACAGGCAAGTTGAATTCAAAATTTGAAATCATGGGTGGTAAGTGCATGAAAATATAAAATTTCACTACTCATCTTTTTCAAAGTTCATTATAAGAGCTATTTACCAACTCATATAAATTAAATTAAATTTTATTGAACAATTATCTTTTACATCAACATATGTATAACACTTTTGTACATCAATATAACAATGTTATTAAGACTCCAAATAATGATGATGGACTCTTCAAATACATCCATATGCATTTACACACACAGATATATATATATATATATATATGCACAGAAGAATAGAATAGTAGGCAAGATTTATTTAGAGAGCATATAACCAACCAACAGGTGGTTGCTTTGTTAGGCACAGATGCATTCTCATCGGTATATTATTGGAACCTAGTAAATGAATGAAAATAATGAAAGAACGGAATCACAGAAAAAATAGACGAGGATCAAAAAACGGCTTTCAGTAGATGTGATGGTTGTGGTGGGCATGGAGAGGTGCCACAGTGGTCAGGACTAGAAACAGCTGACTGCTCCATTTTATTATTATTATGGTCTGACAAGGCAACTTGTTTGTATAGCAATGTTGGTGGTGGTGGAGAAACAGTAACTCCTCCATTTTTAGAGCTGCATTATCATTTGATAAAGCGACTTTTTTGTGTAGTGGTGCTGGTGGGGGAGGGCATGGAGAGCTGCCACAGTAATTGGGGCTGGAAGCAGCCGACTGCCTCAATTTGTAAGGGCGTTTTTCTTGTTTGAAGGATTTGGGAGGTTATATCGAGCTGATACATGAGCCAGCAAACACAGGGAAAGAACAGCAAGCACTGTGCTTATTTTCATGTGCACCAAACTTCCCATGTTCGGAGTTGTGTCTTTACTAACTCAAAATGCAGAGAGGATTCTTAATGATCAGATTGCAGCCCAAAGATTGAGATGGTATGCAATGCATCATGGCTACCGATTTAAAGGCGGGGCGATAACAGAGAGTTTCTTCGGAAGTGATGTATTAAAAGTCGTATGCCGTTTTGGAGATGATGCAATTGGTTAACTATTTTTGTTTTGGAAACGTGTAGGGATTTATTTTCACTCAATGACCATTCATTTTCGTATATAGGTCGTTCAAGCTAGAAGCTTTGACCAAGGCCCGTGGCTATACAGCCACGAAAATGCACTTCCTTTACATTGCTTTTTCTAACTTTTTAAAAAATTAACTAAGTCCTCTCCTTTGTATGGAAGTGCGTGGCTGTATAGACGTTGCCTTGACCAAGTAGCTCATCCATTTGATTAAAATACAAAGTCACGAGATCTGGTGTTAACATAGAACAATGCCTAGTTTATTTATAATCAACCAGCCATTGGCAGTTAAATCTATTCGTTACATTAAGAGGTGTAACCCATTAATATTAACAATTGAAGATCAATAGATGATCGGTTTACAGCTTTCTATTTCTTCAGACTGGAATTTTTTATGGAGTAATTATACCATTTTCTTTGAAACTATGGAAACAAGGATGTATTAATATTCAGCAAATGCTATATGTGAATAAGATAAATAAATTATTAGAATCGTGTATGGTCTGTGAGGGACCATTTGTAGAACCATCTTATCTAATTTGTGCACATTATTTGTCCATTATAAGCATGTGACAATTTCAATAAATATTCCAGCTAACTCTATGTTACAATATAGATAAAGTTTAATATATATTTGCCTATAAATATAATAGATGAGGGCTTGTTTTGGGCAGAACTCGTATTTGGGTTTCTCCTCCGATTTCTCCTCTTTCTCCTTTCCCTCATTTTTTAACTTGGTATCAAAGCCAAAGGGTGAGAGTATTGTGCAAGATCTTTGAGGTATAGATGAGAGTGGTGAATAATATCCTGCAAGATAAGTGTGTTTTTTGATTGATAAAACTAGTTATGGTGAAGTGGATAAATGTAGATCAGTCAAGAGTGGACAGTTTGAAGGACATTTCAAGAGAGATTAAGAGCTGGAGCATTTACTTGTGGATAAAGTGATGGATGTAAAACAAGTTAAAGCTTCCCAACTATATATTGCACTGAGATGACTTAAGATCATGCAATTGTGAGGAGTATGCAAAACAAAGGAAAAAGCAGAACATTGAGTGAAGTTGTCAGTCAGAGATTAGTAGTTTGTGGAGCACCAATGTGGAGGCAGCAGTGTCAGAGATTGCATACACACTTCTTGTGAGAGTGTGTCGAGATGCTGTGAAAAAAATATTAACAACATTTCAATGGTAGTTTCTTGATGGTGCATTTGGCTAAAGAATGTGATAGATTAATTGCTTAATGTGGAGAATGTTGTTGCAAGAAGAATATAAGCAAGATGGCAAGTTGAGGTACGTAAAGAAGTATCAAATAACCATTGGTGGTAAGGAGGGGGATTGTCTTGGAAAATATTATTGTGGTTAGTATATTTCCAAGTGTTGCAAGAAGGTTATATGTGTATACATGTATGAGCTAAGATTGTTGTTAAGAAGATTTCAGAAGAGTGCAAAGTGAAGTAGATCTCAATGTTGAGGCTAAAGTTGTTTGGGACATGTGATTCATTATTAAATCAGTGTGGAAAGGATGAGTTCCAAATGAGTTTTTAAACTATGTCTTTAATGAGTTTTCAAAGGTTGTGAATGGATTATGTGTGTGTATATATATAGTTATTAGCATTGTTTTCTTTAGGTAAAAAAAAACCCCAATAAAATGATGAGATAGTGTTTTAGAGTTTTTTGGTCATGGTATAAAGAGTTGTCTAAGACAAATGTTTTGGTTGACCTTGAAATTGTTTTGGATTAGAGGTGAGATGATATGCTAAAGGTTGTTGGATGCTTAGTTTCTTGAAATTTATCAAGAAGTCTGTGCTAGTGCTAGAATGGTAGAACAATCTTGTGTCATTGGTTGCAAAATTTGAAATTTTTTTTTTGGACGATATCCCTCATGGTAAAGTTGAAAAGGTTATTTTTTGTGGACAATGTATTTTAGGAAAAAAATTTAAGAGCATGTCACCCTAGGCAAATCTAGACAATGTGTCATACATGATCTATTTTAAGGGGTGCATTATCAATTTTACCTTACAACCTAGAATTTTGTATGACATATTGATGAACAATGTGTCCAAAAAGGATTCCTATAGTACCGACGAGTAAAATGGCTGAGAACCCATATATCTCGGTAGATATATTTCTCTTTATATGGATTGAATGATCAATTTTGATAAAAGTACAAAAGAAGAAAATCCCAAAGAGATGTTGATTTTTGCGTAATGATGATCCTTAGAACTAGTGTATGTTTGATTTGAAAATTAATTGAGTGCATAGTTTATGGTGGTCCTAAAACCATTTGTGAGTGAGGTTTGTGGTGAGGCAAAACCACTTGCATAAAAAATAATTTGTGATCTTAAAACCACTTGTGTGATATTCACAAAGTTCATTGTGAACTTTAAACCACTTAAAATTTGCATTTCTTAGTGACAAATAACAAAAAACCAAAGTGATTTTGATGTGGAGGAAATAATATGAATGATTGTAAAGGGGTACCTAACAACGATTTAGGCCAGGATACATAATTTCTAGAATATGGAGGAATATCTAACCAAAAAATGGATAATTAATCTATGGGGGGATGTGAGAATGATAAATTAATTATCAACACCAACTATGTATGGTTGGAATAGACCTTTTCGAAAACCATTTTAATTAATCTGCACACACTAGTTTTCCATGATAAAAATGTTCCAATTTTAATAAATGTTGTAGCTAACACTATGTTATAGAATATATAGAATTTAATATGTACTTTAATATAAATATAATAGACGAGGCTCTATGTTCAATAGAGCCCATGTTTGGGGTTCTCCTCTTTTCCCTTGCCTTGTTTTTTTAACTCTATAAGGATTTTTTTAATTTAAAACAAGATTTGAATCATTGAGAAATTTATTAGGAATGATATTCTCACTCAAAATGATTATAATTAAAATTTTAGTTTATAAAATCCATTAACAATAGTTATAGAAATATGTAGCAACATGTAAGATGATCAATTTCTTCTATAGACTGAACATAAGTTTTAGGTATAAAAAAGAGCCACAAAGTCTAGGGATTTATGTAAGAAAGCATAAAGATAGAATAAGTTCACTAAAATTTGTAATCAACCTCTTGGTAGGTAATGTTTGTGTGATATATTTTCTTACATGATCATCCATGATGTAAATAAATACTTTACCAAAAACCTTTAGTTTGTATGCAAAATAGAGTAGAAGTTGAAGGTAACAATGAGGATAATAAACTAACATTAAATATACTAATTTCATTTAATTTTCATTATCATGTTCATTACAATTTCATGTCCATGCATTGATTTCAATTTTAGTTTTCTTATGAGAGATAAAAAATGATCATGCATGTTGTTTTGGACACCTTAAAAATTTTTAATATCAAAATATTTGATGAACAATGAACTTTTCAAAGGACGCAAATCTTCTACTTTCTCTCCAGATTGATTAAGAAGCTAGTATTTTCATTTCCCATCCCACTCCTCTATGATCATCCCTCTATATAGAGAATGAATATTTCTATGTCCCCAACAATCTGAAATTCTTAGCACTTCTTGATGGAAAGTTCCTCATTTTGGGTTATTAGCAAAAATAAGAAAAAAACCCTCCTTAGTAATGCAAGAAGCATCATTCTTTGATCAGCTTGGAATCATAGGAAATAAAACCGTCAAATATTGAAAAGGAAGGAGAAGGAAGTCCTTGAAATCTGCACCCATTCTCCTTAATCAACCCCTTCCTTGCAAAGTGGACAATGTCTGGGAAACTCTATTACAATTCTTAATTCCACATTTCATATCTAGAACTAAGAAAACCTTCTTGGGAAGATCTGTCAAATAAAGTAGCATATCCCTAACTTCAATAAACAAGGAACCATCCAAAAAAACCTATCTCTCCTTCCATTAGTCATAAGGATGAACGACGTAGGAAAATTTTGGATACTAGCACGCCATTGAGCTCCTACAAATTGTTGACATACTAGAATAGGAAATATTCTTCAAATATCGTGGATTGTTGGAATTTTAAGTTTGTAGAACATGCAAGTATTGTGTATATTGATTGTAATTATTTATTCTTTGAGTGTTATTTAGACACTCTCAAGAATTATTTTGTAGATCCTATGAAGGTAAATTTGTTTCGAGGGTTCCCCCCCTCTTATTTATGGATTTTCCTTCTTATTTTAACTCTCTGTCTTGGAAAATGAAAAGAATAACTATATGGTTCAATCTAGAAATTCTCCCACTCTCTCTCATTAATAAAGATATTGTCTAGAGTATGGGCAATTTCTTTGGTTATTTTTTAGGGTTTGAAAACCCAAGATCATCATAGGAAGAATGCAAGATTCTCCTTCTGATTAGCCCCCATTTGAATCCCTCCAAGATGACAATATTCAATATCAATAGATCCTTCATATTTTTGCCCAAATTATATCACAAAAATATTAATGCCAATAGAATATCTCTAATAGAGAAGTTTTAACCACCCCAAGTCATTATGTAGACCTTAAAATTAGACTCTCGCACCCCCATTCCCCCATCACAAAACCTCTCAATATTATTTTTCAAGATGGAGGCCTTTCTTATAAATATCAATCTCTAAGATCCCCTACATCTCCAACCATGGTATCAGTTCCCCACCCTCCCTACTCCTTCTCAGATAGGCTATTATTTTTAATATTAACCCTAATAAATCTACATACTCACCTCCCCTCTCATTAATTTAGATAGCTATGATATTTCCATTTCTACTAATGCTTGATCCCAATATCATCCTTGTGGATTTTCACTATTCAATATGCATATGATTAATTGCCCCTATTTGGAGAATTTTCTTATCATCCTACCCCAATTCTAAATAGGTTAGATATTACTAGTGAAAAAGAGGCAGTGACTATAATCAAAACCCTAAAAACTAGAATGCTCTAACTTAGTGACTTGATGGGAGAATTATCTTGTACTCAAGATGAGCTCCAAAAAGAATTGTTGAGAAGTCAGGAGTTCCAAGCCTAGTTCCTAGAGATTTAAATTGCAACCCTAATAAATAACTTGAATAAAAATTGCCCATTATAAAATATTCCTATGGAATTTGAACCAACATATGACATGATTGGCTTGAATCAAATGTCCAATATGGATCATGTTCTCCTTAGAAAATCTACTTTAAACATAAATTTGGAAGCTTGCTACCAACACTTGGATCATTCTTTAGGATTGGAATGCTACCCTCATGTTGGGTAAAACAAAATTTCAATTGAATTCCCTTTATAGTTGAATTGAAATTACGCTAAGAATGTCAATTCGAGACTCATAGACTTGTGAGAGATATCATGACTATTTGATCAAGGGGTGAAGATAATAAATCAAGAGATTTATGAATGCAAATTGCTTACTTGCTAATAAATTGAACTTTTCTAAATTACCACACACTTTGGATTACTTCTCCAAATGAATTATAATCTAAAATTCACACCTTTAAACATTTAATCATAATACATTTATGAATTCTATGAATGCTATTAACACACTTCTAAAAAATTAATTACACTCTTATAAATAGTTAATCTCAATGAATACTTATTATTGAAAAGTTTTTGTCCAATGTAATCTGCTTAGACTGTGACAGGAAGTTGTTTCCAATAGGTTGGTTCAGAATACAGGATGTGGCAGGAAGTATGATAAAGGGCAACAGGGAATACTGTAGATGGCGATAGAAAGTTGTGAGTATGGTAAGTATTATGATTCATTGAATGAAAGGATACAGTAAGAGGAATGCATGAGATGATATTATAAGTACCAAGGCTGAATGGAAGCAGTAGGAAGAATAGAATAAATAGTATTATATAATAAATTTATGTATTAACATCAAACAATTGAATTTATGATTAATCAACAAGCTTCTATATGATTTTAATTAGCAAACATATATAGCAACCTTCTTATAAATGCACACAATCAAAACTGAGAGAAACACACACGATCAATAATACTAAAATACTTACAAAGCAATCCACAAGAATCTCACCAAGTTTCCCAAGAGGGGGCCCTCTACTGGTTCACTAGGTGAGAGATATTCTAAACACAAATTGCTATTTGAAAATCGTGCCTCAAAACTCAAAGATAATATGGAATAGAGTATTTTTGTAGATTATAGATGATATGTCTTTTGATTCACAATCACTTATATAGCCAAAAATCTTCAACCATATTGATAACTACCTAGAATGGTCGTTGGCCTATTTCCTAAGCATGGATAATAGTTTTTTTTGGCCACTGGCCATACATAACAATTTATAAAATAGTCTAGCTGAAATAACATATGGCCAAAACTAAGCCATTCAAAAATATTTGTCTAATGTAACAAAATGACAACTTCAAAACTGTTCTTCCAGCTAAATGACCAACTCCATATTCCCACATGTCTAGTTCCTGTAATAGAATGAACCAACATATATCAATATTTATGCATTAAACATCCACTCTTTCAAGAAATATTTCAAAACTTAAAACTTTATTATATGCTCTATATTCCTTAATAATTATTGGCAAAACAGGGGTTTTGATAGGCTTAAGACAAGGCAAAAGTTGTAAAGAATGTACAAAAACAAAAGCAATTTGCACACCCATCACCTCATTCCTTAGATACGGTGTACCAAAATTATCAAAATTTTCTTTGGATTGCAGATAATATCCAAGGTGGTATATTAGCCAATTGTGGTAGGAATTCCAAGAAAAGAGGTCATAAATCTAAGTTTGATTTATGAAAGAAATATGGTGAGGCTGACAATCAAGCCAATATTACCTCCATTTTCAACAATGGGATGTTGAAGAGCCTTCCACCTAGTTATTGAAGATAACCTCTTATAACATTAGGGGCTTCAATTCTCCTATGAAAAAATTACTTTAAAAGCATTCTCTTATGTCCTTTGAGTGTAATCTTATCCTTCTATGAAAAACTAAATTAGATTCTGTGGAATTTTCCTAACTAGACAGGAAGTTGAGAGTATAGAAAGTATGGGATCATGTGGTTGTTCCAACATCAGAAGGACTTAGTTGTACATGGAACTCAAAATCTATCCAATTCACCCTAGAAGTATGTCAACCACATTAGATGAGTGACTAGGGTAGAAGTATCAACTATGATCTTTCTTTCATCTTCATCAATGTTTATGGACCTATTTCTAGCACACGAGAGCTGTAAATATGGAAGGAACTATCAAATTACCATTCCACCCATTATTCCAACAACATAGTAATAGGCAGTGATTTCAATGCTATCACAAATGTTGAGGAAAAGGTAGGGGGCATTAGAACTCTCAACCAAGCATCAAGACACTTTAAGAGTAGGATATCTTCCAACAACCTTCTTGATATTAGTACTTCCAATGGATCCTTCATGTGAAATAATAGGAGATCATGTTACAACCTTAAAATAGAGAGGTTGGATGGCTTCCTATTTTTTGGAGACCTTCCCTCCTTTAATCATAGTCTAATAGTTGGAATCAAACCCATCTCATGTTCAAACTACTTCCTAGTTTATCTTGACATTGCGGAAGAAACCAAAGTAAAAAGAACCCCCTTCAAATTAAAAAATAGTTGGTTCTAGGATAAAGATTTCGTAGACCATTTTATATCTCAATAGAATGAAGAGTTATTTTAAGGCTCAAAAATGTTTTTTTGTCTCCAAATTAAAAAAACTTAAAGTTGAGAATAAAATCCTAGAACAAGCTCTACTTCAAATTTTTTTTTGAAGAAATAGCCAATGTAGAATTAGAAATTAAGAACTTAAATAAATTATTTCATATCAGTTGGATGGATAATGATAGCTACTTGTAGGGGAAATTCCTCCTAAATAAACAAGCTGACTTTCTTGAAAAATATAAGATATACTACAAAAAAAATACAGAGACCCATGACTATCTAAGGGAGATAGAAATATTAAACTACTATATAATAGCTCTCAATCTAGAAATTTCATTAATAGGATCACAAAAATTAAAAACTCTTAGGGCAGCACTACTAAGGATCCTATAACCATGACTATTGAGCTAGTATCTTACTTCGAAAATATTCTAAACAACTAGGAATTCTCAAACTTAATAGCTCAATCTACCCTCTTAAAACTTATTTCTATATAAATCGATAGAGATGATACTGAAATGTTAAATAAAAAAATTACCAAATGAGAAATAAAAATTTCTCTTTTCTCGATGCATCCCAACAAGGCACCCTAACCTCATAGCTTCTATGTGAGATTCATTCAAAAGTGTTGGAATTTTCTAGGTGATGACCTATGAGAGACCCTTAAAGGTAGCAAAAACTCTAGTGATATCCTTAGAGAAATTAACCACACCTACTTCACCCTCATCCCAAAGAAAGTAGAGGAAATCCATCCCAGGGACTTTAGATTGATTACTTTATATAATAATATTTACAAGATACTCACCATATCCCTCACTAATTGGCTCAAAATTACTCCCCCTCCCCACCCCCTCATCATTTTTGATTAAAAAACAAGCTTCATTCTCGGTAGTTGATTATGGATGGTATCATCATTTCCAAGGAACTCAATCACTCCATTCAAAACAACAAAACTCTATGTATGCTAGTTAACTTGGATATTCAAAAGGAATATGATAAAGTACACTTGATATTCCTTTTCAAATGCATGAAGGCATTTGGTTTCTGATGCAGGAGCATCTTGCATGGGAAAATTATTGGAAAAAAAAATAAAATAAAAAAATAAAAATAAAAAAAATAAATAAAAAAAAGAATTTGGAGGAGAGAGAAAGTGACGAAAATTAGAGGAGAAATAATAAATAAATAAAAAGGGAAAAAAGAGAAAAAGAAAAAAAGAGGAATTTCTATTTTCGAGGTGCATAGGTGGCATAAAATAGAAAAATAGGAAAAATAGTTGTCATTCCATTAATCGAGGTGTGTAGATGGAAATTCTAGAAGGTTTTGGATAAATCATGTATTTAGTATTTGTTGGGTGCTTAGTTGTATTTGGGTGGAATTTAATATTTATTTAAAGATAGTTGGATTTACCCTTTATCCCACATTGGTTGTGTTTGTAATGTCTTGGGTTAGAAGTGCCTATTTAAGCAAGGCTTATTATCATTTGTAATCAAGCTCAAGGGGAAGCTTGAGGAGTAGAAGCTCGAGAAGAAGGTGAAAGCTCAAGGAGAAGCTTGAGAAGTGGAAGCTCAAGGAGTAGCTTGGAAAGATGAAAGTTGTGGAAGGTGAAGCTTGGAAAGCTTGGAAGTGGTGAGAGAGAAGGAGGAAGTGAAGAGTGAGTTTTCCTGAGTCTGTGAACAGAGCACCGAATGTGAGGCAGTTTACACTTGGACCTTGGATAAGGTTGGAGAAGAGCTAGTGACGGCAGTTTAGAAACAAGGAGGTTGCTTGGTGGCTTGCGAGCACAAGTTGAGATCTCAGAGGTTTCTACTAGAGTGTGGATCTGGACTAGCTTGGGTTTGGATTGGATCTTGAGAGATCTTGGAAAAATGTTATTGTAATTGCTATTGAATTTTCAGGTATAATAAAATTGTCTTCATATTGTTGCATTATTGGTAAGGGTGGTGTGGCCCTTTATCAAGTGGTATCAGAGTGTACCATCATCAAATGGTATCAAAGTTGTACCTTCATCAATTTCTCTATACAATGGATTCACCTCATTTTTAGTTTCATCCCCTCTCCCAAAATCTCCATTTTACTCAATGGAGTTCTAGAAGGCTTTATTGATATCTCTAAGGTCCTTAAGGAGAGTGACCCTATCTCTCCCTTCCTATTTTTTATTATGCTTGAAGCCTTTGGAAGGTTGACCAAGGCCTCCTAAGAATAGGGACTCATTAAAGAGATTAAGGTAACAAAAGGAATTCCCAACCTAGCCCTTCACCAGCTCACAAATGATACCATCTTGCTTGATCAATATTCCATCAATGAAGAAAAAGCCCTAAAATCCAACCTTGACTTAGTTATGACAACCTACAGATAGAGAGCTTTTGAAGTATTAGATAGCAGACTAAAAAGATAGGTGGCTAACCCCAAGTAACAAAAAGGTTGAAGAATCTGGTAGAGGTAACCTCCTAGTTATCTACCCTATGCCATTATTAAACTTCAAAAAAAAAATGTCCATAGCATAATTAACTATACTATTAGTCCTTAGTCTAATGTGCATAATATACTATGAAATAAACATTTAAACATAAAAACTAAAACACCAGGGGGTACCAAGTTCATAGTATTGAGCATAAAAAGGTCTCAAGGAAAAAAACACTAGAACTAGGGCTAGCTACCCTCTTCTTTCCCTTGCTCATCCTCCTTCTTTTCCTCGGGAACATGATTCTCTGCATCCTCCTTCACCTTAACTAGTTTATCTAGGATGGTGTTTAGCCAATCCTTCACCAGAAACCCATAGATGGATCAAGTGGTTTAGAGATAGATAGTTAATGTTGACAAGTCAAAAACTTTATTGATCAATACAATCAGCATGATCAAGATATGATATGCAATATTTGGGGGTTTAATGAAGGGGTTTGTTCTTGTAATTATCTGGGTATGCCTCTAGAGAAAGGGAACAAGTCTACAAATGTGTGGGACAAAATCAAAAAAAATATGGATAGAAAAGTAGATAACTAGAAATTTAGACTCTCCAATGCTAGTTAGTTGACCATGAACAAATCTATTCCTATTACACTACACTCATATAAAATATCAAGCCTCCCGTAACATTCAAAGATAAAGAATTTTTTAAAGAAAAAATCAAATTCTTCATCCAACAAGGAAAATTTTCCATGTGCTATATTTTTTATTACAATTACTCACAAATCTATTGATATAGATCGCACAACTTAAACATTTCTAATTTTGCTGCCTCATTTATTAAAATTCTATGTAGATCAGGAATGTTTAACTCATACTGTAACACTTAAAATTGGTTGGAAAGGGGTATGGAAAAATTGACAAAAAATTGGACAAAACTAAATGAGACTGTTCAATGGTATGTAGATCTGGACCCACATCCACCTAAGAGGTCAAAGGTTACTGTACAATTGTTAAGAATGGCTAACAAAACCTATCACAAAAACCTGCATGAACTAAAACACTAACAATCTAACTAGAGAAAAAACAAAAATGAGACAACACATAGGTGGAAGAAGCTAGACTATGTCTTCCACCTTGTCTTTCAGCTCTTGCTGAATGTGTTTTTATCTTATCTATGATCTCTTTGACATCCTTTTTTTTTTATCTAGGTCCCTTTCTTCTACTTCTTCTTTGTGTTAGATCAAGTACATTTTCCAAGACTAGCATCCTCCTCTTCCTTGTCAACTTCCTCAAGATCAATCACAAGCTTCACCTCCTTGTCCTGACCCAAGATACCCAACTCCCTATTCATGCACTCTATGGTGGCTTCAAGAAGACCTTGACATCTAGTTAACGAATCCCTTATTGCATTTTCTATTTTGTCAAAAAATTTCTTTATTTATTCAATCATCTCAAGATTTCCCTTCCTATCTACCTCCCTCTCCTTCAAGCCTTTCTAGTTCTCTTTATTCAGTATCTCCTATATTTTCCTTCTACAGATTTGTATTTTAAATTCTATAGTTTAAGGGAATGAAAAGTCCATTTATCCACTCTAAGTGAGTAGAGGGCAACAACTTTTTCAGTTTACAAAACAACATGAGGAGGGTTGATAGCTAGATCATTGATATCTTCTTCCATAATATTGACATTAAAATCATCCTCATCAACCACTTGCAACATTGTAATCCCATCGTTTGTCTTTCTTTTTACCCTCCCATAAAGCCTTGTCTACTTTCACAATTAGTTTCTAACTATGTGTTAGGTCCTCAATCTCCTTAGTTTCACCATCTTGCAAAGAAATGAAAAAGTCATGCTAAATTGACTCATCATAGTCAACAAAACTAATGCCTTCTTTCGGATCCTCCTCTTTCACATTCTCTTGAGTAGTTTGGATATCTTTTTCTTTGATTATTACTAGAGAAATCATCTAATTATGAATCAAACATGGAGAGGAATGGGAAATTAGGTCATCTCTAGTCTAAAACAATCTTTCCATAGATTCATAATTTTTAACTTTATCTGAATTATTTGTGTCCATCGAGGTGCTTTCCCCTTCCCCTCAATCAGATATTTCTCTTCATATTCCCTTTGTTCTTTAGATTTTGAGACAAACTCTACATAATTGACCTTAGCCTTCATCATTTTTGTATAACTAGGGGATTCCAATCCTAATTCCCATAAAATCCTTTTACCTTTCCTAAATTTGTCCCCTGAACCAACAATTTGAGCACAATGTTCCATAATATACCTTTGAAAAGGGTAAGAAATAATTTTTTTCACATAACTGTAAAGATCCTCATAAGACTCTCATGCAAGATAATTGGATTGGGTTTGGACCTGAAATAATTGATAGTATGAGACAACAAACAAAGTAGGTAGAAGGGAAAATAAACCGTTTTTTATATTTAAAGTGATTAAAAAGCATAAAGTGATAGTTATGAGCCCTATCATATCTCCCATCAAGAAAAAAATACTCCATTGCAGCTGTAAGAACACACCTCCAAAGTAATTTAATGGACACATGAAATCTATTAGTTATGTTAAGAGGTCTATTCCTTAAATTATAAAAATGTAAGATCACTAGATTAGTTTAATGCTTTATATTTATTCAGACTAAAGTTTTTGAAATAGTAACTTTTCCATTTTTGTTTTAAAACTATGAAAAAAGGGTACATTGGTATCCAACAAATGTTATACATGTGTCTTTTTTTTTTAAAGAAAGAATTATAGTCATTGAGATATTTATTATGAATAGTATTTTCAGTCAAAAACATTCATAATTAAAAGTTGATTTTATAAAGTCTATTGACAACAATTGCAGAAATATGTAGGAGAAACATCTAAGATAGTCAATTTCTTCTATAGACTGAACTTAAGTTTCAAGAACAAAATGTGCCACATAGTTTCAAGATTGAAGTGACAAAGCATAAGACATATTAAAGAAAGAATGATTCTTGGCTACCTTAAGCATAGAACTGATCCATCAATTTTCACTTTCCAATGTTCTTTATTTTTAATCCCAAGATGTGGGTGTTCCATTCACATTCTCTCAAATTTGAAAGGGAAGTTTCTTATAACCACCAATAGGTGAGCCACAAAGGAATTGAGAAAATAATTAGAGCCAACAATAACCAGTTTAATTTTACTAGGTAGCATTAGCTAGATTGTTGTTTACTACACAACATCTTGATTATAAATTTCCTTTGTTACATGGCCTTTTCTCATCTTTCCAATATGACCTATTTCATTTTTCTCTTCTCCTTCCTAGAATCAATCCACATTTATCTCCTTTGTCATATCAGAATCTCTCAAATTGACACCTATGTCTAATTTTAAACACAAAAATGGGGTTCTCTCTATCTAATATATGATCTCCTAGAAAAGTATTCATAAATAATTCTCTAAAACTCTATTTAGCAAAAAAACTTCTATGGATCACAAATTAACATAAGATAATTAAAATCTCTTAACAGACACATAAATTTATTCCAATCAAGGGAAATGCCATAGATGAAGTTAAAGATTAGAACAATGGGAAATATGCAACAAAGTTTTTTCTAGCTTAAACCATTCAATCTCTCTCAAGGTGGAAATAAATGTTTCCTTTTCCTAAAAATTCATGACCTTCTTGTTAATAAATAGAGTATACAATATATTCTAGGTGAAACTTTACTCAAATTTAATTCTTCATATGATTTCAAGGTACTCTTTGTTACACATTAAATAGATCAATAGATCTTATTGGTAGGGTATAAATGGATAACACCAAATAACAATAACTAGTCATCCATTGGATATCTCTTTGAACAAGTAGTTGAGTTCAAATTTTAAAATCATGTGTGGGAAGTGTATAAAAGTATGAAACCAAGTAGTACTATGAGATAAATTTCACTATTCATCTTGCTCATCATTTAGTATGAGAGCTATATACCACTTCATATAAATGGAATTATAATTTCTTGAATAATCATCTTTTACATTCACATATGTTTAACACATTGGTTCTTTAATATAAAAATGTTATTAAGAATACAAATAACAATGAAGATTTCTTCAAAAGTTCATTTTTTCATTTATTTAATAACTAATCCTTCACACATAATCAATTTAGAGCTCAATCTTATGCACTTCTAATTCATCCAAAAGATATATTAGAGCTTGTAGTATAGAAGAATTAATGCTTTTTCACTTGTCATTATATACATTTGTATTTTAGTGATACATGAGTTAAACATCCAATTAAATGTTATACAAACATATAGAAAATTGTAAACTATGATAAATGCATGAATTTAAATGAATAGAATCTTCTTACAACATTATATTAATACACATTAGTATGTATTATAATATAATCAAATTGTTTACCACTTATTATCATATTTTTGACATTAAATTTCTTATTTCTTAATTAAAATATCAATATAAAAAGATGGATCTTAATACATGAATGTGAAGGAATATGAAATGGTAAAAGCAAGGAATTGTAGAAAACAAAAAATTGTCTTTTGGAAATGTAATGATGACCGAGTGAATAAGAGGGGGGAGGGGGAGGGAGGGGTAAATCAGGAACCATTTAAAACTTTATTCACTTAATCCCACTTTCTTATATTATCTAATCTATTTGCATGCATGGAATATAAAGCAATAAAGTAACAACTCCATAACATAGTATTTGGTAACCCAAAATCCCTCTAAGTAGAATGTAAAAATAGGGTGGGGATGACACATACAATGCTTCACTACTACAGTAATAAAGTTGGCCTGTTAGGGCTTACAATTGATAATTTATGGTGATCTACTCAGTTAAGAGTAAGTAGGACTATTAGGTCCATCTTGTGAAAGGATTTATACAATACAATGAAGCATGCAATCAGTTAAGAGATTCTACAAAGAAGTGTTAGGTCCACCCTAGTAGAGGATTTGACTGATGCACCTATTAGGATGAATCAATGGATTGATCTTTTCTGTGCAATTTGGTTTGCTGAAAAAGATCCTTTGATGTGAATTGATCACCCAACTATGATAGGTGAGTCTCTACCTTTCCTAATTACTGCTTGTCACTATTTAGTTACTCTTCTCTTTCATATTTGCTTCTATGCAACACACTTCTATTCATTGTTCTTCATTATTCATCTTTTGGACAGTCAAAGTAACTTATATTTATACCCATCCAAATGAATTAATATTTTAGATACAATAGCACTATAATAGTTTCAAAAATAATTACCAAGTCAGCTCAATTCTGAGACTTGGGTCCAGTAGCTTACTCTAGTGATAGTGTAGACAATTTGGCAACACAGTCAACCTAGATAACTCTAGCACTTAGTTGATACTGGATGCTTGGTCCATACTGATCACTTAGAAAACTCAGGTGGCTCAATTCACACTTCTCTTCTTGCTTCGTTCTCATTCTGAAACAATAATGCCAAATTGATTCAGTTTACACTAGAGCTTAGTATATACTATCAACTTGGTTGACACTACTCGCTGCTTGCATTGTTAACTTGGTTCATAAACGAGCTTGGTTAATAAACTTTTGTTTGGTAGCTCATTCACTACTATCTTCTCATGATGACTAAGTGTTTTTGCACTAATTGACAATATCTCTTGGCATAAGGTCAACAATCTCCCCCTCTCGCATTAGTGACAAAAAAACATATCATGCATAAAATCTGAAATCAAAAACCTTTAATTGAACTCACCCTTTTTGTGTTTTCTCTTTTGCAACTTAGTTTGAACTGAAAAATTTGTAAGTTGGTTACAAATATTCTATTTTTTATTTTTCAAAATTGTTTTTGTTTATATGCTTCTCTTCTTTCTATATACATTTCCTCTTTATATGCATATATACATACCTTCCCCCTTGTTTTTATTACAAATGACAAATACTTATAAGGTTATGCATAAATGAGAGAGGAATCATGATGTACCTTCAAAATCAAAGACATAGTCTAATCCTAGTTATCTTGCAATACCTTTAAAGTGTGCATATCAATCCAAAGCTTTGCTGATAACTCCAACATGTGTTCTGCAACTAAAAGGTTTGTGTCTTTGTAGATCCATTATCTTCTACATAATATCCATGTTGGGAAGTATCATACTCTTCATTTCTACCAAGGTTTCTCTTATTTTGGCTTCTTCTCTTAATAATTCTACCAAAAAATCTATCAAAAATCTTACTTTTTCAAAATGATTCAAATTGGAACTCAGGTTGAGTGCCAATTGACTAGCACTAGCCTTCAAATCCATATCAATCTTAGCCAATTTTTCTTTGATTTCCTTTATAAAGTTTGTTTTATCACTTAACTTTACAAATAAAGATACTAAATTATTCACAATATTTTCTAAAGTAGAAATTAAAGTAGACAATTCTACTTGATCAATAGCTATTTTTTGTGCTACATTTTCTAGCACTTTATTTTCAAACTTTCGTCCAGTCTTCTGAAGAAGTTTGTCCTATTCATCTATATCTTCATTGAAGTTATGTACCTTTTTCAATTATTTTTTCAATGATAGGGGATTTTTCATTTACCTCAATAGATAGTGCATCCAAAAATATTTCTTTAATAACTTCATGGACTTTTCTTCTATTCCTTTCTGCCCTTAACGACTGCTCCTTGGCTCTTTTCTTCCATAGTTCTCTCAACATGTCCATTTTCTCAGCAGATAGATTAGATTTGTTAAAATTTGGGATTACAATCTCTTCATCCAGATCAATATCATCAATAATTTTTCCTTTACCTTTCACCTTGGTAGTAACAATGTTTCCTTTACCTTTCACCTTGTCAACTGAATCCTTCCTTGGCTAATGCTTAGTTTATACCCCTAGAGCCTATTGCTTGGTTATTGTAAAATCAATCGATAAAGATGTAATAATATTTACTTCACTGCTCAGTTGAACTAGGTTCAACTCACTAGGTTGTAGCTCGGGTGTTGACTTAGGAGGTGTGGTCAAGAGAGAAATCATGACCTCTGCTACAATCTTCTCAGGAATACACTCTTCAATAGTATGAACCTCTGGTAAGTCTCCCTCTTCTTTAATATTAAAAATGGTTCTCCACACATTGGATATGGATTTTACAACATCCTCTATTTTATTTGATAAAATTTGAAATGCTTTGAATCTAGGAATTTGATTGTTTTCATATTTGGACATTGCCTCATTTATTTCCTTACCAGAGAAATTTGTCATAAGATTTCTTAGAGTATGTTCTCGAATGTCCTTCTCTATCTTAACTACATTTTCCCAATGGTGAGAAACAAATTTCAGTAATGTTTTAGGTGCATTCCCTTTGAGCTCAGTTGAGTCATACTGCCATCTAGCCATTTTCTCAACTAGTGCCTCTTCAATCTTTTTATACTCCTCTTTACATTTGGAATCATATTTAAAGAATTTGAATCCTGTCATTCCACTTCCTTCGCTTATTATTTTTAGTTATTTCTCAAAGGTAGGTGTTGGATTCTTTAGAGAGATTATTGGAGTGTTGTCATCATCATCATCATCATCCTCATCCTCAAGCCTTGATTTCTTTGTAGGCTTCTTAGGCTTGGTGACAATGATCATTAGGGTAGAAGATCTTTCTAATTTTCCTGCCGGTGCCTTTTCCTTCTTAGTTGGAGGTTCCTCTCCCTCTTCTTCTTCCTCTTCTACATCATCACCTTTTCCTTCCATAAGCATAAGAGGGAAATCAGATTTGGAAAGGTTTTTCTCAAGGTTTTATAACTTTTTCTTTCCTCTCTTCAAGATTTGAGGGATTTGAATCTCAAGTGAGATTCTGGTTTTTTCTTCCTCATAAGTTCAAAAATATGTAGGATTAGGATCTACTGGTTCATTGAAAATGGCTTCAATGATATTCATTGTTTCATCAATGTTAATTTCATAGCCTAATGGCTTTCCATACAATCTTAGGTCTGACTACTTGAATATGGACTTTATCACAGTGAACTTGGAAAAATATGTCTTTCTAATAATAATCTACTAGTTGTTTAGGTATCCTAAACCTATTTTGCATCTTCTCCTTGAAATTCTCAAAATATGCATCCATGATGCCTTCAAAATTCTCACCCATTTCATCTATGAAGTCATTGATTAGATATAGCAGGGGGGTGTCCTTCTTCCATACAATAGTTCCTTTTGATGAAAATAATTTGTAAACATAAAGTAAAACTAGACTAAGAGTGAACCAAAATTACATGAATTATTCTTGGAGGTTCAAATGCTCTCCATGTTCTTGCTCAACTGAATGTGTTGAAGGTTGACAAGGTCAAAAGACATGTTCTTCTTCACAACTTTATATGCTAGGTCAACTTCTTAACAAGGCACGCTATTTAGTCGGCTTGAACTATAAATCTTGTGAGCTATGACATGAATGCCAAACTTGATTTCCATGTCAGTCACATTATTCTACTTCATACCTCTGCCTTCCTATCCAACTAGGGTTAACTTAGCCAGTTTTACATATCCTAGGTTTTAGTTGTTTTGGACTTCTCCATCATTGGGTAACTAGTGATTTGATGAATCATCTTCTTGGTGATTGGAATTGGTTTCTCAAGTTAGAAGGTCATGTCATATACCTAGCTCAATACAAACCTAATCCACTTTATTCAAAAGTTCCTCAATATATGAATGATGTTGGTCAAACCCTTAACTTCAAGATGCTTATGTTTCGGTTTCAACACTTCATTCTCACACAATGTATTGTATGCTTGATCTAACTCAAAGTTAGAAAATTATTGAATTGAATGGTGAAAAATTGACCTTACATCATGAATGATGAGTACCCTAGGAGGAATGGCTGAGTGTGCTCCTTGTGGATCCTTCTCCTAAGAAATTATTGGATATAGATTGAAGTTGGGTGCTTTGCAATTTGTGTTTTTTTACCAATATTTTGGAACCCTTCTTAATCTTTGTGCTTGATGAAGGTTCCATATCACTTGGTCGATGAAGAGATTTAGATAACTTTTCTTGCAAATTTTCTTCAACAATTTTTTTCATTGAATTGCTTGGGGGCTCAAAGAATGATATACTCTGTTAGATCTTTGAACTCGAAGTGAAGAAATAAACTTTGATTTATATTTTTATCAGATTTTCAATTTTAGGGCCTCATTAATGCTCTATACTTAGGTAAGTGAAGAAGGCTCAATTAATTCTTCAAAACTTTATTACACCATAAATATTAGTTAAGACTAGCTAACTTCACTTTGTTGAGTCTAACCTTTCTTAGTTAAACTTGAAGAGTAACTCGGTAAGGACTAGCATCTCAGTTATAATTTATACTTGACATGATTCATCCATTTGTCCTAGTCCATCTATTATGCTTGTTGGCCTGGTTTTTCACATAAAAATTTTCCTCATACACCCTCAGTAAAAATTCTAGTTCCTTTTCAAAAATTAGGGTTTTGTGTTTTTAAATCATTGTTAACCCCAGAAAAATTCTCTTTTTTTGTTATGTTGTTTTTCTAGTATTAATTCTTGCCCCCAAGGATGTTTGAGCTAGGTTGGCATGGTGTGCTTCATTTAAAAAGGGGGTGCATAGGAAAAGTCATTTGAATTCCTTTTTCTTTTTCCCAAGTACTTTTTAAAATTTATTTGCATTACACAACATTTCTCTAATTTTCCATAAAATATTTTTAACCCAAGTTTTTGTTTTAATATTATGCAGGTTTGTGTATTATGTTTGAAAAATCAGCTAAGTCATGATGACCCTTGATCTTCTTTAAGATCAAGGGTTCTCACTTTGTCACCAACAAGAGCTGCAAAATCTTTTCTCTTGGTGACATAGTGACAAGGTGAAACCTATCCATGAGACCTAGTCAATAGGAGCAAGGTTTCAAAAGTAAGCTATGCATTGTAGATTGGATGGTTAATCAATGAACCTCACTTTATTGCCAAAAGAAACTACACAATCTTTATCCCTAGTAACATAGCGAGAACTTGACACGTGGCTATGTGGCGAGACCAGCTCTTGAAGAAAATACCATAGGTTCTAGGTCATCAAAGGTCTTCCAGGTGTCAAATTTCCATTTTCTATGAGGGGTATACTTGATAGAGATAAGATGTTTATCTGTACTATTAGATCTTTTAAGATCAATGGAATTCACTTTGCCACCAATGGAAGTTACAAGGTTTTTATCCCTGGAAAAATAGTGATAGATTGACATGTTGCACGGTGGGCCATCTTTAAAGGATTTTTGTAGCATCATCCTTCATTGTCTGATGTGTAAGAAATCAAGAGCTATCATTATCTCACCAAAGGAACTAGCTCAAATTTTATCTTTGGTGACATAGCAAGAACCCGACACATGTCTAGATACATAAATGAATACTATGTATGTTGCTAGTGAGAAGAGAAAGGGTACACATGGTAAAAATCAATTGGATTGACTACCAACAAGGAAGGTTGAAGCCAAGTCAGAGTGCATTTTATTTCTTAATCTTTGGATTCTTGTAAATCAACAACCTATTTTCAAACTCAAAGAGGAATACAACTCTGTTTTTTCTCTGCAACCCATTTATGGGAATTCAAGCTCCTTGTGTGAACTAAAAAAAGGAATGTAGTGTAGACAATTGAGAATTTCATGGAGTGTGGACCTATTGAAGAGCATAGTTTTTGCCTGGTTGATTCATAAATTTTTTTGTATCCATGATTCATTGCAGTGTTCAGAGAAGAAATAAGAAGGCCAAGTAAGTATCTCTATCTACATATAACTAAAATAATTTTTGTCTCTCCTTGTTGTTGTTCCAGTATGCCTCCAAAAAAGGGTTTCTTTGGGAAGGTTGAATATGCTAGTAGAAATATTCATGATGATTTTTTAGAGCAATTAAATGAATCTACTAATCAATCCACCCAAATAAAGAAATTAGTTCCTGTAAACCCTAGGCTCAGAGTTGTAGATGGTTTATTTGACAAGGGAAATTGGATTAGGGATGCTAACAAAAATTAAAATAGGGTTAGAATTATTTAAAAAGTAGTTTTTAGAGAGTAAATTGTTTACCCCTCATGAAAATATTTGGAATTTTGACTTAGGTAAGTTAGTAGTTTTTGGAGTTTTTATGGATTCAGACCTCCTCACTCTTGTAGCCCAAAATTATGATTCGGTAGCTAGGATGGTCAGGAGAATAGATGAGGAATGTTTGATGAAAATTACTACAGAAGAAATAAAAGAAGTTTTTGGAATGGACTTGACCACAGATTATCATGAGGTCATTGACTTTCAAGGATTGGAAAATGAATACTTGTCTCTCAAGGATCAAATTAGGAAAGAGGCATTAAGAGGAAACTTGGCCACAATCATAAATTTAACTTTTGTTACAACATCAACTAAAGAGCCTTTCAAGAAACAAATTGTTAATTCTAGGGCTTTAGATGTCTATATGAGTTTTTGCAAGGTTTTTGGTGAAGATGAACAAGTGTTTGTACCAATAAAGTTTATGTATATGATGGTACAGATCTATTCCTTTGGTGTGGATATTATTTTTATTTTGTATCCTTTCTAGTAGAAGAAATTCACATAGGTCTAATTGGAATTGCTAAGGGAAAAATCGAGAAACCTTTTTCTTTTTATTCATTGTTGATGCATATGTTTTTGTATAAGGGGTTACCTTCTTTGAAAAGGAAATGGTATTTACAAGAGAATATGATGGAGAATCTCTACCAGTTCAATTGTAGAGTGCAGATATGACCTATGATGCATAGGAGGCCAATTTTGTAAGGTTCGATAGATATTTTGCATCTAGATTGAGGAGCTTGTTATGAAAAGATAACCCTAGGGTACCTACAAAAATGTTAGATTTCAACAAGCCTATGGATAACCCTAGCAGTTTGAAAGTTTCACATAATTAGGTCAACATCATACCATATCCAGTGTCAATAGTTTTTATAGTATATGGATTCCAAGGATCTCCACATGTGCTTCCCTAAAATCTACCTCTTAAGGTGGGAATAGCTTAGATGTTATGGCAATTAGGTGGTTTAGAAGAAGAAAAAATGACTGGTAGGTCAAGAAGATCTATTTTCCCATCTTGTATAGTTTCTCATCAATTTAGAATCACAAAGGGTGGTTGGTTGTTCTATATAAATTTTTAGACCCATACAAAATGGCTATCTCCCATGCTCATTTTAATGATAGTGAAGGATTTTTTGATATATTCAGATGGAGGGCTAGGACTAGTGCCCGAGAGCATCAATTCTATTTCCCTAAAGATGTAATAAGAAATGAATTTTCTCTCCAAGAACAAGAGATTAAAAAAGAAAAATGGAGAGTCTATTCTAGGGTCTTAGAATTCATGAATTATTTTGAGAAAGATTATAGCCCTTTAAAAAGTGCAAATACATCAACGTACAAGTTAAACAAGTTGATGATTACCTTTTTAGAGATTATGGAGACCATGAATGGAAAGAAGACTCTTTTATCAATTCTTATGTTGATAAGGAAAGCGAAGTAATGAAAAGGTTTTCTTTTACCCCTGCAGTACGATCAGGACAATTGGTCATTCAAAGGAGGTCTGGCTATAACATGATCAAGAACAAAGAACACGCAGCTGATAAAGGGAAGCAAATAGTTGGATCAACTAGTATTTCTTTGGAAGAGAGGCTTGAAGAGCCAAGGCCTAAGAGGCAAAAGATAGAAGAAAAGTAAGTATCCCAAATAGAAGACTACTCACCCACTCAATCTCCTTTGCATATAGGAGATGAACAACTCACTAAGGAGCAAATGAAATAATTAGGATATCAAGGGGGAGTGTTTATTACTATTATAGAATTAGAGGATGGAAATCCTCAGGAACCTCCCATGCCTAGCCTTTAGCTAACTATTGCTGACTATAGAGGAAAGGAATTAGAACCTATGGTAGAACAAGCTAGTCATGAATTTCTTTTAGATGATAGTTTTGTCAAATCAAGAGCTTTCTACCAATTTGTATGGAGAACTAATATTGAAAAATTTGAAGAAAGATGTAATAAGAGGGAGACAGATCATCCAAAAATGGAAGAGGTAGCTCTACAAGATCAAATAAAGTATGAAATGATGCAAGAGTTTAGAAATTTGACCCCTGAAGAGGGAAGAAGAATGATAAGATCGTCTGGGTTTTACTTTTACCAAATTGAGATATTGTAGATGCAATGGTTTTTAATATTGTCACCAAGAATCTAAGTGCTAAGGAAAAGGTGAGAAAAGGACTTAGAGGTGCTAAATTTAGTGAAGATCATGCTACCTTGGTAATTTGGTCTTTGAGAAGAGGATCCAGAGGTAATTTTTCTCAGCTTGATGATATTGAAATGATTGGAAACTTGATTGTTAAGAAGGTGGAAGATACTCTAGATGATGAGGCCACAGAGCTCAATGTTGAAATAGCTAACCTTACGTTAGCTATAGCTAGGAAGGAGAAAAAAAAAAAAAGAATTACAAGAAAAATATGAATGTAAGTTCTAGATGATTGCAATAAATAAGTACAAAAGAGAATTGAGCTTGAAAATAAGATGGAAGCGTATCAAGGATAATCTAGAAAACCTAGGATTACCTATCCTTATCCTCCAATTGAGCCTTTTAAGTCAACTCCCCTCACAGAGCTACCAAATACTCCACAAAGACCTCAATTTTATACAGTAGGGGATTTTGAAGAGGAAAAGAGAAAACTATAGGCATTGCATGTGGAATTGGATATCCAGTATGAGGAAAAGCTAAGAAAAACAATTATGTACCTAGTAGACAAGATTGGCTAGCCTACATTTTATGAGCAATTAGCAGGGATAATGAACATATGGAGTGAGCTAAAAAGTAGTGAGGCCACTTTGAAGCCAATTGTGAATAAATGGAATGACATGGACAAGGATGTCACACTCTTATGTTTCTCAGTCATTAGTCTATCTTGTGAGCAAATAGAAAAGACCTTTGACTTGACTAAGGAGCTCTCTAACTTCAATGATAAAAGAATTGCATTGCAGAAGAGAATCATAAATTATCTCTCAAAGTATCTGGGTAAAAACTTTGATCTTTTCCCCCATGCGCTCAAGAAAATAGGTAAATTAAAAGATAAAGAAGAATGGGCCAAAGAATTGGATGATTTGTTATGCCTCAGATTCAATAGGGTTATAAATGAAAAGGGACATGCATGGTTGGAAAAAACAACTAAGGAAGTTGTTAAGGTTCAAGTATTCTATGATTCTTTTAAAGAGGAGTTTATTGAAATAGATAAACTAGGAGAATATTTTTTGAAGAAGCAACAAGAAATATTGAGTTTTATTAACCAGATGACAGAGTTTCCAATAAGTGGATGGAAGATCTTGTACATTCAAAATACTTAGTATTTGGTGAAATTGATGAAGATGAGGTTGATCAAGATGAGCTACAAATAATTGATGCATCTATTAAAGAAGAAGAAGAAAAGAATAAAAAATCAACTATAGAAACAAATACAAAATTCAAACTGATGACTTAGTAGTCGAAGAATCAAGTGTAGCTATTAGTTTGTTAGTACATGATGACTTGGATGGAGAACCACAAGTTAAACTTAGCTTCCAAATATCAGAACCTAGTCCATCACAGGTAAATCCAATGGCCACACACCCCAAGGAATGAAAATTACCTCAAGGCCAATCACAAACTCCTTAGCAACAAAGAAGACGTAGTAGAAGTGGTCCCATAAAAGGAATATTCATGATGAAAACCATTCTGTTGCACCAAATTTTTTTTTTTATGATAGTAACTTTTTGTAAATATCTTTTTTTCTTAAGGAAAACTATCATTTTTATTTAAGCCTAAATCTTGTTGCATCTCATGCTATATAAATGAGATCCCAAGGCTAGAGAAAGTGTCTGAACACTTATGTAATTTTTAGTATTTTGCTAGTCTTGCATTCGGTCCAATTGTCTTGATGTTAATTTTGTGATGTATATTTCTTTATGACTCTAAGAGTATATTAAGATGGAAAGATCATATTATCTTGTCCTAAATTGTTTTGAGTTTCACACTAGTGTTGTGTGATTTTCAATGAAAATTAATACAAAGAAGAGTTACCACCATATCTTTTTCTTTGAATCTTATCTCAATTGTTTTTTATTAAGTAAAATAGGTTTTATAGGGATCCTAAAACTTAAGAGTTTTAGAACATATCAAAAATAGAAATATTCAAAAAGGTTCAGCAATAGAGAAACTGCTTAGAAAAAGCCAACCCTAAACAACAGGCCTGTAGCTATGACAAAAAACCAGCTAAACTAGAACAAGAAAAGACTAGAAATACAAGGAAAGAATGAGATAGAAAAAAAACATTAACTATCAATTCTCTCTATCAAGAACCTGCAGGGACTCTGCAACTTCATTGGTCTGCTTGTTTTCTGCATCCTCTTGGTCTTGGTTTTGAGCCTCCACCTAGTCCCTAGTTTCATTTGGATCATCCTCAACCTACCCAACATCCAATCTAGTCTTCTCCATCTTATCCCCACTGAAACTAGCACTAATCAGTGAATCACCTAGACTATTAATATTCTTATTTACAGTATTCAAAGTGGCGATCATATGACTCACCAAGTTCTGATGAAAGAGTTCCATCCTTTGGACTTTTTGTTCATCCTTGGTGATTCTTTCCTCCTCGTCTATCTTGTTACCCTGGATGTTGAAGAACTATTGGCAACCATCCTAGCTTCTATCCTCTTCATCGTTCCCCTAGTCACAGTCATCCGATAATCTTATCTCAATTGTTAGTAACTAGTTATCTTGAGGTTGTATGAGTAAAGCTTATTGAATTTAATGCACTTAGGATAGTTTGTATATCAATTTTCTATTTCTTTTAATTCAATGTATTAAGTAAAGGCTTCATTAATCTGATAGGATTTATAGTCAATAAGAAGGATATGCATAAGAATGAGGTTTAGGGTAAATTGCTGATAATATTGATTGTAATGCAATTGATCAGATCAAAATTCTTGGGTAGACTCTGAATACCAAAGGATGAGGCATTGATCATTTATTTAGTTTTTATGAGAACATATCATAAAATTGCATGAAGAAAAAATTCAAAAAAAAAATCAAATTTTCTTTCATGTACAAAGAATGTAATAGATGGTCATTACTTGTTTACATTTAATCTCTATGTTGTGGTTTCGTACTATAACCCAAACTTACCTGTAAATCTGATATGATTTGTGGTTAAATATCTTCTATAAGGGACAAGTATTGTGAATGAACATCATTAAAGAGAATGAAGTGTAAAGGTAATATCTAGTTTTGAACCATTTTTATCCCTTAGGTGCACCCGCCTTGGTTTTATATAACATAAAGAGTAGAAAATCTTTGTGATTTTATTGAAGTTGGGTCCAGATCTGAGAACTTCTTAGTTGAGCATAGGAAATGGCTAACCCTTAAGTTATTTTGTTCTTCACCATTATGGTATCAAGTATTTTGTTTCTTGGTAGTTTAAAACACCAACACTGTTGATTTGGAATTTCTTTTTTGCATGACTGAAACTAATGTAGAATATGATTTTATTCATAGCTCTAGTGGTCTCCTTGTATACTTATTCAAAGGTGATTGAATTGCCCAAATCATTGACATGGGTGTTAATAACTTCACTATTTTGTCTTGAGTTATTTGGAGATTCCCTTACCCATTGCTTCTTCATTTGAGTCCTGATCTTATTAGCTTTTGTTTTCATTTCATCTTCAAATATAGCTTGGTTCATATAGTCCTTTGCTAGATGACCCAATTGCTTGCATACATAACATCTTTTGGTAGGATTCCATTTTCTACAATGAGTTTGCATAGAGTTAGCTCCAATGTGTCCTCATTCTCCACATAGATAACATCTATACCAAGCATTCTAATCCCAACAAAATATTTCTTTAGCAAGCTATTCAGTAGGATTCCATTTCTTGGTTTTACACTCCAAGGATTTATGACCTTTTTTATTACATGTGAAGCATATTTCTTTCAAACTTAGTTTTCTCTTTGCATTCACTTTCTCTAGATCCATGCTTGTTACAACTATAACATTTACCATTAAATTTTGACTTTCCATTGCTCCAACTTTCATTTGATGTGTTCACTAAATTTACACAATGATTACTATGATGATTCTCCTTCTTTAGTGTAGCATAGTCCCACTTTCCCTTTGTGTCTTTTGTGCTATATGTCAGCCAATTGATCCATACTTTCTTGTGATCTCGTCATTCTTTCATTGGTTTCTTTTGTTTTTCTCTAAGATCATTTATGAGTCTATCATTTTCCATCCTTAGATTGATGACTTCTTGATTTGTGCTATTCATCTAATTTATCATATCTTCCCGATGTAGTGAAAGCTGGTGGATACCATTGTCCCTTTCTTCTAGTTTGGTGTTGAGTATTATTTTTTCTTCTTCTACCATATTTTTATCATGTTGAACTTTTGGTGCAAGGAGGGATGAACAACTATGGCCAAAGGCACACCGACTTGTCCAAGCACCACACTAAGTAAATACAATGGAAGAAAAATATTTTAAAAAATACCAAGGAGAGATGGAAACAAACACTTTTATTGAATCATCAAATGTTCAACATACATGCCCAGCTATAAGGCCTTATGGGTTACAACTGGATACAAAATATAACTTCAAGATCTATAATCTGACTTCTAACATTTGCAAATCTAGAAACATGGTTTTCTCCTCTAAGTCCCCTCTCCTAAACTGAACCAAATACCCCTACTTATACTTTCCAAAATGGATTATAGAAGATTCTAGAACATTGCATAAAGAAAGGCTAACCTCAAAATGGTCAAAACTTAGCCCTAGAGAAGATCCTATCATTAAATTCATGACCTAAATTAAATAAAAGAGTCAGCTTCAACTAAGAACCAAAAACACAAAAAAATTGGTCAAAGAAGGCCTCGAGCAAAAACACCAATAGGTTCACTTAGTGCATGAAGCAATGCTTGGTCATTAGAATAAGAGCTTGGTTCATACTAAGGAAACTTGGTTAACATTGGATGAGCTTGGTTCACACCAAAGGAACTTGGTTGAAACTAGAAAAGACTAGTTCACACTAAACTGCCCAGTTTGAACTATAACTTGGCAAGGTCTAAAAGAACTTGATTAAAATGTTAGTAGGAATGAAAGTGTAGGATTGTAAGGAAACCAAGGATTCTCTTGCATTAGACAAACAGGGTTAAAATAAATGATTCTCATGAATAATGCAAGTGTCAGAACCTAAGTTGAATCCAAATCATATTGAGAAATCTATGTAGCATCTTCAACTAGTCTATTCTTCAACTTTACCAAATACTCATGGTAATATTTTCCTCTTTTTCTCTTACCAACTCTCTGCTCTAGTACTTGTTCAACCTTTGAAATATTCTTCTTAGGATAATCATCTGATATAAAAACTTCATCATCCTCATGATACTCATAAATATCAACAACATTGAATATAGGAGATATATCAATGTCATTAGGTAACTCAACTTCATAAGCATTTCCACTGTGAAACTTTCTCAAGATCTTACATGGTCCAAATTTCTTCATCTTCAATTTACTGTATGTTCCAATAGGAAATCTACTTTTCTTAAAATGAACCATCACCTGATCACCAATCTCAAAAACATGATGTCTTCTAGACTTATCAGCATTCCCCTTATACTTCTGATTACTTTTTTCCAACATCAACTTTACTTCCTCATGTAAAGACTTCATAAAATAGTTAAATTCTTCTCCTTCAAACACTTCTTTTCTCTTCACCAACAACATTCGTCTAGGCTGCATTCTAGTAATAATCTCAAAAGGTATTTTCTTTATAGTTCTATTCACATAATTATTATATGTAAACTTAGCTGGTGCCAATACCAACTCCTAATTATTTAGTTTGTATCCAACTAAGCATCTTAGCAAATTACCCAAGCTTCTATTCACAACCTCTATATATCCATCTATCTATGGATGGAATGTAGAAATAAATCTCAATTCAATACCCATCTTATTTTACAAATTCCTCCAAAAATAACCAACAAAATTATCATCTCTGTCAGAGATAATACTTCTTGGTAATCCATGTATTCTATCAATCTATTTGAAGAAAATTTCAGCAATATGCTCAGCATCTGATGTCTTCTTACATGGTATGAAATGAGCCATTTAAGAAAATCTATCTAAAACAATAAATATGGAATCATACGCTTTTATTGTCTTAGGTAATCCAAGAACAAAATTCATAATGATGTCACTCCAAGGTTTCTCAAGAACAAAAATAGGTGTATACAATTTAGTATTTTGACTTACTCCTTTTGCAACTTGACAAACTCCATAACTCCTTACAAAATTTTGAATATCCTTGTGTATTTGTGCCCAATAATACTTATCCTTAAGAAAACTTGGTGTCTTATCAATTCCAAAATATCCAGCCAATCCACCACAATTCTTTTCCTTAATCAAACTAACTCTCATTGAGCTTCTTGGTATACACAACAGAATTCCTTTGAACACCATACTTTCTTGAATAAGATACTCATCATACTTTCTCATGTGATCTGATAGATTTGGTGCTCTTCACTCTCTCCATGACTCAAAAAAATGAGGGCCAGTATCACACAACTCTTTCATTTCGTCAAAACCAAAAACTTCAACATTCATCTCGGTTAACAAAGAACATCTTTTTCTTAATGCAACAACAACTTGGTTAGTGACTCCACTTTTATGCTTAATCACAAATGTGAAACTCTGCAAGTAGTCAACCCACTTCATATGTCTCTAATTTGATTTATGTTGACTTCCCAAATACTATAAAGCTTTATGATCAGTATACAACACAAAATACTTAAGAATCAAATAATGTCTCCAATTCTTAAAGGCTTGAACATAGATCCTATTACACTGCCACTTGCATCACATTAAACTTGAAATACCTTATTGAGATTAGGTAAAGCCAATATAGGTAACTCAACAACCTTTTGTTTCAATGTCTCAAAGCTCTTATCAGCTCCATGTGTCCACTTGAAATCCTTTTTGTCTGCTCTCATTGTCTCAGTCATAGCATTACAAAAAAAACTAAAATTCCTTATAAACTTTTTCTAGAAACTAGCTGAACCATGAAATGATCTTACCTCACCTACACTCTTAGGTGTAGGCCATTCCAAAATTTCTTTAACCTTCTTAGGATCCATCTTCAAACCATCAACTGAAATCATAAATCACAAATATACAATCTCCTCTTGCATAAAGGAACAATTTTTCAAGCTAATCATCAACTTCTCCTCTTTCAATCTTTGCAATACTTTTCTAACATGCTCAATACATTCTTAGTATTACTAAATATCAAAATGCCATCCAAATAAAAAATCAATAAGTTACCAAAAAATCTCTTGAGAACTTCATTGATCAACATCATGAAAGTACTAGGTGCATTAGTTAAACCAAAAGGTGTTACCAACCATTCATACAAACCATCTTTTGTCTTGAAAGTAGTCTTCCATTCTTCACCTTCTCTGATTCTGATATAATGATAACCACTCTTCAAACCAATCTTGGTAAAATACTTTTCTCCACTCAAACAATCCATTATGTCATCCATCCTCGGCATAGGAAACCTATATTTCACTCTAATCTTATTAATAGCTCTGGAATCAGTACACATTATCCATTCTCCATTATTCTTAAGTGCTAATACAATAGGTACAACACATTGACCCAAACTTTCCTTGATGAAACTTTTCTTCAGCAATTCACGCACTTGTCTATTAAGTTCCCCATTCTCTATAGGTGTCAACCTATATGGTTTTTTATTTGCAAAACTAGCTCTAAGAATTAGATCCATACAATAAATTATACTTCTTACTAGTGGTAAACCATCAGGTATATCATCTACAATAATATCTTTATACTCATTCAAACTTGTAATTTCTTCTGGCACTTGGTTACCACTATTGTCTCCCACTTAGTTACCACTGTCTATCACTTAGTTATGACTAGCATAAATTGGTCTCCAAGGAATTATGGTGAAACACACTTGATTCTTCTTCACTCCCTTTTCAAATTGCTTCTTATTAATTGTGCAAATTCTCACAGTCGCATAATTGACCTCATCTGGAATTTCAATCAAATGAAACAATCCATCAGCATAATATGATAGAGAACTTCATCAAAGTAATGTTCAATCTTAAACTTCACAATACATTGCTCACTTACCAATATCTTATTCTCTTACTTGATCCATAAAATATTTTCTCAATCCTAAAATACTAAATATAACTATTTTTATTTTCAGTAATATAAGTTATATTCTAATTATAACTCAAGTTTAATTGATAAAATAAAAGATCTAAAACCTAATTTAAAAGGGCATCACATGGATTACAGGTGGTTATTGTGACAAGGGCATCACATGGATTATAGACAGTTATTGTGAAAAGAGAATCTCATGGAGTACTTGGAGACATACATTATATTCCAATTCCTAGGAGACATTATTTTATTATACATTAAAAATATTGAAGTATTAATATATATTGAAGTAAAAATATTGATTTTTTCCTTTCATTTTATAAAAGAAATTATTTTATAATACATTAAACATATTTAAGTAAAAATATATTACAAACATTATGGCTACTTGAACACTAAGTCTTTAACTCCTCACAACAACCAACCTTGCCTTGATCATTTCAAATTATGATTGCATCTAATTTTTAATTTTCAGATTGCATTTTCTTATCACATAAATCCTTCATGACTGATTTCATATACATCCTTTGATTAGTTTCCTATCCATTCACCCTTCTCTGATCAGAGTCATGAATTTTATGATCTTTCCATACCATTGAAGACAACAAAATATTGTTTGCAACTTGTAACTTCCTCACATTGACATCTAATGTGACTGTCCCCCCTTAACATCTAATGTGATTATCTCCCCTTCATAAAATGTTCTACAAAATTTAACTAATTAAAAACCTTTACCTTGGGATTCCATATATCCTAAAAATATTAAATTACATTTACCACTTCAACACCTTCATCAATATTCATACCAATCTAATTAAATTTTTTTAACCTAGTCATTGTCCTACTGTGACAATTACCTATATCTTATGAAACAATAAATAAAAACATATAAACCATGTGTGCACTTGCACACATATTACAATACACTTGGAAACTCTTAATATATGTGGATACCCAAATTTCATGCACCATTCCTCTTACAAACACTTCTAGCATCACAAACTTCATTACTTTTAAAGACAACTTATTTTCTTCCTGCCCAAGACAATATTTTCAAAACTTTTCTCCATTCAAAGAACATGTAAATAAATGCATGGTGACCTATACACTTGGAGAAGGAATTTTAATATTTCTCCACCTTCCATTCAAATTTGGGTCCTTCATACATGTTTTATAAGAAGATATTAATTTTTTATCAATGCTCAGGTTGCCCTAGTAAGGATTTGGACAACTTACATCAAAGTTGGAATATTTTAGTCCATACTCAATGAAATCGGGTGATTCAAAAGCCAAAATGGAGCACATTCATGTCTCCATCAAATCCAATAGGTTTCAAAACATTATCCCCTTTTTTTACATGAAATAACGTCTGTAATAGGATTGTAACAGTAAAAAAATATAGATAAATGCATGGAACCTACCTTCATTAGTGTCAAACTTAATAAATCAACCCCCACCTCATATATTCACACATTTCAAGAATTTATGACTTCTTTCACTTCACAAGAACTAGAAACAACTATTATAATCACCCTTGAAACAACTATTGAACCAACTTTGGTTGGTTGGCCTTTAACTAGACTATTACGTGTTATAAATTTTAACATCTTTTTGACTTTTCAATTCCTATGAACTTTGTCGATCTTACTTATTAAAATTATATGGTCTTATGAGGCCTTATGAAAATAAAAAAATACTACTAAAAATTCTCATCCAACCTTTAAGTTGATTACATGACCCTTTTAGCCTTGCTTGCCAATTATGGAAACATTTTCAAAATTGGTTATAATTGAATCAACTTGATTGAGTATGGCTTTAGTAGCCTTGATTTCATTATCAAAAGCTAATAGAGACCTCTTACACTTATCAACTCCCATGTATAACCATCATGCCTACCTTAAGCTACTAAAACATCTCTTCCATGCTCATAATCTTTACAAAAGGATTGAGAAGAGAAATAGAAAACTTTATAGATAATAATAGTCATCTTTGCAATAAATTGATAAGTTTACTAGTGAATCTATTTTTTCTAAAATGTTAATCATGTGTAACTATTGTTAGAAGACCATGTAATTGTAAAGAAATAGTTTTTGAAAACTCATTTGAGCTTAATATATTGGAGTGGTTGATAATCCATATGAGATATGCTCTCTTTGTGAAACAAGTTATGTTTCCAGTTTTTAATTTCTTTCAGCAATGCACAAATCTTCTTCTGATATATTTGATGCTGAAGGATGAGCTATAAAATATTTCATAATACTTAAATATGTGACTTGCGCTTGAACTAGAATAGTTTGATTGGCTTGCATCCATTTCCACTTGAAATGATCATTGCAAATCAGGAAGAGTCAACAAAGATGCATTGTTGATTTCATGATTTAATTTTTCAAAAGTCATTTTATGTATTGTCCCCATTTAAAACTCTTGTCATGACATATTACTACATTCAATAGAGGTTCTATGGAAATAGATGCTTTTACAATTTTTCATAAGTATTGGTTTGCCCAAGAAAAGATCTTGGTTTCAGTTGTGAGATTCTACTGATTTACATTTGCTTCTATTTTTGCCAACTCTAGAACTCTACCATCAGCTCGCACATGTCCAAGGTAAACCAAGAATTATATTACAAAATCAATTTTATAACCTTTTAAGCAATACTTGTTTTCCACAAACATTTGTAACACTATTCCAAAAGTGCAACCTGTTCTTCATACATCTTGCTGAAAAAAATAATATTGCCCAAGTAGACAATCACACTCAATAATGTGATGGCATAATGAGATGGAGTAGCACTTCATCAGCCCAAATAGAAGCTCTAGAAATTCAAAAAATCCTTATCAAATCTTGAATGTAGTTTTCCAAACATGTAATTTTTTTAATTCATCTTAATTAATATCAACTAGAGCCCAAATTCAATATAATAAAATATTTTCCATGCTATAGTAATCATTTAAATCATCTATGTCTAAAACCAAGTAGAAATTCATTATCTTAATGCGATGTCCCAATCCCTAAGCTAATATCGTAGGAGAAATAGAGCGCATTTATTGTCAAAGAGTGGCACTCCTTGACCACCTACAACTAAAAGTAGGTAGTTAGAAGTAGATGTACAGAAAATTGTAAGTCTTATGAATAACACAATTTTCCCTAGAGATATAGGTAACAAGATAGAGTCCAAAGATAGATGATGATCAGCTTACCAAAGGGAGTTAGAATGAAACATGTCCATCACACTGAGTATGGAGGGCATCTACATCGGTTTAAGTCACTCAATCTCATATGGGGAAGCTACAAGGATCTCAACACTTTTCATCAAGGAAACAACATGATTATCACATTAGAGACATAAGGATTGTGTCATGATTTCTGTTACCACCTTTATGAACATCTGTAGAGCCATGTGACTATGCAAGAAAAAAGGTAATTGATGATCCTATGAACATAATCTACATCTGATGAAGAGGAAGCAATCGTGAAGTCAGTCATCATTACATCTTAGTTTGAAAGAAGGAACATTATCAATAAAGAAGAGAAACCTTAGTTGAAGATATGACATATCAACAATTAATTATATTGGTTGACTAAAGAAAGAATCTCAAGAATGAGGATAACATCAAAACAAATATTGATTCAGCGTATTGATGAAGTCATCAAGTGCACTGATTAATGATAAAGATCGAGAGTAGGCACTGATTGGATGGCTAGTTAAAGTACCAATGAAACAATAGAAAAAGACCTATTTGTTAGTCCCTGCCACTTTAGGCGCGGAATTGTGTTTTTAGGTAACTTTAGCATTATTTCATAATTCAATTTTCGCATAAACTGGAAATTATTCCCACACAAATACGCAGTCTTTACAATTTTGGGTTGAAAATCATTTTGTTGTTCAAACTAACATCATTCTCATTGGTCAACATCTACTTTTCCAGTAGCCTTTTATTTTCCATTGGCATAAAATTTTCTTAAAAAAACGCTTAGTGCCAAGTGTTTGATTGCTTCATGTACAGTGTTGGGTGTTCTGCAAGGTTGGAGAATGCAACAACCAACAAGATTTGAGTGGCATGAACCTACATATGGAAATAGTTATGATGAAGGGAGGCATCAATGTGGATAATCAACAAATTTTGTTCTATTAATAGATCTGCAAGAGCACATAACCTTGTCTAATATTATCTGAAGAGGACGATAACAAAACATAGCTCATAAGCAGATAGAAAAGCACAGCTCTAGTGACTAATAGAAGGAAGCTCTAGAATGATCCAATGGCATTGCACAGAAAATATTCTCCAAGAAGATCTTGGCTTTGCACAAACAATCATCCTGTTCCATTCAATCAATATTCATTCCTGGGCGGAATACGATTTGCGATCATGGTAAGTCCTGAAGAAGGTCATAGGAAGAAGGCAACCATTGCAACTACTTCAGAAAATTATAAGCTAAAATTAAGATTAAGGCATCTAACTATTGGCTTTAATGCATAAGAATGTATGTCTACAAAATTTGTTATTATATGTCTTACAACGTTATTTATGGTTCCCTGCTTTCTTAAACTTTGGTAATTTTTGGTTGTCAATTTTTTCAGAACTTGAAGGAAAGAGAACATGGTCTTATATTAATTGATGATAAGCATTGAAGCTCCAAGCTTATTTCAAAGGTCTATAAATTTTCCATTCTAGAATAAGAGGTGCATATTGTAAAGAACTTATATTATTGGAGCCATGAGTTGGAGTGATATACTTGTTTTTCTCTTCGACATTGTCATTTTATTTTTGAAAAATGAGTACTTTTCTAGGTTGATCAAAGAGTCCAAAGAATTTTTATAATCTTTTTTATAAAAAAAATTAAACATTTCTATTTATTTTTTCAGAATTGAGAATTAGGGTAGATAGAGAAACCTCTAATTTGTTTCTTTTGTGCAGATTACAATATGAAAGAAAATGCTTGGGGGATCATTTTGTTTGTAGATTTTACCTGTCATACTACTTGATTATTATCAAAAACTGTCAACTTTTTTTGTTCATCCTGACTTGTGCATAAAATAATACCATTCTCTCTTGATTTGTTGTGTGCTTTCCTTCCTGGCTGATACAAGCAATTTCCTCTAGCTTGGTGTTTTTTGTTTCTTTTGTAAAACGCTTCCTTGCATCCTTAAATGATTAATGGCTGAATTTGAGGTGTTAATGCATTCATAATTTGGGAGCATAGACAAGGCATATGAACTATTTAGTAAAATGCCTCAAAGAAATATGGTTATAGGGTGGAAATCCTTGTGCATGCCTCTTCTACCTCGAATTAATAAGTGTCAAAGTTATCTTGATGTTCTTATTAGGTGAATTGAATTTTCTCCATTCTATCATTTTGCTTGTAGATTTCATAGATAATGATGGTTATCTTAACATATAAAAGAGAAAATGATTAGGTCAGGTTTTTGGGTAAAAGCATAAACCCATGTCATCCTTTTGTAAAAGAAAAGGTTAACAAAAGTATAATTGTTCACCTTTAATGACATAAAATTGGTGTTATTATTTTGAATTTAGAAATGAAGTAAACTAATGAAATGTGTAGAAATGGATGAACTTTAGGATTATAATTTTTAATAATTATTTGGAATAAGAATTTATATAATTTTCCTAATTTTTATAGATAATTTTTTTGGTGCTAGGGGTCTAAGGGTCTAGTTCCCACCACAAAACTATATGGAAATAAACTTATTTCCCTTTGATCTCAAACTATGTTATAGATAACATATATATATCTAGAACAATCAAAACTAAAAATCAGCTTTAGACCTATATTATCTCTTTTATAAGGATGGAAATCTCAACTCACCTGAAATCGATAGTTTTCATCTTCAACCACATTTTTCAAAACAAATCTATTATAACTAGGAGAAAAATTGTACATTCTAGAAGAGGACTCTCTCCTCTAGAACATCACATAATTTTTAGATTTTTTTGATATGATCTAATAGTTTTTTCTTTCTCAAAACTGACATCTTTTCAAGTGTTAAAATACGTGGTTGTAGAATTTTTTTAATTACACTTTACTATATCTAATTAAAACACCATAAACTCTATATGATAATATTCTTGACTCCGAGTAGTATAAAATGGTGTTTAAATATTATTTTAAAATATCATTAAAAATAGTTAGAGTTATTGAAATGCCACTTTTCTAAAATAATTTTATTTCTTTAGTAATTGGATACAAACTAGTAGGGAATATGTATTTAATAGACATTTCCAATTCAAAAAGTTTGAGACCATATATAACTTAGCACCAATAAATTTATCTTGATCATATGTTTAAAAAAAATAGATTTTTAGATAGGAATACTCAAATTTAGTCATTCTGATAAGTTAGCCTAAAAGGTGACATAGCTTTGTACTTTTACCCTTTTCAAGTTTTATATTTTCCTTGGTGAGTCTTTCTTACCTCAAATTTTTAGTGATGATACATGTTGACATGATATAATGCTGATTTCTTGTTCAAATTTTAATGGGCTACAAGCTATAGTGATGATAGATGTTGACATGATATAATGTTGATTTCTTGTTCAAATTTTAATGGGCTATAGGCTATAGTGATGATAGATGATGACATGATATAATGTTGATTTCTTGTCCAGTTTTTACATCTAGATACTTCATCTTAATCATATCCTGCACAACACCCAAAAAAGGTACATTTTGTTTTGTATACTTTTTCTTCAGGAAAGTTTTGTATAACTTTATGCTTAATGCAACTTACACAATTGGAAATGACAACAAAATTTAATCCATCATTAATGGAATCCAAATAATAGGAAACTAGTTTAAGTATTTAAGGATTAGGTACTTGCTTATTTTTTCCAAACTCTATTACATAGTTAGAGTGTATGTTGATAGGAAATTTTGGAGTAACATGCTCACTGAAAAGTCATGATGACAATTAAAGATTTTGCAGAATGTGAAAACTGTGTACCTTGATTGGGCATTCTGCCATCTATGTTTCATCTATCTAAAATCAATGTATCATCTATGTTACAAACTTACTCAATGATCTAGGTGCCATGTTGACTAATTAAATAGGTCAGGAAGAAGGCATTATATTTGCATGTAATAGATGCATATCATTCAGAAACTTGTTCTATACAAAGAGTAACAAATCAGCCAATCATATTAATGTATCTCTTAGTTGATAAAAAGTGTTTCTTAATAATAATAATGGGAATCAATTGGTACCAACATTGTACTGTAAAGAATGCATTCAGTGAAGAATGAAAATGAATAGAATACAGAGATTACAACCACGTATTGGTAATGAAATGGCATTGTTATGTAGAACTTGGCCAAGAAGAAAAATGCTTTTTCAATAGAAAAATACACAAAAAAAATAGAGCATGTATTATACAGTTGTATTTTGTGCAAAAAAATTATTTAACCATTTTTTTGGTTTTGAAGAATTTGGTTCAATTAAAAGGAAGGAACCACAAAGTTACAAATAGACTTGCGGATATGGTAGTGTTGTTGGCACACCTTATAAGTATGTACACATGGTGCTCCTGGCAAGAGAAAAATATTATCAGATTTCCACAATTCATTTGAAATGTATGAAATTTATTTTTGGATCTAGATGTGTAATAATTTTTAGCATCAATATTTTGGATCATACTCTGTGATCCATCATTAGGATAAGAGAATTAAACAATAAAAATTATATAGACCAAGCCACACTTAGGAGCCATAAATGGAGGGAGAAGGGAGACATAAATAAAAAAGCCAAAATTAATAAACATGAAAAAAGAACAGTTCACAATCAAATCTAATAAAAATAATTTTGAATTTTTTATTACATGTGCCTCCCTTATCCCTCCTTTATGGCTGGTGAGTGTGGCCTATATAATTTTTTTATTCTTGCACTCTCATTCCAATGATGGATCACACAATGTGATCTGAATCGTTGATGCTAGAAAAACTTATGTAATTGAATCTAGAAATAAAATTCATACAAGAGAAACATAATCTATTTAATTATTTAGAAAAGGGTGAAACTTGTAATATTTTTTCTAAAATTCATTGAGATAAATATTTTTTAAAATAGTTAAGAATGATTTTGTTTCTAGAATGAAGTTTGAGGCTTTGAGAATACCCAATTGAAGTAGGCCTATCCACATCTTTTCTCAATTGAACAACTCCATAAGGACTTGATATTTGAGAAGGCATTTTTTCATTTGCATATACAAGACACTAGCTAGGACTATTGCACACACAAGGTCAATAGAAAAAATATTTAAAAAATGATCAACTCCAAAGTTTTATACCTTATAGTATTGTTAACTAATCTAGCAAGGGTGAAAGCTTAGATCTGTGTCACCTTTGGGGCTAACTTTATCGATCCGGTGGGACTAAATCTAGCTAGACCGAATCTGCTTAGAACTAATATAACTTAAACCACGTGGCACCTAGTAGGTGCCAAGTGGCCTATACACATCTACAAGGGTCCGATAGGACCAAAACCCCAAAAATTATATAAGCCACAAAAAGACAAATCTAATAGTCATTTGCATCATACGACCTTGCTAGAATTGTAGAGCATGAAGAGCTACAAGATTCATTCAGCTAGATTAGGCATGTCATCATTTTCCCCAAATTTTTTAATATGTTTTGAGTTTTATATTATGTTTCCCTAGGTAAAAATATGGTTTTTAATGTGTATTTTTAATGTAAATTGTTTTAACTAGTTCAATTTTTTTATATTATTATACGTTTATGTTTTAAGTACTATAATATTAGATAAAATTTAGAAAAAGTATTGAAATGTAGTAAAATTTATACATTATTAGAGAAATTAGATTAATTGTAAAACATTATTTATAGAAAATAGTCAAAAATTATATAGACAATATTAGAAAAATTACAAAATATTAGAATAGTTAGAAACTTTAGAAGTAAATAAAAAAAAATTATTCAAATATAGAAAATTAGTTAGATATAATATTAGAGAATTTAAATAATTTTTTTTTTATTATTAGAAATCATTAGAAATTGTTGTAAAGATAAAAGTTTAGAAAGCACTGTAAATTGTTAACTAAAACCATTAGATTGAACTAAATCAAACTCTACCTTTTATCGTGAACACAAATAAATTCTAATTGAAACCTTATTATTGAACCAAGTAACTTTGAACCTTATAAATTATTGGTAGGTGTGGAACCTAATGTTGAATGTAATTAAACCACAACATTAAACCAAATCAAACTCGAACTAAAGCTCTCACACTGAACCAAATTAGACTCTAACTCTATTGAACCTTAAATTCAAATATTTTGACCTAAACCCTAAAAATTAAACCCTCTCTCACTAAGTCCTAAACTCCATCCCTCTAAACCCTAAACCACTCGTTAACTTCATAATCTCTAAATTTCTCTCTCTCTCTCTCTCTCTCTCTCTCTCTCTCTCTCTCTCTCTCTCTCTCTCTCTCTCTCTCTCTCTCTCTCTCTCTCTCTCTCTCTCTCTAAAACTTACATAACTTCATCTCTCCCAACCCTAACCTCATCTCTCTTTCTAGATCTCAATTTGTTAACCCTTTGTCTTGCTAACTCCTAGACCCCATCTCTCTAAACCCTAAACCACTTTGTAATTTATAAACCCCATCTCTCTAAACCCTAAACTACTCTCTAAGTCCTAAACCCCATCTCTCTAAACCCTAAATCACTCTATAACTCATAAACCCCATCTCTCTAAACCCTAAACTGCTCTCTAACTCCTAAACCCCAAACTAATCTCTAAGTCCTAAACATCATTCCTCTAACCCCTAAACTTCTCTCTAACTCCTAAATCCCATCTCTTTAAACCCTAAACTTCTCTTTAAGTCCTAAACCCCATATCTCTAAACCCTAAATTTCTCTCTAACCCCATAATCCCTAAACTTCTCTTTCTCTAGAATTTATATAACTTATCTCTCCTAACCCTAACCTCATGTCTATCTTTGTATATCTCAAACTTTTAACCCTTTTCCATTTCTAACTCCTAGATCCCATCTCTCTAAACCCTAAACTATTTTATAACTCATAAACCCCATCTCCCTAAACCCTAAACTACTCTCTAATTGCTAAGCCTCATCTTTCTAAACCCTAAATCACTCTCTAAGTCCTAAACCCCATCTCTCTAAACCCTAAACCACTCTCTATCTCCTAAACCCCATCTCTTTAAACCCTAAACCACTCTCTAAGTCCTAAACCCCATCTCTCTAAACCCTAAACTGCTATGTAACTCATAAAACCCATCTCTCTAAACCCTAAACCACTTTCTAACTCCTAAAACCCATCTTTTTAAATCCTAAACTGCTCTCTAAGTTGTAAACCCCATCTCTCTAAATCGTAAACCACTCTCTAACTCGTAAACCCCATATCTTTAAACCCTAAACCACTCTCTAAGTCATATATCCCATCTCTCTAAACCCTAAACCACTCTCTAACTCCTAAATCCCATCTCTTTAAACCCTAAACCACTCTCTAAGTCCTAAACCCCATCTCTTTAAACCCTAAATCGCTCTCTAACCCCATAATCCCTAAACTTCTCTCTCTCTCTCTCTCTCTCTCTCTCTCTCTCTCTCTCTCTCTCTCTCTCTCTCTAGAATTTACATAACTTATCTCTCCCAACCCTAACCTCGTCTGTCTCTTTCTAGATCTCAAACTTTTAACCCTTTGTCTCTCTCTAACTGCTAGACCCCATCTCTCTAAACCCTAAACTACTCTCTAACCCCATAATCCCTAAACTTGTTATCTAAATTTGATTTGTACCTATTATTGAAAAAAAATGTAATGTAGTTAACATTTCTTTATATGTTGTACAATAGGTTTGTTTAGCAAGATTCATTTAGTGTGTTTTGATTCAATTAGTTTATATAATAATCTCTATATATATGTATATGTATGCATGTGCAAATCTCTATTATCATCTATCTAGGTTTTTTTTTTTATATCTTTCATCATTACAGCATCGGGGGGTAGTGATTCTAGTGACACTAGTGTATATGGTCGTCCCCATAGTGGTTCATCACGTACATTTACTACTAGTACCCAGGATAGGGAGACATTTTTTAGTGACACTATTCAACACTTATAGAGTGCACTTGATACTATTGATTAGAGTCTACATGCTCCACCTACCCTACAACATAGGGATAAGGTGTCTGGGATTAGAGATGAGCTGATTAGCATGATGCACATTGTCAAGGGTTTTAACCCTTATGATAGTGTTAGTTTGGACACTTTTTATAGTGCTCTATGCTATAGTGTCAGTGGTGGTTTGCAATGGATGGAGATAGATAAGATGGTCTCAGTGGAGAGTGTGAAGAGAATACTCCCACATTATCGACCTTTGGAAAAGGTTAGAGGGTACCACACTATGAGGTGTGTAGATCAATTGGTGGCACCTTTCATATATTCTTGTTGGTTGGATGCACATCACATGTGACCCCAAAAGGATGAGTTCCCCTTATATTTCTATAAATAATTATTTGTAGAATTTCATCTACATCAAGAGGTTGATTACACTGATATCATTGGGCATGTTGGGTATGACCAGGATAGGTTCTCAGATAAATTTAGACACCTAGATGCTCCTAAGCCTATTAGTAAATGGGCATTGATTGGTCCAAACCTTTTGATGATGCAAAAACATTTGGATTTAGCTGCAACTAGAGATAGAGTGGCAGATAATATACGTAGAGATGTGTATGAGAGGATTGCCACTATTTCTACCTAGGTGCATGAGATGTCTTTTGACCGAGTGCATAGATATATGACACACTCACAATCTGCATCTACATGTGGTCATACTACTACATCATCTTTAGGTGATGATATGTATCATGAGGTTGACATCCCATCACCAATAGATGTTTCCATGTATTTTTCAGTATATTGCGTGAGGGCTATCAATACATTTTTGTCTAGTGATCTACTTTTAGCCTATCGAGCTATTTAGTTGTTGACCAGACAACCACTTAGTGCGGTGCCATCATATGTGAGTGGTATCTGTTAGGATAAACAACATACAAAAATACCAATTACATGAAAATATAAATAATATTAGAAAATAATAGATCACACAGAAGAGAACACAAGACACCAAGATTTAACATGGTTCACCCAAACCCTAGGCTACATCCACCAAATAGCAAGTCCAATATTATTATGATCCAGTGATTACAAACTAATTACAATCTGCAATCCCTTACATCTCAATACTGATGCAAGAAGCAATATCGCATCATGCATTATGAAAATCCCTAACCCTAAGCCCTTTTATACAAGTATTTTTTCTACTTTAGGGTTAAAATTAGTTATAACACATCAGCCATAAATTGGCAAATAATAGCGAAAAAAATTTCAAGGCGATGCCTTGAAGCCAAAAGAATTTATGAAGTATGTATAGTACTTCCTGGATTAGTCACCAGAAACTAACAATATCCCACTTGGGATCTGATTAGCCTCCACACTAGACAACAATCTCCAACTTGGAGACTTACCCTATAGCAATACTGCTACTCCATGAGGCTCCTACTAGATCAAACTGCCCTCGACCATGTTGTTCTTTTACTTTGTTCAGTCTAGAAGACCAACCAAAGCTGAAGAGGAATGCAACGTCTCCCTTGTCATTACCTTTGTAAACATATCTGCTAGATTTTCATCTATATGTATTTTTTCCAAATTTAACCGTCCATCATCCAAAACTAACAGAATGAAATAGTACTGCAACTGGATGTGTTTTTCCTTTGAATACAAAGAAAAATTCTTTGTAAGATGAATGACTCTTTAACTATCTATATACAAATATTTATCCCTCTGAGGGTGTCCCAATTATTCCAAGAAGAAAGGAAGCCATATCATCTCCTTGATTGCCTCTATAGCAGCAACATACTCTAACTCTATGGTGGATAAAGGATTAACCTTCTGCAATTGAGAAACCCAAGTTACTGCTACCCCAAGTACTCTGTCTACTATCAATATCCCCTACAATATTTGAGTCAACATAGCCTTGTAAATTAGTAGTAGAGTCGCCAAAATGTAGACATTGACTAGATCTTCCTCTCAAATATCTGAGAATCCATTTAACTATGTACCAATGCCCAATTCCTGGATGACTCATCTACCTGCTAACAACTCCCACTACATGTGCAATATTTTTCCTTGTACATACCATAGCATACATCAAGCTTCCTAAAACTAAAGCATAGGGTACCTTGGACATCTTATCCTCCTCTTCTTGTGTCTTTGGACACATGTCCTTAGTCAACTTCAAATGACTAGGTAAAGGTGTGTTGATAGCTTTAGTATTCTCCATAGAGAAATGTTTCAACACCTTCGCAAGATAATCCACCTGAGATAACGTCAATTTCTTGTTCTTCCCATCTCTAAAAATCTTCATACCAATTATTTGTTTAGCTACCCCCAAATCCTTCATAGAAAATGCATGTGCTAACTAGCGTTTTAGCCCTTTAATGTGATCCATGTTAGACCCTGCTACAAGTATATCATCAACATATAAAAATAACATAATGTAGCTATCATCATCCAAATTCTTAAAATAAATGCAATTATCTAAATGAAATCTACTATATCCATGCTCATGCATTAAATTGTCAAATTTCAGATGCCATTGTCAAGGTGCTTGTTCAAGCCATATAAACTTTTCTTCAATCTACACACTATGTTCTCCTTACCATTGACCTCAAATCCCTGTGGCTATACCATATATCTCTCTTCATCTAAATCACCATGAAGAAAGGACATTTTAACATAAAATTTCTCCAAATGCAAGTCTTCAGTAGCCACAATACTTAAAATAGTAAGAATACTAGTCATTTTTACAACATGAGAGAATATCTCATCAAAATCAATGCTTTTTTTCTATGCAAATCCTTTTACAACTAACATGGCTTTAAATCTTTTCTTACCTCAATCCTCTTCTTTCAACCTATAAGCCCATTTATTTTGTAAAGCCCTTTTAGCTATAGGAAGCTTGCATAAATCCCATGTCTTATTTTTCAACAAAGAGTCCATTTCATCTTTCATTGCAGACTCCCATTGAATCTTAGTATCCACCTGGATAGCTTCATCATAACATTCAGATTCACCAGCATTAGTAAGTAAAATAGAATACAAAGAATGAAAAAATCTTTCTAGAGGTCTCCTTAGCCTTGTTGACCATCCAACATTCACTAGCGTGTGTGGTATTTGTTTTTACAATTGTTGCACATCATGAGGAATTGTTGGAACATCATATTTTGTAGTATCATCCATCACTACATAATAATCTTCTTTCTTCTCATGTTGTTGCAACTAATCTTTGTACAACACTTTCTCATTGAATATGACATCCATGCTTCTTACAATTTTATGATTTTCAAAAATCCCAAAGCCTATAACCAAATTCATCAATTCCCTATTCAAAAAATACACATTTCTTTGACTTAGCTTCCAGCTTGGTTCTATTTTCAGAATCCATATGAGCAAATGCTTCACAACTGAAGGTTTTGAGAAAAGAATAACTCACCTTCTTACTAGTCCATGCTTCCTCTAGAATACCACAACCCAAAAGAGTAGAGGGACCTCTATTAATAAAATATAAAATAGTATTGATAGCCTCTACCACATGTTTAAAGGCAACCCAACATGTAACCTCATGCTCCTTGAACACTCCATTATAGTCCAATTCATGCGTTCAGCCACTCCATTTTCCTATGGAATCTTTGGAATAGTTTTCCATCTATGAATACCATTATTGGAGCAATAATCTTCAAATTCATGACTAAAATACTCACCACCATTATCAGACCTGAGAGATTTTAATTTCCTACTAGTCTCATTTTCAACCAAGCATTTCCATTTCTTAAAAGTTTGAAATTCATCAAATTTTTGTCTAACAAAACAAACCCATACTTTTCTAGTTACATCATCAATAAATGTAATATAATAATGAGATCTACCAAGGGAAGATACTTGTGTTGGTCCCCATACATCTATATGCACAAGCTCTAATCTCTCACTTTTCTTTTCCATACCACTCTTCACAAAACTCACTCTCTTTTGTTTTACATACACACAAATTTCATATAAATCCATATTGCCACATTTCAAACCCAGTAAAACTTTCTTTGAATTAAGTACTTTCATACTTTTCTCACTCATCTGCCCAAGTTTGTTGTGCCATAGCATTGTATCAGAATCTTTAACAATTGTTTGTTCTCCCTGCTCAACTACAACAACTATTCCTAAACATTCATTTTTTTCTAAAACAAAAAAAGTAGAAGGAACAATATGACCTATACAAAGATATAAGATGCCTACTTTGATAATTTTTTCTACTACAAGGGAACCTTTTGAAACCTTCCATCTTTTATCATTAAAAGTAACTACACAACCCTCATCACCAAGTTGCCCTACTGAAGTTAAATTCCTACTCAACCTCGGAACATGTCTTGCCTCATATAGTAGCTAATGATTCCCATTTTGCAATTTAATCTTAAGTTTTCCCTTTCCAAAAACCTGACAAAGTTCATTATCCCCCAAATAAACAAGCCCAAAATCCCCTGGGACATAATCAATGAAATAACCTCTATGAGTTGTAGCATGAAGTGAAGCACTGGAATCTAAAACCTATGAATCATCAATACTTTCTAAAGATAGAAGCAAAGCATCCTCTTTAGATTTGTTACTAACCACATTTGCCTCCTTTTTCCCTTCTGGCTTATCTCCTTCATTATTCTTTCGAGTCCAAAAATCTTTCTTCTTATGCCCTAGTTTACCATAGTACTAGCAATCTCTTGGTCCTTTGGATTGAGACCTCTTCCCCTTTGACTTTCCTCTAGATTTCCCACAATTTTTGAAATTATTTCCTCTGTTATTCATTCTACCTCTAATTTTTACATTCAAAGAACTTCCTGATGTAGATCCACCTAAGGTTTTCCTATGAGTTTCCTCACTCAAAATAACATTGATCACATCATCATATTTTAAGGTATTAGATCCATAAAAAGAATTACTCATAGCCATTACCAAGCCATTCCAGCTTTCATGCAAAGAACACAAAATCAAGAGAGCCCTAATTTCTTCATCAAAATTAATACCCATAGAAGATAACTGACTAGTAACACTATTAAACTCATTTAAATGATTTGTAATAGATCCACCTTCTGCCATTTTCATATTAAATAAACACGTCATGAGAAATACCTTATTTGAAGCAGAGGCCTTTTCATACAATTTCACTAGGGCTTCCATCAACTCTTTTGTCGTCTTTTCTTTTGTAATGTTGAATGTCATTGATGGTGCCAAGTATAAATAAATGCTTCTAAGTGCTTTTCTATCTAAAATCTTCAAGTCCTCATTTTTCATAGTTTCCTTGTTTTCAGTTTTTGCTTCCAACAAATTCCACAAATCCTTTTCATAGAGATGGTCCTCCATATGCATCTTCCATAACTAAAAGTTCTACCCATTAACCTTGTCAACCCTCAGCTTACCCTTATCTACCATCGCTACCACTCAACCGTGAGACTCCCACTTAATTGTGAGACTTTCTTGCAGAGGATAACTGAAAAACAACACAACCTTGCTCTAATACCACTGTTTAGGATAAACCAAAAAAAAAAAAAAAATTACATGCAAATATAAAAAATAGTAGAAAATAATAGATCATACAAAAGAGAACACAAGACACCAAGATTTAACATGGTTCACCTAAACCTTGGGCTACGTCCACCAAAAAACAAGTCCAGTATTATTACTATCCACTGATTACAACCTAATTATAGTCTGTAATCCCTTACAGCACAATGCCACCACAAGAAGCAATTTCACATCACACATTATGAAAATACCTAACCCTAAGACCTTTTATACACGTATTTTTGTAGCTTTAGGGTTAAAATTAGTTACAATATGTTGGCCATAAATTGGCGAGTAATACCTATATAATTTATGAAGTATGTAGAGTACTTACCTAATAAGTACCACAAACTAACAATATCATTAGAGGTGCATCAGAGGCATAGGGTGGTTAAGGGAAGGAGGACATACATTTTGTAGCTATAGCTCCACTATAGACCACAGTTGAGAATGATGTAGCCCCCTTTATCAATGTAAGATCTTACTCACCACAATATTCATTGTTCACATATATGATCATAGATCCTACACTTGACATCACAGATATGACCTTTAGTGATACAAACTTGAGTGAGATAGGTAGGCATATATTTTTTATGACAGTGGCATATGGGGACTTGCAGACAACTACACATCTTGTGCACTAGGAGACATGGGTAACACTCTAAAAAATGTCTATTTAAGTGGACCTATAGATCTTATATTTTAAACATTAGTAAAGTATAACTTGTCACATATTTGTTTCTTCTATTGCATACATACTGCATCTACAACTCGTGAGGGTGGAGATGGAGATATAGTTGTCAAACCTAGTCATCTTGAGTCACAGGAAGATTCATTAAATTTATACACATTCTCATGATACATTTGTTCTTATATTGGACACAGGGTTCGCAACATCATCTCACTTGATCACATTGTGGAGTGTGACATGATCATGTTTGATATTCATTTATGTCATATACATGATGTTTGATATTGATTTATGATGATATCATTCATATTTACAGCTATGGGATATTTTACATTTACAACACGCTCGTATTTAACATTTTTCATATTAGCATGAGTTATTTGACCATTTGCATTTATAGTAGACATATATGATATTTTGATGAGTTATGTGACCATTTACATTTATAGTTGACATATTTGATTTTTCATGAGTTATGTGACCATTTACATTTATAGGTGACATATTTGATATTTTCATGAGTTATGTGAACATTTACATTTATAGTTAACATATATGATTTTTTCATGAGTTATGTGACCATGTTTATGTGTAGTCGATATATTTGATATTTACATTTATAGAATATCTTTTAGATAAATGTGGAAACATTTTTTTGAAAAATCTCCTACATTTTTATTTAGATAATTGTTAATGTGTAAGAATTTACGTGTTCTATAAATTAATGAAAATATGTGTTACATAATTTTCTAGGTGTGTTGTAAAAGTAGTGTATAGAAAATGTAAATGTAAATAGAAATAAATACATTATTTTTAAGATAATTGTTAATGTGAAATGAATTTACATCTTCTATAAATTAATGAAAATACATCTTGCATTATTTTCGAGGTGTTTTATAAAAGTGTATAAATATTGAAAAAAGAAACATGTTTAACTATTGAAAAATAATTTATGTATATATAATTTTGAAATATTTTTATGAATCATTAAACCTATTTATCAATCAGGAAGTTGTTGATACATATGGTCGGGATCCTCTTTATCTTTAATAATCTATAACAACTTTTCATGCTCCTCAATATCTAACCTCCACTTTGGTTTGCTTCATCCTTTTTTTGATATAATGTCAAACTAAATCTTTGTGGCTAAAAGCAAGTGGTTGTAATGCAAATTTTTTTGGCCAAGCATTTATTGAATAAATTGAACACAATTGTGGTCAATTTTCATTTTGTAATAATAGGTGCCTACAAAATAAGATTTGTACTTCATTTAGCATTCTTAATAATATAGAAAATAAATAATTATTTAAAATTAATCTCTCACTCTCTAGTTAGTTGTATACATGTCATAAGAGGATAATATATACCTTCTATAACAATTGAACCAGTTGGATATGACTAGTTATCATCATCTGTACATGGTTTAGTCAACTTGATTTTCACTTTTGTGCATCTAAGTAAATAATAATCCACACCTTCCACATTTTGAGGATCTACATACACAGCAAAGATGTCACCTACAAATGTACAAAAATAATGGAAACTGTAAATAAATAATTATGAAGACAAATAAATATAAAAATGAAACATGTTTGTAGAAACTCACCTAGAACAACTAAATTAGAAACATGTTCATAATTATCTAAATAGATAGGATTATGAAAGTTTATGTCATTGTCATCTTCTTCATAAGGGGTACTTCTGATTATGTTTGTCCATGTCCATTCAGAGACATAGCCATTCACAATATTCTCGCATTGACCCATTGCACTGTTTTGAATGTAGACATCACATAAACATGATTTATCACTTGAATTACTAGAGGTTTGTGTGGTTTGGTAGTCATCAGTTGATGCAATCTTCTAATTCCAATAATGGGTTGACAATTGTAAGGATTTGATCGATCAACATTTGTAAAACATTAAATTGTCAAGTATCTATGTCAATAATCAAAATATTAAAGTAATCATGCCAAAGAAAAATGGAGAGCTTTTCATTCACTTCCCAATTTTTTTTTATTATATGTTGTATCATGAGGACAAAAATGAGATTTGCACCATTCAATAACTTGATTTTCTTTGTCTATCTTTGCACTTGTATAGGAAAGAAAATTGTATCACTTTTAATAAAATATAAAAGAATTATCTAGCAGATGGTCATATATCTCAAATTTGATTAGCACATAACAATATTATACTTGAAATTTCATGTTGGTGAAGTGCACACTTTACACATGCTCCTAATTCATCATACTCTCCTTTTCCATGACCACTTTCAAAGAAGATCCAAGGAAACTTAACATTCCATCTCGCATGTTGTGTTGCAAGCCAATTCAATGCTTTTGCATGCTTAAATTTCCCTAGGAAAAAATTTAAAATAAATATACGAGTAATCAAATCTATATATAATTAATTATTTAGTTAATTAAATGTGTGCTTGAAATTTTAAAGTTTAACTTTAAAATAAACGTACCAGCACAACCATCAGACCAAATCCAATGTTCTGAAGCATTTATCCCATGATTTGTGAGATCATCAAAGAACATTCCAAAACAATGAGTTACATAGCTCCTATTCTGAACCCTATCATCACTAAGATAAAAATAGACCTCCTTGGTGATAATGCATTCATCTCAATCGATACTTTCTACACCATCCATCTCAAATTGCACATGTCTATAGGAAACTTGAACAAAAATTGTAATTTGATCTGAGTGATAATATTTAGCTTGAATTTTAGATTGAGGGAGAAAAATATAGTTTTCATAGAAGCCTACAATTGATAGAATACATCCTAGTGGAAAATATTTTTTTGAATCCTGAAATTGTGTCACTTACCATCTTGCACCATGACAATGCTAGATGTGTGGATAAATCATAGTTCTAAATTTATCCATAAACTCACCATATGGAAAATTTCTCTCCTTCAAAGCTTTTTTTTTTAATTCTTCTCCATTCTTTGTTTGATATATCTGATACTCAAATCTATTCCACAAAATTGGTGTTGAAACATCAATATTGTCTATTTCATATGGAAATTTTTGCAACTCTCCATAATTTGTACATGCATTTTTTATGTATTTTACATTGAATTCATTTGACTCTTTAGCATTATCACATAACAAAGACTTGACAAATTGTGTTGAATTTTTTGGAATTATTGCATCTGGCTTAAGTGTTTCCATAGCTTTTCTAAAAGATTGCAAATAAAGATGAAACTCAACATGATTTCAACAAAAAGTTTCATATAAAACATGGGTGCAACCTCTCAAACATTCTTTGGCAAATTTTCACATTTGAAAATTCCTTTTTGAAAGCTTCAAATAATTTACTTTGTGTTTTGTGTACAAAGTGTTTTGGATGTTCTATTTTCATACCTATTTGTTCATCTTTGATCTATATAGTGTCTCTTCTATTGGAAGAAACATGTGACTGGCTGGTCCAGTATTCAATAACCTGCCTTCTAAAATCTGTAGATATTCTATCATTTCGAGGAAGTCAACAAATATTAACCTAGTTCTTTTCAATGTTCTCATCAAGAAAATTTCTCCTTTTTATGTATCTTTGAACATTTATTCTAGATAGATTGAGCATTTCAAAAATTGCTCAAACTTGGTTGTTTTATGACAAGTCCTCTTTTGTAATCATAGTCATCAATGTTGTCCATGCAAACCTTAAATCAGCTACTTGACTTCTCTTATCAATAGCATTTAATGTGTTTCTCAAATTTTGAACTATTGTTGCCTTCACATTATCTTTTGAGCTTTTCTTATTGTTCACAACTAACAACTCTAGGACAAGACTCATTTCTCTTTATCTAAATATTTTGACAAATAATTGTTCTTTACCAATCAAAGATTTATTTTCAAAAAATTCCTCCCACATTTTTAAGATGTAGATTAATTATACTTTCAGGCATCATGTGTTTAAATGATTCAATTTCTCTAAAAAGAGAGTCTTCATCCATCTCCACCAAAATTTCCAACCATAAACCATATTTTCCAAATGTCCTACTACTTCCTGGAACTTCAACATGATCTTCTTCAACTTCAATCAATGGATCTTCAATTGGTGGCTCTATATTATGTTTTTTCCATCCTTTCTTGTAGTCATCAATGACTCAATCATATCTTTTTTCTCTTTTTGCTTTATTCACTAGTAGATCATACACAATTTAGAAAAAACTTTCAACTTTAGAAGCTTATTATATTTGACTATCTATAAGACTACAAAACCTTAGCACAAGTAGTTGCATTAAAGAATTTCTAAATTTAGATTAAACAATTTATTAAATATATTAAATAATTTAACTATAAATTAACTTTATCCTTTTATACACACTTCATTAGTTTACACCAACTTAAAATTCAAAATAGAAATATGACTTTTACATTGTTGAAGTTTAACACTTTTTTTGATGTTAGCCTTTTCCATTGTAAAAGGGTGAGACATGTTTGTAATTTTACCCATAAATTAAGAAGACCTACTCTATATTAATAGAAAACTCCATTGCATCATCATCTAAAAACCATTTATGTAGTTTGTTTCTTGCTTGGAAACCACAACAAGAATTACTTGCAAAATTGGAGCAATGCTAGTGGGAGTGGGAAGCTCACCGAATGAATAGAAGAAATTAAAAACTTTCCATAATTTATGTAAACACTTGAAACCACAACAAGAAATACTTGTGAAATTGGAGAACTGCTAGTGGGAGTGGAAAGCTCACTGAAGCTATAGAAGAAATTAGAGATTGCCATAATTGATCTAAACAGTCTTGAATAGTGTTGTGTATATTTTATAGTTTATATTGGTTTTCTTTTTGAAAGGATTTTTCAATATTATTATAAATAATTAGTGGAATTGGTTCTCTTCTTAATAAAATATCACATGAATTAGAATTATTGAGTAATCAATTTTCAATATCACTTTTATCTTTATCTATTATGTTTTGTGTATGTTTTAGATATTTTTCTCGTATCTTACATTACAAGGATTTTTGAAATGCTATTATGTATTCAGTCATCTTCTCTTTGAATAAGAAAGCTCCTATAAATATGTAGATTTAGGCTCTTTTTATTACTTGCAATCTAAAACATTACTTCTCTCACTTGCCAATTCATGGAGTTTCAACATGTTTTGCCCTTTATTCTGGGGATCTAGATGATACATTTCCTAAATTATTACCTATTATATTTCCTAAATTATTACCTAAATTAAATTATTTCTAAAGTATTTTTATCCCTCTATAGTTATTTTGGAGTCACTATGGTGGACATTTTTTCATTGGGGTCTATGAATTGGTATCGGATTAGGTGAAGGGTGATTCATACGCTTGACAAACTAACTCAGATGGTGGTGATCAAAGTCTTGAGGCATTTATCACTTAGGTACTCTGCAATATCTATATATTAAATTCACTTCACCTTTATAGGTGGCTTAGATTCTCAAAATTTCAATGTTTGGTTTAGCATTACTTGGGTTAAATTTTATTCCAAGTGCTTGATTGCATGTTTTTCTTGTGGTGAATAAATTGAGGTAAACAATCACTCAAATTACATACTTTAGAGAACATATAACACTTTATGAGGATCCTCACATTATTTAACAACATTTTTCTTGTAGCTTTGGTTTTCAAATAAAAATCATAGATGCTCTTTCTACTTATATCTTTACCAAAATTTTGTTTCTATGTAGCTCCCTAATGACTTGTTGCTTGTCAATTTTTTATGAGAGCATGTGAGAAATTATTTTTCATGAGTTATGAAATGATTTTTTCCTTGAAACTAATGATATTATAGATCCATTTAATGCGTATATTGCTACTATGGAATTTTAAGGTCTACATCCAGTTTTCAATTCTCTTCATTTGAATTATGTGTTTGTTTCTTGGGGTTCTCAAAGTGCTTGAAAAAATTATCAGGTAACATTATAGAATGTGTTTATAAGGTAACATTATGTTAATGATCTAGTGAATTAATTTTAATGATCCCATGTTGAAATGTAGCTAGAAATCAAGGAATTAAGACCGCTAATGTTAAATATTTGTGCATCTCTGAGGCTCTACTAAGGTATGTTCACACATGGTGGGAAATAATAACTCAATGAATGGACATGAATGTTGAGAGAATATTCTAGTTGGCTCCCAACAATGTATTTATGATGTTTTTGTGTCTAATTTCAATATATTTTAATTTTAACAGGTCATTGTTTCCAATCTCATGTTTACAATTTTTTTTACATTATTCTTTGTAGGGTACTATCTCAATGGAAGAGCATGTAATTTACAAGTAGAAGGATGGTGGTTGAATTACACTATGCCCTAATATGATTAAAAAAATGATAATTAAATAAATGACAAAATAAATGATCAAATAACCAATCAAATAAACTACCACATAAAATACCAAATCAATAACCAAATTGACTACCAAGTAAGTTACTACTAAATGAATTACCAAATTAGCTCCCAAATATACTACCAAATAAGTGACTAAATTGACTACCAAATAAAAAACCAATTAAACTACCAAATAAATGATCAAGTAAAATACCATATTAACTACCAAATAAATAATTAAATAAACTCCCAAATAAATGACCAAATACATAACCAATTACCAACAATAAATGAGAAAATAAACTATCATTTAACAATAATAAATGATCAAATCAATGATTAAAATAGTTTATTCATAAATTTGGTTGGGAGATAAATGTCTAGCAATAAACTACTAATGGTCACATGATCAAAATTATTCATATATCTACAATATTTAGTAGATTATTTATTCATATATTGTTGTTTTTGTACTAGTGTCTTGATCTTCTTCAAGTTTTGGATTAGGGTTTGTTGTTATTGCTTCATCATCACTCACATCATCAAGATGTGGTCTTCTCCCTTGGGTTGTCTCCACAACATCTAATCTAGCTGTAATTTGTCTCAATGTATCCAATATGGCATTGCAAACATTTCCTCTAACTCAAACCATATTTATAAGTTATATGGTCAAATCCTCAGATCTACTAGCCTACTACCAAATTAAACCTAGGTTTCTACATGATCTGATCTCCACAAGGATAAACCTAAAGCTTTGATACCACCTGGTGCAACGAGGGACGGACAATTAGGGCCAAAGGCACACCAAATTGTCTAACCACCCTGCTGAGTTAATATAACAGAAGAAAAACATAGAAAACAACACCATGGAAAGATGGAAATAAATACTTTTATTGATTCATCAAATGTCTAGCATACATGCCAAGCTACAAGGCCTTTTGGGTTATGGCTAGATACAAATACTAGTACATTTTCCCTTTTTTTTAACCTAAATTTTTGACCATAGCCCATATCAACCTACGAATTCTTTTTTTTTTTTTTTTTATTCCCGGTTTGGTCAAAATTTCAACCAAATTAGGGTTTCCAAATTTCATCAAAATTTTGACCAATTCGAGTTTAATAGAAAAAAAGAAAAAAAAAGTAGCATCACATTTTCTTTTTTGGCCAAAGGAGTTGGTCAGATGTGCTCTACATGCACGAGAGCCATTTGAGGTAAGAAGTAGCACTTTTCATTGATCTATCCCCTTGTATGTTTGTTTATGTTTGCATTTTGAGTTGCCATTAGAGATTTGGTGTCTAGATTTGGAAGGAATTTATATTTATATGAAATTTATCATATGGTTGTAGTTTGAGTTGCCATTGGAGATGTTTGATAGGTTTGAGTTGCTGCCTTCATTGTTTGATCATAAGACTTTCTTGGGATTAAAACTTTGGGCCTTTTGTGTGATATCACTAAGTGGTAGAAATCTAAAACAAATTGTTTGTTGGGTTTTGTTTTACAACATAACACAACATTAGATTTTTCTTGGGATGGATTTGAATATAATTCTTGTTTATTAAACAGCTTGATTGGAATCAAAATTGTTCTTTATTTGGTTGTTAAGAGGTTTGAATGGAATAAAAATTAATTTATTAGGTATTCAATTTTAAACTACAAATATAGAGTTTCACATAACATATGGACATAACATATAAAGTTGTAAGAATAAATATTTTAACACAAAATTTAGGAAACTGTAGAAACATAGTAGCTCAACAGAGCTTCAATTTATGAGCAAAACACAAGAATATCCAAAAACATAGTTTAAATACTAGCCTTGGGAAGGATAAAAAATGACAACACTTCAATCATCTCTAACATCTAATATTTGGGGATTCTTTTAGTAAAAGAAAGAGGTTTTTTCTAGTGTAAGAGTGTATACCCTTTGCGAACCTCGAGACTACCAAATCAAAGATAGGAACATGAAAACTCTCTTTTCTAGGATGCCAAATCTATATACAATAAGAGCTACGTAAGAAATTAGTAGCGACTACAAGAACTGTATTTTTTTATCTTTGCAATGGTCTATAGACTCTTTGTACAGTTTAATTAACATTATAGTTTTCAATGTGGTGCACATGAAAGCACAATAACTAAAATATGGAGATAAATCTATTTAGGAATCTTTGCACTACTAATATGATAATATATTCATTAAAAAAACCATAAAAACATTTGCAAGATTGGGGTTGACTGAATTGGAATATGGAAATTTTATATGTATACCGTTACATCTCTACTTCCAGCAGGTTGCGAAAAGATAATTTACAATTATGGAGAGGGGACATAGTTATGTATTGAAAATATAAACATTTTATGAAGGAGACCAATAGCTTAGATACATCACATGCTTTGAAGATTCTTCACAATCTGACTATTGTTTCTTCTTCTCTGCTAACTCTTTTAATCATCACTTTGAAATGTAGTTCAGAGTCTTCACATTCAACAAAATGTGATTTTTAATCGATTCATTAGAAATCATTCAATTTCATGAGCACATAAAAAATCTATTAACATTTATAGAAAAATTTAATACTATTCTATTTTGCACAAATGCCTAATGAAATATTTGTGAAGATAACAACTAAAAATATATCATTTAACTACCTTGTAGTGAGGATTGAAGAAAAGTCAGCTACTAAAGAATTGGAATTCATCATCAATAGTGTGGGTAGAGGTATTTCTTTCTCTTTCTTTTGTTTGTCAAATTTCCAAATTTTGTTTCTAGTAGTTCCCAGTATCATGATCTTCTCTTGCACAATCATTTCTTCATTCTTATTATAGAAATGTTTGTGGCAAAAATGCTAACATAATATTGGAAAAAGTAAAATTTCATTCAAATTTTTTTTTAGAAAAGATGTGGAATTTCAATGTAAGTTTTATGGATTGAATGTATATATATTTATAATCCATATTAATGCCCAATGAATTATCATAAAATTAGGAAATAATGATTACTAAATAGTGAGGTTCATATCCACAATTCTATACTCATTATTTCCTCATTATGATGATGAATATTAGATATAATTGAAAGCATAGATTAAAAATATATTTAATGATATGATTGATCTTTTGAGAAAATAGGAAAAAGTCATTTTAATTGGAACCATAGTTTTAAGAAGAGAAGAAAATGATCTGTGTCTTATACTGAAAGAGTCCAAGTTGTGCCTTGTTGATGCCCTAAAAAAATTGAATGAATTTTCAAGAATAAGATTTTGTTAGCGCTTGTATTTAAGAACCATAAGAAAATATACTCTTATCATATCGATTACAAATATACTTAATCACTATCCATGGTATTTTCTACTAATGACATCTCATTATATTAGTGAAAAAAAACTAACACTTACTAAGATCTTTTTAGCACTTGTTATTAAGAGCCATAAGAAAATATACTCTTATCATACTAACTACAAATATACTTAATCATTGTCCATTGTATCTTCTAGTAATGATGTCACATTATATTAGCGAAAACAAACTGACACTTAATAAGGAAACTCTTTTTATTATAAATATTGTAGAGGAAAATATACTAGTCATGTTTATGAATATCATATTGCAAAGAAAAATAAAACATCCATTAGTTAAAATTCAAGATCATCATCATTTTATTAATTGTCATAGACTTGAAGATGGTTTTGTAAAATTTTCTAAATTCACGCTTGACAATGAGAATCACAATTTCTTGTTGATAGAATTGGCATTTTGTATGGAAAAATGTATTAACCTATATTTGATCCTAGCTTGGTTTCTAATGCACTTGACCAGTTTGTGGCAATACATGTCAATTTGGTTCGTAGAAAAGAATGTGTTCATGTTGATATTTTGGTTGTTCCTCCATTGCAAATTATTATTCCTCCGGTTCTTATCTTCCTAAAATAGAGCAAAGTACCTTTCCTTAATTTTTTAACATAAAGTAATATGAAATATCTATATTTATAAAAAAACATAAATTATTACATAATTCTATAAACTTCTACAACACACAAGAAGTTGCATTCTCCATAGCTAGAATTTACTAGAGAATGATATTTTTTAGCATTGGAATTTTCAATGTGATATAGGCTTTTCAAAATGTTCTAATCACATTTTTCAGATGAGAAATATAAAACATAGTGTGCTTATGAATTAGGTGTGAGGTGAATAGGGGATTTTCCTATATTTCCCCTAGTGAGAAGAGAATTGAATTCTTTCAAGAAGTTTTATATTCCCTCTGTCAAATCTTCTCTAAATTTGAGTTTACCTTGCTTCATATATCCCCCCACCTCCACAACAAATTCCTCCATATGATGGAGATAATGAAGCACAAGAAAGCCTTGCATTTTCCCATATTTCCCTACCAAGTTAAACAAATTTCTCACTCCATAACATTCCTTCCAATCCTACCTAACCCTAAGTCTTCTTAAGGAGGAAAAAACCCTAAACTATCTATGAGTGTTGAATGAATTATGGAGAAGTTTGCATGTGCAAATAAAGCATTCATTGAGACTTAGAAGTTACTGAGAAGGAATGAATTGTAGAATTAGTTAGAGAAGACTAGAGAATAGAGAGAAGGATACAACTTTGAGATATCTAATCATGAATGATCAAATTGGATAGTGTTTAGAGGTGATTTGTTATCAGGCAACCAAGTGCCAATCACAAGATCTATGCTGAGACATTTTAGCAGGTGATTTCTGTCAAATCTCTTAATAGAGTAGTCCTAGCAGGCTATATGAAATCCTTTATCAAGGTGCTTACTTAGTTGTAATTTGAAGTCCTCTTACAAGGCACACTTCTAATAGGGTGTTGAAATCCTCTAACAAGGTAAGACTTAACAATATTTGTAAGCCTTTAATAGGGCAAGCCTTTAACAAGGTAGATCATAGTTTATGATCAAAACTTTGTAACCTTAATTAGATATACTTTACAACTACAATAGTGAATATTTGTGGGTGTCATCCCCACCCCATTTTTACCTTCTCACTTGGAGGGTTTTTGGGTAATCATATCTAGTGTCAAATGTGTGATTTCTTATATGTTTACATGATTTAGATGTATGTGCTTTACATGTTATTTCAGTTTATCAATTGAATGCATGAGATGGATGTAAGGTGAAAGTTTTATGGGTTCATATTTTAACTACTGATTCACCCCCCCCCCCCCCCCCCACACACACACACACACTCTCATAAGTTTACCTTTCCTATTGTAATTCCAACAATTGGTGTTGGAACTCAATTCTCTAAAAGAGAAGCTTTGCAACTTTGAGGAAAGATCTTGGAATGGAAGTCTACAAGTTAGGAAAGAATATTGAGAACCAAGAGATTGAAATACATCTCAGTCTATAATAGCTAAATGAGGCAAGAGAAGCCTTAAAGAAATCCTTGAAGAGAAGGAAGGGAATTGCTATTGAGGAGAATGTCACACATTACAAAGAGATCGACAATAGTAAGCTATTTGTAAATGAAGACTCAAATGAATTTGATGTAGCAATTCTAGATCTGATGGAAAAGAATAGGATCCAAGATGAGGAAATAAAAAATCTCAAGTTAGAGAAAGATTCACATGTCATAATGCTATGTGAGGTAACTAAACAGAAGAAGAAAGCCATGGAAGATAAACCCATAATTGAAGAAGACAAAATATTTTTGTCCAACAGACTAGAAGAGACATCATCAGAACTAACCAAGATTTCCAACATGCAATTGGATACCCTAAGTCAAATGATGAATGCTAACTATGAACTGAATGTCAAGGACATTGAGATAACAACACTGAAACTACAAAATGAAAAATTGTAGAATGACTTAAAGAGGGAAAAATAATTTGCTGAAAGTTTCAACAAACCAAATGAAGCCATCAACCACTTCAAGAAATTGATGAGATCCCCTAGATCTAAAAATGATACATCTAGACTGGGATACGCAAGCACTGAAGAAGGAGAGTCATTTAAAATTGCTATAGAAAGAAACAATAAAGGTAAGTACCCTAAACCTACTTGTCATAATTGTGGAAAGAAAGGACATACTACTAATGTGTGAAGGAGAAAGACTACAAATCAGAATGCTAAACCTAAGAGCATGATTCATTGTCACAAGTGTAACAAGCAAGGTCATTAGGCACATGAATGCAGAACCAAGAACATGAACACACAAAGATTTGAAGTATATTGCTACAACTATCATATGTATGGACATAGAGATTTTGAATGCAGATCTAAATCCATGTGGTCATCAAACAAGTAAGAAAAGGTAAGGAACAATGGTATATCTTATTATTGGGATTATAATACAAGATATAGCTATAATTATTGTCAAGAATATGGACATGTTCCTAAAAATTGTATTAGAACACACTTCAGTGGCAATTACAAAAGGTGGTTAAGTCAAACTACATGCTTTAGCTATTTGAAGACTGGTCACATCAGTAAGCATTGTCCAACTAGGTCAAAGGCACCAAGTTGTAAATTTGATAAAGGAAAAGGAAAGGGCTAGGCAAATGTTGAACACATAAAAAATTAAATGAACAAGACTTGGAAAAATAAAAATGATTGCAACACATCAAGTGGGGAAAAGATCACTTCACCCAATGGGTCAGGTGATAACATCTCATCAAACAAGGAAATCTAGAGGTATGTGGGATTGATATTCAAGTGTTATATCATACATTAGTTCCAAAGGAGATAGTGCTGAAAAGACTACATTAGCATGAATAAAGATGCAAGATGTCATTGAAAATTCAAGTTAAATCTTTTAAGTTCTTCATGTTGTTTTCGAGCATGAAATATTTTCAATGGATGCCCAATGGAATGCTAGTTAATGTCGAGCTAGCAAACTGGCTCGTAGATGTTGAGCTAGTGATAGCTTCAGAATGATGGAAATATTTATAGATGTTGAGTAATTCTATAAATGGTGAATTCCTACCTTGTAGCTATGTAAGCATTCATCATTAAATGCAAGGTTTCTAAAGGGTATATGATCAATTTCTATTCATTTTTTGTCATTTTGAATTTGAGGAAGTGCAAGCAGAGAAAAAGGTGACTCATAAATTAGTTTGAAGAATTTGCAAAGATCTTAGCAATGATCACACACCAGCATTCAGAGTTTACAAGGTATTTTATCATAAGCTAAGCTACACAATTTACTTTGCAAAAACCCTATATTGATAGAATGGCACCTAGTTCTAAGGATGTAGAAGGAAAAGAGGTTTTGAATGTCCAATTGGTTAGTAATGAAGTAAAACAACCCATATTCAAGGCCATTCCTAACATCGCCTATAAATAAGATCCTTCTGGTGCTCTGTTAATGACCCTACCCAATGTTATTATGGTGCAAGATGTTAGAAAATGTTACAATGAGAAGATTTCTAGCATAGGAGATTTAGAAATAAGAGAAGCATATGAGAAATTATGTGAAAATGGTGTTCTAAAGGAGGAATACAAAATTGTTGAAAGAAAGGGTTTGACCCGTGCCCTAGAATTTCCAAATGTTTTCAAGATTGAATGGATAAGAATAGTGTTAAGCTAAATCCATGATGGATGCTTATGGCTAGAGGGTGGACCGATAAAGATATCCATGATGATAATTCATAAGGTTATTGGTTACCCAACCCCAGATCAGTCTAAGACTCTGAGTAGTGACTCTAAATAATTGGTAGAGAAAAGCACAGGAGTTAAATGGAACAAGGGAGGGATGACAATTGATAACATCACTGATCTTCTACTTGAATTTTCTACTAGGGTAATCTAACACGAACTCTATCAATCCAAAAAATTGAATAGTCTACCCTGCATAGTTGTAGATGTTGGTTACAAAATTGTGAAGAAAGATCATACATATGATCTGGCAAAAATTCAACTACAACAACTAATGGAGAATCTTGGAGCCATCAAAAAGACTAAGAGTTCTCAATGTATGTTTGGTACAATACTGATCTACATATTCTTGTATGTATAGAATACATTCTTCTCTTTTGGTACCATAGGATGGAAGACCAATAGGTCAGTTGTGGTGTAGATCAATAAGTTCATTGAGTAGATGAGAGATTGCTTTGAGACATTGATGACAATCTACTTTGAAGACTTTAAGAAATATATGAAAGAAAGAATGAGGATACTTGTTTCATTGGTTGAGAAACATTACAATGATATGTGTTTTCTTGTTGATGCTGACTACACTTTTGTGCAAGCTACCACACCTAGAGTTAGATGGTTAAGACCACTTGGGTATGAAATAAATGTTGATGAAGCATCAATAGCCATAACTACACTCCTAATAGAGGAGATTGAAAAATGTGCAAAGATATTTGGCAACTATGGTATGCTAAAATAAAAAATTACCATGGAGTTGAAAATTGCCTCCACACTCAAGAAGAAAGATAAGTTGGTCAAGAAGCTTAAAGCTAAATTTGGTGACGCTGCAGATGAGGAAGAAGAAGAAGCATCAAGAAATGCTAAGGAGAGAACATAGGCAAAAGCAAACCCTACAAGACATTAAACACATCTTTTTAGATGCATTTAGTCTACCTACTCTTGAAGAGACCAAGCTACTGATTAAACAACTAACTAATATAGTGGAAAAGGTCAACAATGAAGACATTGATACAAGTGCACAACTTTTAGAATGGACTAAGAAGAAATTCCAAGGAAAAGTGAATGAGAAGATATCTGGTGAGATAGTACTGACCCAAGTTGCATTGGAAGCCAAGGTTGAGGATGTAAAGAAGGTGCTTGAGAATATATTCTCATTGTACAATAAATTGTGTGACGCTATACTCATCACCCAAGAGACTAGACATCATATTATGAGCCTAGAGAGAAATATAAACATAACATTTACAAGGCTACCTCAGAACCCAGCTCAGAGTGAGAAGCATTTTAATACTTTTCTTTAATCAAAAAGTCAATTAGTTGTATTAACAATAGAAGAGGCTAGCATAAGAGCCAAATTGACATGTATTAAGGCATCCCTCACTCCTCATATGTAGATACTACACAAGGAACTAGGTTATGCAAAAACTTTAATAAAGAAAGATCCTAATCTTTCTACTCTAGATGGCATAGTACACCTTATTGCTGAGCTTGCCATCCAAATCAAGTCACTAGACGTTGCATGTGAGAACTGGGATACAGATCTCAAGATAATACTGGAAGTCCACAAATCATTTTTGGAAAAACACACTATACGCGTATAGCCCATTTGACATAAGTGTCAAAAGGGGGGAGAGTGTCTTATGGGGGAGACATGTATCTTATGGGGGAGATTTATACAAAGATAGATATATGGGGGAGAATAAAGAAAGGGGGAGACAAAAATAGAGATATTAGCTACAGCAGAAATACAACAACATAAAAGAGTATAAGTGTATTGAAGTCAAAAATTATTAGCAGAGACAAATCTACTTAGAATGGAGCACAATTTTTGGATACAAAATAGATATACTAACTCAAGGAGAATTATAAATTTTGAGGTACATAGGTTATTGCAAAATTTTGAAAATTTTAAGTTTTGTATATAAGCTGAGTCATGTTTATGTTATACTTGAGAAGATTAGATTAATTATGTATATTCAAGTGTTTTTGACACTCATGTCAAAGGGGGAGATTGCTGATCTCATATTGGTTTTGACAAGTGAGTGTCAACACACTTAAGCCATTTACTTATTTCATGGTGAACTAGTAATGCATGCCGAGTACAATATACAAATGTTACACCATGTCGCACTACAATAAGTGCCAACCAGATAGACCATGCTGAGTAATTCAAGTGTCAAGTAACATAGTGGATGTTGAGTAGTACAGGTACCAAGTCAGAATAGAACTATAGTGCATACCTAGCATTAGTCACTAAATATGTTGAGTGACATAGATTGGACATATTTGTTTGTAATGGCACAAGCAACTATGTAAACCATTTTTTAGCTGACCTAAGGATAGATTGTGATCTTTTGGAGATAAGGAAGAATCTATATGTAGATCCCCTATGCAATTACATGCAGCCAATTACAAAATGGGAAGGTTTAAGTGGTAATATGGATGAATCTCAGTCATAGATTCATATCTAACCCTAACTCTAGTCTTCTTAAGGAGGACAAAACCCTAAACTATCTATGGGTGTTGAATGAATTATATAGAAGTATATAGAGACTTAGAACTTATTGAGAAGGAATGAATTGTAGAATCATTTAGAGAAGAATAGAGGATAGGGAGAAGGATACAACATTGAGACATGTGATCATGAAGGATCAAATTAGATAGTTTTTAGAGGTGATTTGTTATCAGGCAAGTAGGTGCCAATCACAAGATCTATGCTGAGACATTTTAGCAGTTGATTTCAATCAAATCTCTTAATAGAGTATTCCTAGAAAGCTCTATGAAATCCTTTAATAGGGTGCTTACTTATTTTTAAGTTTAAATCCTCTAACAAGGCACACTTCTAATAGGGTGTTGAAATCCTCCAACACCATAGGAATTAATAGTCTTTATAAGCCTTTAACATGACAGATCACAATTTATGATCAAAGCTTTGTAACCTTAATTGGATACACTTTACAATTGCAATAGTAAAGATTTGTGGGTGTCATCCCCACCCCATTTTTACCTTCTCACTTGGAGGGTTTCTAGATAATCTTATCTAGTGTGAAATGTGTGATTGCTTATATGTTTACATGATTTAGATGTATGTGCTTTACATATTGAATGTATGAGATGGATCTAAGGTGAAAGTTTAATGGGTTCATATTTTAACTATTGATTCACACACGCCCGCCCCTCTCTCAAAAATTTACCTCTCTTATTGTAATTCCAATAGGTATTAGTATGACCATTCTTAAGTAGGTGATGTTTAAGTCGGTCCCATTAGCACTCTGCATAGACTAGAACAAATCCAAAGATTAGAGAAATGAATTTTTCTTACTTGGTTATATAAAGAAATCATTCAACACGAGGGAATCTTGGCATTCATATTGATTTTTTTGATAATGGCCTCTAGCATTTTCGCTCTGACATTTTCAATGTAAATGTCTATTCCTCTTGGAAAGTACCTATTCACCACTCACAAAGTCATTCTCAGAAAACTTGTTGATTCTTGACCAACTCAAGGTATAGAACAGGGTTATGGTGTGGACCAAAAAAATGGTAATAAAATAATAATAAAGGAAACCTTATATCTCCCCAATTTCACAAAATAAAAAAATGAAAACAAAATGACACTGGCCTTTGAAACTATACAATATTTACCGTCAAAATAATGAGTAATGATATCTTATTAACAATAAGACCTAGATAATGAATGAAGAGTAGCCCTCTTGTTCTGTCTTTTCATGGTTTATGCAGTTCCTTTTCTAGCTTTTGGTTATGGCTTTTCTTTGTTATGCTAAAGATAGTTAGCTTTTCTGGCCTTTTTTTTGCTTCTATTGTTGGCTAGGCCTCATGCTTATTATCAGCTATTAGACTTGTTTTATCTAGCTAGGCATCTCTTGCTTATTATTAGCCTTGCCTTTGTTTTAACTTGTGAGTTTCAGGGTCCCTGTATAACCTATTCTTCTTATCAAAAACAATGAGACCTAGGTAATGAATCACTACAAGTCATCTAGTAGTTAGATCCCATTGATCAACATAAATTTTCAAACTATTATTTGATCTATTGTCATTTCTTAAAGATCTTTTGAAATTCTAAATAGACTTAATAATAATCATGCAAAGTGGAACAAGAATCGGAAAGGAACACAACTAAATATTTCTAGACATCAAATTAAACTAGAAATAAAAAAAAAATTAAGTAAATCTAGATGACTATAGAATAATGGATGCTGGAACCTAGTCTAGATACTAATCCATATACTACTCTAAATCTACACTAATCTATATACTACTATAGAATAATGGAAGATAGAACTAAACTTATGCATTATTACAGTGAATATAAAAAATAAATGTAGTACAAGAACAAAATCATGTAGAGGAAGTAGGTTATAACGTGGAGATTGTAGAGGTTGCATGTGCTCTCTTTATAGAAGAGTTTCCCATTTTTGTTAAGGTTAGCATATTAGCTATATTTTTTTTTATTATTAGATATATTTACTAGATATTTTAGGGAAAATTTTATTGTAAAACAATTGATTTCTTTTTTCAACTTTCATTTAACTAGTAAAAAAATTTATTACATTTTATCTTTTGTGTTTGTATTGCACTTTGATGATGTAGGTTGAGGTCAATGGTAGTAATGCAGCCCCTATTTACAAGTCCTTGAAATCAATCAAAGGTGGATTTTTTAGTGATAGCATAAAATGGAACTTTACTAAGTTTTTGGTTGATAATGATGGAAATGTATTTGATATATTTGCACCCACAACATCTTTGTTGAAGATTGAAGTACTTGAAAATCATATTTTGTTATTTTGTCAATTTGTTCTATCAAAATTGCACTAGCAATCTTTTCAAATTGGTTTGATTTTTTTGATGTCACATATTATCAGAATAATGGCTAATATATGTAACCTTATGTTTGTAGGAAGTTGGACAAGGTAAGGGTGTACTAACTCTAGACTTATTTGTTGATCACTTCTTCATCAGCCTATAGTCACTGTATTTCAAGTTCTTGATTAATTTCCTTGTTTTGAAAATGAAATATTTTATTTAAGATTCCTTATAATTTTAAGATAGAGCAACATATTCTAGAAGTCAACTTCCCTCTATTTCACTTGCCTTTGAAAACTAGTCTTCAAATCCTTGTATCATTTTTTCTTGGGTAGTATGTAGTAGTTAGTAGATATTTGACATGTATATGAACAAGAGTAAAATAATCATAAATAAGTTATTTTTCCATACAATTTATGTCTCCTACAATTTATGTCTTTGTGTTAACAAATCAAATAGGGGATGACACAACAAGATTAGGGAAAGGTGCTTTATGATGGATTCTTAATTAGATATGGAAGTTATAGCCATAGGAGGACTTGTGAATTTTTTTTAGGTCTACAAATCCATGAAATCACAAACTACTATTGTTTGAGTATCTTCAAGTTCAAAGATCTGAAATTGGAATAGTTAATCTATGAAACAACTAAAAGTCAATCTTCATTTTCTCCTTGAAGTGAGAAACACCATTAGATTGATAAAAATTAAGGTTTCTTCTGGTATCAATTCCGACAAGGAAAATTTGGAAAATTCAGAAATCATAGAAGTTTGAACAAAATTGATTACAAAATGTGGTCTATGACATTGTGCTAAAATGATAAAAGAATCTCTCCATCATACGATTTAAACAAAGAGAGAGATATCTAGAAAACAAGTAAGTGTCAAGCATCTTGGTAAACTAATGAGAACTATTATGTGTAACTATTTAAGGATTCAAGAGATGTTGAAGATAAGACTCATAATCATTATCAACTATTACTTAGTTAGAAAATTTAATTTTCCCTAGTCATACAATAATGGCCAGAATTGCCACAAAGACATTGATCTATGCACCCAACTTAAAAAATGGAAAGGAATACCTGACCCTTTGGAGAATATATCTATCAAAAATTTCTATATAAAATGATTATAGACATACATTTAATGTTGATTTTGTGAGCAATTTATTTTGAAGATTTTACAAATCTTCATAGTTATGCCTAGTATAGCTAGGAACAATCCCTTGGGTAAAATATACATCTATTGTACGATAACTAGTTTGAGCTCCCAAATCCAATTTGCAAAATATGATAGACATCTATAAGCCACGTAAAAAGGATTAATGCATTTTTATTTTCTATGGGAAGTCATGACTAATTTGATGTCAATATTTCTTATCATTAGTCCTCTAGAGGGCACAATCTTATTGCACATCATATTTATAGCCTTCAACATTGACGATGTTCCTTTTTTTTTTTGGTCACATCTTCCATGCACACTATAGAATTTTTTTGTGAAAAGACTTTCCTTAAGAGCTCTAATATTTACTCCTATTGTTTGGATTTCAAAGGAGTACGTTAATGAAAGGTGGAGTTGTTTGTTGTCCCAAAATTACCACCACAACATTTATGCATTTCATGATAGACATTATCTGGAACATGGGGAAAAATACCTAATTTGTCCATATTTTATGAAAACATTTATACCACCACATTTGATCAATAGAATAGTAATATGTTTGGGTTAATATCTAACTATGAGTGCTTGAACACAAAGCTATACATGTACACAAGGAAAGCCAAACATCTGCCAATATGAATCATACTGAACTACTAAAATAAACAATCACAACTCTAATAGGTGCATACTCTACACTGAATACAAAATTGCCTTATTAAATGACCCCAACTCATGAAAAATAAGGAGCAATCGAAAGGCTCAATGAAAGTTGTTGATATTATAATATGGGTGAATTTGAGAGAGGTGACAAAATTTTTCTTTCAAAACCATATGCATAGATATAAACATTCAGTACAACATGTCCAATATTTTTTGTAGATATACAAATTAATTAGACTGACTTTTTCTTTCAAAATGATATGTGTAGATATAAACATTAAGTAAAAAATGTCCTATATTTTTGTAGATATACACATTAATTACGCCAACTTTTTCTTTCAAAACCATTTGTGCAGATATAAATATTAAGTACATCATGCCCAATAATTTTGCAAATATATTTTCCTATGAAGAAAGACCACACCTAACAATATGAACACAAAACAAAATAATGAGACAATTGCTAGTTATGGTCTCAGTTCTGGAGAAAAGCTGATAAATGTTATTGTCCTTGCAAAAAGTGTAAGGGCTTAAAGAATCAAAGAATTCTAATCACAATAGCCCAAAGTCATTGTAGGAAACATGGTCACATTGAAGGGGGCCACAATTTTTGTCAATGATTGAATGTGGATTTCGAAATGGAGGAACATGAAGGTGTGAATATCCAAGCTGAGGATAACACTCCCATGGAAGAAGATGATAATGTGCTAGAGGACATGATTGAAGAAGATAGTATTGGTGCAATTGATGAAGATGCTCACAATGATGGTACTAGCACATCTGATAATGATGATGAATGTGGTATTGATATACCTATACTTGAGAAGGCACATGAGCCCCTATATGAAGGCTACCAAACAACTCTTCTCTCTATTATAGTATTGTTGGTGAACTTGAAGGTTATGAATGGTTTATCCAATGTAGAAATGTCACGCATGCTAAGTTATGCCATTTTTGTCATCTTCAATGTTAGCATACCATTACTATTCATTGTATTAACAATTCATAAATTTTTTGTTGTAGGTTGATAGGTGAGTTTTTGTTACCACCATTAAACATTCTGTCTCATTCATACCTATAATTATCTACCATTATGAATCAAATTGGAATGAAGTATCAAACAATAACTACATGTCTCAATGATCACATTCTATATCGTAAACAACATCAAATTTGCAATAGAATGCCCTGATTAGTAGATATCAGTTAGATCAAATCACAAAATAGGTGTCCCACAAGGTTCTTTAGTACATTCCCATTATTCCATGTCTTCAACGATTATTCACATGAACTAGCTTGGCATAATTTATCGATTACCATGCATGAAATAGAAGGTAATATGACATTATGTGAATGGCTATGGATGGTTCTACATTTAAAAAAATGGAAGTAGCATGACCATACTTTAAAGAATAACCTCGTAATCTCAACCTTTCATTGGTAGTAGATTGTTTGAATCCATTTGGAGATATAAGATCTATTTACTCAGTGTGGCATGTTTTTGTTATTAATAATAACATTCCTCCTTGGATGTCCATAAAGAGGGAGCACATAATGTTGTCAATGATTGTACCGAGTATTTTTTCATTTAATATTTATCTAAATTAAATTATAAATAATGCATGAAAATGGTCATAATAATTGTGTAATATTTATGTTCATTCAATTGCTAGGTAAGTACCAAGTTAAAGATATGACTGTGTATATTGAGCCCCTTATTGATGAGTTGTTGAAGTTATGGAATAGGGTCACTATGTATGACTTCTGTAGACCAATAGGACAAATAAAATTTCAATTCCATGCAATTGTTGTATGGACAATACATGATGCCCCTGGGTTAACTCATTTTTGTAGTATGTTATATTGTTAAGGTCACATATTTTTGGTCTATTATATAGCTTACACATTACTATTGTATGCTTAAGTTGTGCATGATAATTGTACATGATCCAATTGTACATGATCTTTTAGGTCTTCAAAAAATGTAAAAATTCACATGTCAATTTTGTGGTCTGAAGATGAAATATTTTCATTTAAGAAGTTTAGGAAAGTGGGTGTTCGATGAGTTTAGGCACTTTCTCCACAATAATCATAAGTATCAAATTGTTGAAGAACATCTTTTTAATGGGAAAGAAGAAAAAACATCAAGGCCACAAAGAATGATACCTCATTTATGAAAGTTCGAATACGATCAACTAAATCACTGAGGTAATGTCTAGTTTCTGGTCTGAAGTTTGAAATTTATATTTTGATATTTTCTTTTGTTTAGTAATGATGTAATTGATGCTCATGAAGGTTGTCAAGGCATCAATGACCAACTTCCTAGAGGAATAAAAATTTATCCTACTCAATTTAGTAGGTTATCGTACTACAAGGATCTCCTAATCATGCATTTGTTTGATGCTATGCATATTGGAAAGAATGTAATAGAGACACCATGGAAAATATTGTATGGAAGGAGTAATAGACAATTTTTTTTCAAAATTTGTACTAACATTTATGAATCCAATTATACATTGAAAGATTTCATTGAATCAAATAGCAATGGAAACCACATCAATACAAGTGTCCTTCCTTGGTTATTAATAGAGAAACAAAGTGATGCAATAAAAGAAGTCATAAAAAATAAAATAAAAATTCCACAATATTTTATGCAAATATAAACACTCTTGTATCAAAGAAAGGTGATTTTGGGCCAGGCTTAAAAACACATGATTGACATACATTTGTCAAGGTAAGACATGTTCTCTATTTATAATATGTTTATAAAATTGCATGTATTACCTATTGTATTATTTTATAATATATTTAAATGATCATTTTTTAATAATTGCAATATTTCCTACCACTATCTCTCCCACAACAATTTGATAACAATATTAAACAAGTTATATATGATATTGGAAAATACATGAGGTTAGAAGTGTTATTTCTTAGATTTGTTGCACATATATTATATTTATGACTTTCTTTACTTTTAATGTAATCTATTATATAAATTTATTAAAAATCTCATTTATATGTTCTTGCGTGTTGAATATCTTTTAGGTGGTTATCATCTAAATAAATTGATAAAAAATATATAAATAATTTGAAGAGAAAAATTCCATAGCTTATGTGTGAAATGCAAAAGTGTCTACCTTAAACTTTTTTTTAATGCTTAAGAACACTATCTCATACACCAAGTTGAGGAGATTGAATTATGCGAACCTCTACAAACTAGGTTAATGTGGATGGTTGAGAGGCACTTGAAATTTATAAAGGGCTTCGTTCAACAAAGAGTGCGTCCTGAGGGTTCTATGATAGAGGGATATATGGTATACCAAACCATGGTGTACATTAGTGAATATCTTCCAAAGTTTACAACAAATACCCATGTAGATTGCATTTGGGATTCCAACTCTACTAACAAATTTGAAGTGGACTACCTGACAAGGAAATGTAAATTAAGGAGAGTGAGAGGTAATTATAAGATGTTTATTGTAGTTAATTAATTCTTATCCATCATAAATATAAATTGTTTCTAACTAGTCTAGTTTTTTTCTTTATAGATTATCGTGAGTCGAATGCACTACATTTGTATATTGCAAACAATCTTGATTGGATGATGGTATGGATTCAGCAATCTCAAGAAAATTTTTGCTCATTAACATGGGATGGTGTTGCATCATTGGTTAAAGAATCTCATCGTAATGGAGATCCTAATGTTATGCCAATAGTACTTGATCTAGCATATGGCTTAAAAGATGGAAAGGTATGTAGAAGATTACTAATCATGACCCATAAGTTTAATATCAACTTATAGATCGATACAAATAATCTTGACATGTTTGAATAATTGTAGATCAAACGCCACAAATCTATGTATTACCATGGTTGTAAATTTTGCATAAAAAGTTACATGAAATGAAGAAACTTGCGATTCCAAGATAATTGTAGTCTTCGAGGTCACCAATATTTCTTCAAGAAATGACATACATCCTCAATAATCTGAAAATTGATGATATGGCATTTTGGATGATATACTTGAGTGCAACTTTAATTCATTCAAATTAGTTCTATTTGTCATCAAATGGTATAGGCTACAGCTAAATTAAAATGATCCTAATAGGACTATTATTGAACATGATAATGGATTTACAATGATTAATACAAGGAAATTTGAGCCAATTGGAGATGAGCCATATGTTCTTCCAAGCTAGTGTGAGCAAGTGTTTTACTTTGGCATTCCACACAACTCAGGTTGGTCATTTGTTGTTAGAAATAGTCGAAGAGGAAAGTTGATAAAGTATAATGTGATGGAAGAAGAAGATACTAAAGAATCAGAAGATGGAGTAAATGATGATAAAAAATGACTATTAAATAATGATGAAGAAGAAGAAGATGATAATGATTTTGGTGATGTTGATGATGATGGTGATGATGATGATGATGACGATCATGACCATGCTGATGAAGATGGTGATGATCAAGGGGATGATGGTCATGATGATGATGGTCATGATAATGGTGATGAAGATGATGATGATGGCGATGAAGATGCTGGTGGTGATGATGATGATCATAGTGACAAGTGCAATGATGGTGATGATGATGATGACATGGATGAAGATAATGATCAATGTATGACGGGGGCATGATTTATTTATAAAAATTTATTTGACTTGTATGTTTTTTATAATTAAGTTATTATGTGTTGAACTCTACTGTCATGGAGTATAGAATGATATTGCATAGCTACCACACATAAAGAAAAGGTAAGGAATTATAAAATATATAATAATTTAGATGAATGCATCATGTAATTTTTGTCTTCTACATAATTTATAATATATAGAGCATTGTAAGCAGATAATTTTTCATTCGTTATAATATGGGTGAATTTGATGAGCAAGGTGACAAAATTCTTCTTTCAAAACCATATCTATAGATATAAAAATTAAGTACAACATGTCCAATATTTTTGTATATATACACATTAATTAGACCAAATTTTTGGCTAACTTAAGATAAATGATTTACATATGCAGACTATTCAATGCCTTTGTCCACCATCTTGCACAGTGAAATGGATTGATAGGTATAACTCGATAGACCCTATAGATAGATTTTTTTATTTGCATATCTTCTCTTTACAATCAACATCAGCATTAGTCCTAGTATGTTTCTCATTTTATGGATTGTAGGTGTCACCAAATAGGCATTTGTCTAATTTTTCTTCCTTGAGTGAGGAAAATGTAGGAATAGAAAACAAAAGTGAGACTTCTAGTAGGTCTAAAATAAGGAGATCAACTAGAGGTCAAAATACTAGAAGAAAATTCAATAAATGAATGTAATTTTTTCTTACTAGGGGGGGTCATGTTCTTCTGATAATGAGAGTGAAGGTGATAGGAAGGTTCCCTTAAGGTACACACATTTTTAGAAAGATGTGAATGCTCATGATATTAAATGTTTTAGTGAATAGGTCATTTGACTATTTGTGCTCTTAATCTCAAATTATTCTTTTGTTTTAGTTAGATTCTTAAATTTTGTTAGGCTTAACTAGTGTTTGGCGGTCTTCTTGTTCATTGGATTGAATTCTTCTTTTTGAAGCTACCCTTAAACTAATTTCATATCATCATACTTTGATCTTCTCTATATCACACCCTCAGAATGATATAATTCGGTTGTGAACTTCTCAATTCTTTTCTTTGATCCCCTTACATGAGTTCCTATTTTCCAATGTCATAGGTTTAATATCATGCTACAACTTTTCTCTCGATTGCAAACAAATACTAAAGGGCTTCATGAGAGTGATTCACTTCTTCACACTCATACCAATCCGCATTCCCTTCCTCAACATAACACTTTATTCTTTCCATGTGCAACTGATATTCACACTCACCATCTAATTTCCAACCACATATAGCTTCTCAGAGTTATCATCTAAGAATTGGTTGTGAACATGAGCTTGCATGGATTTTTTTAAAGATGAAGGTCTTAAGTTTGCATGTTGTGACATTAATGTAGACAAGGTGATTGGTATTCCATAGGTGTTGGGAGTTTGACTTGTTGATTGAGAGCATCCTTACACTTTCATTCTTTTACTACTCAAATGCTTCACTTATCACCCCCTCCAACCTCTAAGTTGCCTAATTTTTCTTACCTGAGACTTGCAAAAATATTGGTAAGCCAAGACCAACCTAGGAAAACTAGAAAATTGCCAAGCAAAAAGGTTTCCCATGGTTGTCCATCTGCAATGGGCTGATGGAGTGAAAATATCACATGTACTTTGATTTTGTGTGAATATTTACATATTTACACTATAAAAATATTGTTTAGGTCTTCATTTTTTGCATGTTCAAGCACAGAGGGTGATAAATCTTTATAATTATTGTAGAAAACTAACAAAGGCCATGACAACCTATTTTGAAAATCTAAGAATCGAGTTTAACAAATCTAATTTGGGAATATGAATTTGATATCATTAAAGTTGAGGAAGATTACACTTTTTTAGTTATAAATTATGCATTTCTTTACAATATTCTTATTGTGTTTTTGATAAGAAATATTTTCTAATGTAAATTGAAGTGACAAAATAGTTTAGATTCTAGTATTGATTTATGGCATTTCCCGTGTAAGTGAGCTCTATTATTCGTAACTCATTTCTGATTTGGCTTACTGTTTGGTGTTGCCAATGATATTTAAGGGCACCAAAATTTCACATTGGTCATTAGTAAACTTCACTTGAGGTGTCCCTACTAGAAAAATTAAAGAATTTTGTCAAAAACTACCTAACCTATTCAAACATTACTATAAATGACGGATCTTATCAGTCACAGTATAGAGATCAAGTACAGTGGCATTATACCAACTTTGAATATTAAAAATATAAATATAAACCATTTTAAGGAAGGAAGAGTTTGAGATCAGGTAGATTCCATTAAATTAAAGCTAGAATTAGATTACAATTAAGATACATGGAGAGAGGGAACTACACATAAATAATGTAAAATGAAAAGTGTTGCAAAAGTTATTATCTAATTTGAGATCTTAGTTTGTTTTTTTAAGTTTAGAATATGGGTGTGATCGGTTGATTGATTGGTAATTACTAAGTCTTTGTAATTAGTAGTTAATGTCTATATTGTAATGATATTTTTTAAGGGTTGATTGAATTTTATTACTGGTAGAAGGAACCAATTTAGGAGAAAAGCCAAAAGAGAGAGCTTCCAAGAAACTGCTCTAGAGGTTCCTTTATAAAAGAGTCCTTGTCAATACAGACATCTTGTAGACACTTGGATGAAATGAGAACATTCATTGCCAAAAACCAAAAATATTATCATAAATGACTGAAATGTCATGCTTCATGAAAGTAGGAAATGAATAAATACAATTTTCATATGTTATGCCTCATCAATGTAGAAAATTATTTAATAGAATTTGCATTAAACATGCATGGATGTTAAAAGGACTTCATAGATATAAAGCCAGTAGTCCCATGGTGGTTAGCCTTTTATATATTTAATTTGATATTGACTGCTTTAATGATTATCATCAAAATTGATGAAAATGTCTCTATCTATATGAATATGAGCAGAGTAGAAGAGCAGTTGGACTAGTAGAAGTTATAGAGCCTTAGGCCATGAGTACAAGAATGTGCTAGTGTGGTAGAGCTAGTAGTTATATCATTTATAGAGAATATTTATTTTCTTCACTATGTATTAAATGATATTGACTAAGCTTATGAGTACAATCTTTATGATTGAGCCTCTCTATCTTAAATTAATCGACCTTTTGTTTGGATCCATATAAAATTTTACTGCCTTTTAAGGTACCATTTTTGTGAACATAACTAGCTAGTAGTACCCTAATAGATATCTTATGATGTTTTTGTTGATTTAATACTTACATATAGTCAATGATATAGGTATGATTTGTGGCTAGATTTTTTATCTTCAAAGATTAGTGACAATTTCCATCTAGAAGGAGTTTGTAAATTAAATATATCATGTGGGTGTATTTACCACTACTTAAAGTAGGATTCACTCCTTTCTTCATATTTTTTTAAAAAATCTAGGGAGTCATTTGGTGCAGTGCTAACTCTAACAAATTGGCTAGCTTTAAAGCTCATCCCATAGTCTATATTGAAATAGATTTGACCCAACTACTTCTTGACTCCATCAAGATTTTAAGCCCTACTTTTGGGTCCATTCAATGGATGATATATGTCAAAAATTCTAATGCTTGTTTATATTGTTAGAAGGAAGGTTTTCCTATTAGAGACTTCCATTATTGCAAATTTCTAACCTCAGACATCTTTGATTGAGAACTCCGCCCCCAATTCCATATGTAGACAATGATCAAGCTACAATCACATTTGGACTTGTATATGCAGACAATATCAGAACCTCATCCATCTGTAGCCACTTGTAGTGCCATCAATATAGGCCTGTGAAATCTCATCTCAAGGTGGTGGTAGACCCACCAAAGACCTGAAGATAAATATTCAAACTAATCACTGACTAGGCTGGTGATTACTTTGGACATTTATCTCACACTAAATTTTTCTATTTAAAGAAATTAGATTGGTCAAATTTTTGACCAATCTTGGTCAATATTTCCACCAAATATTGGTCAAAATTTTCACCAATGCTTTGGTTGTGGGATTGGCATCCTAGTCGTGGATAGACTAGAATTGGTCAAACTTTCGACCACACTTTGGTGCCCATTTTGAATAATATTGGTGAACATTTAGACCAATAGTTGGACAATTATTTTGTGACCATTTTGACCATGATTGGTAAAAAATTAGACCAATAGTTCGACCATTTTTTGGTGGAATTTTTGACGAAGATTGGTCAAAATTTTGACCAATGGCCACCAATAATGCTCACACCAAATGTAGCCTATTTTGACCAAATAATTGGTCAAAATTATAACCAATTGGAGGGTTCATCAAAATTTCAATGACAAAAATCACGACATACAATTTGGTTGCAAATTTGACCAACATGGGTTCAAATTTCAACCAATATTCATCGAAAAATTGGTCAAAATTTACTAGTGAAAATATAACTTCAAGATCTAAAATATGAATTCAAACATTGGCAATTCCAAAAACATTTCTTTTTCCTCTAAGTCCCCTCTCCTAAACTAAACCAAATACCCCTACTTATACTTTCCAAAATGGCTTACAAAATATTCTAGAACATTACATAAAGAAAGGTTAACCTCAAAATGATCAACACTCATCCTTAGACAAGATCCTATCATTAAATTTAAATTCATGATCGAAATTAAATAAAAGATTCACCTCTAACTAAGAACCAAAAACATAGAAAACTTCATCAAAGAAGGACCCGAGCAACAAAAATAATAGTTTCACTTAGTGCACAAAGAAACACTCAGTCAATAGATGAAGAGCTTAGTTTATATTAAAGAAGCTCAGTTGACATCAAAAGAGCTCAATTCACACTAAAGGAAATAGATTGAGATTGGAAGAGCTCGATTCACACTAAATTGATCCATTTGAACTATAACTTGGAAAGGTCTAAAAGAAATTAGGTAAACTATCAGAATCAATAAAAGTGTAGGATTGCAAGGAAATCAAGGATGCTCCTGCATCAACTTTTTTCTTCTATTCCATAATTTCAAATATCTTGGCTGAATGAATCTCTTGTTCTATTTTAAATTTTATGACTTCTTCTTGTAGAATGAGGTTCCTCCCAAGTAGATCTTCTAAAGATGCATCTACTTCATCTAAACTTATTTCTGTGCAAATATCTTCTATTCTTTCTTTAGTCTATAGATTGTCATTCATCTGTTCTGCCAATTATTTTCTTCTTTTCAAGGATTGAGAGATTTGATTCTTTAGTTTATTGATTTTTTCTATGGCAACATTTAGATCTATATTTTAATTTTTGATGGCTTTCTCTTGCTTGTACACTTCCATTGTCTCTGATCTTTTCTCCCAAGCTGCTAAACTTCTGATCAAAGAACCTTTTTTTGATACCAACTATTTGAAATGTAATGATGACCAAGTGACTGAGAGTAGGGGGGTGAACTAGGAACCACTTAAAACTTCATTCACTTAATCCCACTTTATTATATTATCTAATCTACTTGCATGGATGGAATAGAAAGAAATAAAGTAATAAAACCATAACACAATATTTGGTAACCTAAAAACCCTCAAAGTAGAAGGTAAAACTAGGGTGGGGATTACACGCACAATGTTTCACTACTGCAGTAATAAAGTTGGCCTATTAGGGCTTACAATTGATCACTTTTGGTGATCTACTCAATTAAGAGTAAGTAGGACTATTAGGTCCACCTTGTGAAAGGATTTATACAATACAGTTAAGTATACACTTTGTTAAGAGATTTTTCAAAAAAAATGTCAGGTCTTCCCTGTTAGAGGATTTGACTGATGGAACTTTTAGGATGAATCAGTGGATTGAGCTTTGTTGTATAACATGGTTTTCTGAATAAGATTCTTTAATGTGAACTGATCACTTGACTGTGATAGATGATTCTCCAGCTTCCATGAATACTACTCGTAGCCTTCTAATTACTCTTCTCTTTCATATTTTATTCTATGCAATGCACTTGTATTCATTTTTCTTCATTATTCATTATTTGGATAATCAAAGTAATGATGAATGTACAAAGTTGTGGTGATAAAGAAATGACACCTTTTTTTCCTTCAAAATTTACAATAGCACGCATGCTCTATGGCCTAGGCTTATGCTTGTGGAGCCCAGACCATAGCACATGTGTGCTATAGCATGTACATGCTATGGGATTCTCCATAGTGTGTGTGCACTATAGTGTGTACACACTATGGAATTCTCTGTAGTGCATGTGTGCTATTCAAAAGCACATAAAACAATAGCAATCCATACTCTCTCCCCGCCCCCCCCCCCCCCCATTCCTCTCTCTCTCTCTCTCTCTCTCTCTCTCTAACTCACTCTCCTCCCTTTCTCCCTCTTCATTCCCTACTCTCTCTTACTTTGTCACTTTACCTTGATCAGTCTCTCCCTCTCTCTCACTCTCTTTGCATCCTATCACATTCCCTTCTCTCTCTCTAACCTTCTCTCTACATCTTCTCTCACACTCTACATCCCATCCCCTACTCTCTCTCTCTCTCCATATTCTACTCTCTCTAACTCTCTACCCTCTCTACCTCTCTCCTTCCCTCTCTCCCTATCCATCCTCTCTATTGAAATACAAGGCTTACAAAGCACATACACATTATAGTGTGTGCACGCTAGAGTGTGTATTCACTATTTAAGCCTTGAATTAAAAAAATGCTTTAAATAGTGTGCACACACTATAGAGAATATGTGTTATTGCATGCACACGCTATATAAATGATTGGATACCACCAAGCCTAAGGCTTGGATCTTCCTTTGGGATAAAACCCAAACGTTTGGAGGCTCTAAACTAGTCTGAGACGTGTTTGCAGCAAGCATACAAAAAATACTTGATTTTTCTTTTGTGCTCTCCTTCAAGTTTACTTCTGCTTGAGCACCAATAAAATTAGGTTACATGATATTGTAAATCTCTGTGTTAGCTATATAAACATATAATTTATTTTGAATTCATAATATTTCAAGCCTTTCAACTATAATTTCTTTTGAATGTATGTTCATTTTCTCTAAAAAACCAGCATGTACTAATTAGGGTGTAGATTTTAGCTCGTTTGTCAAATTTTGCAACAACTTAGTTTTTGAGAAACTAGACTCCATTATACACACTTTGAAAAAAATAAGTTTTTATTTTGGATTAGTTTTTGATAATTTCTTGGGGGAGCACACGAATATTTCACATTATTGGGATGTTCCAAATTGCAAAATTCAAAAAATAAAACACACATTATAAAATTACCCATAAAATTATTGGATAAACTACATGTTATTAGGTAAATTTTGACCAAAGTGATTAGATAATTTTTTTTTAAAAATAAAATTTTAGGGTGGCAACACTTTGGGCTATGTTATATTTTTCTGAAAAATTAGTACCAGTTTCTGTGGCCCCCTTTTTTGAGGACCTAAAACTAAACCATTTTGAAAAAAATAATAATTTTTTAGAAAGTAGATTCAAAGTACTACTACTTTTGTTTTTCTCGTATCTTAAAACTTTGAGTGTAACTAGATCTTCAAAATCTTGTTGAAGTTTAGAAATTGCTAATTTCAGAAAAAAAAAAAAAAAGTGGCCACTTATACTCCCATTTTGGTACCACGACTTTGTGCACTTACTTGTAACTTATATTTATATCCATCCAAATACATTAATAAGTTGACTAGAATAACACTACAATAGTTTCAAAAATAGTTACCAAGTCGGCTCACTATTGAGACTCAGGTCCCATAGCTTACTTGGGTGATACTATAGACACTTGGGCAACATTGTCAACTTAAATAACTCTAGCACTTGGTTCATACTAGATACTCGGTTGATAATGATCACTCGATCAACTCATATGGCTTAGTTCATGCTACTCTTCTTGCTTGGTTCTCATTCTAAAACAAGAAAGCTAAACTGAATCGGTTTACACTAGAGTATGGTAAGTATTATAAACTTGGTTGACACTACAACTTGGTAGATACTGTCAACTCAGTTGACACTTCTCACTACTTGTATTGTTAATTTGGTTCATACATGATCTCAGTTAACACACTTCTATCTGATAGCTCGATCAATACTATCTTTTCATGGTGACTAAGTGTTTTGGCACTAATTGAAAATATATCTTGCCATAAGCTCAACATTATCTTTGTGTGGTGTGACTACTCTCTATTGATAAAAATAGAATAGTAGGCAAGATTTATTTAGAGAGCATATAACCAACCAACATGTCATTTCTTTGCTAGAAAAAGATGCATTCTAGTCAATATTTTATTGCAACTTAGTGAATGAATGAAAATAATGAAAGGAAAAACTCATAGAAAACAACTAGTTTTGTTTATGTAGAGCAATTAATGTTTAGGGATAAGAATAGAAGAGGACTGAAAAATGGGTTTTAGTAGATGTCCTTACGCTGAATATCTAAAGCAACACCATCTTTTTTGAGTAGTTCTGATGGTTGTGGTGGAGGGCATTGGGATGAGACATAGTGGGGACTAGAAATAGTTGACTGCTCTAATTTTTGTCAGAACATTATTATTATGGTTTGACAAGGTAACTTATTGTATAGAAATTTTGGTCGTGGTGGAGCACATGGGGAACTACCATAGGTTAGGCTAGAAATAGTTAACTCCATTTTTAGAGGTGCATTATCATTTGATCAAGAAAATATTTTGTGTAGTGCTGGTTGTGGAGGAGGGCATGGAGAGCTTCCATAGTAGGAGTTGGAAGAAACCAAATACCTCAAATTTGTATGGGCGTTATTTTTGTTTAAAGGATTTGGGAGGTTGTATCGAGCCGATACATGAACTAGAAAACCAAGGGAAAGAAAAACAAGCATTGTGCTTATTTTCATGTGCACCAAACTTCCCATGTTTGAAGTTGTACGTCATCTTCACTAACTCAAAGGCATAAAAGATTATTAATGATCAAATTGTAGCCAAAGATTGAGATGGTATGGAATGCATCATGGTGAACCATTTAAGGGCAGGGTGATAACATACTATTAATTTCTTCCACAATAATGTATTCAAAGTCATATGCCATTTTTGAAATGTGTAGGGATTTATTTTCACTGAATGACCATTCATTTTCTCATAGAGGCCATTTAAACTAGAAGCTTTGATCAAGTAGCCCTTTCATTTAATTAAAACCCTAAGGAAACAAACATAATGAATTAATATAAATTTTTTTGTTAATATAAAAAATCTCTTCATTTGAATTCTATCATTACTTAGTTGTGATAAGCCTATTAGTTTAATCAAGAGGTGTAACTTTATAATGAAGCTCATTAATACATGCTCATGAACGAAATGATACTCGCAAAAACAATACTCAACGCTTTAAAAATGCTTATGCATATGGCTATTAAAACTAAAATGCTAATGGTGATTTTAGAAACCCCTTTATGAATCATGCACACCTTCGAAACAATGTAAAAAATACCCCTCCAAGATCATATATTGAGGGATTAATATTACCACCTATATGCTCACAAACATCAAATCATGAAAATGATGTATACAATGAAGTTACTTGTGAAGATCTCATTAAATTCAAATAAAATGAGTATCTCCAAAAGATTATACTTAAGACATTAGAGAAAAATGGTGATCCAAATTTTGTATACATCAAAAGTAGAGGTTGGAAGATACCCCATGACTTTGATGTTTAGTGAATAATTCAAAAGAGAGAACCAACTAGAGAGGAGATCATAGAGAAGTGCATCCAAGATATAAAAAATCTAGTTATGCAAATGCAAATGCAAAAAGGAAAATCCTAAGACCTCCTTTGTTGAAACTATATGTGCTCTTCCCTTCGAAAGTAAAGTCCACAAAGATAACTGAAAAGAGTGGGGGAGGTGAATCAATTATCTAATTAATAAAACTTTAATAAATCTTATTAAACTTCAAACATGGGATCAATAATAACAACAATCATAAGAAGATACACATACACAATTATACTAGATACATTAGCTAGGGAAACCCTTGATAGGAGGGAAAATTGTAGTGAGGAAGGTACTCATAAAATGTTGTACTAATATATTAGTTCCTCATTAGAGGATAGACTATATTAGGAGCCAATAAAATACATTTAGTACATATTAGTCCCTGTTAGTAGACTTTGAATCCTTGATAGGATATTAAAACCATGTTAGGAGTTGTACAAAGAGGATGGACCTACTTTTGAAAAGAGATTGTTTGAAGTGTGGAATCTATCATGAAACAATCATTATTTTGTCAATGATGTCAAAATTTCTACTTGCTAGTAAGATAACTTTGTTTTGGTCTAAATGCTATCATTGTATTAACTGATAAAGAGGATTAGAAAGGATAGGATAACAAGACTATCTCAAGAAAGGTTGAGTTATATGGTATATAAAAGGAGCACTAAGACCAAGTAAGACATTAATGACATGATGCATTGTTGATCTACTTAAGGCTAAAGTGAATGGTTACTTAAGTTAAGTCAAGAAGAAGTGTTTACACAAAATGTGTTTGTCAAGCCAAGCTAAGAAAATAGTGGAAGCCAAGAAAATTTAGTACAAGCCAAGAACAATTTAGGATGTGCTAAGTGTCAAAAAAATCAGTAGGTGATGAGCCTCAATAAAATATGAATAAGTGTCGAGCATTAGGGAAATAATAATGGGGACCAAGAAAAGAAGATTTAGTTGATGGTGAGAAACCTAGTGTTGGCTGAGCATTAGAAGACTATTACTTTTGAGTGAATAGTGTGGATGCCAAGTGACATTAAAAAGAGTAATTTGAAGATTTGGCAAATCTAAGCTGACAAAGTTGATTTTTTTTGAATTATGTGAAGTGTTTGGAAGATATGTATGATGAGCTTGTGGCATAGAATTCAAGGTAAACTATTTTGAGGAAAATCTAAGGAATATTGTAAGAGAATTTTCTAGAGCGAACCTAATGGTAAGAGGGAGGATTTGATGAATCTGATCCAACCCTAAGATGGACGATTGTGATTAAACAGAAAAAAGATCATAATTCTCTTTATAAGTGGACATAAGGCCAGAAGTAATGAGTATTGTTAAGAGAAAGGAGGTGTTTCTTCATGTGGTGGGCAAAGGGATGAATCTGCAATTGGTATACAAGCAAGACAACTTAAGGGGGTGAAATCTTGAAGGGTAAACAAGCAATCAAAGATGAAGAGTATGAATGACAAGCATAATGGAGGACTGAACTAGAGATCTATAATCTTCAAGTGAGTTGTGTTTTATTATCAAATCAAGTCCTACTACTACTTTCTAACCATTGTATCAATTTGGATAAATCCTTTGGATTATGGTTGACCTAATAGTCATTTGTAAATCCTTTAACTAGGTGACATTCTAATGGAATGTTCTAAATTCCTCTAACAAGGGTGACTCCTAATAAGGTGATTGAAATGCTTTAATCAAGGTCACATTTAATAGTGTGCATTGTAACCTTTAATAGGGTTCGCTCCTCATAGAGCTCACTTTAGAAGAGTGAGAATTGGTACGATGTTACTAGTGGTTTTTCCCAAATTGAGTTTCAATATTAAATCCTTGTGTCAAATTACATGAATGAGTTTGTGGTGTTTCACATTTTCTTTACTACAAAGTTATTTTAACCTAGGAGAGTAATATACTAAGTTGTGGAGTTATTGATTGATCTAGTCAATGCATGCACTTATATATTTCTTGAGAATTGAAAATTTTTATGTTTACATTTGGAACTTAGATAACTAATTCACCCCCCTCTCAATTATTCTTAACATTTCAACAATTGGTATCAGAACATTGGTGCTTGTGAGGAAACAGTTTGAAGGTACTAGAAGCTAAAGATTAAGATGTATAGAAAGGAAGTACCCAAGTTAAACAAGTAAACAAATTTAGCATGACAAATTTTGATGAAACTGCATCTAGGAGGACTTGGAGAGTTTTCACTATCAACTATAACTACCAAATTTTTAGAAGTAACTAGAGCTATGACTGCACAACAATTGAAATATAAGAATGAACACAAGTAAGAAATGTTGGAGATTGCATCTACCCTAAGCTATTTAGAGTTTGATGACATCAAAGAGTGTACTTCTTTCAAATAGATGTGGGATAACCTAAAGAAAATCTATGGAGCTTATAAGAATGTGCTGAGAGCTAAATTTTAAAGTCTTAGATGAAAATTTGATGATATGAGAATGCAAGAAGGTGGAAATATAGTTCAATATTGTGCAAGAGTTAAAGAAGTTTTGAGTTAAAGAAGTTTTTAATTCCATCAGAGGATCTAATGGAAATATTGAAGATGATATTGTGATAAGAAAAGTGTTGAGAACCTTATTCCCTATCTATGCTATTAGAGTCTCTTCTATATAAGAACTGAGATGTACTCTTGGTAATAATCTGATCCTTGAAGGACTGGTTGGTAGACTTACTACTTTTGAGCTTTCAAAATTTAATAATTTCAAATCAGAGAATGTTGAATTTGCTTTCAAAGCTAAAATGTCAATGGAAGAGCCTAAAGATAAGACAAAGAAAAATGTCAAATATGTTTCTAGTGATAGTGATATAGATGAAGATGATGTAAAAGAGCTTGAGGCAATGCTAGCTAGGAGATTTCATAGAGGCAAAGGAAAATAAAAAGGTAAGTTACCTATCACATGTTTCAATTGTAATGAGGTTGGTCATATTGCTGCAAGGTGTCCAAAGAAGAAGAACAATAGAAATAGAGACAAATACAAAGGTAAAAGAGACAAGAGTAGAAAAGATTGTAAAGATAAATGAAAGAAGACATGCTACATTGCTGAAGAGGAATCCAATGAAGAATCAGATGATCATGATGATGAGGTTGCCTATGTTTCTATGAAGGATGATTCTGATGAAGATGAGGCAACTACATTGGTGTCTTATGTGAACAAGAGTGATAGATGAATCATTGATAGTGGTTGTTCCAATCATATAACTGGAGAAAAAAGTAATTTCAACTCTCTTGTGCATTATGATGGAAGTAGTGTTAGATTAGGTAATGATGAACCTTGTATGATAAAAGGGAAAAGGATCAATAAAACTGATAGATAAGATCATATGTGACAATGCCTACTATGTGGAAGGACTTAACTATAATCTTTTGAGTGTGTTACAATTGAATAATTTAGGATGTAAGGTTGAATTTGGAAACAAAAAGGCTCATTTGTAGTGGTCATTAGACTAGAGGTAATCTATTTTATCTTGACATGAATGAAGCTACTTGTCTTGTTGTACAAACTAATGATGTGTGGCTATGGCACAAAAGGTTATGTTATGTTAATCTTGATAACTTGGTCAGTATCAGTAAGATGAAGAGAGTAAAAGGTTTTCCAAAACTAAAGAGACATGATAAGGTGATTTACAAACAATGTCAATTAGGAAAGATGACTAAGTCTATCTTTAAGAGTAAGACTTATACTTCATATGCAAATTTGGAATTAGTTCATACTGACTCTATGGACCAATTAATGTGCAAAGTTACAAGAGTGAAAAATACTTCATGCTATTTGTTGATGATTATTCCAGAATGATGTCTATTATGTTTGTGAGAGAGAAATATGATGCTTTCCAGATGTTTAAGTGGTACTTGGCTAGAGTTGAGAAGTAAAATGGTAAAAGTCTAAAGTGTCTGAGATTTGAGAGGGGTGGAGAGTTTACATCAAATGAATTTGGATTTTTCTAGAGGCTCAGTGCAAGAAGTTGGGTCTCACTTTTGGCCAAAAAGTGGAAGTGTTTTTCCTGTTTTTGAAATTTTTTGTCAATTGATGTCAAAATTTGAGGTATTTAGAGATTGAATATTAAAAAACTCCAAAAATAAAATTTTTAGTGTTTGAAATCTAGTTTTTGAATATATAATTTATTTGTGCAGCCATATGATAGATTTTTTTTGGTATGGATCTTTAAACACCACTTTTTCAGAATGCCTATTTCAGGACCATACCATGCTCGTGTATGGACACCATAATTTGACACAAATAAATGAATTTTTGCAAATCCTTTTAAAGGGAGTTACCTAATACACCTAAGATTGATGACAATATTTTTCCTTAATCTTTTATTGAATAATTTTTTTTATTATTAATTATTAATTGGCTATAAAGGTAAATTTTAAAACCTCTCATGTACGGACCACATAATTTGATCAAAATCTCACTTTTTCAATTTTATTTTTTTATCAAAAGAATTGTATGTAGATTGATGACATATAAATTAATTTAAGAAAAATTATAAAATAAAAATGTTATTAAAGTTTTAGTGAATGTAACTTTTTAATGTTTAGGAGATAGTTTTGATTAATAAATAATGGAAAAATAGAAAATAAACTAATAACACTATAAAATTTACATTTTTTAAATCAGAATAGTAATACCTATAATGAGTTTTTGTCTCGTTAAAAAATTCAATAGGAATGACTATAAAAAAAAAATATGACAATACCAGAAATTGTCGATTAAATGCCTTAGAAAAAAAAAGGATCACAAAGGCATGGCTTGGTGGGACCAAGCCTATGCCATGCCTCTCCCCAAGGCAAAACCCCATGCAAAAGTTGGCAACCATACCAAATTACCACTCAAGTCTCATGAATTGGGCACCCGATTTGTAATTCAAAAATTGGGTGCCCGATTTCTTTGAATCATTGTACCCGACTTTTGAAAATTGGGTACCCAATTCTTTTAAAAATTGGGTACCCGATTTATAAATAGGTACCCAATTTTTAAAGAATCGGGTGCTTGATTTCTCCCAAAAGCTGCCCCACCGACCCAATTTCAATGATTGAAATGATTAAACACCAGTTTCAACCTGCAATGCCAAATTTTGTCATGCTTATTCTATTTTCTTATCCTCATATACAATTTGCAGGCTACTAATTCAAATTCAAAATTGGTGCAAACATGGGATCAAAACAACAAAGAAAGAAGAAAGCAAGAGTTCTGACAGATGAGGAGATTGCAGCAAATAAAGAGAATGAAGAACAATGTCAACGAGAGAGAAGATAGAGAATTAGAGAGTTGAAGAAAGTTTCAAAGGAGAAAGACATTGAGGATACCACGATGGATGAAGAGGTCAAAGAAGAGAACCCAATACAAGAAAATTCAGGTGCACATTCTAATCATGCATTCAATATAGGTGTGTCTCCAAACCCTCAAATTTTCTCTCATGATGAAATTGGTAACTTTTTAGAAGTAGGTTACAATTTAAACGATTTAGATTTTCTTCATGAGAAGCAATTGTCAAACGATCATGCACAAAACACTCCAATTGAAATGCCTGCCCCGAAAGAAATACCAAGAAAATTTGAAAATGATATTCAAATCCCAAACAATAGTGAAAATAGTAAAGTGTCTGAAAATAAAAATTGCATGAACGTAGACATAGAAACATCAACTACTGAACAAACATGTCAAGATGATAGTAAAGTGTCCGAACATAATTTTCATATTCCTAATTATGTGTTAGATAATCTTGAGAGATTGGTTTCATGGAGACAAATTAGGACACATGCTAATAGATTGTATAGGCATTTTTTTTATAATAAGAAATTTGGGTTTCAATGTTAGCTAATGTTGCAACTAATTAAAATGTCTAAAAGGTGAAAAGTAATGAGGAGGTTGGGAATGTATGCAAAACCAAAGAATAAAAATGAGTCTTTAAAACAAGTTGTATCTACTGTTGCTAGTGCTTTTGATGTTATCAGAAAGAGAACTTGGTCTAAAGATAAGAATGTAGCATGACAAGCAATAACAACATCTTTAGTTAACAAATCAACATCTAACAAAAGATTCATTACCAACATAAGTGGATATCTTAATGTGAATTGTAAGACTTTAGAAAGAGTTGTAAAGAGAAGGGTTAACTTTGAATGTGATCCAGCAAATATTTTATGGACTTCTAGTGGTAGACTCTTGAGATGTGATATGAAACTTACTAGTGAAATCAAAAGTTTGATTGAAAATTTTTGGCATGATAATACAAGAGTATCACCTAATTCAAGAGATGTTCTTTAATTGAGAATTGGGTCAAAAATATGTGATTCACATCCTAAAAACCTTTTTGACATGAGTCAAAATGAATTGTTTAAAAAATTTGTAGATGGTAAGGTATTAAGTATTACCATTAGTTAAGATCTTTTGAAAAGTGTAAACCTTGGTATGTAACGATTAACAAGGAAAGAATCACATGTTGTTGTAAAACTCATATTCAATTTCATTACCATTATGATGTATTTCAATCTATATGTGGTACCATGCATAGTAAAGAAATTTTGCAACAATGTGGTATAAAAATATCACCTCAAACTATAAAAGATTTCATATCAGGTTTGTTTTGTAAGCCACCTAATGATCAATACTTTCTTTTCAATGCATGTCTTTCTAGTACATGTGATATGTGTGGCAATCTTTCTTTGTTACATGAATGTTTGCATGAAACTACTTTGACTACTTTTGGACAACAATTAGTTGAGGTAAAAAGATTCAAAACTATTGAATACCCATTGAAGGATGGGAAGATTGGAAGAAGGTGTGATCTAACTATAGATAAAGTTAGTTGTCATGCATTTATGGATGAGTTTAAGAGTTTGATCATACCAAAATATGTTAAACACTCTCAATATTCTAGATGGCTTGATGGACAATTTCACATATGTAAGAATACATTTCCAATTGGTACTATACTTTCAGTTGTTGACTTTGCAGAGAACTACATGCTTGCACCGCAAGAAGAGGTACAACCACAATATTAAAATTCAATGCAAGTAACAATTTATGTTCATATAGTTTATAGGCATGCACTTGATAGTACACAGGAGGATTGAAAAATATTGAGAGAGTACCATTTTTATTTAAGTGACAATAAACTCCATTCATCTGATTTTGTCCAATATTGTTTCAAGGTCTTTTATTATAATTTAAAAGAGAGACAAATTCAAATGACACAACATTGGATATGGTCAGATAATTGTACAGGACAATTCAAGAATGCTAGAATGTTCTATTGGTTGAGTAGAACAAATAAGAAAACTAACATCCAACATGTGTGGAGTATTTTTGAGGCTGGACATGGTAAAGGAGAACATGATGGTGTTGGTGCATGTGTGAAGAAAGCCCTTAGTAGAGAGCAATTAAAATTTGAGGAAAAAGCTAAATTAAAAAATGCACATGAGATTGTCGAATGATGTAGCAAATATTTATACACAGGATCAAGTAAAAACTCTACAATCAAAAATTTGTTCTACCTAGTTGAAGAAAATAATATCCCTTCAAGATATGATTGTGATACAATTAGTGGCTCAACTAAATGGCATTCATTTAGGAGTTCAGATTCTAACACTTGAACTATATGGATTAGGGAGCTTGCATGTTTTTGTCAATTTTGTCTTGTAGGTGAATGGGAAGAATGTGAGAATACAGAATGGGTTGAAGATTGGTAACAAAGATCATTAGCACCTACTGACATGAAATTTGAAGATGATATAGTAAATGAAGGCCAGAATGTTACTTTTTTATCAGAAGACTGTGATCATATTTTAGACCTCATAGAACCTGGTATGCACAATTTAATTACATTTTTTTTGCAATCTCATGCTTCAATTTATATAATTTGCATATGTACACTCATGTGATTAAAGTGTTTATATACTTTATCTTATCTTGTAGGACATGTTTATGTTTTTATTGCACCTAGTGATAATGATGAATAGACCGAGTATTGGCTAGCTAGATGTGTGGAACCTAAGAAAAAATTGACATGTCATCAAGTAGACGATGATGGTTTTGAGTATCCAATCAGGTCTATTATTGTAGCTAGCACCTGGCTATGTAGATACCTAAAAAGAAGAAATGGTTTTCCAGCATTTGAAGACTACCAAACCGAAAAGAATATTTTACACTATTCTCATTTGGCTATGGCAACAAATATCAAATTAGAAAGATACAAAGGGAGACCCACCAATAAGGTATTATGGACAATTTTAATGGATGAGCAGGAGACAATCATAGATGCATTGCAAAAGAGAGAGGATGTAGATGGTACAATGGGATGACTACATTCAAATCAAACACATGTAAGTTTTTTCATTATTGTATTATTTATATATATATGTACTTATATAATTTAATTATATGTATGTTTGTGTTGTCAATACCAATTTAGAGAACTTATATACCTCTTATTTAGGTCTCAATTACAATTTATGCAAATTTAAATGTTAACGTGCATCAAACATCAACATCTTGTGCAATTTCACATAGTAAGTACATGCAAATTATACATATATATTTACATAGTTCAGATACCTTGAATATTAATTTATGTGTTTATTAACATGTTTGTTTTTGTTTTACATTTTTATTTTATAGGACCTCATTTGAAGAGATGTGTTCAACAAATTTTAAGTTTCAAATGAGTTCACTGAACTATAAATATATCATTGACATTGTCTTACATATATTGTGAAATATGTTGTACAAACTAATTCAAAAATGAGAGTTTAGTTCTATTTGAAAGTTAAAGGTATGTGCACTTGATAAATTATAAATTAATTGTCAATTTAAGTAATGACCTCCTATTTTGTTCCATTACTTTTACATTCAAGCATGTTTAAATTAATGTTTGTTTGAAATTTCAAATTACTATTGATTGTAATATTAAAAACAAGTCACTTGCACATGATAATTTAAAGATCATTACTCTTTGTATTGATTATATGTTAGATCATTACTCAATGTATTCATTGTATTGATTGTATCTTACATTACCAAACAACACATTAAGATCACTTATGATGTACATTGTTCGGTACGTTAGCCATACATGTGCATCTTAAGGGGACATGGGAATCCTAATAGGTCATGTTATATCTATTATAGGCTATGATAGGTATTCATATGTTTACTACCATAGAATAGGTCTTATTAGGTGATAATGAGTCTTACATTACCAAACAACACATTAAGATCACTTATGATACATTGTTAGGTACGTTATTAATACATTTTTTAATCTAGTAGGTTGATTTTATTTGTATGAATCTCAATGCATAAATTTGATGTGATATTTAGCCAATAATTCTCTATAGATAGTTAAAATTATTGTTCATCTTGCATATATAATTACAAAATGTGTCATATGTTCATGAATAAAATATGTCAGAATAAAGAAAATGGTTTGAATATACTTAAATCATGGTGAAACATAGTAATATATGTACTACATACACAAGCATGATAAGAATTCATAAAAAATAGTAAATGGTCTAACATACATCATAACATGATCTATGAAGTGAGAAAATACATGGTCTAACATACAATTTTAACTAGATCCTAACACAAAGTGTATACATCATAAATAATATATACATCAAAAAACACAATCTATAGGTGCCAACAAGACCTAATCTATCTGATTGAATGTCCTCTTTGCTCCAAGTGAAGAGGACTCATATGGATCATCATGTGTAATATGAGTCGTCTCGTCATGTCGGACACCCTGTGAGGTAGATGTATCACCCTGTGTAACATAAGGCACGTCTCATCATGTACTTGCTTAATTGAAATGGGTCTCAAAATCTAGCTTGCAAATAAATTAAATATTCACTACATAATAAAATAAATTATACCACATGAGATGGGTGTCCCTCAGTAACGGTAGGAGGCGGACTATCAAAACTACCAAATGCAACAGTGGTGAGGTCTTGTAATTTAAAATACATACATTTTTTAAATTTGATTTTAAAGCATAATGAACTATACATTATGTACATAAATCACAATACTGACCTCAAATGAGGATGTAGGTACCTCCATCTAGCTAAGTCCTGTGCTCTCAGCAACACTCGTGGTAACATAGTCTTGAAATTATGGATACATAAACATTTAGTCAAAATTAAATATACATGAATAATTACAAAGTACATAATTTGTACACGACATTTTTTATACACTATAAATTTAACATGTATATATAATGTATATATCATACTTGAGTGGTAGCCAATGTCATAGATGTGTCTACAGGTATGCTAGCATGATAATCATAAGATGGAGTCAAAAATAGACTATACTAAGGCCTATATGGATGAGTATGATATCCATGCTCCTGTTTGTAAAATCAAAACACATAAAATATATATACATGTGAGTCAAAATTGTTCAAATTATAAGTTAATAATAATGTACATACATAAAAATAATACAAATTATTTGTCTTCAGTCAAAATTTCATACCACATGTATTTGAGGCTATGCCTCAGTGGTAACTAGAGTAGGACTTGTACTAACATCAATATGTGTAGATGCAAACAATCCCTAAAAAATAAAATAAAAAGAACATATGAGCACATGTTATTAAATTTGAATTTGAATGTACATTTTTATAGTGTAATTCAAAGTACATACCATATAAGGGACGCCAACATCTGTAGGTCTTGAAAAAAGACTATACTACCTCCTAGGAGGAACAATATCATTCATCCTCTATTATTTGAAAAGTACAAATTAATATAGTTAGTACAATTACACATGTATGTATAAAGTAAATTATTATGTGCACTTTATATTTATATTGAAATTAAAATTTTACCTGCTGCTCTTGACTCTCTCTAGGATCTCCCTACTGCATGAGGTCAACAAATGATGACACGTCTATCTCGTCACTACCATCACCATGGCCAGCATATACATCATCATCAAAATCTACACCCTTAACATAATGGCCATTGTGTGCTACACCAGGATCACTCTGGGGGCCTGTGCATATGCCTCCATAGCTAGTACAAACATGTCCAAGTGGAGGAGCATGTACCACCTGGGTCTACTGCTGCACTAAATTACCCAAAAGGGCACTCAAATGGGTAAAAGTAGATGAAACTGCATGATGATGGTGAGGAGCAAGCACAATAGGTGTAGGAAGAGATACAAGGGGCTCAGCTCACCTGCAATTTCTCGTTTTATCACTCAGCTTTGCCCCAGACCTATCTTGAGGCATCCCTCTATCAACCCCTTGAAATGCTTTCATATCAAAATAGTTGGGTTTCAAACCCAACTCAAACTTAGCCCATAAATTCCTAAGGAAGTACATAGGCACCTCATGGTTAGTGTGTGGTGGATGGTCAAATACCATCCACCACCGCTCCCAAAAATGTGTTGCTATGTGCAGATGTGTACACCACCTAATGGAAATGTGAGGCTTCTTATCACTAATTTGTTCACCCATCTTAGGGTTTACAAAATAATGTTGAAAATTCCCTTTACCTATATGCAGGTTATAAACCTCTCTGTATTATAAGCCATCAGAGTAGAAGGCACATATGCTTTCCCTCGATGATCTAAATTAATTGATGTCTAAATATAAATGATGGATGGAGTCAACCATGCCTTGCATGCTATCTGCAAGATGAAGTAGGTGAGGGGGGGTGCCTCTCATGTTGGATAGCCTCTATATCACTCATGAGGTCATTGAGGTTACACCTCATGGTCTCATGGAGCTCATCTGCGACGGGTGGTGGAGGTGTGGGTGGAGGTGGAGATGGAGGGGGTGTAGGTGGATGTATGGGAGGGGGAGGGGGTGGCGGTGGGTCCATCAAAAATAGTCTACATATATATTTAAACAACATAAAACTTAAAACATGACAAAAATACATCACAACATAATACATGACAAAATTATTATTTAATAAAATTTAAATCTAAAATTTATCATCTAGATCTATATAAATGCACATATCTTAATTAAAATCATATCAATTAAATAAATAATGTTAAACACTTAAGTTAAATTAAACATTAAATACTAAATTTTTAAGTCTAATCATAAAATAATAGTCCAAAAAAATATATCTAGGTTAGTTCAAGGTTTCTTTTCTTAAAATAGGAGCCACCAATCTAATTTTGCTTTCATGTACACTTATTTTGTGACACTGGGCGATTGTATGAACTCATTATGGATTATACATGTTCAAGTATCAGGATGAAACAAAGTTAATATTATGACAAGGTTATGGTTTACAATTTTTTTATGTTAATAGTTTTCATGATGGCTAAGCTTAAGATTATTATAATGATTGTGATCCTTTAATGTTAGGGAACTTACCTAGGATTATGGTTTTAGTTAAAATTATATTTACCTGTTTCGGATATTTATTATGGTCCTATTTTTTATAGGATATATAATAGATGGCATTAAGATGAGAGTTAAGGTTACAATTATCTAATGAAAGCTTAGAGATAGAATTATGATTTGATTAAAAAATATTTATGATTTTATTTTGAATCCTAACTATTATCTACTCTTTAATGCAAACTATAAGTGTAGATCATGTTAGGTAATGAACTAATACATGTGAACCCTATCCCTAACCATATAATAATCCTAATTCTAATTATAATCCATAATTTATTACCTTATGAAGCTTTGGCTATCCATTTTATCGCTAGAGTAATCCCTTGGCTATCCACAAAATGTTCCTAATAGATTTATATAGAAGACCAAATTGATTTAAATAAAATGAGCAGGAAGAAAAGAAACTTACACCTAATATTCAAGGAGAGAATTTTTTAACATACTTGAATTCTACCAACCAAAGTGAGATGATTAGAGTTCCAATTGTTGAGTTTTCCAAAGATTTTCTTGTTGATATAAAGAAACATTTCATTTATATGTTAGGGTTTACTACAAATGGATCCCTAGGTACCTAACCACTTAATTATGAAATATCCATCCAATACCATATTTACTACACAAGGTAGGGGACTCAATATTTAGCCCCAATAAGATAGATGTAGAGACATAAATCTTACTACCCGATACAAAGAAGAGAGGTCCAATTTGATCATTAAATGACTCATTTTGCATTATTCTAGCTTTAAAATAAGACAAATATATTATTAACAAACTATGTACATTAGATACTTATTAATTATTTTGAGAGTAGATCCTCTAAATTTTAGAGACAACTGGTTATCTCTAAGGAGATAATGTAATGAGTTAATGTTCAACAATAAAAAATAAAGAGGATGCAAGAGGACACCCTTTCATAATTGATCTAGAGAGTCCTAAAAATTATGATCTAACCCCATTAATTTCTTTACTAAAACCTTGACAACAATCATAAGAGAGGACACCATTTGACATTTAATATTGGATGGAGGGCTTGCAACATCATCATAGTGAAACTCCATTCCACCCTTTTGTAGACATTTTCATAATCAATTACTTGAGCATGCCTACACTCTATCCTAGAAATGTTTCTCAATACAAATTCTTCCAATAGGTTATCAAGTCCTGCAATATGCATAAATATCCTTAACAAAACACTTTTGTGTAGGGTTAATGATCTTGGGTAGGATATCTTCTAGTTTATAGGCTAAGACCTTGGCAATAATTTTTTTGTATGATATGTATTTAGGAGTGTCCTGTCTCTAATTTTTAATGAGATTCTTATCTCCCCTTGGGGATCAATTGATTACTTGACCTAGGGATTTTATGAGCCCTTCGTTGATCTCTTGATCAATTTAATGAGCCCTCCATTGATTACTTGATGTAGAGATTTCTCATTACTAATTTTTTGGATGGAGGAGTTAATTTATGATAGAAATGGGTTTATCACTTAGAATAATGCATCTTCATTCTAGGAATGATGGTTCTCATTTTATCCCTATCTTCTAAATCATTTTTAACTATCATCTTCTTCTAACCAAAAAAATTGATAGTAAAATTAGGAAAAAGATCTTATGATATATATCACTAGGGGGTGGGTATTTCTTTTTATAGAATAAGGCAATATTTTGTTATGTGGCCTTCCATTCTACAAAGGTAATAAACATTTAGGCTACCCATATAGGAAAATAGGAAACAAATAGGGAATCTCCAATCTCCAAAAAAGACTTTTAGGAACTTTCAACCGAAGATAAATAGAAATTAGTCCACCCTAACATAATTATCTAGTTATGGATTGGGGTGTTAGAGTGCTTCAATACCCTCCTAATTAGATATTACATGATGAATACTCACTTAGGATATAAAGGTTTAGGCATCTAGTGGAAAGACAAGTTATTCACTTCTTTAGATATATTGTTAGGCATCCAAGGGTCTAGTCCAGGCTCCTACTCGCACTGATGTGGACACCTTCACCTTTTGATGGTTAGGGAGGGTTACTTAATTAGATGTCTGATTCGTTCAAGTCTCTTCTAATATTTTTATGATGTATCATTTTGAGACCTTGATATCAATGTTTAATTAGTTTTAGCATTAGGGTTCAATATGGTTTGTACTGTTTGATTAGGTTTACATGCTTAGGTTTCAATTAGGACAAGTTAATAAATTGAATTAAGTTTTAAAGGGCTAAATTTGGTTTTAGATATACAATTATAGTTAGAGCTTTTAGATTAAAAACCAACATTAATTCAAAAAAGTTAGGTTTGAATTTTTTTTCAAAGTGTTCAATATATTATTGAGTTCTAGTTTAGGGTGATTTGGTTTAGTCTTAAGGTCAACGTTTAACTTGGTTCAATCTTCTAGTGTAATGGTTCAATTTGGTTAATGTTTGGGGAAAAGATTTTTAAGGTTAAATTCAAGGTTTCTACTCTTAAGTTGGGATATATAATTAGGTTTATGATCATAGTTCAATTCAATTTGGTTTATAAGTATAATATTAATTAGTTAAGGGCTAGGGTTACCTTTCAATCTTAGGGTTTGACATTTATAAAATTAGTACTCAAGGTAAGATAGGAAAGTTATTTAATTATTAATATATTACCTAGTGTAGGTTGTAGTAAACTAAGATTAAGGTTAAGATGATAGTAAGGGTTACGATTAGAGTTAAATTCAATAAAAATTGACATTATAGTTAATCCTAAATGACACCCAGCCAAGGGATCCAAAGAACCAATCAAAAGTTTTACTAAGCAAGCAATAACATACATACAATAATTTACATTTATAAAAAAACATAAGAGATTGCATTCCTTAATGAGAACATTTACATTTCATTTTAAAATAATTATAAACTACTAAAAGTAAAATAACTAACACATCCACATGAAAGAATATTAACTACTTCAGTTCAATCCATTTAAATAATTTATATGCATTTTTTCTGAATGCCACTTGGAAAATTAATTTGAAATGCACAAATATCCACTGTACATGTCACAGGGTATGAAAGGCTGAAAGAATATACATTTATAAAATAGTTTACATCATCCATTTTCAATCAATGAAACAAAGTACAATACAATTTAAGTAAAATCATTTTAAATACTATAAGTTTTTTGTTTGGATCCCTTGGCGGGTTTTTATGTGATTAAGTACTTTATATATGTTTAGGTTTTATTTATATGGTTAAGTCGAGATTATAGTTTAAACAATGAATTTAGGTTGAGGTTATAGTTAAAACAAGGTCGAGGTTATACGGTTTTAGGTCGAGGTTATATTTATTTGTAAAATTACATGTTTAAAAAATGAATTTACATCTAATCCAATCATTCAACATTGTAATAAATACATAAATTAAATACATTTCAAAACATCTAAAATAATAATTTTTTAAATAAACATTTACAAAACTATATTTTAATTAACAAATACAAAAATTGAAACATCTAAGTTCATTAACAATGCAAATTTACAATTTTACGAACATATTAAAAGTGAAAAAAAAAATTAACATACATATTAAATTGAAAATTGAAAAAAAAAAGTAAAATAATATAAAACATATTAAAATACCTGGTGTATCGAAAACTAGCAGCAAGGGAGTAGTCGGTAGGGCTCAAAATCGGGCTACCGTATGCATCTCTAACTGGGTTACCATTTTTGAGGTCGTGAAAATGAACTCAAAAATGCCAAAAAAGCGGTTATATAAACTTTTAAAAATTCGGTACCTGATTTGTAAGAAATCGAGTACCCGATTTTTAAGCAATCGGGTACCCAATTTTTTAAAACTTGGGTACCCGATTTGTAAAAGGGTGGGTGCCTGATATTTGACCAGCTCGGGCACCCAATCCAATTTTCAATATCGTGTACCCAATTTTTAAAATTTGGCTCAGGTGCTCGAAGCTTAATTTCAGAAATAGGTACCTAATTTTTTAAAAATCGAGTACCCATTTTTTAGAAGTACAATTCTGCAGATCTAACTTTCGCAAAATTGCGACCCAACTTCTTACAGTCACCCTATAATGATAGAGGAATCAAGAGACAAAGCTCTACACATAAAACCCATCCACAAAATGGGATAGCTGAAAGGAGGAAGATACATGTGATGGACTATGGTATAACACTAATGGTGGAGAAGAATGTTGCTTTGGAATACTAGAGAGATGCTATTAGTACAACTATCTAATCTTGAATTGAGTACAAGTGAAGAAAAGTACAAGTATTACACCTTTTGAATTATGGTATGGGTACTCACCCAATGTAAAATATTTTAAGGTATTTGGAAGAAAATGTTACATTCTAAAGGACAATGAGAAAGGTTAATTTGATGCTAAAAGTGAAGAAGACATATATATAGGTTATTCCACCAAGAGTAAAGCAATATAAGTGTTTAAATACTAACACTAACAAAATTTTGGAAAGTGTAAATGTAAAATTTGATGAGTATATAGATACACATGAGGACCAAAGAAGGAGGGAAAGACTACAAGACATTTGTATACTACTATGAAAGCATGACCACTAATGATTCTAAAAATCAAGTTGTTAATCAATGTGAATTAGTGGCTGCCGAATCACATCCAATGAATATTGAGTTGCATTTAGAAGCCAAGGTGTAGACTGATGCCAAGATTAGTTTACAAGAAAGGAACTACAAATTCCCTGATAGAGATGTACACAGTGAACCTAAAATTGAATTTCCTAAAAGATCTATTGTTGAAGAAAGAAGAATAGAGCTAAGATTATCAAATTATGTTATAAGACATCACCCTTTAGAACAAATCATTGGTAGAAGAGAATATGGACCAATGAAAAGGAATAGATTCAAAAAATGATACATTCTTGCTAAGAATACATGGACCTAGATCTGTGAAGGGTGAATTGGAAAATCAAGACTAGATTAAAGCTATGAATGAAAAGATTGATCTGATTGAGAAGAATAAAACCTAGTCACTTGTAACTAGACTAGAGAATAAGAATGTTATTGGAACCAAGTTTGTGTACATAAAAAAATTGGATGAGAATGGTGAAATAAAAAGGAATAAGGAAAGGCTAGTTTGTAAAGGTTATGCTTGAGAAGAGGGAATTGACTATGGAGAGACATTTTCTCCAATTGCAAGACTAGAGGGTGTGGCAATTCTTCTTTCTTACTCTGCATACAAAGGTTTCAAATTTTATCAAATGGATGTTGTGTCTATTGGATAAAATTGTTTAATTAAGTGTTGTCTTTGATGTTACACAAATGGCATATCAGTTATCAGACAGAGTCTACCGAGCTTAGTTGATCAACAAAGCAAATTACTAAGTCTACCGAGCATTCCTAAATATTACACTAAGGAGACAATTTTTATCAAGCTCACTTGGGCATCAAAGGATTCTAAGGTAGAAGCTCATATTAACTGAGCTCCCAAGGTTAACAAAGGAAAGTTAGTTTCTATCAAGCTCAGAAGGTTAGCAAAGGAAGATTAGTTCTTATAGAGTTAACTCAATCTCCAAAGGATTTTACAAAGTTTTTAGTGTTTACCAAGCTTCACCTAGTTAACACTAAAAGTCATTTCTGGAGCTATGTTTATCAAACTGGATCGACCAATGAAGGATTTCATTATTCAAGGAAATAAAGCTTAATTTTTTCATGCAATGAATGTAGCTAACTTGTGTAATGATTATTGGTAATTGTAACTTGTAATTGAGTCGATTTGAAAATTTTAAGGTATAAATAAATGGTCAAGCTGTGAATTCAAATGTATGGATGAGTATGTAATGAGAAAACATGCCAATGTATTGATTTTGAAGAAGGTGTGAGTGAATTTTGAAGAAGGATCAGATATCCTTGAGGAGTAGCAGAGTTGTATTTGATCAAAAAGGGTCTAGTGAAGTAGAATAAAGATCTATATCAGCAATTTAGTTGCATCTTATTCGGGTCACTTCATTGTTACTTTCTCATAATTATAGCAGTGATTTTCAAATCTCTTAACAAAGTTGGTTTAATAGCCATGCTGTAAATCCTCTAACAAGGTGGACAGTTCTATTGAACTATTCTAAAGTCCTCTAACAAGGCCACTCCTAGTAGGGTGATTAAATCGTCTAACAAGGTCACACCTAACAGTGTGTTTTGTAACCTTTAACCAGGTTGGCTCCTAACAAGGCTCACTTTAGAAGAGTGAAAAATAGTAACTAGTTACATTGGTGGTTTTTCCCATATTGGGTTTCCACATTAAATCTGGTGTCTCTTGTGTTCATGTTATTTCTTTTATGCATGCATATCAAATCTTTATGAATTCTTAATAAGTTAACAGTTCATCTATCGAGTTACAACATCTTTTGAGTAGCTACCGAGTGATAGTAGTAACTATTTTCTAAGGCATCTAAGGGATTTGTGGATTTATTTTGTGGTAGTTGATTCACCCCCCCTCTCAGTTACTCTATCTATATTTCCACCAATTGGTGTTGGATCTTTTTGGTGCTTGTAGGAAGGATTTTGAGGATCTAAGCTAAAGATCAGGATGTCTTCCAAAAGAGAAATTCCAAGGCTTGATAGGGATAAATTTTTAGCATGGCAAGGTCTCATGAGACTCCATCTAGCTTCTATTAGAGGTACAAGAATGAAATATCTTGATGAAGAATATGTGACTCCTTTTGGTACACTATCTATCAGTGATATTGCTGAGAAGAAGATTCATAACACCATGATGATAGACATTGTATCTTCCCTAAGCTATGAAGAATTTGATGATGTCAAGGACTGCAAAAATACCTTTGAAATGTGGAACAAGCTAAAAGATATCTATGGAGGTAATGGCAATGGAAGGAGAGCCAAAGCAAAAAGTTTAAGAGGATAATTTGATCAAATAACAATGAGAGAAGATGAGAACATTGCTAAATATGTTGAAAGAGTCAAAGCAAGTGTCGGTGCAATCAAAGCTTGTGGAGGAGATATCAAGGAGGAAACAACTATAAGTAAAGTTCTCAAAATATTGCTACCCATTTATGCAATTAGAGTTTCTGCAATTCAGGAAAGAAAATGTGAAGTGAATCATAAGATAAATTTAGAGGCCATAGTAGGAAGATTGACTACATTTGAGTTAGACAACTATGACCACTATGTTCTAGCTTCCAAAAACATTGAATCAGCATTTGAAGCCAAGCTTTCGCTCAAGGAGAAAGGAAAAAAGATAAAGGAATCTTAGTTAGAAAGTGAAGATGAATCAAAATAGAGTTTTGATAGTGATCTTGAGGTGGTTGAAGCTCTACTAGCAAGGAAATATTCTAGAGGCAAAGGAAAATATAAAGGTAAAGTTCCTCTAATATGTTTTTCATGCGAGGAAATTGGTCATATTGTTGTTAGGTGCCCAAACAAGAAAAACAAGGATGAAAAAAAGGTCACAAATGGAATGGCAAGAAAGATTTCAAATCATTCAAAGAAAAAGGTAAGAAAACATGTTTTATGGCCAAAGATTCTAAGGATTCTATTAGTAGTGAAGATTCAATTGTTTACATTGTTGTCAAAGATGAATCTGAAAATGATGAGGAAGATAAGATGGCACTTCTCTCATGTGAGAAAAAATGATACATGGATCATAGACAATGGTTGTTTACATCATATGACTATTGATAAAACTAAGTTTGAACATTTTGAAGACTATGATGGTGGTAGTGTGAGGTTTGGAAATAATGAACCTTGTTGCATAAAAGGAACAAGAAGAATCTCACTAACCAAAGAGCTTGTATGTGATAATGCCTATTCAGTTGAAGGTCTAAAACACAATTTTTTGAGTGTGGCATTACTAATCAATATTGGATTCAAAGTGGAATTCATGCATGGAAAAGCAAGATTGTTGAATGACAAAGGAAAGCTGATTGGGTCAGGCATGCAGACAAAAGGTAACTTGTTCTATCTTGAACTAGGTGAATGTTCATGTTTTATTGCTCAAGTTGAAGAAAGTTGGTTATGGCATAGAAGGATATGTCATGTGAATTTTGATAACTTGGTGAAAATAAGAAAATTCAAGAAAGTAAGAGGCATTCATAGTAAAAAGAAACCTGAGGTCAGTCTATGCAAGAATTGTCAGATAGGTAAGCTAGGAGAAACTAGCTTTAAAAGTAAGAACTATCAATCTAAAGAAATTTTAGAAATTGTGCATACTGATTTATGTGGACCCATTGGAATTGAAAGTTACACTAGAGAAAAGTTCTTCATTCTTTTTGCTGATGATTACTCAAGAATGATGACTGTCATGTATCTGAGAAAGAAATCAAAAGCATTTGAAAAGTTCAAATGGTATTTGGCAAAAGTAGAAAAGGAAATAGGGAAAAGACTAAAATATTTGAGGTTAGACAGAGGTGGTGAATTCATCTCTCATGAGCTCAATAACATTTGCATTGAAAGAGGAATCAAAAGATAGGTATCAGCTCCTCAAACTCCCGAACAAAATGGAATAGCTAAAAGGAGGAATAGATCTATCATGGACTATGTAAGAACCTTAATGATTGAAAAGAATATTGCTATCAAATGCTAGAAGGAAGCTATCGACACTATAGTTCATACCTTGAACGAGGTACAACCGAAGAAAGACTCATTCAAAACTCCCTATGAGTTATGGTATGGCTATAAATCCAATGTAAGTTACCTAAAAATATTTGGAAGTAAATGTTACATTTTGAAAGAATCTAGAAAAGGAAAATTTAATTTGAAGGGTGATGAAGGTATATTTTTGGGATATTCTTGCAAGAGTAAGGCATATAGATGTTTGAATTTTTCTACTCACAAATTCATAGAAAGTGCACATGTGAAAGTTGATGAGTGTGCAAATAGGATTGAAGAAGAAAGCAAAAGGAAACCAGAAGATTATAGAAGATTTGTTTTCATTGAACCTGATATGGTACCAGTTACATATGTTAATCATGAATTTTCTACTCCTAAGTCTTCAGTAACTGAGTTACAAGAAGTTCAAACTGAGTTGTAGGGAGTTGAGACTCATTCAGATGCCACTGAGCTAGTGTCTACCAAGTTTGATGAACCCAAGCAATAGACAAAAGAGTCAAAACCTAAATTTGAAGTGCAAAAGGATGAAAGTGCAATATGTTCAAAAAGAAAGGAGCTTGTATTAGCCAAGTATGTCAGGAGACAAATCTGAAGGTACCATGAAAAGAAGTAATTTAAAAGGTACTTGTTTACTGGCTGATTTTGAACTTAGAAATGTAAAAGATGCATTAGAAAATGAAAGTTGGATTGAGGCTATGAATGATGAGATAGAGCAAGAGAGAAAAAAAAACATGGACTCGTGAACCTAGGCCCAAAGATAAAAATGTTATTGAAACTAAATGAGTATTCAGAAATAAGTTGAATGAAGATGGTAAGGTGTCAAGGAACAAAGCTAGAATAGTATGTAAAGCCTACTCTCAAGTAGAAGGAATAGACTATGTAGAGACTTTTTCTCATGTTGCAAGATTGGAAGGTGTCAGGACCTTACTTACATATGATGCAGACAAAGGATTTAAGGTATATCAAATGAATGTCAAATTTGCATTTCTCAATGGTATTTTGGATGAAGAAGTTTAAATTGAATAACCTAAAGGTTTTGTTGATCAAGAAAAAAAGGACATGGTCTGCAAATTACACAAAGCATTTTATGGTCTAAAATAAGCCCCTAGAGCATGGTATGAAATATTGCATAACTATCTTATTTAGATTGGTTTTCAAAGAACTAATGATAACAGTAGCTTGTATACCAAGGAAGGACTAGATAATAAGATTATTTTGGCAGAAATATGTGTGGATGATACTCTGTTTATAGGAAATGATGACCTATGCAAAGATTTTATAGAACAAATGAACAAGGAATTTGAGATGTCAATGTTTGGAGAGATCAAATTTTTTGTTGGTCTTCAAATTCAGGAAAGAAAGAATGGTATCTACATTACTCTTTCTAAATACATCAAGGAGATACTCAAGAAGTTTGGTATGGAAGATTGTAAACCAGTTGGAACACCCATGTGTACTGGACTAAAGCTTACTAAGGATGATGAACCAAAAGAGGTAGATCAGACCTTATATATATTAGTGATTTGAAAGTTGCAATATGTAGTTCATATAAGGCCTAATATTGCTCTTGCAGTTGGCATTGCAACAAGATTTTCAGAAAAACCAAGAGAAAATCACATGATGACAATAAAAAGGATCATGAGATACTTGGAAGGCACTAAAGATTATGAATTATGGTATAAATATGGAGGTAATCTGGACTTGAAAGTGTTTACAGATGGTAATTGGGCAAGAAACATTGATGACAGGAAAAGTACAAGTGTCAAAGCATTCTTTCTTTGAAAAAGGTTGGTTTCTTGGACAAATAAAAAGAAAAATTGTACATCCCAATCTACAGCAAAAGCAGAGTATGTTACTGTAGTAGTAAACTATTCTAATATTGTATGGTTTATACAGTTATTGGAAGGCATGAAGGTGGAAATCAATGAACCAGTTGTTATGTTTTTTGATAACACGGGTGCAATCAACATATCTAAAAATCTAGTGATGCATTCCAAAACCAAGCACATTGCAGTAAAATATCATTTTTGCAGAGAATTGGTGCAAGATAAGGAGATCAGATTGGAATATGTTCATACAAAAGAACTAATTACTGACATATTCACTAGCCCATTACCTAAGGAAGCATCCTTGTATCTAAGAGGTAAGTTAGAGGTTATTCCCCTATCTGAAGTTCACTAAAATGGAGCTTTAAATGATGCATCAACATGTATCAAGTTGAAGATCTATTAATTGATGTAGCATAGTTATGGAAACATTGCATATGGATCAGTACTCAAGGTACATTGTTACTTATTTGGTATATGTTGTCTTTAGCATGTGTTGTCAAAGAGGGAGAGTTTTATTGTCATATCTTTCTGAAATTTTTCTGAGGAAGAGTATACTGACATAACTATCATATTTAAAAAATTTGAATATGAGGGAGAGTTTGCTATGTAATTCCTTAATAGAGGGAGATTACTATAGATTTTTGGCGCATAATCTAAAAGGGAGAATTGTTCTGTTAGAAAAAAGACTTGTTTTCAAATTTCATTTTGTTATGACATTTTGTGTTGCCATCAATGCCAAAGAGGGAGATTGTTGGATACAATTATTTAATTGTGTGTTGTCTTTGATGTTACACAAATGTCATATTAGTTATCGGACAGAGTCTAATGAGCTTAGTTGGTCAACAAAACAAATTACTGAGTCTACTAAGCGTTCCTAAATATTACACTAAGGAGACAATTTTTACTGAGCTCACTCAGGCATTAAAGGATTTTGAGGTAGACGCTAGTATTAACTGAGCTCCCAAGGTTAAGAAAGGAAAGTTAGTAATAATTGAGCTTACAAGGTCAGCAAAGAAAGATCAATTCTTACCAAGTTAACTTAGTTTCCAAAGGATTTTGCAAAGTTTGCAGTGCTTATTAAGCTTCACCTGGTCAACACTTAAAATCATTTGTAGAGCTATGTTTATTGAGCTAGGATGGCCAATGAAGGATTTCATTATTCGAGGAAATAAAGCTTAATTGTTTCATGCAATGAATGTAGCTGACTGCTGTAATGATTATTGGTAGTTGTAACCTATAATTGAGCCAACTTGACATTTTGTAAGGTATAAATAAATGGTCAAGCTATGAATTCAAATGTATGGATGAGTATGTAATGAGAAAACATGCAAATTTATTGATTGTGAAGAAGGTGTGAGCAAATTTTGAAGAAGGATCAGATATCCTTGAGGAGTAGTAGAGTTGTATATGATCAGAAAGGATCTAGTGAAGTAGAATAAATATCTGTATCAAAAATTCAGTTGCATCTCATTTAGGTCACTTCATTGTTACTTTCTCATAATTGTAGTAGTGATTTTCAAATCCCTTATTAGAGTTTCTTTAATAGCCATTTTGTAAATCCTCTAACAAGGTGGATAGTTCTATTGAATTTTTCTAATGTACTCTAATAAGGCCACTCCTAGCAAGGTGATTGAATCCTCTAACAAGGTCACACCTAATAGTGTGTTTTGTAACCTTTAACCAAGTTGGCTCCTAATAGAGCTCACTTTAGAAGAATGAAAAATAGTAACTAGTTACATTGGTGGTTTTTCCTATATTGGGTTTCCATGTTAAATCTAGTGTCTCTTGTGTTCATGTTATTTCTCTTATGCATGCATATCAAATCTTTATGAATGCTTAATAAGTTAACAGGTCATCTACCGAGTTACAACATCTTTTTTAGTAGCTATCAAGTGATAGCAGTAGCTATTTTCTAAGAAATCTAAGGGATTTTTGGATTTATTTTTTGGTAACTGATATACCCCCCCTCTTAGTTACTCCATCTATATTTCCAATAGAGTCAACATTTCTGAATGGTATACTGGAAGAGGAGGTTTACATTGAACAACCTGAATGATTTGTTGATCCTAACAATAAGAACATGGTATGTAAATTGTATAAAGATTTATATGGTTCAAAACAAGCTCCAAGAGCATGGTATGAAAGATTTCATTATTATCTTGTGAAGATTTGTTTTTAGAAGATTCATGATAACATCAACCTATAACTGAAGACTGAAGGAGGTAAAGGAATTTTACTACATGAATTTTTTCGTAGAAGATATCATTTTTGGAGGAAAAAATGCATTGTGTAAGACATATGCAGATGAAATGATGAAAGACTTTGAGATTATCATGTTTGGATAGATTAAATTCTTTGTTCGTTTGCAAGTGTATCAGATGAAATATTGTATTTACATTACTCATTCTAAGTATGTAATGGAAATATTAAAAACTTTTGGTATGGAAGATTCAAAACCAATTAGAAAACCTATGGTAATAGGACACAAACTATCTAAAACTAATGATTCTACTAAGGTTATTCAAACATTGTAAAGGTCTATGATTCAAAAATTGCAATATATAGTGCATAGAAAACCTGATAATGTACTAGCTATTGGGATTGTTGCAATGTTTCCTACTAATCCTAAGGAGAATCATCTAATGGTTATGAAGACAATAATGAGATATTGCAAAGGGACAGAAGACGATGGTCTATACTACAAGAAGAATGACAGATTTGTGTTGACATGAAAAGTAGAAGTAGTGGAGCATTTTCTTAAGGAAAAAGACTAGCTACCTGGACTAGTAAGAAGCAAAATTGTATTTCACAAACTACTGCTAAAGTTGAATATGTGGTTGCTATAGTGAATTGTAGTAATGTGGTGTGGATAAAAAAATTACTAAAAGGTATAAAAGAGGAAATCATTGAACCTATGGTAATATATTGTTACAATACAAGTGCTATGAAAATTTCTAAAAAACCTATAATGCATACAAAGACAAAGCACGTAGAAATCAAATATCATTATTTGAGAGAATTGGTTCAGGAAAAAGAAGTGAGAATAGAGTATGTGAATACAAAGGAACATATAGTTGATATATTCACAAAACCTTTAGCTAAGGATGTACATGAATATCTAAGAGGTAAGCTAGGGGTGATACCCCTATCTCAAGATACTTGAAGAAGTTAGAGTAATTCCTACATCAACTGAGTTGAATGTTATATTTTACAAGTTGGTGTAGTGGATCTTACTTTAGGATCTTCCTATAGTAATGAAGGAGCTAAAAAAATGATTTATAGTCACAAGTAAGGTGACATAGAGAGAACCTAAATTGATAATATATGCATGATGAGATGCCAAGTCTTTCATATTTTTGTCAAAGAGGGAGATATACATTGGTATCTACGTCAAAAATCTTAAGAGAAATAGGGAGATATACATATAAGCCAAAAAGAGGGATTATATGTTGATGGAAGTTAGATGGAGAGATACATTGAAGTAAATTGAAAAAGTTTACATTTTCCTATACAGAGGAAGGACACATACTGATAGAGGGAGAGTTTTAAAGATATTGCATTTTTTTTGGTATTGTTGTTGGTATTAGTTTTCCATCAATGCCAAAGAGGTAGATTGTTGAAAAGAGATTGTTTGAAGTGTGAAATATATCATGAAACAATTATTATTTTGTGAATGATATCAAACCTAGTACTTGCTAGTAAGACAACTTCTTTTAGGTTTGAATGCTATCATTTGATTGATTAATGAAGAGGATTTGAAAATATAGGATAACAAGACTACCTAGAGAAAGGTTGAGTTATATAGTATATAAAAAGAGCACTAAGACCAAGTACGACATTCATGATATGATGTATTGTTGATCTACTTAAGGATAAAGTGAATGGTTACTTTAGCTAAGTCAAGAAGTTTTTACACAAAAAGTGTCTATCAAGCCAAGCCCAGCAAACAATGGAAGCTGAGAAAATTTGGTGCAGGCCAAGCAAAATTCCACATGTGCTAAGTATCAGAAAATTAGTAGGTTCCAAGTGTTAGTTAAATAGTAGTAAGTTCCAAGCATCAGGGAAATAAAAGTGGTGATAAAGAAAAGGATATTTAGTTGATGTCGACCAACCTAGTGTTGGCTAAGCATCAGAAGATTTTTATTGCCAAGTGAATAGTGTGGATGTCGAGTGACAACAAAAAGAGTTTAATCAAAGATTTAATGAATTTGAGCTGATAGTGTTGATTTCTTGAATTATGTGAAGCATGTGTAAGATATGTATAATGAGGTGGTGGCATAGAGTTCAAGGTAAACCATTTTGAAGTGAATCTAAGGAAGATTGTAAGTGAAGTTTCTAGATGTAACCTAATGGTAAGAGGGAGGGTTTGATGAATCTAACCTAACCATAAGATGGATGATTGTGATTAAGAAGAAAAATATCATAATTCTCTTTATAAGTGGATACAAGGCCATAAGTAATGAGTGATTTTAAGAGAATGGAGGTGTTTCTTCATATGGTGGACAAAGGAACAAATCCACAATAGGCATACTGAGAAAGAAGGCTTAAGGAGGTGAAGTCTTGAAGGGTGAAAAAGCAATCATAGACGCAGATTATCAATGCCAAGGAGAGTGAAGGACTAAACTAGAGATCTATAAGATGCAAAGGTGAAAGTATGGATCTGTGTCACCTTTAACACTAACTTTTATGTTATGGTAGGACTAAATTTCACCAGATGGCTTTTGGCGAGATTGAGTCCAGCCGAAACTATGTGGCCCTGACTATACACTAAGTGGTGTGTACACATCCATAGGGATCTAGCCACATCTAATCCTATCAGAATGCTAAAAATTATATAAGCCACAAAAAGACAAATTGGCCAGTCATTCTCATCAGACGACCTTGCTGGAACTATAGAGCGAGAAGAGCTATAGGAGTCTTTCTATTGGATCAAGCATGTCAGCAATTTTCCCTAATTTTTAAATATGTTTTAAGTTTTATTTTATGTTTTCTTAGGTAGAAATATAGCTTTAATGTGTATTTTTTAATGTAAATTGTTTTAAAGAGTTCAATTTTTTTAATATTATTATACATTTATGTTTTAAAGTACTCTAATATTAGATAAAGTTTAGAAAATGTATTGAAATTTAGTAAAACTTAGAAATTATTAGAGAAATTGTAAAATATTATTTATAGAAAATAGTAGAAAATTATATAGAAAATTTAGAAAAATATTAGAAAATTATGTAGAAAATTTTAGAAAATTTTTAAAATAGTAGAAATTTGAGAAAATAGTGGAAAATTATACAAAAAATTTAGAAAAATTAGAAAAATATTAGAAAATTATGTAGAAAATATTAGAAAATTTAGAAAATAGTAGAAAATTATGTAGAAATTTATATAGACAATATTAGAAAATTTTGAAACCTTATAAAACATTAGAAAATTTAGAAAATATTAGAACAATTAGAACATTTTGAAAATATTAGAAAATTTAGAAAATACCAAAACAATTAGAAACTTTTGAAACTTTAGAAAACAATAGAAAAATTTATTAAATATAGAAACTTAGTTAGATGTAAATTAGAAAATTTAAACATTTTTATTTTCTTTTTATTACAAATAATTAGAAGTTGTTCTAAAGGTAAAGGTTTAGAAACAACTATAAACTGGTAACTAAAACCATCAGATTGAACTAAATGAGACTTTATCTCTTATTGTGAATACAAATAAATTCTAATTGAAACCTTAACATTGAACCTTAAGCAGGAGAAAAAATTGAAAGTAAATGTAATTAAATCACAACATTAAACCTAATAAAATTCTAACTAAAACTCTCACATTCAATTAGATTAGACTCTAACTCCTATATTGAACTTCAAATCCAAATATGTTGACCTAAACTTCACTCTAAACCCTAAATTGCTCCCTAAACCCTAAACCACTCTCTAACCATATAATCTTAAAACATTTCTCTCTCTCTCTCTCTCTCTCTCTCTCTCTCTCTCTCTCTCTCTCTCTCTCTCTCTCTCTCTCTCTCTCTCTCTCTCTCTCTCTCTCTCTCAACCTCATCTATCCCAACCCTAACCCATAATCCCTAATATAACTTCATCGCTCCCCTCTATCTCTCTCTAACTCCTAAACTCTATCACTCTAAACCCTAAACCACTCTCTAACTCCTAAACTTCATCGCTCTAAGCCCTAAACCACTCTCTAACTCCTAAACCCCATCTTTGTAAATTTTAAACCACTCTATAACTCCTAAACCCCATCTCTCTAAACCCTAAACCACTCTCTAACCCCTAAACCCCATCTCTCTAAACCCTAAACTGCTCTCTAACCCCATTTAATCCTTAATGTAACTTTACCTCTCCTATCTCATCTATCTCTCTGTCTCTCATAGCCTCATCTATCCCAACCCTAACCCATAATCCCTAACATAACTTCATCTCTCCCCTCTATCTCTCTCTAACTCCTAAACTCCTTTTCTCTAAACGCTAAACCACTCTCTAACTCGTAGACTTCATCACTCTAAACCCTAAACCACTCTCTAACTCCTAAACCCCATCTTTCTAATCCCTAAACCACTCTCTAACTCCTAAACCCCTTCTCTCTAAACCCTAAACCACTCTCTAACTCCTAAACCCCATCTCTCTAAACCTTAAACCACTCTCTAACTCCTAAACTCCATCTCTCTAAACCCTAAACCACTCTCATCTCATCTCTCCCATCTCATCTATCACTCTCTCTTACATAACTTCATATCTCTTTCTCTCTCTCTCTCTAAACCTTGAACCACTCTCTAACTCCTAAAACCCCATCTCTCTAAACCCTAAACTGCTCTCATCTCATCTCTCCCATCTCATCTATCACACACACACACACACACACTCTCTCTCTCTCTCTCTCTCTCTCTCTATATATATATATATATATATCTTCATTTAGTTAACATTTATATATATACTGTACAATAGGTTTGTTTAGCAAGATTCATTTAGTGTGTTTTGATTCAATTAGTTTATATAATAATCTATGTATATATGTATATATATGCATGTGTAGATCTCTATTATCATCTATCTAGTTTTTTTTGTTTATATCTTTTGCCTTTATGGCATCGGGGGGTAGTGATTTTGTAGAGGCTAGTGTACATGGTCATCCCCATAGTGGTTCATCCCATAGATCAACTAATAGTACCCAGGATAGGGAGACATTATTTAGCAATACTATTCAGTGCTTACAAAGTGCACTTCATAATATTGATCAGAGTCTATAGGCTTCACCTACCCTACAACATAGAGATAAGGTGATTGCAATTAGAGATGAGCTTATTAGCATGATGCACACTGGCGAGGGTTTTAACCCTTATGATAATGTTAGTTTGGACACTTTTTATAGTGCTTTATCTCGTACTATTAGTGGTGGTTTGTGATGGAGGGAGATAGATGAGATGGTCTTAGTGGAGAGTGTGAAGAACATGTTCCCACATTATTGACCTTAGAAAAAGGTCAGAGGGTATTGTGCTACAATGTGTACTAATACATTGGTGGCACCTTTCATGTATCCTCATTGGTTGGCCGCACATCACAATTATTTTCCAAATTTGATCTACATCAAGAGGTTGATTACATAGATATCTTGGGGTATGTTAGGTAGGATTAGGGTAGGTTTTTAGATAAATTAAAACACCCAGATGCTCCTTCACCCATTGATAAATAGGCATTGATTGGTCCAAACCTTTTGGTGATGCCAAAACATTCGGAGTTAGCTACGGTTGGAGATAGAGTGGTAGATGATACACATAGAGATGTGTACAAGAGGATTGCTACTATCTCTACCTAGGTGCATGAGGTGTCTTCTGACCGAGTGCATAGATACATGACACGGTCACAATTTTCTTCTATAGGTGGTCACACTGCTACACCATCTTCAAGTGATGATATGTATCATGAGGTTGACATTCCATCTCTAGTAGATGTCTTCTTGGTGTCTTTAGTATACTGTTTGAGGGCTATGAGTACATGTCTGTCCACTAATCTACTTTTAGACTATCAAGCTATATAGTTGCTGATCAGATAGCTGCTTAGTGTGGTGCCATCATATGTGACTGGTTTCATCAAAGGTACATTAGACACATAGGGTGGTCAGGGGAAAGAGGATATATATGTTGTAGCTACAACTCCACCAAAAACTATAGTTGAGGAGGATGCAACCCCCCCTACCGAGGCAGGTTCTCACCCACCATGACGTTCATTGTTTATAGATATGCTCACGGATCCTACACTTTACATCTGAGATGTGACCTTTTGTGATACAGAGTTGAGTGAGATAGGTAGGCATATATTAGCGATGATGATGGCATATGGGGACTTGTAGACACCTATGCATTCTGTGCATTAGGAAACATAGGTAAAACTTTACAAACATGTCTATTTAATTGGACCTACATATCTTATATTTAAAAATTTAGTAAAGTATAACTTGTGACATATTTATTTCTTCTATTACATATAGATTTGATTGATCAATATCTATAACACATTAAATTGGCAAGTATATATGTCAATAATCAAAATATTAAAGTAATCATGTCAAATAAAAATGGAAATCTTACCTTCCACTTCCCAAAAAAAATGTTTATTTTATTATGTATCATGAGGAAAAAAATGAAATTTGGACCATTCAACAACTTGATTTTCCTTGTCTATCTTTGCAGTTGTATAGGAAAGAAAATTGTATCAATTTTAACAAAATATAAAACAACTATCTAGCAGATGGTCATATACCTCAAATTTGATTTGTACATAACAATATTATACCTGAAAGTTCATGTTGGTGAAGTGCATGCTTCACACATGCTCCTACTCCATAATGCTCTCCTTTTCCATGACCACTTTCATAGAAGTTCTAAAGAAACTTAACATTTCATCTTGCATGTTGTGTTGTAAGCCAATTGAATGCTTTTGTAGACTTAAATTTTTTGGATAAAATTTTCTAGTTGTGTGTTGTCTTTGATGTTACACAAATGTCATATCATTTTTCAGTCTATGTTTACTGAGCTCACTTGGTCAGCAAGACAGTTTCTCTAGTCTACTGAGCATTCCTAGAGATTACTCTACGAAGATAGTATCTACCGAGCTCACTCGTGTGCCGAAGGAAAATTCATTAGAGACAGTGTTAACTGAGTTTTCATGGTTAATGAAGGAAAGTTGGTCAGCGTTAGTGTTCACCGAGTTCACTCGGTTGCCAAAGGTTTTTGCAAGTTCTCAATGTTAACCAACCATCAGTTGGTGAACACAGGAAATCATCTCAAATTAGTGTTTACTGAGCTAGGTTAGCTAATCAAAGATTTTTCTAATTTGGGTTATGAAGTTTAATTATTTCAAGTATTGATTTCAGTTGATTGTGCTAATGTTTATAGGTCATTGTAAGTTGTATTTGAGTTGACTTGATAATCTGAATGGTATAAAGGAAAGGTCAAGTTGAGATTTTAATGTGTGTGTGAGTATGAAAATGTATTGAGAAGAAAAGTGTGAGAGAATTTGAAGGATGGTTAGATATCCTTGTGGAGCAGTAAAGTGACATTCAATCAAGAAAGATCTAGTGTGAACTAGAAAAAAGATCTATATTCAACAATTTAGTTGCATTTCAGTCAGGTCATTTCATTGTTACTTTCTTACCATTGTAGCAGTGATAAAAATTCTCTTAACTGAGTTGGTTTAACAGCCAGTTGTAAATCCTCTAACAAGATGATAGCTCCATTGAATTATTTTAAAAACTTCTTGCAAGGACACTCCAAAAAGGGTGATTAAATCCTCTAGCAAGGTCACACCTAACAATGTGTTTTGTAACCTTGAACCGGGTTGTCTCCTAACAAGGCTCACTTTAGAAGAGTGAAAAATAGTAACTGGTTACATTGGTGGTTTTTCCCATATTGGGTTTCCATGTTAAATCCTAGTGTCACTTGTGTTCATGTTATTTCTTTTATGCTTGCAAGTTAATCACTGTGAATGTTTAAGATCAATTAAAAGTAAAATATAATCTGCATTTACCAAGTTACAACATCTTTAAGTATGTTTATTGAGTGAAATTATTAATTAGTTTTATCAGACATCTAAGGGATCTATGGATATATTTTTGGGATAACTGATTCACCCCCTCTCTTATTTACTCCATATATTTTTCCAACTATTGATATCAGAGCTTTTGGTGCTTGCAGGAAAGGTTTTAAGGACCTAAGCTAAAGATTGGGATGTCTTACAAGAGAGAAATTCCAAAGCTTAATAGAAATAACTTTGCATAATGGTAGGGACTCTTGAGACTTCATCTGGCTTCCATTGGTGATTCAAGATGCAAATATCTTGATGAAGAATACACAACTCTTACTGGTACATTATCTGTTGGAGATATTACTGAGAAAAAGAATCATAACATCATGATGATAGATATTGCATCTGCTCTTAGCTATGAGGAATTTGATGATATCAAGGACTGCAAAATTACTTTTGAAATGTGGAACAAGCTAAAGGACATCTATGTTGGTGATGAAAATGTGAGGAGAGCCAAAGAAAAAAACCTTAGAGGAAAATTTGATCAAATGAGAATGAGAGAAGATGAAAATATTACCAAATTTGTTGAAAGAAGTAAAGCAAGTGTCAGTACAATTAAAGCTTCTAGAGGAGATACCAAGGATGAAACCATTGTAAGTAAAGATCTTAGAACACTGCTTCCCATCTATGCAATTAGAGTATTTACTATTCAGGAAAGGAGATGTGAGACAAATCATAAGATAACTTCAGACACCTTAGTAGGAAGATTGATAGCTTTTGAGCTAGATAACTTTGACAATTATGTTCTAGCTTCCAAGAATATTGATTATGCATTTGAGGCCAGACTTTCACTCAAGGAGAAAGGAAAGAAAATAAAGGACATTTAGTTAGAAAGTAAACAAGAATCAGAGGAAAGTTTTGATAGTGACCTGCGAGTTGTTGAAGCCCTACTCACAAGGAAATATTCTAGAGGCAAAGGAAAAAAAAAGGTAAAGTTCCCTTAATCTACTTTTCCTGTGAAGAGGTTGATCATATTGCTACTAGGTACCAAAAAAAAGATAAGAATGAAAAGAACAGTCACAAGTGCAATGGAAAGAAGGATTTCAAAGATCATAAATCATTCAAGGACAAAGGTAAGAAAACTTATTTTATGGCCAAGGATTCTAATAATAGTGAAGATGAAATAATTTACATTGCTATAAAAGACAAATCTGATGATAAAGAAGATAAGATGGCACTTATCTCTCATGTGAGAAAACATGATACATGGATCATAGATAGTGGATGTTCACATCATATGACTGGTGACAAAAAAAGTTTGAACATTTTGAAGACTATGATGGTGGTAGTGTAAGGTTTGGAAATAATGAACCTTGTTGCATAAAAGGGAGAGGTCAAATCTCATTAACCAAAGAACTTGTATGTGACAATGCTGATTGGGTTGAAGGTCTAAAACATAATCTACTGAGTGTGGCATAGTTAATCAAAATTGGCTTCAAGGTAGAATTCATGCATGGCAAGGAAAGACTATTGGATGACAAAGGAAAACTGATTGGATCAGGTAAACAAACAAGAGCTAACCTATTTTATCTTGATCTTGGTGATTGCTCATGTTTTATTGCTCAAGTTGAAGAAATCTGGTTATGGCATAAAAGGTAATGTCATGTAAGTTTTGATAACTTGGTGAAAATTAGAAAGTTCAGGAAAGCAAGAGGCATACCTAAGTTGAAGAAACCTGATGTTGGTTTATGCAAGAATTGTTAGATTGACAAAATGGGAAAGACTAGTTTTAAAAGAAAAAACTATCAATTAGAAGATATATTGGAAATTGTGCATACTAATTTGTGTGGACCTATTGGAATAGAAATCTATAGTGGAGAAAAATTGTTAATTCTTTTTGTTGATGACTATTCAAGAATGATGAATGTTATGTATCTTAGAGAAAAGTTAGAAGCATTTAAGAAATTCAAATGGCATCTACCAAGAATAGAGAAGGAAATAGGGAAAAGACTGAAATTCTTAAGATCAAACAAAGCTGGTGAATTCATCTCCAATGAATTCAATAACTTTTGCATTGAAAGGGGAATCAAAAGATAGGTATAAACTCCTAGAACTCCTAAGTAGAATGGAATAGCTAAAAGAAGAAACAGATCCATCATGGATTGTGTAAGAACTTTGATGATTGAAAAGAACATTTCTATCAAATATTGGAAGGAAGCTATCAACATTGTAGTTCATACCTTAAACTGAGTACAATTGAAGGACTCATTTAAAACTCCCTATGAGTTATGAGATGGCTACAAACCCAATGTAAGTTACTTGAAAGTATTTGGAAGTAAATGTTATATCTTAAAAGAATCTAGAAAATAAAAATTTGATGTGAAAAGTGATGAAGGTATATTCTTAGGATATTCTTGTAGAAGTAAGGCATATAGATGTTTGAATTTATCTACTCATAAAATCATAGAAAGTGCACATGTGAGAATTGATGAGTTTGTAGAAAAGACTGAAGAAGAAAGCAAAAAAGAACGAGAAGACTACAAAAGATTTGTTTACATTGAACTTGATATGTTGCTAGTCACATCTATAAATAAGGAGACTTCTACTCCCAAGTCTTCCTCAGTTACCAAGTTGCAAGAAGTTCAAACTAGTCACAAGTACTCGAGTCACAATCTGAAGCTACTGAGCCAATGTCTACTGAGTCTAAAGTACCTGAGTCGTAGATGGATCAATTAGAGCTAGAAATTGAAATTCAAAATGAAGATAGTAGATTTCATTTAAAAGGAAAATAACCTATATTCACCAAATATATCAAGAGGCATCATGCAGCAGACCAAATTATTTGAGATAATTTAGAAGGTACTATGATAGGAAGTAAGCTAAAAGGTACATGTTTACTTGCTGATTTTGAACCTAGAAATATCAAAGATGTATTAGAAAATGAAAGTTGGATTGACACTATGAATGAAAAAATAGAGAAAATAGAGAAGAAAAAGACTTGGACTCTTGTACCTAGGCCTAAAGATAAAAATGTAATTGGAACAAAATGGGTATTCAGAAATAAGTTGAATAAAGATGGTAAAGTATCAAGAAACAAAGCTAGATTGGTATGTAAAGGCTACTCTGAAGAAGAAGGAATTGATTATGGTGAGACTTCTACTCCTATTGCAAGATTGGAAGATGTTGGGACCTTACTTGCATATGTAGCACATAAATGATTTAAGGTATATCAGATGGATGTTAAATGTAAATTTCTCAATGGTATTCTTGATAAAGAAGTCTACATTGAACAACCAGAAGGTTTTGTTGATACTGACAGAAGAGACGTGGTTTGCAAATTACAAAAAGCATTATATGGTTTGAAACAAGCTCCTAGAGCATGGTATGAGAGGTTGTAGAACTACCTTATAAAGATTGGTTCCCAGAGAACTAATGATAACAGAAGTTTGTACATCAAGGAAGGATTTGATAATAAGATTGTATTGGAAGAGATATTTTTGGATGATACTTTATTCATAGGGAATGATGAACTATGTAAAGAATTTTTAGAACAAATGAGAAAAGAGCTTAAAATGTCTATGTTTGGTGAGATTAAATTATTTGTTTGATTATAGATACAACAAAGTAGGAATGGTATCTACATCACTCAGTCTAAGTATATCAAGGAGATACTCAAGAAGTTTGTTATGGAAGATTCAAAACCAGTTGGAACCCCCATGTGTACTAGATTAAAGCTTACCAAAGATGATGATTCAAAAGAAGTACATTAGACCTTATATAGATCAATGATTGAACAATTATGATAAGTAGTTCAAACAAGGCCAGATATTGCTCTTATAGTTGGTATAGTGGCAAGATTCTTGGAAAAACCCAGAGAAAATCATATGATGGAAATCAAAAGAATCTTGAGATATTTGAAAGGCACTCAAGACTATGGTCTATGGTATAAACTCGGAGGAAATATGGACCTAAAAGTATTTACTGGTGTTGATTGGGAAAAAATCTAGATGATAGAAAGAGTACAAGTGGTGGAGCATTCTTTCTTGGTAATAGATTGGTATCTTGGACAAGCAAAAAACAAAATTTCACATCCCAAACCATAGTAGAAGAAGAATATGTTGTAGCAGCAGTGAATTGTTCTAATATTGTTTCATTTAAATAGTTGTTGGAAGGCATGAAGGTTGAGATCAAGGAACCAATTTTCATGTTTTGTGATAATACAAGTGCAATTAAAATATATAAGAATCCAGTGATGCATTCCAAAACCAAGCATATTACTATAAAATATCATTTTGTCAGAGAATTGGTGCAGGACAAAGAAATCAGATTGGAGTATGTGCATACAAAAGAATAGATTACAGACATATTTACCAAGCCATTACTTAAGAATGTATTCTTGTATCTAAGAGGTAAGCTAGGGTTCATTCCCCTATCTAAAGCTCACTAAGTAAAGCCTTAGTGATGCATCAACAAGAACCTAGTTGAAGATCTATTTGTTGATGTAACATAGTCAAGAGAACATTTCATATGAATCAATACTCAAGATACATTAATACTCATTTGGTAAATGTTGTCTTTAGCATGTGTTGTCAAGGAGGAAGAGTTTACTATCATATTTTCTAAAAAAAATTTGAAGAAAGAAGCTATGTAATTCATTCACAGAGCAATATTACTGCATTAGAGAAGTTTCTGGTATAAAATCAAAGAGGGAGAAACTTTCTATCAAAGAAAATCTTCTTTTCAAATTTTATTATGCTATGACATGTTGTGTTACCATCAATGCCAAAGAGGGAGATTGTTGGATACAATTGTCTAATTGTGTGTTGTCTTTGATGTTACTCAAATGTCATATTAGTTTACATTTTGTGCTTACTGAGCTCACTTGGTCAACAAGACAATTTCTCTACTCTATTGAGCATTCCTAGAGATTACTCTACAAAGACAATGTCTACCAAGCTCACTCGGATGTTGAAGGAAAAGTAGTCAGAGATAGTGTTAATTGAGTTTTCATAATTAATGAAGGAAATTTGGTTAGAGTTAGTGTTCATCGAGTTCACTTGGTTGCCAAATTTTTTTTGGAAGTTTGCAGTATTAACTGAGCATCAGCTGGTCAACATAGGAAATCGTCTCAGATCAATGTTTATCAAGATAGGTTGGCTAATGAAGGATTTTTCTAATTTGGCTTATGAAATTTAATTATTTCAAGTATTGATTTCAGCCGACTGTGCTAATGTTTATTGGTCACTGTAAGTTGTATTTGAGGTGACTTGATAATTTGAATGGTATAAATGAAAGGTCAAATTGAGATTCTAATGTGTGTGTGCGAGTATGAAAATGCATTGAGAAGAAAAGTGTGAGAGAATTTGAAGGATGGTTAGATATCCTTGTGGAGCAGAAAAGTAACATTCAATCAGGAAGGATATACTATGAACTACAATAGAGATCTGTATTCAACAATTTAGTTGCATCTCAATAAACTCATTTCATTCATACTTTCTTACCATTGTAGCAGTGATCAAAAGTTTCTTAATAGAGTTGATTTAATAGCCAGTTGTAAATCCTCTAACAAGGTGATAGTTCCATTGAATTGTTTTAAAGATCTCTTGCAAGACCACTCCTAATAGGGTAATTAAATCCTCTAACCAGGTCACACCTAACAGTGTGTTTTACAACCTTTAACTGGGTTGGTTCCTAACAAGAATTAACTTTAGAAGAGTGAAAAACAATAACTAGTTACATTGGTGGTTTTCAATGTTCTCATTAGGAAATTTTAACAAATATTAACATCTTCAAAAATTCTATCCTTTCAAGGAAGTTGACGAATATTAACCCAATTCTTTTCAATATCCTCATCAAGAAATTTTCTCCTTTTTTATATATCTTTGAACGGTTCTTCTAGATAGATTGAGCATTTTAGAACTTGCTCAAACTTTGTTTTTTTGTGACAAGTCCTTTTTCATAATCATAGTCAACAATGCTCTCTATGCAACACTTAAATCAGCTACTTGACTTCTGTTATGAATAGAATTTAATGCATCTCTCAAATTCTAAACTATTATTGCCTTCACATTATTTTCTAAGCTTTTCTTATTATTCAAACCTAACAACTCTAGGACATGACTCATTTCGCTTTTCCTAAATAATCTAACAAATAATTGTGCTTTACCAATCAGAGATTTATTTTCAAAAAATTCCTCCCACATATTTTTCAAATGTACCCTAATTGTACTTTGAGGCATCATGTGTTCAAATGATTCAATTTCTCTTAAAATAGACTCTTCATCCATCTCCATCAAATTTTCCAACCATAAACCATATTTTCCAAATTTCCTACTACTTCTTGGAACTTCAATAGGATCTTCTTCAACTTTAATCAATGGATCTTCAATTGGTGGCTCTATATTACATTTTTTCCATCCTTTCTCCTAGTCATCTCTAACTTGATCATATTATTTTGCTCTTTTTTCTTTATTCCCCATTACACAAAAACTTAAATAGAGAGCTTGATATCAACTGCATACAAAAGACTTCCAAATTCAATTACATAAATACTGGTAGATCATAGACAATTTGGAAAAAAATTTCAACATTAGAAGGTTATTATATTTGACTATCTGTAAGACTATAGAATCTTAACAAAAGTAGTTGCATTAAGGCATTGCTAAATTTAGATTAAACAAGTTATTAAATATATTAAATAAATTAAATATTTTAACTATTTAATAATTTTCATAGTTTTAATAAGATTTTAAAACACCTAAATTCATTCTAATATTTTATTTAAATCAAATTAATTAATTAATTTTAAACAAACAATAAATTTAATTAATCAATTTCAATACAAAAATAACTTAAAAAATCTAATTTCTGAATATTTCTTCAATAAAATTTCATTTAAAACTTTAGTTTTTTACTTTTTTTTTTATGCAAAGAGTGGATGTGTGTGTGTGTGTGTGTGTGTGTGTGTGTGTGTGTGTGTATGTATATATATATATATATATATATATATATATATATATATATATATATATATATATATATATATATATATATGTATATATATATATATATATATATGTATATATATATATATTTATATGTATATATATATATATTTATATATATGTATATATATATATATTTATATATATGTATATATATGTATGTATGTATATATATATATATATATATATATATATGTATGTATATATATATGTGTGTGTGTGTGTGTGTGTGTGTGTGTGTGTGTGCGTGTGTGTGTATATATATAATGGTTCAAGAGCTCAACTAGGAAAGAGCTAGAAAGAAAACTTAGCATTGTTGCAATTTGTACAAGTGACAAGCATCGATATTTAAAAACATATTATATTGATGAGAAAATCTAGATTACAAAATGTAGGGATATTCCCACCAAAAATCAAAATTTATTAATTTTTTTCATTTTCAGAACCAAATCAAACAGCAGGCATTGAGGACTCAAAATTCAACCAAAAATACCAGCGCTGTAGAACATGCCTAATATTGGAAAAATAAAACACAAAAAAAAAAGTAACCTTTATACTATCATTCTTCCATATCCTCACAAGAGGCACCCTTAACAAAAGTGGAAGCCATACCAGGTTGCAGAAAAGAGCCCCAACTAGCATCCAAGCATGGTAAAGGAGTAACCTCCTAGCCAAAATGCAAACCTTTAGTAGTAGGATGTTTTGAGCCAAGATCACTAGAAACCAAGGCAGACCAAACACCTAGTTCATAGAGAGACTGGTTTCAGGGGGAGAAAGTCTTCATCATGTGAGCACACATTGCATGTGCATCAAAGATTTGTAAGCCCAAAATATCAAGCAATGCAAATCCTATTTTCTTCACACCCTCAACCAGCTGGTGACCTAGCACTCATGTTGTGACTTGTAAAGTCTTTGTTAGGTACTAAGGGTTATGCTTTTCAAAGGACTTTTGTAACACCTCAAATGTCACCATAGCCTCATGTTTCTACATGAGTAGGGGTCTTGGAAATAGTCTTACCACAAGGGCATCTCCAACCCACAAATCATAGCTCTGCATCAACCATTTCAACTTATGATCAGTCCAAAATTCTTGTCAGACCACCTTGACTACAATAATTTCCAACCGCGATGTTGATTGGAGCAAGTCCATAGCATTGGACAAGAATATCTAGACCAAGGTTGAAGGAAACAACACATGTCTTGAGGTTGCCATGAATAAATCCTCCCCAATGATGGTGTGAATTGTCCGATGAGTAGAGTAAGAGTGCACAATGAACATGATATCTAGTACCGCATCATCCAAGGGAAGAGAAAGTGCATCTTCTTCCAATGCCAGTTGAAGCTTAATTCTAATTTTTTTGGGAAGGATGTTTCGATGATACTGGTACCAGGAATCACATTTCACATAGGCATCATATGGAAATGACATCCTGAAAGAAAATGAGATGGTAGACACACAAAATAGGAAAAATGAAGTCATGAAATAAGACCCATCTTTCGCATATAGATAAATCCCTCATCACACGCTTGAAGGATATAAAGTACCTATTCCCATGTGAGTAATAGAGAAAATGCCACCAAAATTGGCACCCAATTACAACTATGATGGATGAATTACAAGATTAATGGCCCCAACATGAAGAATTTCAACATTGAACTTGCCATGTGCAAAAAACCACATGGCCAAATTGAAGTGAAATTGTACTTAGGTGACGCCTACAAAAGTGATGTTGAGCATTGAGGGAGGAATTTGCAGGACTTACCATAACATCACACATGCAAGAATGAATTATGAGAGGGTAGAAATTAATGGTCAATACTTAATTGTGGCTTTTACTTAAGTTTCTAGGTTGATTACAACTCAGTACCAACAACTCACTTAGCCAACACTGCCACCTTAGTCATAACTACTACTCACTGTCATCACACTTCCACTTGATGTCTAACAAGAACTTGATCAATCATACCCCCACTTGATGCTCAATAAACACTTGGTCATAACTAACCCGAGTCAATCAGGAAGAAACTTATGATCAAATAACTCAGACACTCATAAGCCTGAGATCACTTGATAAGCACGACAAGCACCCAACAGAAAATTGGTCAACACATCACCACTTGATTCTTGGTAGACACTTGGTTACCACTGAAGTGAGTTACTCAGTGAGGCACTTTGATCCAACAATTTAGTCAACACTAAGCCCAAGCTCACTCAATAAACATTATGCCCGGGTAATTTGACAATTGCATCACCCTACCCAACTCGGCAAGTACTAAAACTTGGCAAATATTGGAACATGGCAGGTGCAAAAGCTTGGCAATAGTACTGGGACTCAACAAAGACTGAGCATTCACCACCAATACAAATATGAGAAATAACCAATTACTATTGACAGTCCATAATCTCATTAGAAATCAATTTTTGCAAATCTTTGTAATGCTCAATGAATGTGGAAGACTATATTGTGAAAGTTGTGATCCCATTACAACCTAAATTGAAGAGATAATTGACAATTATGTTTCCATCTCTATGTGTGTGTGATAAGGTAACCTCATGAAACTAATCAATTGTATTCCAAATTTTTTGAAGCACATACTTAAGTTGCCAAGAAAATGATTGTCTCTTAATAAGGCTAAGATTATGACTTGAGAATCACCTTCTATTTGCACATGATGGAAATTCCAAATCTTGGCCAAAATTAATCCTTAAAGCAATGACTAAGCCTCAGCCATATTATTAGTTCCTATGGGTAAGGGTGTCATTGTAATTTCCAGTACTTTACTAGTGCAATCTCTAATGCACGCTCCCAAACCTAATTGGCCTAGATTACCTCTAGATGCCCCATCAAAGCTGAGCTTGAAAAATCTAGACAAAGGAGGTTGCCATTTAGATCTAGATCTATCTATATATCTCTTGTAATCTTGTAGATGTGCTAGATCCTAATGGAATAAATATTGATTTCCATTCTTGAATGATACCCCCATCCTAAGAAGTGATAACTGGATTAAATTTACATATATTAACACTTGCATTAGTAACTTCTAAAATCAATTTTTCAATGGTTTGGAACACTCTCTCTAGAGATGATACTTCTTTTCTAAAAATCCTCTTATTTCTTTCCCACCAAATTGCCCAGATCTCTACAAATAAGGCATTGGGATAAAGAACTAGCCAGGCCTGAAAGATATCCCAAATGTTATTTTGTAGTGGAAAAGAGTAATTTAATTTGTTTAGAATAAATGTCTAGCACTAATATGAAAATTGGCAGCTTACAAAAAGATGCTCAAATGACTCATATTCTTCTTCACATAAAACACATTTAAAAGGAGGAGCAATACTTAGCCTAACCAACTGATCACTTGTTAGAATCCTATTCTTAATTGCTAGCCATGCAAAGCACCCAACCTTGGGTAGTACTACCTTGTTCCAATAGAACATGAAGGCTCAAGAAGGATTTTTTTGCTAGCTTGACTTTTTGGAGAAGTTTTTATCCTTCCTTAATTGAATAATTACCATTCTTAGCTGGAATCCACAATAGTCAATCCTCAATCTTTGAAACAAAAGCTTGTCTATTTGAAAAAATAGATTGGAGCTACTATTTACTACTACAAATGCAATTATGAATTAAATATAATAATTTAAAAAATAATACTTTACCTTTAAAAAAAAAACCTATTTTATTGAATTAAATATAACAATTTAAAAATAGAACTTTACCTTTAGAATAAAAAAACATTTATTAAATATAACAATTTAAAAAATAAAACATTACATTTCAAATAGAAAACCTATTTTATTGTTTAACATTTATTGAATTAAATTTAACAATTATAAAATAAAACTTTACCTTTAAAATAAAAGACCTATTTATGTTACATTTCAAAAATAAAAAAACCTATTTTATTATTTAAACTAAAAAAATCTAATTTATTGTTTAAACCTATGCGAATTAAACATGCTCGTGCATGTGACCTTGCGTAGCCAAATTTTTGTTCGTACTAATCTGGTCAGATCTAGTACGGTCAGATTCAATCTGGCCAGAACTCTCTACATGTCATCTGGTGTGGCACTTTCTTTCATGTTTTTTGCAATTCTGAAGAACTTAAAACTTTAGAGGCCAATTTCATCATCGAAATTAGGGTTTCAAAAAAATAAAAAATACCACTGGATAGAACTTGGAGTTAGAATTATGCCAATATAATTTATTTTTATAGCTGACCCAATATCGATTACAATAAATTCAAGATAATGCAAGTAGGTATTTCAACATTGAAGATGATGCACATTTGGAAAAATATAAAATTAGTAGATGATAACGATTTTTTTTAGAAATGATGATTTTTTCTAGAGGAGAGAGTCCTCTTCAATAATACATAACATTTGTAATCGTTAACATAGATTTACTAGGGAAAATATGGTGGGAATGAAAAATCGTTAAATTATGAAAGTATTTTTGAAAATTTCTTTTTGATAGTTCTAAGTACATATGTCATCAACAACATAGTTCAAATTTAGATGAAAATACATTTATTTGTAGTTAATTTTGTGGTGGGAACTATAACCTCTAATTTGCTCGATTTTTAACACTGTCAAAAAAGGTCATTGAAATTTATAAAAATATACTATTTTAATTTTTAATTTTTTTTAAAAAATAACATACATAAACTTTATCCTTTTATACACATTTCATTAGTTCACACCAACTTAAATTCAAAATAGAAATATGACTTTTACATTGTTGAAGTTTAACACTTTTTTTGATGTTAGCCTTTTCCTTTGTAAAAGGGTGACACATGTTTTTACTTTTACCCACAAGTGAGTTGTGTTTTATTATCAGATCAAGTCCTACTACTAATTTTTAACCATTGTACCAATTTGGGTAAATCCTTTGGATTTAGGCTGACCTAATAGTCATTTGTAAATCCTTTAACTAGTTGAAATTCTAATGGAATATTCTAAAGTCCTCTAACAAGGCTCACTTCTAATAGGGTGATTGAAATGCTTTAATCAAGGTCACATTTAATAGTGTGCATTATAACCTTTAATAGGGTTGGCTCCTCACAGGACTCACTTCAGAAGAGTGAAAACTTTTAGCATGTTACTACTGATTTTTCCTAAATTTGGTTTCCACATTAAATCCTTTTGTCAAATTATATGATTTTTTTTGTGGTGTTTCATGTTTACATTACTACAAATTTATTTTGACCTAGGAAAATAATCTACTAAGTTGTGCAGTTATTGAATGATCTAGTCAATGCATGCACTTATATGTTTGGTGAGAACTGAAAATTTGTATTTGTGCATTTGGACCTTGGATAATTGATTCTCCCCCCTCTCATTTATTCTAAATATTCCAACACCTACTATTCCAGCAACTTTAGGAGTACAACAGCACCAAACTCATTTTCCAACTGCCCTTTGTATTATTCCATAGAAAATAATAGAAATACAACTTATCTCACCAACTTGAACTCTTTCTCTATCCTCTTACTATGCCAATACAACAACAAATACTTCTTATATCTTTATACAAAATCTCTAACTTACCATCACAATGATTTCTTTTATAGCTTACTTACATTTACCAATTTTTTATATTACAATCCTAAATCACACTTACATATTTCAATGCGAGGAAAATACTTTCCTTTATAGTATGCCCTCAAAATAATTCGTTGAGTTAGTCTTCAGGTTTTCTCAATTACAATTATAATAGGAATCTTCAGACTTAAGAACTCAATCTATGATCTTGAATATTATTTCTAGATTAGTCATGGCAGATGATAATGCAATGTTAAAAAAAAATTATCAGAGAAGAAATAAAAAATTCTCTTTTCTTGGTGCAACACAACAAGGTGCACAAACCTAATAGTTTCCAGATGAGATTCTTTCAAAAGTGTTGGAATTTTCTAGGTGATGACCTCTAGGAAGCCCTTAAAGGTATCAATAACTCTATTAATCTCCTTAGAGAAATCAACCACACCTACTTCACCCTCATCCCAAAGAAATTAGAGGAAATCCATCTTGGTGATTTCATATCGATTGCTTTATATAACAATATTTGCAAGATACTGACCAAATCCCTCATTATCTGGCTCAAAATTATCCCCCTTGTTATCCCTTTGCCAATGTATGGAGGTATTTGGTTTCTCTAAACAATGGATTAACCTCATAATTAGTTGTGTATCCTCTCCCAAAATCTCCATTTTATTCAATGGAGTTCTAGAAGGTTTTTTTTTATTCTCTAGAGCCCTTAGGCAGGGTGACCCCATCTCTCCCTTCCTATTTGTCATTATGATTGAAGCGTTTGGAAGGTTCACGAAGGTCTCCCAAGAATAGGGACTCATTAAAGAGATTGAGCTAACAGAAGGAATTCCCAAAATAACCCTTCACTAGCTCATGAATGAAGAAAAAGTGCTCAAATCAAACCTTGACTTATTTATGGAAGCCATCAATAAAGATAGTCAATGTTGACAAGTCATAAATTTTATTTATGAATAAAATCTGAATCATGCAAATATGGTATGCAATATTTGGGGTTTAACGAAAGGGCTTGACCTTGAAAATATCTTGGTATGCCTCTAGAGAAATGGATCAAGTCTACAAATGTGTGGGGCCAAGTCATTTGAAATGTGTATAGAAGAATAGATAACTAAAAATATAGATAGCTCTCCAAATCTAGTCAACTGACGATGACTAAATCTATTCCTATTGCACTACACTCATATAAAATATCATGCTTCCCCTAATATTAAAATTGAAAGATAATCTTGAGGAAATAATAAAATCCTCCATCTAGAAAGGTAAATCCCAACAAAATAATCTGACATTCATTAAATGGGATAATATCTATAAACCTATTAAAAATGGGGGTGTAGGTATTAGAAAGCTCATGTGGAAATATAAATCTTTTGGAGCTAAACTGGAGTAGAGACTCCACAAACAACACAATACAAAGTGGGCTAAAGTTAGTTTCCATATATATCTATCTCCAAATGATCCCTTGAGTATATTCAGAACATAATATTCTCCTAGAGGCTCTCAAGTTTCCAACTTGATGCTAGATAAAAGAGCGTTGATTGTGAATAATTTGTCAATACACTTCATTCTCAGCCCACGTGAGCATCAAATTAGAAAAACATGTTGAATGAGTAGAGAAGGATTCCTACAATTTCCAGAATCATTCAATCTCAACTCTTATGACACCCACAAATGCATAACATTTTTGGCCTATGTAACATCAAACCAAGAATTTTTATCTCATTGATTTGACTGGTGATATAGCACAAGCATGAAGATACACTATCATTTCGGTCTGTGTGTGTTGACTGACAAAAATAGGATTCCTACAACAACTGAACTCATTCAACACCAGCTCCTATGATGCACACAGCTCAAAACTAAAGTTTATTTTTATAAAAATATTCCAAACTTAGTCAAAATATTCCTATCTTATCCAAGTTGAAGGAGGGTTAATTTTTTTTAATGTGATGCATTTTTCATTACAACTACTCAAAAATCTAGTGATATCAATCACATAGATTAAAATGTTCATATTCTATTTTCTCATATATGAAAATGCTATGTAGATCATAGATGTTTAACTCATATAGAAACACTTAAATGTGATTGGAAAGTGGAATGAAACAGTTGACAAAAAAGTACAAAAAACCAAATCCAAGTGAAAGGGTAAGTAGAACTAAGCCCACATCCACCTAAGAAGTCAAATCTTAGTGTGTGATGTTTAAGGGTGCCGAAAAAAGCTAGCACAAAAACCTTCATAAAATAAAATACTAATAGTCTAACTAGAGAAAAAACAAAAAAGAGACAACACACAGGTGGAAGAAGCTAGACTATGTCTTCCACCTTGTCTTGCAGATCCAGGTGAATATTTTTTATCTTATGTATGAGCCCTTTGATATCCTTTTTGTCAACTTGGGTCCCTTTCTTTTGTTTCTTCTTGGTGTTGGGTTAGGTCAATTTTCCAAGATTCGTATCCTCCTCTTCCTTCTTAACTTCCTCTAGATCAAGCACAAGCTTCATCAAAATTTAATTTTCCACATTGATTTTAATATAATGTAATGATCCTCATAATATTGCATTAGGTAAAAAAAGGTTCAATATTGATTTGTAATTTGCCATGGTGATTAAAGCTTCCTATTATTATTTAGTTTCACCAATATTTTCTACACATAAATTATGATTCAAAAATTATAACCAAAATAAACAAACTTTAAAATAAAAAGGTTGAGAGATTGACTAATAGAAATAATTTTTCTTTTCAAAATAATGAAAGATTCACCTATATTTTATATCTCTTCCTAGAGGGGAGTTTCTTAAAGTTTACCCTATACTCCGTCTACCCTTTCTTGTCCTCTTATGTCTACATCTCATCTATTTTCCCTTCTAGAGCATTTTTTTTTTTTTTCATTTTAAGGGATTGGAAAGTCCATTTATCTAGTCTAAGCGAGTAGAGTGAGAAAGCTTTTCGTATTTGCAAAATACCATGATGAGGGTCAATAGATATATCATTAATATCTCCTTCCATAAACTTGACATTAAATTCATCCTCATCAACTACTTACAACATTGGAATCCCATCCTTTCACTATCTTTTCTGCCTCCGAGAAAGCCTTTTGTATTTTCTCAATTAGTTTTTAACAATGTGCCAAGCTCTCAATCTCCTTACTTTTATAATCTTCTAGAGAAATGAATATTTCATGCTCAACTAACTCATCATAGTCAAAAAACCTAATGGCTTCTTTGGGATCCTCTTCTACCACATTCTCCTGAGTATCTTGAATATATTTTTCTTTGATTACTGTTGGAGAAGTCATCTCATTATGAACCAAACATGGAGAGGGCATGGAAATTAGATCATTACCACTCCAGAACAATGTTTCCATAGATCTCTACCCTGGGCCATTACAACCAAGCAATTGAGAAGCATTGTCTAACTCTAACAGTTAGAGTCCAACCTAGAACTTCAAGAAAACAAAATTATTCAAAACCAACCATATTCTTTGAATAGTTTAAGCCATCCACACCAAAAACTAACTTAAGTCTAAACTGTTAACTACTAAACTTACTAACCAAATTAAAAGTCTTACCACCCCAATAGTAGTGGGGATTAACATTGTTATCAATTAAAAAAAGTAAAGTTGAAATCATCAAAAGAAAATAAAAGTACTTAATGAAACCACATATGAAACAAAAAAAATACCATAAAATCCAATAAGAGCTAAAAACATAGGAAAAAGGAAATAGACCTATTTAATGTTCTCCCAATCTTCATTAAGGTACTTGATTTCTTCAATCTAGTTCTTGATCCATATGGACCTCTTTATCTCATTTCACTTCTCCTCCTTGGTTTGAATTGCCTTTCTTTTTTTACTTTTCCCATTGATCAAGCTGAACACAACGTTTCTCATCATTTCCTTCTGCACCTTATAGATTGCTAAAACAACCACTTCAAGCTTAAGTTCAATGATGGCCTTGTTTAAATTATTGTTTATCTCTTCAATCTTCACATCAATTTCATAAAAAAAAATTTCACAATCCTTTTTGAAGTCCTCCATATACCTATGCATGATAGGAGGGGAAAACATTTGTTCCCCAACCTCAATTTTTTTATAAGACTTGATCTCTTCATGACTAGAAATCCTTAAGTGAACCACCACTTTTGTTTCTAGGGGAAACTAGGTTTCCACATCTGTGTCCTCCACTTCCACTTTGAAATCCACGTCTTTAGAGGATAAATCCCCAACTTTCTTTGGTGTTTCATCCACGTCCACCTCTTCCACATTATCCTCCATTTAGGAATTGTGGGAATCCTTTTTTATTTCTTCCTTATAACTCTTTGCTAATTTTTAAAAAAAAAATCTCACTAATCTTTTCTCCCGAGAACAAGTATTCTCCTTTTGTATTTTGATGTCCATTGTACTATCCTCCCCATCATTTTTGTCAATATCAATAATGTCTTCCTCAATTTTCCTTTTTTTAGGGGTACTAGTAGGGTTAGATTTATCGGGAGAATTCTTCCATTTTTGGAGGGCCTTAAGCAAAAGGGATTTTTCCAAGGAAATAGTAAGCTTCTAAGATTTGGATAAATGAGGGTTATCTGGGAGAGGCTTAGTGTATATTTCTTCAAAAACCACCAAAGAGTTGGGCCTCTTAGGAATTTTAAGGTTTTCAATGGGTAGGAGACATCTACCAAAATCAAGATGGTGACCACATATATGATGGTAGAGGAAAAAGTTGAGCCCTTGGTGAATGGGAGAGTTTTCTCCCAAGATGATACTATTGACCAAAGAAGAAAGTAGGATGAACAAGATTTTTAGTTTTTCCTCATGTCTCAACATGTTAAGCAAATGAAAATAGTAGCCATGATAGGTTGGATACTGACCTTCAGTAGGGAGATACTTGATTAACTAGTAAAATATGTCACCAAAAAATCTAGGAAGGGAGAGCCTATCATATCCATTTCCAAAATTGATTCTAACTAGTTCTTCCATATCTTCAAAGAATTTGTGCCTAAATTTACTATAATATAGTGTACCTTTTCATTCAGCTTGAACACTAACACAATCCAAACCAATCGCTTCACCAATCAGCTTTGACATTACCACAAATTTGATACTCCCTATCTCCACTCGTCCCTTATTCCAATAATTATAAGACTTAGTCAAAAGGCTGATGTTGTGGCCTTATATCACCTAAATATATGAATGTAATCCCTCCTTGAAAAAATAACCATAGATTTCCTTGTTCTACTTGAAATCTTTCCTATTTCAGGGTTCAACACATTTTGGCAGACCACCATGATGTTCTTCTTCTTAAACAACTAGTTGGTTTTCTTGGGACCCAAGTTAAGCTTGTGAAAACCTTTGACTAGGACAATGCTCATTATGGAAACTTTCTTCAAAAAATGAAGAAAATGGATGTTATTAAGGAGATTTTTTTGTAGAGAAGAACTTTTTGTTTCCAAATACGGGTGATGAAAAATATAATTTGTATGATTCAATGATATAAAAATCTTGCCACAAATATTTCCCTTGATCTTGATTCTATACCATTTCACAAAGCAGGTCCTTTCCCTATTGTTGATGTGACACATTTACTAACTCATGATGAATTTCAGTATGAAATTCCTCAGTTGAGTGGGGTACTTTCCAACATGACTCCATAAATATTTTCCAATGAGATTATTAACCATCTTGGGAAATAAAAGAGAGAGAGAGATATGGGTTCAGATTCATATGATTAAACGTTATTATTGAAACAATATAGAGTTCCCTTTTTGGCTTCACAAGTATTAACACCTCACTAATATGAATATTGTGAATGACACTCAAACACATCTCAATAAGATGGTTTCCTTTAATGATCATAGGGCCCAAAACAATACTGACTTGGCTGATTTTTGGTCCACTTGGCAACTATTCTACCCCTACCAAGTACCATTAATTTTTTTTATCATTTAAAACTATTAGATTTAACTCTTGTGTCCCCTCCATCTTAGTCACTATCTTCCATTCCTCATGGTTTAGACCCCACATTGCCATGTATTCAATAAAAAAAAATTCCTTCTCTATTTGTGTTTTTGATTTGCACACTATTGAATGATGAGAACCTTGTTTTCAATCATTAGTTAAAGGGGAGATAATCCATGGGAATTTGAATTTATTTAAAATAAGGTTAATAATGGGCTTTGAGACTCCTTCCAACTCAACTTTTTCTCCTTCTAAATATTCTAGAATTTTAATACCAAATCACATTGCTATAACCTCAACATAGTTGTCAGAGCTAATTACCAACAACTTAGAATATCCATGAATAATATCACCTTTCCAATCTCTGACAATTACTCTAGCTCTACCAACATGAGTGTTGCCTTTGAAACATCCTTCCACATTACATTTTAACCCTCCTTTCTTGGGTAGAATCCCATAGAATGTTTTCCTTTACCAAATGTTCTGCCAAATTATATCTATCAAACTTTGTTTGATATCCTAGTTTTATTTTATCCTTAGATTAAGAAGGTTGAGGAACATAAGGCCTTCGGGGAAATTAGCATAATTTTTACTATTCTTGATGATGTTTTTGGTGATGTGGAAGATAGAACCAATTAACATCTTTTTGTCTCTAAAGATTTTGTTGTTTCTTTCTTTCAAACCACATTAGCTAAGCACCAAAATTATTAATTCCCAAGAATTAGCAAAGACAAGGTGAGATAAAGGAGAGACTTTCCATTGCATCATTAGATACTTAATATTTTTAGGGAATACAATGGTGAGATGACATTCCTTGAACACCAGATTCCATATCTCAACTGTAAATGGGCAATGTAAGAGAATGTGACTAATAGACTCATCATTCTTTTCACATAGGGAACATTTCTTAGCTAACATGAGACCATGTGTCTATTGATTTTCTAGTGTGAGGATTTTTCTGTAGGCCACAACCTACCAAAAGAACATATATTTTGGTGAAAGATTATGGATCTAGAGGCTCTTGTTGAAATTGTTATTAGCTAGTGTATCTTCAAGTGATTAGCAAGCCAAACTAACATAGAAGAGAGCATTCCTATTATATCTCCAGAACCCTTTATCCTCCTGTTCTTGATTAAAGAGATTAGGATTGGTGAGAAAGTTCATTAGAAAGGTAATTGGCTCCTTAGAGACATGCCTAATTCTTCTAGCCTCACATTAAACATGCCACGATCTAATAAGGTCCTTCCATCTAGAATTACCATTCTCCCATTCTAGTAGTTTTCCACTTTCTCCCCCATATTCACCTTCAACCTTTCTATTAGGCCATGGCCATTTACCATGTCCTTGATAGGAGCCTCATCCTTCCATATTTCTTCCCAAAATGGGATTTCTCTACCATTTACTATTTGGGTTCTAGTTCCTCTTCTAATCAAGCTTTTGGTTTTTGGAACACTCTTCCATAGAAAAAAGCTACAATTGGGGTTATTCTTTCTTAGATATAAGCTAGAAGGACTATATAATAAGTATTTATCTCTTAAAGACAAAATTACAATCATTGATAAATTTATTATGAATGGTATTTTAAATCAAAATGATCATAATTAAAATTTGAGTTTATAAAGTCAATTGACAACAATTAAAAAGATATGTAGGAGCAGCGTGTAAGATGCTCAATTTCTTCTACACACCAAAATTAAGTTTTAGGTACAAAAAGTGCCACACAGTTTGAAGATTGTAGTGACAAAGCTTAAGATAGCTTAAAGAAAGAATGTTTCTTGGGGTTATACAAAGGTCTTTTTATTTTGAAGAGAAAATTATAATCATTGAGAAATTTATCATGAATGCTATTTTCAGTCAAAACTATCATAATTAGAAGTTGAGTTTATAAAGTCTAATTGCAGATTTATATGTAGGAGAAACATGTAAGATGTTCAATTTCTTCTACAAAGCATACTTAATTTTTAGGTACAAAAAGTTCCACAAAGTTTGAAGATTGAAGTGACAGAGCATAAGATCCTAAACATAGTTGATTCATCAATCTTCACTTGCCACTGTTCATTAATTTTAACCCCAAGATTTGGGTATTCCATTCACATTTTGTCAAATTTTAAAGGCAAGTTTATTTTGACCACCAATGGGTCAACCACAAAGGAAATGAGAAAACAATTAGAGCCTATAATAACCTATCTAATTTTACTAGGAAGCATTAGCTAGGTTGTTGTTTACTACACAACAACTTGATTATAAATCTTGTTTGTTACTTGGCCCCTTTTTCTCATCTTTCCAATATGAGCTATTTCAATCTTTCCCTTCTCCTTTCTTTAAACAATCCACATTTATCTTCCTTGTCATATCACAAAATCTCAAATTGATGCCTATGTCTAATTTAAACACAAAAATGGGGTTCTTTCTATTTAATACAACATCTCTTAGAAAAATATTCATAAATAATTGTCTAAAATTGTATTTAGCATAAAAACTTGTATGGATCACAAATTAACCCTAGATGTTAAAATCTCTTAAGGGACACCAAAATTGTTTCCAATCATGGGAAATGCCATGTATAAAGTAAAAGATTAGTTGGGAAATATGAAAGAAGTATTTTCTAGCTTGAACCATCCAATCATTCTCAAGGCAGCAATTGATGTAGGAGCATCCAGAGGTATAAGGGTAATCCTGTGTCACCCAAAAAAATATACTTAGACTTAGTTTCTATTTCATGTGTTTTCATTTTTGGATACCCATTTGGGTCAAATAAAGGTTCCAACTCTCACAGTTCCACTATCAGTATTCATGTAAATCTCGAAAAATAGGAGTTTGTAATTGAGCCATCATTTTGGTGAACTATGATGTGTAAATTGGCTAGATGAATGTAATTGTAATTTAGAGCATTCCAGAAAAAGAATCAGGTCAAAAGGCCCCACGGTTTGAAAGTTATTGCAATTTTTTGAGTTGCGGAGACCTCCTAAGAATGCTTCAAAGTCAGGTTAGGGGCATTAAATGATTTTGAATAGGGCCAAAAATAGGGGTACGAGTGAAGCTTGTCCATAGGGCTATAGAAAACATTGAGAGCTTTTCAAAAATGTAAACAGTTCATCAATCGGAGCTACGATTCAAAAGTTATGCCTCCCAAAAGTTCGGTTACTATTTCTGGATTCTTCTAGATTTGCATTGACTTCTAACACAGCTTCTGGAACCTTCTATTTGGTCGGTGGATGCCTACTAGCACTTTCTAGAATGTACTCCTAGTCCTTAACCCTCTAGGGTCTATTTAAGGAGATTTTTGGCATTGTTAAAGGTAGTTCAGAGTGGAGTTTGAGAGGAGGTACTGAAAGGAGAAATTATCTCCACATTTATGCTATTGTAAGCCCTTAGGGCATGTTTTGAAGTTTATTTTCTCTATACTGAATAAACTAGCTTATTTTTCAGTTAATACAATTTCCCTTTTCTATTGTGTCCATTATGTTCCTAGGTTGTGTCCCCATCAGAAATAAATGTGTCCTCTTCCTAAAAATTCATGAGCTTCTTGTTAATAAATAGAGTATACAACATATTCTAGGTGAAATGTCACTGAAATTTAAGTCTTCCTATGATTTAATGTTACTCTTTTTTACACATTAGAAAGGTCCATAGACCTTATTGGTAGGGTATAGATGCATAATTCCAAATACCCACAACTAGTCATTTGTTGGATAGCTCTTTGAACAAATAGCTGAATTTAAATTTTAAAATCATGTGTGGCAAGTGTATAAAATTATGGAACCAAGTAGTACTATGAGAGCTATATACTGCCTTGTATAAATGAAATCATAGTTTCTTAAATAATCATCTTTTACATTAACATATTTTTAATGCATTGGTACTTTAATATAAAAATGCTATTAAGAACGTAAATGATGATGAACATTTCTTCAAAAGTTCAAATTTTTATTTATTTTATAACTAACCCTATACATACAATAAATGATAGAGCACAATCTTATTTACTTCTAATTCACCCAAAAGATATATCTAGCTTGCAGTATAGAAGAATCAATGCTTTTTCACTTATCATTATATACATTTGCATATTAGTGATACATGAATTAAACATCCAATTCAATGTTATACAAACATATACATAATAGAAAACTATGGTAAATACATAGATTCAAATTATGAGAATTTTTATTACAACATATTATTAATTATGGCATTTAGAACATGGCATTTATCATGTTTTCATTAGTCCTTACCCATATATATAAATAAAAATAAATAAATAAATTGTCCCATGCTATATTTGAAAAAAAGCTTAAAAGCTCTGTTAGCTCACTTATATTTCTGTCATTTTACATAGTTAAAAATAGTCCTTTTACATCGTCCCATGCTATATTTGAAAAAAATCTTAAAAGCTCTATTAGCTCACTTATATTTTTATCATTGCCTCTGCTTCTTTTTTTAGAACATGGCATTTATCATGTTTTCATTTGTCCTTACCCATATATATAAATAAAAATAAATAAATAAATTGTGTAGATGTAGCTCTTTATTAACTTGCTCTCTTTTATATGTTGCTTGTCATGTTTTCATTAGTTTGTACAATGTGAAAATGTAAGAATGATTTATTCATACCAATGCAATGATAATGAAAATGAATGTGAAGGAACATGAAATGGTAAAAGCAAGGAATTCCAGAAAATAAACAATTCTCTTTGCGTGGTGCAACTAATATCTATGGATAAGAATAGAATAGTATGCAAGATTTATTTAGACATTATATAACCAACCAATAGGTAGGTGCTTTGCTAAGTATAGATTTAGTCTCATCAATGTATTATTGGAACCTAGTGAATGACTGAAATGATAGAATCATAGAAAACAATTGGTTTTACAGCTTCTATTTCTTGACACTAGAATTTTTTATGGATTAATTATACCATTTTCTTTGACTATGAAAATAAGGATGTATTGATATTTAGAAAATGCTATATGTGAATAAGATAAATAAATTATTAGCACTATGTATAGCTTGGGAGGGGCCATTTGTAGAACCATCTTATCTAATTTGTGTACACTAATCATCCATGATAGACATGTGCCAATTTCAATAAATATTCTAGCTAACTCTATGCTACAATATAGATAATGTTTAATATGTATTTACCTATAAATATAATAGATGAGACATTTTTTTTGGTAGAACTCATATTTGGGTTTCTCCTCTGATTTCTCCTCTTCCTCCTTTCCCTTGTTTTTTAACTTGGTATCAGAGCCAAAGGGTGAGAGTATTCTACAAGATCTTTGAGGTATCGATGAGAGTGGTGAATAATATCCTACCAGATAAGTGTGTTTTTGGATTGATAAAACTAGTTATGGTGAAGTGGATAAATGTAGATAAGTGAAGAGTGGGCAGTTTGAAGGACATTTCAAGAGAGATTAAGTGTTGGAGCATCTACTTGTGAATAAAGTGTTGCATGTAAAACAAGTTAAAGCTTCCCAAGTATATAGTGCACTGAGATCACTGAAGATCGTGTAACTATGATGAGTATGCAAAGAAAAGGCAAAAGCAGAACATTGTGTCAATCTATTAGTCAGAGATTAGTAGTTTGTGGAGCACCAATGTGCAAGTAGGAGTGTCAGAGATTCCATAAACACTTCTTATGAGAGTGTGTCGAGATGCTGTGAAAATAATATTAATAAAATTTCAATGGTAGTTTCCTCATGGTGCATTTGGCTAAAGTATGTGATAGATTAATTGTTTAATGTGGAGAATGTTGTTGCAAGAAGAATATAAGCAAGATGGCAAGTTGAGGAAGGAAAAGAAGTATCAAATAACCATTGGTGTTAAAGATGGGAATTGTCTCAAAGTGGAAAATATTTTTGTGGTTAGTGTATTTCCAAGTGCTGCAAGAAGGTATACGTGTATACATATGAGCTATGATTGTTGTTAAGAAGATTTCAAAAGATTACAAAGTGAAGTGGATCTCAATGTTGAGGCTAAAGTTGTTTAGGACATGTGATTTATTATTAAATCATTGTGGAAAAGGTGAGTTCCAAATGATTTTTTAAACTATATCTTTAATAAGTTTTCAAAGGTTGTGAATGGATTATATGTGTGTATATAGTTTTAAGCATTATTTTCTTTAGGTAAAAAAAAAACCCTTTAAAATGATGAGATGGTGTGTTAGAGTTTTTTTTCATGGTACAAAGAGTTGTCTAAGATGAATGTTTTGGTTGAGCTTGAAATTGTTTTGGAGTAGAGGTGACATGATATGCTAAAGCTTGTTGGATGCTTCGTTGGTTGAAGTTTATTAAGAAGACTGTGCTAGTGCTAGAATTCTAGAATGGTCTTGTGTCATTGGTTTATTAAATTGAAATTTTTTTTTGGATGATATCCCTCATGATAAGGTTGAAAAGATTATTTGTTGTGGACAATGTATTTTAGGAAATTCTTTAAGAGCATATCACCATAGGAAAATCTAGCGAATGTTTCATACATGAGCTATTGTAAGGGGTGCATTATTGGTTGTACCTAAAACTCTAGAGTTTTCTTTGGCATATTGATGAAAAATGTATCCAAAAAGGATTCCTATAGAACTAACAAGTACAATAGTTGAGAACCCATATATCTTGGTAGATATATTTCTTTTTATATGGACTAAATGATAAGTTTTGATACAAGTACAAAAGAAGAAAATCCCAAAGAGATGTTGATTTCCACATAATGATGTTTTGTGGTCATTAGAACTAGTGTATTTGTGATTTGACAAGTAATTGAGTGCAGAGTTTATGGTGGTCCTAAAACCATTTGTGAGTGAGATTTGTGGTGAGACAAAACCACTTTCATGTAAAATAATTTGTGATCTTGTAACTACGTGTGTGATGTTTGCAAAGTTCATGGTGAACTTTAAACCACATAAAATTTGCATCACTTATTGTTAACAATGAAAAACCAAAGTGATTTTGATGTGGAGGAAACAATATGAATGATAGTATTTCCAAAATTATTGTAAAGGGGTACCTAACAAGGATTTAGGCCAAGATCCATATTTTCTAGATTATGGGGGGATATCTAACAAAAAAATGGATAGCTAATTTATGGGGAGATGTGAGAAAGCTAAATTAATTATCAACACCAATTGTGTATGGTTGGCACACACCATTTCTAGAGCCATCTTAGGTAATTTGCACACACTAGTCATCCGTGATAAAATTGTGCCAATTTTAATAAATGTTGTAGCTAACTCTATGATATAGAATATATAGAATTTAATATATACTTTGTATAAATGTAATAGAGGAGGGTCTATGTTCAATAGAGCCCATGTTTGGGGTTCTCCTCTTTTCCATTGCTTTTTTTTTTAAAAAAATCTATAAGCATGCTTTTTAATTTTAAAACAAGATTATAATCATTGAGAAATTTATTAGGAATGGTATTCTCACTCAAAATGATCATAATTAAAATTTGAGTTTATAAAATCCATTTACAACAGTTATAGAAATATGTAGCAACAACATGTAAGATGGTCAATTTCTTTTATAGACTGAACTAAATTTTCATGTATAAAAAGAGCCACGAAGTTTGGGGATTGATGTGAGAAAGCATAAAGATAGAATAAGTTCACTTAAATTTGTAATCAACCTCTTGGTTGGTAATGTTTGTGTGATATGCTTTCTTACATGATTATCCATGATGTCAATAAATAGTTTACCAAATACCTCCAATCTATATGCAAAATGGAATAGAAGTTGAAACTAACAATGAAGCTAATAAACGAATATTAAATATACTAATATCGTTTAATTTTAAATATCATGTTCATTACAATTTTATGTCCATGCATTGATTTCAATTTTCATTTTCTCATGAGAGATAAAACATGATCATGCATGAAATTTTTGACACCTTAAAAATATTAATATCAAAATATTTGATGAACAATGAAATTTTGAGAGGATGAAAATCTTCTACTTTCTCTCTACATTGATTAAGATCCTAGTATTTTCATTTCCCAACCCATTCTGCTATGATCATCCATATATATGGAAGAATAGTGTTTCTATGTTCCCACCAATATGAAATTTTTAGCACTTCCTAATTGAAAGTTCTTCATTTTGTGTTATTAGAAAAAATAAGAAAAAATTCCTCCTTAGTAATGCAAGAAGCATCATTCTTTGATTAGCTTCAAATCATAGGAAATAAAGCTATCCAATAATGACAAGGAAGGAGTAACATGATAAATCAAGAAGGAGAAGGAAGTCCTTGAAATCTCCACCCATTCTCCTTAATCAATCCCTTCCTTGTAGAGTAGACAATATCATGGCAACTCTATTACAATCCTTTATTCCACTTTTCATATCTAGAACTAAGAAAATCCCCTTCGGAAGATCTGTTAAATAGAGTAGCAAATCCCTCACTTCAATAAACAATGAAGAATTGAAAAACCCTATCTCTCCTTCCCTTAGCCATAAGGATGGTAGACCTAGGATGATTCTAGATACTAGCACATTATTGAGATCCTAAAAATTGATATAATACTAGAATGGGAAAAATTCTTTAAATATGGTTGATTATTAGAATTTTGCATTTGTAGAACATGCAATTATTTTGTATATTGATTGTGATTATTTATGCTTTGAGTGTTATTTAAACACTGTCAAGAATTATCTTGTAGATCCTATGAAGGTAAATTTATTTCAAAGGTTTCCTCCTCCTATTTATGTATTTTCCTTCTAATTTTAACTCTCTATCTTGGAAAAATAAAATAATCACTATATGGTTCAATCTGGGATTGCTCTCACTCTCTCTCATCAGTAAAGATATTCTCCAAAGTATGGGCAATTGCTTTGGTTATTTTTTAGGGTTTGAAAACCCAGGATCATCATAGGAAGAATTTAAGATTCTCCTTCTGATTAACCCTTGTTTGAATCAATACATCTTTCATATTTTTGTAGAAATTATATTACAAAAATATTAATTCCATTAGATTATCTCTAATAGAGAAGTTTTAACCACCCCAAGTCATTATGTAGACCCTAAAAATAGATTCTTGTACGCCCATTCCCCTATCACAAAACCTCTCAATAATTTTTTTTCCAAGATTGAGGCCTTTCTTATAAATATCAATCGCTAAGATCCCCTCCATCTCCAACCATGTAATAAATCCCCCCCCCCCCCCCTTTCTCCTTCTTGGATAGGTTATTGTTTCTAATATTAACCCTAATAAATTTACATCCTCACCTCATCTCTCATTAATTTAGAGAGTTGTGACAATTCCATTTCTACTAATGTCTGATCCCAATATCATCCTTGTTGATTGTCACAATTAGATATGGATGTGATTAACTACCCCTCTTTGAAGAATCTTTCTTATCATCCTACCCCAACTCTAAATAGGTTAGATATTACTAGTGAAAAAGAAGCGGTGACTGTAATCAACACCCTAAAAACTAGAATGCTCTTAAACTTAGTGACTTCATGGGAGAATTATCTTGTAGTCAGGATGAGCTCCAAAAAGAATTTTTGAGAAGTCAGGAGTTGCAAGCTTGGTTCCTAAAGATTTAAAACACAACCCTAATAAATAACTTGAATAACAATCCCACATCAAAAAAAATTCCTATGAAATTTGAATCAACATATGACATGATTAGCTTGAGTCAAATGTCTAATATTGATCATGTTCTCCTTAGAAAATATCCTTTAAACATAAATTTGGAAGCTTGCCACCAACACTTGGATCATTCTTCAAAATTGGAATGCTACCCTTATTCCCTAGATACGGTGTACTAACATTCTCAATATGTTCTTGGGATTGCAGATAATATCCAAGGTGTTATATTACCCAATTGTGGTAGGAATTCCAAGAAAAGAAGTCAGAAATATAGGTTTTATTTATGAAAGAAATATGGTGAGGCTGACAATCAAGCCAATATTACCTCCATTTTCAACAACTAGAAGTTGAAGAGACTTCCACTTGCTTCATGAAGATAACCTCTTGGAAAATTAGGGGCTTCAATGCTACTTTGAAAAAATTACTTTAAAAGGACTGTCTTAAGTCCTTTGAGTCTAATTTTATCTTTCTATGAGAAACTAAATTAGATTCTGTTGAATTTGACTGACTAGATAGGAAGTTGAGAGTATGGAAAGTATGGGGTCACCTAGTTATTCCAACATCAAAAGGACTTACATGTTTATGTAACCCAAAATCTATCCAATTCACCCTAGAAGTAAGTCAACCACATTGGATGAGTGGCCAAGTTAGAAGTATCAACTTGATCTCTCTTTCATCCTTGTCAATGTTTATGGACCTATTTCCACTACATGATAGTTGTAAATATGGGAGGAACTATCAAATTACCTTTCAACCTATTATTCTAGCAACATAGTAATAGGCAATGATTTCAATGCTACCACAGATCTTGAGGAAAAGGTAGTGGGTATCAAAACTCTCAACCAAGCATCAAGAGACTTTAAGAGTTGGATATCTTCCAACAACCTTATTGATATTAGTACTTCCAATGGAACCTTAATGTGAAATAATAGGAGATCAAGTTACGACCTTAGAATAGAAAGGTTGGATGGGTTCCTATTTTTTGGACACATTCCCTCCTTTAATCATAGGATAATAGTTGGAATCAAACCCATCTTAGGTTCAAACTACTTCCCAGTTTATCTTGACATTATGGAAGAACCCAAACTAAAAAGAATCCCCTTCAAATTAAAAAACATGTGGTTCTAGGATAATGATTTATTATACCATTTTATATCATGATATAATGAAGAGTCCTTTTAAGGCTCAAAAATGTTTTTTTTTTGTCTCCAAATTAAAAAAACTGAAAGCTGAGAATAAAATCCTAGAACAAGCTTTACTTCAAAAACAAATTTGAAGAAATAGCCAATGTAGAATAGAAAATTAAGGACTTAAATAAATTATTTGTTATCAGTTGGATGGATAGTGATAGCTACTTCTAGGGTATATTCCTCCTAAATAAACAAGCCGACTTCCTTGCAAAATTTAACATATATAGGAAAACAAATACAAAGAATCACGACTATCTGAACGAGATAGAAACATTAAACTATTATATAATAGATCTCAATCTAGACATTTCATAGATAGGATCAAAAGAATTAAAAACTCCTAGGGAAACACTATTAAGGTTCCTAAATGATGGCTAATGAGCTAGTATCTTACTTCAAAAATATTCTAAACAACTAGGAATCCTCAGACTTAACAACTCAATCTAACCTCTTGAACCTTATTTCTATATAAATCATGAGAGACAATAATGAAATGGTAAATAAAAAATTTACCAAAAGAGAAATAAAAAATTCTCTTTTCTCGATGCATCCCAACAAGGTGACCAGACCTCATAGCTTTTATGCGAGATTCTTTCAAAAGTGTTGGAATTTTCTAGGTGATGACCTATGAAAGACCCTTAAAAGTAGCAAGAACTCTAGTGATATCCTTAGAGAAATTAACCGCACCTACTTCAACCTCATCCCAAAGAAAGTAGAGGAAATCCATCCTAGGGACCTTAGATTGAATAGTTTATATAACAATAATTGCAAGATACTCACCAAATCCCTCACTAATTGGCTCAAAATTACCCCCCTCCCCACCCCCATCCCCCACACTATCCCCCTAGCCTTATCATTTTTTATGAATAAACAAGATTCATTCTAGGTGGTTGATTTTGGACGGTATCATCATCACCAAGGAAATCAACCACTCCATTCAAAACAACAAAACTCCATGTATGCTAGTTAACTTGGATATTAAAAAGGAATATGACAAAGAGGATTGGATATTCCTTTGAAAATATATTGAGGTATTTGGTTTGTCTAGAAAATAGGTTCACCTCATCTTTAGTTGCATTTCCCCTCGCAAAATCTGCATTTTGCTAAATGGAGTTCTAGAAGGATTTATTGATGTCTCTAGAGCCCTTAGGGAGAGTGACCCTATCTCTTCGTTCCCAAGAATAGGGATTGATTAAAGGGATTAAAGTAACAAAAGGAATTCCCAACATAGCCCTTCACCAACTCATGGATGGTACCATCTTGCCTTTCCAATATTCCATCAATGAAGAAAAAACCCTTAAATTCAACCTTGACTTATTTATGAGAACATCAAGATAGATAGTTAACGTTGATAAGTCAAAAACTTTATTGATCAATAAAATCAGCATGATCATGATAGGATATGAAATATTTTGTGGTTTAATGAAGGGGTTTGTCCTTACAATTATGGGTATGCCTGTAGGGAAAGGGAACAAGTCTACAAATGTGTGGACCAAATCATTAAATATATGGATAGAAAAATGGACAACTGGAAATCTAGATGGCTCTCCAATGCTAGTTAGCTAACCATGATTAAATCTATTCCTATTGCATTACACTCATATAAAATATCATGCCTCACCTAACATTCAAAGATAAAGATAATATTTAAGAAAAAATCAAATGCTTCATATAGAAAGGAAAATCCCAACAAAGTAAGCTCACCCTCATTAAATTGGATAACATCTATCAACCTATTAAGACTGGCGGTGTAGGTAGTAGAAAGATCATGTGGAAAAGTAAATCCTTTAGAGTGAAACTGATTTGGAGAATCCACAAGGAACACAATAGGAAGTTGGCCAAATTCATTTTCCACAAATATCTATATCCAAATAATCCTTTGAGTATATTTAGAATAAAATATTCTCCCAGAGGCTCTCAAGTTTGGAACTTGATGTTAGACAAAAGACAAGTCATCATGAATAATTTTTCAATACACTTTAGTTTCAGCCCGCGTGGACATTGAATGAGAAAAATAGGTTGAATGTGTAGAGTAGGTGTGGACTATAATGCCTAAACTCATTTGATGTCAATTCCTTGGACACCCAGAAATGCACACCATTTTCAGCCTACATAACATTGCACAAAGATTTTCTATCTAATTGATTTGTCTTGAGATGTTGTGCAAGCATGAAGATATATTGTAGTTTCTCTCTAGATGTATGTTGAATAATAAAAATATGACTCCTATGAAAACAAAACTTTTTTGACACTAGCTCCTATGGTGTATGACCTAGCACAAAAGCTTTCATGAACTAAAATGCTAACAATCTAACTAGAGAAAAAACAAAAATCAGACAACACATAGGTGGAAGAAGCTAGACTATGTCTTCCACCTTCTCTTTCAGCTCTTACTAAATGTTTTTCATCTTATTAGTGAGCTCTTTGACATCCCTTTTTTCGATCTAGGTCCCTTTCTTCTACTTCTTCTTGGTGTTGGATCAAGTACACTTTCCAAGTATAGCATTCTCCTCTTCCTTCTCAACTTCCTCAAGATCAAGCACAAGCTTCACCTCCTTATCCTAACGTGAGATACCCAACTCCCTATTCATGCACTCTATGATGGCTTCAAGAAGACCTTGACATCTAGTCAATGAAACCCTCATCTCATTTTCCATTTTGTAAAATTTTCTCTTTATTTATTCAATCATCTCCAGATTTACGTTCTTCTTTACCTCCTTCTCCTACCCTTTCTAGATCTTGTTACTCTATATCTCCTCTATTTTTCTTCTAGACATTTGTATTTTAAATTCAGTAGTTTAAGGGAATGGAAAGTTCATTTATCTACTTTGAGCAAGTAGAGAGAAAACAATTTTTTAGTTTATAAAATACCATGAGGAGGGTCGATAGCTAGATCATTGATATCTTCTTTCATAATCTTGACATTAAAATCATCCTGATCAACCACTTGTAGCATTGGAATCCCATCCTTTTTCTTTCTTTTTTGCCTTCCATAAAGCCTTGTTCATTTTCACAATTAGTTTCTAACTATGTGTTAGGTCCTCAATCCCCTTAGTTTTAGCATCTTGTGATGCAAAGCCTCACCTTGGAAAACTCAGGAGCAAATCAATCACTCAACTAACTTGCTTCAAGGGGCACTTACACCCTCCAAGATCAAACTAAAACCAAACTCAACGATTAATTAATTGATTCTCTTTATATATATTTCCATGAGAACCTGTGAAATGAACTTCATGGACCTCCTATTGCCACACATATATTATATAACCACTCAACATATCTATATGAAACTTGCAACATGAATTTTAGGAACCTCCTATTGCCACACTGATATTATATCCCACTCAATACAACTCGACCCGACTCTTCTTCTTCTATCATGGAAAACATGGACTAGAATTTAACACTCTTCATCAACAAATGTTAAAAATTAAATGTCAAACACCTACAGGTTGTCCTCAAGCCCCATGCTCATCTACCCTATCAGGTCATCGCAAACATCCATGGTCGGTAGGTATTTATTCTTGGTAGGTAAGTTTTGAAATTTGAATGTTGAGAGGGAAAGGAAGAATGTGACAAAAAGGAATGTTTCTACCTTCATTTAGTAGAGTTTGCAGATCAAGTAGATCAGAGAGAAGTTGCAGAGCTAAGCAGAGAAGGAAGAAGGAAAGAAGTTTGTTCCTACAGTTTCACGTGTTTCCCCTACTCACTCTGTAAGTTTGTCATTGTTAGATTCGTCCTATTGAAGCAGTGATTTCTCTAGGCACCATTGTATGTAGCCACTAGAGCTGCAAGTTTAAAAGTTTATTGAAGTTTTTGAAGCATAATCAGTTTAGGGTTATTTTAGGGTTTTTTGGTTGAAGTTGAATGCTCCCAAATTTTGTAATAGTTTAAATCTCAGTTGAATAGAAAAGAAAGTAGGCATACTTGAATCTATTGTTCTTCCTCTTCTATTCATTGTATTATAGAAACTTTGTTGAAAGGTTAAAGCTCGATTCTCTAGTTTTAATTGTGAAAGCATTCACGTTAGATTGTTTCTAAGTTATAAATTTTATTAGTTGGAGCTGACCTTACTCAGCATCCATTATCTTCTTTGAGTTCCAAGCTAACTCAGTATCTACTGCATTTTTCCTTTGTGTGCCAAGCTCACTCAACACTTGTTCCCTACCACTTAGCACCTTCAAGTGTCGAGCAAGTGTCGAGCATAACTGGCACTCGACACCTTCATGTGCCGAGTAAAATTAGCACTTGGCACCTTCATGTGTCAAGAAACTTTTAAGTGCCGAGTAAGATTTTTAGGTTTAGGGTTGTGAGTTTAAATTTTAATTGATATTTCTCACATTGTGTCAGAGCTTTGAGGCCCCACATCTACAATGAGTTAGGGAATTTGTTTTCTTGGGTTATTTGACATGGCAGGAGATGCAGGAAAGATATGGTAGCAGCCACCACCCTTCAATGGGAAAAATTATGATACATGGGCAAAGAAGATGAAAACCATTATGGTTGCAAATGATTTGTAGGAGTTTTTTGTTAATGGATTCAATGATGTGATTGATCCAACTCAGTATGCTACCCTCACAAATACACAAAAAACATATTTGAAAGAGTCAAGGAGGAAAGATGCAAAGGTATTAAGTCTTATTAAAGCAGCAATGACAGAGACAGTATTCCCAAAGATTGCAGCAGCAAATTATGCAAAGGAAGCATGGGATATCCTTGAGACAAACTTTGAGGGGACTGATAAAGTCTGTACAGTAAAGCTATAAAATATACTGAGGGAATTTGAGAACCTTCAGATGAAGGAAAATGAATGAGTTGTAGACTTTAGTAGTTCAAGGACCTCCAATGTAATTAATCAACTGAAGTCAAATGGAGAAGACTATCAAGAGCATAGGATAGTGGAGAAGATATTGAGGAGTTTACCTCATAAATATGACAATTTGGTCATGACCATAGAAGAGGCAAAAGACCTCACTATTTTGACAATGGATGAGTTGATGGGTTCTCTTCAAACCCATGAGCATTGGATCAATAGATCTACATCTTCTACTTCCAAAGAGCAAGCATTCAAGACTCAGTCAAATCCAAGAGGAAGGGGGAGAGGAAGAAATGGCTCAAGAAAGAACTCCAAAGGTAGAGGTCGAGGAAATGGAGGACAAAGAAATGCTGCAGCAAAAAGCTCAAGAAGAGCAGATGGAGCAAGTAGCTCACAAAATACTTCAAGAGAAGGTAAGAAAAACTACAACTTAAATAAGAGTAATGTAGAATGCTACTACTATCATAATTATGGGCATTATGGAAATGAATGCTGGAAGAAGTAGAATGATTAGTTAGGACAAGCAAATGTGGCTGATGTGAACATGGAAAGTGGACCCAATGTTGTTTCCTTCATCATGTGTAATGTTGGTGAAGAAGGAAGCCCTGAGGTTTGGTACCTCGACAGTGGATGTAGCAACCACATGAGTGGCAATGAAACCTTTTTTTCATTCATTGACAAGAGTTTCAAGTCAAAAATTAAAATGGGTAACAATGGAACCCTACCAATTGTGGGCAAAGGATCTATTATGGTCCACACCAAGAAAGGTGAGAAAAGGGAAATAAAAAATCTGTATTTTGCTGCTGGTATGAAGCACAATTTGATGAGCATTGGTTAGCTCATTTAAAATAGATACAAAGTGCTGATGGAGAATGACACGTGTATCATTCATGAAAAGGAATGGGAGCATGAATTTACTTGCAGTAGTTCAAATGACCAAGAATACAATGTTTCCCTTGAGGATTGAGACATATTTCTCATCTCAAGTTTGTGTTGCACCTCACACATAATCAGCTCTAAGGAGTGTGATTAAAGACCCTTCATGCTTGTGGCACCTCAGGTATGGTCATCTTGGCTATGCTGGATTAAATTTGTTATCAAATAAAAGAATGGTAGAAGGTTTGCCATGTATAGAAAATTCATGTGACAAGTGTGAGGCTTGTATTTTGGGTAAGCAACATAGGCTTCCTTTTAATTCTAGAAACTCTAGGAGGGTTAGATTTCCATTAGAGTTAGTGGATACTGACCTAGTCGATCCTATGCAAGTTACTTCAATTGGGGGGAGTACTTATTTCATGACATTCATTGATGATTTAAGTTGTAGGACATGGGTGTATTTCTTAAAGAATAAATCTGAAGCATTTGATAAATTTGTAGAATTTAAAGCCCAGGCTGAAAGAGAATTTGGACACTATATCAAGGTCCTAAGGTCAGATAGAGGAAGGGAGTATACCTCCAATTCTTTTATAAACTTTTGTAGGAAACATGGCATAAAGAAAGAGCTCACAGCCAGCTATACACAACAAAAGAATGGAGTGGCTGAAAGAAAGAATAGGACCATTGTTGAAATGGCAAGGAGCATGATGAAAGAGAAAGGTCTCCCAACTAAATTTTTGGGAGAGGTTGTGGGAACATCAGATTACCTAATTAATAGGTGTCCTACAAAGGCAGTTTGTGATAAAATTCCAATGGAAGCATGGTCACAAGGAAGATGGATGTGTTGCATATGCACATGTGCCTAAAGAGAAAAGGAAAAAATTGGATGAAAAAGGTGTGAGGTGCATCTTCAAAGGGTACAGCTCAGAATCAAAGGTATACAGATTGTATGACCCATTGAACAACAAGATGACTCTTTCAAGAGATGTGGAATTTCTTGAAAATTAGTCTTGGTATGGTTCAATTAATGAGTCACCAAGCACTTCTAGTAAAGTGTCAATTATGAGTGAAGAAGATGTTGATGAAAAAAAAGAAGAAGGAGTAAGTAGAAGAAAAGGCAAGCAGATTCAGACATTGTTGAGCTCCTCTAGGCATGACCGAGTGTCAGTGCTAAGTACTAGTGAAGATCAAGTTAGTTGGCAAAGTAGCAGCATTGAAGATTCTGATCCCACACTCTCCTCCCTATTACCAAGAAAGACCAAGAGTCTTAGGGAGATATATGAAGGTGAAAGGTATAAAGATTATGATGAGAGTGTTAATTTTGCATTATTTTCTCATAGTGATTCAATATATTTTGAAGAAGCAATCAAAGAGAAGAAATGGTGTAAGGCCATGGATGAGGAAATAGATGCTATAGAAAGAAATGAGACATGGGATTTAACTGAATTGCCTCCCAAGAAGCATGTGATATGAGTGAAATGCGTCAACAAGACCAAATGCAATGTTGAAGGCAAGATTGATAGGCATAAGGCAAGGCTAGTAGTCAAGGGCTATAAATAGTAGTATGGAAGAGATTATGATGAGACCTATTCTCTAGTTGCAAGAATGGAAACTATGCATGTTGTCATAGCAATTGTAGCTTAGCAAAAGTAGAAGGTATTCCAAATGGATGTGAAGTCTGCCTTCCTAAATGGTGTATTGAAAGAAGTGTATGTGGAGCAGCCACCTGGTTATGAAGTTGGAGGTGAAGAGAATAAAGTATATATGTTGAAGAGAGATCTTTATGGGCTCAAGCAAGCTCCACAGGCATGGTACAATAGGATTGACTCATATTTGATGAGCAATGGCTTTAACAAAAGCAATGGTGAGCCCACTCTTTACATCAAGGTAGCAAATGGTAATGTATTGATTGTTGTCTTGTATGTAGATGACTTAGTTTTTACTAGAAATGACAAGGCTCTAATTGGTGAGTTTAAAGAGGTCATGAAAAGTGAATTTGAAATGATAGACCTAGGTCTCTTGAAGTACTTTCTAGGCATAGAAGTAAAACAAATGCATGATGACATATTCATCTCTCAAGAAAAATGTGCAGGGTAGATCTTGGAGAGATTCAAAATGCAGAACAGTAAGGCAGCCCACACACCAATAGCAGTAGGTCTAAAGTTGAGCAAGGAAGACTCTAGAAAGAGAGTAGATCCAATATTATACCAGAGTATGGTTGGAAGTCTAATGCATTTGACTGCAACTCGGCCAGACCTAATGCATTTAGTAAGTCTAATTTCCAGATTTATGGAAACACCAAAGGATTCCCATTGGCAAGCAAGAAAAATGATCCTAAGGTATGTGAAAGGTACCAAGGGATTTGGAATTTTGTATACTGAAAATGATAATTTCTAGTTGGTTGGTTACATGGATAGTGATTGGGCTGGAAGTTTAGATGATAGGAAGAGCACTTTCGGATACATGTTTCATATGGGATCGGGTACAATTTGATGGGCAGCCAAGAAGCAACCAATTGTTGCTCAATCTATAGAAAAGGCTAAATACATAGTAACAAATATAGTAGCATGTCAAGCAATTTTGCTAAGGAGGATCTTGACAGATTTGAATGAAAGGCAAGAGGATGGAACCACAATTTATTGTGACAACATCTCATCAATTGCATTGTCCAAGAATCTAGTCTTCCATGGGAGAAGCAAGCACATTGAGATCAGATATCACTTCATCAGAAAGTTGGTGAAGAATGGGGATATCAAGATGGAATTTTGCAAGTCTGAGTAGTAGCTAGCAGACATTTTGACAAAGCCATTAGGCATTGGAACTTTTGTACACTTAAGAGAGAGCCTTGGTGTAGTTGATTTGGATCAGTTGTGATCCTTGTTTTTTTGGATCGGGACAAAGGGGGAGTGTTGAAAATTAAATGTCAAATGTCTACAGGTTATCCTTGAGCCCCACGCCCATCTACCCTATCAGGTCACCGCAGGCATCCATGGTCAGCAGGTATTTATTTTTGGTAGGTAAGTTTTGAAATTTGAACATTCAGAGGGAAAGGAAGAATGTGACAAAAAAGAATGTTTCTACATTCATTCAGTAGAGTTTGCAGATCAAGAAGATCAGAGAGAAGTTACAGAGTTGAGCAGAGAAGGAAGAAGGAAATAAGTTTGTGCCTATAGTTGCATGTGTTTCCCCTACTCGCTCTATAAGTTTGTCATTATTAGATTCATCCTATTAAAGCAGTAATTGCTTCAAGAACCATTGTATGTAACCACTAGAGTTGCAAGTTTAAAATTTTATTGAAGTTTTTGAAGCATAATCACTTTAGGGTTATTTTAGGGTTTTCTGGTTGAAGCTGAATGCTACTAAATTTTGTAATAGTTTAAATCTCAGTTGAATAGAAAAGAAAGTAGGCATACTTGAAACTATTGTTCTTCCTCTTCTATTCATTGTATTTGAGAAACTTTTTTCAAAGGTTAAAGCTTGACTCTCTGGTTTTAATCATGAAAGCATTCACATTAGATTGTTTCTAAGTTATAAATTTTATTAGTCGGAGCCGACCTTACTCAGCATCCATTGTCTTCTTTGAGTGTTGAGCTAACTTAGCATCTACTACATTTTTCCTTTGTGTGTCAAGCTCACTCAGTGCTTGTTCCCTGTCACTCGGCACCTTCTAGTGTCGAGCAAGTGCCAAGCATAACTGGCACTTGGCACCTTCATGTGCCAAGTAAAATTGACACTTGGCACCTTCATGTGCTAAGCAAATTTTAAGTGCCAAGTAAGATTTTTAGGTTTAGGGTTGTGAGTTTAAATTTTAATTGATATTTCTCACAACCCGAATACTAAAACACTAAAATTCATTATCAATCAATATTAAAACATATTTCAATTCACCCTTATCAATATTACATATCTATTATAAGACTAACATATAGGTGAATGTATGAAATATTCAATTGATTTAGATATACAATCTCACACGAGTACATGTGATGATGGTCGAGATAATAGAAAATAAAACTATGTACATACTCATTTGCGATCTTAGAACTAATCACATAGAGTTAATAGATTTCCATCAGCAAGGAATAACTCTCAAAATGGTTTGTACCTCACTTGTAATACCACAAATTTATTCTCCTATAATACAACTTGAAAACCCTAGAGTTTTGAAGAAATTCAAATAACTAACTTATGTACAATTTACAGAATTAGAACATTCGTGACTCTTCAGAATGTGAACTTCAAAAAGATGGAAAGAAAGTTTAAAAAACCACACTTCAAGCCAAAAATATAGAAAATCAACACCAAAAACTTAACTTTCTATTTCTTCTGGTACTCGATCCCCTTCTATTACAAAAACTAGCTTTAAAAAATGACTTTCCTCTTTGTCCCAAAGGAAGATGAAACATCGTTTACAAATCAATAGTCATTTTGGTAATCCTGAATATTCCAACTTCCTATCATTTTCTAGTACTTGATTGGATTTAATTATTAAACACTCAAAATTCTAACTTAAAGAAAAACTAGCGTAATTGAAAACACACACCTTGTCCTAGGTGGCTATACCTGGAGAGCTCATCAAATTACTACTCTAGTTATGCCACCACACATAGGACTTTATTGAAAACATTAAAATTTAAAACACACACAAAACATGACATTAACTTCGTGTCACATTTTCAACAATGTTACTTCCTGTAGCATTTTCTTGATCTGCCACTATAGCATCATGCAGAGAAATGAACAAGTCATGCTAAATTGACTCATTGTAGTCAACAAAACTAATGGCTTCTTTGGTATCCTCTTCTTTCACATTCTCTTGAGTAGCTTAGATATCTTTTTCTTTGATTACTACAAGAGAAATAATCTAATTATGAATTGAACATGGAGAGGGAGGGGTAATTAGGTCATTACCAGTTAGAAACAATCTTTCCATAGATTCATAATTTTCAATTTCATCTGATTCATCCATGTCCATCAAGATGCTTTCCCTTTGTTCTTTAGATTCAATAAAATTCTACAAAATTGACCTTATCCTTCATCCTTTTTGTAGAACTTGAGGATTCCAATCCTAGTTCTCCTAAAATCCTTTTACCTTTCCCCAATTTGTCCCCTGCAATAGTAATTTTAGCACAATATTCCATAATCTACTTTAGAACAGGGTAAGATACAATTATTTTCACATAATTGTAATGATCCTCATAAAACCCTCATGCAAGATAGTTTTATTGGGTTTGGACCTTAAATAATTGATACAATGAGACAACAAAAAGACCATGTAGGAAGGAAAATAAACCCTTTTGTTATATCTAAAGTGATTACAAAGCACAAAGTGATAGGTATGAGCCCTATCATATCTCCCATCAAGAAAAAATACTCCATTAAAATTGTAAGAACACACCTCTAAATTAATTTAAGGGACACATGAAATCTATTAGTTATGTTAAGAGGTCTATTCCTTAAATTATAACAATGTGAGATCACTAGATCAAATTAATACTTCTTATTTTTTCAGACTAAAAGTTTTGAAATAGTAACTTTACCATTTTTGTTTCAAAACTATGAAAAAAGGGGTAGATTAGTATCCAACAAATGTTATACATATTTCTTTTTGTTTTAAAGAAAAAATTATAATCATTGAGAAAACTATTATGAATGGTGTTTTTATTCAAAACTATCATGATTAAAAGTTGATTTTATAAAATCTATTGACAACAATTGCAGAAATATGTAGGACCAACATGTAAGATGGTCAATTTCTTCTATAGATTGAATCTAAATTTTAAGAACAAAATCCACAACACACTTTGAAGATTGAAGTGACAAAGCATAAGACATCTTAAAGAAAGAATGATTTTTGGCTACCCTAAACATAGTTGATCCATCAATCTTCACTTGTCAATGTTCTTTATTTTTAATCCCCAGATTTAGGTGTTGCATTCACATTCTCTCAAATTTTAAAGAGAAGTTTCTTTTGACCACCAATAGGTTAACCACAAAGGAATTGAGAAAATAATTAGAGCCAACAATAACCAGTCTAATTTTGCTAGGTAGCATTAGCTAGATTATTGTTTACTACACAACATGTTAATTATAAATTTCCTTTGTTAAATGGCCTTTTTCTCATCTTTCCAATATTAACTCTTTCAATTTTCCCTTCTCCTTCCTTGAAACAATCCACATTTATCTTCTCCATCATATCACAATCTCTCAAATTGACACCTATGTTTAATTTTAAACGCAAAAATGGGGTTTTCTCTATTTAATATGTGATCTCTTAGCAAAGTACTCATAAATAATTCTCTAAAACTGTATTTAGCACAAAAACTTGTATGGAACACAAATTAACATTAGATAATTAAAATCTCTTAACAGACACATAAATTTATTACAATCACGAGAATGCCATAGATAGAGTTAAAGATTAACTAGGAAATATGCAACGAAGTTTTTTCTAGCTTAAAGCTTTCAATCACTCTCAAGATGGAAATAAATGTGTCATTTTCATAAAAAATCATGAGTTTCTTGTTGATAAATAGAGTATACATTATATTCTCAATGAAACTTGACTCAAATTTAATTCTTCCTATGATTTCATGTTACTCTATTTTACACATTAAAAAGATCAATATACCTTATTGGTAGGGTATAAATGGATAACACCAAATAACTATGACTAGTCATCCATTTGATAGCTCTTTGAACAAGTAGTTGAATTCAAATTTTTAAACTCATGTGTGGCAATTGTATAAAAGTATGGAACCAAGTAGTACTATGAAATAAATTTCACTATTCATCTTGCTCATCATTCATTATGAGAGCTATATACCACTACATATAAATGAAATCATAATTTCTTGAATAATCATATTTTACATTCACATATGTTTAACACATTGGTGCTTTAATATAAAAAGGTTATTAAGAATGAAAATAATGATGAATTTTTCTCCAAAAGTTCATTTTTTCATTTATTTAATAATTAATCCTTTTCACATAAGCAATATTAGACCACAATCTTATGTACTTTTAATTCATCCAAAAGATATATCCAAGCTTGTGACATACAAGAATCAATGTTTTTTCACTTGTCATTGTATATATTTACATTTTAGTGATACATGAGTTAAACATCCAATTCAATGTTATACAAACATATAGAAAATTGTAAACTATGATAATTGCAAACCATCTAATCAAATTGTTTACCACTTATTATCATATTTTTGAGATTAAGTTTTTTATTTTTTAATTATAATGTCAATATAAAAAAATGAATCTTAATAAATTAATGTGAAGGAATATGAAATGGTAAAAGCAAGGAATTTCAAAAGAAAAAACTTTGTCTATTGGAAGTGTAATGATGATCGAGTGACTAAGAGGGGGGTGAATCAGGAACCATTTAAAATTTTATTCACTTAATACCACTCTTTTATGTTATCTAATCTATTTTCATGCATGTACTAGGAAGAAATAAAGTAAGAACACCATAACACAGTATTTAGTAACCTAGAAACCCTCCAAGTAGAAGGTAAAACTAGGGTGGGGATGACACACACAATGCTTCACTACTACAGTAATAAAGTTAGTTGATAACTCCAACATATGTTCTACCAATAAAAGGTTTTTGTCTTTAACCTGTGTCTTTGCATGATCCATTCTCTTCTACATAATATCCATGTGGGGAAGTATCATAATATTAATGTCTACCATGGTTGTTCTTATTCTTGCCTCTTCTCTTAATAGTTTTTCCTAAAAAAATCATCCAAAATCTTACTATTGCAAAATGATTAAAACTAGAACTCACGTTGAGTACCAACTTACTGGCACTAGCCCTCAAATCCATATCAATCTTAGCCAATTTTTCTTTGATTTCCTTGGTAAACTTTTTTTTAGCGCTCAACTTTACAAATAAAGATACTATATTATTCACGAGATTTTCTAAAGTAGAAATTAAAGTAGAAAATTCTATGTGATCAATAGCTATTTTCCAAGCTACATTTTCTAGCACTTTATTTTTAAACTTCCTTCTAGCCTTCTTAAGAAATTTGTCCTGTCCGTATGTATCTTCATTGAACTTGTGTACTATTTCAACTAAGTTTTCAATGATAGGGGTTTTTTCATTTACCTCAATAGATAGTGTATCCAAAAATATTTCTTTGATATCTTCACAGACTTTTCTTCTGTCCCTTTCTTCCCTTAGCAATTTATCCTTGGTTGTTTTCTTCCATAGTTCTCCCAATATGTCCATTTTCTCAATAGATAGATTAGATTGGTCCCAATTTGGGATTAAAATCTCTTCATCTAGACCAATATCATCAACAATTTTTCCTTACCTTTTCACCTTGGTAGTTGCTAATGAAGGTATGATTTCCTTCCTTTGTCAACCAAATGCTTCCTTGGTTGATGCTTAGTTTATACCCCTAGAGCCCATTGCTCAATTACTAGAGAAGAACTTGATAAAGATGTAATAATATTTACTTCACTTCTTAGTTGAACTTGGTTCAACTCAATAGGTTGTAGCTTGGGTGCTGACTTAGGAGGTGTGGTCGAGAGAGAAATCATGACCTTTGCTACAATCTTCTTAGGAATAGACTCTTGAATAGTCAAAACCTTTGGTAGGTCTCCCTCTTCTTTAATATTAAATATGGTTTTCCATACTTTGGATATGGACTATACAACATCCTCTATTTTATTTGACAAAATTTGAAATACTTTGAATCTAGAAGTTTGATTGTGTTCATATTTGAACATTGCCTCCTTTATTTCCTTATCAGAGAAGTTTGGCATAAGATTTCTTAGAGTCTATTCTCTAATTTCCTTCTCTATCTTAAAAACATGTTCCTAATGGTGAGAAACACATTTCTGTAAGGTTTCAGGAGCATGTCATTTGAGTTTAGTTGGGTCATACTTCCATCTAACCATTTTCTATTTTCTACTCCTCTTTACTTTTGGAATCATATTTAAAGAATTTAAATCCTACCATTCCACTTCCTTCCCTTTTTTTTTCATTTGTTTCTCAAAGGTGGGTGGTTTCTTCTTTAGAGAGATGATTGGAGTTTTGTCTTCATCATCACCATCATCCTCATCCTCAAGCCGTGATTTTTTTCTAGGCTCCCTAGGCCTGCTGGAAGTGATCACTAGGGTAGAAGATATTGGTGATTTTCTTGTTGGTGTTCCTCTACCTCTTCTTCTTCATGATCACCTTCCTCTTCTTATTACTCTTCTACATCATCACCTTTTCCCTTAGTAAGCATGAGAGGGGAATCATATTTGGCAAAATGTTTCCCAAGGTTTTATAGCCTTTTCTTTCCTCTCTTCAAGATTTGAGGGATATAAATCTCAAGTGAGATTATAGTTTTTGCTTCTTCATAAGTTCAAAAATATATAGCCTTAGGATCTATTGGTTTATTAATAATGGCTTCAATAACATTCCTTCTTTTGTTAATGTTAATTTCATAGCCTAATGGCTTTACCCAGTCAATCCTAGGTCTAACTGCTTGAATATTGACTTTGTCATAGTCAATTAGGACAAATATGTCTTTCTCATTATCATATACTAGTTTTTGAGGCATCCTAAATCTATTTTATATCATCTCCTTGAAATTCTCAAAATATGCATCCACGATACCTTCAATACTCTCACCCATTGTATCTATGAAGTCATTGATCTAATATAGCATGGGGGTGTCCTTCTTCCATACAATAGTTCCTTTTGATGGAAATAATTTCTATACATAAAATTAAAAATATACCAAGAGTGAACCAAACTTACATGAATTATTCTTGGAGGTTCGGATGCTCTCCATGTTCTTGCTCAACTGAATGCACTGAAGCTTGGCAAGGTCAAAAGACATGTTCTTCTTTACAACTTTATAGGCCAGGTTAGTTTCTTAACAAGAAACATTGTTTGGTTGACTTGAACTATAAATCTTGTGAGGTATGACATGAACTCTTAACTTAATTTCCATTTCAATTACATTAGTCAACTTCATGCCTTTGCCTTCCCATCCAGCTAGGGGTAGCTTAGCCAATTCTACACATCCTAGGTTTTTGGGTTTTTCTGGACTTCTCTGTCATTGGGTAACCAGTGATTTGATGAATCATCTTCTTGGTGATTGGAATTGGTTTCTCAAGCCAAAAGTTCATGTCATGGACTTAGCTCAATACAAACCTAATCTACTTTATTCAAAAGTTCCTCGATATATGAATGATGTTGGTCAAACCCTTAACTTCTAGATGCTTTTGTTTTGATTTTAATACTTCAAACTCATAGAATGTATTGTATGACTAATCTAACTTGAAATTACCAAATTCTTGAATTGAATAGTGATAAAATTACATTACATGATGAATGATGAGTACCCTAGTAGGAATGGTTGAGTGTTCTCCTTATGGATCCTTCTCCTCAAAAATTGTGGGATATAGCATGAAGTTGGGTGTTTTGCAGTCTGTATTATTTACCAATATTTCAAAAACCTTCTTAAGCTTTGTGCTTGATGAAGCTTCAATATCACTCAGTCAATGAAGAACTTTAAATGATAACTTCACCTAAAAAATTTATTCAACAAAAAAATTGTTTTGAATTTCTTAGGTGCTTGAAGAATGCCATACTCTATTAGATCTTTGAACTTGCGGTGAAGAAATAAAATCTGATTTCTCCTTTTATCATATTTTTTATTTTAGGGCCTAAGTAATGCTTTTTACTTAGGTAGGTTAAGAAGGCTTGGTTAAGTCTTCAAAACTTGATTACACCCTATAGCTTGGTTAAGACTAGCTAAGTTCACTTGGTTGAGTCAATGACTCAGTTGAGTCTAACATTTCTTAGTTAAACTTGAAGAGTAACTCGGTAAGGACTAACATCTCAGTTAAAACTTAGACTTGACATGATTCATCCATCTGTCCTAGTGCATCCATTATGTTGATTTGGACTTTCTTGTTTGCATGACTAGAACTGATGTAGAATATGATTTAGTTCATAGCTCTAGTGATCTCCTTGTATGCTTATTTATAGGTTATTGAATCACCCAACTCATTAACTTGGGTGTCAATAACTTCGCTATTTTGACTTGAGCTATCTAGAGTTTCCCTTACCCATTACTTATTCATTTGAGTCCTGATCTCATCATCTTTTGTTTTTTTTCATCTTCAACTATAGTTAAGTTCATATAGTTCTTTGCTAGATGAATAAGTTCTTTTCATACATAAAATCTCTTTCTAGGATTCCTTTTGATAATTAGGATTCCTTACGATTCCTTTTTTTGAAGTGATTCTATATACAGTTAGCTCCAATGTTCCCTATTCTCCACATAGATTCAATCTGTACCAAGTATTGTATCCCAGCCAAATATTTCTTTAGCAAGCTATTTAGTAGGATTCCATTTCTTGGTTTTGCACTTCGAGGATTTATGACCTTGTTTTTTATATGTGAAGCATATTTCTTCAAACTTAGTTTTCTTTGTGCATTCACTTTCTCTATGTCCATGCTTGTTAAAACCGTTAAATTTTGACTTTCCATCTCTCCAACATTTATTTGATTTATTCACTAAATTTCCATAGTTATTACTATGATGATTCTCTTTCTTCAGTGTATCCCATTCCCACTTTCCCTTTGTGTCTTTTGTGAGATAACTCAGCCATTTGATCCATTTTTTCTTGTGATCTCATCATTCTTTCATTGATTTATTTTTTTCTCTTTAAGATCATTTACAAGTTTATCATTTTCTCTCCTTACATTGATGACTTCTTGATTCGTACTATTTAGCTAATTTATCTTATCTTCCTGATGTAGTGAACGCTAGTGGATTTCATTGTCCTTTTCTTCTAGTTTGGTGTTGAGTAATATTTTATCTTCCTCTAAAATATTTTTATCATGTTCAACTTTAGGTTCAAGGAGGAAAGAACAACTATGGACAAAGGGACACCCAACTATCCAACCACCTCGCTGAGTAAACACAATGGAAGAAAAAAATAGAAAACAACACCAAGTAGAGATGGAAACAAACACTTTTATTGATTCATAAAATGTTCAACATACATGCCCAATTTTAAGGCCTTATGGGTTACAACCACATACAAAATATAACTTCAAGATCTATAATCTGGCTTCCACTATTCGTAATTTTAGAAACATGGATTTTTCCTCTAAGTCCCCTCTCTTACAATAAACCAAATACCCCTATTTATACTTGCCAAAATAGATTATAGAATATTCTAGAACATTACATAAAGAAAATTTGACCTCAAAATGGTCAACACTCATCCCTAGATAAGATCCTATCATTAAATTCATGAGATAAATTAAATAAAAGAGTTAGATCTAACAAAGAATTTTAAAAAAAGACAACATTGTCAAAGACAACCTTGAGCAACAACAACAATATGTTCACTTAGTACATGAAGAAATGCTTGGTCAGCATAGGGAGAGCTCAGTTCATACTAAAGAAACTCAGTTGATACTAATCTCAATTCACACCAAAGGAACATGGTTGATACTAGAAGAGCTTGGTTCACACTAAACTGCTCGGTCTGAGCTACAACTTGGCAAGGTCTAAAAGAACTCAGTTAAACTTCAAGAATGAATGAAAGTGTAGGATTGCAAGGAAACCAAGGATGCTCCTGCATTAAACAACTAGGGTTAAAATAAATGATTCCCCTAAATCATGCAAGTGTCACAACCTAAGTTGAATCCAAATCATATTCAGAAATCCATGTAGCATCTTCAACTAGTCTATTCTTCCACTTTACCAAATACTCGTAGTAATCTTTTCCTCTTTTTCTCTTACCAACTCTTTGCTCTAGTACCTATTCAACCTCTTAAATCTATTTCTTATGATAATCATCTAATACAAAAACTTCATCATTTGACTTGTGATACTTATAAAAATCAACAACATTGAATATAGGAGATATATCAATGTCATTAGGTAACTCATCTTCATAAGCATTTCCACTGTCAAACTTTCTCAAGATCTTACAAGGTCCAAATTTCTTCATCTTCATCTTACTATATGTTAGAATAGAAAATATACCTTTCTTAAAATGAACCATCATCTCATCACCAATTTCAAAAGCATGACATCTTATAGACTTATCAGCATTCCCCTTATACTTCTAATTACTTTGTTCCAACCTCAACTTCACTTCCTCATGCAAAGACTTCATAAAACAAGAAAATTATTTTTCTTCAACACTTCTTTTCTCTTCACCAAAAGCATCCCTCAAATCTGATATTCCTCTAGGATGCATTCCATTATTAATCTCAAAAGATGTTTTCCCTATACCCCCATTTACAGAATTATTATATGCATATTCGACTGGTGCCAATTCTAGCTCCTATTTATTTGGTTTGTCTCCAACTACATATCTTAGCAAATTACCCAAGCTTCTATTCACAACCTATGTCTATCCATCTATCTGTGGATGGAATGTAGAACTAAATCTTAATTCAGTACGCATCTTCTTTTACAAATTCATCCAAAAATAACCAACAAACTTACTCTCTCTATTGAATATAATACTTCTTGTTAATCCATGAAATCTATCAATCTATTTGAAGAGAATTTCAGCAACATGCTTAGCATTTGATGTCTTCTTACATGTTATGAAATGAGCCATTTCAAAAAATCTATCTACAACAATAAATATGAAATCATACCCTTTTACTGTCTTAGGTAATCCAAGAACAAAATCCATACTGATGTCACACCAATGTTTGTCATGAACAAAAATAGGTGTATACAATCTAGTATTCTTACTTGCTCCTTTTGCAACTTGACAAATTCCACAACTCCTTGAAAACTTCTAAACGTCCTTATACATTTGTGGCCAATAATACTTATCCTTCAATAAACTCAATGTCTTATCAATTCCAAAATGTCCAACCAATCAACTAGAATGATTTTCCTTAATCAAATTAAATCTCATAGAACTACTTGGTATAACCAATTGAATTCCTTTGAACAACATACCTTCTTTAATGAAATACTCATCATACTTACTCAGGTGATTTGATAGATTTAGTGCTCTTCAATATCTCCACACCTCAAAAAAATTAGGGTCAGTATCATACAATTCTTTCATTTCATCAAAACTAAAAACTTCAACCTTCATCTCGGTTAACAAAGAATGTCTTCTACTTAATGCATTAGCAACTCATTCAATGACTCCACTTTTATGCTTAATCATAAATGTCAAACTCTACAAGCACTCAACCCACTTCATATGTCTCTAATTCAATTTATGTTGACCTCCCAAGTGTTGTAAAGATCTATTATTAGTATACAACACAAAATCCTTAGGAATCAAATAATGTGTCCACTTCTTAAAGGGTTGATTATGGCTGCTATTGCATTGCTACTTACATCTTATTCAACTTAAAATATGTTATTGACATCATGTAAATCCAATATGGATAACTCAAAAACCTTTTGTTTCAACGTCTCAAAGCTCTTATCAGCTCCAATTGTCCACTTGAAATCCTTTTTATCTCCTCTCATTGTCTCAGTCATAGCATTACAAACAAAACTGAAAGTTCTTATAATTTTTTTTTTAGAAACTAACAAAACCATGAAATGATCTTAGCTCACCTACACTGTTAGGTGCAAGCCATTCCAAAATTTCTTTAACCTTCTTAGGATCCATGCTCAAACCATCAGCTAAAATCACAAATCCTAAATACACAATCTCCTCTTTCATAAATGAACACTTTTTGAATTTAATCATCAACTTCTCCTCTTTTAGTCTCTGTAGTACTTATCAAACATGATCAATATGTTCTTACTTTTTCATATTGAATATCATAATGCCATCCAAATAAACAATCATAAACTTACGCAAAAATCTCTTTAGAACTTCATTCATCAACCTCATTAATGTACTAGGTACATTAGTCAAACCAAAAGGCATTACCAACCATTCATACAAACCATCTTTTGTCTAGAAACCAGTCTTCCATTCTTCACCTTCTCTGATTTAGAGCTAATTATAACCACTCTTCAAATAAATCTTGCTAAAATACTTTGCTCCACCCAAATAATCCTTTATGTCATCCAACCTTGGTATAGGAAAGTTATATTTCACTATGATATTATTAATAGCTTTGGAATTAGTACACATTTTCCATTCTACATTCTTCTTAGTTTCTAATACAATAGGTACAACACATAGACTTAAACTTTCCTTGCTAAAACCTTTCTACAACAATTCATGCACTTTTCTATTAAGTTCCTCATTTCCTGTAGGTGTTTATCTATATGGTGCTTTACTCAAAAAACTAGCTCTAGGAATTAGATCCATACAATGACTTATACTTCTTACTAGTGGTAAACCATCATGTATATCATTTGCAAAAATATCTTTATTCTTATTCAACAAACTTGCAATTTCTTTTGGCACTTGGTCAGTACTACAAGCTTCTACTATCACTGGGCTACTACTAACTTCTTTCACTTGGTTATCACTCGGTTACCAGTAGCATAACTCTTTCTCTTAAGAACTATGGTGAAATGGACTTGATTCTTCTTCACTCCCTTTTCAAATTGCTTCTTATTAATAGTGAAAATTCTCACAGTAGTATAATTTACCTCATCTAGAATTTCAATCAAATAACACATCCATAGGCATAATATCACATAGAAATTCATCAAAGTAATGTCCAATCTTGATATTCACAATACCTTTCTCAATTACCAATATATTATTCTCTTGCTTGATCTATGAAACATGATAGGGTCTAGGATGCTTTAGTCTTTGCAACTACAACTTTGTAACCAGCTCTTTTTATGCCGAATTTGTTGAACTTCCACTGTCAATTATCACTTTGCAAAATTTTCCATCCATCTTATATCTGGAGGATCTACACTCAAAGGATTTATGCCCTTCTTTACCACATCTAAAATAATTGCCACAAAAAACACCACTAGAATAAGAATTACCTCTTCCTTAGTAAGAACTAGTACTTCCTCAATAAGAATTACCACCTTTCCATTCAGCCTTGCCTTTGTCATCATTTTTTTGTTCAAATTTTCCTTTATCTTGTACAAAAATGTCAGATATGTCACTTTCTCCATAAGATCTACCTCTACCTCTTTGGAAACTACCACCCTACCTCTTTTTAATTATTCATGCATCTTTGTCAAGATCTCCTCATCTTTCAAGGCATATGGATATGCTTCTTTGACACATTCCAATTTCAAAAAAAATGGTTCATCTTGAATCCTAGATCTCAATCCATTTAGATACCTTGCAACTTTCTCAACATCATCATTTACCTGTCCATATTTGATGTCAAATCTATAAAATTCCATAGTATACTCCTTCCCAGTCATGTCCCTTTGTCTCAAATTTTACATTTTCCTCAACAAGTTAACTTGCTAATTAGCTAGAAGAAACCTCTATTTCACCTTATTCACCATTTTCAGCCAAGTCTTGATCTTCTTCTTTCCTCTCCTTTGTCTATTAGCTTGCAAATGATCCCACCATAGCGAGGCATGACCTTTCAACCTAGTAACTATAATTTTGACCTTCTTATTATTAAGATTATTTTCAAACTTGAAGAACTTCTCCATATTAGAGATTCAATCCAATACAACATTGGTGTCCAATTTTCCATCATAAGGAATAACTTCTACAATTGGCTTTAAATGTGCCCTAAACAATACTCTCAACAATATTTCCTCATCTTGATCTTCTCCAAGTTTTGGATTAGGGTTTTGTGCTATAACTTAATTTTCACTCACATCATCAAGACGTGGTCCTCTCCTCTAGGCTATCTCCACAACATCTAATCTAGCTACAATTTGTCTCAATGTATCCAATATGGCATTGTCAATATTTCCTCTACTTCAAACCATGTTTACAATTAGGTTCTTGCAAGATCATAACCCTTTGCAAGTTATAGATCAAATCTTCATATCTACTACCCTACAACCAAATTCAATTTAGGGTTCTACATGAGTCAATCTCCACAATGATAAATCTCAAGCTCTAATACCATCTAGTGCAAAGAGGGATGAACAACTAGGGGCAAAGGCACACCCAACTATCTAATCAACTCGTTGAGTAAATACATGAGAAGAAAAACATACGAAACAATACCAAGGAGAGATGGAAATAAACACTTTTATTGTTTCATCAAATGTCAAGCATATATACCCAACTGTAAGGCTTCCTGGGTTACAACTAGATACAAAATATAACTTCAAGATCTAAAATCCAGCTTCCATTATTCACAATTCTAGGAACATTGCATTTTCCTCTAAGTCCCCTCTCCTAAACTAAACCAAATACCCCTACTTATAATTGCCAAAATGGGTTACATAAGATTCTGTTGAGATAATGGGTGTTGCACACATTGCATAATATTGTTATTTTATTTTATTATGTAATGTTCTGCCTAGATGGACGTGCAACATGTAAAGATTCCCATGGGATAATCTTGATGAGTTGTATTGTAACATTGTGATAATATTTGATGTAATTATTTAATATTGGGGAAAAGAATTAAATGCCCAATATGAAATGTGGGGTCAGTGGGTTAGGTAGCACATGGTTTTAGCACATGGTTTAGGTAATACCACTTGGTGGTTTTGTGGGACTTGCTACTATATAAGCAGCCACAAGGGTAGTTCTTGTAGAGTGACAAGGAGAAGACAAAAGGCAACAGTCAAGCGGGACAAGGCTTGACAGGTTAGCCAAGGGAGCATTTATGAAGGTTGAAAGCATGGCATGGGATGTGTGGATTCATGCTTGTTCACATAGTTTTCTCGGTTGTGGCTATGGCCATGAAGGCTTCCATGGTTGTATGGGAATGGTATTTTTGCTGAATAATACATGGTGATGGATGCTTTTGGAGGCTGGGTTTTTCCCTCAATGAGAGTTTCCCAGGGTATATCTTGTGTCACAATTTTGTGGGTATGTTTTCTATTCTCTTGCATGTGGATTTTAATTTCGTGTTTATTTTAGATCTATTATGAGTTATGTGGAAACAATTATATTATTTGTTGTCAAGTTTCCTTACAAGTGGTATCGGAACTATGGTTTTATTATTGTAACCCTAGATTGAATCCATGGGAATGCATGAGAGGATACTAGAAAGGGCAAGATATATGAATGATTTATTGCAAATCTGAGAGTTTTAGATTTGTTGTTATGATGGGATGTTAAAAGATTTGGGCATATGAAATTTTTGGAGAAAAGGATTTTTTTGGATGTTTCATTTAAATGAGGGTTTTGGGGGGTAGCTTCCATAAATGACCTCTTGGGTAAAAAAAGACCTCACCATTGGATCCGGGTCGACATTTCCATAAAATTTGATATATAATATGCCCTAGTTTGGCCATGTTAAGAGGAAATGAAAGAGTTTTTTAGTTTCAGCCCATGATGGCCGTCAAATTTAATCCCATCAAAATTTTCGTCACTGAAAAAATAAAAAAATGAAAAATCGTACTGAAAATTGTAAAAAGACTATCTTAGTAAAACGGCCATAACTTTCTCTCAAAATATCAGATTTTAGAGTTCTTGTAGGTGTTGGAAAGCTAATTCAGAGCACTACAACATGGAGTAGGTTTGGTTTCATGATTTTGAAATTTTGTTAGGTTTTAAGAGCCATAAAGTCAGATGTTATTTATTTTGAGCACGAATTAGGGCATAACTTGGGCATACAGAGTCAAATTTTGGACTTCGAGTAGTCAATGGAAAGCTCTTGGAGAGCTCTACACATTGGTTTAGATTTGGTGTAGGTTTGGCATGATTTATTTGGTAATATATTCATCTGAATAGTTCATAGATATATTTTGACTATGGTAACATTGTGAGTTTATGGCATTGAAAATTTAAGATTTGATGTCATTGTATACTTAGTTCATATTTCAGATTGGTCTCATGATGATATGGTTATCAGTGGTTGGTTTGGATATGCATGATGACTTGTTGGGTCTACAAGTTGTGCATTGTTGTAAGCGGTCTATACTTATAGGTTGCATTTATGACTTGGCTATGGGTTGTCTTTGCCCATTGATCTTTCATTATTGATGCATATTTAGATTGGTGGCTTGGATTTGGGTTGTCTATGCCCTAAGTCACATGATTTGCTAATTTTATCTTCATGTAGAAGGGATGAGATGTTGTTACCAGGTACAGTCATGGTGGACGATTGTGGTTGACTATGCTGACAAGTTGGATAGATTAAGAGACAGATGCTTGGTTCATGGATGTGATCATGGTGTCATGGATTTTGGCATGACATGATTGGATATAAAGGTACATCCTTGATGTTCATTAGCTTCGATTTCTGATTTAGTTATGGTGGTATTTCTTCTTGGTAGAGGATCATGGTTATTTAGTTTCTTTTGAGGAGCTCATGATGTGCACTTTCAGTTCTTTGATAGTTTGATGCCTTGGTTGATTCTCATGGTTAGAGGATGGATTTTTTCATCATTATATCATGGATAGTTTGGATACACAGTTTAGTGGGAGCTTGTGACAGTGATGGGGTGACAGTGCAGGATTAATTCCTGGTTTAGTTTGGATCTTCATGTAGCAGATGGATTTTATGATGCCATAGGTGACTGGTACCATGGTTGAGTGAGAGTTGTTTGCAATGATATATTTATTGAGTATTTGTAGATGCTGGAGGTTTGTCTTAGATCTTGAGGACTCATGGAGTTCTTGGTTATCTTCATGGTATATGGAGATGGTTCTTCCTGGTATGTGGAGATGGTTTTCTTCATAGTGTGTGGAGATGGTTGCATCTTGAGGACTCACAGGGTTCTTGGCAAAGGTGTGGTTTATTCTTTTATTTAGCATGTTATCCTTGGTATGCCGATGGTTTCTTTATTATGTCATAGTATACTCTTGATACGCATTTAGAGTTGTGACATGTTGTAGTATGTTCATGTGGAGCATGTTATCTCTTTAGTTGAGATGGTAAGATCATGTTGTCATGTTTATGTTCCTGAGGCCATGGTTGGAACTTTGACATTGATCTTGGTTTAGTTTCTTGGTATTGAGTACACTGATCATAAGCTAGATACTTCATGATATTGCTATGTTGCATTTGGAGTTGGCATGAATTGATTGGTTACAGGTGCTCATGGATACCTAGAGATGGTGGTGATGCTGATTTCTCTTGGATTAGAGAAGTATTTGTTGGGATGGTTGATGGTTTCAGCAAGAAGTCTGAGGGGCAGTCACCTGATATGGACTTGAGAGGAGATTGTTCTTAGACGAGTCTTGGTTGGAGACTTGGGTATCTTGATAAGCATTCTCATTTCCCACTCTTGGTCTACTCAACGGTTTGCTACTTGAGAGGTATAGCCCATTGTTTCTCTCACTTGCATTATATTTATGCTTGTCTTTCATGGATATGGATCTCGAGCTATGGTACATGAGTTAGTTCTGGATGGTTCATTTGAGAGATGGTTAAGCATTGGTTATCTCCATGTGCATATGTTGTTATGCTGGTTGAGTTTGGGAGATGGCTTTATATTGGGCATATTCCTTGGATTAGGAATTGTTTATTGAGTTTGATCTTCTTGTGAGAGGCTTGCATCCATGATTAGTTATATGATATGGTTTAGGTTTTTTTGAGGCTTTTTGTTGGGGTTTAAAGGAAGAGATCATACTTGCACAGTTTACATCTAGAGGTGTGTGTAGAAAGAAATGATACAAGTTATGATTTGTATGGTTTCTCTGGTCTTGGTTATTTTCTTGGATGTTCAGTTTTGCCTACATTGGATTTGAGATTGGTTAGAGATTGTGATCACTGGTTTGTGCTCATGTATGTCATGTGAGAGATGACATGGTTATTCCTTTATCTCTTTCCTCTATTGGTTGTGGTGAACTTGGGAGAGCATTGGAGACTTGTTATGAGAGTTGTTCTTGCAGGATATTGGTTTATGTATTGTGGATGTCCTTGATACTACATTCACTTCTTTGATATGTTGTTGAGTGGATTGGTTATAGATTTGACATTATCTTTTACAATGGGAGCTTCTTGGTATATATGTGGCAGGTATTTCTCTTGAGGCTTGTGATTGCAGGTTATAGATTGGATATGTCGGTGATATGAGATTCACTTGTTATACCTTTGAGGTATGGATAGTTGGATGGGATTGGAACTTTGTTGTGGGTGCTATTTCAGCTATGGATATTTTGACAACTACGGATACATGTGATTACCTTTGGATCAGGTTATTTGTGCTTGAAATTTTTGTTGGTACAGGATTTTATGATCTTCTAATGCGCTAGGTTTGGTGGTTTTCTCTATGGATGGCTTCTATGTATGTCCCATGGAAATGGCATAATAGGAGGTGAGATCATTCATATTTGAGATGCTGGATACTTTAATTTTTTTGCGGGTACCAGGATGGAGCACTTGGTGTATTTTGATCCATGATGGTGGATGTGCTAGGAGGGATTGTTCGCTTGTTCATCTATGTGGCTACGGATTGACCCTATGAAATCTATACAACAAGTGGGAGATTGTTGAGATAATGGGTGTTGCACACATTGCATAATATTGTTATTTTATTTTATTATGTAATGTTATGCCTAGATGGACGTACAACATGTAAAGATTCCCATAGGATATTCTTGATGAGTTGTATTGTAACATTGTGATAATATTTGATGTAACTATTTAATATTGGGGAAAAGAATTAAATGCCCAATGTTAAATGTGGGGTCAGTGGGTTAGGTAGCACATGGTTTTAGCACATGGTTTATGTAATACCACTTGGTGGTTTTGTGGGACTTGCTACTATATAAGCAGCCACAAGGGTAGTTGTTTTAGAGTGACAAGGAGAAGACAAAATGCAAGAGTCGAGCAGGACAAGGCTTGACAGGTTAGCCGAGGGAGCATTTGTGAAGGTTGAAAGCATGACATGGGATGTGTGGATTCCTTCTTGTTCACATAGTTTGCTCAGTTGTGGCTATGGTCATGAAGGCTTCCATGGTTGTATGGTAATGGTATTTTTGTTGAATAATAGATGGTGATGGATGCTTTTGGAGGCTGGATTTTCCCCTCAATGAGGGTTTCCTAGGGTATATCTTGTGTCACAATTGTGTGTGTATGTTGTCTATTCTCTTGCATGTGGATTTTAATTCCATGTTTATTTTTGATCTATTATGGGTTATGTGGAAATGGTTATATTATTTTTTGTCAAGTTTCCTTATAGATTCTAGAACATTACATAAAGAAAGGCCGACCTCAAAATGATCAACACTCATCCCTAGACAAGATCCTATCATTAAATTTAAATTCACAATCTAAATTAAATTAAAGAGGTGGCTCCAACTAAGAACCAAAAATACAGACAACTCAGTTAAAGAAGGACCCAGGCAACAAAAACAATAGGTTCACTTAACGTATGAAGAAACACACAATAAGTAGAGGAATAGCTCAGTTCATACTAAAGAAACTCAGTTGACATTGGAAAATCTTTGTTCACGCTAAAGGAACTTGGTTGACATTAGAAGAGCTCGTTTCACACTAAGTTGATCTATCTAAACTATAACTTAGAAAGGTTTTAAAGAATTCATTTAAATTTCCAAAATCAATGAAAGTTCAGGATTCCAAAGAAACCCAGGATGCTCCTGCATCAATTTTTTTCTACTATTCCATAACTTCACATATCTTGATTGAATGAATATGTTGTTCTATTTTAAATTTTTTGACTTCTTGCAAAATGAGATTCCTTCCAAGTAGATTTTTTATAGCTACATCTACTTCATCTAAACTTTTTTCAGTTCAAATATCTTCAATTCTTTCTTCAGTGTATAGAGTTTCATTCATCTATACTACCAAATATTTTCTTCTTTTCAGGGATTGAGAGATTTGATTCTTCAATTTATTGATTTGTTCCATGGCTACATGTAGATCTAGATTTTTATTTTCAATGACTTTCTCTCACTTGTACACTTCCATTATCTCTTATCTTTTCTCTCAAGCTGCTAAACTTTTGATAACAGAACCTTTCTATGATACCAACTATTGGAAATGTAATAGTGACCAAGTGACTAAGAGTAGGGGGTGAATCAAGAACCACTTAAAACTTCATTCACTTAATACCACTTTATTATATTATCTAATCTACTTGCATACATGGAATAGAAAGAAATAAAGTAAAAACACCATAACACATTATTTTGTAACCCAAAAACCCTCAAAGTAGAAGGTGAAACTAGGGTGGGGATGACACCCACAATACTTCACTACTGCAGTAATAAATTTGGCCTATTAGGGCTTACAATTGATCAATTATGGTGATCTACTCAGTTAATAGTAAGTAGGACTATTATGTCTACCTTGTGAAATGATTTATACAATACAATGAAGTATGCACTCAATTAAGAGATTTTGCAAAGGACTTTTAGGTCCTCCCTATTAGAGGATTTGACTGATGCACCTTTTAGGATGAATCAGTGTAATGATCTTTGCTGTATAGCTTGGTTTGCTGAATAAGATTCTTTGATGTGAACTGATCACTTGATTGTGATAGATGATTCTCTTCCTTTCCTAAATACTACTTGTAGCCTTCTAATTAGTCAACTCTTTCATATTTGCTTCTATGGAATGCACTTCTATTCATTGTTCTTCATTATTCACCATTTGAACAATCAAAGTAACTTATATTTATATCCATCCAAATGCATTAATAGATCAGCTATAATAACACTACAATAGTTTCAAAAACAATTACCAAGTTAGCTCAATGCTGAGACTCAGGTCCAATAACTTACTTGGGTAATTTTATAGCCACTCGAGCAACACTGTCAACTCAGCTAACTCTTACACTCAGTTGATACTAGATACTTGATCGATAGTGATAAATTGATAAAATTAGCTAGATCAATTCACACTACTCTTTCTACATGGTTCTATTTCTAAAACAAGAATGTTACACTATAGCCTAGTAGATAATGTCAACTCAGTTGAAACTACAACTTGGTAGATACTATCAACTCGGTTGAAACTGTTCACTACTTGTATTGTTAACTTGGTTCATACATGAGCTCAGTTGACACACTTCTATCTAATATCATAGCCACAACTATCTTTTCATGGTGACTAAGTGTTTTGGCACTAACTGGCAATATTTCTTGCCATAAGCTCAACAGTGTCTTTTTGGATGTGACTCCTATCTATGGATAAGCATAGAATAGTAGGAAAGATTAATTGCCTTTCTAGGGAAAAATGCATTCTAGTTAATTTTTTATTGCAAGTTAGTGAATGAAAAAAAATAATGAAAGGACAAAATCGTAAAAAACAACCTAATTTATTTATCTAGAGCAACTAATGTTTAGGGATAAGAATAGATGAAGACAGAAAAATGGGTTTCAGTAGATGTCTTTACACTAAATATCTAAAGCAATGCCAACTTTTTTGAGTAGTTATGATGGTTGTGGTGGAGGGCATTGAGATGAGCCATAGTGGGGACTAGAAATAGTTGACTAATCCATTTTTTTGAGCACATTATTATTATGTTCTGACAAGGTAACTTATTGTATAGCAATGTTGGTGGTGGTGGAGCACATGGAGAACTACCATAGGTTGGGCTAGAAACCGTTAACTTCTCCATTTTTAGAGGTGCATTATCACTAACTCAAATGCAATGAGGATTCTTAATGATTATATTATATCCAAAGATTGAGATGGTATAGAATATATCATGGTGACCCATTTTAGGGCAGGGTGATAACATACTGTTAATTTCCTCCACAGTGATATATTCAAAGTCATATGCTATTTTGGAAACATGTAGGAATTTATTTTTACTCAATGACCATTCGTTTTCACACATAGGTCATTCAAACTAGAAGCTTTGACCAAGTAACCCTCTCATTTAATTAAAACCCTAAGGAAATAAACATAATAAATTAAAATGATTTTTTTTTTTTTAATATAAAAAAGATCTTCATTTTAATTCTATCAATAATTAGTTATAATCTACATATTAGTTTCATCAAGAGATTTAACTTTATAATGAAGGTCATCAATACATGCTCATGAGGGAAACGATACCCACAAAAATAATACTCAAGGCTTTGGAAATGCTTACACAAATGGATATGAAAACTAAAATGCTAATGGTGGTTTTAGAAACCCCTTTATGAATCATGCACACCTTGGAAATAATGGAAATAATACCCTTGCAAGAACTTCAAGATCATGTTTTGAGGATTAATATTACCACCTATATGCCCACAACCTTCAAATCATGAAAGTGAAGTATACAATGAAGTTACTAGTGAAAAACTCATTAAATTCTAACAAGATGAGTATCTCCAAAAGATCTTCTTAAGACATTAGAACAAAATGGTGATCCACATTTTTCATATATCACAAGTAAATGTTGGATGATACCCCATGACTTTGATGTTTAATGAATAATTTAAAAGAGAGAACCAACTAGAGATGGGATTGTAGAGGTGCATCCAAGATATAAAAAATCTAGTTATGCAAATGAAAATGGAAAAAGGAAAAGCCTAAGACCTCCTTTGTTGAAACTATATGTGCTCTTCCCTTTGAAAAAAGTTTTTACATGATACTATTAGAAAGTAAAGTCCACAAAGATAACTTAAAATGGAGTGGGGGGGATGACTCAATTGTTTGATTAATAAAACTTTAATAAACCTTATTGAACTTCAAACATGGGATCAATAAAAATAACAATCATAAGAAGATACACATACACAATTATACTAGATATATTAACTAGGGAAATCGTTGATCAAAGGGAAAACTCTAGTAGGGAAGGTACTCATAAAATGATATACTAATATATAAGTTCCTTATAAGAGGATAGACTTTATTAGGAGCCAATAAAATATATTCAGTACATATCAGTCCCTACTAGGAGACTTTGAATCCTTGTTTGGATATTCCAACCATGTTAGGAGTTGTAGAAAGAAGATGGACCTACTATTGAAAAGAGATTGTTTGAAGTCTGAAATCTATCATGAAACAATAATTATTTTTTCAATGATGTCAAACCTACTACTTGCTATTAAGACAACTACTTTTTGTCTAAATGTTATCATTTGATTGATTAATGAAGATGATTAGAAAAGATATAATAATAAGAATACCTAGAGAAAGGTTGAGTTATATGGTATATAAAAGGAGCACTACAACCAAGTAAGACATTGATGATATGATTTATTGTTGATCTAATTAAGGCTAAAGTCAATGTTTACTTAAGTTAAGTCAAGAAGAAATGTTTACATAAAAAGAGTCCCAAAACGAGAAAATTAAGTGCAAGTCGAGCAAAATTTAGCATCTACCGACTGTCAAAAAATCATTAGGTGTCGAGCATTAGTAAAAATTTAGTAAGTGTCGACCATCAAGGAAATATTAGTGGTGGTTGAGCAAATAATATTTAGTTGATGCCAAGAAACCCAACACTAGTTGAGCATCAAAAGACTATTAGTATCGAGTGAATAGTGTGGATTCTGAGTGATAGAAAAAAGAGTTTAATCAAAGATTTGATGAATCTGACTCGACAAAGTTGATTTCTTGAATTATGTGAAGCATGTGGAAGAAATGTATGATAAGCTAGTAGCACAAAATTCAAGGTAAACCATTTTGAAGTGAATCTAAAGAAGATTGTATGAGAAGTTTCTAGAGGGAAAATAATGGTAAGAGGGAGGATTTGATGAATCTAACCTAACCCTATGATGGATGATTGTGATTAAGTGGGAAAATATCATAATTCTCTTTATATGGAAATACAAGGCCAGAAGTAACGAGTGTTGTTAAGAGAAAGGAGGTGTTTCTTGATATCATGGGTTAAGGGATGAATCTACAATTGGCATACTGAGAAAGAAGGCTTAAGGAGGTGAAGGCTTGAAGGGTGAACAAGAAATTAGAGGTCTATAATCTTCAAGTGAGTTGTGTTTTATTATCAGATCAAGTCTAGCTACTACTTTCTAACCATTCTATAAGTCTTGGTAAACCTTTGGATTAAGGTTAACCTAATAGTCATTTGCAAATCTTTTAACTGGGTGACATTCTAGTGGATTGTTCTAAAGTCCTCTAACAAGGCTCACTCCTAATAGGATGATTGAAATCCTTTAATCATGGTCACATTTAAAAATGTGCATAATAGGTTTAGCTCCTCACAAGACTCACTTTAGAAGAGTGAAAATTAGTAGCATGATACTGGTAGTTTTTCCCAAATTTGGTTTCCACATTAAATCCTTGTGTCAAATTATGTGAATGAGTTTGCGGTGTTTAATTTTTACATTACTAAAAAAAATTTTTGACCTAGGATAGTAAACTAGTAAGTTATGGAATTATTGAATGATATAGTCAATGCATGCACTTATATGTTTGGTGAGAACTAAAAAAATTTATTTGTACATTTAAAGTTTGGATAACTAATTCACCCCCCTTCCCACTTATTCTAAACATTGTAACAATTGGTATCAAAGCATTGGTGCTTGTGAGGAAATAGATTGAAGGTACTAGAAGATAAAGATCAAGAAGTACAAAAAGGAGGTACCCAAATTAAACAAGAAAAAGTTTCTAGCATGAAAAAGTTGGATGAATCTACATCTAGGAGGACTTGGAGAGTTTTCCCTATAAACTATAACTACTAAATTTATAGAAGTAACTAGAGCTATGATTGCACAACAACTGAAAGATAAGAAAAACCACAATCGAGAAATGTTGGATATTGCATATGTCCTAAGCTATTTAGAGTTTGATGACATAAAAGAGTTTAATTACACTAAAAATATGTGGGATGCCCTAAGGAAGATTTATCTAGTAGATAAGAATGTGTTGGGAGCCAAATTTGAAAGTCTCAAAGGAAAATTCGATGATATGAGAATGCAAGAAGATGAAAATATATCTGAATATTGTGCAAGAGTTAAAGAATTTGTTAATACCATCAAAGGATCTAATGGAAAGATTGAAGTGTTGGAAATACAATAGGGAAAGTAAACTCTGGTGGGGGGGCATGAATCAATCCTTTAAAACTTTAACCCTTAAAACATTCACCACACATCCCTCTCACAATTTAAATATAAACTAAAATACCAAACTAAGCATATTCATCCATAGCATGAAAATAATAAACATTAAATACATACGTGACACAAGATATTTGGTTACCCAAAAACTCTCCAATGATAAGGTAAAATAGGGGTGAGGATGACACCCACAAATCATCACTACCGTAGTTGTAAAGTGTATCCAATGAAGGCTACAATGTTTTATCATAAACAATGATCTACCTTGTGAAAGGTCTACCCTGTTAAAGGCTCACAAAGATTGTAAGATCTTACCCTATTAAGGGATTTCAATACCTTGTTAGAAGTGTGCTTGGTTAAAGTACTTCAACTTATAATGAAGTAAGAACCCTATTAAAGGATTACAAAAGCCTACTAGGACTACTCAATTAAGATATTTATATTGATTCACCTATTATAATGTCTTAGCCTTGATCCTTCAGTTAGCACTTCTCTACTAGATATTAGATCACCTCTTTTTTGATGTGTTCTTGATCTTTTCTGATAAGATGTATCACTTCTATCCTCTCTTCTTTCCTTTGTTCTCTTCTAACTGATTCTACAATTCATATCTCAATCACAACTCCTTAGCCACCATGAATGTTTTTTTTTGTGCATGTGAACTTCTCTCTTCACTCATGCATTCTTTTAGGGTTTTTCCTCCTTAAGAAGACCTAAGTGACTTAGGGTTAGGTAAGAATCAATGATTTTGATTCACCCATTTTTTTGCTTAGAACATCCCTCAATATAATTGGTTGCATGTACTGCATACATATTCTCAAAATGACTTTAAATATATCTTCTAGAATCACAAAAAAATCTTTAATTAGGTCCAAAAATGGTTTACATAGGAGTTTGTGCCATTACAAATAATTATGTCCAAAACTATTTAATCGGCTCTTGAAGCCTCTGATGCTGGACATCTACTATATCTTTAATGTTGTAACACAAACTTTGAAAAACTCGGTATATAATTTTCACTTAGTATCTAAATCACTTGGCCTATACTAACTTTCTCTTCATTGGAGTGACTTGGCACTTGCTAAATATTTCGCTTGATGTGCACTATCTAACAACTTATGCTAGGAATGCACTACTTACTCGACTTGCACTTTGTGAATATGACTTAGTGTGTAGTCACTCATATGTCAAAACCAATCTAAGATTAACAATCTCCCCCTTTGAAATGAGTGGAAAAAACACTTTTTCATGCATATATAACCTTAACTTAAGAATAAATTAGATAATCTATAAAATGTACTTGACTCACATACAAAATTTCAAAATTTCAAAATTTTGCAAAACTTATGACTTATTAGTCATACCTTAAAACTTCATAACTCCCCCTAAGTTGATTGTTCTATGATGTATCATAATTTGATACTCCTATTGAGTTAATTTTCTTCAATTTCTGGCTTACTCTCTGCATTTACTCCCCCTTTTGGGTATTTTCTTCTTTTTTGTCTCAATTCCCCTTTTTCCTCAATTCTCCCTTTTTTGACACTTATGCCCTGGGTGGTACATGAATAGTGTGTTTGTCCAAAACAATTTTATGGACCTCAATTATTATCTTAAGTGCTACATCTCAATTGTTGCATGCTACCTCTAGAGATTGAATTTCAACATCTAGCTCAACATCAAGGTATACTAGGCCTTCGTGAATAGAAAGATGGGGATCTTTCTTCATCAATATTTATGAATATGCTAGTTCATTATGAAACACCTCCATGTGTGGGGTCAACATAGCTTGAATACTGATCAAGGTAGCTCAAATATTTGCATCTTGTGCATGTAGTGTAGCTAACTAACCTTGAGTAGATAGTAGTCTATGAAAATGTGACTGGCTTTGACTAGGAGATGATTGTAATATTTTACCTATTATGTTCAAATCTACCTCTCGTTGATTAATATGTCTTTGAACTTCTTGTCTAAAAAGATTTACATCAAAAAAATTTGTGTATATAGAAAAGATATTCTCTAACACCTTCCTCACATCTTCTATTTTGGATGCTAACTCAACCTATCTCAATGCAATGTCAGTAGAAATATTTTCATCAACCTTTGTTAAAAACCTATTCTCATACCATTCTAAAATTTTAGTGTTTGTGTCTAGGTCTTCATGACTAATCTTATCCACTAAATTCACCAGTTTCTCAATGATAGGTTTATTTGCATTAGGTTCTAGGAGGTTGAATGCATCAATAAATATGTCTTTGATGTCATATAGAACTTATCTTTGCTTGTGCTCCCTTCTTAGCAACTCTTGATTCTTCTTCCTTGCTAGAGCCTCTTGCAATATGCTCGTCTGCTCTATGGTGATTGTTGCTAAATCAAAATTTGGAAATTCAATCACCTCATCTAGGTTGACATCTCCATAAGATGTGCCTTCTCCAACCTTATATGTTTTAGGACTAGGCCTTGATGACTGAAATGGTGTAGCTTCTACACTGGGCCTATGAAGAGTTTGGCTAGGAAAAAGGGTTGCAAAGGTTCCTAAGGTAACCAATTTCTATATTTCTAATTTTTCCTCCAATTTTGTAGCCAAAAGTGACTCTTTAGTCCCATCCTTCTCCTCTTCTCCTCCACTATTAAAACTACTTTCATTGAAGCATTTGACACCAAAGTGATAACATGTGATGTCACTAGGTCTTTGCTTTGGTAAACCACAATGGGCATTGAAACATGAGTGTCATAGGTGACACCCTATTGTACTTTTGGATCTCTTGGCTCTTTAGATGAAATGGGTACACTAGATGTGTCAGTGTTCTATTTCTCCCCTTCTAATACCTTGTTAATTTCATCTATACTGACTAATATAGGATTAGTACAAAGTGTAGTAGCTAAAGTTTAATCCTATAGTATCCTCTTCAAATCATCATCTATCAAAGGATTGATGTTCTGCATGGTGTTGTTAGAAACATACTTTATCTTGATAGTTTCTTGTTGACTTCCTTGGTCCACATGAGGGGGACTGGCACTCAGTATATTTACCTCAAGTACATTCTAATCTTGTTGCTTCTCTTATTTAGTTATTGCCTCTACATCTACTTCTTTCTTAGTGTCTTCCTCATGTCCATCCTTGGTAGTTCCATCCTTGGTAGTCTCAACTACCTCTTTTTCATCTTTGTCCTCACCTACTTCCTCAAGTACTTGCTCAATTGCCTTTTCTATTGTTAGCCCATAGATAACTTTCCATATCTAAGTGCTCTACTAGACAACCTCTTAAATTCTATTCTACAAAATGTTAAAGGCTTTATGAATGGGATAAAATATCCCCTTGTATTTATTTATGGCCTTAGTCATAGATGACTTATCCAATTCTAGCATCACTCTGGCTAGCGTGGTCTCCCTTATATTCCTTTCAGTTGTTAAACTATATTGGCACCTTTGCTCAACTCTGTCATATAGATCTTTGGGTATAGAGTTGGCAAGCTCAATTGGTGTTTTCTTGGATGTGGTCATCATCTTATATATAGATTCCTAAACCTTATTCATTTCTACCTTTCCTAGTTTATCAAACTCAACATGTGTGAACCCTAACAAATCTGCATTGTTGTTAATATTGTCACACAAGTTTTCTAAATCAAAAGAGGGATGGTGGATTACCACTTGGAATTAACTATTGTCATCTGAATCGGTCCTCTCCTCATCCAATTCATCTAGAGCTATATACTTCCTCCTCTTTGGTTGATCTTGCTAGCTCTACTTAGCAGTAGTAGTTTTTCTTTTTCCTTTAGGTTTGTCAACTTCCTATTTTTTCTTTGCATTAGACCTTGTGCTAGCCCTAGTGATCAGTGCTATTGGATTTTTTTTTGTTAGCTTCACAAACTTCTTTGGTTTCTTCATTGTGGGCTCCTTGGCATTTCTTTTCTTCTTCTCATGTAGGTTTAGATTCTTAACTAGCTTCTTCTCCCTTGGCACCTTCATCTTGTTCCACTTCTTCTTCTTGTTGGTCCTCTCCTTGACCTTATGTTAATGTAGGAAGGGCTTGATTAGGTTGCTCATCTTCTTCATCCTCATCCTCATCATCATCATCATCATCATCTTCTTCTTCTTCCTCTCTCCCTTCACCAAATCTTTCCTTTAGCTTCTTCACAATTTTTTCCTTCTTTCTTACCATAGAAGTTGTCTTCAAATCTATTGTGATTTTGGATTTGGCTTCATCATAATTTCCAAATGAGGTTGCACCTTTGTCTACTTCCTCTACAAGTAAAGCTATGATGGATCCTAATGCCTCATCCACATTGATTTCATAAGGCAATGGCCTAAGCCATCTGACCCTAGGAACAACTACTTGTACATAAGTAAAATCAACATCAACTAGAAATAAAACATCATCATAATATTTCTCTACTAGTGATACTAATATCCTCAGTCTCTGCTTCATAAAATTCTTAAAGTCTTGAAAATAGCTTGTCATGACTGACTCAAAGTTTTCCCCAAGTTTCTCTATGAACTCTCCAATTTGAATTGCAATACACCTATTGTTCTTCTAGGTGACTTTTCCAATAGAAGTAAATGTATTATGCAAATAAAAGAATATGCAAACTAGTAATGAATTGAATTTACATTGTGCACTCTTAGTCTTTCTTATGGCTCCTAGGTTTTCTGATAACTATTGGAGTTGTAATGCAACAAGGTCATAACAGTGATCCTTCTTCACTATCTTGTAGCTCAAATCTACAAGCATTCAAGATACATTGTTTAATCTACTTGATTGAAAGAATTAGTGAACAATAATTCTCATTGCAAATGCAAATAGGGGATCTATAATTGTATCAATTGTCATCCCTCTTTTGTTCTACACAACCCCTATATTCTTCTCAATTACCTCCTTTGAATCACTTCACATTTTCTTAGGTCTATCTAGGGTAGGATACCCTATTATTTAACTCAACAAATGTTATGTTAATCCATTCTATTTTGAATACATTTGGAAAATCTAGGGCATGGGTTAACCCTTTTTTATCAACAATTTTTTCCCCTCCTTCAACACTTCATCCACACACAGTTGACTATAAAAATGTATGATTTCCATGTCTCCAACACTTCCAACCTTACAAGTGTAGTAAAATCTTACGTCTTGTATCATAAAAACCTTTAGTGGTATTATCAACAATGAAACTATTGGATCTCCCTTGTATGAAATCTTGGAAATAGCTTCGAAGGGTGGTTGTGTAACCTCTTTGCTAATTAATTGAACATTTAAAACCTCTTTTCCTTCCTATAGATGCTCAAAAATGGTTCACATCTATAGTTTAATCACTTCTTCATACTAATTCATACCACTTTCTCATTCCACTAACTCTTATCTTTTGGCCAAATTGATCATATTTCATCATTTGTATCCCCTTTCACATCAATTGCATGTCATTTTGAAACCATTTCAAATCAACTCAAAACCATTTAAAATCAACTCAAAATCACCCCAAATCTACTCGAAATCACCTAGAATCAGTCATAATCATCATGAAACATACCAAAAATCAAAAATCAATCATCATCATTTGTCTAATCCTAGACATTGTTGTGGCTTTCAGTTCCTTGGAAACTTATCAATCTATCAAATCTTATCAATCTAACCTTAGTACTGTCATGGCTCTTAGTTCTAGGTCAAACTATCATTCATTTCATCCAATTTTTGACATCATTGAGTCTTTCAATGTTGGATCATGGCATCATCAAAAATTTTAATAATATTGATAGTGTGCATCGATATTATTATGATCAACCATATCAATCAATCTCGATCCTATAGCATTTACAATATTGGTTAAATGTTACATATCCTTAATTCATATCATGTGTCCTTGGTATGTTAATCAATCAATCAATTTGACCATGGATTTGGTCCATCTATCATTATCCTAGTCAATCTCCATTATCATCACATTTCATCAAAGGATACTGTTGCACTTATTTCATCAAATTTGCCAATCATCTACTAATTTTCTCTATAGGATTAAATAACCCATAATTTAATCCTATGTCATTTTTTATAATTATTCTTCCTAACTAATATCCTCAATTAATTAATTTTATTAATTAAATTATTCATCATTTACAAACCATGGAAATTCTTAAATTCCTAAGTCACATTTTCCTCCATTAATTCCATTTTTTACTAATTTCTATTTTCTGGAATAAAGGACTTTTAATTCAAATATTCTACACAATATTGACATCATCATGACACATGGGTATGACACCTTGTTGATTCTCCTTTGACACTTATCTAAGATATGTTATAATACATATATTCTTATTCTCTTATGCACATCCATATTTGGCTTCCATTTTCATAGATTCTTGGCTTTAAGTGGGCTTGAGGTGTCATATGACGCATCATAGATTCTCTTCCACATTTAGCCATATTTGACTTCCAAGAATCATAGAATCCAACACTTGGCATCCTGTGTCATATGCGTCATTTATTCTATAAGGAATCTCTTGCAATGTCACATATCCAAGGTGACAATTGCAATGCTCTCATCCTCCTTCCTGATTATAAAATGAGCACTTTTCCTCTCATTTTTGGTCCTTAGCTCTTTAGTATTCTACTCCATCTCTTACACTAAAATAATATGTTATAGTATTCTCATAGCATTATCCTTATCATATAATTTTGCTTCAACATTGTGTGTACTATAGGAAATTTGAAGCAACATCATATGGAGAAGAAAGAAGGAAATGGGACCTACAAGTGAAAGAGGGAGTTTTTAACATTGCTTTGCTTTCTTTATTCATTTGGCTTTCATGGTAGATTAGAGGGTGTTAACATATGTTTATTGGGTTTGTGATTTTCTCATAGTATGTTAGACATTAGCCCATTTTCTAGTCCTAAAAATATAGACGCTCAAAAATGGTTCGCATCTACAGTTTCATCACTTCTTCATACTAATTCATCCCATTTTCTCGTTCCACTAACTCTGATATTTTTTCCAACTTGATCATATCTTAATAGTGTCTATCATCATTCATATCCTCTTTCACATCAATTTCACATCATTTTGGAACAATTTTAACATCATCAAAAATCATATCAAATTAACTCCCGATCATATCAAACCAACTTAGAATCATATGAAATCAACTCAGAATCACCCCAAATCTACCTAAAATCACTTAGAATCAATCTTAATCAACCTAAAACATGTTAGATACCTTAAATCAATCATCATCTTTCTAATCATAGGCATTGTTGTGGCTTTTAGTGACTTGGAAACCTATCAATCAATCAAATCTTATCAATATGATCTCAGTAATGTCATTGCTCTCAGTCCTAGGTCAAACTATCATCTGATCTTTGACATTGTTGAGTCTCCCAATGTTAGACCATGACATTATCAACCATTTAATAACATTGACAGTCTCTGTCAATGTTATTATGATCAACCTTATGAACCGATCTTTATCTTTTAGCTATTCATAATTTTAGTTAAATGTTACGTGTCTTTAATTCATGTCATGTTTCCTTGGCATGTTAATCAATCAATCAATTTGACCATGGATCTATCCTAGTCAATCTCCATTGTCATCACATTTCATCAAAGGATACTATCACACTTATTTAATCAAATTGGCAAATCATCTACTAATTTTCTCTATAGGATTAAATAACCCATAATTTAATCCCATGTCATTTTACTAATTATTCTTCCTAGCTAACATCCTGAATTAATTAATTTATTGATCATTTACAAACAATGGAAATCTTGAATTTCCTAAGTCACATATTCCTCCATTAATTCCATTTTGTACTAATTTCTATTTTGTGGAATAAAGGACTTTTAATTCAAATATTCTACACAATATTGATATCATCATGACACATGGGTATGACACCTCATTGATTCTCTTTTGAGACTTGGCTAAGATATGTCATAATCCATATATTCTTATTCTCTTATGCATATCCACATTTTGTTTCCATCGTCATAGATTCTTGGCTTTAAGTGGGCTTGAGGTGTCATATGACATGTCATAGATTCTCTTCCACATTTAGCCATATTTGACTTCCAAGCATCATAGAATCCTACACTTGGCATCCTGTGTCATATGCATCATGGATTCTCCAAGGAATCTCTTGCCATGTTTCATATCCAAGGTGAAAATTCCAATGCTCTCATCCTCCATGCTTATTATAAAATGGGCACTTTTCATGTCATTTTTGGTCCTTAGCTCTTTAGTGTTTTCACTCCATCTCTCACACTAAAATCACATCTTCTAGTATTCTCATAGCATTATCCCTATCATAGAATTTTTCTTCAACATTGTGTGTACTATATGCAATTTGGAGCTACATAATATGGAGAATAAAGAAGGAGATGGGAGCTACAAGTGAAAGAGGGAGTTTTAAACATTATTTTTCTTTCTTTATTCATTTGGCTTTCATGGTAGATTAGAGGGTGTTAACATATGTTTATTGGGTTTGTAATTTTCTCATAGTATGTTAGACATTAGCCTATTTTCTAGTCCTACACTTCCTTCCTAAAAACAATAGAAGAACTAGACACAATTTAAGATAACTAGGGTTTGTGATAATTCATACAATGTAACTCGTCACATGATAAATAGCTTATGAATCTGATGATTGGTGACGTGTAGCAGCTGAATTTAGTTCACAAACACTGGAATGCTTCAACTCAGTTTTCCTTATGCTCTTTTTTCCTCTCTTAAATCTTGAATGAATACAATTGAGTCAAAAATTTACCATATAGCCCTTAAAAGTCAAGAATAAATGCTTAGTGCTTACCCAAGTATAAGCTTGGATACGATTGTAATCTCAACACACTCGGCTTAAACATGATTTCTTCTATGCTTGACAATCATAGCAAGCTTGACACTTACTAAAATTTTATTTCCACTTGACAAAAGCATTAAAACTAACAAAACTTATAGATTTCTTCCAAGTTCTAACCAATAAATACCTTTTGATTGCCTAGTTTGGGGTGATATGATCACTTGATCCATTGGATGAAGTGACCTCATCTAAACTTTCTCTACTACAATATTCATTTTTATTTCATGTCTTTTTCATCTACACTTTGACATTCTCAACATCAATCTTCCCTTTTCCTTTATTGAATTCACTACTAGGTGATTTTGACCTTGTTGGAAAATTTGTACTAATGTTACCAATCTTCAAATAGCTAAAACATGTAGTTTGACTCAACCATCTACTATAATCATTTTTAAAAATGTTTTCTAATGAAATTCTCAACAACATGTCCATACTCTTGACAATAGTGACAATTATTCCTTGTATTATAATCCTAATAATAAGAGTTGTTAGTATGGTTTACCTTTGCTTGCTTGCTTGATAACCAATTAGGCATGGATCTGCACTCATGTGTGTTGGAAATATAGATGAAGTAACTGAGAGGGGAGGGGTGAATTAGTTACCACAAGAACAATTCCAAAAAATCCCTTAGATGTCTAAAATGCTTTTTTTTGCTGATAGTCGCTAAATAGTTCAGAAATACTTTAACACGATAAGTTAACTAGTTACTGTTCATCTAGCACTTAGAGGTATTAATATGCATGCAATGATTAACTAAATGAACACAAGAGACACCAGATTTAACGTGGAAACCCAATATGGGAAAAACCACCAAGTAACTAGTCACCAATTTTCACTCTTCTGAAGTGAGCCCTGTTAGGAGCCAACCCAGTTAAAGGTTACAATACACACTGTTAGGTGTGACCTTGTTAGAGGATTTAATCACCCTGTTCAGAGTGGCCTGATTAGAGGTCTTTAGAATAATCCAACTGAACTATCACCTTGTTAGAGGATTTACAAAATGGTTGTTAAACCAACTCTATTAAGAGATTTGAAGTCATTGCTACAATGGTTAGAAATGAACAATGAATTGATCTGAATGATATGCAACTTATCTTTTGCTGAGTACAGATCTCTATTTTGCTTTACTGGATCCTTGTTGATCGAATACAACTTTGCATTTCCTCTAGGATATCTAATCCTTCATAAAAAATTTCTCAATTTTCTTATTCCATCCTTATCCATATATTCACATTCTCACTCACTAATTCACAACTTCAATATCTATATATATACCTTTCAGATTTATCAAGTCAGCTCAAATATAAGTTACAATAAAAAACAAACAAAAATATTACATCAGTCGGCCGCATGAAGCAATTTAAACTTAATATCAAAATAGTAAAATCCTTTGTTGGCCAACCAAGCTTTGTAAGCATTGCCTTAGAATGGTTTTCTAATGTTAACCAAGTGAAGCATGGTAAACACTGCAAAATCTTGCAAATGTTCTTTGGAGACTGAGTGAACTCGGTGAGCACTAACTTTTTTTTGCTGTCCTAGTGAACTCAGTGGAAGTTAACTTCCCACCATATTTCCTTTGATGACCGAGTGAGCTCAGTAGACACTAGCTTTGCTTTGCTGACCAAGTGAGCTTAGTAGAAGCTAACTTTCCTTTTTTGATCAAGTGAGCTCGATAGAAGCTAACTTTCCTTTGTTGATCGAGTGAGCTCGGTAGAAGCTAACTTTCCTTTGCTGGCCTTATGAGCTCGGTAGAAGCTAACTGATGACTGATATAAAATTTGTGTAACATCAAAGACAATATTCAATTAACAATTGTATCCAAAAATCTCCCTCTTTGGCATTGATGGCAACACAACATGTCATAGCAGAATGAAATTTGAAAACAAGTCTAGCAAGTCTTTTCTTTACCAAACTCCCTCTTTCAGTAATCTCCCTCTGTGAAGGAATTACTTAGCAAACCCTTCTTCCAAACAAATTTCAGAAAGATATGATAGTAAAACTCTCCCTCTTTGACAACACATGCCAAAGAAAACATAACTCAAATGAATTATAATGTACCTTTAGTACTGATTCATATGTAATGTTTCCTTTCTATGCTACATCAACTGATAGATCTTCCACTTGGTATGCATTGATGCATCACTAAAACTTCATTTTAGTGAACTTCAGATAGGGGAGTGTGGTGCAAAGGCACCTAAATTTCAAGAAGACAAAGATATAAAAGCTAGAGAAGCCATTTGTAATAAATTGTCAAAGGAGGTCTTAATATGATTTAATTGGTGAATGGATCTATTGACATTCATCTAAAGTCATTTGAGTCATAATATTGGTCTAGGTTGGGTTTGTATGAAAGTTGAAATGTAGAAATGCATAAAATGCATAAAATGTTGTCAAGAATGCAAAAGGGTCAAAAGAATGTAATGGGTTGGTTTAAATGGTGGTTTGGAAGTTATAACCAACCAAAAAATCTATTAAAATTTATGTAAGGTCAAACCAAAGCATTGAGGAAAGGAAGAGATACATTTTGAAAGAAATTTGGTAATATCCTAAGTTGTTATTTTGATTGGTTTTCTATTTTAGTGTTGGTTCCAGGTCTTGTACAACCATGTACATCCTGGAAACCATGTAAATTTTGTATATTTGGATAGATAAGTGAATAAAATTTCTTTTGGCATTGGTTTGGATTTTTTTCATTTAGAAATGAAGAAGTTATACAGGTATTGGCAAAGCTTGTAAATTGCAGATTTGCGAATGCCCAACTACAGTCAGATTGAAACGTTTGGTATAGGAATATTTTGGAAAATAAAGACCTCTAAAAGTATTAATTGTAAAGATACATGAATTAAATTTCATTTCCTTTTCGTTTGGATTGTTTTTATATAGATTTGTGAAAGTTATGAAGATTTGAGTGAAAACTGGTTTTTAAATGCCTTCAATGGTGTTGCAGGCAAAGATTTGTGCTTATAGATTGATTTATATATTGGATAAATTAATGGCTTACATATTTGGAAACTAGACTCACAAATTGATGATGTGGAATTAGTTTGGAGTTATTTGAATGTTTTTTGTGAATGTTATGTGATGCCCTAGGAAGGGTTACCAGTTTTGATTCTGGTTTATGACAGAAAATAGGGTCTTGGTTCAGAATACATAATTCATAATCTGTTTATTGGATTAATCTAAGATTTGGATATGTTTTAGAGTTACTAGTTTAGAACGATTCCTCCAAATTATTTTCCAAGAAGATATTTAGAACTGGATTTATGAACAATGCAATCAGACATCGCAATCTGATTGTGTGAGTGAAGATGTTGTCTTTATCGGTGTATAATGTCAGGGTTCTTTGTTGTAATCTTTGAGATGTTCTTGGTTCCTTGAGGGTGTACTAGACTATTGTGAATCCCTTGAGTTGAGCTAAGATTCCTTGAAGATAAATACAAAGGGCTCTGCATCAGATTGGTATCAGAGCTCAGAAGATTCTGTGCGTGTAGATGGAAGATGATCTACACCAGGCAAAGTTGGGTATATGATTTTTGTTAGTGAAGTTTTTGTGGTTGTAGGTGTTATTTCACTCACTGCAAATGGGTGGACAAGAGAGGTCTATCAAAGGATCATAGGAGATGATCCAGGGCCAGAGAGGATGGTCCTTTATGTGTCGCCAAAAGTCTTGGGGAGAGAGGCAAGAGGGACTCCCAAGTGAGGGACAAAGTGTTGGTGTTTGTGAGAAGCACCATAGAGGAAACCAGCATAACTCCATTGATGGGAGTCATTAGTGAAAGAGATAGGAAAGTGGAGGAGGCACCGATCCAGTGATGATGGTGAAGAGTCAAAGGAAAAGATGAGGATTTTGATCTAATATTTTTTCTTGCAGGTTATTGATTCCATGTTTCCAAGGGACTTGGAAACTTTTCAAGGTTGGGAGTATGGTGCAGAGGCACCTAAATTTCAAGAAGACAAAGATATAAAAGCTAGAGAAGCCATTTGTAATAAATTGTCAAAGGAGGTCTTAATATGATTTAATTGGTGAATGGATCTATTGACATTCATCTAAAGTCATTTGAGTCATAATGTTGGTCTAGGTTGGGTTTGTATGAAAGTTGAAATGTAAAAATGCATAAAATGTTGTCAAGAATGTAATGGATTGGTTTAAAGGGTGGTTTGGAAGTTATAACCAACCAAAAAATCTATAAAACTGTATGTAAGGTCGAACCAAAGCATTGAGGAAAGGAAGAGATACATTTTGAAAGAAATTTGGTAATATCCTAAGTTGTTATTTTGATTGGTTTTCTATTTTAGTGTTGGTTCTAGGTCTTGTATGACCATGTACAGCCTGAAAACCATGTAAATTTTGTATATTTGGATAGAGAAGTGAATAACCTTTCTTTTGGCATTGGTTTGGATTCTTGACAGTTACAAAACAAACTCATCAACTTCCCTATGGTAATTTATCGAAAACTTTGGTGGCCAAAATCCTTCTATTTTGGATACATTACATTGCAATTTTAAACAATAAAACTTTGTCATTGTATAAGGGAATTTTGAAGGCCTTAAATATTTATAAAAATTTGAACAAAAGATTCAAATGACAAGGTGCCTCTGCACCATACTCCCACGCTTCAAAAATTTCCATGTCCCATGGAAATGTATTGGTGAGATTCGGCAACAGAATAACCTTTCTTTTGGCATTGGTTTGGATTCTTGACAGTTACAAAAAACAAACTCATCAACTTCCCTATGGTAATTTATCGATAACTTTGGTGGCCAAAATCCTTCTATTTTGGATACATTACATTGCAATTTTAAACAATAAAACTTTGTCATTGTATAAGGGAATTTTGAAGGCCTTAAATATTTATAAAACTTTGAACAAAAGATTCAAATGATGAGGTGCCTCTGCACCATACTCCCATGCTTCAAAGAAGTGAATAACCTTTCTTTTGGCATTGGTTTGGTTTTTTTTAATTTAGAAATGAAGAAGTTATGCAGGTTTTGGCAAAGCTTGTAAATTGCAGATTTGCGAATGCCCAACTATAGTCAGATTGAAACGTTTGGTATAGGAATATTTTGGAAAATAAAGACCTCTAAAAGCATTAATTGGAAATATACATGAATTAACTTTCATTTCCTTTTGGTTTGGATTGTTTTTATATAGATTTGTAAAAGTTATGAAGATTTGAGTGAAAACTGGTTTTTAAATGCCTTCAATGGTGTTGCAGGCAAAGATTTGTGCTTATAGATTGATTTATATATTGGATAAATTAATGGCTTACAGATTTGGAAACTAGACTCAGAAATGGATGATGTGGAATTGGTTTGGGGTTATTTGAACATTTTTGGTGAACGTTATGTGATGCCCTAGGAAGGGTTACCAGTTTTGATTCTGGTTTATGACAGAAAATAGGGTCTTGGTTCAGAATACATAATTCATAATCTGCTTATTGGATTGATCTAATATTTGGATATGTTTTAGAATTACTAGTTTAGAATGATTCCTCCAAATTATTTTTCAAGAAGATATTTAGAACTGGATTTATGAACAATGCAATCAGACATCGCAATCTGGTTGTGTGAGTGAAGATGTTGTCTTTATCGGTGTATAATGTCAGGGTTCTTTGTTGTAATCTTTGAGATGTTCTTGGTTCCTTGAGGGTGTACTAGACTATTGTGAATCTCTTGAGTTGAGTTAAGATTCCTTGAAGATAAATACAAAGGGCTTTCCATCAGAGTGACCCCTAACTTACCTCTTAGATACAAGAATGCATCCTTAGGTAATGGCTTTTTGAATATGTTGGCAATTTGGTCCTTTGTATGGACATATTCCAATCTGATTTCCTTATCTTGCACCAATTCTCTAACAAAATGATATTTTATTGTAATGTACTTGGTTTTGGAATGCATTACTGGATTCTTAGATATGTTGATTGCACTTGTGTTATCACAGAACATAACAACTGGTTCTTTGATTTTCGCCTTCATGCCTTCCAACAACTATTTAAACCAAACAATATTAGAATAGTTTACTACTGCAACAACATACTCTACCTCTACAATAGATTAGGATGTACAATTCTTCTTTTTTCTTGTCCACAAAACCAACCTTTTTCCTAGAAAGAATGCTCCTCCACTTGTACTTTTTCTGTCGTCAAAGTTTCCTGCCCAATCAGCATCAGTAAAAACTTCTAAATCCAGATTACCTCCAAATTTGTACCATAAACCATAATCTTAGTTCCTTTCAAATATCTCATTATTCTTTTGACTACCATTATGTGATTTTCTCTTGGTTTTGCTGAAAATCTCACTACAATCCCAACTGGAAGAGCAATATCTAGCCTGGTATGAACTACATACTACAACTTTCCAATCATAGATCTATACAGTGTTTGATCTAATTCTTTTGATTCATCTTCCTTGGTAAGTTTTAATCTAGTACACATAGGAGTCCCAACTGGTTTACAATCTTCCATACCAAACTTTTTCAATATCTCCTTGGTGTATTTTGATTGAGTGATGTAGATAGCATTTTTATTATATTGAATTTGAAGACCAACAAAGAATTTTATCTCACCAAAAATAGACATTTCAAATTCCTTGTTCATTTGTTCTAAAAATTCTTTGCAAAGATCATCATTTCCTGTGAAAATAGTATCATCTACAAATATTTCTGCCAAGACAATTTTATCATTTGGTCCATCCTTTATATATAGGCTACTATTATCATTAGTTCTTTGAAAACCAATTTGAATAAGATAGTTATGTAATCTTTCATACCATGCTCTAGGGGCTTGTTTCAAACCATATAGTGCCTTGTGTAATTTGCAGACCATGTTTCTATTATCTAGATCAACAAAACCTTTAGGTTGTTCAATGTAAACCTCTTCATCTAGTATACCATTGAGGAATTCTAACTTGACATCCATTTGATAAACTTTGAATCCTTTGTGAATAGCATATGCAAGTAAGGTTCTAATTCCTTCCAATCTTGCAACAGGAGCAAAAGTTTCTCCATAATCTCTTCCTTCTTCTTGAGCATATCCTTTGCATACTAATCTAGCTTTGTTTCTTGATACCTTACCATCTTCAGTCAACTTGTTTCTAAATACCCATTTAGTTCCAATCCCATTTTAATCTTTAGGCCTAGGTAAAAGATTCCATGTCTTGTTTTTCTCTATTTTCTCTATTTCTTCATTCATAGCCTCAATCCAACTATCATTTTCTAAAGCATCATTAACATTTCTAGGCTCAAAATCAACAAGTAAACAAGTACCTTTCAAGTTGCTTCTTGTCATAGTTCCTTCAGATTTGTCTCCAATGATCTGATCTACTGAATGATGTCTCCTGACATATTTTGCTAATACAAGTTCCTTGCCTTTTGAAAGAATTTCATTGTTATCCTCTTGTACTTCAATTTTAGGTTATGGTTGTTTTGGCTCGATAGATATTGGCTCAGGTCCTTTAGACTCGGTAGACTCTTGATTGGTAGCATCTGAGTGTAACTCATGTTGTTGTAGCTCGGTTTGAACTACCTGTAACTCAGTTACTAATGACTCAGGAGTAGAGGATTCCTGATTGACTAGTACTGTATTAGGTTTAGTGAAAACAAACCTTCTATAGTCTTTTGGTTCCCTTTTACTTTCTTCTTTAGTCCTTTCTGCAAACTCATCAACTTTCACATGTGCACTATCTATGACTTTGTAAGTAGACAGGTTCAAACATCTATATGCTTTACTTTTGTAAGAGTATCCCAAAAATATTCCTTCATCACCTTTTACATCAAATTTTCCTTTTCTAGATTCTTTCAAAATGTAACATTTACTTCCAAATACTTTTAGATAACTTAAATTAGGTTTGTAGCCATACCATAGCTCATAGGGAGTTTTGAATGAGTCTTTCTTAAGCTGTACCCAATTCAAGGTATGAACAACAGTGTTGATAGCTTCTTTCTAGTATTTGATAGCAATGTTCTTTTCAATCATTAGGGTTCTTGCACAATCCATGATAGATCTGTTCCTCCTTTTAGCTATTCCATTTTGTTCAAGAGTTCCAGGGGCTGATACCTATCTTTTGATTCCTCTTTCAATGCAAAAGTTATTGAACTTGTGTGAGATGAATTCTCCTCCTCTGTTTGACCTCAAGCATTTCAATCCTTTTCCTGTTTCCTTTTCTACTCTAGCTAAATACCATTTGAATTTCTCAAATGCTTCTGATTTGTTCCTTAGATACATGTCAATCATCATTCTTGAGTAATCATCAACAAAAAGAATGAAATTTTCTCTAGTATAGCTTTCAATTTCAATCAGTCCACATAAATCAGTATACACAATTTCTAATATATCTTCACACTGATAGTTTTTAATTTTAAAACTATTCTTTCCCATTTTACCAATCTGACAATTTTTGCATAGACTGACCTCAGGTTTCTTTATGTTAGGAATGCCTCTTACTTTCTTGAATTTACTTATCTTTACCAAGTTATCAAAATTGACATGACACAACCTTTTATGGTATAACCAATTGTCTTCAAATTTAGAAATAAAACATGAACATTCACCAAGTTCAAGATAAAATAAATTACCTTTTTTTTGAGTGCCTGATCCAATCAGTTTTCCTTTGCGATCCAATAGTCTTGCTTTTCCATGCATGAATTCTACTTTCAAAATATTATTGAGTACTTGTGCCACACTCAAAAAATTATTCTTTAGTCCTTCTACCCAATAGGTATTATCACATATAAGTTCTTTGGTTAGAGAGATTCTTCCTCTTCCTTTTATACAACAAGGTTCATTGTTACCAAATCTTACACTGCCACCATCATAGTTTTCAAAGTATTCAAACTTAGTTTTATCACCAGTCATGTAATGAGAACAACCAATATTTATGATCCATGTATCATTGTTTCTCATATGAGAAATGAGTGCCATTTTCTCATCATTATCAAATTCATCTTTCACAGCAATGTAGACAATTTCATCTTCTTCTTCATCATTAGAATCATTAGAATCTTTAGCCATAAGAAATCTTTTCTTACCTTTATCTTTGAATGATTTGAAGTCTTTCTTGCTATTGTACTTGTAACCTTTCTTGTCATCTTTGTTCTTCTTGTTTGGGCATCTAGCAGCAATATGACCAACTTCTTCACATGAAAGTAGATTAGAGGAACTTTACCTTTAAATTTACCTCTTCCTCTACAATGTTTCTTTGCTAGTAGAGCTTCGATCACTTCAAGATCATTATTTGAACTTTGGTCTGATTCATCTTCACTTCTTGACTGAGATTCCTTTTTCTTTTTTCTTTTCTCCTTAAGTGAAAGCTTGGCTTCAAATGCTGATTGAATATTCTTGGAAGTTGGAACATAGTTGTCAAGTTGTCTAATTAAAATGTAGTCAATCTTCCAACTATGGCCTCTAGATTTATCTTGTGATTTGCTTCACATCTTCTTTCTTGAATTGTAGAAACTCTGATTGCATAAATGGGACGTAGAGTTCTAAGAAGTTTACTTATTAGTATCTCCTCCTTGATATCTCCTCTAGATTCTTTGATTGCACTAACACATGCTTTGACTCTTTCAACATATTTTGCAATGTTTTCATCCTCTCTCATCCTCATTTGATCAAATTGTCCTCTCAGAATTCCTGCTTTGGCTCTTCTCACATTATCATCTCCTCCATAGATTTCTTTTAGATTTTTCCACATTTCAAAGGCAAATTTGTAGTCTTTAATGTCATCAAATTCTTCATAACTCAGGGTAGATGCTATATCTATCATCATAATGTTGTGATTCTTCTTTTCAGTAATATCATTGATAGATAATGTACCAGATGGTTCTGTATATTTTTCATCAAGGTATTTTAGTCCCGTATCTCCAATAGAAGCTAGATGAAGTCTCATCAAACCTTTCCATGCTGAGAAGTTGTCCCTATTAAGTTTTGGAATTTCTCTCTTATAAGACATCCTGATCTTTAGCTTAGATCCTTGAAATATTTTCCTGAAAGCACCAAAAGCTATGATACCAATTGTTGGAAATATAGATGAAGTAACTAAGAGGGGAGGGGTGAATCAGTTACCACAAGAACAAGTCCAAAAAATCCCTTAGATGTCTAAAATGCTTGTTTTCTACTGATAGTCGATAAATAGTACAAAAATACTTTAACTCGGTAAGTTAACTAGTTACTGTTCATCTAGCATTCAGAGGTATTAATATGCATGCAAAGATTAACTAAATGAACACAAGAGACACCAGATTTAATGTGGAAACACAATATGGGAAAAACTACCAAGTAACTAGTCACCAATTTTCACTCTTCTGAAGTGAGCTCTCTTAGGAGCCAACCCTGTTAAAGGTTACAATACACACTGTTAGGTGTGACCTTATTAGAGGATTTAATCACCCTATTAGGAGTGGCTTGATTAGAGGTCTTTAGAACAATCCAACTGAACTATCACCTTGTTAGAGGATTTACAAAATGGCTATTAAACCAACTCTATTAAGAGATTTGAAGTCATTGCTACAATGGTTAGAAAGAAACAATGAATTGATCTGAATGAAATGCAACTTATCTTTTGCTGAGTACGGATCTCTATTCTGCTTTACTGGATCCTTGGTGATCAAATACAACTTTTCATTTCCTCTAGGATATCTAATCCTTCATCAGAATTTTCTCAATTCGCTTATTTTATCCTTGTCCATATATTCACATTCTCACTCATTGATTCACAACTTAAATATCTATATATATACCTTTCAAATTTATCAAGTTGGCTCAAATATAAGTTACAATAACAAATTTAAAAAAAAATTACATTAGTTGACCGCATGAAGCAATTTAAACTTAATATCAAAATAGTAAAATCCTTTGTTAGCCTACCAAGCTCGATAACCACTACTTTAGAATGGTTTTCTAGTATTAACCAAGTGAAGCTCGGTAAACACTACAAAATCTTGCAAATGTCCTTTTGAGACCGAGTGAACTCGGTGAGTACTGAATTTTTTTTGATGTCCTAGTGAACTCAGTGGAAGTTAACTTCGTGCCATATTTCCTTTGATGACCGAGTGAGCTCGGTAGACACTAGCTTTCCTTTGCTAACCAAGTGAGCTCGGTAGAAGCTAACTTTCTTTTGCTGACCGAGTGAGCTTGATAGAAACTAACTTTCCTTTGTTGATCGAGTGAGATTGATATAAGCTAGCTTTCCTTTGCTGGTCTTATGAGCTTGGTAGGAGCTAACTGATGACTGATATGACATTTGTGTAACATCAAAGACAACATTCAATTAACAATTGTATCCAACAATGTGCTCTATGTCCATACTTCTTATAGTTGTAGCAGTAACCTTCAAATATTTTTGTGCTTTTAGTCTTAGTCTTGCATTGATGTGCCTAATATCCTTGCTTGTTGCACTTATGATAGTTACCCATGAATTTCTTCTTAGGGTTGTGATTTGCATTGTTGCTCGTATCACCTATCTTTCCACAATTATGAAAAGTGGGTTTATAGTTCTTACCTTTGTTGTTTCTTTGTTCACCACTTTTAGATGATTCTCCTTCTTTAGTGCTAGTGTATCCCAATCTAGTAGTATCATCATTAGATCTAGGAGATCTCATCAGTTTTTGAAAGTACTTGATGGCTTTACTAAGTTTGTAGAAACTTTTAGCAAACTCCTATTCTCTTTTCAAATCATTTATCAATTTCTTATTCTATAATTTTAGGGTAGTGATCTCAATATCTTTTCTATTCAACTCATGATTGGTAATCATCACTTGATTCATTGTTTCCAATTGCATGTGAGCAATTCTATTCACCTCTAATGTCTTCTCTTCTAATCTATAGGCCAGTATCCTTTTGTCATCTTCAATCATGACTTTGTCTTCCTTAGCTTTCTTTTTCTGATCTGTCACCTCACATAGAAAATTTAATTGGACTTCTTGTTCTATCTTAAGAATTTGTACCTCTTTAGTTAGGGCACTATTTTTTCCATCAAATCCACAACTACTACATCAAATTAACTAGAGTTTCCATCTACAAATAGTTTAGTAGTGTCTTCCTCTTGATAATATGTGTCATTATCTTCAATAGCTATGTCCTTTCTTCTCTCTAATGAGTGATTCAACTCACCTTTATCTTCATTCAGCTGATTTAGGGCAAGCTATATTTTAGTCTTTTGATTCTCAATAAATTTTCCCAACTTGTAGACTTCCATCTTAAAGATCTTTCCTCAAAACTACAAAGCTTTCCTTTTCATAAAACAAGGCTTTGATACCAATTGTTGGAATTATGATAGGTAAATTAACTCTAAGAGAGGGTGGGGGGGTGAATCAATCCTTCACAACATTCACCACACATCCATCTCACAATTTTCATGTAAACTGAAATACCAAACTAAGCATATTCATTGATAGCATGAAAAAAAAAAACATTCAACACATACATTACACAAGATATTTGGTTACCTAGAAACCCTCCAATGAGAAGGTAAAACTAGGGTGGGGATGACACCCACAAATCTTTAGTATTATAGTTGTAAAGTGTATCCAATAAAGGTTACAATGTTCGATCATAAACTATGATCTACCCTATAAAAGGCCTTCCCTATTAAAGGCTTACAAAGATTGTTAAATCTTACCCTATTAAAAGATTTTGACAGCTTTTTAAAAGTATGTCTAGTTAAAGGACTTCAACTTACAATGAAGTAAGCACCATAATGAAGGATTTACAAAAGCCTGCTAGGACTACTCGATTATGAGATTTTTACTAATTCACATGTTAGAATGTCTTAGCCTTGATCCTTTGGTTATAATTTCTCTGCTAGATATAAAATCATGTCTTTTCTAATGTTTACTTGATCCTCTCTGATCAAGTTTATCACATCTATCCTCTTTTCTTTCCTCTATTATCTTCTAACTAATTCTGTAATTAATATCTCAATCACAACTTCTTAGCCACCATGAATGCTCTGTCTGCACATGCAAACTTCTCTCTGAACTTGTGCATTTTTTTAGGGTTTATCCTCCTTAAGAAGACCAAGATAACTTAGGGTTAGGTAAGAATCAATGATTGTGATTCACCCATTTTTCTGCTTAGAACATCCCTAAATCTAATTGGATACATGTACTCCACAAGGATTTTTAATATGTCTTCAAAAATATCTTCTAGAATCAAAAAAAAATCCTTAAGTCAGCATAAAAATGGTTTACATAGGAGTTTGTGACATTACAAACAACTATCTTCAAAACTATTCACTTGGCACTTGAAGCCTCTTATTCTTGACATTCATTATATCTTCAATTGTTTAACTCATCCTCTGAATGACTTAGCATCTAGTTCACTCAGCATCTGAATCACTCTGCATATACTAACTTTCTCGGCACTAGAGTGACTCAACACTTACTATATATGTCACTCGCCATGCACTATCTGACAACTTATTCTTGACATGCACTACTTACTTGACATGTACTTTGTGAATATGAATAAGTGTGTAGTCACTCATATGTCAAAATCAATTTGAGATTAACATGAAGAGGAGATTGTGAGCAAAAAAATGTTGAGAACCCTGCTACTTGTCTATGATATTAGAGTCTCTTCTATACAAGAATTGTGATGTACTCTTGGTAACAATCTAACCCTTGAAGGACTAGTTGGTAGACTTACTACTTTTGAGCTTTCAAATTTTGATAAATTTAAATCAAAGAATGTTGAATCTTCTTTCAAAGTTAAATTGTCACTAGAAGAGCCTAAAGATAAGAGAAAGAAAAAGGTCAAACATGTTTCTAGTGATAGTGATATAGATGAAGATGATGTAGAAGAGCTTAAAGCATTGCTAGCTAGGATATTTCATAGAGGCAAAGGAAAATACAAAGGTAAGTTACCTATCATGTGTTTCAATTGTAATGAAGTGGATCATATTGCTTCAAGGTGTCCAAAGAAGAAGAACAATAGAAGTGGAGAAAAATAAAGAGGTAAAAGAGATAAGAGTACCAAAGATTATAAAGATAAAGGAAAGATGGCTTGCTATATTTCTGAAGAGGAATCCAATGAAGAATTGGATTATCATGATAATGAGGTTGTCTATATTTCTATGAAGGATGATTTTGGTGAAGATGAGGCAACTGCATTAGTGTTGTATGTGAACAAGAGTGACAGATGGATCATTAACAATGGTTGTTCCAATTGCATAACTAGAGACAAAAGTAAGTTCAACTATGTTGTGCATTATGATGAAAATAGTGTTAGATTTAGTAATGATGCACCCTATCCGATAAAAGGAAAATGATCAATAAAACTGACAGATAAGATCATATGTGACAATGCTTACTATGTGGAAGGACTTAACTATAAACTTTTGAGTCTATCACAATTGAATAGTTTAGGATGTAAGGTTGAATTTAGAAACATAAAGGATAAGATTTATGATGCTAATGCTGAACTCATTGGTAGTGGTGATCAGACTAGAGGTAATCTATTTTATCTTGACATGAATAAAGCTACTTGTCTTGTTGTACAAACTGATGATGTATGGCTATGGAACAATAGGCTATGTCATGTTAATCTTGATAACTTGGTTAGTATCAGTAAGATGAAGAGAGTCAAAGGTTTGCAAAAACTAAAGAAACCTGTTAATGTGATTTGCAAACAATGTTAGTTAGGAAAGATGACTAAGTCTAGCTTTAAGAGTAAGACACATGCTTCATATGCAATTTTGGAATTAGTTCACACTGATCTATGTGCACCAATTAATGTGCAAAGTTAAAAGGGTGAAAAATACTTCATGCTATTTATTGATGATTATTCTAGAGTGATGACTGTTATGTTTTTAGGTGAGAGATATGATGCTTTCCAAATTTTTAAGTGGTACTTGGCTAGAGTTGAGAAGGAAATTGGTAAAAGTCTAAATTGTCTAAGATCTGGCAAAGGTGGAGAGTTTATATCAAATGAATTTGAAGTTTTCTATAATGATAGAGGAATCAAGAGACACACCTCTACACCTAGAACCCCTCCACAAAATGGGATAGTTGAAAGGAGGAATATATCTATGATGGACTATGCTATAACTCTAATGATGGAGAAGAATGTTTCTTTAAAATACTGGAGAGAAGTTGTTAGTACAACTATCTATATCTTGAACCAAGTGCAAGTGAATTAGAAATGTACAAGTATTAAAACTTTTGAATTATGATATGAATACTCACCCAATGTCAAATATTTTAAGGTATTTGGAAGCAAATGTTACATTCTAAAGGACAAAAAGAAAGGTAAATTTGATGTTAAAAGTGAAGAAGGCATATTTCTAGGTTATTCTACAAAGAGTAAAGCTTATAAGTGTGTTGGTAAATAGAATGTTCTTTTATTTTACTCCTTGGATGCCCAATATTTTTGAACAATAATTGATTACAATAGTTGGGAAATTGGAGTTAAATGAATAATCTCCCTCTAAATTTATAGGTATAGCTCCCTTATGGTGGTAATTTCCAATGAATCTTGTTTCTTTCTAATTCTAAATTGGGTTTTTTCTTGACTAGAGAACAAGAGAGGTAAACCAAATTAGGCCTAAATAGGAACTAATTTAGGAAAAGATTTGGGTCCTAAATCTAACCAAATCTATGAACTCATGGATTTTAGGTTAATGGATTATACTTATGAACTAACTTATTAACTAAAAACTTCAAACTCTAATAAAGAAGAGACTAACTTATAGAAGACACAAAACATAATCTCTTTAAACTTTCGATAACACTACTACTATCTTCAGCTTTTTGTATTGAATAGGGGAACAAAACTTTATTTATTCCTTAACTCAATTCAACTAAAAGAGATATCCTAACCTATCACAAAAAAATGCAATAGAAAATGATTGACACAAAATACATTCAACTTGTCTCTGCAATCTGAATTATTTCACACCAAAAATTAGCAAACCTCTTATTAATTTTTCAATTATGTACATATAGGATTCTGACATGACCATTACAAAGTGGGACTAAAATTGGTTCATCTCTTCAAAATTGATAAATGGCAAGGAGCCAATTTCCAGTTACAATCTTTACATCAAAATATGAACTAAGATAAGAATCACTTTGCCTTCTTTCCTTTTTCTGATTTCACTTTATAGGCTTTGGCGGCAACAATAATTGGGATCAACTACTCATGACTATGAACATGAAAGTTAGTATATATTAAGAGCCACTTGGAATGCTCTCTGGGTAGATCTTTGATGGTATTCAACTACTCCTCCATTTCTTCCATAGCCACGTGTATACACCTGCCAAGATTTTGGAGCTTTGAGACTCTATTTTGATGATCAATAATTTTCTCTATTAGATTATCCTAATAATTAGACAAATTCTTTTGCATATGATAGCAACTCCAACTATCCCTTTCCCTTTTCCACTAGCTTGGGAATATTTATTTAGACCTCTTAGTGGTTCATAGTCTCTATATAGATCCTTTTTAACTTTAGCCTCTATTTCCTTCAATCCTTCTTTTGCTACTAGAATCATTTTAAATTTGAATTTCATACTATGTATCCATTCAAATAAGAGCTCATCTCGCTTAGGAAAATTATTTTCCTCTATTGGTTCCTTAACGTTTATGTGGATGATCATCTTTAATAAGGAAACACAGTCCTCACTCTTAGCTTTTTCTACTAACAAGGTAACTTGATTAGCTGAGATATTATCTTTCTCTATTTCAAACCTCAATACTGCATTACTGAGTTGCTCTATGATTTCAAGTCTGTTATACTTGATTTTTTCACTCCAGTCCTTACTAATTTTCCTAAAATGTTGGTCTTCTTGTAACTAGGAGATGATAGCTTGAATGTCAGTGGTTGTAGGATCACTAGTGGTTGACACGCCCATGATGCTTGCCAATGGGGTGACTAGTTTCCTAATAAAGCAATTCAATTCATGAATCTCCACCTTCATTCTAACTTTAGCTAGTTTAATACTTTCAAGTTTTCCTTCTATCACATCATTTGTTGATTTCCATAGGCCCACCTTGGTGTCATGTCTAACCTCTTTGAGGTCTACAAAATGCAATGTGAAGTTCTTTGCAGACATGTCTTCAATTCTCCCTTCCTTGGTGGGTTTGACAATCTCCATAATCAAGTGCCCTATATTAGGATCTCTTCCAAGGATTGACAAGGTCTTCTACTTCTTAGCTTTACTCAATGCTGATCTAGAATGGATAGTTAGAGATAAAGTTTCTCTGTTGGGGACTCCTTCTTTCCTCTTCCTCTTTCTATCCAAGGTGTCTTCCAACCATGATTCTATGTTGATCACCTTAGATGCAATCCCGAGCATATCTATACTAAAAATTTTCCTCTTGATTGGGGTTAATGTCTTCATAGTTGAGGCAAAAGGATTCTTCAGAGCCTCAAAAACAATTTTTGAAGCTTCGAGACCCTTCTTTTTTTCTATAGTCTTCTTTGTAGCTTCATCAGACTTAGTAGACTCACTCTCGCTACTTCCACCATCTCCAAGGTCCACCACTTGTATTTGGAGGCTACTTGGTAGAAGAAATGTAGCATTTATAGATGGAATCAAACAACTGTGAGGTGAGAGAGCCACTATGATTGTAGTGTCCTTTAATTCTTCTACCTTCTTCTTCTCTACCTCTGTTGTAGTTTTGATCACAAGTACTAAACCATCCTAACAAGTTTGATTAAGAGGAATGCTATTGTCATGAGGTTGGTCACCTCCATTGACTGGTTGAGTAGGCCCTTGAGTGATGGGTAAGATTGTGCCTGGGGCACCACTTTGAGAAGATGAGGTTTCTACCACATTTGGGAATGATTGGGTGGGTGTACTTTTGCTTCTGCATCACTATGTCACAGTCCACTCTACCCATTTTCTAGTTCTCTTGTATATTCTTTCCATCATTACATCTAGGTCTTGCACAACATCCTCATAAGGTTTTGAACTTATGGGGGAATTCCTCTGCTTGGTCAGGTAAGTATTGCTATACATATTCTAACCATCATCTTCAACTCCTTCTACATCAATGTTGATCTTGTACATCTTCACTTGGTCAATTGTTGGTTTGGAAAAGGATTGATCAAGACTCTCAAACTCATCTTTACAATTGGCCCAATAGTTCTCAATGGTAGTGATGTGCTTTATTACACTCTTGATCTACATGACATCTTTGGCATACCCATTTGGGTTGAACATGGGTCTCGAGACTTCATATATGTCCAACTTATATTTCCTCTCAAACTCCTTCATCATGTTTTTCATGTTAGATTAGGTGTCATAGCACAAGGCTCTAACTTTCATGGGGAATTCATATCCTTTCTTCTTTAGGCTCTTGCTCAGTATATTCACCTGTAGTGCTTTTCATATGATCTTGATCAACATGATCATGTTTCTTGGATACTTTGGTAGATTTAAGGAAAATCCATCAAACACTGCAAGACACAAATAAGAAAATGATGAGAACTGAATCAAGTAACATCCAAATTGACTAATAGCGGCCATAGCCTCTTGGTTGAACCTCCTCTCTAGGAATCCTTGTAGCTTTCTACAAATCCTCATGGTAAACACATCATTCACCTTAACATAATTTGAATACCTATTTTATAATTGTAGAAATCAATAAAACTCATAAGATTTAACATCATCAGGGAAATTCTCTAATCTTGGGAGGTTGGGCCATAATTGCAATGAGGAAAACATGTAAATCAAGAATACATGTAGAATTTATTATAAAACTTGGCCACCTGAAGAGCATTTGACAGAAACTCACTTACCTCTTGTGCCCAATCAATGTACTAGGTTTCTGAGCATATAACTTCAAAAAGAAATAAGTATTACTCAATGAAATTTAAAGCTTCTACCTCACCTCTCAACCTATGAAAGAGGACCAAAATGTTAGTTATCTCCAGCTTAAGGTTAGTTCCAAACAATGTTTTAGGAACTTTACTTTTAAGGCTTCATGGCTTTTGGAACTATATCCTCATGATTTCCTTCCTCCAAATCATCTTCTTTGAAGAGAAATCTGAGATGGCTCCACCAAAATTTAAGATAGAGAATTCCTCTAGTTTTGGCACTCGAAGGAAGTTCACCATTGTTTGTCTATCAATTGAGATTAGCACTATATCATCAAGTAGCACAATTTGCCTAGTTTCTGGGTTGTAGTGATGAATGCATTCATAAATCATCTCAAGGGTTTGGATTACAATTGGGAAACCTATGGCCTTGACTAAAAAAAATCCTTAGAGATTCTTGGCAATGGGATTAATTTTCTCAGATCTTAACTTTTTCTAGAAGTCTTCCATGTCAAAGAAGTGAACAAAAGTATCTGTGAAGTTCTGCAATTGGGACTTGATACTAGTTAACCCATCAAAACCCATGAAATTGGTTGAAATGAATTTTTGAATAAGATCTTGAATAGAGAAAATCAATGAGACAACAAAAGAAAAAATCATAGGTTTTTCAAAAGCTATGCGCATTGGCAGAATGAAAAATGAATAGAAAATGCGCTAACTTATTTAACTACTTGTTCCTTTTTATATGAAAGCTTAAATACATTCATTGATCTTCATAATTCATGCCACATAGATGAATTTAAGGAAATACCCATTGGATAGTAAATGCAAGAGTTCAAAAAACATCTAGGGGTCTTTTCACTATTCCATTGAACTCAACAATAACTTTCTATATTTCCACTACTTACTTTTCCATTTTCCTTTAAGCTTTTGATAGTCACCATTGGAGTACTTTGTTGAGGAAAATCCACCAAGCGAGATTCTTGCTATATTTCCTCTTACTTAATGATTTTATCTATTCCAATATCATTCCAATAGAATCTAAATACTGTATGGGGGCCAAACTTAACCATTAACTTGATTTTCTTGAAAAATTGGAAAATTGTCTTCATGGGTTGGAAACCCACTAAGGAGAAGATATTTTCTATTTTTCTGCGGCTACTCTTTCTAGGTCAAATATTTGATAAAAACATTTCTAGAAGCTTTGAATGCTTGGTTAATTTGTGAGGGTCTATTTGAGAATCATTAACATCTTGTTTTTCTCCTTGAACCATTTTGTAAAAAATTGTCTTCAAGGGTTGGAAACCCACCGAGGAGAAGACACTTTCTAGTTTTCTACTAGGCTAAATATCTGAGTAAAAATGAATATGAACAATACTTGGAAGTCTTATTTTAGATTCCAATATCAATTTATTGTAGAATCCTTTTCCCTTTACATGTTTTTGATTCATATGCATCTCCAAGCAATTTTTAAAGAAATCACCTTCATGAGTCAAAAACCCATCGAGGAGAAGATGATTTTCAAAATTTTACCAATGCTTTCTTATCAAGGAGTGGTATTCCATGAGTGAATATGGAACATTATTTATCATAAAATGATAAAAATTGATCTCTATTAGACTAGGTACTAACTTAATCAACCAATCACAAGGAAAATCAAACACCCACCTAGCAAGAGGGAAAGAGAAGGTGAAAGGGGAAAATTTTATAGAGATCACCTAGCTTTAGGAACTTTAGACCTAGACTCAAACACAACTAAGGACAAGAATCACTTAGGCTACTTCATAGAAATCACTTTTTCCAAGTGGTTAGGAAACAAAAAGTGGGGCAACAAAGTGTTTAAATACTAACACTAATTTGTTTTTGGAAAGTGTAAATGTAAAAGTTGATGAGTATAAAGATGCACATTAGGATGACTAAAAGAAGGAACTTGAAGACTAAAAGACATTTGCATACTACTATGAAGGCATGACTTTTGATGATTCTAAAAATCAAGTTGTTAATTAACAAGAATTAGTGACTTTCGAGTCACATCCAATGAATGTTGAGTTGCATTCAGAAGTCGAGTTGCAGACTGATGCTGAGAACATTTTACAAGAAAGGAATGCCAAATTACCTAACATAGATGTACACAGTGAACTTGAAATTGAGTTTCCTGAATGTCTATTGTTGAAGAAAGAAGAATAGAGCCAAGATTATTAAAGTATGTCAGAAGACATCACCCTATAAAAAAAATCATTGGTGGAAGAGAAGATGGACCAATGATAAGGAATAGAATGTATGAGAACTCTTCTTTCTTACTTTGCATACAAAGGTTTCAAATTTTATCAAATGGATGTTAAGTCAACATTTCTGAATGGTCTACTAGAAGAGGAAGTTTAGATTGAACAACTTGAAGGATTTGTTGATCCTAACAATAAGAACATGGTATGTAAATTGCATAAATCTTTATTTAGTTTAAAAAAAGCTCCCAAAGTATGGTACGAAACATTGCATAATTATCTTATGAAGATTGGTTTTGTGAAAACTGATGATAACATCAACCTATACTTGTAGATTGAAGGAGGTAAAGGAATTTTACTAAATGGAATTTTTTTCGATGATATGATATTTGGAAGAAAAATGCATTGTGTATGACATTTGTAGATGAAATGATGAAAGAATTTGAGATGTCCATGTTCAGAGATATTAAATTCTTTGTTGGTTTGCAAGTGTATCAGATGAAGTATATAAAGGAAATATTGAAAACTTTTGGGATGGAAGATTCAAGAGCACTTAGCACACCTATGGTGACAGGACACAAACTATCTAAAATTGATTATTATTCTGAGGTTAATCAAACATTGTACAAGTTTATGATTAGAAAATTACAATATGTAGTGCATAGAAAACCTAATATTGCACTAGTTGTTGGGATTGTTGCAAGGTTTTCTAAAAATCCTAAGGAGAATCATCTAATGGATGCGTGATAATAACAAGAAATCTTAAAGGGACAAAATATTATGGTCTATACTACAAGAAGAATGACAAATTTGAATTGAGAGCCTATACAGATGTTTATTGGGCTGGAAACATTGTTGATAGGAAAAGTAAGAGTGGTGGAGCATTTTTATTAGGAAAATCACTAGTTACATGGACTAGTAAGAAACATAATTATATTTCACAATCTATTGCTAAAGCTAAATATGTTGCTACTCTAGTGAAATGTACTAATGTAGTGTGGATCAAAGAATTACTCAAAGGTAAGGAAGAGGAAATCACTAAACCTGTGGTAATATATTATGATAATACAAGTGTTATAAACATTTCTAAAAATCCTATAATGCATAAAAGGACAAAACAAATAGCAATAAAATATCATTATTTGAGAGAATTGGTTCAGCACAAAGAACTAAGAATGAAGTATGTGAATAGAAAGGAACATATAGCTGATATATTCACAAAAAAAATTACCTAAGGATGCACGTGAATATCTAAAAGGTAAGCTAGGGTTGATACCCCTATCTCAAGATACTTGAAGGAGTTAGAGTAATGCCTTGAATCAACTGAGTTGAATGCCATATTTTAAACTTGGTGCAGTGGATCTTACTTTAGGATCTACCTAAATTAATGAAGGAGCTAAAACAAAAGATTTATAGTCACAAGTAAGGTGACAAAGGGAGAACATGAATTGATAGTATTTGCATGATGAGATGACAAGTCTTTGGCATTTTTTTCAAGGAGGGATATATATACATTGGTATCTACATGGAAAATCTTAAGAGAAATAGGGAAATATACATGTAAGACAAAAAGAGAGAGTATATGCTAATAGAAGTCAGAAGGAAAGAGACATTGAAGGAGATTAAAAAAATTTACATTACCCTATATAGAAGAAGGACACATACTAATAGAGAGTGAGTTTAAAATATATTGAGTTTCTTTTTGGTATTATTGTTGGTATTGCTTTGCCATCAATGCCCAAGAGGAAGATATTTGAAAAGAGATTGTTTGAAGTGTGGAATCTATCATGAAACAATCATTATTTTTTTAACAATGTCAAACCTACTACTTGTTGGTAATACAACTTTAGGTTTGAATGCTATCATTTGATTGATTGATGAAGAGGATTTGAAAAGATAGGATAACAAAACTACCTACAGAAAGGTTGAGTTATATTGTATATAAATGTAGAACTAAGACCAAGTAAGACATTGATGATATGATGTATTGTTAATCTACTCAAGGCTAAAGTGAATGGTTACTTAAGCTAAGTCAAGAAGTGTTTACCAAAAAAGTGTATGTCAAGACAAACTTAGAAAATAGTGGAAGCCAAGAAAACTCAGTATAGGTTGAGAATAATTCAACATGTGGTGAGTGTCAGAAATTAGTAGGTGTTGAGCATTAGTAAAATATTAGTAAGTGTCAAGCATCAATGAAGTAATAGTGGTGACCAAGAAAGAAGATTTATTTGATGCTGAGGAACCTAGTATTGGTCAAGCATCAAAAGACTATTATTGTTGAGTGAATAGTGTGGATGTCAAGTGACAACAAAAAGAGTTTAATCGAAGATTTGACAAATGTAAGCATACAAAGTTGATTTCTTGAATTATGTGAAGCATGTGGAAGATATCTATGATGAGCTAGTGCAAAAAATTCAAGGTAAACTATTTTGAGGTGAATCTAAGAAAGATTAAAAGAGAATTTTTTAGAGGGAACCTAATGCTAAGAGGGAGGATTCGATGAATCTGACCTAACCCTAAGATGGATGATTGTGATTAAGCATAAAAAGATCATAATTCTCTTTATAAGGGGATACAAGGCCAGAAGTAACAAGTCTTCTTAAGAGAAAGGAAGTTTTTCTTTATATGGTGGGCCAAGGGATGAATCTACAATAGGCATACTAAGCAAGAAGACTTAAGGAGGTGAAGGCCTAAAGGGTGAACAAGCAATCAAAGATGAAGAGTATGAATGCCAATCAGAATGGAGGACTGAACTAGAGATCTATAATATGCAAGTGAGTTGTGTTTTATTATTATATCAAGTCCTAATTGTACTTTCTAGCCATTGTATCAGTCTAGATAAATAATTTGGATTAAAGTTGACCTAATAGTCATTCGTAAATCCTTTAAGTAAGTGACATTCTAATGGAATGTTTTAAATTTCTTTGACAAGGCTCACTCCTAATAGGGTGATTGAAATCTTTAATCAAGGTCACATTTAACAATGTGCATTGTAACCTTTAACAAGGTTGGCTCCTCATAGGGTTCACTTTAGAAGAGTGAAAATTTGTAGCATGATACTGGTGGTTTTTCCCAAATTGGGTTTCCATATTAAATCCTTGTGTCAAATTATGGGAATGAGTTTGTGATGTTTTATTTTAATATTACTGCAAAGTTATTTTGAAATAGGATAGTAATCTACTAAGTTATGGAGTTTTTGAATCATCTAGTCAATGCATACCTTTATATGTTTGGTAAGAATTGAAATTTTTTATTTTTACATTTGAACCTTGGATAACTGATTTGCCACCCCCCCAGCCCCCCAGCTATTCTAAACATTCCAACACCTACTATCTAAGAAAATTTAGGATTAAAACCACTAAACTGATTTTCCAACTAGCCTCTGCATTAGTCCTTTATAAATAATAGAAATACAACTTATCTCACCTACTCAAACTCTTTCTCTATCCTCTTACTATGCCAGTACAATAGAAAATACTTCTTAGATCTCAATATCAAATCTCTAACATAGAATCACAATGATCCCTTTTATTTCTTACTGACATTTACCAATTTTTTATATTACATTCCTAGTTCACACTTACATATTGCATCACAAGGAAAATACTCTCCTTTATAATATGTTCTCAAAATAAATCATTAAGTTAGCCTTGAGGTTATCCTAACTACAATTATAATAGTAATCCTCAGACTTAACAACTCAATCTACCATCTTGAATATTATTTCTAGATTAATCATGGTAGATGATAATGCAATGTTAAATAAAGAAAATTACCAAAGAAGAAATACACAATTCTTTTTTCCTAGTGTAACACAACAAGGCTCCCACACCTAATAGCTTCTAGGTGAGATTCTTTTGAAAGTGTTGGAATTTTCTAGGTGATGACCTCTGGGAAGCCCTTAAGGGTAGCAAGAACTCTACTAATCTCCTCAGAGAAATCAACCACACCTACTTTTCCCTCATCCCAAAGAACTTAGAGGAAATCAATCATGGGGACTTCATATTGATTTCTTTATATAATAATATTTACAAGATACTCACCAAACCCCTCACTAATTGGCTCAAAAGTATCCCCCCTATTATCATATTTGATGAAAAAACCAGCTTCATTCTAGGTAGTTTACTATAGATAGTATCATCATCATACAAGAACTCAACCACTCAATTCAAAACAAAAAAAACTCCATGTATGCTAGTTAAATTAGATATGCAAAAGGCATACGAAAAAGTGGATTGCATGTTCCTTTGCAAATGCAAGGAGGCATTTTGTTTCCTTAAACAATGGATTAACCTCATATTTTGTTGTATATCCTCTCCCAAAATCTCAATTTTATTCAATGAAGTTTTAGAAGGTTTTTTTGATTCTCTAGAGCCCTTAAGGAGGGTGACCCCATTTCTCCCTTCCTATTTATTATTATGATTGAACCCTTTGGAAGGTTGACCAAGGCCTCTCAAGAATAGGGACTCATTAAAAGGATTGATGTAATAGAATAAATTCCCAACATAACCCTTCACTAGCTCATGAATGATACCATCTTTCCTAACCAATGCTCTATCAATGAAGAAAAAGAACTCAAATACAACCTTGACTTATTTATGGAAGCCTCAAGAAAGATAGTCAATGTTGGCAAGTCCAAAATTTTATTTAGGAATAAAATCAAAAACATCAAGATTTGGTATCCAATATTTGGGGTTTAACGAAGGGGCCTGACCTTGGAAATATTTGGATATGCCTCTCGAGAAATGGAATTTGTATAGGGCCAAGAAATTCAAATTGTGGATAGAAAAATAGATAACTAGAAATATAGATGGCTCTCCAATGCTAGTCAACTAACCATGAATAAATCTATTCCTATTGCATTACACTTATATAAAATATCATGCATCCCCTAACATTAAAAGCTAAATATAATCTTGAGGAAAAAATAAAATCCTCCATCTAAGTAACTCCAAAAAAAAAAGCCCACCCCCATTAAATGGGATACCATCTATAACCCTATTAAGAAAGGGGGTGTAGTTATTAGAAAGCTCATGTAGGTATAAGAATGGGATAACAACACAACAGGAAGTGGGCCAAAGTTAGTTTCCACAAATATCTATCTCAAAATGACCCCTTGAGTATATTCAGAACATAATATTCTCCCAGAGGCTCTCAAGTTTCCAACTTGATGCTAGATAGAAGACCCTTGATTGTGAATAATTTGTCAATACACTTCATTCTTAGCCCATGCACACATCAAATTAGAAAAACATGTTGAATGAGTAGAGAAGGATTCATAGAATGCCTAGAATCATTCAATGTCATCTCTTATGACACACACAAATGTAAAACATTTTTGGCCTATGTAACATCACACCAAGAATTTGTATCTCATTGATTTGACTTGTGATATTGCGCAAGCACAACGATACGCTACAGTTTCGGTCTGTGTGCATTCAATGACAAAAATAGGATTCCTACAACAACCAAACTCATTCAACACCAACTCCTATGATGCATGCAACTCAAAACTATAGTGTATTTTTATAAAAATATTCCACACTTAGTAAAAATATTCCTATCTTATCTGATTTGAAGGACGGCTAATTTTTTTAATGTGATGCATTTTTCATTACAACTACTCACAAATCTAGTGATACTGATTAGATAGCTTAAAATTTTCATATTTTCTTCCCTCATATATGAAAAGGCTATGTATATCATAGATGTTTAACTCATACAGTAACACTTAAGTGTTGTTGGAAAGTAGAACCAAACAATTGATAGAAAAGTACAAAAAAAAAAATGTGAGTGAAAGGGTAAGTAGAACTGAGCCTGCACCCACCTAAGAAGTCAAAGCTTAGTGTTTGATGTTTAAGGGTGCTAACAAAAGCTAGCACAAAAACCTAGACAAACTAAAATACTAATCGTCTAACTAGAGAAAAAACAAAAAAGAGACAACACACAGGTGGAAGAAGCTAGGCTATGTCTTCCACCTTTTCTTTCATATCCAGGTAAATATTTTTTTATCTTATCTATGAGGTCTTTGATATCCTTTTCTTTTAGATCTAGGTAAATGTTTTTTTATCTTATCTATGAGGTCTTTGATACAAAATTGAAAGATTCGCTGATAGAAATGATTTTTCTTTCCAAAATAATGAAATAGTCACTTTCATTTTATATATCTTTGTAGAGGGGAGTTTATTAAAGTTTACCATATACTCATTCTACCCTTTCTTGTCCTCTTTAGTTTGCATCTCTTCTATTTTCACTTCTAGAGCTTTGCATTTTAAATTCTTCATTTTAAGGGATTGGAAAGTCTATTTATCTAGTCTAAGCGACTAGAGTGAGAATGCTTTTGTAGTTTGCAAAACACCATGAGGAGGGTTAATAGATAGATCATTAATATCTTCCTCCATAAAATTGACATTAAAGTCATCCTCATCAACCACTTAGAACATTGGAATCCCATCCTTTTGCTATCTTTTTCCCCTCTAAGAAAGCCTTGTGTATTTTTTCAATTAGTTTTTAACAATGTGCTAGGCTCTCAATCTCCTTACATTTATCATCTTGCAGAGAAATAAATAATTCATGCTTAACTAACTCATCATAGTAAAAAATCCTAATGGCTTCTTTAGGATCCTCTTCTTCCATATTCTCCTTAGTAGCCTAAATATATATTTCTTTGATTACTATTGGAGAACTCATCTCATTATGAACCAAACATAGAGAGGACATGGAAATCAGGTCATTACCACTCCAGAACAATGTTTCCATAGATTCATAATTTTCAACTTAATCTAGATTATCTATGTCCCTCGAGTTTCTTTCTCCTTCTCCTCAGTCACATATTTCTCTTCTTCACATTCCCTTTCTTCTTCCAATTCAAAGACAAGCTCCATATAGTTGACCTTATCCTTCTTCCTTTTTGTAGAATTAGGGGATTCCATTCCTAATTCTCCTAAAATCCTTTTACACTTTCCCAATTTTTCCCCTTGATGAGTCATTTTAGCACAATGTTCCAATATCTTCCTCAAAATAGGGTTGCAAAAATTTTTTTTCACAAAACTACTAATGATCCTCATAAGGCCCTCACACAAGATAAGTTTATTGGGTTTGGACCTTAAAGAATTGATACTCTGATACAACAAAAAAGAAGATAGAAGAGAAAACAAACCCTTTTTTATATGTCCAAAGTGATTAAGAAGCACAAAGTGATAGCTCTAAGCCCTATCATTATCTCCCATCAAGTGAAACATAATCAATTACAAGAGTATGAATATGCCTCCAAAGAAATTTAATGGACAACATGAAATACATTAGTTATATTAAGAGGTTTATTCCTAAAATTATAGCAATGTAAGATCACTAGTTTGGTTTAAAGTTTACTATTTTTTTCGACTATTTTTTTTGATTGAGTAATTTTACCATTTTTATTTCAAAAATATGAGAAAAGGGTACATGAATATCCAAAAATTGCTTTGATTAAAAAAGGTAGGAAGAGCATCTTAAACCCATAGAATAGTAATGAGCTCATACTATCTCTACCCTTAGCCATTATAACCAAGCAACAAAGAAGCATATTATAACCCCAACGGTTAGAGTCCCACCTAGAACTTCAAGAAAATAAAATTTATCAAAACCAGCCATATTATTTGAATAATTTAAACCATCCACACCTAAAACTAACTTAAGTGTAAATTGTAAACTACTAAACTTTCTAACCAAATTAAAAGTCTTACTACCCAATAATAGCATGGGGATTAACATTGTTATCAGTTAACAAAAATAAACTTGATGTTGGAATTACAAAAGGAAAGGTAAACTCCTTGGGGGGGGGAACTGAATTAGTACTTTAAAATTGGACCCATAAAATATTCACCACACTTCCATCTCATAAATTCAATATGTAAACTGAAATAACATGTAATGCATATACATCTAGAACATGAAAACAAGTAAACATTCACACATGTATTAAACTAGATATGATTACCCAATAACCCTCTAATGAGAAGGTAAAACTTGGGTGGGGATCACACACACAAATCTTCACTACTATAGTAATAAAGTGTATCCAATGAAGGCTACAATGTCTGATCATGAGACATGATCTACCCTATGAAAGGTCTACCCTATTAAAGGCTCACAAAGACTGTTAGGTCTTACCTTGTTAAAGGATTTCAACACCCTATTAGAAGTGTGCCTTGCAAAATGACTTCAACTCAAAATTAAGCAAGCACCCTATTAAGGATTTCGTTACAACTTGTTAGGACTACTCTGTCAAGAGATTTGACTAATTCACTTGCTAGAATGACTCAACATTGATCTTGTGGTTAGCACTTGGTTGCTTGATGATAGATCATCTCTAAAATAATATATTCTTTATCCTTCTTGATTAGGTGTATGTTTGTTGTATGCTATTCTCTTCCTTTGTTCTCCTTTAACTGATTATGCAATGCAATCTCAGATCATAACACCTTGGTCACCATGAATGCCCTTTTTGCACATGCAAACTTCTCTGTTTAATCCTTCTCCACACATTACATAATTTAGGGTTTGTCCTCCTTGAGAAGACATAGGTGACTTAGGGTTAGGTATGAATCAATGACTGTAGTTCATCAATTTTTCCACTTAAACCTTCCCTTTACCTAATTGGCTTCATATAATTGCATTGGGATTCCAACTTAAGATTCATCCTTCTCTCCAAAATATCATAAATTAATCTTTAAGACAGTTAAAAAAATATTTATATAGTTGTGTGTGCCATTACAAAAAACTATGATAAAACTATCTTACTTGGCATCTGAAGTCTCTGATGCTCGGCACATTCTATATTCTATTCTAAGACTCGGCATCAATGTTACTCGGCATGAACTTCATACTTGGCTCTTGAATCACTTGACATATACTATGGACTCAGAGCTTGAGTGACTCAACACATGAGTGGCTCGACACTCACTGTGGATTCGGCATGCTCTATGTTTTTCTTAGCATATGTTACTTATTTGGCATGAACTAAATTAATGACTTAAGTGTACAGACACTCATTAGTCAAAACCAATCTGAGATCAACAATCTCCCCCTTTGACATGAGTGTAAAAAACACTTGGTCATGCATTAATATCCTTGTCCTTATGAACATAACATATCTCTTATTTGGCTTATGTACAAGACTTAAAAATTTCAAAATTTTGTAACAACTTATATACCTCAAAATATGATAACTTCCCTTGAGTTGACTGTTTTGTTATGTATTCAAAAAATTTGTTTGTACTCTTGCTGATTAAATGTGTCAACTGAGACTCTTTCATCTATCTAATACTCTTTTATTTGATCTCCCCCTTTTCTTTTATTGTCCCCAAAATTTTATATCTCCCCCATTGTGACACTTATGTCAATGGGCTATACACGTATAATGTGTTTATCCAAAAAGGATTTATGGACATAAATTATAATCTTGAGAGCTGCATCCCAATTATCACATGCTACATCCAACGACTTAATTCAAATGGCCAACTCAAAAAAAAGATGAACTAGGTCATCTAATGTTGAAAGATTGGTGTCTCTCTTCATAAGATGTTCAACATAACCTAGCTCTTTGTGCAAAATTTCCATGTGTGGGTCAGGGATGTTTGGATGCTAATTAGTTAGTCCTTATATTGGCTTCATTTGTAGACAATGTTGCTAACAAACTCTAGGTTTGTAGCAAAGTGTTGAAGTGCTTCTCACTTTGAGCTAGATTCATAAGCAATTTTACACCTGATGAATGAATTTGACTCTCCAAGCTTAAAATGTTATTTCTAGTCTCTTGTGTGAAGAGTGTTGGATTGCACAATTTTGTGTATAGTGAGAAAATTTTCTCAAGTACCTTCTTCACATCCTCAACCTTAATTGCCAATACAACTTGTGTGAGTGCTGGGTAAAAGCACAAACCTGTGTCACCTTTTATAAAAAAAAGTGATATCAAAATGTGACAGTTCAAAATTAATGATTAAAAAAATGGTATTTGTGTTTAAAATATGAAGATGATGTAAACTGATGAAATGTGTAGAATTGTATGAATTTTAACTCTAAAAAATATAGGATGTAGTTCCCGTCAAACAAGTATGTGCAAATCATCTTTTTTTGTTATGATTTGAAAATATTTTATAGATGACATGTATAGGTAGTGCACAAAAAAATAAATAATTATTTTTGATGTATATTTTTTTTGTTATAAGTACTCAAGTTCGACCTTGTCAAAATCCAACAATTTTTTCCTCCCGTCAAAACTTCCCTATCAAATCTATACCTTCTTCAAAAAAAATTTACATATTCATGAAGAGGATTCTCTCCTCTAGTGATAAATATATTTTTTTATTTTTTTGATATGATTTACTATTTTATTTCATTTTTTGAGAGAGCATCTTCTGAAATGTTGAAATATCGACTTATAATATTTTTAGATTATAACATATTATAACTAATGAAAATACTCAAAAATTTATATAATGATGATATTGAATCTGAAATCTATAAAAGGGTATTTTTAGTTTTTTTTCAAAATTGAGTTTTGATAGAGAAATGAGATTTGACCAAAACAGGTTTTTGTATCACAACAAGTTTTTGTATCACAACAGGTTTTTGATAGAGAAATGAGATTTGACCAAAACAGGGTTTTGTATCACAAATGGTATCTCAAACTATGTCACTTTATATTTTCTCATTTACTTTGCTTTTGAATTTCTTTTCAGACCATTTTAATAGTTTGGCATTTGTATCTAGGTCTACATCACTAACCTTTTCCACTATATTTTTTAGTTGTTCAATGAATGGCTTGGTCTCATCTAGAGTTGGTAGACTGAATGCATCTAAAAAGATGGCTTTGATGCCTAGCAATACTTGCTTCTGCCTGTGCTCCCTTCTAAGTACTTCCTGATGCTTTTTTCTTGCTAGGGCTTGCTGGAGTATGCCTACTTGCTCAATTGTCATTATAACAAAATCATACTTTGGTAACATATTCTCTTTATTAAGGCTCACATCTCCATATTGTATCACTTCTTCAGCCTTTGATGAGATTGGACTTGGCACTGAGATCTGCAATGGTGTTGCATCTATGCTCTGCACTTGAAGAGTATGACTTGAAGGAGTGCCAGATTTTGGTGAAGTTACCAGGGCTTGAATTTATAATTGTTCCTTCACCTAAGGTTTCAACTTAGTCTCTTTAGGATTTTCCTTATGTTCTATAGTGTCTTGTGATGTACCTTGTACTTGTGCTAGAGGTACAAATAAGATTATTTAACATATTTGACTTTGTTCTTCTGTAGTGGCTTGGGTTTCCACTCTGTCCTTCTCAGTTGTATCAACCTTATCTGATGTAGCTTTAGGTATATTATCCAAAGGTTCTACATTAGTGACTTGAAGGGTGATAGTAGGTGGTTCTTGTGTATTCACCTATTTCCTTGGAGTTTTAGTCACTAATTTTTGCAGTTCATCTACACTCACCAATATAGGACTATGACATAGTTTTTCCTGTAGTGTAGACTAATCAAGTATATTCTTGATATCTTGCTTTCTAAGGGGATTGATGTTCTAAGTAGATAGATCAAAAGAATCCTTAACTATTACTATTTCAATGGTTATACTTGTCACATGTTGAGGGCTGACATTAGGCAATTATGTGTCTAGTACACTCTATTCTTCTTGTTACTCTGCCTCAGATGTTGCCTTGTAATCTACCTGCATTTATGTGCCTCCCTTAATAGTATTTTCATTGTTATCATCTTCCTCATCATATTTCACCTCAATAGGCTCTTGTTCACCTTCCATAACTATAGAAAGCCCATATGTTACCTTCCACATCTATGTGGACTTCTTAACTACATCTTCAATGTTATTTTGCAAAATGTTGAAGGCTCTATATTTAGGTACAAACCTAACTGCATATTTCTTCATAGCCCTAGCAATCAGTGCCTTACTGATTTTAGGCATGACTTGTGCAAGGGATATCTCGCTTATTTTCTTTTCCAAGTTCAAATAGTAATGCCATTTTTTCTCAACTCTCTCATATAAGCTTTTAGGCATAGAGTTAGCAATTTCTAGTGGGGCTTTCTTAAAAAAAATTATCATCACATATATAGCTTCCTCCACTTGATTCTTTTCAACTTTACCAATATTATCAAAACTAACAAGAGAAAATCCTAAGAAATATGCACTATTCTTAACATTTTCACATAAGTTTTCTAGATCTGATAGTGGACTATGACTCACCCCATTAAATTGGGTATTGTCATCTAATTTTCTTTACTCCTCATTAGATTTAGCTTGTGCTACATATTTCCTCCTAGGTCTTTTCTGAGCTTCTCCTTCTAGCTTGATTGGTTTGGCTTTCTCCTTTTACTTTTGTGTAGTCACATGTGCATTAGCCCTTGTAGTAGGTGTTGTAGTCTTGGCTTGGCTTGGTTTGACAATCTTCTTACCCCTCATCACTAGTTGTACCTTGGCCTTCCTCTTCTTTTGATTAGTAGGTGTAGGTGGTTCCTTAGCTTCTTCTCCCTCGACATATTTAGCAACTTCTATCTCCTCCTCTTCCTGATCTTCTCCCATTCCTTGTGTTAAAGCTAGTGGTGCTTGTGCCTGGATGTCTTCTTCCTCTTCATCCTCATCTTCTTCCTACTTGGCACCTTCACCAAATTTAGCTTTTTAATTTCTTCACTAACTTGTCCTTTTTCTTTACAATAGATGTTTTCTTCAATTCCATAGTAATATTATATTTAGCCATTTCATAATTACCAAATACATTAGTATCTTTGTCCACCTCTTCTACAAGTAATGCAGTAATAGTTGCAAAGGCTTCATCTACATTTATTTCATATCCTAAGGGTCTCAACCATCTCACCCTTGGTGTAGTAGCTTGAAAAAAAGTGTAGTCAGTATCCACTAAGAAACAAATATCATCATAATGCTTTTCTACTAGTGATACTGGAATGCTCATTCTTTTCTTCATTGATTACTTAAAGTCCTCAAAATAGCCAGTCATCATAGACTCCAAATTCTCACCTAATTGTTCAATGAACTTTCCAATCTCAATCTATACTACCATTGACCTATCTATTTTCCATCCCATAGTGCCAAATGTAGGGAATGTGTTTTGAACATTAAAGAAAATTCATATCAAGATAGAACCAAATTTGCACTGAGCACTCTTTGTCTTTCTTATGGCTCCTAGGTTCTCCATCAGTTGTTGTAATTGTAACTTTACAAGATCATATGTGTGATCTTTCTTAACAATTTTATAACCCACATCAACTATAGTACATGGCACACTATTTAATCTACTTGATTGGTAAAACTTGTGTGAAATAACCCTTACTGCAAAGTCTAACAATAGATCTATAATGGTGTTAATAGTCATTCCTCTCTTATTCCATTTAGCTCTTGTGTTCTTCTTAGTGACCTCCTTTGAATCACTCCTCAAATTCTTAGGTCGATCTAGGGTTGGATACCCTATTACTCTATGGATTATCCTCTTGGTTATTCTCATAGGCTCATTATCCATCCATAGTGAACTATCATGTATTCTGCTAAATAAAATTCTTATTCATTCAGTATTGAACACATTCAAGAAATCTAGGGATCGTGTTAACCCTTTCTTCTCTACAATTTTAAATTCTTCCCTCAATACACCATTCTCATAAATTTTATCATATGCTTCCCTAATCTCTAGATCTCCAATTCTACCAATCTTATAGTTGTAACATTTTCTAACATCTTGCACCATTAAAACATTTGGTGGAATCATGGATATCTCACTAGAGGGGTCTTTCTTGTAAGCAATATCAGGTACAACCTTGAATATAGATTTCTTAACTTCATTACAATTTATTTGAACATTCAAAACCTTCTTACCCTCTACATTCTTTAAACTAGATGTTATTGTGCTAAACTAGGGTTTACAAAATATAAACAGTGTAACTTGACACTTGATAAATACTTTGAAAGATCTAACAAAATGGTGATAAATTGTAGCACAAATCTTTTGCAATTGCTTTGGATGAATTTCCAAATCACCTATTTCTCTCCTTTCTCTTTCTCAATTTTGAAGTAATGAAAAATGAGTTGAAATTGGTCAAATACCTTTTTGAAACTCTGCAATTAATGTTGAGTGCTTACATAGCTGTAAGCTTGGCATCAACCAATTTTAGGCTCACTCTACATCCACTAACATTACAATTGCTCAAAAACCATTATGAGCTTGGCATTAACTAGCCAATCTATTCACTCAACATCCTCTCATATTTCACTCGGCACATATAGGAAACTTTTTCATGCTCAACAACAACATGAAAGACTTAAATTTTTTCTTGGATTCCTAATAACATCTTACATCTATTTTCATGCTTATATAGTCTTTTCACTACTAAATCCTTTGGAATTGATGTATGATATAACTTTTAAATATTAGTCCCAAATACCTCTTGATTGCTTAGTTTGATGAGGTGTGATCACCTGACCCATTGGGTGAAGTGATCCCTTCTCCATTTGATGTGTTGCAATCATCTTTCTTCTTCCATGTCTTGTTTATTTCATTTCTAACATTTTCAACATCTACCTTGCCTTTACCTTCATCAAACTCACAACTTGGTGCCTTTGACTTTGTTGGACAATATTTGCTAATGTGAACAATCTTTGAATAGGTAAAACCTGTGGTTTGACTCAACCATCTTTTGTAGTCACCTTTGAAGTGTGTTCTAATATGATTCTTAGAAACATGTCCATATTCTTGACAATAATGACAACTATATCTTGTATTATAATCCCAGTTATAAGAGTTTCCATTGTTCCTTACCTTTGTTTACCTATTTGATGACCACATGGATTTGGATCTACACTCAAAAGCTCTATGTCCATACTTCTCATAGTTATAACAATATTCTTCAAATATTTATGTTTACATGGTCTTAGTTCTACATTCATGTTCCTGATGACCTTATTTGTTGCACTTATGATAGTGAACCATGCTCTTATGTTTGATATTCTGATTTATAGTCTTTCTCTTACACACATTAGTAGTATGTCCTTTCTTACGACAATTATGACAAGTAGGTTTGGAGTTCTTACCTTTGTTACTCCTTTCTTCAACACTTTTGGATGATTCTCCTTCTTCAATACTTGTGTATCCTAGTCCAGTTGTATCATTGTTGGATCTATGGGATCTCAATAATTGCTCAAAGTATTTGATGGCTTCACTTGGTTTGTTGAAACCTTTAGCAAATTCCTTTTCCCTTTTTAGGTCATTTTGCAATTTCTCATTCTATAACTTTAGTGTTGTTATCTCAATGTCCTTGACATTCAACTCATAGTTGGTATTCATCATTTGACTCAAAGTATCCAATTGCATGTTGGAAATCTTGGTTAGCTCTCATTATTTCTCTTCAATTATATTGGTAAAAACTCTTTTTTCATCTTCAATCATGGCATTGTCTTCCATAGCTTTCTTCTTATGTTCAGTCACCTCACATAGTAGTATGGCTTGTGATTCTTTCTCTAACTTGAGATTTTTTATTTCCTTAGCTTGAGCTCTATTCTTTTCCATTAGATCTACAGCTGTTGCATCAAAATAAATTGAGTCTCCATTACCAAATAGCTTAGTAGTGTCCATCTCTTTGTATTGTGTGTCATTCTCCTCAATAGTAATTTCCTTCCTTCTCTTTAAATATTTCTTTAACTCTTCTCTTGCTTCATTAAGTTGATGTACAATGAGAAGTATTTCAATCTCCTAAGTCTAAATAACCTTTCCCAACTTGTAGACTTCTATTTCCAAGATCTTTTTCCTCAAAGATCCAAAGCTTCTCCTCCAAAGAACAAAGTTCTAATACCAATTGTTGGAATTAAAATAAGAAAGGTAAACTTCTGAGACAGGGGGTGAACTAGCACTTTAAACTTAGACCCATAAAACATTCACCACACTTACATCTCATACATTTAATAAGTAAACTAAAATAACATGTAATGCATATACAACTAGAACATGAAAACAAGTAAACATTCACACATGTATGACACTAGATATGATTACCCAGAAATCCTCCAATGAGAAGTAAAACTGGGGTGGGCATGACACCCACAAATCTTCACTACTATAGTAATAAAGTGTATCCAATGAAGGTTACAATGTTTGATCATGAGACATGATCTACCATGTGAAAGCTTTGCCTTGTTAAAGGCTTATAAAGACTGTTAGGTCTTACCCTATTAAAGGATTTCAACACCGTGTTAGAAGTGTGTGTTCCTAAAGGACTTCAACTCAAAATTAAGCACCTTGTTAAATGATTTCAATACAGCCTATTAGGACTACTCTATTAAGAGATTTGCTTGATTCACCTACTAGAATGACTCAACATTAATATTGCAGTTATCACTTGGTTGCTTGATGATAGATCACCTTTAAACTGATATACTCTTGATCCTTCCTGATCAGATGTATCTCTGTTGTATGCTATTCCCTTTTGTTGTTCTCCTTTAACTAATTATACAATGGAATTTTAGATCATAACACCTTGATCACCGTGAATGCTCTGTTTGCACATGCGAACTTCTCCCTTAAATCCTTCTCCATGCATTAGATAGTTTAGGGTTTCTCCTCCTTAAGAAGACATAGGTGACTTAGGGTTAGGTATGAATCAACGATTGTGATTCATCAATTTTTTTGCTTAAACCTTCCCTTTACCTGATTTGCTACATGCAATTGCATTGGGATTCTAACTTAAGATTCGTCCTTATCTCAAAAATATCATAAATTAATCTTTAAGTTGGCTCAAAAATAGTTTACATAGTTGTTTGTGCCATTACAAACAACTATGACAAAAATGTCTCACTCGGCATCTAAAGTCGCTAATGCTCATCACATACTGTATACTATTCTTAGATTTGGCACTTGAATGACTTAGCACATGAGTGGCTTGGCACTAAATATGGACTCAGCATGCTCTATGTTTTTCTGAGCATATGTTACTTGTTCGGCATGAACTAAGAAAATGACTTAAGTGTGCAGACACTCATTAATCAAAACCAATCTAAGATAAAAACTTGATAGCATCAAAGGAAAAGAAAACTACTTAATGAAACCACATATAAATCAAAAAAATTGCTAGAAAATCTAAAAAGAGCCAAAAGAAAAAGGGAAAAAGGAACTAGGTCTATTTAATATTCTCCCAATCTTCATTAAGGTGCTTGATTTCTTCAATCTAGTTCTTGGTCTGTGTAGACCTCTTTATCTCAACACACTTTTCGTCCTTGGTTTGAATTGCCTTTCTTTGTTTACTCTTCCCATTGATCAAGCCGAACACAAACTTTCTCATCATTTCCTTCTACACCTTATAGATTGTAGAAACAACCATTTCTAGCTCAATTTCAATGATGGCCTTGTTGAACTTATTTTTTATCTCTTCAATATTCACATTTATCTTAGGAAAACATTTTTCACAATCCCTTTTGATGTCTTGATCCATATGCCTTTGGATGATAGGAGGGGAAAATATTTGTTCCCCAATTTCATTTTTATCATAAGACTTGATTTCTTCATCATCAAAAATCCATAAGTCAACCAACACTTTTTTTCTAGGTAAAACTAGGTTGCCTCATCTATGTCCTCTGCTTCCTTTTCAAAATCCACATCTTTAGAGGATAAAAAAAACAACTTTCTTTGGCATTTCCTTCACTTCCATACCTTCCACATTATACTCCATTTAGGAATTTTGGGAATCCTCCTTGCTTTCTCCTTATAGCTCTTTGCTTTTTTGTCTTTAAATATTTCTAATCTTATCGCCCGAGAAAAAGTATTCTCCTTCGACATTTTGATGTCAATAATTCTATGCTCACCCTCAAAATAAGAAAATTCCTCCCCATCATTTTTGTCAATATCAATAATGTCTTCCTCCATTTTACTTTTTTTAGGGGTACTGGAAGGCCTAGATTTAGTGGGAGCATTCTTCCATTTTTTGGGGGTTGCAAGCAAAAGGGATTATTCCAAGGAAATAGTAAGCTTCTTGGATTTGGAGAAATGAGGGTTATTTAAGAGATGTAGAGACTCCATTTGGGATTTTTTAGTGGATATTTCTTCAAGGTCCACCAAAGACTTGAGCCCAAGGTATAATATAGTGGTAAATTTTTGTATTTTGGCAAATTTGACATTTTGCCAATGTTTTTTTTGGCAATTTTTGAGCCCTTCCATAGTTTCCTGGTCACCAAGCTTTGTTGGGTTTACCTGGTTGCCTAGCATTGTAATCGCCAAGAAAATGTTACATTTGAGTTTTTTCCTGGTGGTATTCGCCTTTCATGCGGCTGACTAGGTAACGCTTATTATGGAATGTTCGTCAGGTTTCAAGTTTCTATTTAATGCAGTATGGGAGAATTCACCATCCTAGTTTCATTTTACCATGGAGGAGTTGGCTCATTTCACGTTATGGGAAGTGAAGGAGTCGGCTCATTTTTCCAACACACTTTCATTTTGTCATGGAGGAGTCAGCTCATTTGGCATGGTAAATTGGTAATTTTATTGATTTGTATATAAATCCGAATTCACCCAAGCAATGAGACATTCACTAAATACCACTGGCACTGCATCAAATTTTTGGCAGCGCAGGACACATCGCGAGCAAGACTTAGACTCCAGAGATAGCTTCCACAAGTGGTGGTACACTGGTACGTGCAGCTATGCTATAAAATACTCTCCTTGAGCTTATTTAGTTTAATTTAATCAGAAGCTTATCTACAATTTCCTTTCTTATCTCATTTTCATTAGAAATTTTTCAAAAAGTGGACGTTAATGGTTTTTAAAGCTTGCGTGCATGGATATTGACCACCTAAGGTCAATATCCGGTTTCCTTTGCCGTGGAATGTTGATTCACCAACTATCAAAAATTATATTTGAAATTTAACTTTTTTTCTTTAAGTTTCAATTCCTAGTCTGAAAGTAATACTGCTTATTCTCAGGGAAGTAAAGTTTAAACAGATTATCAATGGATTGAGATGTCAAGGGAGGGTGAGTCTGTAACTAATATTGCTCAATCTCAGGGAAGTGACAAGGGTAAGACCCCCAAGGGTAGTGAAGGGATTAATCTTACATCAAAATATCAAAAACTTAGAGATACTACCATAAAGGCTTTCTTTGGAATTGACAATGTTTTTGGTCCACCAACTTTGGCAAGTACAAGTGTAGAAGGAAATCACAATACCTCACCACCACTAGAAGAGCAGGTTGTTATTCAATTAAATCAAAATGCATCAAATGAGGATAAAAATGTTCCAACAACAAAAGATGTTGTAACAAAAGATAATATTGATGTTGGTAGGAAGAAAAGAAAAAGGAATGTAAAAATGGGGCAGGAGTGGGAAATGAAAAGGACTTTCCAGGTTGATTGGGTAGCAAAGTATTGGTTTATTGAACCAGTCACAAACAATGATGAACCACCAATAGAATGCAAGTGTATGATTTTTACTTGGAAAACTAAAAGAGATAAAAATTTGTAGTTAAAGCTCGACACTATAGAAAAACATATTGGTAATGGTGATCTTCATGTTATACCAGTGCATTGAGGTTGCACGAAGGAAACTTTGAATCAATTTAATTCTCATGCCCATTAGTTTTGTGTTATTTCTTAAATTTGAATCTAACCTATCGATCTCTCTAGGATCGGATGGCTATGTTTTAAAAATAAAATTCTCTTTTTAAAAAACAAAGTGCCCAGCCACGTGTCAAAAGGGTGCATGCCTACATTACTTAAAATTCATGCAACTTCTTATTGTTGGGATGCGCTATGTGTCAATCTTTTCCAAATCAATGGTGGGCCAAAATATTTTTTTCCTGACGACCCACTTGGCTGACTTGACCAATCAAATATCATTCTTTTACAACATGCTCTGACAGGTTTTACTACAGCATTTAAACTTCCAGCGCCCATGACATTGTTGCTTTCAACTTAGCATGCCTGTCCTTTTCCACCAATGAGCATTCTTAACTCCATCTAACCTTTCCATCGTGGCATGACTCAGCATTCCCTTTAATACTTGGTCCCACCATTCTCGCTTGCTTGCATTACGTAAGATTCATGCTAATCCATATTGCAAGGAAGCGTCAGTCATCGATCTTCAAAAAATAACGAAAACACTAATCGGATCTCCTGAGTTAGAATTTTAGACATCACCATGGACACGTGTTGTGCCAGTGCATTCTCACTTTTCTTATCTAACTTGCAAGTTCATAATGTGGGATTTCTTTAACCATAGATCTTTGAAAGATCTATGGCTTATAGGAGTCCACTTTCATTCAGGATTCAAATCTCTTTAACAGCCCACCTGGCAATACATGTCAGCAAATCTTCATACAGTGTGGCACACTACATCATACAATTAAAACTATATGACCCCACCTCACCACATGTCAAAAAATCTCTTGCCTGCATAATTTATCTCTCGTGCATCTTGAAATTGTGGGCATGCACTGGCCTTTAATCTTTGGTAGATCAATGGTTATAAAATCAGCCAATTTGAGTACCATATTGGCTAAAGTGACGAATGATGTTCCTCCACCTGTTCCAACTCATCTAACATACACCATGGAGGAAATCTCACCATTATTTTTTGTGAACAGTGGGCCCATCTCATCAGACCATGCCACTTGTCCAACTTTTACTTCCCCACATTATTTATCTGACGAGCATCTCCTTCTTGCGGGAAAGCGCTAGCCCTTGATTCAAACAAAATCAATGGCTGAAGCTTCTTGGTGATAAAAAGCATATTCTCTATTGGAAACTCAACCAATGAGGCCACAGGAAATCCAGAACGTGCATAATAAGAATTGAAAAAATTTCAAAAGCTCCTGACAACTTATGGCTCTTTTTACGATTCACTAGGATTTTAGTAAAGCAAAGGCTACTTGTCACCAAGTCGCATGCCTGCATCATTTAAATACCTTGCATCTTGAAATTGTAGGCATGCGATACTCATTCATCTAAATAGGATCAACGATTAAAAAGACTTTGCATCTTTAGAGGTATTTGCTAACGGAATGATTAACCAATTTGTAGGCTAAGCACAGTCACGTAAGATTAAACAAAATTATAATGAACTCATGCTTATGAAAACCCTCCCTTAGGGAAAAAGATATATCATTAAAAGCGTTTTTCTAAAAATATTTAATGAGGGTCTTAAAAAATAGGGTAATCTAAAGATTTGAAAAATACAAGGAACAAGACCCTAATTTTCAAGATTTCAAGACTTAAATGAAATGATTCGCCCAAAAAATTAAAATTTTACCGTGATTATTATTTTTTGTTCACCAATGTATAAATTTTTTGTGGTTTTAAAATAACACAATTCACCCTGATTTTACACATTGTTTGAGAGACTATGAATGTTTAGCCAATGGAGATTATTATTTTTTCTTTGTAAACTATTTTTTTTGACACAATTTTTTTTTTTTTTTAAGGTGTTTTACACCTTTCGCCAAGTTTTTACACCTTTTCTAAAGGAGGGTTTTCTTAAAGTATACCCTGCTTGAGCCCCTTAAGCATTTTAAGGTTTTCAATGGGCAGCAGACATTTACCAAAACCTAGATGGTGGGCATAGACATGATGGTAGAAAACAAAATTGAACCCTTGGTGAATGGGAGGGTTTTCTCCTAGGATGATACTATTGACCAAAGAAGTAGGAAGAATGAGATGTTAACTTTTTCCTCATATCTCAACATGTTAAGAAAAAGAAAATAGTGGCCATGATAGGTTGCATACCGACCTTCAAGAGAGAAATACTTGATTAACCAATGAAATATGTCAACAAAATAACTAGGAAGGGAGAGCCTATCATACCCATTTCCAAATATGTGCCTAAATTTACTATAATTTAGTGTACCTTTTCTTTCAACTTGAACACTAACACAATCCAAACCCATCGCTTCACCAATCAGCTTTGACATCACCACAAATTTGATAGTCCCTATCTTCATTCGTCCATTGTTCTAATAATTAGCAAACTTAGTCAAAAGGCTGATGTTGTGGCCTTACATCACCTTAATATATGAGATTATTAACAATCTAGGGAAATAAAAGAGAGAGATATGGATTAAGATTCACATTATTTAACCTTATTATTGAAAAAATATAGAGCACACTTTTCAGCTTCACGAGGATTAACACCTCATTAATATGAATATAGTGAATGATTCTTAAACACATGTCAATAGGATGGTTTCCTTTAATGATCATAGGGCCCAAAACCCTCTTGACTTGGCTTCTTTGTGCTCCACCTAGCAATTATTGTACGCCTACTAAGTATAATTATATTATTTTTTATCATTTTAAACTATTAAATTTAACTCTTGTATCCCCTCCATCTTAGTCACTATCTTCCATTCCTCATGGTTAAGACCCCACATAGCCAGGTAATTCACAACTTTTATCCTTTCTCTAATGGTGTTCTTGATTAGCACCCTATTGAATAGATGAGAGCCTTGTTTTTTAATCATTAGTTAAAGGGGAGATACTCCATGGGAATTTGAATTTGTTTAAAAGTAGGTCAATACTGGGCTTTGAGTCTCCTTCCAACTCAACTTTTTCTGCTTCTAAATCTTGTAGAGTTTTAATACCAAACCACACTACTATAACCTCAACATAGTTGTTGGACCTAATTCCCAACAACTTAGAAAATCCATGAATAATATCACCTTTCTAGTCTTTGATAATTCCTCTAGCTCGAGCAACACCAGGGTTTCCTTTGAAACATCCATCCACATTACATTTTAACCCTCCTTTCTTTAGCGAAATCTAGTAGCATGTTTTCCTTTACCAGATCTCCTGCCAAATGATATCTATCAAACTTTGTTTGATATTCTAGTTTTAATTTAGCCTTAGATCAAGAAGGTTGGGGAACGTAAGGATTTTGGGGGAACATGCATAATTTGTACTATTTGTGGTGAAGATTTTGATGATGTTGAAGATAGAACCAATTTCTATCTTATTTTGTCTAAAGATTTTGTTGTTTCTTTCTTTCAAACCACACCAACTAACCACCTAAAGTATTAATTCCCAAGAATTAGCAAAGAAAGGGTGAAATAAAGGAGAGACATTCCATTTCATCATTAGATCCTTAATATTATTATGGAATACCATGGCGAGATGACATTCCTTGAACACCAGATTCTATATCTCAATTGTAAATGGGCAACGTAAAAGAATGTGATTAATAGACTAAGCATTCTTCTCACATATGTAACATTTCTTAGCTAATGCTAGAGCATGTGTATACTTCTAGTATGGGTATAGAGACTCTTCCTAAAATTATTAGTAGCTACAATATCGTCAAGTGATTAGTAGGCCGAACTAACATAGAAGAGACCATTCCTGTTATATGTCCAGAACCATTTGTCCTTCTCTACTTTATTAATGAGATTAGGATTAGTGAGAAAGTTCATAGGAAAGGTAACCACATCCTTAGATACATGCCTAATTCTTTTGCCCTTATATTGAACATGCCATAGTCTAATAAGGTCCTTCCATATAGCATTACAATTCTCCCATTCTAAGTAGTCTTCCACTTTCTCCCCCACATTCACCTTCAACCATTCTATTAGATCAAGGTCATTTACCAAGTCCTTGATGTTGGAATTATAGATGGAGTAATTGAGAGCGGGGGGGGGGGTGTGGGGGGGTGAATCAATTACACAATAAAAAATTCCAAAAATCCCTTAGATGTCTATAATGTTTGCTTACTGCTGATACTCGATAAATAGTGTAGGAATATTGTAACTTGGTAGATTAACTAGTTACTGATCATCTAGCATTCATAGTTATTAATATGCATGCAAAGGTTAAATAAATGAACACAAGAGACACCAGATTTAATGTGGAAACCCAATATGGGAAAAACCACCAAGTAACTAGTCACCAATTTTTTACTCTTCTGAAGTGAGCCTTGTTAAGAGCCAACCCTTTTAAAGGTTACAATACACACTGTTAGGTGTGACCTTGTTAGAGGATTTAATCACCCTGTTAGGAGTGGCCTTACTAGAGGTCTTTAGAATAATTCAACTGAACTGTCACCTTGTTAGAGGATTTACAAAATGGCTGTTAAACCAACTCTATTAAGAGATTTGGAATCACTACTACAATGATTAGAAAGCAACAATGAATTGACTTGAACAAGATGCAACTGAACTTGCTAGATATAGGTCTCTATTCAGCATCATTAGATCCTCCTTGATCAAATATGGCTCTGCTGCTCCTTAGTGATCTCTGATCGTCTTTCAAATTTGCTTCCACAACAATTAGTCTTCATATCACTTCTCATACCTCCATACACATATATTTGAATTCGCAACTTGACTTCTTACTTATACCATGCAGATTGTCAAGTCAACTCATTTACATGTTACATTTACTAATAAACCATTCATCAGTCAGCTATAGATATTATTCTTAAACAAATAAACATCCTTTACTGGCCGACCCTGCTCGATAAATACTACTTCCAAGAATTTCTAGAGTTAACCTTCTTGACTTGATTAACATTACAATATTCTTGAAATCCTTTGGCTGTCGAGTTCGCTCGGTTAGAATTGAATCTTCCAAATTTCCTTTGATGATGGAGTGAGCTTGGTAAGAACTATTTATGTCATATTTTCTTCAATTATCAAGTTAACTCAGTAAGAACTAAAATTCTTTGATTACCTTGAAAGCTCGGTAATCAACTATCTACTCGATAGACATTGCAAACTATCTTTACTAATATTTTGGACTTGGTAGACACTATTTATTACCTTGCTGACTTTATGAGCTTGGTAGACATTGTTTATTGCCTTGCTAACCTTCTGAGCTCGATAGACATTGTTCTTCACTTTGCTGACCTTCTGAGCTCTGTAGACACTATTTGATGACTAATATGACATTTGTGTGACATCAAAGAAAACACACAATTGAACAATTGTATCCAACAATCTCCTTCTTTGGCATTGATGGAAACACAACATGTCATAGCATAATGAAATTTGAGAACAAGTCTTTTAATGAAAGAATACAAAACTCCCTCTTACATATAATCTCTCCCTCTTATGCAAGTTCTTATTATTTGCAAATTTGAGGAAGATATGATAGTATATATTCTCCCTCTTTAACAACACATGCCAAAGATAACTCAAAACAATCGAATAGTATTGTACCTGATGTACTGATTCATATGCAATGTCTTCATTGGTTTGCTACATCAACTAGTAGATCTTCAATTCTGTTCCTATTGATGCATCACTAAACTGTATTTTAGTGAGATTTAGATAGGGGAATGATCCCTAACTTACCTCTTAGATACATGAATGCATCCTTAGATAAAGGCTTTGTGAATATGTCTGCAATTTGTTCCTTTGTATGTGCATATTCCAATCTTATTTCCTTTTCTTTCACCAATCCTCTAACAAAGTGATACTTTATGGCAATATGTTTGGTTTTTGAATGCATCACTAGATTCTTGGAGATATTAATTGCATTGGTGTTATCACAAAACATAACAACTAGTTTTATGATTTCTTGCTTCATACCTTTCAATAATTGTTTAAACCACACAATGTTTGAGCAATTTATTGCTGCTGCAACATATCCAACTTCTATTGTGGATTGAGATGTACAATTCTACTTTTTGCTTGTCCAAGAAACCAGCCTTTTTTCAAGAAGGAAAGCTCCTCCGCTTGTGCTCTTTCTGTCATCAATATTTCCTTCCCATTCTGCATTAGTGAACACCTTTAGATCTAGTTTTCCTCCAAGTTTATACCATAAATTATATTCTTCAGTTCCTTTTAAGTATCTCATGATTCTTTTGATTGCCATCATGTGATTTTCTTTTGGTTTTGTTGAGAATCTTGCTACAATCCCTACTGCAAGGGCAATATTTGGTCTTGTGTGCACTACATATTGCAACTTTCCAATCATAGATCTATACAATGTCTGATCCACTTCCTTTGATTCATCATCATTGGTGAGTTTTAATCCAGTAAACATAGGATTTCCAACTAGTTTGCAGTCTTCCATACCAAACTTTTTTAGTATCTCCTTGATGTATTTGGATTGAGTGATGTAAATGCCATTCTTATTCTACTGAATTTGAAGACCAACAAAGAATTTGATTTCACCAAACATTGACATTTCAAATTCTTTGTTCATTTGTTCTAAAAATTCTTTGCAAAGATCATCATTTCCTGTGAACAAAGTATCATCTACAAATATTTCTGCCACAACAATCTTATTATCTGGTCCTTCCTTTATGTACAAACTACTATTGTCATTAGTTCTTTGAAAACCAATCTGAATAAGATAGTTATGCAATCTTTCATACCATGCTCCAGGAGCTTGTTTCAGACCATATAATGCTTTATGCAACTTGCAAACCATGTCCTTCTTGTCTAGATCAACAAAACCTTCAGGCTGCTCAATGTAAACCTCTTCCTCCAATATGCCATTGAGAAATGCTAACTTGACATCCATCTGATAAAATTTGTATCCTTTGAATGCATCATATGCAAGTAGGGTTCTGACACCTTCCAATCTTGCAATAGGAGCAAAAGTTTCTCCATAATCTACACCTTCTTCTTGAGAATATCCTTTGCATACTAGTCTAGCTTTTTTCCTTGATACCTTACAATCTTCATTTAGTTTGTTTCTGAATACCCACTTTGTTTCTATCACATTCTTGTCTTTGGGTCTTGGTACAATGGTCCATGTCTTATTTTTGTCTATTTTTTCTATCTCTTAATTCATAGCTTCAATCCAACTTTCATTGTCTAGTGCATCTTTGACATTTCTAGGTTCAAAGTCAACAAGTAAACAAGTTCCTTTCAACTTACTTCTTGTCATTGTTCCTTCTAATTTATCACCAATGATCTAATCTATTGCATGATTCTTTCTAACATACTTGGCTAACACAAGTTCCTTTCCTTTTGAATGACTTGCATTGTTATCCTTTTGTATCTCAACTTCTGGTTCTGATTCAAGTTGCTCGGGCTCGGTAGATGCTAACTCGGTAACTTTTATTTGCAACTCGAGTTCTTGCAGCTCAGTGGATAATGACTCAGCTTGAACTTCTTGTGACTTGGTTAATGAAGACTCAGGAGTTGAAGATTCCTAATTGATAGGTATACTTGGTATTGTATCAAGTTCAACATAAAAAAATATTTTGTAGTCTTTATGTTCCTTCTTGTTTTCTTCTTCTATTCTTTTTGCAAACTCATCAACTTTCACATGTGCACTTTCTATAACTTTTTTAGTAGATAAGTTCAAAAATCTATATGCTTTGCTTTTGCAAGAGTATCCCAAAAATATTCCTTCATCACTTTTTACATCAAATTTTCATTTTCTAGATTCTTTCAAAATGTAACATTTTCTTCCAAATACCTTTAGATAACTTACAATGGGTTTGTAGCCATACCATAATTCATAGGGTGTTTTGAATGAGTCCTTTTTCAGCTATACTCAATTTAAGGTATGAACTACAGTTCTGATAGCTTCCTTCCAATATTTGATAGAAATGCCTTTCCCAATCAATAAGGTTCTTACACAATCCATTATAGATATGTTCCTTCTTTCTGCTATTCCATTTTGTTCTGGAGTTCTAGGTGCTAAAACCTGTCTTTTGATTCCTCTTTTAATGCAAAAGTTATTGAACTCATGTGAAATGAATTCACCACCTCTGTTAAACCTTAAGCATTTCAGTCTTTTGCCTGTCTCTTTTTCTACTCTAGCCAAATACCATTTGAACTTTTCAAATGCTTCTAATTTCTCTCTAAGGTACATGACAGTCATCATTCTTGAATAATCATCAACAAAAAGAATGAAATATTTTTCACCAGTATAACTTTCAATGCCAATAGGTCCACACAAATCAATATGCACAATTTCTAGAACTTCTTTAGACTGATAGCTCTTGCTTTTGAAACGTGTTTTTCCCATTTTTCTAATTTGACAGTTTTTGCATAGACCAATCTTAGGTTTCTTGATGTTAGGAATGCCTCTTACTTTCTTGAATTTACTTATCTTTACTAAGTTATCAAAATCTACATGACACAACCTTCTATGCCATAACCAACTTTCTTCAGCTTGAGCAATGAAACATGAACATTCACCAAGTTCAAGATAAAATAAGTTACTTTTTGTTTGAGTGCCTGATCCAATCAGTTTTCCTTTGCCATCCAGCAATCTTACTTTTCCATGCATGAATTCTACCTTGAATCCATTATTGAGTAGTTGTGCCACACTCAAAAAATTGTGTTTTAGTCCTTCTACCTAATATGCATTATCACACACAAGTTCCTTGGTTAGAGAGATTCTTCCTTTTCCTCTTATACAACAAGGTTCATTGTTACCAAATCTTACACTGCCACCATCATTGTCTTCAAAGTGTTCAAACTTAGTTTTATCACCAGTCATGTGATTAGAACAACCACTATCTATGATCCATGTATCATTTTTGCTCATATGGGAGATTAATGCCATTTCCTCATCATTATTAGACTCATCTTTCATGACAATGTAAACAATTTCATCTTCTTTTTCATCATCAGAATCATTAGAATCTTTAGCTATAAAACATGTTTCTTACCTTTGTCCTTGAGTGATTTGAAGTCTCTTTTGCCATTGTACTTGTTACCTTTCTTTTCATCCTTATTCTACTTATTTGGGCACCTAGCAGCAATATGTCCAATTTCTTCACAAGAGAAATAGATTAGAGGAACCTTACCTTTGTATTTTCCTTTGCCTCTAGAATATTTTTTTGCTAGCAGAGCTTCAACCACTTCAAGATCACTATCTAAACTATATTCAGATTCTTCATCACTATCTAATTGTAGATCCTTGATCTTTTCCCTTTTTTCTTTGACTGAAACTTGGCTTCAAATGCTGATTCGACATTCTTGGCAGCTGGTACATAATTGTCAAAGTTGTCTATCTCAAATGCAGTCAATCTTCCAACTATGGCTTCTACATTTATCTTATGATTTGCTTCACATCTTCATTCTTGAATTGTAGAAACTCTGATTGCATAAATGGGAAGTAGAGTTCTAAGAACTTTACTTATAATTGTCTCCTCCTTGATATCTCCTCCAGATGCTTTGATTGCACTGACACATGCTTTGACTCTTTCAACATATTTTGTAATGTTTTCATCCTCTCTCATCCTCATCTGATCAAATTGTCCTCTCAAACTTTTTGTTTTGGCTCTTCTTACATTATCATCTCCTCCATAGATTTCTTTAAGCTTTTCCCACATTTCAAAGGCAGATTTGCAGTCCTTGATGTCATCAAATTCTTCATAACTCAAAGCAGATGCTATATCTATCATCATAAAGCTGTGAGTCTTCTTTTTAGCAATATCATTGATAGATAATGTACCAGCTATTTTTGCATATTTTTCATCAAGGTATTTTAATCTTTTATCTCTAATAGAAGCTAGATGAAGTCTCATCTATCCTTGCCATGTTGAGAAGTTTTCCCTATTAAGTCTTGGAATTTCCCTCTTATAAGACATCTTAATCTTTGGCTTAGATCCTTGAAATCTTATCCTGCAAGCACCAAATTCTCTGATACCAATTGTTGGAATTATAGATGGAGTAATTGAGAGGGGGGGGGTGTTGTGTGGGGGTTAATCAGTTACTCAATAAACAACTCCAAAAATCCCTTAGATGTCTATAATGCTTTCTTGCTATTGATACTCGGTAAAGAGTGCAAGAATATTGTAACTCGGTAGATTAACTAGTTACTAATCATCTAGCATTCATAGTTATTAATATGCATGCAAAGGTTAAATAAATGAACACAAGAGACACCAGATTTAACGTGGAAATCCAATATGGGAAAAACCACCAAGTAACTAGTCACCAATTTTTCACTCTTCTGAAGTGAACCTTGTTAGGAGCCAACCCTATTAAAGGTTACAATACACATTGTTAGGTGTGACCTTGTTAGAGGATTTAATCACCTTTTTAGGAGTGGCCTTGCTAGAGGTCTTTAGAAAAATTCAAACAAACTGTCACCTTGTTAGAGGATTTACAAAATGGTTGTTAAACGAACTCTATTAAGACATTTGGAATCACTGCTACAATGGTTAGAAAGCAACAATGAATTGACTTGAACAAGATGCAACTAAACTTGCTAGATACAGGTCTCTGTTTAGCATCATTAGATCCTCCTTGATTGAATATGGCTCTGTTGCTCCTTAGTGATCTGTGATCATCTTTCAAATTCACTTACACAAAAATCAGTCTTCGTATCACTTCTCATACCTCCATACACATATATTTGAAGTCATAACTTGATTTCTGACTTATACCATTTAGATTGTCAAGTTGGCTCATTTACATGTTACATTTACCAATAAACCATTCATCAGTCAGCTATAGATATTATTCTTAAACAAATAAATTTCCTTTACTAGCTGACCCTACTCGGTAAATACTACTTCCAAGAATTTCCAGAGTTAACCTTTTTGACTTGGTTAACATTACAATATTCTTGAAATCCTTTGGCTACTGAGTTCGCTCAGTAAGAACTAAATCTTCCAAATTTCCTTTGATGACCGAGTTCACTCGGTAAGAATTGTTTCTATCATATTTTCTTAGATTATCAAGTTAACTCGGTAAGAACTAAAATTCTTTGATTACCTTGAAAGCTCAGTAATCAATTATCTACTCAGTAGACACTGCAAACTGTCTTTACTAATCTTTTGGACTCGGTAGACACTATTTATTACCTTGCTAACCTTCTAAGCTCAGTAGACACTGTTTATTGCCTTGTTGACCTTCTGAGCTCAGTAGACATTATTCTTTCCTTTGCTGACCTTCTAAGCTTGGTAGACACTATTTGATGATTGATATGACATTTGTGTGACATTAGAGAAAACACACAATTGAAAAATTGTATCTAACACTTGATAGGTGCCTCATCCTTCCATATTTCTTCTCAAAATGGGATTTTTGTATCATTTCCTATTTGGGTTCTATTTCCTCTTCTAATCAAGATTTCGGTTTTTAGAACATTCTTGCATAGAACATAGCTACCATTGGGGTTATTCTTTCTTAGATATGAGCTATAAGGACTATAAGATAAGTATTTATCTCTTAATGAAAAAATTATAATCATTGATAAATTTATTATGAATGGTATTTTAAATCAAAACTATCATAATTCAAATTTGAGTATATAAAGTCTAATTGCAGAAATATGTAGCAGAAACATGTAAGATGATCAATTTCTTCTACAAAACATACTTAATTTTTAGGTACAAAAAGTTCCACAAAGTTTGAAGATTGAAGTGACAAAGCATATGATATATTGAAGAAAGATCATTTCCTTGCTACCCTAAACATAGTCGATCCATCAATCTTCACTTGCCACTATTCTTTAATTTTAATCCCATGATTCGAGTATTCCATTAACATTCTGTCAAATTTTAAAGGCAAGTTTCTTTTGACCACCAATGGGTCAGCCAAAAAGGAAATTAGAAAATAATTAGATGCAACAATAGCCTATCTAATTTTACTAGGTAGCATTAGCTAGGTTTTTATTTACTACACAACAAATTTGATTATAAATCTCCTTTGTTACTTGGCCTTTTTCTCATCTTTCCAATATGAGCTATTTCAATCTTTCCCTTCTCCTTCCTTCAAACAATCCACATTTATCTTCTTTGTCATATCACAATCTCTCAAATTGATGCCTTTGTCTAATTTTAAACACAAAAATGGGATTCTTTCTATCTAATACAACATCTCTTAGAAAAGTATTCATAAATAATTCTCTAAAATTGTATTTAGCACAAAAACTTGAATGGATCACAAATTAGCCTTAAATGTTAAAATCTCTTAAGGGACACAAAAATTGTTTCCAATCATAGGAAATTCCATATATAAAGTAAAAGATTAGTTGGAAAATATGCAATGAAGTATTTTCTAGCTTGAACCATTCAATCATTCTCAAGGTGGAAATAAATGTGTCCTCTTCCTAAAAATTCATGAGCTTCTTGTTAATAAATAGAGTATAAAACATATTCTAGGTGAAACTTCACTCAAATTGAATTCTTCCTATGATTTCATGTTACTCTTTTCTACACATTAAAAAGATCCATAACCCTTATTGGTAGGGTATAAATGGATAATTTAAAATAAACACAACTAGTCATCTATTGGATAGCTCTTCAAACAAATAGCTGAATTCAAATTTTAAAATCATGTGTGGCAAGTGTATAAAATTATGGAACCAAGTAGTACTATGATGTTGGGATAAGGTGACTTAGCCTTACCATGATTTATTGCTTTATTTGTGCTTTCTTGGAAAGTTGCTAAATGAAGCTAGATTCTTCCACAAGAAAAGACCTGGAGTAGAAAAATGAAAAAAAAACTTCTATTTTTTGGAAATTTATTCTCTTATGCTTTGTTTTTATGCAAGCATTGTGCATAAGGAAGTTTTTTAACTAATTTGTAGATGAGTTGAATGTAGATGCTCTAGAAACAGTTTTGTCTTGTATGAAAACTCTATAAGTACAAGGCATTATTGTAGAGAATTATGAGAGATGAGAAGTTATTTTCACAGGCTTATGTTGATGGATTTTTTCTAGAATGGAGCAAGAAGTAAATCACCATGTGAAGGCTAAAAATGTATTGTAACTTGTCGCTAAATAATACATTAGCTTAATGGTTTGGGGGGTGGGGTTTTTACCTCAAAAGTTTTTCCCCACATATATATGTGTTCTCTATTCTATCTCATTCTTCTAGTTTTAGGGTTGTAGTTTAATAATCTATATGTCATAATGCTGCTGAAATTTATTTAGATCAATAAATTGTAATCACTTTACTTTAAGGTTTTAATTGTGGGAAATCAACTATGTTTGTTTCCACTTTTATGGCATAGTAGTATGCACTTGTATTTTCTTATTAGACATTGTTCAAGGAACTATTGGATATAGGATGTGCATACAAATCTCAAATGACTTTCTAGGGTGCTCTCATTTCCCTTCAATTGGTATCAGAGCTAAGTTTTATGAATTACATGTTGCTTGCATCTGAAGATTCACAACGTTTCTAGTTCTAGGTATTTCTTTTGTAAATATTTGTTAGCTTGTAGAGGTTGAAGAATTTTGTTGAAAAAATTAGCTAAAAATTAATCCTTGGATGATTGGATGTCTTGTAGTTGATTTACTTTTTAGGAGATAGGAGACATTTCTTGAAGGATGGTGAAGATGGAGAAAATAGAGTTGGTCATGTTGAAAAGACATTGATCTAGATTTCTTGATTGATAGCTGAATAATTCTTGATGCATGGGTATTTGAAGGTGTGTCTTTTGTTACCTAGAATTCTTAGAGGTTATGGAGTTGATCATTGGATCATCTAGAAGCTTCTAGATAGCCTATCTCTCTTAGATGCATTTACTAGTAGTGGTTGTGGAATTGGTCTACAAGTAGGCCAAGAGTTCTAGTACTATGTTTTCCTCTTGGATGCTTATACATGCATGGTTTGGATTCTTGTTCATTGGATCTAAGGGGTTTATAGATTTTCCTTAAAAAATCTATTGCGATGTTCATCTATGATAATCCATTATTTAGGGTTTAGTTGTTTTGTATTTTTTTCAGACTCTGAGTCTTCTACATGAGAAGTGGGTGTGGATTTGCATGGGTGTTCTTAAACACAATGGTTTTGTAGGTTTCGCATGCTGAAATAAAAACTTTTTGTTTTCTTTTTGTGGATCTACTGAAGAGCTATTTTCTTGACTAGTGTTCCTTTAGAGTGTTACCAAATGAGATAGTTGTAGTTCTACATGCATGCATTCTTTGTGCATGGTGAGAGGAGGTATTTTTCTTTCTCTACATGGAGATGTTGGTACATGATTAGTCACTCAACATTTTTTTGGTGATGCTTTGCTGGATTCTTGGACTATGGTGCTTGATGTGGACATGATTGAAAATTTGAATTTATGCTTGATTTGGTTTTTGATTCATGTTATCTACATGATTATTCTCTTTAATCTCATTTTTACATGTAACTAATGTGATAGTGGGTTTGCATGTTGTAATGATTGAATCTAAAATTTATGTAGTTAGGTGGGTAGGCCACTCATTTAATTTTAGTGTGATAACTTGGATGTGGACTATTTATATCCACCAGATTTGATTCAGTCTTGGTGCAAAATTGTTAGCTAGCCTTATTTTTGGTCACTTGTGCATCTGTGTGGTTGCTATGGGATGAGAGGATGGATGATATTTGAGTATTTGGATAGTTAGTTACGGAGTTCCATAAAATGATGAATTTCCTTAGTGTAGAGATCTTGGTTTCACTCAGTGTGGTTTGTGGGCCTAAATATCTCAGTATCATGTTATATGATTTTTAGATTTGGAGGATGGTGTGTCATATTCTTAGATAGCATAGTATCATGTTTTAGTGGGAGCTTTAGAAGTGTCAATATTTTTCCAAAATATGGTGATGAATGATCTTCTTTGGTGTTTCAAATATTGGATGATGCCTTAGATCCTATTGTTGTAGAAGGGTCTTTCACATTTGTTGGTTCACTAGTTGGAGATGGTGTTTTCATGCGATTGAAGATGTTGACATCTTTAGGATTCAAGGGGTCCTTGGTAGAGATGTTGTTTACACTTTTATTTGATATGTTCTCATGGTGGCTTTTATGTCATGGTTTTCTCTTTATTACCAGTTTAGAATTGAGACATGATATCACTATTTGATATGATCACAGGGAGCATGCTATCTATTTGGAGGTGATGGTTTAGATCATGATTTCATGTTGATGTTCTTGATTCCATGGTTGGAGTTTTGACATTGATCTTAGTTTAGTTTCTTGGTATTGAGTACTTTGATCATTTCCTTGATACTTCATGATAGTGCTATGTTGTAGTGGAGTTTTAGATGGAGTGATTGATTACATGTGCTTGTGGATACTTGGAGACTTAGAGGAGGCTAGATTTCTCTTGATATGAGGGACATGTTGTTGAGATGTATACTCTTGATGATATTTCAATAGAAAGTTCGAGGAGCCTACACCTTTGTTGGACATGAGTTCAATAGAGACCTACGAGGAGGTTATTCTTGGATAAGTTAGGGGGTGACTTGCATATCTTGGAGGAGCATTCTCATTCCTCTCTCTTGGTCTACTTGGTAGTTTATAACTTGAGACATATTGCCCAATGTTACTTTAATGTGTTTTATATTTTCTTTCATATTCATAGATCTTGTGTTGTACTTAGATGGTCTTGGAGGGTTCATTGTGAGAGATGGTAACATTATTATCTGCTTGAGGTGTATTTTCATTTATTATGACTTTAGGAGATGGTAGTAGGCTGATTTCCTAAAATGAAAATGGAGTTGTTTGATCCACTTTGAGAGTCTTACATCCATGTAGATTCATGATATCATGTTATGTTTGATCTCTTGAGGTTGAACACTTTTGGATGTTGTTGTGGCTTTTCTCTTGGGGTTGTGAAGGAGATCATACTTGGCATAGTTGACATTTAGAAGTTTTTGTAGAAGGACATGCTACATGCTTATGATTTGCAGGTTCTTTCTTTGGTCTTGGTTATTGTTGCCCCACTTTTCATCATGTACTAATTTTTCAAAGTGGAAATTAACTTGTATTCTATTTAATTTGGTTGAGTTAGTTGGTCCTTTCTTCCTCAAGTGATAAGTATCTCCATCAGGTTTTCATCTTTTACCTCCTCCCTCATCGTATGGTCGGGTGGGTTTTCTTTATCATCATGAGTCTTTTCGGTAGTTTAGGACCCTTCTTGATGGAAATTCTTGAATTATGTTACTTTATATGAAATACTTACAACTCATTTTGTTTCAAACATGAAGAAAGTTGAAATGGTAGAAAATCTAGTTTTGTTTTCTCCTTGGCAGGTTTTCAATCCCTGAAGGTGAAACTATGCCGAGATTCACAAATGTGGTTTGCAAGTTTAAATGAAAATTGAATTATGCTATGGATAGATCATTCAATTATTACCATGTTTTCACTATGGGAATAATTCAAAGCTCATTAAGATGATTAAAAAAGCATCGGTGAAAAACTTAGTAAAAGCTTCTCCTTAGTGGGTTTCAAACCAAGAAGTCAATTTTTTGAAAATGCATTTGTGAAAAGGTAAAGCGGGTTAGTGGGTCCCATCTTTCACTTGTGAAGAAAGTTTTATATTTTTTGAAGGCTTAAAGTAAAGTTATTATGGAAGAGAAGGTAAAACGAGGGCACAAGCAAAAAAATGGAAATCACGTTCTCCTCTGTAGGCTTTCTACCCTCGAGAGTAATTTTCTGTAAGTAATGGAAAATCATTCCTACAAGCATAGTAATTGTCTAAATTGATCATGGGATGTTTTGGGAAAGATATTTAAAGGAAGTCAATGATTTTGTGAAGGTATTTTAAATAGAATCCAGCCAGGTGGATTTCTTCCCAAGGAGTACTCCATTTCTATTTCTCCAAAATAGGGTAAAAATGGGAAAGTAAGTCTATAATTAAAGAAAGCTATTGTTGGGCCAATAGGAATAGTGAGAAGATAGGGAAAAATCTATTAGAACCCTCACATTTACTAATTCAGTGGATTTATCCTTAAATTTTCTTGTGTGGTGCGGATCATCAAAATCAACAGATAGATTAAGGGTTCTTATATAAAGATAAGTGTAATAGATTTTCAAATCACTTCTTTCTCTTTTGAACTATTATGCTGAATAGTGCTTCCAAAAATTTTCAAAGTTACAAAGTTCACTCTTTGCACTATTTGCAATTATCAGATTTTAGTTTACCTTTATATCTGACAAAATGGCAACAAGATTCACCAGTTTTGATGGATTGGTTAGAATCAAGTCTGTATGGAAGAATATCATAGACACTTCACTTCACTTCTTCAATATGCAAGACTTCCAAAGGAGACTAAGGATAGAGCTATTTCAACCCATAATGGAGAAAATTTGAGGAAGTGGAATAGTAGAGGTAGTCAAATTTCAAGTAGCTATACAAGCTCTAGAGTTGATTATTGAATGAATCAATCATTACAGATCTAGATACAAATAAAATCTTACTGTCAGATCAAACAATGCTAATCTCAATTGATAGGAAAGTGGTAGTGAACTGCCTACGGATTCTAGAATGAGAAGAGTTCTCTGAATTAACAATTGGAGGAGCTATGTCCGAATGCTCTCTAAAGAAGATGGTGTGGTGAAAAGAGATCATGAGTTTATGGTTCCAAAAGCCAAGGGGAGCTAAGAGTAAGCTCCCTAAAACCCTTTTCGACATTGATCTCAAGCCTAAGATTGTGGACATTCTATACCTCTTGCATCGACTTAAAGGTGAGGTAGAAGCCCTTAATTTTGTAGAACAATACTTATTTTTGGTGCAAATTATTTGTTTCGATACACAATATGTTGACTGGGCGTATGAGGTAAGTGAATATCTATCTAGGGCTCTCAGTTTAGCTAAGTTCTACAATTCATTTTATATGTCTTCTTTCTTGATATATATGTTGGCTCCCCTACAATTGTTGTCGGGACTTCCCAGATTAGAGAATTTTCCTAATGATGTAAAAAGCTATGAATTTGATCAGTGCCTGCAGTTGCAGAATAGTTATGAAGAGTATATTTTTAGTAAATGATGCATTCACAATGAGAATATGCAGGGAACTCCAAGGATGTCTAGAGCAGAGATTTAGTCTAGAATCAATGGTAGTCATCAGTCAATTTGGCAGTTATTTCATTCAATTATCATCTTTTTCTTATTTGTATCTTGCAGTGTTTGATGGATTTCCTCTGAAGTTGCCTAGATACCCAAATGACATGATTGTACTCATCGAGATCATGAGGCAAGCAATTTAGGTGAATGTGTTGAGCGCCAGTTGTAGGAAGAAGGGGTATGAATTCCCCATGAAAGTTGGGGCCTATAGTTGTGAGACTCAATCAGATGCTAAAAACATGCTTAAGACATTTGAGAACAAGTACAAGTTAGAGGAGTATGAAGTGGTGAGGCCTATGTTTGACCCAAATGGGTATGCCAGAGATGTGCTTCAAATTGGAAGTGTAATCAAGCATGTTACTACTATTGAGGATTATTGGGCAAACTATAAAGATGAGTTGGAGAGCTGAGATTGGGCTTTTCCTAGACTGAAAATGGATAAAATAAAGACATATGGCATTAACTTAGATGTGGAAGGGCTAGAAGATGATGGGAAAAATATTTATAGTAATACATATTTGACCAAATTGAGAAATAATCTAATCAATTTTGAGCCATATGTTGATATGGAAGAAGACCTTGATGTTATGATGGCCCAGATCATCATGAAAACTAGAAAATGGGTCGAATGGATGGCAAAAAAGGGTCAAAGTAAGAGCAAGACTACTCAAGCTTCTCTAGTCACTACTACTTCCACTTCTCAGAGTGCCACACCCAGTATTACAACCACAACTGCTCAAGGATGAGCTCAATCTGTAGGAGGAGGTGATCAACCCCCAAAGAAGAACATTTCAATAACTCCAACTTGCTAGGGTGGTCCTCTACCAATTATTGGAGCCCAAGTTAGCACCAAATAAAAGAGGACTAAAGAGGTGAAGGATGGTGTTACTGCTCTAGTCTCACCTCCCCATGTTACTACAACTCCATCCCCTCATGTTACTCCAACTCCATCTCTTCATCATAGCCCTGGTCCATCTACAAGTGCTCCTCTTTTGAAGTCAACTGGTTCCCCCATTTAGATAGTAGAGATCGGGGATGAAAAGAGCAATAGTAGTGAGTCCACTGAATCTAATGAAGGTGCGAGGAAAACTCAAGAGAAAGAGAAAGCCCTGAGTTCATCTAGGCTTCTTTTTCAAAATCCAAAGAATCCTTTTTCTACAACTACAATAGCAGTGACTCAAGTGAAGAAGAAAAATTTTAGCATAGAGTCACTTGGGGCTGCTTCTAAAGTGATTAGTATAGAGCCTTGGCTAGAAGAAACGTTAGAAAAGAAGAGAAATAGAAAAGAGGAGAGTATCCCTAAAAGGATATTATGTCTCAAGTAGTTTTCTCTGGGTCTACAATAGTGAAAGCTGAGAAGTAGAAGACTTTATCAATATTTGGGCAAGATCTAGAAATATGACACTTAGCCATGGACATAGCAAAGCCAAAAAAAGTAGGGAGAATTGAGGAAATGACACCCGATGATTTCACTCTACATTCAATTGATCTTGGAGAGGCTAGACATGATACAAAGTTGGGCCTATAGAAATCAAGTAATGAGGTGATAGAAAAACAATTGGAGAGCCTCAAATTGTCAAAAATCAAGATGAAGGCTGAGATTGAAGAATTGAAAAGATTTATCAGGCAATTAGTTGTTCCATTGGCAACCATTATTGGTGTGCCTACTACTAAGAACCCCACAGTAGAAGAAGTGCAAGTTTTCATCTCACAGCTTCAGAAAGATAGGCATTTTGGTCAGATCAAAAAAGAATGGATTGAGAAACTCAATGTAGAAGGAATTGCTCTGATTGATCAAATTGGAAATTTTATCCTTCAATTGGAAACTAAGAAAGATAATATCATATCTAATCACAACACTTTGGCTGCGGAGAAGGCAAGATGTGATGAATGCATTTCTCTCCTAAAAGTGATCATTGCAATGAAGGCAAAAGAGGCAGTTGAAGAAAAGATTTTGAAGAAAGGGACTCAAGCTCTATCCGAATGGCTTCAAATAACATGTAATTTAAGCTAGAGATGATTCAAGAAGCTGAAGGGGGACTCAAAGAATAGGGGAAAAAGTGAGGAAGACCCAAGACAGAGTATTCATACTCATGCGAGGATTACACACTAACTCACAAACTAGTCAACAAGGGAAAGCTCTTATTGGGGTAGAAGTAATGAAGAAAAACTTCTCCACATGCTTGAGTAATCTACGTATAATGACTTCAAGAAGTCAAAATAGAGTATTAGAGTTGTAGATTATTGCTAGATGCATACACATGGCTGCTAAAGAATTGACAAGTCGGCTAAATGCAGTAAAGTAGCTGGCTCGAGAGCATTCAAAGTGGCTCTTAAGATTCACTAATGTACATGTGCCTAGCCATGTAGAAATGATTCCAATTATAGTTTTTGCTAAGGCATATAGAGTGAAAATAGAAAAAGGAAAGAAGCCCAAGTGATTTAGTTGATGCCCCCTTTTCATTTTCTGTTGTAAATTTTGCAAATTTTGTAAGTTTGGTAATATGACAAACTGGCATCTTGCCATTTGTCATCCAAGGAAGATGAACTAATTAAAATTCCTATTATAATGATCATCTCTCAAACTCTATATGTATGAAGTTGAATGATTAATGAAAGGTTGGCAAAATTTTGGTGTAGGATACTTGATGTTGCAGAGTCAATTGAAGAGTATTTTATGTCAGTTATTTTTTGTTCTAGTAAGTTGATAGTTGTTAATTAGCTGATTATTTCTCTTAAACTAAGTTATAGTAGGAAGGAAAGGATGTTTTATTCCTTTGTTTCAAGGTTATGAATAAACCTAGTAGGATGTGCTATGGAATATTTGGAGAAGGACTCATTAGACTTTTTTGTTTTTCTTTTAAATTTCATTTATATCTCTTTTAATAGTTGTTTTCGATTAGCTAAGTGATGAGTGTATGAATTCATAGGATGTGTGAGTTCTATCATTTGGTTCTTAGACTAGAAAGTTCCCCTTGCCTGGATAAAGTTCTATTTAGGATTAATTCAATTTTCCTCTTCTACTCTCAGGTTAAGAGCATACCCTGTGTTAGTTTTAGGATCAAAACATAATTCATTAGATATATCATTCCATAAGGGAGCTATACCTACCAATTTAAAGAAAAACCAATAATCAAAGAATGACTTTTCAACTGTTGTAACCAGATATTGTTCAGGATTTGGGCACTAAGAGTCATATTCCTAAGAAACAAGAAAGGGAAAATCTGTTTACCAAAAAAATTTTGGCGACTCTACTATGGAAACAAATAGTCGCTTGATCAAAAAGCCTATGTCATTATGGAAAATGGTACTACCTCATGAAAACATAATCCTAGTGCTCCAACCTAACCTTGGTTTTCAAGAAGACCAAGAAGGCATAATTTTATCCCTTAACACATTCATTTGGAGGCACAAAAGGAACACTAAACATTATCAAAATGCTAGCTAGGTATTAGATGAAGAAGGAAGAATAGTTGAAGCCTTTGAAGGAGCTATTCAAATGAGAGATATTCAAAGAGCAGAAAGACAATTAAGATAATAAGCTTAGAGATAAACAAGACCCAACATCCTTGAATAATTTTATAGGTTCCTTAGAAATACCACGGAATAGGGTGGGCAAGATCCTACCTTTGATAAACTTTAAAAGCTCAGGTTTCCTATTTTAGACATCCCAAAGTAGAAAGGTAAAGGTAAAATTTAGAGTAGACCCCCTTCCCCTATTAGAAATTAGGATGCCAACACTTCACATTCCACTTGTCAGGTGTTAGCAATTCATGGAGTTACTGCCCCTCCAGTTGTTAATTGTTTTCCATATACTACTAGAACAATCATGGCCACTCCATGTGCTATGGAAACAGGACCATTAGCACTAAACACTTACCATCCACTCCTGGCTAGTTCAAGGAAGAATTTTCCTAAATTCTCAAATGATGGGAAAGTTACTATAGATGAACACATTAAAGCTTTCTTTACGGCTACTCATATCTTAGGCATGGGACATGAAGATGTTGTTGTAAGATTGTTCATAGAAACCCTCACAGATACTATAGCAGATTGGTTTTATCATCTAGTTGATGGTTCAATAACTGATTGGGATATAATGAGAATTGAATTTGAGACTAGATTCAAAACTGCAAAAGATGAACATGCCTTGCTAACACAATTGACTCCAATTAAGAAGTAACCAACTATGAGCATGAGGGATTTCATCACCAAATTGAGTAAGATTAATAACAAAATTCCTACTACTGATAGACCCACACTTGGTAATCTAAAAACTTTCTTTATTAGTGTGATGCCTTCAAATATCAATTATGATCTAAGAAGAGCACGCCCCACTGATCTAGCTGATGCACAAAAGAAAGCATTTGAATGTGAGGATGATTTAATTTTCGTAGGAAAATGGAAATGAGAACTTTAAACTATAGGGAGTTCTAGTAATACCACATCATCAGAAGAGATGATTCAGAAGTTGTCTAATGAACTAGTAGCAATGAAGAAGTAGTTACCCAGATTCAATAACTCTTGTTAGCAAAATTACCAAAATTCACCAGGAAGAAGCAATGAAAGTAGATTTTCATAGCCTACAAGTTCACAACCTAGGTTGTAAATTGAAGCAGTGCCAAAAAAAGGAAATATGTGCGTCTTTCATTTGACCATGGATCATGACAGTGAGAATTGTCCAGAGATTGCCCACATGATGCGGTTGTTATCAACTAATAAATTGAACATTGTGGCTCCTTGTTTAGAGCTTGATTCTTATTCAAATGGTGACTCTGGAAATTTATTTTTAGAATACAAATCAGATTTTGAATCAAAAGGTGAGTGTTACACAACTATTGATGGAGCTTCATACATAGTTCTTACCTATGGACAAAGGTTAAAGAACCAAACCTCTAGTCACACTCACAGGAATGACTTTAGCCCTTCAACGAGAAATGTACATATTGATCAAGCAGCATCTACTTCACAAACGGGTAAGGACAAGACATCCTTTGATTTCATTCAATTTTTTTAAGAGTCAACAATTCAAATTTCCACTATTGATTATTTAAAGTCACATCCTTCTGAGTTAAAAAGACTGGTAGAATAATGTAGAGGAAACACATCAGATGCCAATTGTAACATAATGGTTGAAAAAGAGGACAAAACCTTGACATCCAGTTTGCTTAATCAAGAAGATTCCACAATTTTAGAAACCTCACCTAAGAAAAATCTTGAACCTTTTTATATCTCATTGTACATCAATAGATGTAAACTCAATAATTGTATAATAGATTCAGGTGCATCAAATAATTTTATGCCTTTTTCTCTAGCTAAAGCTTTGGGTCTCAATCTTACTAAAGTGCATGGAAGATGCTATTCAATGGATGCCAAACAAGTTCCCTTACTTAGACAAATTAAAGATGCTCAAGTAGCTTTAGCTTCACATCCAGAAAAGAAGCTCCTATTGACTATCCTAGTAGCTAATATCCCAACAAGCTATGGACTTCTGTTAAGTAGAATTTTTTGTCATGACTTAGGAGGAGAAATAAAACTAGACTAGTCCCAAGCAATAATACCTATTGGGAATAAGAAAGTCAAATTAGAACTTGAAGAAAAGGAAAAGTTCATAGTGTTGAAATCAAATGACCCTAAATCTCAGATCCTATATCAAGAATTAGAGTTTGGCAATTATATGTTGTTTACTGAAGAAAACCCAAAAGAACAAATAGACAAATATCCAAGTGATAAATTTTCCAATGAAAATTAAGATGTACTAGGCATATGGATGCTTGAATTTGATGAAAGTTGTGCCTCTTCATGATCTAGAGTTGGTGTAGTATTGATATCCCTAGAAGGAGAACCTGAACCTCTAGCTTTCAAATTAGAATTTAGGAATACAAATAACACTATGGAATATGAGGCCTTATTACTTGGGATAATGATAGAAAAAGAAAAAGGAATAAATATTTTAAAAGCCCAAGGTGATGTAGAGCTTATTGTAAAGCAGGTAAAGGGGTAGTATTCTATCAAAAATCACAAGCTAAAAAGTTATAGGAACAAAGTCTGGGATGAGATTGAAGGTCTAGATGCCTTCTCTATTGAAGCGGTTTCGAGAGAGATGAATACCAAAACTAATTCCTTAGCTGTCTCTACCTCCCTATTACTTCCTCACCTAGGTTTCCAAGACAAGAAGTACCAGATCAAAATTGTGTATCAATTTGTCATTCCAAATAACATAGAATCATGGAAAGTTTTCAATGATGATAAAAGTTTGTAGATGTTCCTTGAGAGTGACAAGTTTAACTTTGAGCACAAATCCAATGAAAGTAATCATGAAAGCCCCCATGCAGAGAAAGAATAGAGCCAAAATGTGGAAGTTTAGTTGAAAGGAAACATTAGTCCCCCATATTTCGTGGCCTTAGAAAAAAATTTAATAGACATGATTCTTACATAAAATAGAAGAGAGCAGAGAAGGGGCCAATAATGGGTGAATATGAAGGAGTTAACATTGGAGATATTCATAATCCCAAATTGATTAACATTGGGAAGTGTTGTTCACCCAAAGAGAAAGAGGCCGCAAAGAATCTATTTATGGAATATAGAGATGTTTTCACTTGGAGCTATGAAGATTTGAAAAGTTATAGAAATGGGAAGGTAAAACACAAAATTCCATTGAAGCCTAATGTAGTCCCTTTCTAGTAGAAGAAAAGGAACTATAATCTTAAAGTCACTAATGCCATCTTCTGAGAAGTAGATAAGATGTTAAAAGCAAGCATTATTTATCCCATTCATCATTCCACCTGGATAGCCAATATAGTACTCATCAGAAAAAAGAATGAAGAAATAATAATCTGTGTTGATTTTTGCAACTTAAATCAAGCATCCCTGAAAGATAACTTTTCTCTTCCTAATATGGACTATTTATTGCAAATAGTGGCAGGATCAGAAATGATGTCTATTCTTGATGGCTTCTCAGGTTGTAATCAAGTTGAAGTAGAAGAGAAAGACCAGCATAAGATGGCTTTCACTACCCCTTGGGGTACATTTGCATATCGCAGAATGCCTTTTGGACTTATCAACACTGGTGCTACATTCCAAAGGTGCATGAGTAAGACATTCACCAATTTGAAAGATCAAATAATAGTCATATACCTGGACAACCTCACCATGTTCTCAAGATAAAGAAAATATCATATGGAAGATTTGAGGAAAGTGTTATAGAGGTGTTGAGAGCATGGAATATCTCTCAACCCAAAGAAGTTAGTTTTTTGTGTGACAGAAGGAAAGCTCCTTGGCCATATAGTGTCCCAATAAGGCATTAGAATTGACCCTAAAAGATTAGAAGCTATTTAGAGACTGAGTTTACCCTCAAAAAAAACATGGGTTAAATCTTTCTTTGGGCAAGTGAATTTTCTCAAAAGATTTGTGCTTGATTTTGTGAAAACTACTAAACATATAGTGGACATGATGAAAGGGAATTCAAATTTCAAATGGAATGAGGTAGGTAAGTGAGATTTTCATGATATAAAAAATACTATTGCTAATGCCCCAATATTGTGTCATCCAAATTATAAGTGGGATTTTATAATTTATTTCTACACTTTTGAACATACATTGTCAGCTATTCTTATGCAGGAGAATGATGAAGGAGTATAGGCTCCTATTGCTTTTATGAGCATGCCTTTAAAGAACCATGAACTCAAATATTCACAAATTGAAAATCATGTGTTTTCAGTGTTCAAGGCTCTTAACATTTTTTGGTTCTATATCTGCATTCACATTCAATAGTTTTTGTTGCAAATGTAGCAGTAAAGAGCATACTGACTCAATAGGATATAGGTTGCAATGTCAGAGGAACATGGGTAGAAAAAATACAAGAATATGATATAGAGATTAAACCTACCAAGTTTATAAGAGGGAATTCTTTATGCAAGGAAATTGCAGGAAAAAAATCACTAGAAAGTCAAAAGAATCGAGTGAGAAGCAATTGGTGTTAGCTATAGGTCTTTATGATCCATGGTTTGAAAATATCTATTACTTTTTAACATATGGTGAATGTCTAGAGGGGCTAAATGCAAAGCAAAGAAGAGAACTTAAACTAAAAGAAGCTAAGTATGTGATCTAGGATGGTAAACTTTTCAAAAGAGCTATTGATGGTACTTTCCTTAGGTGTGTAGATAAATAACAGCAAGAAAAGTTGTTGAAAACATTTCACGATGAAGCTTGTGGAGGACATTTCTCTTCTTTAGTCACAACATTTAAAATACTAAGGCAGTGTTATTACTGGCCTAGGATGTTCAAAGATGCATATGCTTGGGTAGCAAAGTGTGAAAAGTGCAAGATGTTCTCCGGATGTCCTCAACTAGCTGCTCTACCTTTGAGACCTGTTATCATCGAAGGGCCTTTTCAACAATGGGGCCTTGATTTCATTGGTCTGATTACTCCTATATCCAATGCTATTCATCAATATATAATAACTGCAATTGATTACTTCATTAAATGGGTAGAAGCTAAGGCTATGAAGAAGACTAATTTTGAAGTAGTGTGCGAATTCATAAGGGAGAACATCTTGGTTAGTTTTGGTGTTCCTATTAAACTAGTGATCAATAATGCATCTCATTTTTCTTCAATTGAATTTACTGACTTCTGTTTTGAGTATGGGATTACTGTTGGTCATTCATCTAATTATTTCCCTCAAGGGAATGGATAGGTAGAGTCTAGCAATAAGAACTTAATTAATATTGTTAAGAAGATAGTCTTAGATAACCAGAAGACCTAGCACAAAAAGATTCATGAGGCACTTTGGGCAGATAGAGTGACACCCAAGAGGGCAATTGGTATATCCCCTTTTGAACTAGTTTATGGAACTAAATCCAATCAACCTCTACCTCTCGAGTTAGCCATGAACAAACTCAAAATAGTAATTGATGATGATGTCTATAAGGATTGTCTGGAGAAGAGGATCTTATATCTGAGAAAATTTGAAGAAGAAAGGAGAGAGATTGTAGACCACATTACGTAGCACCAGATGTGAGTGAAAGAACTTTTTGATAGAAAGACAAGACCAAGAAAGTTTATGGTAGGAGATATGGTGTTGCTTTGGGATAAAAGAAAGGCTCCAAAATGAATGCATAAGAAGTTTGATGCTCTATGGAAAGGTCCATTCAAAATTCAACAGGCATTCAAAAACAATTCTTTCAAGTTGGAATATAAAGATGGTGAAGTACTACCCCTGACTTATAATGGTCAGGATCTCAAGCTCTATCAAATTGCAAATTGAAAAAACATAACCCCTGTACTATACTATAGTTAAGCTTAGTGTCTTGTGTGTGTCTTAGTAGCCTTTTCCTTTCTATTTTCTTTTCCTTGTTTTGTTTTAGTTTTTGTTGTGTTTTTGCCTTTTATATTCCTTTGCGAAACCAGAGATTCTAGGTTCCTTGCTTGGGCATACTCTACCCAAGTCCCTAGTCAAAGCCAGTTGTTGCCCCACTTTTAATCATGTACCAATTTTGCAAAGTGGAAATTAACTTGTATTGAGTTTAGTCTAGTCAAGTTAGTTGGTCCTTTCTTCCTCAAGTGATAAGTATCTCCATTGGGTTTTCATCTTTTCCCTTTTCTTGCATTGTATGGTTGGGTGGTTTTCTTTATCATAACGAGTCTTTTAGGTAGTTTAGGACCTTGCTCAATGGAAATTCTTGAATTATGTTACTTCAGATGAACTAGTTGCAACTTTTTTTTTTTGAACATGAAGAAAGTTGAAATGGCAGAAAATCTAGTTTCGTTTTCTCCTTGGCAAGTTTTCGCACCTCGAAGCTGAAACTCCGTCAAGATTCACAAATGTAGTTTGCGAGTTTAAATGAAGAGAGGAGAATTATTTTATGGATAGATCATTCAATTATTGCCATTTTTTTACTATAGGAATCATTAAAAACTCACTAAGATGTTTTAAAAAGCATCGGTGGAAAACTCAAAAATAGTTTCTCCTCGATGGGTTTCAAACAAAGAAGTTAGTTTTTCAAAAAGGCATTTGTGAAAAGGTAAAGTAGGTTAGTGGGTCCCGTCTTTCACTTGCAAAGCTAGTTTTATATTTTCTATAGTCTTAAAGTAAAGTTATTAGAATAGAGAAGGTAAAATGAGGGCACAAGAAAAAAAATGGAAATCACCTTCTCCTTCGCAGGCTTTCTACCCTCGATAGCAATTTTCTGCAAGTAATGGAAAATCATTCTTGCAAGCATAGTAATTGTGTAAATTGATCATGGGATGTTTTGGGAAAGATATTTGAAGAAAATTGGTGAATATTTGAAGGTATTTTAAATAGAATCTAGTCAGGCAGATTTCTTCCCAAGCAGTACTCCATTTCTATTTCATCGAAATAGGGTAAAAATAGGAAAATAAGTCTGTAATTAAAGAAATGTTACCATTGGGCCAATGAGAATAGTGAAAAGATAGGGAAAAATCCATTAGAACCCTCACATTTACTAATTCAATGGATTTATCCTTAAATTTGCTCATGTGGTGTAGATCATAAAAATCAACGGACAAATTAATGGTTCTTATATAAAGATAAGTGTAACAAATTTTCAAATCACTGCTTTCTCTTTTGAACTGTTATGTTGAATAGTGCTTCCAAAAACTTTCAAAGTTACAAATTTCACTCTTTGCACTATTTTCAATTATTAGATTTTAGTTTACCTTTATATCAGACATAATGGCAACAAGATTCATCGATTTTGATGGACTGGGTGGAATCAAGTCTATATGGAAGAATATCATAGACACTTCACTTTGCTTCTTTGATATGCAAGACTTCCAAAGGAGACTAAGGACAAAGCCAGTTCACCCCATAATGGAGAAACTTTGAGGAAGTGGATTGGTAGAGGTAGTTGGATTAATAGTAGCTATACAAGCTCTAGAGTTGATTATTGAATGCATCAGTCATTACAATCTAGATACAAAGGAAATCTTACTAATAAATCAAACAGTGCTAATCTCAATTAATAGGGAAGCAGTAGTGAACTGCCTGCAAATTCCAAAATGAGAAGAGTTCTCTGAATTAACAATCGGAGGAGCTATGTTTGAATTCTCTCTAAAGAAGATGGTGTGGCAAAAAGAGATCATGAGTTTGTGGTTCCAAAAGCCAAGGGGAGCTAAGAATAAGGTCTGTAAAAGCCTTTTCAAAATTGATCTCAAGCCTAAGATTGTGGACATTCTAGTCCTCTTGCATCGACTTAAAGGTGAGGTAGAAGCCCTTAATTTTGTAGAACAATACTTCTTTTTGCTGCAAATTATTTTCTCAGATACACAATATGTTCACTGGGCATATGAGGTAGGTGAATATCTATCTAAGGCTCTCAATGCAACTAAGTTCAACAATTCATTTTAGATTTCTTTTTTCTCGATATATATGTTGGCTTCCCTACAATTGTGGCTGAGACTTCCCAGATTATAGAATTTTCTTGATGATGTAAAAAGCTATGAATTTGATCCATGCCTGCAGTTGCAGAATAGTTATGCAGAGTATATTCGAGTAAATGATGCATTCACAATGAGAATATGAAGGGAATTCAAGGATGTTTAGAGTGGAGATTCAGTTCAGAAGCAATGGTGTTCATCAGTCAATTTGGTAGTTATTTCATTCCATTCTCATCTTTTTCTTATTTGCATCTTGCAGCATTTGATGGATTTCCTCTAAAGCTACCAAGATACCTGAATGACATGATTGTACTCATCAAGATCATGAGGTAAGTAATTTAGGTGAATGTGTTGAGGGATAGTTTGATGAAGAAGAGGTATGAATTCCCCATGAAAGTTGCGGCCTATAGTTGTGAGACTCGATCAGATGCTAAAAACATGCTTAAGACATTTGAGAACAAGTACAATTTAGAGGAGTTTGAAGTGGTGAGGCCTATGTTTGACCCAAATGGGTATGCCAAATATGTTCTTCAAATTGGAACCATAATCACGCATGTTACTACTATGGAGGATTATTGGGAAAATTGTAAAGATGAGTTGGAGAGTCGAGACCAAGCTTTTGCTAGATTTCCAGTGGATCAAATAAAGACATATGGCATCAACTTAGATGTGGAAGGGCTAGAAGATGATGGGCAAAATATGTATAGTAATACATATTTGAACAAATTGAGAAATAATCCAATCAGTTGTGAGCCATATGTTGATATGGAAGAAGACCTTGATGTTATGATGGCCCAGATCATCATGAGAACTAGAAAATGGGTCGAATGGATGGCAAAAAAGGGTCAAAGTAAGAGCAAGACTACTCAAGCTTCTCTAGTCACTACTACCTCCACTTCTCAGAGTGCCACACCCAGTATTACAACCACAACTGCTCAAGGACTAGCTCAATCTATAGGAGGAGATGATCAACCCCCAGAGAAGAACATTTCAATAACTCCAACTTGCCAAGGTGGTCCTCTACCAGTTAATTGAGCCCAAGCTAGCACTGAAGAAAAGAGGATAGAAGAGCCGAAAGATGGTGTTACTGCTCTAGTCTCACCTCTTCGTGTTACTCCAACTCCATCCCCTCACATTACTCCAACTCCATCTCCTCATCATAGCCCTGGTCCATTTGCAAGTGCTCCTATTTTGAAGCCAATTGGTTCCCCATTTAGATAGTATAGATTAGGGATGAAAGGAGTAGTAGCAGTGAGTCCACCGAATTTGATGAAGCTACGAGGAGAACTCAAGAGGAAGAGAAAGCCCTGAGTTCATCTAGGCTTCTTTTTCAAAATTGAAAGAATCCTTTTTCTACAACTACAGTAGCAGTGACTCAGGCAAAGAAGAAATTTTTTAGTATAGAGTCACTCAGGGCTGCTTCTAAAGTGATTAGTACAGAGTCCTGGCTAGAAGACACCTTAGAAAAGAAGAGAAAAGAAGAGAGTATCCCTGCAAAAGATATTGTGTCTCATGCAGTTTTCTCTGGGTCTACAATAGTGAAAGCTAAGAAGTAGAAGACTTTATGAATACTTGGGAAAGATCTAGAAACAAGACACCTAACAATGGAGATAGCAAAGCCAAACAAAGTATGGAGAATTGAGGACATGACACCCAATGATTTCACTATGCATTCAATTGATCTTGGAGAGGCTAGACATTATAAAAAGGTGGGCCTATGGAGATCATGTAATGACGTGATAGAAGAACAATTGGAGAGCCTCAAATCGTCAAAAATCAAGATGAAGGCCAAGATTGAAGAATTGGAAAGATTTATGAGCTATTTAGTTGTTCCATTGGCAACCATTACTAGTGTGCCTACTACTAAGAACCCCACAACATAAGAAGTGAAAGCTTTCATCTCACAACATCAAAAAGATAGGTATTTTGGTTAGATCAAAAAAGAATGGATTGAGAAACTCAATGTAGATGGAATTGCTCTGATCAATCAAATTGGAAATGTTATCCTTTGATTGGAAACTAAGAAAGATAATATCATATCTAATCACAAAAATTTGGTTGTGGAGAAAGCAAGATGTGATGAATGCATTTCCCTCCTAAAAATGATTATCCAAATGAAGGCAAAAGAGGCAATTGAAGCACAGATTTTGAAGAAAGGGACTGAGCCTCTATTTGAATGGCTTCAAAGCATGCAATCTAAGCTAGAGATGATTCAAGAAGTTCAAGAGGGACTCAAAGAAATAGGGGAAAAAGTGAGGAAGACCCAAGATAGAGCATTTAAAATCATGCAAGGATTACACACTGGCTCACAAACTAGTGGGCACGGGAAAACTCTTATTGGGGTAGAAGTAATGAAGAAAAACTTCTCCACATACTTGACTAATGTATCTGGAATGACTTCAAGCAGTCAAAATAGATTATTGGAGTTGCAGACACTTGGTGGATGCATACACGTGGTTGATAAAGAATTGACAAGTCAGCTAAATGTAGTAAAGGAGCTGGCTTGAGAGCATTTGAAGTGGCTCTTAAGATTCACTAATGTACATGTGCCTAGTCATGAAGAAATGATTCCAATCATAGTTGTTGCTAAGGCATATAGAGTGAAAATTGAAAAGGGAAAGAAGCCTAAGTGATTTAGTTGATGCCCCCTTTTCATTTTCTATTATAAACTTTGCAAATTTTGTAAATTTTGTAATACAAAAAACTTGCATCTTGCCATTTGTCATCCTCAAAAGATGAACTGATTAAAATTCCTATTGTAATAGTCATCTCTCAAACTCTATATGTATGAAATTGAATGATTAATGAAAGGTCGAGAAAATTTTGGTGTAGGATACTTGATGTTGTAGAGTCAATTGAAGAGTATTTTATGTCAATTATTTTTTGTTTCAGTAAGTTGATAGTTCTTAATTAGCTGATTATTTCTCTTAAACTAAGTTATAGTAGGAAGGAAAGGATGTTTTATTCCTTTTTTTTGAGGTTGTGAATAAACCCAATAGGATGTGATGTTGAATATTTAGAGAAGGACTCATTAGACCTTTTTTTTCTCTTTTAAATTTCATTTATATCTCTGTTAATAATTTTCGTAGATTAGCTAAGTGCTAAGTGTATGAATTCATAGGATGTGTGAGTTGTATCATTTGGTTCATAGACTAGAAAGTTCCCCCTACATGGATTAAGTTCTGATTAGGCTTTATTTGGTTTGCCTCTTTTGCTCTCGGGTTAAGAGCATACCTTGTGTTAGTTTTAGGATCAAAACATAATTCATTGCATATCATTCCATAAGGGAGCTCTACCTACCAATTCAAAGAAAAGCCAATAATTAGATAATGACTTTTCAACTATTGTAACCAAATATTGTTCACGATTTGGGCACTAAGAGTCATATTCCTAAGAAACAAGAAATGACAAATCTGTTTACCAACAATTATCTTCTTGGATGTTTGAGTTCACTTAACATTATTTTTTTGAGATCTGTTGGAGCTATGGTGGTCACTCTTTAGTGGTCATTTGTTATCACTTTTACTTCATTGTTTTCTATGATGACAAGGTGGTTCATTTATCTCTTTTCTTTGTTGGATGTGGAGAACTTGGGAGAGTTGTGGAGATTGGATGAGAGAGTTGTTTCTTGCAGTGTTTTTGCTATAGGATTTGCATATCTTTGTCGATGGTCCTTGGTACTACATGGTAAAACTTTCTTTCTGTTGTTATTAGTAGACTCAATATGCTTTTGGTGGTTCAGATTCGACATTACCCATGCAGTGGGAGTTCTTATATGTTTTTTTTCTTCATTGACTTGTTTGCACATAGAGCTTGAGGTTGCAGCTTATATGTTGGTTATGTTGTTGGCATGAGTATTCTGATGTCGGATACCTTTGAGGTATGAGTGATTGGATGGGTTAAACTTTATTGTTCATGCTATTTTCAATCTCATGGGTTTATTAGTTGGATTAGACCAATTAGTTTGGTTGTTGTTCTAGCTGGTGTTATATCTTGTTTTATGGACGATAACTTCTCATTTTTTTTGAGCTAAGAAGTTGATTTTTTTTTAATACTTCTATGTAGCTCATGTTTGCAGTGGAGTGGTGCTAGTAGTGTGTAGCCTTTGTTATCACATGGATCTTATGCCTGTGTTTTTGGGACACGTGTCTATTCGGAGCATGAGAGCATATGTTATGATTTGTGTTGTTCCATGGATGGTTGTGATGATATAGTTTCATTAGTTTTAATCTTGTAAGGTCGTTGTCAAGTGTGAGATTGTTGGGATAAGGTAACTAGGTAAAAGAACAAACCTGTATCACCTTTTATAAAGAAATGTGATATCAGAATGCGATAGTTCAACATTAATGACAAAAAAGAAATGATATTTGTGTTTAGAATATGAAGATGATATAAACTAATGAAATGTGTAGAATTGGATGAATTTTATGCCTATAATTTTTAAAATATTTTTGAGTAACAATTAATTCATTTTATTTTATTTTGAAGTCCTTTTTTTAACTATAAAAAATATAGGGTGTAGTTCCCATCAAACAAGTATATGCAAATCATCTATTTTTGTTTTGGTTTCAAAATATCTTATAGATGACATGTATAGCTAGGGGGGGGAAAAATAATTATTATTTTTGATGTATATTTTTTTTGTAATAAGTACTCAAGTTTGACCTTATCAAAATCCAATAGTTTTTGCCTCTCGTCAAAACTTCCCTATCAAATCTATACCTTCTTGAAAAAAATTACACAATCATGAAGAGAATTCTCTCCTCTAGAGATAAATATGATTTTTAATTTTTTTTAATATTATTTACTTTTTTTTTCCTTTTTTGAGGGAGCATCTTTTGAAATGTTGAAATATCAACTTATAATATTTTGAGATTATAACATATTATAACTAACCAAGACACTCAAAAATTTATATGATGTTGATATTGAATCAAAGATCTATAAAAGGGTATTTTTAGTTTTTGAAAAAAGTTGAGTTTTGATAGAGAAATGAGATTTGACCAAAACAGGTTTTGGTATCATAAATGGTGACACAGATCTATGCTTTTACCCAGCTCAGCCTTACCACAATTTATTTCTTTATTTTTCCTTTCTTGAAAAGTTGCTAAATGAAGTTGGATTCTTCCACAAGAAAAGACTTGGAGTAGAAAACTAGAAAGCTTCTATTGTTTGGTGATTTATTCTCTTATGCTTTGTTTTTATGCAAGGGTTGTGCATAAGGAAGTTTCTAAAATAATTTATAGATGCATTGAATGTAGATGCTTTTGAAACTATTTCCTATTGTATGAAAACTCTATAAGTACAAAGCATTGTTGTTGAGAATTATGAGAGATTAGAAGTTATTTGCATAGGGTTATGCTACCTGATTTTCTCTAGAATGGAGCAAGATGTAAATCTCCATGTGAAGGCTGAAAATGTATTGTAACTTATTGTTGAATAATAAATTAGCTTGATGGTTTGGAGGGTACGGTTTTTAATCAGAAAGGTTTTCCCAACGTATATCTATGTTCTCTATTATGTCTCATTCGTCTAGTTTTATGATTGTAGAATAATAATATGTATATAATACTACTAAAATTTATTTAGATTGGTAAATTGCAATCACTTTCCTTTAAGGTTTTAATTGTAGCAAACCAACTATGTCTATTTTCACTTTTATGGCATAGTAGTATGCACTTGTATTTTCTTATTAGAAGTTGTTCAAGGAACTATTGGATATAGGATGTGCATACTGATCTCAGATGATTTTTTGGGGTGCTCTCATTTCCTTTCATATGAGAGCTATATACCACCTCGTATAAATGAAATCATGGTTTCTTGAATAATCATATTTCACATCAACATATGTTTAACACATTGGTGCTTTAATATAAAAAATGCTATTAAGAATGCAAATGATGAACATTTCTTCAAAAGTTCAATTTTTTATTTATATTATAACTAACCCTATACACAAAATAAATCTTAGAGCACAATCCTATTTACTTCTAATTCACCCAAAAGATATATATGATCTTGCAGTATAGAAGAATCAATATTTTTTAACTTATCATTATATACATTTACATTTTAGTGATACATGAGTTAAACATCCAATTTAATGTTGTACAAATATATACATAATTGAAAACTATGATAATGTTAGTAAACAGATTGTCTTCCAAATAAATACATACAAATTGGCACCAAAATGCCCAGATAGGAAGACTAAATATGCACTGACAGTTGGGTCACTTTGCTATTGAAGAGCGTAAGTGCCCTCTGTATTTATCCAGGTACAGCAACCCACATATGATTTACAATGAATCAACTACAATGTGATTGATAATGCTTCTAACCTAAAAGGAAGAAAGGTTTACAAACATCTATCTATAAACATGATATAGGTGCGGAAAAACTAAGTAACTAAAAGGAAATAGAAAATAAATGACACAAAGGCCATTTATCCAGATTTTATAAACAAAGAGAATGAAAACAAGGAATGAACTTTCCATCCTCTTGAGAAAGTGAAGAATCAAAGCTTCAAAAACATTGAAATCAAACGTAGTTAGAAAACAGTGATAATAAAATAAATCTAGAGAAAATTGAAAATTATACAAAGATCATAATCAGTGGAAAGATAATTTCCCTAACTCTAAGTTTTGATATGCAATTATCTCTCAAATCTCCCTCCTCTAAAGTGTAAAAGATCTCACAGATCTTGTTACATCTTTGCATCAGAATCACTACACAGAAGGAATAGAAATTCCCTCCCTTACATTATGCTTAAAATCAAGACTTCCCCCTTTCCCTAGCACAAACTCTAGAAAAAGAACAAAAACCCCACTGGTCCATAACCCATAGTCTTCTTTCTTTCCCCCTGCAAAGAACCCGAACCCGCTATATGCCTTTGTGATTGCAATAAATAATCGCAAAACTATTGGTATTCAGCTTTGTAACTGAATCTTGAAATGATTTCTCCCCACTTACCTTTTTGTAAAGAAGAGTTATTATATATTTACTAATTTATGTTCAAATAAATACTTCTATGAATATGACTTTGTCTTTCTAAGGTATCCCCAAATGTTATATCCTCAGAATGTGACATGAGGGTATTCCAATAAATTAATGATCTTCTATCAAATATTTCACTGCCTACACCTTGCTACATTTGTTATGGGTAATTGTGTAAAATCATTTGACACATGTCATTGATCGATTTAGGGAGGAAGATTGAGAATTGAGCTTCTCCCTTATTACCCAAGACTTTCATGTTGAAGTATTTTGTTGAGCAAGAGCTGAACATTCTGCATTTCAGCTAATGAAAGACATTTTTTTCTCCATCACAACTCCCGGATGCAATTTTAAGAGGACCAATGTTAATTATGAACTTCGACTCTGTCTTCTCAACAATGAGCAGGAGGCAAGTCAAAATTTCTGATTATGGTTAAGGCTCAACATTGATACAGTCATCAACTATAATTCTTATGGATATCTCTGTGATCATATCCAAATCTATGGGTTTCATTTAGCCAAAATGTGAACTTACAAAATTGTAAGGATGAACCTTATAGTTGTCCCATTAGGAGGATGTTCCAGATGGCACCTTTTTTCAATTCTCTCTTCTAAGGCTCGGATGCATGAGGAGGAGACCTCACCCCAAAATGAGGGGTATGATTTCAAATATGCTCTGTGATTGATTTATTTGTTGGAATATTAATTGCAGTTGGTCGTTTCTCCCTAGAGCCAAATGCCCACCTACCTCCATGATAGCTTGCAGAATGATCAAAAGAATTTATTACTTGGTAGGTGAGTTTTCAAATTTGAAAATTGAGGGGAACAAATTTTTGTGGTAGATTAAAAAAGGGATTATCTAATTCATTTGACCATATAGAGAGAGAGCATAAGAATTTGAAGTTGAACAACTCAAAAGTTGTAGAGAAAGTGATCAGCAGATCCAGTTTGTTTTAGGGACAAAGGAAGTTTATTTCGCGACTACAGTTGCACATGCTTCTTTGTGTCATCCTATAAGCTCATAGTTTGTTGTTTTATTCAACCTATTGAAGCATTGATTGCTCTAGGCATTGTAGTATGCAGCCATTAGAGCTATAAGTTTAAAGTTTAAAGTTTGAAGTTTTTCCAGTTTGAAGTTTTAGTGTTACTTTAAGGTTTTCTGGTTGAAGTTGAATGCTCCTAGATTTTGTATTACTTTGAATCAAAGTTGAATAAAAAGAAAGTAGGCATACTTGAATCTATTTCTCTTTCCTTGTTCATTGCATTTGAAAAGTTTATTTGGAAGCTTCATGTTCTGGCTCTCCAATTTTTAATGGTGAAAGATATTCACATTATTAAACTTCACTCGGTAAAGTCTTTTTGAAGTTTTATTTTGTAGTGGCTACCGAGTTCACTTGGTACCTTCTTCTAGCGAGCTCCACCCTCATATGGCTACCGAATTTACTCGGCATCCACACTACTGAGCTCACTTGATATCCAGTGTCTACAGAGTTTCTCTTCCTTTACCAAGCTCACTTAGCATCCTTTGCTGCCGAGTTATTTTTTCTTTCATTTACTGAGATCACTCGGTAAACTCTCTTGCCACTTGGTTTCTTTGGCTACCAAGAAAATGTTATCACTCAGTAATAGTTGTTTTCAAGAAACTTTTAGGGTTGTTGGTGATTGAAATTTATTATTTCTCACATGGTATCAGAGCTTTGAGGCCCCACATCCACAGTGAGTTAGTGAAAAAAAAATCTTGAGATATTTATCATGGTAGGAGATGTAGAAAAGATATGGCAGTAGCCAAAACCCTTCAATGGACAAAATAATTATGATACATGGGCAAAGAAAATGAAAACCATTATGGTTGCTAATGATTTGTGGGATTTTGTAGTTAATGGGTTCAATGATGTGACAAACCCAACCTAGTATGCTACCCTCACAAATGCACAGAAGACTCATTTGAAAGAGTCAAGGAGGAAAGATGCAAAGGCATTAAGTTTGATTGAAGCAGTAATGATAGAGATAGTATTCTCAAAAATTGCAGTAGCAAATTATGCAAAAGAAGCTTGGGATATCCTTGAGACGAACTTCAAGGGGACTAATAAAGTCTGTATAGTAAAGCTACAGAATATAAGGAGGGAGTTTGAGAACCTTCAGATGAAGGAAAATGAATCAATTGTAGATTTCAGTTCAAGGACCTCCAATGTGATTAACCAACTGAAGTCAAATGGAGAAGACTGTCAAGAGCAGAGGATAGTGGAAAACATATTAAGGAGTTTACCTCATAAATATGACAATTTGGTCATGACCATAGAAGAGGCAAAAGACCTCACTGTTTTGACAATGGATGAATTGATGGGTACTCTTCAAACCCATGAGCATAGGATCAATAGATCTACATCTTCTTCTTCCTAAGAGAAAGCATTCAAGGCTCAGTCAAATCCAAGAGGAAGGGGGAGAGGAAGAAATGGCTCAGGCAGAAACTCTAGAGGCAGAGGCCAAGGAAATGGAGGACAAAGAAATGCTGTAGTAGAAAGCTCGAGAAGAGCAGATGGAGCAAGTAGCTCCCAAAATACTTCAAGAGGAGGTAAAAAAAACTACAACTCAAATAAGAGAAATGTAGAATGCTACTACTATCATAAATATGGGCATTATGCAAGTGAATGCTGGAAGAAGAAAAATGATCAATCAGGACAAGTAAATGTGGCTAATGTGAACATGGGAAGTGGAAACAATGCCACTGCCTTCATCATGTGTAATGTTGGTGAAGAAGGAAGCCCTAAGGTTTGGTACATAGATAGTGGATGTAGCAATCACATTAGTGGTAATGAAACCTTATTTTTATTCATTGACAAGAGTTTCAAATATGAGATTAAAATAGGTAATAATGGAACCCTACTAGTAGTGGGCAAAGGATCTATTATGGTTTGCATCAAGAAAGGTGAGAAGAAGGAAATACAAAATGTATTTTTTGCCCCTGGTATGAAGCACAATTTGATGAGCATTGGTCAGCTCATTCAAAATGGATACAAAGTGCTGATGGAGAATGACACATGTGTCACTCATCAAAATGATGGGAGCAAGAACTTACTTGCAGCAGTTTAAATGACACAGAATAGAATGTTTCCCTTGAGGATTGAGACATGTTTCTCATCTCAATTTGGTGCGGCACCTCCCACACAATCAGCTCTAAGGAGTGTGATTGAAGACCCCTCACTGCTATGGCACCTCAGGTATGGTCATCTTGGCTATGCTAGTTTAAATTTGTTATCAAATAAAAGAATGGTAGAAGGTTTGCCACGTATAAAAAATTCATGTGACAAATGTGAGGCTTGTATTTTGGGTAAGAAACATAGGCTTCCCTTTAATTTTGGAAATTCTAGGAGGGCTAGATATCCATTACAGTTAGTGGATACTGACCTAGTCGTTCCTATGAGAGTTACTTCCATTGGGAGGAGTACTTATTTCATGACATTTATTGATGATTTCAGTCGTAGGACATGGGTGTATTTCTTAAAGAACAAATCTGAAGCATTTGATAAATTTGTAGAATTTAAAGCCCAGGTTGAAAGAGAATGTGGACATTATATCAAGGTCCTAAGATTAGATAGAGGAAGGGAGTATACCTCAAATTATTTTGTAAAATTTTGCAGGAAACATGACATAAAGAAAGAGCTCACAACCAGCTATACACCACGGCAGAATGGAGTGGCTGAAAGAAAGAACAAGACCATTGTTGAAATGGTAAGGAGCATGATGAAAGACAAAGGTCTTCCAACTGAATTTTTGGGAGAGGCTATGGCAACAACAGTTTACCTAATTAATAAGTGTCCTACAAAGGCAGTCTGTAATAGAATTCCAATGGAAGCATGGTCACGAGGAAGATGGACAATTGAACACCTAAGAGTGTTTGGATGTGTTGCATATGCACACGTGCCTAAAGAGAAAAGGAAAAAATTGGATGACAAAGGTGTGAAGTGCATCTTCATAGGGTACAACTCAGAATCAAAGGCATACAGATTGTATGACCCATTGAACAACAAGATGATTCTTTCAAGAGATGTGGAGTTTCTTGAAAATCAGTCCTGGTATGGACAAACTGATGAATCACTAAGCAACTCAAGTAAAGTGCCAATTATAAGTGAAGAGGATGTTGATGAACAGCAAGAAGAAGGAGCAGATAGAAGAAAAGGCAAGTAGCCTCAATCATTACCAAGCTCCTCTAGGCATGACCGAGTGTTAGTGTCAAGCAGTAGTAGTGAAGATTCTAATCCCACACTCTCCTCCTTGTTACCAAGAAAGATCAAGAGTCTTAGGGAGATATACCAAGATGAAAGGTATGAAGATTATGATGAGAGTGTTAATTTTGCATTATTTTCTCATAATGATCCAATATATTTTGAAGAAGCTATTAAGGAGACAGATGCTAATGAAGAAATGGTGTAAGACCATGGATGAGGAGATAGATGCTATAGAAAGGAATGAGACATGGGAGCTAACTAAATTGCCTCCCAAGAAGCAAGTGATTGGAGTGAAATGGGTCTACAAGATCGAATGCAATACTGAAGGCAAAATTGATAGGCATAAGGCAAGGCTGGTAGTCAAGGGCTACAAATAGCAGTATGGCAGAGATTATGATGAGACATATGCCCCGGTTATAAGAATGTAAATCGTGTGTGTTGTCATAGCAATTGCAGCTCAGCAAAAATGGAAGGTATACCAAATGGATGTGAAGTTTGCCTTCCTAAATGGTGTATTGAAGGAAGAAGTATATGTGGAGCAGCCACTTAGTTATGAAGTTGCAGGTGAAGAACACAAAGTATATAGACCAAGGAGAGCTCTTTATGGGCTCAAGCAAGCTCCACAGGAATGGTATAGTAGGATTGACTCATATTTGATGAGCAATTGCTTTAACAAAAGCAATAGTGAGCATACTGTATAAATCAAGGTGGCAAATGAAAATGTATTGATTGTTGTCTTGTATGTAGATGATTTGATTTTTACTAGTAATGACAAGGCTCTAATTGGTGAGTTAAAAGAGGTCATGAAAAGTGAATTTGAAATGATAGACCTAGGTCTCTTAAAAATACTTTCTAGGCACAGAAGTAAAACAAATGCATGATGGCATCTTCATCTCTCAAGAAAAATATGCAAGGCAGATCTTGGAGAGATTTAAAATGCAGAACAGTAAGACAGCCCCCACACCAATAGTAGTAGGTCTGAAGTTGAGCAAGGAAGAGTCTAGCAAGAGAGTGAATCCAACACTATACAAGAGTATGGTTGGAAGTTTAATGTATTTGACTGCAACTTAGCCAGACCTAATGCATGTAGTAAGTTTGATTTCCAAATTTATGGAAACACCAAAGGATTCCCATTGGCAAGCAGGAAAGAGGATCCTAAGGTATGTGAAAGGTACCAAGGGATTTGGAATTTTTTATACTACATCAAATGAATTCAAGTTGATAGGTTATACTGATAGTGATTGGGCTGGAAGTTTGGATGATAGGAAGAGCACTTCCAGATACATGTTTCATATCGGATCAGGTGCAATTTCATGGGCATCCAAGAAGTAACCTATTGTTGTTCAATCTACAGTAGAGGCTAAATACATAGCCGCAAATGCAGCAACATGTCAAGCAATTTGGCTAAGGAGGATCTTGATAGATTTGAATGAAAGGCAATAGGATGGAACCACAATTTATTGTGACAACATCTCATCAATTGCATTGTCCAAGAATCCAATCATCCATGGTAGAAGCAAGCATATAGAGATCAGATATCACTTCATCAGAGAGTTGGTAGAGAATGGGGATATCAAAACGGGATTTTGTAAGTCTGAGCAGTAGCTAGCAGACATTTTTACCAAGCCATTAGGCATTGGGAATTTTGTACACCTAAGAGAGTGTCTTGGTGTAGCTGATTTGGATCAGTAGTGATCCTTTTTTGTTTGGCTCGGGATAAATTAGGAGTGTTGGAATATTAATTGCAGTTGGTCATTTCTCCCTAGAGCCAAACGTCCACCTACCTCCATAACAGCTTGCAGAATGATCAAAAGAATTTATTGCTTGGTAGGTGAGTTTCAAATTTGCAAATGAGGGGGAAAGCTTTTTTGTCATAGATGACAAAAGGGATGATCTAATTCATTCGACCATATAGAGATAGAGCAAAAGAAGTTGAATTTGAAGAGCTTAGAAGTTGCAAAGAAAGTGATTAGTAGATCCAGTTTGTTGCAGGGATAGAGGAAGTTTATTTCGTGACTGCAGTTGCACATGCTTCTTTGTGTCATCCTGTAAGCTCATAGTTTGTTGTTTGATTCGACCTGTTCAAGGAGTGATTACTCCAGGGACTTTAGTATGCAGCCATTAGAGTTGTAAGTTTAAAGTTTAAACTTTGAAGTTTTGCCAGTTTGAAGTTGTTACTTTAGGGTTCTTTGGTTGAAGCCAAATGCTCCCAAATTTTGTATTAGTTTGAATCAAAGTTGAATAGAAAGCAAGCAGACATACTTGAATCTATTGATCTTTCCTTTTTCATTGCATTTGAAAAGTATATTTGGAAGCTTCACATTCTGGCTCTCTAGTTTTTAATGGTGAAAGATATTCACGTTATAAAACTTCACTCAGTAAATTCTTTTTGAAGTTTTATTTTTCAGTGGCTACCGAGTTCACTCGGTACCTTCTTTTACCGAGCTCCACCCTCCTACGGCTATCAAGTTTACTCGGCATCTACACTACCGAGCTCACTTGGTATCTAGTGTCTACTGAGTTTCTCTTCCTTTACCAAGCTCACTCGACATCCTTTGCTACCGAATTGTTTTTTCTTTCATTTACCGAGATCACTCGGTAAACTCTCCTACCACTTGGTTTCTTTGGCTAGCAAGCAAATACTATCACTCGGTAATAGTTGTTGCTGAGCAACTTTTAAGGTTGTTGGTGATTGAAATTTATTATTTCTCACATTATTTACCACCAATGAATAGTAAGATTTCAATGGTGGCACGTGGCCCCATGATCTGGTGTTAGCTATCTTTAGTATTTATATGGCACGAGCATATTGTCAAACAAGTCACAACCGACCTCTTGTTGGGTTTGACATAGTCACCTCCTTCCGGTATTCTTATCAACAATCATGACACACCTTTTCCTTATTTATGACACATAATCTTACTAGCAATGGGGTTCACCATTTGTCTCTATTAGGCATCACATGACACGTATTTAATTGGTCATGTGGCTCTATTCATAGGTGAGGCCCGACCATGAGTTGATAAAGGGAAGGGAACATTTCACCTTGCATGCATCGGGTCCTGTGTGGGATGAAAGTTTGAGAGTTTAAACTCATGAGTTGGCATGTCCATCACCATGCTTTTACCATTCTAAATGGCTACACTAAAATAGAGACTGTGGGGATCCTCCAAAATTGTACAGCACGGTTCTCATTCACTATTATATATCAGGCATCATTGACATGATGTGGAGCAATTTTTTTATATAATATTATTCCCTTTCTTGAATACAAATCTTTTAATTCCCACTGATCTTGGAGATGCCTTCCATCATATGCAATAGTTCACTAGTGAATCTCTAGCCACAATCAGATCCGCTAGGATAAATACCATTATTTCTAATGAGGTGTGATTGGGAGAAAGAATCTAGAGCACAGAGCCATTACTTGGAGCAACCTCAAGGATGATGACTCATTGTTTACTTGGTCCAAAGCTGTCATGTTGTAGCCGAATTTCTCACTGGTATGTTATGCTCTTATTTGGTTCTTTTGATTCTTTTACCACAACATAGAGCTCTAAGTGTGACATAGATGAGCTGCCTCATCAATTACTCTTGAGCTGCAATCGTGAGTTTCATACAAGGTTCCACTTTTAATACCTGTGATAGTTGATATTGCACCTATTCAAAGAAAACCCGCTCTATTTCAGAATGACGAATTATTTCTATTCTTCTACAAAGGTTTTTCTTTTTTTTATCTCAACCTATTGTAGCATCTGAGGGCTTAAACTATAAAGTTGTATTTTTGAACTTTCCGATTGAATCACTAATCTGAAATAGGGAAGTTTGTAGAATCAAACTCTGAATCACTGCAAACATTCAAAAGAGTGGATCTGTATCTTGGGCTTGAACCATTACTTTCATATTACTTTCATATTTAAAAAATTTGAACTTTGAACTTGTGAACTAGCAAATTGAATTTCTGAACTGGCTATGGATCATTGAACCCAAGCCAAGCAGTCGTACATCTTAACCTCTTAGAATGAACCATTGAACCTGCATGAACAAATCAAACCACTTCAAACTGCTTTGAACTGCTTTGAACCACTTTGAACCATTGTTCAAAGGAGTTCAAGATCATAAATTGATAATTTTAATGATTGGGTCCATAAGGATACCAACAGATAAATACATAGATTTAAATGATGAGAATCTTTATTACAACATATTATTAATACACATTAATATGTATTACAATCTAATCAAATTATTTTCCACTTATTATCATATTCTTGACATTAAATTTCCTATTTCTTAATTAAAATGTCAATATAAAAAAATGAATCTTAATAAATCATATTTATTCATATAACTTCTCCATATGACTATATATCATTCTCCTTTTACATTGTCCATGCTATATTTGAAAAAAGGCTTAAAAGCAACGTTAGCTCACTTATGTTTCTGTCACTGCCTCTGCTTTTTTTTAGAACGTGACATTTATGACATTTTCATTAGGCCTTACCCATATATATATATAATTGTCTACAAAATAGTAGTTGTAGTTCTTTATTAATTTGCTCTCTTTTATATGGCACTTGTCATGTTTCTATTAGTTTGTACAATGTGAAAATGTAAGAATGATTTATTCATACCAATGCAACCATAATGAAAATGAATGTGAAGGAATATGAAATGGTAAAAGCAAGGAATTGCAGAAAACAAACAATTCTCTTTGGGTGGTGCAACTACTATCTATGGATAAGAATAGTATGCAAGATTTATTTAGACATTATATAACCAACCAACGGGTGGCTGCTTTGCTAAGCACAGATGCATTCTCATCAATATATTATTGGAACCTAGTGAATGAATGAAAATAATGAAAGGACAAAATCACAGAAAACAACTGGTTTTATTTATGCGGAGCAACAAATGTTTAGGGATAGGAATAGACAAGGACCAAAAAATGGGTTTCAGTAGATGTCTGAAGCAGCACTGACTTTTTTGAGTAGCTTTGATAGTCGTGGTGGGCATGGAGAGGAGCCACAGTGGTCGGGACTAGAAACAGCTGACTGCTCCATTTTATTATTATTATGGTCTGACAAGGCAACTTGTTTGTGTAGCAATGATGGTGGTGGTGGAGAAATAGTTAACTCCTCCATTTTTAGAGCTGCATTATCATTTGATAAATCGACTTTTTTGTGTAGTGCTGCTGGTAGGGGAGGGCATGGAGAGCTGCCACAGTAATTGGGGCTGGAAGCAGCCGACTGCCTCAAATTTGTAAGGGCGTTATTCTTGTTTGAAGGATTTGGGAAGTTATATCGAGCTGATACATGAGCCAACAAACAGAGGGAAAGAATAGCAAGCACTGTGCTTATTTTCATGTGCACCAAACTTCCCATGTTCGGAGTTGTGTGTCTTTACTAACTCAAAATGCAGAGAGGATTCTTAATGATCAGATTGCAGCCCAAAGATTGAGATGGTATGCAATGCATCATGGCCACCCATTTAAAGGTGGGGCGACAACAGATAGTTCCTTCGAAAGTGATGTATTCAAATTCGTATGCCCTTTTGGAGATGATGCAATTGGTTAACTATTTTTGTTTTGGAAACGTGTACCGTTCAAGGTAGAAGCTTTGAACAAGTAGCCCATTCATTTGATTAAAAAAAAAAGTCACGAGATCTGGCGTTAACATAGAACAATCCCTAATTTATTTAAAATCAACCAGCAGTTCGCAGTTAAATCTATTCGTTACATTAAGAGGTGTAACCCATTAATATTAACAATTGAAGATCAATAGATGGTCGGTTTACAGCTTTTTATTTCTTTAGACTAGAATTTTTTATGGAGTATTCATACCATTTTCTTTGAAACTATGAAAACAAGGATGTATTAATATTCAGCAAATACTATATGTGAATAAGATAAATAAACTAGTAGCAGTGTGTATGGCCTGCGAGGGACTGTTTGTAGAACCTTCTTATCTAATTTGTGCACATTAGTCGTCTATGATAAACATGTGGCAATTTCAATAAATATTCCAGCTAACTCTATGGTACAATATAGATAGCATTTAATATGTATTTTCCTATAAATATAATAGATGAGGGCTTATTTTTGGCAGAACTCGTATTTGGGTTTCTCCTCTAATTTTTCCTCTTGTTCCTTTCCCTTGTTTTTTAACTTGGTATCAGAGCCTAAGGGTGAGAGTATTGTGCAAGATGTCTGAGGTATAGATGAGAGTGGTCAATAATATCCCACAAGATAAGTGTGTTTTCTGATTGATAAAACTAGTTATGGTGAAGTTGATAAATGTAGATTAGTGAAGAGTGAACAGTTTGAAGGACATTTCAAGAGAAATTAAGTGCTGGAGCATTTACTTGTGAATAAAGTGACGGATGTAAAACAAGTTAAAGCTTTCCAACTATATGCTGCACTGAGATCACTGAATATCATGCAACAGTGTGAAGTTGTCAGTCAGAGATTAGTTTTTTGTGGAGCACCAATGTGCAAGTAGCAGTGTCAGATATTCCATACACACTTCTTTTGAGAGTGTGCCGAGATGCTATGAAAAAAATATTAACAACATTTCAATGGTAGTTTCCTGATGGTTCATTTAGCTAAAGAATGTGATATATTAATTGTTTAATGTGGAGAATGTTGTTGCAAGAAGAATATAAGCAAGATGGCAAGTTGAGGTAGGTAAAGAATTATCAAATAACCATTGGTGCTAAAGAGGGGAACTGTCTTGGAAAATATTGTTGTGGTTAGTGTATTTCCAAGTGCTGCAAGAAGGTTAAATGTGTATACATGTATGAGCTAAGATTTTTGTTAAGAAGATTTCAAAATAGTGCAAAGTAAAGTAGATCTCAATGTTGAGGCTAAAGTTGTTTGGGACATGTGATTCATTATTAAATTAGTGTGGAAAGGGAGAGTTCCAAATGAGATTTTAAACTATGTCTTTAATGAGTTTTGAAAGGTTGTGAATGGATTATGTGTGTGTGTGTATAGTTATTAGCATTATTTTCTTTAGGTAAAAAAAATTCCCATTAAAATGATGAGATGTTGTGTTAGAGTTTTTTGTCATGGTACAAAGAGTTGTCTGAATTGAATGTTTTGTTTGACCTTGAAATTATTTTGAATTAGAGGTAAGATTATATGCTAAAGCTTGTTGGATGCTTAGTTGCTCAAAGTTTATCATGAAGATCGTGCTAGTGGTAGAATGGTTAAATGGTCTTTTTTCATTGGTTGCCTAAATTGAATTTTTTTTTGGATAATATCCCTCATGTTAAGGTTGAAAAGGTTTTTTTTTTGTGGACAATGTACTTTAGGAAAAAATTTAAGAGCATGTCACCCTAGGGAAATTTAGTGAATGTCTCATACTTGAGCTATTGTAAGGGTTGCATTATCAGTTGTACCTGACACGCTAGAGTTTTGTTTGGCATATTGATGAGCAATGTATCCAAAAATGATTCCTATAGAACTGACGACTACAGTGGATGGGAACCCATATATCTTGGTAGATATATTTCCTTTTATATGGACTCAATGAACAATTTTGATACAAGTACAAAAGAAGAAAATCCCAAAGAGATGATGATTTCAACGTACTAATGATTTGTGGTCATTAGAACAAGTGTATGTTTAACTTGTAAAGTAATTGAGTGGAGTGTTTGTGGTGGTTCTAAAATAATTTATGAGTGAGGTTTCTAGTGAGGAAAAACCAGTTTCATTAAAAATAATTTGAGATCTTGAAACCACTTGTGTGATGTTCACAAATTTCATGGTAAGCTTTAAACCACTTAAAACTTGCACCACTTAGGGATAAACAACAAAAAACCAAAGTGATTTTGATGTTGAGGAAACAATATGAATGATAGTATTTCAAAAATGATTGTAAATGGGTACCTAACAAGGATTTAGGCTAGGACCCATAGTTTTTGGATTATGAGGGGATATCTTTAAAAAAATGGATAATTAATTTATGGGAAGATGTGAGAAAGATAAATTAATTATCAACAAAAACTATGTATGGTTGGCACACACTATTTCTAGAACCATCTTAGGTAATTTGCACACACTGGCCATCCATGATAAAAATGTGCCAATTTTAATAAATTTTGTACCTAACTCTATGCTATCAAATATATAGAAATTAATATGTACTTTCTTATAAATATAATAGACGAGGGTCTATCTTCAACAGAGCCCATATTTGGGGTTCTCCTCTTTTCCCTTGCCTTGCTTTTTTAACTCTATAATGATGATTTTTTTGTTTTAAAAAAAATATATAATCATTGTGCAATTTATTAGGAATGGTATTCTCACTCGAAATGATCATAATTAAAATTTGAGTTTATAAAATCCATTAACAAAAATTATAGAAATATGCAGCAACAACATGTAAGATGATCAATTTCTTCTACAGACTCAACTTAAGGTTCATGTATAAAAAGAGCCACAAAGTCTGGTGATTGATGTGAGAAATCATAAAGATAAAATAAGTTCACTAAAATATGTAATCAACCTCTTGGTAGGTAATTTTTGTGTGATAAGTTCTCTTACATGATCATCCATGATGTAAATAAATTGTTTACCAAAGACCTTAAGTCTGTATATAGAATGGAATAGAAGTTGAAGGTAACAATGAGGCTAATAAACTAACATTGAATCTACTAATTTCATTTTATTTTCGTTATGATGTTCATTACAATTTCTTGTCAATGGATTGATTTCAATTTTAATTTTCTCATGAGAGATAAAGCACATGATCATGGATGAAGTTTGGACACCTTAAAAATATTAATATTAAAATATTTGATGAGCAATGAACTTTTGAAAGGTTGTGAATTTTTTGCACTTCCTGATGGAAAGCTCCTCATTTTGGTTTATTATAAAAAATAAGAAAAATACCCTCCTTAGTAATGCAACAAGCATCATTCTTTGATTAGCTTGGAATCATAGGAAATAAAGCTATCCAATAATGATAAGGAAGTAGTAACATGATAAATTGAGAAGGAGAAGGAAGTCCTTAAAATATCTACCCATTCCCATTAATAAATCCCTTCCTTGTAGAGTGGAATATATCTAGGCAATTCTATTACCATCCTTTATTCCACACTTCATATCTAGAAGTAAGAAAATCCACCTTGGAAGATCTGTAAAATTGAGTAGTAAATCCATAACTTCAATAAACAAGGAGGCATCCAAAAACCTTATCTTTCTTTGTACTAGTCATAAGGGTGATATACCTAGTAAGACTCTGGATATTAGTCCATCATTGAGCTCCTACAAATTGTTGGCATATGAGAATGCGAAAAACTCTAAAAATATGGTGGATTGCTCGAATTCTACATTTTGTAAAACAAGAAAGTATTTTGTATATTGATTATGATTATTTATGCTTTGAGTTTTATTTAAATACTCTCAAGAATTATCTTGTAGATCCTATCAAGGTAAATTTGTTTTGAGGGTTTCCCCCGCCTATTTATGGATTTTCCTTCTAATTTTAACTCTTTGTCTTGGAAAATGCAAAGAATGATTGTATGGTTCAATTTGGGAATGCTCCTACTCTCTCTCTCTCATTAATAAAGATATTCTCCAGAGTATGGGGAATTTCTTTGGTCATTTTTTAAGGTTTGAAAACCCAAGATCATCATAGGAAGAATGTAAGATTCTCCTTTTGAATAACCCTTGTTTGAATCCCTACAAGATGACAATCTTCAATGTTAATAAATCCTTCATCTTTTTTCCAAAATTATATCATGGAAATATTAATGCCAGTAGATTATCTCCAATAGAGGAATTTGAACCACCCCATGTCATTATGTAGACCCTAAAATTAGACTCTCCCACCCACATTCCCCCATCACAAAACCTCTCACTAATTTTTTTTCAAGATGGAGGCCTTTCTTATAAATATCAATAACATCCCCTACATCTCCATCCATGGTATCAGTTCCACACCCTTCCACCCTATCCTTCTCAAATAGGTCATTTCTTCCAACATTAACCCTAATAAATCTACACCCTTACCTCCCCTCTCATTAGTTTAGATAGTTGTAACATTTCCATTTCTACTAATGCCTGATCCCAATATTGTCTTGGCGGATTGTCACTATTAGATATAGATATGATTAACTCCCCTCTTTGGAGCAGCTTTCTTATCATCCTACCCCAACTATAAATAGGTTAGATACTGACAGTGAAAAAGAGGTGCTGGCTATAATCAAAACCCTAAAAACTAGAATTCTCTAACTTAGTGATGTGATGGGAGACCTATCTTGTACTCAAGATTAGATCCAAAAAGAATTGTTGAGAAGTCAAGAGTTGCAGGTTTGGTTCCTAGAGATTTAGAACACAACCCTAATAAATAACTAGAATAATAGCCCCCCATCATAAAATATTCATATGGAATTTGAATCAATATATGAAATGATTGGCTTGAATCAAATGTCTAGTATGGATCATGCTCTCCTTAGAAAATCTCCTTTAAACATAAATTTGGAAGCTTGCCACCAACACTTGGATGATTCTTCAGAATTGGAATGGTGCCCTCATTCCCTATATACAGTGTACCAACATTCTCAAAATGTTCTTTGGATTGCAGATAATATCCAAGGTGGTAATTACCCAATTGTGCTAGGAATTCCAAGAAAAGAGGACATAAATCTAAGTTTGATTTATGAAAGAAATATGGTGAGGCTGACAATCAAGTGAATATTACCTCCATTTTCAACAATGGGAACTTGAAGAGTCTCCCACCTACTTCATGAAGATAACCTCTTGCAACATTAGGCGCTTCAATGCTCCTGTGAAACAATTACTTTAAAAGAACTGTCTTAAGTCCTTTAAGTCTACTTTTATCCTTCTACGAGAAACTAAATTAGATTCTGTGGAATTTTTTTGACTAGATAAGAAGTTGAGAGTATGGAAAGCATGGGGTCACCTTGTTATTCCAACATTAGAAGGACTTACTTGTATATGGAACCCAAAATCTATCCAATTCACCCTAGAAGTAAATCAGCCACATTGGATGACTAACCAGGTTAGAAGTATGAACTCTAATCTTGCTTTCATCCTCATCAATATTTATGGACCTATTTCAACCACTAGACAACTATAAATATGGGAGGAACTATCAAATTACATTTCCAACCATTATTCTAGCAAAATAGTAATAGGAAGTGATTTCAATGCTATCATAAATCTTCATGAAAAGGTAGGGGGTATCAAAACTATCAACCAAGCATCAAGAGAATTTAAGAGTTGGATATCTTCCAACAACCTTCTTGATATTATTACTTCCAATGGTACCTTCATATGAAATAATAAGAGATCAAGTTACTACGTTAGAATAGAGAGGTTGGATGGGTTCCTATTTTTTGGAGACCTTCCCTCCTTTAATCTTAGTCTAATAGTTGGAATCAAACCCATCTGAGGTTCAAACTACTTCCCAATTCATCTTGACATTGCAGAAGAACCCAAATTGAAAAGAATCCCCTTAAAATTCAAAAATATGTGGTTCTAGGATAAGGGTTTCTTATACCATTTTATATCTTGATAGTATGAAGAATCCTTTTAAGGCTCAAAAATGTTTTTTTTTTTTGTCTCCAAATTAAAAAACTTAAAGTTGAGAATCAAATCCTAGAACAAGCTCTACTTCAAACATATATTTAAAGAAATAACCAATGTAGAATAGGAAATTAAGGACTCAAATAAATATTTTTTGATCAGTTGGATGGATAATGATAGCTACTTCTAGGTGAAATGTCTCCTAAATAAGAAAGCCAACTTTCTCGCAAAATATAAGATATACTCTAGAAAAAAAATTATAGAGAATCATGACTATCTAAGTGAGATAGAAAGATTAAACTATTATATAATAACTCTAAATCTACATATTTCATTAATATGGTCACAAAAATTAAAAACTCCTAGGTAAACACTATTAAGGATCCTACAACCATGGATAATGACCTAGTATCTTAACTCAAAAATATTCTAAACAACTGTGAATCTTCAGACTTAGTAGCTCAATCTACCCTATTGAACCTTATTTCTATATAAATCATAATAGAGGATAATACAATGCTAAATAAAAAATTACCAAATGAGAAAAATCAAAACTTTTCTTTTCCCGATGGATCCTAACAAGGCGCCTAGACCTGACAGCTTTTAGGCGAGATTCTTTCAAAACTGTTGGAATTTTCTAGGTGATGACCTATGAGAAACCCTTAAAGGTAGCAAGAACTTTAGTGATATTATTAGAGAAATTAACCACACCTACTTCACCCTCATCCCAAAGAAAGTAGAGGAAATCCATTCTAGGGAATTCATGTTAGAATTTGTTTAGAATAATTGAGAGGGGGGTGAATCAGTTATTCAACGTCCAATAATGTCTAATACATTTTTTTCTCTCTAGAATTTTTACTTTCTTGTCAAATCCTTAATGGCATATAATTGAAATTATCATGCATGCAATTAAACATTAAACAATCATGAAAAGTAAACATGCATCGCCACATAACACAAAGGATTTTGGTGACCTAGAAACCCTCCAAGAATAAGAAGGTAAAACTAGGGTGGGGATGACACCCACAAAATTACTGTGCAATAGATTTCAACCACTTCTGATGGTTTTCCCTATTAAAAGCCTACCCGGTTAAAGGCTTTACACACTATCAAATGTTACCCTATTAAAGGATTTCTACACCCTATTAGGAGTGTTCCTTGTTAGAGGACTTAAGAACATTCAACTTAGAATGACACCTTATTAAAGGATTTACATAGATTTTTTAGGCCCACCCAGGTCCATGGGATTTACACTCACCTTCTCAAAAGAATCGTTTATCCCTCTTTAAGGATCTCCTATCTTTCTCCTGGGGATCTCTTATCCTTCTCCTGGGGATCTTCTACCCTTTTCTTGTGGCTTATCCACCTAGCTATAAAGCTAGCCTAGCAATGTTGGATTTCAATGTCTAATACAATGGTAAGAAAGCATTAGAAAGGTTTTGATGTGATAAAGATTGCAACTCTAACCTTGCAGATTTCAAATCACTCTTTAGTTCTTTTCTTTGCTTGGCTTTTCTTCCTTGCAGTACTGAGAGCTTGTCCACCCTTCAAGATCTATCTCCTTGAGTTCTTCCACTTCTTATGCCAATGCACTCTATGGTCACTTGATCAACTCAGAGTCTTGTGCTTACTCCTCACTATGTCCTCTTCTTGATACTTCACACTAGCCTTCTCTTGGCTTCTTCACACAACCACACTTATGACCAACTCACTCCTCTCGATCCTTGACCTGTAACTCCTTATAAAGAAGTTTTGTTCTTCATTTCCCACTCAAATCTTCCCACTCATCAATTTGATTTGATTTGAGAGAATCATATTGTTTTCCCTCCAAATTGTTTCTTCCATAAACTTCATGATAAGTCCATAAGTATTCGCTCAAAACTGGTTTGCATGGTTTACATGAAATTTTGTGACATATACTCATCATCCTTATCATCCAACTAATTCAAAAAATTCAATGTAACAAACTTATCGTAACTAAAATGGCGAATCTTTTTGTCTTATCAATAATGTAGCAACTCGGCATCATTGGTTTACTGATGCTCGGTACCTTCTGCGTTACTCAGCTTCTACTAGATTTACTGATGCTCGACACCTTCTATGTTACTCAGCTTCTACTACATTTACTGATGCTTGGCACCTTTTGTATTACTCAGCCTCTACTACATTTACTAATGCTCGACACCTTCTGCATTACTCGACACCTGAAGGATTGATCAGCACACACTGAAGTTAAACTTGCTCGGCTTTAACTAGCTTGCTCAGCACTCACAAATAAACTTAGTCAAGTTCTACAAATGACTCAGTTAAACCTTACATCTTTAATGTGTCTTAGTGTGTCCATTCCCTATGTCTTAGAGTATGTCATTAATACACTATTTCATCAATGGCTTAGCTAATCCTTATACTTCATTACAACATCATAACTTCAAACTTTCTCTAGGTGCTCTAGTTACATCTTATTGATTGCCTCCTCCTTGTCAATCAACTAATTGATAATATTTGGATCACTTAAGAAATTGTCATTCTTGCAAGTAGCAAGTTTGACATCAATGACAAAACAATGATTGAAAATATTCTTTACCAGTTCCATCATTCTTCATTCATGATCTTTTCAATCATCTCCAGCAATCTCCCTCTTTGGCATTGATGGCAAACCAAACTGATGAATTGATTGAGTTGATCAACTTAGTTACCACCAAAATTATATACCAAACAGAAAACTTTTCATCATTACATGTTCAGTTCATATCTTCCTTTTTGTATCATGTCTCCCTCTTTTGTTGATACAAATTGAATCCTTTGTTCTACTTCTCCCTCTTGAATTCTGCATCCTTACTCTATATTCATGATCCTTCATAGTTGCTTGCCAATCAGTTTCTTATCTCTTATGAATCTCCCTCTTTCATCTCTCTTTTTTTGGTCTACTACTGATCTCATACATCTCCCTCTTACTTGATATTGATCAGTTTCTCATAAATCTCCCTTTTTGACATAAATGCCAAAGGTGTAGCATCTCTAACATGCTTGGTGTAAGCTTTGCATCTTATGTCTTTTTCCTCTATCACCATGCTTGTGATTGATCTAGAATTTTCATTCCTATTGTCATCCTCTGTATCATTCTTCTGATATTTCAATGATCTACTCCTGTTGATGTAGGGCAGCTTCTTTTTTTCTTTAGACTGCTTGAGTTGGGGTCTTTACCCCCAACATGCCTCTAAGATATTCATAATAATCCTTGGGCAATGGTTTGGTGAAGATATCTGCAATTTGTTTCTTTGTGTAAATGTACTCCATCTTCACTTGTTTGTCTTCCACCAATTCTCTAACATAGTGATACTTGATTGCAATATGCTTGGTTTTTACATGCATTACTAGATTCTTGGATATGTTTATAGCACTTGTATTATCACAATACAGTATTATAGGTTTGGTTACCTCTTCTTTCATTCCTTTCAATAGATGTTTGAGCCACACAATGTTTGTGCAATTGATTGTTGCAGCCACATACTTTGCTTCTGTAGTGGAGTGAGATGTACACGTTTGTTTCTTGCTAGTCCAAGTAACTAGCCTTTTACCTAAGAATAATGCTCCTCCACTTGTGCTTTTCCTATCATCAATGTTGCCTCCCTAATCTACATCTGTGTATGCATTGAGCTCAAACTTCTCATTCTTTTTGTAGTATAGGCCAAAATCATCAGTTCCTTTGAGATACCTCATTATCCTTTTTACTGCCATGAGATGATTTTCTCTAAGATTAGCAGAGAATCTAGCCACTATTCCAACTACTAATGTTATGTCTGGTCTACTATGTACAACATATTGTAGTTTTCCAATCATGGATTTGTACATTGTTTGATTGACTTCAGCTGGTTCATCATTTTTGGATAGCTTATGTCATGTTGCCATTGGTGTGCTAAAAGGTTTGGAGTCTTCCAATCCAAACATCTTGAGTATCTCTTTGATGTACTTTGATTGTGTCATGAATATACCATGTTTTAGTTGATGTACTTGTAATCCAACAAAGAACTTGATTTCTCCAAACATAGACATCTCGAACTCATGTTTCATTTTGTTAGCAAGACTTTTGTAAAGTGCTTCTTTTCCTCCAAAGATTATGTCATCCACAAATATTTTAGATACAAGGATATCCTGACCTTCTTCTAATCTGATGTACATGTTGCTGTTGTCATTAGTTCTTTCAAAACCTATTTGCACTAGATACTTGTGAAGTCTCTCATACCAAGCTCTAGGAGCTTGCTTTAATCCATATAGAGCCTTATGCAATTTGCATACTTTTTTTTTGTTATTTTCATCAACAAATCCTTCTAGTTTCTCTATGTAGACTTCCTCTTCAAGTATACCATTCAGAAATGTAGACTTAACATCAATTTGATAGACTTTATATCCTTTGAAGACTACATATTCCAGTAAGGTCATTACTCCTTCCATTCTGGCAACTGGAGCAAAAGTTTCTCCATAGTCTAGTCCTTCTTCTTGTGCATACCCTTTACAAACTAGTCTTGTCTTATTCCTTGTGATTTCACCATTTTCATCTAACTTGTTTCTAAACACTCACTTGGTTCTGATTACATTCTTGTTAGCTAGTCTTGAGACTAAGGTCCATGTCTTGTTCTTTTCAATTTGTTCTATTTCTTCTTTCATAGCATTGTACAAGTCATCATCTTTTATGGCTTCACCTAATAGTTTTTGGTTCCATTTTGTTGAGAAGACATGTCTCACTTCTGAGTCTATTCCTTGTCATTGGTCTTGCCTATTTGTTTCTAATAATTTGATCTACAAGATGATGTATTTTCACATACTTTTCCAATACTGATTATTTTCTTGTTTGCATGTTGTCTCTTTCAGAATTTGAATCTTCATGTGTCTTTTCATTAGATATTTCTTCATTTCTTTCATGTTGATAGTTCTCAGAATTTGAATGAACATTCTCTGTATTTTGTAGCTTGGCTTCTAAATGTGTCTGTTGCTTGACATTCACTGTCTGTAACTCAACAAATACTAGATTTTGTTGCTGATTGTCATTCTGAGTTGCAACTTCACCATTATTAGGTATGTACCTTCATAAAAGTATACAAAGGTCTTGTATTCTTCTGCTTTCTTGGTGTTCTCAAGACTTTGAAATTTTGTAGGCTCATAAAATTTCACATTTTTGCTTTCTACTACTTTGTTAGTGCTAACATTCAAGCACTTATAAGCTTTGCTTCTAGTAGAATAACTAAGAAATGTGGCTTCCTCACTCTTTGCATCAAACTTTCCATTTCTAGACTCTTTATATATATATATATATATATATATATATATATATATAGCATTTGCATCCAAATATTTTGAAATTTTTTACATTAGGAGAATACCCATACCATAATTCAAAAGGTGTTGCATTTGTACCTTTCTTGACTTGAACTCTGTTGAGTGTGTAGATTGCAGTACTTATAGCTTCTCTTCAGTACTTGAGTGCAATATTTTTCTCCATCATTAAGGTCATGGTGTAGTCAATGACTGATCTATTCCTTCTTTTTGCTATACCATTATGAGGTGGAGTCCTAGGTGCTAATGTCTGCCTTTTGATTCCTCTTTCATTGCAGAATTCTTCAAATTCTCTTGATGTGAATTCACCTCCTCTATTAGATCTGAGACTTTTTACGCTTTTCCCAGTCTCCTTCTCAACTCTGACCAAGTACCATTTGAACATTTGGAATGCATCTAATTTTTGTTTCAGTAACATGATTGTCATCATCCTTGAATAGTCATCTACAAATAGCATTATGTATATGCTTTGTAGCTTTGCACTTCAATAGGACCAAACAAGATAGTATGAACTAGCTCCAATACTTCATTAGAAGTATAAGCCTTGCTTTTGAAAGTTGACTTGGTCATCTTCCCTAGTTGGCATTGTTTGCACATAGTGTTATCAGGGTTCTTCAACTTTGGTAGGACTCTAACTTTCTTCATTTTGCTGATGCTTATCAGATTATCAAAATTTACATGACATAGCCTCTAGTGCCATAACCATACATTACTAGTTTGAACAATGAGAAAAGAAGCATCTTCTATGTCTAGGTAGAACAAATTACTCCTAGTTTGGTCACCTTTCCTATTAGACTTCCTTGAGAATCATAGATCTTGGCAACTCCATTTTCAAATTCAACCTTGCATCCTATGTTTCCTAATTGTGAGACACTTAACAAGTTATAATTCAGGCCTTCAACATAGCATGCATTATCACATGATATCTTTTCAGTAAGCTTGACGCTACCTTTCCCTTTGATCTGACATGGTGCATTGTTACCAAATCTAACACTATTTCCTTCATATTGAATAAAGGTAGTGAACTTACTTTTATCTCCAGTGATGTGATGAGACCATCCTCTTTCTATGATCCATTTTTAATTCTTGTTCATGCAGGTTACTAGGGCAATTGCTTCATCTTCATCTAATTCATCTTTCATAGCCACATAGACTACTTCATCATCATTCTCGTCAGAGTCTTCTTCAAAAATGTAGCGTCTTATGCCATTGCCTCTGTAGTCCTTGTTGTATTCTTTCTTGTTCTTTAGGTTGCCTCCATCCTTGTAATTTTTCTTTTGTATGCCACTGGCTGCAATGTGACAAACTTCATTACAATTGAAACAAATGATTGGTAGATTACATTTGAATTTGCCTCTTCCTCTATGAAATCTTCTTGGTAGTAATACCTCCAATTGGTCTACATCATCTTCATGAGTGCTACTATCACTAGATACATACTTCCCTTTTCCACTCTTTTTCTTTGTTTACACTTCCTCATTGTCTTTTATTGTCATCTTGGCTTTGAATGTAGATTCAAATTTTTCTAGCTTGTAGTTGTCAAAGTTGGATAGCTCAAAGGTAGTGAGTCTTCCAATTATTCCTTCAAATGACAATGTGTTTCCTAGTACACACCTTAGCAATTGGATGGTTGATACTCTTATAGCATAGATAGAAAGCAAAGTTCTCAAGTATTTGTTACATACTATTTCTTCTGATAACTACCCTCCTAGGCTTCTTATGGAACTTACCACTTCTTTCATCCTTGAACCGTATTGAGCAGCATTCTCTCCTTCTTCCATTTTGATGTCATCAAAATTTCCTCTTAGGCTCTCTCTTTTGGCTCTCTTGACATTATTATCTCCTCCATAGATGTTTGATAATGTTTTTAACATCTGATGTGTAGTATCACATTCTTTGATGTCATCATACTCGGCATAGCTTACCGCTAAAGAAATATCTAACATCGCTTGATTGTGCTACTTCTTCATGTTCATTTCTTCTGCAATGAGGGTTCCTACAAGGTGTACATGATCAACTATGATTGAGGTCTATGCATAGTCACCTATTGATCCAAGGTGCAACTTCATCAGACTTTGCCATACAAAAAAGTTGTCTTTGTTTAGCTTGGGAACTTCTCTCTTGGACATCTTGATCTTCCTGTTGCTAGTACCTTGAAAAAAATTAGTAGTGGGCTCTAATACCAATTGTTAGAATTCTTTTAGAATAATTGAGAGGGGGGTGAATCATTTATTCAAGGTCCAATAATGTCCAATACAATTTTTATCTTTCTAGCCTTTTTACTTTCTTGTCAAATCCTTAATGGCATATAATTGAAATTATCATGCGTGCAATTAAACATGAAACAATCATGAAAAGTAAACATGCATCACCACATAACACAAAGGATTTTGGTGACCCAGAAACCCTCTAGGAATAAGAAGGTAAAACTAGGGTGGGGATGACACCCACAAAATTACTGTATAATAGATTACAACCACTTCTGATGTTTTTCCATGTTAAAGGCTTTACACACTATCAAATGTGACCCTATTAAAAGATTTCTACATCTTGTTAGGAGTGTGCCCTGTTAGAGGACTTAAGAAAATTCAACTTAGAATTCCACCCTATTAAAAGATTTACATAGAGTTGTTAGGCCTACCTAAGTCCATGGGATTTACAGTCACCTTCTCAAAACAATCTGTTATCCCTCTTTAACGATCTCTTATCCTTCTCTTGAGGATCTCTTATCCTTCATCTAGGGATCTTCTATCCTTTTCTTGAGGCTTATCCACCTAGCTATTAAGCTAACCTAGAAATGTATGATTTCAATGACTAATACAATGGTAAGAAAGTATTAGAAAGGTTTTGACCTGATAAAGATTGCAACTCTTACCTTGCAGATTTCATATCACTCTTTAGTTCTTTTCTTTGCTTGGCTTTTCTTCCTTGCAGTGCTGACAGCTTGTCCACCCTTCAAGATCTATCTCCTTGAGTTCTTCCACTCGTTATGCCAATGCACTCTATGGTCACTTGATCAACTCAGAGTCTTGTGCTTACTCCGTATTGTGTCCTCTTCTTGATACTTCACACTAGCCTTCTCGTGGCTTCTTCACACGACCACACTTATGACCAACTCACTCCTCTTGATCTCTAACCTATAACTCCTTATAAAGAAGTTATGTTCTTCATTTCACACTCAAATCTTCCAACTCATCAATTTGATTTGATCTGAGAGAACGATATTATTTTCCCTCCAAATTGTTTCTTCCAAAAACTTCATGATAAGTCCATCAGTATTCACTCAAAACTAGTTTGCATGGTTTACATGAAATTCTATGACATCTACTCATCATCCTTATCATCCAACTAATTCACAAAATTCAAGGTAACAAACTTATCGTAACTGATCTTGCGAATCTTTTTGTCTTATCAATAATGCAGCAACTCAGCATCATTGGTTTACTGATGCTCGACACCTTCTGTTTTATTTGGCTTCCACTACATTTACTGATGCTCGGCACCTTCTATGTTACTCAACTTCTACTACATTTACTAATGCTCATAACCTTCTATGTTACTTGGATTCTACTATATTTACTGATGCTCAGCACCTTCTACATTACTCGGCACTTGAAGGATTGCTTGGCACATAGTGAAGTTAAACTTGCTCAGCTTTAACTAGCTTACTAGGCACTCACAAATGAACTTAGTCAGGTTCTACAAATGACTTAGTTAAACCTTACATCTTTAATGTGTCTTAGTGTGTCCATTCCCTGTGTCTTAGAGTATGTCATTAATACACTATTTCATCAATGGCTTAGTTGATCCTTATATTTCATTACAACATCATAAATTCAACCTTTCTCTAGGTGCTCTAGTTACATCTTATCGATTACCTCCTCCTTGTCAATCAACTAATTGATAGTATTTGGATCACTTAAGCAATTTTCATTCCTGCAAGTAGCAAGTTTGACATTAATGACAAAACAATGCTTGAAAACATTCTTTACTAGTTCCATCATTCTTCATTCATGATCTTTTCAACCATTTCCAACAATTTAGATTGATTATTGTATATAACAATATTTGCAAGATACTCACCAAATCCCTCACTAAATGGCTCAAAATTATCCTCTTGTTATCTTTTTGATGAAAAACCAAGGTTCATTCTAGGCAGTTGACTATGAATGGTATGATCATCACCCAGGAACTCAATCACTCTGTTCAAAATAAAAAAACTTCATGTATGCTATTTAACTTAGATATTCAAAAGGAATATGACAAAGTGCACTAGATATTCCTTTGCAAATGCATGGAGGCATTTGGTTTCTCTAGACAATGGATTCACCTCATCTTTAGTTGCATCCCCTCTCCCAAAATCTCCATTTTACTCAATGGAGTTCTAGAAGGCTTTTTGGATATCTCTAGAACCCTTAGGGATAGTGACCCTATCTCTCCCTTCCTATTTATTATTATCGTTGAAGCCTTTGGACGATTGACCAAGGCCTCTCAAGAATATAGACTCATTAAAGGGATTAAGGTAAAAAAAAGGAATTCCCAACATAATCCTTCACTAGCTTATAGATGATACCATCTTTCCTGACCAATATTCCATAAATGAAGAAAAATCACTAAAATCCAACATTGATTTATCTATGATAGCCTCAAGATAGATAGTTAATGTTGACAAGTTAGAAATTTTATTGATCAATATAATTAGAATGATCAAGATAGGATATGCAATATTTTGGGATTTAATGAAGGGGTTTGTCCTTGCAATTATTTGGGCATGCCTCTAGAGAAAGGGAACAAGTATAGAAATGTTTGGGACCAAATCACTAAAAATATGGATAGAAAAATGCATAACTAGAAATTTACATGGCTCTCTAATGCTAGTTAGCTATCCATGAACAAATCTATTTCTATTGTACTACACTCATATAAAATATCATGTCTCTCCTAACATTCAAAGACAAAGATCATGTAGAAAAGTAAATCCTTTGGAGCAAAACTAGTGTGGAGACTCCATAAGGAACACAATAGGAAGTTGGCCAAAGTCATTTTCCCTAGACATCTATCCCCAAATAATCCTTTGAGTATATTCATAATAAAATCTTCTCCTAGAGACTATCAAGTTTGGAACTTCATGTTAGATAAAAGATGCTTGATTGCTAATAATTTTTCAATACACTTCAGTTTCAGCCCACATGGGCATCGAATGAGAAATACATGTTGAATGAGTAGAGAAGGTGTGGACTACAATGCCTAAACTCAATTGATGTCAATTCCTATGACACCCAAAAATGCACAACATTTTGAACCTATGTAATATTGCACAAGGATTTTCTATCTCATTGATTTGACTTGCAATGTCGCACAAGCATGAAGATAGACCTTAGTTTTTGTCTATGCATGTCGAATGATAAAAATAGGATTCCTATGAAAATCAAACTCATTTGACACTAGCTCCTATGATGTATGCTGGTCAAACTTGCTATATATTTTTGTAAAAGTATTTTACACTTAGTAAAAATATTCCTACCCTATCCAATATGAAGGAGGATTAATTTTTTCCAATGTGTTGTATTTTTTATTACAACTTCTCAAAAATCTAGTGATATCAATCATACAACTTAAACATTTCTTATTTTTCTGCCTCATATATGAAAATTCTATATAGATCATGAATTTTTTACTTGTACAGTAACACTTAAATGTGATTGGAAAGGGGAATGGAAACATTGAGAGAAAAGTGGACAAAAATAAATGGGAGTGTTCAAGGGTATGTAGATCTAGGCCCACATCCTCCTAAGAAGTCAAAGCTTAGTGTGTGATGTTTAAGGATGGCTGACAAAACCTAGCACCAAAACTTGCATGAACTAAAACACTAACAGTCTAACTAGACAAAAAAGATAATCAAACAACACATAGGTGGAAGAAGCAAGACTATGTCTTCCACCTTCTCTCACTTCTTTCTAAATGTTGTTTTATCTTATTTGTGAACTCTTTGACATTAATTTTATCAATCTAAGTCCCTTTCTTATACTTCTTCTTGGTGTTGGATCAGGTACATTTTCTAAGACTAGCATCCTCCTCTTCCTTCTCAACTTCCTCAAGATCAATCACAAGCTTCACCTCCTTATCCTGACTCGAGATACCCAACTCCCTATTCATGCACTCCCTGGTGGCTTCAAGCAGACCTTGGCTAGTCAATGAATCCCTCATCACATTTTCCATTTTGTCAAAATTTCTCTTTATTTCTTCAATTATATCCAGATTTCCCTTCTACTCTACCTCCTTCTCCTTCTACGCTTTCTAGTTCTCTTTACTCTGTATCTCGTTTATTTTTCTTCTATAGCTTTGTATTTTAAATTCAATAGTTTAAGGGAATGGAAAGTCCATTTATCTAATCTAAGTAAGTAGAGAGCAACCACATTTTCAGTTTACAAAACACCATGAGGGTATGTGCAGGATCATGGTCAACCAAACTATGGCCTTAAGTGGCAATGAAAAACCAACAAATTAGGGTTATGTCAACTTGACACATAATTTTAAATTGGTTATAGACTTTATATCAAAAATTTGTAAGAAAATAATCAATAGGAAATTGAATGTAGTTTCTAAACTACTAGGCCTTATCAAGAGAAAAAAAATTGATTGGTCAAAAGTTTGAATTGTAATGCAGTACTATGAAAATTTTAGGGCAAAAATAAAAAGTAGTTGTATGTCTGACCACTTTAATCAAAATCAAATGATAATATTTTTTTAATATAATTATAGATATGAAAAGCAGACTCATGCCCAGATGTGACACATATTTTTTGGTATTTTTATTCCAAATAAATAATTAAATATGATTTTTCGACCAAAAATTTTTCGAAAAAAAAAAGTCTTGTGTCTGACCACCTTAACTAATAGAAAATTTTACCAAATTTTATTTTATTTTTTTCCTTATACTAGGCGAAGCATAGAATGTGACACAACTTTTAGATTTAAAAAATGTTATACCATTTGAAAGTTATAGCTATTTTTCAATCAGTATGTCAATCAGAACTTTACAATAATCTTCATTGATAATTAACTAATAAATACTTATCGAACTCAGAATTTGACAAAAACTATATTGATGGAATCTCGAGAGAGATATTAAATAACACTTTTTGTTTCATTCAAAATAACATTGTCAGAGGACTGCCCAAGTCTGAGTATCACTAAAACCCTCTTCAAACACATCTTGTGGGTTGACGGAAAAGGGTTGGTAAATAACAAACCTAATCGAATATCCGATATGGCTAGGTGAATTTTGCTAAGATATTTGAAATTCCCACCCATTTTGGAGGGAAAACTGAGTTTAAAAGTTATAGCTTATTATTTATAAATTATTTCAGTTATATTACTATGTATATATATATATATATATATATATATATATATATATATATATATATATATATATATTGTTAGAATCTGAAAAGATTAATAACCCAGAAAACTAGTGCAAAGAGTAAATATCTAAACTATGAATGCAAATGATACAAAATCAAAATAGCATCATAGAGTTAGTCTCCAAGAGAGTAATGCAAATGCTGAAAGCAAAATAGCATTAAGAGGATGCAAAAATAAGAGATACAAATACAAGCCAGGTAGCATGCTTATATAGGCAAGGAAGAGAGAGGAGGTGGCAACACCAACCAATGAGGAGCAACCATCTATTAGACTAAAGATAGCAAAGTATCTTCCCAAGATAGCTAATGGATGCTCACATGTAGGAAGGTGACACCTCACAACCATTCACCTAATAAGACATGCTTTATTAACATAAGTGAGATTATTAAAAGTGTAGGAAAAACCTAGCAAAATAGGAAAAAATAAAAAACTACACTAACACCCCCCCATAAGCGAAGCTTAGGTGGATGTAGAAATGGGTCCCGGCAACGAGGCTATTTTAGGTACCCAAGTACAATGCAAGAAGATGCAACCTCTAAAAGCGGGGAAAGAGAGAAAACCACAAGGGAAAAACCCTCTCCCAAAAAGAGGTAAGAACCTAGTGAAGAACTGAAGAAGTCTCCCGCTAGGGAAATTGTCCCCTAAAATAGGAACAAGGAGTGATCATGAAGAAGCAGCATCACTGAAGCATGAAGAACCACAAAACTCTGTCAAAATGCTGATCTGTAGAACCCCCATGGAAATAGAAGGCACGAACCATCAACCAAAGGAACCTCCATGGAAATAGAAGGCACGAACCATCAACCAAAGGAACCTCGATGGAAATAGAAGGCACAAACCATCAACCAAAGGAACCTCCATGGAAATAGAAGGCACGAACCATCAACCAAAGGAACCTCCATGGAAATAGAAGGCACGAACCATCAACCAAAGAAGCATAGAACAACAATATAACCTCCCCTTAAGGTAGGTGAGGTGACAGGCAGCTAAAAAAATGGGCCAAAAATCTCCTCCAACACAGGAGCCAAACTCATCGAGAGTGAGGTATAAACACAAATAAAGGCATGTGTCGTCGACACTACATGAGGAATTAGAGAAAGAGAGCCTATAAGCGTTAAACAACTATCCCCCCCATGGCACTTTATATAATAGTGCGAGTACAACAAATCACAATGATGAAAAGGATCCCGAATCGCAAGAGTGGCACTTTATCTCAGTGCGTTGCATAAAGATGCTTATAGTGAATATCAACAATGATCAGAAAAAACATAAGGCTGAAACAACAGAAGGTAAAGTCCAAAACGAAGCAACTGAAGCAACAAAATCGATCTCCGGACCTGAAACAAACATAATATCCACCAGAATGCTAAAATGCAAAAGACTGAATAGGATGTGTCTGGAACAGAATCTGGAACAACAACCAACATCACCAGAAAGAGCACGAAAAGAGATTTCCAATGATATAAAGAAGTCCAAAATCTGAGATTGAAAGCTCAAGATACGCCTCCCGGAGTGCAAAATAGAACATCTAACTTTGACTGCCATAATAGGCAACCAAACTGCACCAAAACTCAAAAATAACTATACCAACATCTCTGTCTTAGAACCAGCTTTCCGGTGCTTCTTTCGGATCGGAAAAATACCTCCGTATGCAAAAGTTATAGGCAAAAAACTGACTCCTGCTCCAAAAATGCACTTGCTGGAAAATTTCAGACAGTGGCCTAAATTTGACGGCCGTATGCCCGTCACAAGACAGTCGCTGGCAAAAAAATTCCATCACCGAAAAAAGACGTCAGCAAGTCGTAAAGTGACGTCCAGGCCAAAAAAAGACATCAGCGCCGAGAAAGTGACGTCAATGCCGGAAAAAGACGTTAGTGCCGAGAAAGTGACGTCGTTGCCAGAAAAAGCCGGAGAGCGGCGTCGGAGAAATATCCGCCGGCGGCGGTGGCGTCTGGGAGGAAAACCCGGCGGTGCGATTGTCGTCGGCGGGCGGCAGCGGAGGGGCTAACGTTTCCGCGGCGGTGGCGGAGGCTCCGCTGCGGCTGCAGAGAGCGGAGGCCGGAGAAGCTGGGCGGACAAGTGGATAATGGCGGCGGCGGAGGCTGAAGAAGCTGGGCGGGGGCGGCCAGATAACGGCGGCAGTGGATGCCGGATAAGTTAGGCAAGGGCGGCCCAGCGGTGGCCGCTGGGCAGTACCGCGGTGGAGCAGCCCTACGCCCCTTTTTTTTATTTTTTTATTTTTAAATCGACGTGTGTCCATACGATCCGTACGGAAGGCCCTGCGGGTAAAAAAATTTTGCCTCCCAAAGCTCTGTCTCCAGAAACGAAAAGCTTTATATGAATCCTGACTGCAAACTGCCTTCCGGATCTAATGGTGATGTCCGTTTGGGCTGAAAGTGTTCCAAAAATTCACTGATCCCCTGATTTGAAGAAAAATTGCATTCAAATCTGCGACTGCTAATGGAGAGGGGTATGGCTGTAGCTTTGCATGCTCGATTCTAAAAAATATATAGCTTGCATGCAAAATCTAAAAGATACCCAAATAGTTTTTCGGGGCTGCGAAAAAAACCCAGAAAGTGTTTTTTTTGTCAAAACTTTTCTGATTCTCAGGATCATCCAAAGATGCAAGAGAAGAGCATACTTCATTTTTCAAAAAGCTACAATAAAGTTTATTTTCCCCCCGCCGAATCTCTCAAATAAGAAAACTAAAATCTACTCTTGCACATAGAAAAGCTCTGATACCATGTTAGAATCTGAAAAGATTAATAACCCAGAAAACTAGTGCAAAGAGTAAATATCTAAACTATGAATGCAAATGATACAAAATCAAAATAGCATCATAGAGTTAGTCTCCAAGAGAGTAATGCAAATGTTGGAAGCAAAATAGCATTAAGAGGATGCAAAAATAAGAGATACAAATACAAGCTAGGTAGCATGTTTATATAGGCAAGGAAGAGAGAAGAGGTGGTAACACCAACCAATGAGGAGCAACCATCTATCAGACTAAAGATAGCAAAGTATCTTCCCAAGATAGCTAATGGATGCTCACATGTAGGAAGGTGACACCTCACAACCATTCACCTAATAAGACATGCTTTATTAACCTAAGCGAGATTATTAAAAGTGTAGGAAAAACTTAGCAAAATAGGAAAAAATAAAAAACTACACTAACATATATATATACAATAACGTAATGTAAAGATATAAGATATAACCTATTAATATATAATAATATATTACATTATTCTTATTATAATCTATAAATATAATTTATATTATTATTATTTTTACTAAATATAATAACGTTATATATATATATATATATATATATATATATATATATATATATATATATATATATATATATATATATATATATATATATATATATTATGTATTACAAATTAATATATTAATATGTATACATGTTATTAATATATATATATATATATATATATAATAACGTAATATTTTCATTAAATATAATATATGTATAAAAACATAACATATTATATAATAATATATATTAATAACATACATATTAATATAATAATATTAACAGCCAATAGTGGCATGTTGTGATGGTTAAGTTGTTACATTGTTATCCTTGCCATCAAGGTTCAAATTTCATGGGGATGAGCTCCCCGTTTGTGGCCTCATTGGTTCATAGCTCCAGGTCAAAGCGTTTACCCCTTAAAATAAATAGATAATAATATTAATATTATAATATATGATACATATATATATATATATATAAATATATATATATATATATATATATAATATGTTACATTATTATACATATATTATATTATTATACATATTAATATAATAATATATAATACATATTATATTTAATAAAAATATTACATTATTACATATATATTAATAACATACATATTAACATGTATAATAAGAGCAATTCTCATATGTCCCTAGGGGTCCTAGGGACATATGTCATCATGTAATGGGTCAAAGGGGGTGATAGGTCAACCTATGACCCCCTTTTGTGCCATATGAACAATTCGAATATGTCCCTAGGGATCCTAGGACCCCTAGAGACATATGTTGTCATTTAATGGGTCGTGGGGGGTCATAGGGTGACCTATGACCCCCTTTGACCCATATTAACAATTCTAATATGTCCCTAGGGGTCCCCCTAGGGACATATGTCATCATTTAATGAGTCGAAGCCCTTTGACCTATAAGAATGAAATATGTCCCTATGGGTCTTAAGACCTTTAGCGACATATGTCATCATTTAATGTGTCGAAGGGGGTCATAGGTCAACCTATGACCCCCTATGAATCATAAGAGTGATTCTTATATGTCCCTAGCAGTCCTAGGGACATATCTCGTCATGTAATGGGTCAAAGGGGGTGATAGGTCAACCTATGAAACCCTCTGAGCCATATGAACAATTATAATATGTTCGTAGGGCTCCTAGGACCCCTAGGGACATATGTCATCATTTAATGGGTTGAAGGCCCCTTTGAATCATATCAACAATTTTAATATGTCTCTAGGGGTCCTAGGACCCCTAGGGACATATATCATCATTTAATCGATCAAAAGGGGTCATAGGTCACCCTATGACGTCTTTTGATTTATTTAAGACCCCAAATGACATATTAAAATTTTTCATATGGTCAAAAGGGGTCATAGGTTCACCCTATGACCCCCTTTGACCCATTAAATGACAACATATGTCCTTAGGGGTTCTAGGACCCCTAAGGACATATTAGAATTGTTTATATGGGTCAAAGGAGGTCATAGGTGACCCATTAAATGATGAAATGTGTCTTAGAACCCCTAGGGACATCTTAGAATTCTTTATATGGTCAAAGGGGGTCATAGGTTCACCATATAATCTCTTTTGACCCATTAAATGATGACATATGTCTGTAAGGGTCCTAGGAACCCTAAGGACATATTAAAATTATTCATATGACTCAAAGGGGGTCATAGGGTGACCTATTACTCCATTTAATTGATTAAATGACGACATATGTCTCTAGGGCTCCTACGACACCTAGGCACATATTAGAATGGTTAATATGGTTCTGAGGGAGTCATAGGGTGACCTATGATCCCCTTTAATGCATCAAATGATGACATATATCCTTAGGGGTCCAAGGACCCCTAGGCACATACTAGAATTGTTCATATAGGTCAAAAGGGGTCATAGGGTGACCTATGACCCCTTTTCACCTAATAAATTATGACATATTTCTCTATGGATCTTAGGACCCATAAGGACATATTAAAATGGTTAATATGGGTAAAAGGGGGTCATAGGTTGACATATCACCCCCTTTGACCCATTAAATAATGACATATTAAAATTATTCATATGGGTCAAAGGGTGACCCATTAAATAATGACATATGTCACTAAGGGTCCTAGGACCCTTAGCGACATATTAGAATTATTCATATGGAACCTATCACTCCATTTGGCATATTAAATGATGGCATATGTCCCTAGGGGTCAAAGGGGGTCATAGGGTGACATCTGACCCCCATTGACCAATTAAATGACGACATATGTCACTAGGGGTCCAAGGACCCCTAAGGACATTATTAAAATTTTTCATATGGTTCAAAGGGGGTCAAAAGGTGACCTATGACCCCCTTTGACCCATTAAATGATGACATATGTCTCTAAGTGTCCTGGGACACCTAGGGACATATTAGAATTGTTCATATGGTCAAAGGGGGTCATAAGTTCACCCTATGACCTTTTTTGACATATTAAATGATGAGATATGTCCCTAGGGGTCCTACGACCCCTAGGGACATATTAGAATTGTTCATATGGGTCAAAAAGAATCATAGGGTGACCTATGACACCCTTTAACCCATTCAATGAAGACATATGTCCCTAGGGGTCCTCAAACCCTTAGGGACATATTAGAATGGTTAATATGGGTCAAATGGGGTCATAGGGTGACCTATGACCCCCTTTGACCATTTAAATGATGACATCTGTCGCTAGGGGTCCAAGGACCCCTAAGGATATATTAGAATTATTCATATGGGTCAAAGGGGGTCATAGGGTGACCTATGACCCCTTTTGACACATTAAATGATGACATTTGTCCCTAAGGGTCCTAGGACAAATAGTGACATATTAGAATTGTTCATATTGGTAAAAGGGGGTCATAAGTTCACCCTATGACCCCCTTTGATCCATTAAATGACAACATATGTTTATGATGGATTAGAATCGTTCATATGGGTCAAAGAAGGTCATAGGGTGACCTATGACCCCCTTTGACCCATTAAATGATGACATATCTCTCTAAAGGTCCTAAGACCCCTAAGGACATATTAGAATTGTTCATATCGGTCAAAGGGGGTCATAGGGTGACCGATGACCCCCTTTCACCCATTAAATAACTAGAATGTATTAAAAGTGTTCATATGGATCAAAGGGGGTCAATGGGTGACCTATGACCCCCTTTGACCTTTTAAAAGATGACATATGTCCCTAGGACCCCTAGGGACATATTAGAATTGTTCATATGGGTCAAAGGGAGTCATAGGGTGACCTATGACCCACTTTGACCCATTAAATGATGACATATGTTCCTAAGGAACCTAGGACACTTAAGGACATATTAGAATGGTTAATATGGGTCAAAGGGAGACATAGGATGATCTATGACCCCCTTTGACCCATTAAATGATGATATATGTCCCTAGGGGTCAAAAGACAAACCTAGGGACATATTAAAATTATTCGTATGGGTGCCTATTAAATAATGACATATGTCCGTAGGAGTCCTAGGACTCTAGCGACATATTCGAATTGTTCATATTGGTGAAAGGGGATCATAGGTTCACCCTATGACCCCCTTTGACCCATTAAATGATGACATATGTCCCTAGGGGTCCTAGGACCCTTAGGGACGTATTAGAATTGTTCATATGGATAAAAGGGGGTCATAAGGTGACCTATGACTCTGTTTAACCCATTAAATGATGACATATGTCCCTAGGTGTCCTAGGACCCCTAGGAAAATATTCGAATCGTTCATATAGGTCAAAGGGTGTCATAGGGTGACTTATGACCCCATTTGACTCATTAAATAATAACAAATGTCTTTAGGGGTCTTAGGACCCCTAGGGACATATTAGAATCATTCATATAGGTCAAAGGGGGTCATAGGTCAAGACCCATTAAATGACAACATATGTCCCTAAGGGTCCAAGGACCCCTAAGGACATATTAGAAATTTTCATATGGGTCAAACGGGATCATAGGGTGACATATGACCCCCTTTGACAAATTAAATAGTGACATATGTCTGTAGGGGTCTTAGGACCCCTAAGGACATATTAGAATTATTCATATGGTCAAACGGGATCAGAAGTTCACCTTATGACCCCCCTTTACCAATTAAATGATGACATATGTGACTAGGGATCTTAGGACCCCTGGGGACATATTAGAATTGTTGATATGGGTCAAAAGGGGTCATAGGTCACCCTATGACCCCCTTTAGCCCATTAAAGATGACATATGTCCCTAGGAGTCCTAAGACCCTTAAGGACATATTAGAATGGTTAATATGGGTCAAAGGGGGTCATGGGGTGGCCCATGACCCTCTTTGACCTATTAAATGATGACATAAGTCCCTAGTTGTCTAAGGACCCCTAGGAACATATTAAAATTGTTCATATGGGTCAAAGGGGGTCATAGGGTAACCTATGACCCCTTTTAACCCATTAAATGATGACGTATATCCTTAGGGGTCATAGAACAACTAGCAACATCTTAGAATTGTTCATATTGGTGAAAAGGGGTCATAGGTTCACCCTACGACCCCTTTTGAGCAATTAAATAATGACATATGTCTGTAAGGGTCCTAGGACCCCTAGAGATGTCTCAAAATTGTTCATATGGGTCCCCTATGAACCCTTTTGACCCATTAAATGAGGACATATGTCTCTAAGGGTCTTAAGACCCCTAGGGACGTATTAGAATCGTTCATATGGGTCAAAGGGGGTCGTAGGGTTACCTATGATCCCATTTGACCCATTAAATGATGACATATGTCCCTAGGGGTCTTAGGACCCCTAGAGACATATTAGAATTGTTAATATGGGTCAAAGGGGGTGATAGGGTGACCTATGACCCCTTTCGACCCATTAAATGATAACATATGTTCCTAATAGTCCTAGGACCCATAGCGACATATTAGAATTGTTCATTTTGGTGAAAGCTGGTCATAGGTTCTTGCTATGACCCCCTTTGATCCATTATATAACAACATATGTCCCTAGGCATCTTCTGACCCCTAGGGATGTATTAGAATTTTTCATATCGGTCAAAGGGGGTCATAGGGTGATCGATGACCCCCTTTCACCCATTAAATAACTAGAATGTATTAAAATTGTTCATATGGATCAAAGGAGGTCAATGGGTGACCTATGACCCCCTTTGACCCTTTAAAATATGACATATGTCCCTAGGGGTCTTAGGACCCCTAGGGACATATTAAAACTGTTCATATGGGTCAAAGGGGGTCATAGGGTGACCTATGACCCACTTTGACCCATTAAATGATGACATATGTTCCTAAGGAACTTAGGACACTTAAGAACATATTAGAATGGTTAATATGGGTCAAAGAGAGTCATATGATGACTTATAACCCCCTTTGACCCATTAAATGATGATATATGTTTCTAAGGGTCCAAAGACAAACCTAGGGACATATTAAAATTATTCATATGGGTCGAAGGGAGTCATAGGGTAACCTATCACCCCCTTTGACCTATTAAATAATAACATATGTTCGTAGGCGTCCTATGACTCTAGTGACATATTAGAATTGTTCATATTGGTGAAAGGAGGTCATAGGTTCACCCTATGACCCCGTTTGACCCATTAAATGATGTCATATGTCCCTTGGGGTGCTAGGAACCCTAGGGATGTATTAAAATTGTTCATATGGGTAAAAGGGGGTCATAAGGTGACCTATGACTCATTTTGACTCATTAAATGATGACATATGTCCCTAGGTGTCCTAGGACACTTAGAGAAATATTAGAATCGTTCATATAGGTCAAAGGGTGTGATAGGGTGACCTATGATCCCATTTGACTCATTAAATGATAAAAAATGTCCGTAGTGGTCTTAGGACCCCTAGGGATATATTAGAATTGTTCATATAGGTCAAAGGGGGTCATAGGTCAGGACCCATTAAATGAAAACATATGTGACTAGAGATCCTAGGACCTTTGAGGACATATTAGAATTGTTCATATGGGTCAAAAGGGGTCATAGGGTGACCTATGACCCCTTTTAGCCCATTAAAAATGACATATTTCCTTAGGAGTCATAGGACCCTTAGCGACATATTAGAATGGTTAATATGGGTCAAAGGGGGTCATGGGGTGGCCCATGACCCCCTTTGACCTATTAAATGATGACATATGTCCCTAGTAGTCTAAGGACCCCTAGGAACATATTAGAATTGTTCATATGGGTCAAAGGGGGTCATAGGTTACCCTATGACCCCTTTTAACCCATTAAATGATGATGTATGCCCTTAGGGGTCATAGAACAACTAGCGACATCTTAGAATTGTTCATATTGGTGAAAAGGGGTCACAGGTTCACCCTATGTCCTCCTTTGACCAATTAAATGATGACATATGTCTGTAAGGGTCCTAGGACCCCTAGTCACGTCTTAAAATTGTTCATATGGATCTCCTATGATATCATTTGACCCATTAAATGAGGACATATGTCCTTAAGGGACCTAAGACCCTTATGGACGTATTAGAATCATTCATATGCATCAAACGGGGTTGTAGGGTGACCTATGATCTCATTTGACCCATTAAATGATAACATATGTCCCTAGGGGTCTTAGGACCCCTAGGGACATATTAGAATTGTTAATATGGGTCAAAGGCCTTATGACCCCTTTTGACCCATTAAATGATGACATATGTCCCTAGGGGTCCTAAGACCCACAGCGACATATTAGAATTGTTCATTTCGGTGAAAGTTGGTCATAGGTTCTCCCTATGACCCGCTTTGATCCATTATATAACAACATATGTCCCTAGGCATGTTATGACCCCTAAGAATGTATTAGAATTGTTCATATGGGTCAAAGGGGGTCATAGGGTGACCTATGACCTCTTTTGACCAATTAAATGATGGCATATGTCTCTAAGGGTCCTACGACCACTAGGGACATATTAAAATTGTTTATATGGGTAAAAGGGGGTCACAGGGTGACCTATGACCCACTTTAACCTTTTAAATGATGACATATGTCATTAAAATGGTTAATATGGGTCAAAGGGAGTAATAGGGTGACCTATGACCCCATTTGACCCATTAAATAATGACATATGTCCTTAGGGGTCCAAAGACCCATAGGGACATATTAGAATTGTTCATATGGGTCAAAAGGAGTCATAGGGTGACCTATGACACCCTTTGATTCATTAAATGATGACATATGTCCCTAGGGGTCCCAGGACCCCTAGGGACATATTAGAATTATTCATATGGGTCAAAGTGGGTCATATGATGACCTATGACCCCATTTGAGCCCTGAAATGATGACATATATCTTTAGAGATTCTAAAACTTCTACAGACATATTAGAATTGTTCATATCGGTCAAAGGTGGTCATAAGTTGACCTATAACCGCTTTCGACCTATTAAATGATAACATATGTCCCTAGGGGTCCAAGCACTCCTAGCAACATATTAGAAAATTATATATGGCTCAAAGGGGGTCATAGGGTGGCCTATGACCCTCTTTGACACATTAAATGATGACATATGTTCGTAGGGATCTTAGAACCTCTACGGACATATTAGAATATTTTGTATGGGTCAAAGAGGGTCATAAGGTAACCTATGACCCCATTTGACCCATTAAATGATGACATATATTTGTAGGGATCCAAGGACTCCTAGCAACGTAATAGAATTGTTAATATGTGTCAAAAGGAGTTATAGGGTGATCTATGACACCCTTTGACCTATTAAATGACGACATACGTCTCTAGGGTTCTAAGGATCTCTAGGGACGTGTTAGAATCGTTCATATGGATCAAAGGGGGTCATAGAGTGACCTATGATCTAATTTGACCTATTAAATGATGACATATGTCCCTAATTGTCCTAGGACCCTTAGGGACATATTAGAATTTTTTATGTGGGTCAAAGGGGGTCATAGGGTGACCTATGACCCCTTTTGACCCATTAAATGATGACATATGTCCCTAGGTGTCAAAGGACCCCTAAGGAAATATAGAATTGTTCATATGGATCAAAGGGGGTCATAGCTCACCTTATGACCCTTTTTGACCCATTAAATGATGACATATGTCCCTAGGGGTCCTAGGACACCTTGGGACATATTCGAATTGTTCCTATGGGTCAAACAGGGTCATAGGTCACCATTAAATTATGACATATGTCTCCAAGGGTCTTTGGACTCCTCAAGATGTATTAGAATTGTTCATATGGGTCAAATGAGGTCATAATGTGACCTATGACCCCTTTTACCCTTTAAATGATGACATGTCCCTAAGTGTCCTAAGACCCCTAGAGACATATTAGAATTGTTCATATAAGTCAAAGGAGGTCATAGAATGACCTATGACCCCCTTTGACCAATTAAATGACGACATATGTCTTTTAGAAAAATATTAAAATTGTTCATATGGTCAAAGGAGGTGATAAGTTCATCCTATGACCCCCTTTGACCCATTAAATAATGACATATGTCCTTAGGGGTCCTACGACCCCTAGGGACATATTAAAATTGTTCATATGGGTCAAAGGGTGTCATAAGGTGACCTATTACACCCTTCAACACATTAAATGATGACATATGTCTGTAGGGGTCTTAAGACCCCTAGGGACATATTAGATTTGCTTATATAGTCAATGGGGGTGTTAGGTTGACCCTACGACTCTTTTTGACCCATTAAATAATGACATATGTCCCTAGGGGCCCGAGGACCCCTAGGGACGTATTAGAATTGTTTATATGGGTCAAAGGATCCATTAAATGATGACATATATCACTAGGCGTCTTAGGACCCATAGGGACATATTAGATTTGTTCATATGGTCAAAAGGGGTGATAGGTTCACCCGATGACCCCCTTTGATCCATTAAATGATGACATGTCCTTAGGGGTCTTTGAACTCATAGAGATATATTAGAATTGTTCATATATGTTGAAGGGGGTGATAAGGTGACCTATGACCCCCTTTAACCAATTAAATGACGACATATGTCCCTAGAGGTCCAAAGACCCCTAGGGACATATTAGAATGGTTAATATGGGTCAAAGATGGTCATAGGGTGACTTGTGACCCACTTTGACCAATTAAATTATTATATATGTTCCAAAGCATCCAAGAACTCATATGGACATATTAGAATTGTTCACATGGGTCAAAGGTGATCATACGGTGACCTATGACCCCTTTTGACCCATTAAATGATGACACTCTGACCCCTAGCAAAAATATAAAATTGTTCACATTAGTGAAAGGAGGTCATAGGTTCACCCTATGACCCCCTTTGACCCATTAAATTATGACATATGTCCCTAGGGACGTATTAGAATCGTTCATATGGATCAAACGGGATCATAGGGTGTCTTATGACTCCCTTTGACCCATTAAATGACAACATATGTCCCTAGGGGTACTAGGACCCTTAGGGACATATTAGATTTGTTCATATGATCAAATGTGGTGATAAATTCACCTTATGACCCCTTTTGACCCATTAAATGATGGCATATGTTCCTAGGGGTTCTAAGACCCCTAGAGATATATTAGAATTGTTCATATGAGTCAAAGGGGGTCATAACGTGACCTATGACCCCCTTTAACGAATTAAATGATGACATATGTCCCTAGGGGTCTAAGGACCCCAAGGGACATATTATAATGGTTAATATGGGTCAAAGGGGGTCATACGGTGACCTATGACCCCCTTTCAACCATTAAATGATGACATGTCCCTAAGGGACCAAAGACCCCTAGGGTCATATTAGAATTGTTCATATTGGTCAAAAGGGGTCATAGGTCACCCTATGACCCTCTTTGACCATTTAAATGATGACACTAAGACTCGTAGCAAAAACTTAGAACTGTTCATATTGATGAAAGGGGGTCATAGGTTCACCCTATGACCTCCTTTGACTTTTTAAATGATGACATATGTCCTTAGGGGTCCTAGGACCCCTAGGGATGTATTAGAATCATTCATATGGGTCAAAGGGGGTCTTAGGGTGACCTATGACCCTCTTTGACCCATTAAATGACCTATGGGTCAAAGGGGGTCATAGGTCACCCTATGACCCTCTTTGACCCATTAAATGATGAAAATTTTTCTTAGGAGTCCAAGGACCCCTAGGAATGTATTAAAATTGTTCATATGGGTCAAAGGTAGTCATAGGGTGACCTATTACACCCTTTGACCTATTAAATGATGACATATGTGCCTAGGGTTCCTAAGACCCCTAGGAAAGTATTTAAATCGTTCATATGGGCCAAAGGAGGTCATAGGGTGACCTTTGACCCAATTTGAGCTATTAAATAACGACATATACTGCTAAGGGTCCTAGGACCCTTAGGGACATATTAGAATTGTTCATATAGGTCAAAGGGGTTCATAGGGTGACCTATGAACCCGTTCAACCTATTAAATGATGACATATGTCCTTATGGATCCAAGCACCCCTAAGGACGTATTCAAATTGTTCAAATTGTTCAAAGGGGGTCATAGGGTGACTTATGACCCCCTCTGACCCATTAAATGATGACACAGGTCCCTAGGGTTTCAAGGACCCTTAAAGATGTATTAGAATCATTCATACGGGTCAAGTGGGGTCACAGGGTGATCTATGACACCATTTGAGCCATTAAATGATGACATATGTTCCTATGGGTCCTGGGCCCCCTAGGGACATATTAGAATTTTACATATAGGTCATTGACCCATTAAATGACGACGTATGTCCTTAGGGGTCGAAGAACCCCTACGGACGTATTAGAATTTTTCATATGAGTCAAAGGGGCTAATAGGGTAACCTATAACACCCTTTGACCCATTAAATGACGACATATGTCCCTAGAGTTTCAAGAACCACTAGGGACATATTAGAATCATTCATATGAGTCAAATGGGATCATAGGGTGACCTATGACCCCATTTGAGCTATTAAATGACGACATATGTGCCTAGGGGTCTTAGGACCCCTAGGGACATATTAGAATTGTTCATCTGGGTCATTGACCCACTAAATGATAACATATGTCCCTAGGGGTTCTAAAATTCCTAGCGACATATTAGAATTGTTCATATTGGTGAAAGGGGGTCATAGGTTCACCCTATGACATCCTTTGACCCATTAAATGACTACATTTGTCCTTAAGGGTCCTAGGACCCCTAGGGACATATTAGAATTGTTCATATGGATCAAAGGAGGTCATAGGGTGACCTATGAACCCCTTTGACCCATTAAATGACTACATATGTGCCTAGGGTTTGTAGGATCCCTAGAGATGTATTAGAATCATTTATATAGGTCAAAGGGGTCGAAGGACCCCTAGGGACATATTAGAATTGTTCATATGAGTCAAACGAGGTCATAGGGTGACCTATGACTCCCTTTGACCCATTAAATGATGACATATGTCTCTAGGAGTCTTAGAACCCCTAGGGACATATTAGATTTGTTCATATGGTTAAAGGCGGTGATAGGTTCACCCTATAACGCCCTTTGACCCATTAAATGATGATATATCTCCGTAGGGGTCCTAGGACCCCTAGGGACATATTAAAATTTTAAATATGGGTCGAAGCGGGTCATAGGGTCACCTATGACCCCCTTTGACCCACTAAATGATGACATATATCCTTACGTGTCCACGAAACCCTAGGAACATATTAGAATTTTTCATATGGGTTAAAGGGAGTCATTAAATGATGACACTACTACCTTTAGTGAAAAATTAAAATTGTTCATATTGGTGAAAGGGGGTCATAGGTTCACCTTATGACCCCCTTTGACCCTTTAAATGACGACATATGTCCTTAGGGGTCTTAGAATCCCTAAGAACATATTAGAATCGTTCTTATGTGTCAAAGGGGGTCATAAGGTGACTTATGATCCCATTTGACCTATTAAATGACCACATGTCCCTAGGATTCCTAGGACCCCTAGGGACATATAAGAATTGTTCATATGTGTTAAAAAAGGTCATAGGGTGACCCATGACCTCCTTTGACCCATTAAATGATGACATATGTTGTTAGGGGTCCTAAGACCTCTAGGGACATATTAGAATTGTTCATATGAGTCAAAGGGGGTCAAAGGATGACCTATGACCCCCTTTGACTCATTAAATGATGACATATGTCCCTAGGGGTCCAAAGACCCCTAGGTACATATTAGAATTTTTCATATGGGTGAAAGGTGGTCATAGGGTGACCTATGACCCCCTTTGACCCATTAAATGATGACACTCTAACCCTTAACGAAAAATTAGAATGATTCATATTGGTAAAAATGTTTGATATGTTCACCCTGTGACACCCTTTGACCCACTAAATGATGACATTTGCGCATTAGAATCGGTCATATTGGTTAAAGGGGGTCATAGGGTGACTTATGACCCACTTTGACCCATTAAATGACGACATATGTTCCTAGCAGTCCTAGGATCCCTAAGGACATATTAGATTTGTTCATATGGTCAAAGGGGGTGCTAGGTTCACCCTACGACCCCCTTTGACCCATTAAATGATGACATATGTCCCAAGGAGTCCTAGGACCCCTAGGGACATATTAGAATTTTTCATATGATTTAAAGGGGTCAAAGGGTGACCTATCACCTCCTTTAACTAATTAAATGACGACATATGACCCTAGGTGTCATAAGACCCATAGGGACATATTATAATGGTTAATATGAGTCAAAAGGGGTCATAAGGTGACCTATGACCCACTTTAACCCATTAAATGATGACATATTTCCCTAAGTGTCCAAGGATCCTTAAGGACATATTAGAATTGTTGATATGGGTCAAAGGGGGTCATAGGTCACCCTTATGACCCCTTTTGACTCATTAAATGATGACACTAAGACCTCTAGCGAAAAATTAGAATTGTTCATATTGGTGAAAGGGAACCTATGACCCCCTTTGACCATTTAAATGATGACATATCTCCTCTAAGGATATATTAGAATTGTTCATATGGGTCAAAAGGATTCATAGGGTGACCTATGACCCCATTTGACCCATAAATGATCAAATATGTCCTTAGGGTTCCTAAGACCTCTAGGGACATATTAAAATTGTTCATATGGGTCCAAAAGAGTCATAGATGACCCATTAAATGATGAAAAATGTTCTAAGACCCCTACGGGTGTATTGGAATCATTCATATGGGTGAAAGGGGGTCATAGGGTGACCTATGAGTCCAGTTGAGCTATTAAATGATGACATATGTCCCTAAGGGTCCTAAGACCACTAAGAACATATTATAATTGTTTCTATAGATCAAACGGCATCATAGGTTACCCTTTGACACATTAGGTGAGGACATATGTACTTAGGGTTCCTAATACCCCTATGAGTGTATTAGAATCGTTCATATGGGTCAAAGAGGGTCATAGCATGGCCTATGACCCCATTTAAGCCATTAAAAGACGACATATGTTCCTAAGGGTCCTCCCTAGGGACATATTAGAATAGTTCATATGGGTTAAAGGGGGTCATATTGTGACCTATGACCCCATTTGAGCCATTCAATGATGGCATATGTCCCTAGGGGTTCTAGGACCCCTAGGGACATATTATAATTATTAGTATGGGTCAAAGGGGGTCATAAGGTGACCTATGACCCCCTTTGACCCATTAAATGATGACATACATCCATAAGGGTCGAAGGACCTCTAGGGACGTATTATAAATATTCATATGGGTCAATGGGGTTCATAGGATGACCTATGACTGCCTTTCACCTTTTAAAGGACGACATATGTCCCTAGGGGTCCTAAGACCCCTAGTGACATATTAGAAATGTTCATTTTGGTGAAAAGGGGTCAGAGGTTCAGCCTATGACCCCCTTTGACTTATTAAATGATGACATATGTCCCTAGGGGTCCTAGGACCCCTAGAGACATATTAAAATAGTTCATATGGGTCAAAGGAGTTTAAAAGGTGACCTATGACCCCATTTGACCCATTAAATGATGACATAGGTCCATAGGGCTCCAAAGACCTCTAGCGACATATTAAAATTGTTCATATTGGTGAAAGGAGGTCGTAGGTTCACCATATGACCCCTTTTGACCTATTAAATGATGACATATGTCCCTAGGGGTCCTAAGACCCTTAAGGACATATTAGAATTGTTCATATGGGTTAAAAGAGGTCATAGGGTGACCTATGACCCCCTTTGATACATTAAATGATGACATATGTCCCTATGGATCTTAAGACCCCTAAGAAAATATTAGAATGGTTAATATGGGTTAAAGGTGGTCATAGAGTGACCTATGATCCTCTTTCACCCATTAAATGATGATATATGTCATTAGAATGGTTAATATGAGTCAAAGGGGGTCATAGGGTGACTTATGACACCTTTTGACCCATTAAAGGATGACATATGTCCCTAGGGTTTCAAGGATCCCTAGGGATGTATTAAAATCATTCATTTGGGTCAAAGGGGGTCATAGGGTGACCTATGACCCCATTTGAGCCAGTAAATGATGACATATGTCCCTACGAGACCTAGGATTCCTAGGAAAATATTAGAATTTTTCATATAGGCAAAGGGGGTGATAGGTTCACCCTATGACCCCCGTTGACCCATTAAATGACAACATATGTCCTTAGGGGTCCTAGGACCCCTAGGGACATACTAGAATTGTTCATATGGGTCAAAGGTAGCCCTATGACCCTATTTAACCCATTAAATGATGACATATGTCTTTAGGGGTCCTCGGACCCCTAGGGACATATTAGATTCGTTCATATAGGTCAAAGGGGGTCAAAGGGTGACATATGATCCCATTTGACACATTAAATGACAACATATGTCTCTGGGGTTCCTAAGACCCCTAAGGACATATTAGAATTGTTCATATGGGTCAAAGGGGGTCATAGGGTGAACTATGACACCCTTTGACCACTTAAATGATGACATATGTGCCTAGGGTTCTAAAGAATCTTAGGGACGTATTAGAATCATTCATATGGGTCAAAACGGGTCATAGGGTGACTTATGATTGCATTTGAGCCACTAAATGATAACATATGTCCTTAGGGGTCTTAGGACTCCTAGGGACATTAGAATTGTTCATATGGGTCAAAGGGGGTCATGGGGTTACCGATGACCCCATTTGACCCATTATATTATGAAATATGTCCCTAAGGGTCCAAGGACCCCTAAGGATGTATTAGAATTGTTCATATGGGTCAAACGGGATCATAGGGTGACTTATGACCCCTTTTGACCCATTAAATGATGACATATGTCCTTAGGGGTCCTAAGACCCCTAAGGACATATTATAATTATTCATGTGGGTCAAAGGAGGTCATAGGGTGACCTATGACCCCCTTTGGCCCATTAAATGATGACATATGTCATTATTGGACCCCTAGGGATATATTAGAATTGTTCATATGTGATAAAAGGGGTCATAGGGTGACCTATGACCCCTTTTGACCTGTTAAATGATGAGACTAGGACCCCTAGTGAAAAATTAGATTTGTTTATAATACTGAAAGTGTGTCATAGGTTCACCGAATGACCCCCTTTGACTCATTAAATGATGACATATGTCCCTAGGGGTCCTAGATGTATTAGAATAGTTCATATGGTCAAAGGAGGTTATAGGGTGACCTATGGCCCCTTTTGACTCATTAAATGATGACATATGTCCTTAGGGATCCAAGGACCCCTATGGACATATTAAAATTATTCATATGGGTTAAAGGGGGTCATAAGGTGACCTATGACCTCCTTTGACCCATTATATGATGACATATGTTTATAGTGGTCTTAGGACCTCTAGAGACATATTAAATTTTTTCATATAGTTAAAGGGGGTGATAGGTTCACCCTACATGCACCGATCGCCTATCCTATAAATAGTAGGGGTAGGAGCCTTCCCCTTTTTTCGGCCCTCTGTACCCCATTCTTCAAGTAGTGGACCAACCAGTTGCCTAAAAATTATAGTTGGCGGAACAATGGGTGGAAGGGCCCGATAGTCTTGTCTTGATGCGCCTGAACATGGCCCCCCCACTAGAATTTGGTGGGAGATCTACGCATGAGGGAGTGCCCCCCTTTGATCCATTAAATGATGACATATGTCCCTAGGGATCCCTATGGACATATTAGAATTGTTCATATGGGTCAAAGAGGGTCATAGGATGAGCTATGACCCCCTTTAACTAATTAAATGATGACATATGTCCTGAATGGTCCTAAGAGCCCTAGGGACATATTAAAATGGTTATTATGGGTAAAAATGGGTCATAGGGTGACCTATGACCACCTTTCACGCATTAAATAATGACATAGTTATTTATATGAGTCAAAGGTGGTCATAGGGTGACCTATGACCCCCTTTGACCCATTAAATGATGACACTCTGACCCCTAGCGAAAAATTAGAATTGTTCATATTAGTGAAAGGTGGTCATAGGTTCACCCTATGACGCCCTTTGACCTATTAAATGATGACATATATCCGTAGGGCTCCTAGGACCCCTAGGGACGTATTAGAATCGTTCATATGGGTCAAAGGGGGTCATAGGGTGACCTATGACCCCCTTTGACTAATTAAATGAAGAAAAATGTCCCTAGGGGTCTTAGGACCCCTAGGGACATATTAGATTTGTTCATATGATCAAAGAGAGTGATAGGTTCACCCTATGACCCCCTTTCAGCCATTAAATGATGACATATGTCCCTAAGGTTCCTAGGACCCCTAGGGACATATTAGAATTGTTCATATGATTCAAAGGGCGCTATGACCCCCTTTAACAAATTAAATGACGACATATGTCCCTAGGGGTCTTAAGACCCCTAGGGACATATTATAATAGTTAATATGGGTCAAAGGGGGTCATAGGGTGATCTATGACCCCCTTTGACCCATTAAATGATGACATATGTCACTAGGGGTGCAAGGACCCCTAGGGACATTAGAATTCTTCATATGGATCAAAGGGTGTCATAAGGTGACCTATGACCCCTTTTGACCCATTAAATGACAACACTAGGACCTCTAGCAAAAAATTGGAATTATTCATATTGGTGAAATGGGGTCATAGGTTCACCCTATGACCCCCTTTGACCTTTTAAATGATGACATATGTCCTTAGGGGTCCTAAGACCCCTACGAACGTATTAGAATAATTCATATTGGTTAAAGGGGGTCATAGGTGAGCCATTAAAGGACGACATATGTCCCTAGGGGTTGAAGAACCTCTACGGACATATTAGAATTGTTTATATGGGTCAAAAGGGGTCATAGGGTGACCTATGACCTCCTTTGGCCCATTAAATGATGACATATGTCCCTAGGGGTCCAACGACCCTTAAGCACGTACTAAAATTATTCATATGGGTCAAAGGGTGACCTATGACCCTGTTTGACCTATTAAATGATGACATTTTTCTCTAAGAGTCCTAGGACCCCTAGGAACATATGAGAATTGTTCATATGGGTGAAAGTGGGTCATAGGGCGACCTATGACCCCCCTTTGACCCATTAAATGATGACATATATTCTTAGGGGTCCTAGGCCGCCTAGGGACATATTAGATTTGTTCATATCATCAAAGGGGGTTATAGGTGTTGGTGTTTTAAAAAGTACTAAAACTTTTAAGCAACAAAATGCTTAATACCAGAATGACAGTACATACACAATCTAAAGACTAGCCTATTCTTATTAACAATTGCATATGTAAGGTATTTGGACCCAACTTCAACAAAATCACAGATGGTTTTCTACTCTTTTGGCTCTACAAAACCAGGGTGGGTGTACCCAAGGATGGTTCAAAACTGGAACAACTATATGAGGATTATTCTTAGTTTCATTCTGATTCTCATTTCAAGATCCTCAAACATATACATAATTCTTACTAACTTGGTAAACACATCCCCTAAAATATATATGGCAAGAAATTCTTCTATAGATCTGCAGATGTTTTTTAACAACAATGGCTAACTGAAGCTAAAACATTCCTTGCAGACAAGTGCTGGCCAACTTTGAAAATCTACAGGAAATAAAAGTAAAATTTGGTTTAATGATGCATTTGAAAAAACATTTGTAATATATTTCTCCTTCAGCTGAAATAACCTGATCACTGCCTAATCCATTGGGGTTCAGAGTCTATAGCAAATTCTTAGATCTAATTTGTTGCCTTACAACAAATTCTATCAGCAATTCTAATCAGAACTTATCATTCAAAATCCTTTTCAATACTTAAAGAATCTTATCACATTCATCAAAGCCTTTATTTAATCCATTGAATTAATAGCAATGATAAATGGATATACAACCTAACTAGATTGCATTCAATTGCACAAGCTTTTACTCATACAACATCAAGGTAGCTTAGTATTTAAAAGGAGACAAAATTCAGAAAGAACTGATATGGGGACAGTTCATAGTTTGTATTCATTTCTTTTGAAAATGGTATATCCTTTACAATAGCTTCAGAATGGCCTTCAGAAAGAAACACAGCTCATTCTATATTCATGTATTCTCAGAGAATTGATAGAAAAATACATTACAAACTTGCATTCAAAATTTGGAACAAAAACTAGACTAAACACAATACATAGAAGAAATAGAATTCGAACGATTCTTTAGCCTTGGAATCTCACTTAAATAGTGTGAGATGCAACAAGCTTTGGGCTAAATAAAGTGACAAGTGTCTTATAAAGGATACTGACAAATGTCTATCATAAAAGACAAAAAACAAATAACAGAAAAGCTAATACATCGAACAATCCTTGGTGGGTCCCTTTCTGTTATGCTTCTCAATTGTTGAAACAAAAAGATAAGATCTGATTCTTCAATTATTCTTCATCCTCAGAGTAAATAGCCATGAGGTTGGAAAGTGATGTATCATCTTTAGTTACCTGTAAATTTATTTCAGTTTGGGGATTTTCCATGTCCTCATTATTAACTACGAGGGTGACTTTTGCTTTTACATTTTCCTCCTCATCATCTTCTGACATTTGTTCTAGAAACTGATTTTTCCATTTATTAAAAGCATCATTTGGCCAATCAAAACTTAGAGCTTCTCTTTGTATCATTATTAAAGAAGTTGCACTTTCTTCTAAATCATCAAATTCTTTCCTCATAGTAGTATAAAATAACTGTATTTTTACTAGCTCTTCATTTGTCTTTGCCCAGAACCAGTGGCTAGATTCACTCATGATGTTTATTATTCTTTCATTAAATAACTCATCTATCTCCCTTTTCCACTTTTCTTTTTCTTTTATTATATCAACAGATTCTAAAGCACAAGGAAATAGGGTGAATTTTTCAGCAATATATTGGCAAAAATAGAGTGTTAATCTTCTCTGTAAAGAATCTCTTTCATCATCAAAATTCTCTAGCTTATTTAATAAATCAAAAATCTTCTCAACTTGATGATAAGGCCTTTGGACTGCAGATATACATATGACTGTAATATCATTATTTCTCTCCCTCCATTTTTGTGCAAAAAGATTCAGTTTATCCTTATGTCTGTTCAACTCATCCATGAGGGCTGCAATTCTTGTCAACTGATCAAAAAAGGTTGACCATTGTATTTTATCCCTCAAATATATCACACCCTGTTTTAATTTCTCTTCATATTGATTTCTCAATTCTATCTGCAACTCATGCAATTTTTTTTTTTCCTTTGCAAAGTCCTCTGTAGTATAGAATTGGGGCCTTTCAGGGGTGTCAGGTATTTCAATAATAGGGGTTGATCCAGATCCAACCAATGGCTGTGAACGGTATGCAATTGTAGGTGCACTGGATTCTCCCATTTTTCTCTTCCCAAGTATCCTCTCCATTTGAGACATTTTGTTTTCCAGTGATTGTATCTGTATACCCCTTTCGTCATATGCTTTCAAAACTTCTTCAAACCTAGCATTGAGTTGGGAAACTTATCTTCTTCTTGTCCAGATAAAACACCACCCATGTTTAGTATTTTTGAAGCCATTCCCATTACATGTTTACTACTTACCTCACCAACCTTGTATACTGTCAATGTACCAGTATGTTCTGCAGTTGGAAACTCATGCATCTTGGTACTTTCTCTCTTATCTATGGACCACAAAACAAGGGCTTGGTGGTCATCACTAAATTTGACCCCTCTATGAGCCTGTAGTACTTCTTCAGCGGTTGTTAGTTGAACATCCTTCTGCTTTCTTACTGAATAAAAAACAATAGCATTTTCTATATCCCATTCTGGTAGAAGGAGGACTCCTAATTGTCTAACTATTTGCCTTCTAGCTTCAGGAGTGAACCGGGCAAAATCACTCAAAAACTTTGATTTTACCTCTTCCTTGATAACCGGGTAAGATTTATTTGGTTGCTCAGCCTTGATCTTCTCAGAGGATTTCTCAAAATTCTTTATATTTAATCTCAATAAAAATTGAGCAAAAGCCCTAGATCTTACAAAATTTTCATCATTAATAAATCTTTCAGAAGCCTGGGCAACAATTGGCTCAATTTGCTTACCTTGGTAATCAGCAATGGTCATGTCCAAGGAAGGTGTAGGAGGTTCTTGTGGTTCTCCAATATACAGGTCCATAGAAGTGACAATCACATCCCCTTCTCCTCCCATTGGTCTAAGATGTTCCTTTAAAGATGCTTCATCATCTATTTGGATTGGAGACTGGCTTGGGGAGTATTGTTCTTTTTGAGAAGAAGAAGACCCTTGCTCTAATTTTCATCTTTTTGGAGAGCTGGTTGCAGATGGACTTCTTGACCTTGACTCCTTATGAAGGGGTACCTGTTGCACACTTTGACCCATGACATAACCTGCCTTTTTTCGCAATGTATATTGGCCAGGAGTTACCACATTTCTACCACTCATTTTTCTTTGTATTTCTGCTGCCTTGTCTGGGTGTGTCTTAATAAATATATCTTTCTTTTCATTCATAGTCTGAATTATTATAGCAAAATTATTCATTATTGCTTGTATTTTATCTCCCTAGTATTTCTTATCTTTCAATGGGTCATACTAAGGGTCAAAAGCATTAATGAATTCAAGGTTTTTACTGAAAACTATCCATTTCTCTTTCCTTAATTCTTGCTCCTACAATGTGAACATATTTCTGATTATATCTTCCGGATAGTAAACTTGATGTACCATATGGGAAGCTCTCACCCTTTCTCTTAATAGATCATAGAATCCTTCAGGGTCAATGAATCTGGCGTGATATTCTGCCATGTTATATTTATTCAAAAACAAATTTAAATGCTTCCACCACTTTTTAAGAAAAACAAAATAATGCACTACAGTAACCATTGGAAAAAAAAGTGCCCTTCTTGACCAATTCCCTCTCACCTATAGTACCTATCTACCAGAAGAGCTCGGCTATCCCTATCTTCAAAGGTACATGAAAAGGTAACACATGAAGTTTTCCTAAGAAACCATAAACTCTTATTACTATTGAAAAATTGTAGGGAATTATATCCCCCCAGTAGTGACTGACAAGTAGCCCTTTAGCATGGTCCTTGGGTCTAACCTATTCTAATAATGCTTGTGGGATTCTAGGGCTATCTCCTCTTAAAAGCAGTCTAAGCTTTGATGAAAAATACCTGTCAAATCTTACATAACTAGCATCAGTAGCCTCTGAATTCATATCCACACTCCATAACTGCACTGGATTCCTTTCTCCGTCCTTTGTTGTTTCTAACTCCACACCCTCGGAGAAGAAAGTATATCCTTTGTATAAACATACATGCATTGTCAATGAATACCAATAGAATGGTTTGTTTAGTTTCCCCTTTGCTATTCCAACTAGACCATTGTGAATCTCTTTTGCTAGGAAAGTGGCAAAATTCAGAATGGTACTCATTCCAAATTGAAGGGTTTGAGCAATTATAAGGACCACAGAACCTAGAATTTGATCACCCTCATCTATCCCCAAGATCTTACAAAGAGAAAAATATAGTGCTTGAGCTCTCAAATTGAAATGTCTTCTTAAAAATGGCTCTAGAGTACTGGCTGCGATCACAGGCAAATTACCAACCCTAGCAGCATGCTTCTATAGTGGCCCTGTTCTTAAGTACACTCGTTGTGCATCATATCTAGCTTACAAATCATCCAGATCAATGATTTCATGCATAGCGTGGTTAGGGTTTAGGTTGAAAACCTCACTCAACAGTTCAGGGAAAACCCTAAAAAGGTTGACCTCTAAATGATTTTTTACCCACCCTGTGATAGGGTCATACTTCTTTGCCAGGGCCATCAATAAATCACTATCAAAGAAGACATTGGGGACTACTAATTTTCCAATGTCAAATTCCTATACATTTCTCATAGGAGTGTCCAATTTTTGCTCTGAAAATCATTTCTTAAACAACTTCAAACCTCCCATGGAAACCTAGGCATCCCTTATCCAATTAGCTTTTTCATAAAATCCTTCTGCCACAACTAATCTAGGGTTTTTTGGAATGAGTTCCATTCCCTTAGTTATTTCGTGTACTGATAAGGGGAATTTTTCAAGAAAATCATCATGCACTGAATGTTTTAGATAATCTTTTTGTCTAGTAGACTCTTTTTGGGGCGACATTTTAATGAAACTTTGGAAAATTCACAACAGCAGGTGCTTCAAATTTTACTCAGAAAGTCATAGAGCACTTACCTGCCAGAAATCACACTTCTGCACTATATGATGTCTTCTACAATTTTATTTGAGTATTAACCGAGAAATTTCTTGCCTTAGCTCTAAAATCTTGAATGCCCTTTTATTTCTGCGCTTTGGTGATTCATTAATGGTGAAATCGTGGGTTCTTTTTATGAATTATCTCATATTAGCTCATACTATTTGACAACACCTCACGCCAACGAATACTGTATCTTCTTCTGACAACACTTAAAAACCTGCATCTTTATTATGCGAGGATGCACCAACCATTGATCCAAACAGGATCAACGGTGATAAGACTTCACATTCATTAAACAACCGAAAACCCTTTTGTGCATACCTAGCATTACATGTCATCAGTCGTTTGTAGTGTAGCATATTGAAATACAAATACCCACTTTGCCATGTGTCACCACTGCACTTCCCCACATTACTTAAAAACTTGCATCTTTATTATGCGAGAATGTGCCGACCATTGATCAAGACAAGATCAACGGTGATACTACTTGGTAAGTAATCTTCATAGCTCTGCTGATGAATCCACCAATGATATCGTGAAAAAACAAAACATGTGCAAAAGTACTAACAAATCTGACAACAAGAGCTTTTGCGGCATACTAGATCTCATAAAACATTAGGGGCTACGTGTCGCAAATGCGCTTCCCTGCATTGCTTAAAGACCTACAACTCTATAATGTAGGGATGCACTGACCCTTGATCTCTGATAGATCAATGGTGACTGAAAAACACTTGAACTTGGCGTCCTTTCAAATGAAAAATCACAATTAAAGGTACATGAAAGGTTTACCAAAGGTATTTTGACGTAAATAAAACATTAGGATAAAAAGCCCCACCAAAATCTTGAAGAAAATACCTTTTTCAAAAATTTGAAAATGAGGGCGCCACAAAAAAAAGGCATAACTGATTTTTCACCCAAATATCAAAAAATTTCTATACTATGAAAAATCACACCAATAGTGGCTCTGTCTGGGGATGATAGACTACCTGAGTCTATGCAAGAATTCAAAATCTCTGGGAGAGCAGACCACATATTTGGTAAGATGATAACTTCTTCAGAGAGTACAAACCAACACACAAAAACAAGGAACCCGACTGTACAAGGATGTTTACAAGGATTTACGAAAAACCAAAATGGCAGGAAACCCTAAAACTACTGTTCATGGAAGAAAACAAGTATTTTTCAAGAAAAATACCTCTTCAAGAACTCTCCATGAACTAGAAATTCAAGAATATTGTCAAATATATCTTTGAGTATATAAGAATCTTCACCCCAAGTATTTTCAATGAGATATGGGCCTAACCAAATAGGATCAAATTTGCCATGTTTTCCTTTATCTTCAATTCTGACATTCCACATTAAAGCTAAATCTCCATTTTCAAATTTCCTGCTTACAGTTCTTTTATCATAGAGTCTCTTGACTTGAAATTGCAACTTTTGGTTCCTTAAAGATGCTTCTCTTATGGTTTCGGTGAATCCTACCAATTCATCCATTCTTTCTTGCATTTCATCTGTAGTATCTTCATCATATAACTGGATGTAATTGTATAGTCCCATCAAGTTGTTTTGAGGCATTCTGGCTTGAATCCCATACACTAAATCAAATCGAGCTACACCAATTGCTTTCTTTACAGTTACTCTATCAGCCCATATTGCCAACTGTAACTTGGAATCCCATGCCTCTTTATTATCATCCAAGGTTCTCTTAATAACCTTCAACAGGCTCTTATTTGTGGACTCAGCTTATCCATTCCCTTGTGGATGATATGGAGTAGATGATGACCTTGTCATTCCATATTTATCACAAAATTTAATGAACTCCTCAGATCTGAAGCACATAGCATTGTCTGTTACAATTCTCTGCGGACATCCAAATCTAGAAATAATATTATTGAACAGAAAATTATTTACCACTTTACTTGTTGCATTTCTTGTAGGGATAGCCTCTACCCATTTTGTAAATTAGTCAGTAGCAACCAGAATCCAAGAATGGCCAGTGCTAGACTTGGGGAAAATCTCTCCTATGAAGTCCAGACCCCATTGTTGAAAAGGTGCTTGAATCTCAACTAGCTTCAATGGAGTATTTGTTGAGAACTTCAGCTTTCCAGCAAACCTCTGACAAGGATCACATTTCCTAACCATAACTTGAGCATCCTTGAAAAGAGAAGGCCACCAAAATCCAACCCTCATTATCTTATGTGCAGTAGTTTTGGCCATATAGTGCCCCCCCCCACACACTCCAGTATGCATTTCTTTCAAAACCTCTTTTGCCTTTTCTTTATCAACACATTTCAACAGAACTCCCTCAAAATTTCTCCACCATAGATTATTTTTGAAAATTATATACCTGATGGCTTGCAATTTAGTATTCCTCTTTTCATTGTCATGCAGGTGGGGAGGAGCTTCCATATGTTGCAAGTAATATATGACATTGGTGTACCAATCACATTGATCCATGTCACATAAGTTAGCTCTGAGATCATCATTTACCAAATTTATCTGATTAGCCTCTAGATTAGTTTCAGCCATGAGTTTGGCCAAACCTTGACCTCTTACTAACTTTGTTATTTGTATATCAATGTTAAATTCCTAGATTCTATTGATCCACTTACACCTCCTGCCTGATACTTTCTGTTGAGAGAATATATCTTTGACTGCAGCACTAGGTACAAAGGTGATAATAGTAGCACCTACCAAGTAACATCTGAAAGCTTTTACAGCCTTTACCAAAGCATATGCTTGCTTTTCATTTATTTCATACTTCAGTTCAGCAGGCTGTAGTGACTTGCTGAAAAAAGCAATCGGCTGCTTATATCCTTCTTGATTTTTCTGTAATAAGACTACAACTACAGTATGGAATGATGCAAAAGAGAAAATATGCATGGGTTTTGCATAATCTGGAGTCCTCAACACTGAAGCATTCTTTATTACAATTTTTATATCCTGGAATGCTTGTGAAAGTTCACCATTCCAATCTATAATGGCTCCCTTCTTGAGCATCTTTGAGATGGGTCTACTGAGTTCAACAAAATTGGTAACAAATCTCCTCAGGAAATTGACTTGGCCAAAAAAGGACTGAATTCCTTTCACATTTTTTGGTTTGGGGACTTTTTCAATAGCTACTACCCTTTCAGCATCTATTTTTACCCCATCCTTAGACACTATGTGTCCTAATAATTTTCCTTTTGTGACCCCGAATGTGCATTTCTGTGGGTTTAAAGATACTTCATATTCCAAGACTTTTATAAAGATTTTCTCCAAATGTTTACAGTGATCTTCAACCTTATTAGAATACGCTGTGAGATCATCCTGGTACACAACCATAAATTTTTCAATATATTCATGAAATGCTACATCCATGGCTCTTTGGAAGGTAGCTCCTGCATTAATCAAGCCAAAGGGCATCCTCACATACACATATGTTCCCCGAGGGGTTGTGAAGGCTATCTTGAGCTGTTCACTTTCTTTTACGAGAACTTGATTATATCCAGAGAAACCATCCATCATTGACATCAATTTAGAGCCAGTCACTTGCTATAACATGGATTCCATATTAGGTAAGCCATAATTGTCTTTCAGAGATGCAATGTTTAAATTTCTAAAATCAACACAAAGCCTAATATCTCCATTTTTTTTCCTAACACGAACCAAGTTTGAAACCTAGGTGGAATGCCTGATCGGTTTGATTATCCCACCATCTCTCAGTTTTGTCAATTCTTCTTGCATTTTTGGGGCAAGGGTAGGATTGATTGGTCTCTGTTTTTGCCTAAAAGGTTTTACATTTTCCTTCAATGGTATGACATGTTTTAAAAGATCCTCCCTGTAAGCCTTAAGGTCATCATATGACCAAGCAAAAACATGTCTGTATTTTCTAAGTAGGTCAATCAATGTTTTCCTATTTCAATAGGTAGATTTTGGCCAATATAAACCCTTTTAGGAATTTCATCAGTACCCAAGTTTATTTCTTCTAACTCCTGGGGTTTGGGGTCGTTTACTCCTGATTTTACTCTGTCTTGGCTATCAAAAATATTTTCCAAGATTACTAACCCCTTCGGCATCTTATTTGTTTTCAATTGCATTATTTCTTGACCAAAAATGGTTTCCTTCCCATTTATGGTTTCAATCAGTCTACTGCAATCCATCTCCTGACCGTGGTACTTGTCTTCATTTAACAAAAAAATTGTACTATCTTTGTCATCTTCAAAAACCTGCCAATTTTCAATGTTGTTAGGTATGGAAGGTCTGTTTTGCACCTCAATCTGGGAGATTCCTACAAATGATATTTCTTTTGGCTTGATGGCTACATTTTCCAATAGATCAGCCATCTTATTTTGGGTCCTATCTCTCCATGAGATCCCAAATGTATCAAAGAATTCTATCTGATCCTAGACTGCATTTTTATATTGTTTTAATCTCCTATTCTTGGATGAGTAGGTTCCTTTGATCTGAGAGATAATTAGTTTAGAATCCCCTATGACACACAATTTCTTAATTTTATGATGTATGGAAACTTTGAGTCCTAGCAGAAATGCTTCATATTCTGAAATATTGTTAATGCAGGCAAACTTCAAGGTGAATGAATACCTAAAAGTGTTATTTTTAGGGGACACAAAGACTACACCTGCCCCCACACCCTCTTTAGAACTAGCCCCATCAAAGAACATTGTGCATAATTTTGGTGAATTCATGCAACATTCAACTTCATTTTCGATGATAGCAGGTAAATTTTCAACTTCCTAAATAATTAATTCAGCCCTGAAAGCATTAATCCCAATATCTAGGAAACAAGTGGTATCTTTGTCAATTTCTTCACCTAAGATGTGGTTAACCCTTGGTTCCCTATTTACCCTAATAGCTTTGTCCCCTATATGAAAAGTGGCATAAGTAAGATCACATTGTAGGCTTCCCCCCATGGCAGCACTCCATTTTTTGGAGAGTAACATTTCGTAGTGTGGAGGTATATCTACCACAAGGATATACATGGTTAATTCTACTTCAGGATATGCAACCAGTTTGAATGGTAAGGCATTTATAGTACCTATGACTGGGACTTCCCTAGCATCCATCCCTCTGCATCTGCCCTACTTGGTATCCACCTTCAATCTTAGGGATTCCATTACTTTGAAAGGCATTATAGTGTTGGAAGCTCCTGAGTCTATCATGCAATTTTTTAATGTCTTCCCCTTTATGATTAGACTGAGGAAAAAAAGATCAATATCTTCTATGAATGCCACTAAGGAATCATCTAGAAACATTTGAGGAATCTGGGATATGATACCGCTGTCCTCTATTACTAATGGGGTCTGTTGGGACATAGTTTGATCTACAATAATATTATCGTTTGCTATTCCACCCAACCATGACAAAGCCTTATTCTTATGCTCTTCAATTCTAAAAAGTTCAGACAAGGGCACTTTTATAGTAATTTGAGATAACATGGATATCATATCAATAGATTCAACCACAGTAGGTTTTACAATAGTACCTGGAATCAGAGTCTTTTGAGTAGTAGGCACCACATTTTGGTTGATAACATCCAGTTCTGACTTCTTTGGTTGCACAATTAGTTTGTTGCTTCACTTATCTGAAATTGAACCATCTTCTTTGGTTCCCATTTCTTACCCTTGTTCTCTTTGATTTTAGGCACATCTACATTGACTTTCTTGTCTTGATCATTCATCTTATGAGTGATGTCTTTGATGAATACACTAGATAGCCTTCCTACATCATTATTTATTGCTCTATTTCTCAAATTATAATTACTATGGACTTGTGAAATCATTTTGGCTGTAATTATATCAATTTCCTCCTTGGAAGGCATTCTTAAACTTGTGAGACCTACATCAGAAAATGTACTGCATACCTTATCTGTATCATACCCTTCATCATCTGAAAACAATTGCTGATGATGTAGCTGGTAAGCAATTCTTTGGCTAGTAATATCATTTTCAGGCTCTTCTAAATCAGAATCTATCAAATCATCACACATACTCACCATATTGTAGCTTATATCATCATGGTTTTTCTCTTCAGTTTCTTCTTCAGCTTGCACTCCTTGAGCTTGGGGGAATGACTGAGCAACAACACAATAATTAGCAGAATGAGGTGATTGGCATATAATGCACCATGGTACATCAACATTCATATTTACAGTGTTTCTTTGTAGGGGGTCTGGAGTACCCTTGTCCTTCACATTTTGGGTCTGTTGGGAACTAGTTTACCATCTTTCCACTGAGTAGTGTAAGGGTAATTCTGCATCCTAGGCTGCCTATTGAAATTGTTGTTATTCATTGGGGGTCTTTCAGCAACATTTGGCTTATTGAAACTAGTGGGATTCATCTTCTTGAGCATTTCTAAAACTTGGCCTATAGTAGGTTCTTCAGGCTTTTTTCCTATAGGAGTTTTGTCACCCTCCCTTTTATTATTGTTTTTAGGATTAAAAAGTTTAGGATCATTCGTCGTACCTAGTTTGCTAGATGCCTTTCTATTATTCTCTATATTCACTGCAACTCTATAGGCATCTCTTAAAGTTTTAGGATCTTTATCCCTCAATTGATAAGCCATTTTTCTATCAAAAGCATTGAAATAGGTTGTGAGACAGACGTCTTCATTTAACCTCATAAATTGAAAATGTTTGTACATACCTTTTTGGAATCTCACATTGAAATCAAATGTGGACTCATTTGGATTCTTCTTGATATTGTTGAACTCGTTCAACATGAATCATGCATTAGTATTATCCCCATATTGCTCTTTAAACAACTTCTCCAAATCACTCCATGAGGTAATACTGTCATCAGGCAACCTCCTGAACCAATCCCTTGCATCCTCTATTAGTGAATGTACAAACAATTTCATTACCATGTCTTCATGTTCAACTTCATAATCATTCAACATGTCAATGAAAATCCTCAAATGTTCTTCACCAGTAACAACATTATTTCCAGAAAACTTAACCACTTTATCCCTTAAATCAAATGATATGGGATGGGGGGCACTAGGAATACTAGAAAATGATATCTATCTATACTTCTCCAGGTATATAGGTTTCTTCTGGAAACTAGGAACATTTGAGGTACTAGCTATATTAGCTTGACTCAGGGGAGTAGCTTGGGACTATTGTGGTGGGACAAATGGGACTTGGGTGCCAATAGTGGAAGATGAGGTAGGAGTAGATTGGGGTATTCCATGAGTTGAAATTGTGGGAGAACTAACTAGTGTAGGATTTGTAGGTGGGATAGACAAAAAGGGCCATGAAGCCAATGCAGAATTAGACTTTATGAATTGGATTTTCCTTCTAGTTTCTACAGCTTGAGCTTCATTCTCAACCTTCTCAAGTTCTTTTGCAAGATCTTCCCTCTTTTTTCGAGCCTTCTCAAGATCTAGATCTAATCAACATGGAGGGTTGTATAGGTTTTCTTGGTATAGGTTGAGGCTCATTTATTTGGATTCCTATAGCCTTGCCTTTCCCTTTATCTGGAGCTTTTGCAGTGGGCTCTACAGGATCAACTTGAACAGGTTTATAGGCTTGAACTTGAGCAATAATTGGTTCTTGCCTTTGATTTAGGCATTTCACCTATTTATGTGCACAATGATATAAATATTAACTTAGTATCTAGTATTGTTCAATTTATCGTGGATCATGTGTCATGCCCTAAATTTTACTAGTATAAACACAATAATTTTTATTTTTATTTTATTTTTTGTAGCTTATGAAGTCGCATAAGAAATTACATATTGTAAAACAAGGTTATCATTGAATAGGAGTTCAAGACTCATGTGGATAGTGTCATCTGGTTGTAACATTTTAATCATAGGTGGTTTTCAAATAGATTAGATGACAGTCTAGTTCAAGTTAGCATCACGAGTCAAAAGAGCAAGTTCAAGATACAACACTCATAAATTAGTGAGGTAATTCATATCCTAACAAGCCTCTGATACTAATATTCTATTAGGGTCTGTCAGTTGTATCATATGGACTAGGTCATGATTCTAGCATGTAAGGGAAGGGGATCAGAATTACTTATTATCCTCATTACCAATATACACACATTCATTAATCATTAAAATATATATTAATGTGACAATTACTATATGGTGTGGACCAATACTGAGTCATTTTCTCCCTCTTTACTCTATTTAGTCATCCTTATGCATTCTATCAACATTGCTTCCTCAATAAACTAGTGCTCACTACAGTTTCCTAAACACAAAAATTACTATTTCAATACATAAATTAAACTCACTCTAACAAAAGACAATTACTAACTATCTAGCTCACCAACTACTAACTAATCTAGCTACATTGCCATGCTTTTACATTTACTATTTTAATTACTATAATTAGTATACTATTACATTTACTTTTTACATTATTACATCTAATTATTCACCATAAGCTTACTTTCTCACTATCAATATTATTATTATCAAAGCATGTTAAGATTCAAAGTAGTTTCATAGTATGAATTAGTAAGCACATAGAATGAGGAACTCTTAGTAAGTCTAAGGGCCAATTCAAATTACTTAACTCAATAATAATTCATGATCAGTATTTAAACACATCCTACTACATCATCATATTGAGTGTATCAATTGAAATTTGTTAGATGAATTTTTTATGCAAGGATTAGGTGCAAGCATATAAATAAGGTTTGTATATAACATACCTTTTCAATTTGACATATATGTATTCATCATTTCATGCAACTACCATAGTAAAATGCGGTGTACATGAATCATATTATCATTAATTATATATAGGGTACATGAGCTAACGAGCTACCTCTAATGACATGCCTATTGACCCGTATTACATACTAGCTAACTAATGCTTTATTCCTACACTACATTTTCAAATTGGTATATATATTCTATCGACTTTGATATTCTACTAATATCTTCAATCGAATCCACAATATTCATTATCTAACTAATATTCCCTCAAGAAAAATATAAAATTCACTTGACATTAAATCCAACATCTACACAAGTTTTTCATACATTCAATTCTATCTAGTACTCTTATCTATCAATGTGCTTTATTGACTAGATAAAACTAGATTTGAGTTATTATTTTAATCCACCATCCATCCTTATCCTTGATTCTCCAATCCCATCATCCCGGAAACTTACTTCATATTAACCCTATTATATCTACATCCAACTATCCTAATTTACAGTCTTAACACTAATTTAATTAAACCCTCCGTACTTAACATCATGTTCAATTATATATGCATTCTCGTAAACTTATTTATTTCATTTAATTTATTTTCCTAATTGAGCTTTTCCATTACCATATGGTTTAATTGTTACATGTTTCTAAATGAGCCCCTTGATATAAACATTACCCTTAAACTAAGCTGAAATACACTAAGTGTCATTATCCTCTACTCAAGACTTGAAATGATTAAATAATTATCTGATAAAAATAAAAACAAATCTAAAGGGTGAATCTCCTATCTATCTTAAATCCTCATCATTCCCTGACTCTTACCAAGGCCACATTTCTTCCTACACGTGGTCCCCACAAGGTCCACATGGGTCATGTGCAAAATTTTGACTAATCTAAGCCTTAGGACATCTTTTTCCCATCCCTCCAATCAACAATCCTAATGTGAACAAGTCATATTAAATGTCAACTTGACATTCTCCTAAGTACAAATCCCTTGGGATTGCTATCCCACTCCCCCTTAATTTCAAGTTGACTACCTATGCTTGGGAATACGTGACCACTGCTACAAGGAGGGGATGACTACTGCATAAGACAAGGATGTGACATAAACCCTTTCTCCTATGCACCCAAGTATATTAATGGGGATGAAACCCCTTTTCAAGGAGGCAAGCTCAAGCATAAAAGTTTTGAAGCATAAAAGTTTTGACATGACATGTCAGAATGAATGTCAAATTTAACAATATGCCTTGGGGAGTGGAGAAAACTTTTTGCATTATGATGGCTTAGGAAATGTTGGGGGCTACTCGAGAAGGGCAGTCAAGATCAATCTTGGCTTTTATTTTATTTTTGAGTTAAATATTTAAATTTTTCATATTCTCTAACATGCACACTAATATGCCTGTATTTATTTAATTACTAATTTATTATTTGAGTGTTGTATGTGACTTAGAGGTCACAAGATTGTAATGTGTACCATTCTATCACTTAGGAAATATATTAGTCTAGGACACTCATTAGTCTCTATATCCTATTATTTTTATTATTTTTATTGGATAGCAGTCTAGAATCTGGGAATATTCTTTAATATTTTATTGCTCTATATTAAGGAAGGGATTTATTTGCCTTTACCATACATTTTCTAGAGAGGAAAATGCATGCCTACAGCCATGTATCTCATAGATTTTATTATGTATTCTCTTACAACAAACTTCATTTTGTTATATCATGAAATTAATTTGATGATTTCCTTGCTTAGAATTGCATTAAGCTTGGTAATTAAAATCAATGTTATCCATGCATGTGATATGAACATAAAATTTTCCTTCCAAATTATTGAGTGCACAACAAGATTGTAAGCAATCTACTAAGTTTCAAATTTATACAATCAATGGTATCACATAACATCTATGGATTATTATTATCAACTAGTCATTTACAATACTACAAGGAGAAAACTTTCTTTCAAATTTTCAAATGATAACAATGATGTCAAACTAAATATGCGATTCATACCAATGCTTTCATAACAATATAAACTCCAAATGAAACATGCATATGCAACCTTATCAATTATTTCCTCTACATGTACATTAGGTAACAATAATACAATATCCTTCCATCATAATGGGGCAACATAAGGGACTTTTCAAAATCATAAGGAATATGAACATTGAAAGATATGGACAATGAGTAGCATGAACATTGTCCAACATGATCATTGAGAACATGAAAAAGCTAGTGAATCCTCCTTCACAAATGAGGGCACAATGTCAAGTTTTCTCATCCAACATCAATCTACAAGATGATCATTCCAAGCCATTTACATTGCTCCCTTGGACATAAATCTACATATGCAAGACAACAAAATAACAAGGACCATGGGTGCTTTCCACCCAACCATAGGCCTCAAAGAGACCACCCCCACACTAGGGAACAAGGCTCAAACTAGGATACACATACAATCTTTCAATGCATAAACATTACATTTCAAACTTGAACAATTTCCCCCCAAGGCTATTTCACAATGGATTCATAGATGGAACCATAAACATAGGGTGAAGGTGTGTTCTAAAATGGAGACTTTCCATACCAAACCGTATCTGCAATAAACAATTTTAATGCCCTCTCGGGGCTATCATAATTCAGTAAATTTCATGCCCTCTCGGGGCTATCATAAATCAACAATTTAATGCCCTCTTAGGGCCTCCACATTTCCTCCTCCAAACCCACTACCATCAGCTGTAACTCCTCAAACTTCCTTTATACACCATACTTTCCTTATCACCCCCAAAAAGATATGAATGGTTATGGCATACAATGGAGCCCATACTCCAAGGTTCCCAATACATTTTTCAAACCCAACTTAAGCCCTTCACCCTAGACTTCTCTTCCCTTCCCACAAGGGTGAGTGTAAATCCCATGCCCATAACAACACTCAAGCACAAAACAAGAAAACAAAACCAAGTAGAAATAAAACAAAAAAATTTCAAGAGCACATCACATTTTCACAACACAATATCAACACCCATAATACAGCAAGGAAATAGAGGAAATCCAAACATCATACTCACAATACTCCACACAATACAACAAGATGCACAATGGTGTCACACTAATCTACATGGAATGAACACCATTCAAGCACTCACATGAATGCTACTCCACAATGCAATGCAATGCATACTCCATTGATAAACTCCACACTTGCATATTTTCTTAACCATGCTAAAAGAAAGAAATGGAAAAGAAGAAAGTTTGAGATACCAACCTTGGTCCAAGCTAGGGTAACGATAGTTGTAGTAGAGTTCCCCTAATCTCCCTCCAAAACCTAACTGTCTCTAAAATTAGAGAGTGGGTAGAGAGCCCACTAGTTTGGCCAAGACCCTCTAATAAAGCCTTCCCACTAACTTATTTTAGAAAAAAACACTAAGCCAATACTTCTTACAAACTTGTCTGCTCTAACGGTTCATTGATAGCCCTTACGAGCTCTAAGTTATGACCCTCAAAATATCAACCTCAAAATGCATTTAGAGCACCTTGGAGACTCCTTAGTATGGGGTGGCCGCAGACGATGGATGGTCTTTGTGGCCAAAAAAATTATGTCATTAAGGTTCACCCGCCCACCCAGAGCTAATGGCACTGACAATTCAATGTCAAGATCAGCGGTTTCAAAGTTACACTGTGGTGCACTTATGAACTGAGGCACACTATGAGTTTTAGCATCGAGCAAGATCACTGTGCTGAATCCAAATGGAATGTGATCTCTCAAAAATGAGATAGGTTATTTTAGGTCTTAGCATCACCATCCTGTAGCATTCAACAGTTCATTGATAGTCCTCACGAGGTCTGAGTTATGATCATTGAAAGATCGACCTTGAAATGCACTTAGAGCACCTTGGAGACTCCTCGGTATGGGGTGGCCGCAAATGATGGATGGTCTCTATGACTAGAACAAGGGTGTCATTAGGGTTCACTTGCCCATCTGGAGCTAATGGCACTGACAATTCAATGCCAAGATCATCGATTTCAAACTTACGTTGTGGTGCACCTATGAACTGAGGCACACTGCGAGTTTTGGCATCGAGCGAGATCGTTGTGCCGAATCCAAACAAAATGTGATCTGTCAAAAATGAAATAGGTTATTTTAGGCCTCAGTATCACTATCTTGTAGCATTTGATAGCTCATCAATATCGCTCACGAGCTTTGAGTAATGACCCCCGAAAGATCAACCGCGAAATGCACTTAGAGCACCTTGGAGACTCCTTGTTACGGGGTGGCCGCAAATGATGGATGGTCTCTATGACTAGAACAAGGGTGTCATTAGGGTTCACCTGCCCATCTGGAGCTAATGGTACTGATAATTCAATGCCAAGATCATCGATTTCAAACTTACGTTGTGGTGCACTTATGAACTGAGGCACACTGCGAGTTTTGGCATCAAGCGAGATCGTTGTGCCAAATCCAAACAAAATGTGATCTCTCAAAAATGAAATAGGTTATTTTAGGCCTCAGTATCACTATCTTGTAGCATTTGACAGCTCATCAATATCGCTCACGAGCTTTGAGTAATGACCCCCAAAACATCAACCTCGAAATGCACTTAGAGCACCTTAGAGACTCCTCAATATGGGGTGGCCACAAATGATGGATGGTCTCCATGGCCAGAACAAGGGTATGAATAGGGTTTACTCGCCCATCTAGAGCTAATGGTGCTGATGATTTGATGCCAAGATCAGTGGTTTCAGAGTTACGCTGTGGTGCACCTATGAACTGAGGCACACTGAGATTTTTGGCATCGAGCGAGATCGCTGTGCCGAATCCAAATGGAATGTGATCTCTCTAAAATGAGATAGGTTATTTTAGGCCTCAGTATCACTATCCTGTAACATTTAAAATTTCATCAATAGCCCTCACGAACTTTGACTTATGACCCTCAAAAGATTGACCTCAAAATGCACTTAGAGCACCTTGGAGACTCCTCGGTATAGGATGGCCGCAAATGATGGATGGTCTCCATGGCTGAAACAAGGGTGTGACTAGGGTTCACCTACCCATCTAGAGATAATGGCACTAACAATTTGATGCGACGATTAGCGATTTCAAAGTTACATTGTGGTGCACCTATGAACTGAGGCACACTGTGAGTTGTGGCATCGAGTGAGATCGTTGTTCCGAATCCAAACAGAATATGATCTCTGAAAAATGAGATAGTTTATTTTAGTCCTTAGTATCACTATCCTATATCATTCAATAGTTCTTTGATAGCCTTCACGAGCTTCGAGTTATGACCCTCGAAAGATCGACCTTGAAATGCACTTAGAGCACCTTGGAGACTCCTCAGTACGAGGTGGCTGCAAATGATGGATGCTCTCCATGGCCAAAACAAGGATGTGACTAGGGTTCACCTTCCCATCTAGATCTAATGGTGATGATGATTCGATGCCAAGATCAATGGTTTCAAAGTTATGTTGTGGTGCACCTATGAACTGAGGCACACTATGAGTTTTGGCATCGAGCAAGATTGTTGTGCCGAATCCAAACAGAATGTGATCTCTCAAAAATGAGATTGGTTATTTTATGCCTTAGTATCACTATCTTTTATCATTTGATAGTTCATCGATAGCCCTCACGAGCTTTAAGTTATGACCCTTGAAAGATCAACCTTGAAATGCACTTAGAGCACCTTGGAGACTCCTCGGTACAGGGCAGCCGCAAATGATGGATGGTCTCTATGGCTGGAACAAGGGTGTGACTAGGGTTCACCCACCCATATAGAGCTAATGGCACTGATGATTTGATGACACAATTAGCAATTTCAAAGTTACGCTATGGTGCACTTATGAACTGAGGCAGACTGCGAGTTTTGGCATCGAGTGAGATCGATGTGTCAAATTCAAAAAAAATGTGATCTCTCAAAAATAAGATAGGTTATTTTAGGCCTCAACATCATCATCCTATAGAATTTGATAGTTTATCGATAGCCCTCACAAACTTCGACTTATGACCCTCAGAAGATTGACCTCAAAACGCACTTAAAGAACCTTGGGGACTCCTTAGTATGGGGTGGGAATGGATGATAGAGGGTCTCCATGGTTGGAACAAGGGTGTCACTAGGGTTTACCCACCCACCCAGAGCTAATGGCACTAACAATTCAAATAGTTCTAGTCATTAGGAGTTAGATTTTGAAAAGTTGTCAAGAAAATTGCAAAAGTTGCTAAGCAACTTTTTGCAATTTTTGCGCTAAGACAAGTTTTATTGTAAATTTGATTGCAAATAGACTCTACAAACTCCTAGGGACCCTAATAATGTTCTAAAAATCTAGACTTACCTAAAAAATATGAAATTTACCAAAATTCCACTTTATTGGACCAATTGATGGCCAAGGCTTATAGTTGCACCATGGGGTCTTGTGTTCATTACAAATGTGGATGGTCACAAGGAGATCATTGGATCTATCCCTACACCTTATTAAATCAAGAAAAAAAAAATGATTAGGTGCTTTACATTAGTGTTCCCTATATTTCATAAAATTTAAACTATAGAATTTCCTTCCAAAATGCTCATGTAGTCATTACATTCAATATTTGAATTTTCTAAAGCAATATGCTAAATTTTAAGTGACTTATTGAATGTTTCAACTTATGAAATGACTTGAGATTATTATAAGACCTTATTAGGACCTATGTAATGACTCACTTACCCTATTCAAACCTAGACATTACTAAAGTTCAAATCTCATCGTCCTTTACAACTTTTCAATATGAAAGTCTTTCAAAACATTATGCAATATTATGACTCTTTATGCTTTCAAATGCCATGATTGGTTGCAAAATGGAAGAAATAGAGTATTCTAATTGTTCATCCATACTTTCTAGACTTTTCTTATTTGATTAATTTGATAAAAATAGTTTTAATAATCATAATGTCAGCTTTATGTCAAATAAGGAAAAAAGCAAATTTGTAATAAGATATCCACAAGCAATTATCTTTCATATAGTTATAAATGCTCTTAAAATTGTCCTTATAGCCTTATATCACATGCAAATATGATTTGCAAGAACTTGTTCAATATCTTCCTCTTATAATTCCTTACAAAGAACCTACCAAAATACAAATTAGAATGTGCAACTAATTTAACCTATCTTTTTCATTATTACAAAAACCATATTCAAAAAAAGTTCACATTTTACATCATGAATCTTAGGAATTCTCCCCAATACCACACCCCCCCCCCCCCAACTCTTCATGATGTACCTACATTCCAATATCATAAAAAAATTAGTAACTTATTGTATTAAACAAGATAATCATCAGTTCATTGAATCATTATGAAGAAAGTAACTTAAGAAGTAAATATACCTAGTCGAGTGTTCGAATAGGGTCCTCTCTCTATTTTAGGGTCTCCAACAGGGCTTCATGATCAACATTAGCAATAGTAAAAAGTTCTTTTACTTTTGGTCTTCTTTGATGCTTCAACAACTTTACATTTGTTCCTATAATGAGATGCGAATATATGAAAATTATTTTGTGCTTGTGATAGTCTTCAAATGCAAGAATTTTGTTCCTTCTAAGCATGTATGTCCGCAGCCATGTTCCAGCGACAACCACTAAACCAGTAGGATATGTGAATCCATCATCATATATGATTGGTTGTACAAGTTTTTGTTTACCTCTTACACAATGTGCTAACCAATAATCAGATTTCTCATCATTCCCTTGTGGTGCAACCAATGCAAAGACATGTCTTGGCTGAAGTAGATCTGATAGATGGTTATGCTCAAGTGAAATTTTCATGTCATCATTTTTTATAGAGGATATGATAGACAATGGAGTAAGATAATGTGGATCCCATGTGTCCACCCACTCACGTGACTCACAGTGATCCCAATCACACTAAAAACAACTAGGACAAAAGCAAGCTAGCTGTCATGTCCAAATGGTCCATGTACTAGAATCAGAGCTCCAGAATGAATGCATTTTTGATGAGTCTCTTACTGTAGCACAATCTAATCTATCAGCTACAGACCCTTCCTCAACCAACCAAAAGAACTTGCATACCACTAAATTAAGAGTCCCCCCCTATGATAATGTTAAACTACACCAATCAACAATGCTACAAGCATCAAGAAGCTCTGTTGTTGAAATCTTCAGTTACTTCTTGACTAGAGCTCTCTTCACACATACCCCCGCTCCATCATGTTCCCCTTTTCCATGGCTGAACTCAAAAAAACTATAAATATGAGGCACCCCTCTCTCTACATGCATCCTACACAACCAATAAAACATGCGAGCATTCTTGAATTGACCTGTACAATTATCTGACCAAATGATATGTCTATCCATAGCAATTGCATGCTCATGTAAGAAATCAAAATAATTCTCGAAACAATGTTGCACAAACTCATGAGAGTGAGATCTATCATCACTCATATAAAAATGATACTCTCTAATAATCTTCCAATTATCTTCTGCACTATCAGAGGCTTGTCTATATGTTATGTGAACAAAAATAGCAATATGAATAGAGTTGTAATACTGAGATTGTGTCTCATTTTGAGGTTGCAATGTGTAGTTCTTAGCAAAATCAACAACTGATATAATAGTGCCAATGGGAAAAGTCTTCTTGCACATTCTAAATTTTTCATCCAACCACTAAGACCTGTGACTATGTCTTGCATACTTGTATAAAAGATTTTCCTTGAAATCTAAACTAAAACTAGCCACACTAATATCTTTTCTAACCAATTCACATCTAGAGCTCTCACCTCCACTCTTCAATGTGTATTTCACCATTTCATATACCTTTTTTTTTCACTATTATCTTTCCAAGATCTTGTTTGCACCCCTCATGGAAACATGTGTCAAACTTGGATAAGCCACCACATTCTGAACACTTCTCATTTAAGCAAGCATTTCTATAAAATAAAAAACCATCAAATCTATGACATAAAAGTTGATCTATCAAGTCTCTTGATGATTTTGGAAGCTCACTAGCACCATAATCCTCCAACATTTCTTTACTATGCAAAGTAGAATGAATGGAGCATAATAGTTCATAGTGCATAGAAAACTCAACATGATATTTGCAACAACATGTATTTCAAATTTTGAGTGGCACACAATAAAATGGCTTCAAAGATTCAAAAGCCCTTTGTGATATATGAAGACTTAGATGACTCTATCTAAATTGTTTGAACAACATAGTTTGACTTACCTCCAAACATTGTTTAGGATGTGGTGTGCAGTCTCTGATGCTAATTCTCAACTTTAACACATCTTTCGTATTGGGTGATACTCATGAATTAGAGTGCCAAAATTGTGTAATTTCTTCCTTCACATCATTGGATAGCTTCTTATCAAAATATGGAAGTCTCTCATCAAATGCCCATGTTTCATTTTGAAGAGGATCGTCAATTTTCTCTCGTCAACTAAGTGCTCTTTTCAAAGTAATATGATTTAGATTCAAATTAATACAAATTTGTCTCATATATCTACCCTTTCTCAAATGATGACTTACCAAAGAGGTTGTAATAACCCTTCGAGCAACTCTGTTATCTGTTTCCCTATTATTTTTCCCAATGCTATTGAGAGGACTGAAAAGATTCTTCACAATAATGGCATTTCTTTCCAATTTTTTATTGACATGAACCTTCAATTTGGAAAGCATAGGTCTCATCTTTTTCATCTTTAATAAGTGCATGAAAATATAACATTTCTCTACTACTGTCTTGTTGCTGAAAAACATCTGATATAGTCATGAAGCCCATAACCAAATGGTTCTTTCTAATTTTTTCCCTTCCAAACTACTGATAATCATTTCATCAATTTCAATTATCCATTTTGGTGTTTTAGAATCTTCATGTCCATTATAATTAGGAGATATATAATGTTATTGTGCATTAGGTTCCTGTGCATTGTCATGTTCGACATGGTCAATTATGCAATTTGGATTATGACTTGGTAGCATTTCATCTTCAAAATTTTCATTCTCTAAATTTTCAATTTTGACATTATCATTTTTAATAGGTAAATTTTCATTCTCCAACTATACATATTCATTATCTGACTCTATGATTTCACGTTCAACTAATTCATCATCAACTTGACGGATATTTAGCATACCTTGCCTTTTTTTTCAATGTTCCATTTTGTCTCTTTCCCTATATGCTGAAATATCTTCATTGGATATCTTCCTTTTGCATTTATCCTTTCAATGACTATTGCTCCCCATTGAGATGATAAATTCGAACACCTGAGGTTATAATTTCAATTTTTTTTTGAATGGTTAGGCCCCAAAACACACTTTTTTGCAAAGCTCATGAAAAAAGAACTGAAAAAGTGATGTTGTCGAGTCTGCAGGGACAGGAATATGTTGGAAACTAGTGCCAGGAAAAATTAGATATCTAATTTTAGATCAGATATTCGATTCAAAATCGGATATCCGATTTTCTCCAATGACATTTGGAGGGAAAACAACATTTTCTATAATAGTATTAATCTTAGAATAGTTATTGAAGAGAAACCAATTTTGGTTTATTAATATATAGTATCAATATTATTATTATACCTATAATAGTATTATTATTATTACTATGGATATAATAGTATTAATATTTAGTATTTATTTAAACTATTATTATTATTATGCTACAATAGTATTAATATATATATTAATAATATGCCATAATAGTATTAATATATATATTATTATTATAGCTATAATAGTATTATTATTACTATAGATATAATAGTATTAATATTTAGTGTTTATTTATATTATTATTATTATTATTATTATTATGCTACAATAGTATTAATAGTATATAAATATGTCATCATTTAATCGGTCAAAGGGGGTCATAGGTTCACCCTATGACCCCCTTTGAACATATGAACAATTCTATTATGTCCGTCAGGTTTCTTGGACCCCCAGGGACATATGTCATCATTTAATGGGTCAAATGGGGTCATAGGTCACCTTATGACCTCCTTTGAACAATATCAATGATTATAATAAATTCTTAAGGGTCCTAGGACCCCTAGGGACATATGTCATCATTTAATGAGTCAAAGGGGGTCATAGATCACCCTACGACCCACTTTGACTCATATGAATAATTCAATTACGTCTCTAAGGGTCCTAGGACCCCTAAAGATATTTGTCATCATTTAATGGGTCAAAATGAGTCATACATTACCCTATAACCCCCTTTAACGCATATGAACAATTCTAATATGTCCCTAGGGGTCCTTGTACCCCTAGGAACATATGTCATCATTTAATGGATCAAAAGGTGACCTATGACCCCCTTTGACCCATATGAACAATTATAATATGTCCCAAGGGGTCCTTGGACCACTGGGGATATATGTTGTCATTTACTAGATCAAAAGAGGTCATAGGTAACAGTATGACCCCCTTTCATCCATATGAACAATTCTAATATTTTTCTAAGGGTCCTAGGACTGCTAGGGACATATGTCATCATTTAATAGGTCAAACGGGGTCATATATCACACTATGACCTCCTTTGACCCATATGAACAATTCTAATATGTCGTAAGGGGACTTAGGACACCTAGGGACATATGTCATCATTTAATGGGTCAAAGATGGTCATAGGTCACCCTATGACCCCCTTTGACCCATATGGACAATTTTAATATGTCGCTAAGGGTCCTAGGACCCCTAGGGACATATGTCATCATTTAATGGGTCAAAGGGGGTCATAGGTCCCCTTATGACCCCCTTTCACCCATATGAACAATTCTAATATGTCCCTAGGGGTCCTAGGACCCCTACGGACATATGTCATCATTTAATGGGTCCAAGGGGATCATAGGGTGAACCTATGACCCCCTTTCACAGTTATGAACAATTCTAATATGTCGCTAGGGGTCCTAGGACCCCTAGGGACATATGTCGTCATTTAATGAGTCAAAGGAGGTCATAGCTCACCTTAAGACCACTTTTGACCAATATGAACAATTCTAATATGTCCCTAAGGGTCCTTGGACCACTAGGGACATATGTCATCATTTAATGGGTCAAAGGGGGTGATAGGACACCCTATGAGTGCCTTTGACCCATATTAACCATTCTAATATGTTCCTACGAGTCTTAAGACGCCTAGGGAAATATGTCATCATTTAATAGGTTAAAGGGGGTCCTAGGTCACCGTACGACCTCCTTTGACCCATATGAACAACTATAATATGTCCCTAGGGTTCTTAGGACCCCTAGAGACATATGTCCTCATTTAATGGGTCAAAGGGGATCATAGGACATATGTCATCATTTAATGAGTTAAAGGGGGTCATAAGGTGAACCTATCACCGCCTTTGACCATATGAACAATTGTAATATATCTCTAGGGGTCCTAAGGCCCTGAGAGACATATGTCATTAATTAATGGGTCACAGGGGATCATAAGTAAACCTATTACCCCCTTTGATCCATATTAACAATTTTAATATGTCCCTAGGGCTCCTAAGACCCCTAAGGACATATGTCATAATTTAATGGGTCTGACCTATGACCCGCTTTTACCCATATGAATAATTCTAATACGTCGCTTGAGGTACTTGGACCCCTAGAGACATATGTCATCATTTAATGGGTCGAAAGTGGTCATAGATCACCCTATGACCCCCTTTGCCCCATATGAACAATTCTAATATGTCCCTAGGGGTCCTAGGACCCCTAAGGACATATGTCATCATTTAATGGGTCAAAGAGGGTCACAAGTCACCATATGACCCCCTTTTACCCATATGAACAATTTTAATATGTCCCTTGGACCCCTAGAGACATATGTCAACATTTTTTTGACCCATATGAATAATTCTAATATGTCCGTAGGGGTCCTAAGACCCCTAGGGACATATGTCATCATTTAATTTCTCAAATGCGGTCATAAAGTGATGCATATGAATGATTCTAATATGTCCTTAGGGGTCCTAGCAACACTAAGAACATATGTCATCATTTAATAGGTCAAAACATGTCATAGGTCACCCTATGACCCTCTTTGACTCATATGAATAGTTCTAATGCGTTCCTATGAGTCCTTGGACCCCTAGGGACATATGTCATCATTTAATGGGTCAAAGGGGGTCATAGGTCATCCTATGACCCCCTTTGACTCATATGAACAATTCTAATATGTCCCTAGGGGTCCTCGGAACTCTAGAGACATATGTCATCATTGAATGGGTCAAATGGGGTCATAGGTCACCCTATGACCCCCTTTGACTCATATGAAGGATTCTAATACCTCCCTATGGATTTTACGACCCCTAGGGACATATGTCATCATTTAATAGGTCAGAGAGGGTCATAGGTCATCCTATGACCCCCTTTCACCCATATGAACAAGTATAATATGTCCCTAGGCATCCTAGGACCCCTAGGGACATATGTCCTCATTTAATGGCTCAAACGGGGTCAGAGGGTGAACCTGTGACCCCCTTTCACCAATATGAAAAATTTTGATATGTCACTAGAGGTCCTAAAATCCCTAAGGACATATCTCATCATTTAATGAGACAAAGGAAGTCATAGGGTATATGAAAAATTCTAATATGTGCCTAAGGGTATTTGGACTCATAGGGACATATGTCATCATTTAATGGGTGGATTCATAGGTCACCCTATGACCCCTTTTGGCCCATCTTAACCATTCTAATGACATATGTCATCATTTAATTGGTTACCTATGACCTCCTTAGACTCACATTAACCATTCTAATATGTTCCTAAGTGTCTTAGGACCCCTAGAGACATATGTCATCATTTAATGGGTTAAAGGAGGTCATAGGTCACCTTATGGCCCCCTTTGATCGATATGAACAATTCTAATATGTCCCTAGGAGTCCTAGGATCCCTAGAGACATATTTCATCATTTAATGGATCAAAAGAGGTCATAGGGTGACATATGACCACCTTTGACCCATATGAACAATTCTAATATGTCCCTAGGGGTCTTTGGACCCTTAGAGGCATATGCCATCATTTAATGGTAACTTATGAACCCCCTTTGACCCATATGAATAATTCTAATATGTTCTTATAAATCTTAAGACCTCTAAGGAAATATGTCATCATTTAATGGGTCAAGTGGTTTCATAGGTCACCTTGTGACCCCCTTTGACCCATATGAACAATTTTAATAGGACCCCTAGGGACATATGTCATCATTTAATGGGTCAAAGGGAGTCATAGGTCACCCTATGACCCGCTTTGACCCATTTGAACAATTGTAATATGTCCTTATAGATCTTATGACCCCTAGGGACATATGTTATCATTTAATGGGTCAAACGGAATCATAGGTGACCCATATGAACAATTATAATATGTCCCAAGGGGTCCTAGGAACTTTAGGGACATATGTCTTCATTTAATAGATTAAATGGGGTCATAGTGTGAACCTATGACCCCCTTTCACCAATATGAACAATTTTAATATGTTGTTAGGGGTCATAGGACCCCTAGGGACATATGTCATGATTTAATGGGTCAAAGGGGGTCATACGTTACCCTATGACCCCCTTTGACCCATATGACCAATTCCAGTATGTCCCTAAGGGTCCTTGGACCCCTAGGGACATATGTCATCATTTAAAGGATCAAAGGGGTTCAAAGGTCACCTTATGACCCCCTTTGACCCATATGAATAATTCTAATATCTCCCTATGGGTCATAGGACCCTTAGGAACATATGTCATCATTTAATGAGTCAAAAGGAGTCATAGGTCACCCTATGACCCCCTTTGACCCATACAAACAATTATAATATGTCCCAAAAGGTCCTAGGACCCCTACTGACATATATCATCATTTAATGGATCAAAGGTGGTCATAGGTTACCATATGACCCCCTTTGACCCATATGAATGATTCTAATATGTCCAAAGGAGTCCTACAACTCTTAGGACCATATGTCATCATTTAATGGGTCAAAAACGGTCATAGGGTGACCTATGACCCCCTTTGACCCATATGAACGATTCTAATATGTCCTTAGGGGTCCTAAGACCACAAGGGATATATGTCCTCATTTAATGTGTTAAATAGGGTCATCGGCCACCCTATGACCCCCTTTGAACCATATGAATGATTCTAATACATCCTTCATTTAATGGGTCAAAGGGGGTCATAGGTCACCTTATGACCCCCTTTGACCCATATGAATGATTTGAATATGTCTCTAAGGGTCCTTGAACCCTTAGGGACATATGTCATTATTTAATGGGTCAAAGGTGACCTATGAACCCTTTTGACCCATATAAACAATTCTAATATGTCCCTAGGGGTCATTGGACTCCTAGTGACATATGTCATCATTTAATGGGTCAAAGAGAGTCATAAGTCACCTTATGACCCCCTTTGACCAATATGATCAATTCTGATATGTCCCTAGGGGTCCTACCCATATTGACAATTCTAATATGTCCCTAGGGGTCCTAAGACCCCTAGGGAGATATCTCATCACTTAGTGAGTCAAAGGGGGTCATAGGTCACCCTATGACCCCCTTTGACCCATATGAACAATTTTATTAGGTCCCTAGGGATCCGAAGATCTTTAGGGATATTTGTCATCATTTAATGACTCAAATTGGGTCACAAGTCACCCTATGACTCCTTTTGACCTATATCAACAATTCTAATATGTCCTTAGAGGTCCTACCAACCCTAGGGACATATGTTGTTATTTAATGGGTCAAAGAGTGTCATTGGTCACCCTATGACCCCCTTTGACTCATATAAATAATTCTAATACATCCCTAGGGGTCCTTAGTCCCCTAGGAACATATTTTATCATTTAATGGGTCAAAGGGGGTCATAGGTCACGCTATGACCCTCTTTGACCAATATGAAAGATTTTAATACATCCCTAGGGTTCTTAGGACCCCTAGGGACATTTGTCATCATTTAATAAATCAAATGGGATAATAGGTCACCCTATGACCCTGTTTGACTCATATGAACAATTATAATATGTCCTTAGGGGACTTACAACCACTAAGAACATATGTTGTCATTTAATGGGTCAAAGGGGGTCATAGGATGAACCTATCATCCCTTTTCATCAATATGAACATTTTCAATATGTCGCTAGGGGTCCTAGGACCCCGACGAACATATGTCATCATTTAATAGGTCAAAGGGGGTCATAAGTTACCGTATGACCCCCTTTGATCCATATGAACATAGGGTTCCTCGGACTGCTAGGGACATATGGCATCATTTAAATGGTCAAAGGGAGTCATAGGTCACTCTATGACCCCCTTTGACCCATATTAACCATTCTAATGACATATATCATCATTTAATGGGTGAAAGGGGGTCATAAGTCACCCTATGACCCTCTTTGACCTATACTAACAATTATAATGACATATGTCATCATTTAATGGGTTAAATGGGGTCATAGGTCACCCTATCACCCCCTTTGACCCATATTAACCATTCTAATATGTCCCTAGGGGTCTTACAACCCTTAAGGACATATGTCGTCATTTAATGGGTTAAAGGGGGTCATAGGTCACCCTTTGATCTCTTTTGACCCATACACCCTTTGACCCATATGAACAATTCTAATATGTCCCTAGGGGTCCTAGGACCCCTCGTGACATATTTTATTATTTAATGGGTCAAAGGGGGTCATAGGGTGAACCTATCACCCCATTTGACTATATGAACAACTCTAAAATGTCCCTAAAGGACCTAGGATCCCTAGGCTCATATGTCATCATTTAATGGGTATAAGTGGGTCAAAGATCACCCTGTGACCCCCTATGACCTATATGAATAATTCTAATAGGTCTCTAGGGGTCTTAGGATCCCTTGGGCCATATGGTGTCCTTTAATGGGTTAAAGGGGGTCATAGGTCACCTTATGACCCCCTTTAACCCATATGAACAATTCTAATACGTCCCTAAGGGTCCTTGTACCCCTAAGGACATATGCTGTCATTTAATGATCTATGACACCCTCTCACCCATGTGAACAATTCTCATATGTCCCTATGGGTCCTAGGACCCCTATTGACATATGTCATCATTTAATGCATTAAAGGGGGTCACACATATGTCATCATTTAATGGGTTAAAGGGGGTCATAGGGTGAACCTATGACCCCCTTTCACAAATATGAACAATTCTAATATATCGCTAGGAGTCCTAGGACTGGTAGGGACATATGTCATCATTTAATGGATCTTAGGGAACTTAAGACCATATTAACAATTCTAATACATGCCTACAGATCCTAAGACCCCTAGGGACGGACACCCAGGGACATATGTTGTCATTTAATGGGTCAAAGGACAAACCCGAAGGGACATATATCATCATTTAATGGGTGAACCTATGACCCCCTTTCACCAATATAAACAATTCTAATATGTCGCTAGGGGTCCTCAGACCTCTAGGGATGTATTTCATCATTTAATGGGTAAAACGTGGTCATAAGTCACTCTATGAACCTCTTTGATCCATATGAACAATTCTAATCTGTCCCTAGGGGTACAAGGACCTCTATGGACATATGTCATAATTTAATGGGTCAAAATGGGTCATTGCATGAACTTATGAACTCATTTGATCATATGAACAATTCTAATATGTCCCTAGGGGCCTTAGGACCCCTAGGAACATATGTCATCGTTCAATGGGTCAAAGGGTGTCATAGGTCACCCTATGACCCCCTTTGACCCATATGAATAATTCTAATACGTCCCTGGGGGTCTTTGGTCCCCTAAGGACATATGTCATCATTTAATGGGTCAAAAGGGGTCATAGGTCACCCTATCACCCCCTTTGACTCATATGAACAATTCTAATATATTCCTAGGGGTCCAAGGAACCCTGGAGACATATGTTATCATTTAATGGGTCAAATGGGGTCATAGGTAACCTTATGACCCCTTTTGATCCATATGAAAGATTTTATTACGTCCCTAGGGGTCCTAAGACAGCTAGAGACATATGTCATCATTTAATGGGTCAAAGGGATATGAACAATTCTAATATGTCCTTAAGGGTCCTAGGACCCTAGGAAAAAATGTATCATTTAATGGATCAAAAGGGGTCATATGGTGAACCTATAACCCCCTTTGACCAATATAAACAATTATAATATGTCGGTATGGGTCCTAGGACTCTTAGAGACATATGTCATCATTTAATGGATCAAAGGCAGTCATAGGTTACCCTATAACCTCCTTTGACCCATATGAACAATTCTAATATGTCCATAGGAGTCCTTGGACTCTTAAGGACATATGTGATCATTTAATGGGTCAAAAGGAGTCATAGGTCACCCTATGACCCCTTTTGACCCATATTGACCATTCTAATGACATATGGCATCATTTAATGGGTTAAAAAGGATCATAGGTCACCCTATGACCCCTTTTGACCCATATTAACCATTTTAATAACATATGTCATCATTTAATAGGTTAAAAGAGGTCATAGGTCACCCTATGACCCCCTTTGACCCATATTAACTATTCTAATATGTCTCTATGGGTCTTAGAACCTTTAGGAACATATGTCATCATTTAATGACTTAAAGGGGGTCATAGGTCACCCTATGACCCCCTTTGTCCCATATGAACAACTCTAATATGTCCATCAGGGTCCTAAGACCCCTAAGGACATATGTCATCATTTAATGGGTCAAAGAGAGTCATAAGGTAAACCTATCACCCACTTTGACCATATAAAATATTCTAATATGTCCCTAGAGGTCTTAGGACCCCTGAGGACATATGTCGTCATTTAATTGGTCAAAATAATTCATAGGTTACCCTATGACCCCCTGTGTCCCATATGAATAATTCTAATATGTCCCTAGGGATTATAAGATCCCTAGGGACATATGTCATCATTTAATGGGTCAAAGGGGGTCATAGGTCACCCTATGACCCCTTTTGACCCATATGAAGTATTCTAATATGTCCCTAGTGGTCCAAGTACACCTAGGGACATATGTTGTCATTTAATGATGACTTATGACCCCCTTTGATCTATATGAACAATTCTAATATGTTCCTAGGGGTCTTAGGACCCCTAGTGACCTATGTTTTCATATAATGGGTCAAAGGGAGTCATAGGTCACCCTATGACCCCCTTTGACCCATATTAACAATTCTAATACGTCCCTAAGGGTCATAGGACCCCTAGGGACGGACCCCTAGTGACATATGTCATCATTTAATGGGTCAAAGGATGGACCCCTAGGGACATATGTCATCATTTAATGGATGAAACTATAACCCCCTTTCACCAATATGAACAATTCTAATATGTCGCTAGGGGTCCTCGGACCCTTAGTGACATATGTTATCATTTAATGGGTCAAACAGAGTCATAAGTTACTCTATCAATCCCTTTGACCCATATGAATAATTTTAATATGTTCCTAGAAGTACAAGGACCACTAAGGACATATGTCATAATTTAATAGGTCAAAAGGGGTCCTAGGCTGAACCTACGACCCCATTTGACCATATAAAAAAATTTAATATATCCCTTGGGGTCCTAGGAACCCTAGGGACATATGTCATCATTTAATGGGTCAAAAGGGGTCATAGGGTGACCTATGACCCCCTTTGACCAATATAAACAATTGTAATATTTTTTTAAAGGTCCTTGGACCCTTAGAGACATATGTCCTCATTTAATGGTTGAAAGGGGGTCATAGATCACCCTGTGACCCCCTTTGACCCATATGAACAATTCTAATATATCCCTAAGGGTCCTAGAACCCCTAGAGACACATGTCATCATTTAATGAGTCAAAAGGGGTCATAGATCACCCTATGACCCCCTTTGACCCATATAAACAATTCTAATATGTCCCTAGGGGTCCTAGGACCCCTAGGGACATATGTCATCATTTAATGTGTCAAAGGAGGTCATACGGTGATCCTTTGACCCCATTTCACCAATATGAACAATTCTAATTTTTTGCTAGGTGTCCTAGTGTCATCATTTAATGAGTCAAAGGGGATCATAGGTCACCCTATGACCCCCTTTGATCCATATGAACAATTTTAATATGTTGTAGAGTGAACCTATTGTTGGTGTGATTTTTCATAGTATAGAAAATTTCTGATATTTGGGTGAAAAATTAGTTATGCCTTTGTTTTGTAGCGCCCTCATTTTCAAATTTTTGAAAAAGGTATTTTCTTCAAGATTTTGGTGGGGCTTTTTATCCTAATATTTTATTTACGTCAAAATGCCTTTGGTAAACCTTTCATGTACCTTTAATTGCAATTTTTTGTTTGAAAGGATGCCAAGTTGAAGTGTTTTTCAGTCACCGTTGATCTATCAGAGATCAAGGGTCAGCACATCCCCGCATTATAGAGTTGTAGGTCTTTAAGCAGTGCAAGGAAGCACATTTGTGACACGTAGCCCCTGATGTTTTATGAGATCCAGTACGCCGCAAAAGCTCTTGTATGTCAACTTTGTCAGTACTTTTGCACACGTTTTGTTTTTTCGCGATATCATTGGTGGATTCATCGGCAAAGCTATGAAGATTACTTACCAAGCAGTATCACCATTGATACTATCTTGATCAACGGTCGACACATCCCCGCATAATAAAGATGCAAGTTTTTAAGTAATGCGGGGAAGCACAGTGGTGACGCATGGCAAAGTGGGGTCAGGTATTTGTATTTCAATATGCTACACTACAAACGACTGATGACGTGTAATGCTAGGTATGCATAGAAGGGTTTTTTCTTGCTTAATGAATGTGAAGTCTTATCACCATTGATCCTGTCTGGATCAACGGTTGGCACATCCTTGCATAATAAAGATGCAAGTTTTTAAGTAATGTGGAGAAGCGCATTTGTGATGTGTGTCCGTGATGATGTCAAACACTTGCTTGCTCAAAAGAAGATATAGTATCCATAGCGTGAAGTGTTGTCAGATAGTATGAGCTAATATGGCAATTTTGTATTGGTCAGTACAGCTAGCTAGTCATTAATACAAAATGGATTATTCGAATCATCGATCTTGTCTTGAACGATGGTTGACACATCCCTGCATTATGAAGATGTAGGTTTTTAAGTAATGCGGGGAAGCACAATGGTGACATGTAGCATTTTTCTAAAAAGATTGTAATGCTTGTTATTTTTAAATCAATATCATGCGATCTGATAAAATCTACGGATGGGATTCAAATTTGAGTGCAAATTGCAGGCAACGGTTACTAGGAGTAAATGTGATCCAAACTTGGTGCGTGCGGTTTTAATTCATAAAAAGAACCCACGATTTCACCATTAATGAATCACCAAAGTGTAGAAAGAAAAGGGCATTCAAGATTTCAGAGCTAAGGCACACAATTTCTCAGTTAATACTCCAATAAAATTGCAGAAGACATCATATAGTGCAAAAGTGCGATTTTTGGCGGGTAAGTGCTCTGTGACTTTCTAAGAAAAATTTGAAGCATCTGTTGTTGTGAATTTTCCAAAGTTTCATTAAAATGCCTCCCCGAAAAGAGTTTACTAGACAAAAAGATTATCTAAAATGTTCAATGCATGATGATTTTCTCGAACAATTCTCCTTATCAGTGCATGAAATAACTAAGAGAAGGGAACTCATTGCAAAAAACCCTAGATTAGTTGTGGCAGAAGGATTTTATGAAAAAGCTAATTGGATAACGGATGCCCAGGTTTCCATGGGAGGTTTGAAGTTGTTTAAGAAATAGTTTTCAGAGGGAAATTTGGACACTCCTATGAGCAATGTATGGAAATTTGACATTGGAAAATTAGTAGTCCCCAGTGTCTTCTTTGATAGTGATTTATTGATGGACCTGGCAAAGAAGTATGACCCTATCACAGGGTTTGTAAAAAATAATTTAGGGGTCAACCTTTTTAGGGTTTTCCCTGAACTGTTGAGTGAGGTTTTCAACCTAAACCCTAACCACATTGTGCATGAAATCATTGATTTGGATGATTTGCAAGATAGATATGATGCACAACGAGTGTACTTAAGAACAAGGCCACTACATAATCATGCTACTAGGGTTTGTAATTTTCCTGTGATCACAGCCAATACTCCAGAGCCATTGTTAAGAAGACATTTCAATTTGAGAGCTCAAGCACTATATTTTTCTCTTTGCAAGATCTTGGGGATAGATGAGGGTGACCAAATTCCAAGTTCTGTGGTCCTTATAATTTCTGAAACCCTTCAATTTGGAATGAGTACCATTCTAAATTTTGCCACTTTCCTAGCAAAAGAGATTCACAATGGTCTGGTTGGAATAGCAAAGGGGAAAGTAAACAAAACATTCTGTTGGTATTCATTGACGATGCATGTATGTTTATACAAAGGATATAATTTCTTCTCCAAGGGTGTGGAGTTAGAAACAACAAAGGATGGAGAAAGGAATCCAGTGTAGTTATGGAGTGTGGATATGACTTCAAAGGCTACTGATGCTAGTTATGTAAGATTTGATAGGTATTTTGCATCAAATCTTAGACTTCTTTTAAGAGCAGATAGGCCTAGAATCCCACAAGAATTATTAGAATTGGTCAGACCCAAGGACCATGCTGAAGGGCTACTTGTCAGTCACAACTGGGGGGATATAATTCCCTACAATGTTTCAACAGTAATAAGAGTTTATGGTTTCTTAGGAGAACCTCATGTGTTACCTTTTCATGTACCTTTGAAGATAGGGATAGTCGATCTCTTATGGTAGATAGGTACTATAGATGAGAGGGAATTGGTCAAGAAGGGCACTTTCTTTCCAATGGTTACTGTAGTGCATGATTTTTTTTTTGTTAAAAAGGGGTGGAAGCATTTAAATTTGTTTTTGAATAAATATAACATGTTAGAATCTCACGCCAGATTCATTGATCCTGAGGGATTCTATGATCTATTAAGAGAAGGGGTGAGAGCTTCCCATATGGTACATCAGGTTTACTATTCGGATGATATAATCAGAAATATGTTCACATTGCAGGAGCAAGAATTAAGGAAAGACAAATGGATAGTTTTCAGTAACAACCTAGAATTTATTAATGCTTTTGACCCTCAATATGACCCATTGAAAGATAAGAAATACTGGGCAGATAAAATATAGGCATTAATGAATAATTTTGCTATAATAATTCAGACTATGAATGAAAAGAAAGATATATTTATTAAGACGCACCCAGACAAGGCAGCATAAATACAAAGAAGAATGAGTGGTAGAAATGTGGTAACTCTTGGCCAATATACATTGCAAAAAATGGCAAGTTATGTCATGGTTCAAAGTGTGCAACAGGTACCCCCTCATAAGGAGCCAAGGTCAAGAAGTCCATCTGCAGCCAGCTCTCCAAAAGGATGAAAATTAGAGCAGGGGTCTTCTTCTTCCCAACAAGAACAATACTCCCCAAGCCAGTCTCCAATCTAGATAGATGATGAAGCATCTCTAAAGGAACAACTTAGAAAAATGGGAGGAGAACGGGATGTGATTGTCACTTCTACAGACCTGGATATTGGAAAGCCACAAGAACCTCCTACACCTTCCTTGGACCTGACCATTGCTGATTACCAAGGTAAGGAAATTGACCCAATTGTTTCCCAGGCTTCTGAAAGATTTATTAATGATGAAAATTTTGTAAGATCTAGGGCTTTTACTGAATTTTTATGGAGATTAAATATAAAGAATTTTGAGAAAGCCTTTGAGAAGATCAAGGTTGAGAAACCAAATAAATTTGACCCGGTTATCAAGGAAGAGGTAAAATCAAAGTTCTTGAGTGATTTTGCTCGGTTCACTCCTAAAGCTAGAAGGCAAATAGTTAGACAATCAGGAGTCCTCCTTCTGCCAGAATGGGATATAGCAAATGCTATTGTTTTTGATTTAGTAAGAAAGCAGAAGGATGTTCAACTAACAACCGCTAAAGAAGTACTACAGGCTTATAGAGGGGTCAAATTTAGTGATGACCACCAAGCCCTTGTTTTGTGGTCAATAGATAAGAGAGAAAGTACCAGGATGCATGAGTTTCCCACTGCAGAACATACTGGTACATTGACAATATACAGGGCTAGTGAGGTAAGTAGTAAACAAGTAATGGGAATGGCTTCAGAAATGCTAAAATTGGGTGGTGTTGTATCTGGACAAGAAAAAGATAAGCTTGCCCAACTCAATGCTAGGTTTGAAGAAGTTTTGAAAACATATGAGGAAAGGGGTATACAGATACAATCGCTGGAAAACAAAATGTCTCAAATGGAGAGGATACTTGGGAAGAGAAAAATGGGAGAATCCAGTGCACCTACAATTGCATACCCTTCACAGCCATTGGTTGGATTTGGATCAACCCCTATTATTGAAATAACTGACACCCCTGAAAGGCCCCAATTCTATATTGCAGAGGACTTTGAAGAGGAGAAAACAAAATTGCATGAGTTGCAGATAGAATTGAGAAATCAATATGAAGAGAAATTAAAATAGGGTGTGATATATTTGAGGGATAAAATACAATGGTCAACCTTTTTTGATCAGTTGACAAGAATTGCAGCCCTCATGGATGAGTTGAACAGAGATAAGGATAAAATGACTCTTCTTGCACAGAAATGGAGGGAGAGAAATAATGATATTACAATCATATGTATATCTACAGTCCAAATGCCTTATCATCAAGTTGAGAAGATTTTTGATTTATTAAATAAGCTAGAGAATTTTGATGATGAAAGAGATTCTTTACAGAGAAGATTAACACTTTGTTTTTCCCAATATATTGCTGAAAAATTCACCCTAGTTCCTTGTGCTTTAGAATCTATTGATAAATTAAAAGAAAAAGAAAAGTGGAAAAGGGAGATGGATGTGTTATTTAATGAAATAATAATAAACATCATGAGTGAAACTAGCCACTGGTTCTGGGAAAAGACAAATGAAGAGCTAGTAAAAATACAGTTATTTTATACTACTATGAGGAAAGAATTTGCTGATTTAGAAGAAAGTGCAAATTCTTTAATAATGATACAAAGAGAAGCTCTAAGTTTTGATTGGCCAGATGATGATGCTTTTAATAAATAGAAAAATTGGTTTCTAGAACAAATGTCAGAAGATGATGAGGAGGAAAATGTAAAAGTAAAAGTCACCCTCATAGTTAATAATGAGGACATGGAAAATCCCCAGGTTGAAATAAATTTATAGGTAACTGAAGATGATACATCACTTTCAAACCTCATGGCTATTTACTCTGAGGATGAAGAATAATTGAAGAATAAGATCTTATCTTCTTGTTTCAACAACTGAGAAGCATAACACAAAGGAACCCACCAAGGATTGTTCGATGTATTAGCTTTTCTGTTATTTGTTTTTGTCTTTTATGATAGACATTTTTTAGTATCCTTTAGAAGACACTTGTCACTTTATTTAGCCCGAAGCTTGTTGCATCTCACACTATTTAAGTGAGATTCCAAGGCTAAAGAATCATTCAAATTCTATTTCTTCTAAGTATTGTGCTTAGTCTGGTTTTTGGTCCAAATTTTGAAAGCAAGTTTGTAATGTATTTTCTGTCAATTCTCTGAGAACACATGAATATAGAATGAGTTGTGTTTCTTTCTGAAGGCCATTATGAGGCTATTGTAAAAGATATACCATTTTCAAAGGAAATGAATACAAACTATGAACTGTCCCCATATCAGTTGTTTCTAAATTTTGTCTCCTTTTAAATACTGAGCTACCTTGATGTTGTATGAGTAAAAGCTTGTGCAATTGAATGCAATCTAGTTAGGTTGTATATCCATTTATCAGTGTTGTTAATTCAATGGATTAAATAAAGGCTTTGATGAATCTAATAAGATTCCTTAAGTATTGAAAAGGATTTTGAATGATAAGTTTTGATAAGAATTGCTGATAGAATTTTTTGTAAGGCAACAAATTAGATCTAAGAATTTTCTATAGACTCTGAACCCCAATGGATTAGGCACTGATCAGGTTATTTCAGCTGAAGGAGAAATATATTACAAATGTTTTTTCAAATGCATCATCAAATCAAATTTTACTTTTATTTCCTGTAGATTTTCAAAGTTGGCCTGCACTTGTCTACAAGGAATGTTTTAGCTTTAGTTAGCCATTATTATTAAAAAACATCTGCAGATCTATAGAAGAATTCTTGGCCATATCTGTTTTGTGGGATGTGTTTACCAAGTTAGTAAGAATTATGTATATGTTTGAAGATCTTGAAATGAGAATAAGAATGAAACTAAGAATAATCCTCATACAGTTGTTCCAGTTTTGAACCATCCCTGGGTACACCCACCCTAGTTTTGCAGAGCCAAAAGAGTAGAAAACCATCTGTGGTTTTGTTGAAGTTGGGTCCAAATACCTTACATATGCAATTGTTAATAAGAATAGGCTATTCTTTAGATTGTGTATGTACTATCATTTTGGTATTAAGTATTTTGTTGCTTATTAGTTTTAGTACTTTTTAAAACACCAACAAAATGGCGAATCTACTGGGGAGTTGTCCAACACATCTGTGAAAAGAACTGCAGTTTCTTTGGTCCTGTTGTGTACGTGTGTGTCATGTGATCTATGTTTTTCCTATGGTTATAAGGGAATATTTTGGTGTCAAACCTTGAGAATTTAAAGAAGATAGAGCCCAAGTACCTTTGCTACACATTGACGTATTTAGCCTATCCAAGTGTCTTATCTAACAAGAAAGAGTTGCAGTCTTACGACATCAGTGATTGGCCTGTCTGTGCCACATATTTTTGTTCCTACTTATGTATTATTTTCCTTCAGTCAGCAAAAGTGTCATTATATATTTTTCCAAAATAGGGTGGCGACTCAGTCAAGGTTTTGAAGCTAGTGCTTATTGTAACAAAAAGGTGAATATGGATGACAAGAGAAAAAACACAAGAGCTTACATGAGAGCCAATCCTGATGTATCAATGTATACTAATTTACCCCAAGGTGGTAGGAAGAACCAAAATAATAAAAAGATAGATCCAAATCCCACTTGGAAACCCAAAGGTAATGCATCCATCAATTCCCATTATCAACCAGTAATAGGAAGAGAGTCTTGCTCACTTAGTTCTGAATCCAAAACTACAAGACTCTTAGGAGGCATTTTCAGTACCCCATTACCAGATGAGAGATTTTTTCAAGACAAGGATGTGTCTACTATGGGAATTACTTCATTAAGACCAGATCCTACAGTAGATATGAATTATAGGCTAGGATTTAGGAGTTCATCTTATAATCCTTTTAATCCCAGAATAGCCCCATATGTAGAAGCAAACCTTATAGATCTGGATGACCCTGATGATTCCAAGGCAACTTCTGCAGATCCTAAAGAAGTGCACTCTGAAATAGAATTTTTGAAGAAATGGACTGCTGAGGAAGAAGCTAAACGCATTCATCTTGAAAAAGAGAAGGAGCAAGCCACCTTGGATGCCATAATAGAAAGAGATGCTCTGCTAAGAAGTATGGCTACTTTAAAAGAGCAAAATAAAAAATTAGAAGAGAATACCACAAGTCTCCATAAGGATGTTTTTGGAGATGTTGATAATCTAAGAGCCTATCAAAATACATGTATCCATAGACAAAATTTTACACAAATATATATCAAAGATCATGTATCCATAGACAAAGTACTCAAATATATATCAAAATACATAGATCCATATACAAAATGTGGCTAATCATGCCATCAAAATGTGTATAATATCAATGCTTCTATATACACTGTGGCATATGCCATCTCAAAATGTCTCATGATGCATCCTACGGAAACTATAATATCCTAGGGTGCTAGTGGATGATCAAAATGCAGCCTCTTCATTGCACTAGGTGGATCGGATGCCTCCTAAATAAACAAAAAAGAAAAACCCAAAGTTAGACTACTAAATTTATATGATTCTAGGTATCTAACATTGAATTACTCAAATTCATAATGATCTTTTTTTTAATGGAGATTAATACTATCAAAATTTTATAATAAATACCTCTCTCGTCGACCTCTTGTGCCAGTCAAAAGTCCTCTCATATGCCCTCGGTAATGTTGGTACCTCTATGATTGTGGGCTGTATATGTTCGAATACCTTTGTCAGATGAATCTACAATTTAAAATATAACATTATAATTCATAGCATGCTAAATTTATAACATATTTAATCATGAATTCAAGCTATAACTTACTATTGTAGGCTTCTCCTCAGGAGTGAGTGGTCGCATCATCAAATCTAAATAACTCTCTCGTTGGACCTCATGTGCACTAGGAGTCTCCTATGAGATACAAAATAGTAGTTGTTAATATCACGGAAATTAGTTTTGAATTTATTTATGAAGATAAGGATAATAAAAAATAAATGATACTTATACATACAATGGGGCTCTCAGTGCGAATGGAAATCCCTAATGGTCTACGATGCGAAATCTATACAGGCTCATAACCAGTAGCGATGCCCTATATACAATAAAGAATGTAATTAATTGGGATTACGACAAAATTTTTACAAGAAGGCATCAATATTTAATCAAATAGAAAGCACCTAATTACCTTTCCTTTGTCAATGCGTGTTAGCTCACCCTCAGCACTTTGTACCTTCAGGATAGGTGCTACCTACAAGATGAAAGAAAGATTAACAACCACATATGCTACAATATCAAATAGAAAAAAAAAATGTGGACAAAACATAATGTACCATAGATGTCTCAAGGCAAATGAAATGGCTAAGAGCATGGTAGCATCAATCTGTTTGAGCTCCTCCTTGGTCATCAACTAAACATGAATGAAGATCACACACATATAAAAGTCAATATGGCTTAAAAATTAAAATTACTCTATTACAAAAATTAACTTTAAATCACATATGTCATAAGAAAAATATATATACACGTACCAATACCGAAGGAGTCCATGCCTCTACATTCCCCTCCTCTCTCGCATCAGGGTCTATAGCCTTTGCGTGTGTGTCTGGTGTATCCTTGTCTAATACAAAATAATACTTAGGAAGATCACCTATGGGACCCAAATAAATATTCTTGCACGTAATGCAAGTGTGAGGCAAAAAAACATGTGATGAGCTAGCTGATGATGAACTAGCACCAACATCATCAACACGAGGAGGCAAGATTGACCTAGCTTGAGATATCATTAGGCTACTCAGCCTATGAATGGCTCTAATAGTCTGAGAGCTAGCCTGTATCATAATATCTAGATGCTGCACTCGAGGAGGAGGGGAGATATCAGTGGGGGGGAAAAAAGTGCCAGCTTTCTTCCACTGGGAAGAGGGTCTATCCTGAGGAGCTCCTAGTCCTAAGCCCATGTTGGGCTTCATGCTCCAATAGTTCACTTTAAGTTTCAACACAAATTCAGCATATAATTTTCTAAGGAAATAAAATGGTATGTCTAAATTTCCATGTGGAGGGATATCAAAGACCATCCACCAACGATCCCAAAAGTTTGCATGTATGGCATCATTTGTGCACCATTTAATCGATAGTTTAGATTTTTTTGGGTCAATTGGTAAACCCATTTTCAGGTTCACAAAAAGGCTGGCCAAACTATCTTTGCTTGTGTTGAGGGCCACAACCTCATCATAATCCAAACCATCATCAAACATCTCGAGCATTTGATCACGCCAATGAAGAGTGACATTTTGTTGGTTTGTAAGGGTTTCAATGTTATCCACTATGGTATTTAACGTGGATAATAGAAGAGCCAATGCGGGTACATTATTATATGTTCTATGCAAACCTCTCAACTTAGTGAGATTTTCATTTATCAAATCCTTGATTCAAGGAGGGTTTTGAGGGGGTAGAAGATCGTTTGGTGGATAGTTTTGTGGGGGTACTGGATTATTTGGTGGGGGGTTACAAGGAATATTATTCCCTGCCTCAGTGTCATCATTCTGATCAGTCATTCCTATTGAATTGCAAAATGTAATATATATTTTTTAAAAAACCTTAATTTTAACTTTTTTTTTCAAAAAAATTGTAGATTCAACTAAAACAAACAAAATCATGCTAAAATCTATCGAATTTACATTAAAAATTAGTTAAAAAAACAAAAAAAGCATACCTTAATATCCAATATCTGATATTCGGTCATGCGCTAATACTGGCCCCCAAAATGTGAGAAATAAGGGCTCGCGGGTATGGTCTTTTTTTTTAATGTAATGCTACAGGTATCGGATTATATCGGATATCCGATATTGGATCGACTATTCGATCGCCTGCATATCTTATATTTTATATATAACATATATAACATATAACATATAGCTTTGAAATATTATATTATATTATATTTTATATATATTATATTACATTAATATATATTATTATTATATTATATTATTATAATGTATTATATTATATTATATTATATATATTATATTATATTACATTATTATATATTATAATATTAAATATAATATAATATAATACTTATAATATAATATTATTATTATAGTATAATATTATACGATTATAATACAATATTTTTATTAAATATATAGTATAATATAACAATAATAATATTATTATTGTATTATAGTATAATTATTATTACTAAAAAAATATTATATTATATATTTAATAACAATATTATATTATAATATTATAATAATATTATATTTAATAATATTATATTATAATGTATTATACTGTTATAATATAATTTTTTTATATTATTATAATATTATAATAATAATGTCATATGATTATCAGATATTCGATATATAATCTGATATACAATATTAGATCAGATATTCAATAAGGTTCGGCCTTTCCTTCTAGGCTTGGTACCTGGATAGGTGTAAAAAAGTTAGAGCAGATTTTGAAGTGCTTTTAGACATGTTCAAACTCTATTTTTTTCACATCACCACTTTTTGGCACACCATGATCCTACACATACCCATGAGGAGGGTCGATAGCTAGATCATTTATATATTCTTCTATAATCTTGACATTAAAATCATCCTCATTAACCAGTCGCAATATTGGAATCCCATCCTTTGTCTTCCTTTTACCCATCCCATAAAGCCTTGTCCATTTTCACAATTAGTTTCCAACTATGTGTTAGTTCCTCAAACTCCTTAGTTTTAGCATCTTATAGAGAAATGAACAAGTCATCCTAAATTGACCCATTATAGTCAACAAAACTAATGGATTTCTTGGGATCCATTTCTTTCACATTCTCGTGAGCAACATGTATATCATTTTCTTTGATTACTACTAGAAAAATCATCTAAGTATGAATCAAACATTGAGAGGGAGGGTAAATCGGGTCATGACAAGTCTAAAATAATCTTTCCATAGATTCATAATTTTCAACTTCATCTGAATTATTTGTGTCCACCGAGCTAGTTTCCCCTTCCCCTCAATCACATCCTTTTCTTTTTCATATTCTCTTTGTTCTTCAGATTTCTAGAAAAAATCTACTTAATTGACCTTAGCCTTCATCCTTTTTGTAGAACCAAGGGATTCAAATCCTAATTCCCTGAAATCCTTTTACCTTTCCCTAATTTATCTCCTGAACCAACAATTTTAGCACAATGTTCCAATATCTACTTCAAAATAGGGTAAGATACAATTTTTTTCACATAACTATTTATTATCCTTGTAAGACCCTCATGCATGATAGTTTTATTGGGTTTGTACATTAAATAATTGACATTATGAGATAAAGAACAAAGCAGATAGAAGGAAAAATAAACCAACTTTTTATATCTAAAGTGATTGAGAAGCACAAAGTGATAGGTATGATCCCTATCATATCTCCCATCAAGAAAATAACACTCCATTACAGTTGTAAGAACAAGCTGCCAAAGTAATTTAATGGAAATGTGATATCTATTAGTTATGTGAAGAGTTCTAGTCCTTAAATTATAGAAATGTAAGATCACTAGATCAGTTTAATGATTTCTATCTATTTAGCCTAAAAAATTTGATTGAGTAAATTTACCATTTTTGTTTCAAAACTATGAAAAAAGGGTACATTAGTATACAAAAAATGTTATACATATATATTTTAATTTTAAAGAAAAAATTATAGTCATTGAGAAATTTATTATGATTGGTATTTTTAGTCAAAATGATCATAATTGATTTTATAAAGTCTATTGACAAAAATTGTAGAAATATGTGGGAGAAACATGTAGGATGGTCAATTTCTTCTACAGACTAAACTTAAGTTTTAGGAACAAAATGTGCCACATAGTTTAAAAATTTGAAGTGACAAAGCATACAACATCTTAAAGAAAGAATGATTCTTGGCTACCCTAAATGTAGTTGATCCATCAATCTTCACTCGTCATTGTTCCTTATTTTTAATCCCAAGATTTGATTGTTCCATTCACATTCTCTCAAATTTGAAATGGAAGTTTCTTTTTATAACCAATAGGTCAGCCACAAAGGAATTGAGAAAATAATTAGAGCCAACAATAACCAATCTAATTTTACTAGGTAGCATTAGGTAGATTGTTGTTTACTACACAACATCCTGATTATAAATTTCCTTTTTTACATGGCCTTTTTCTCATCTTCCCAATATGACCTATTTCAATTTTCCCTTATCCTTCCTAGAAACAATCCACATTTATCTTCTTTGTCATATTACAATCTCTCAAATTGACACCTATGACTAATTTTAAACACAAAAATGGGGTTCTCTTTATCTAATACATGATCTCTTAGAAAAGTATTCATCAACAATTCTTGAAAATTGTATTTGGCACAAAAACTTGTATGGATCACAAATTAACTTTAGATAATTAAAATCTCTTAAAAGACACATAAAATTATTCAAATCATGGGAAATGCCATAGATAGAGTTAAAGATTAGCTAGGAAATATACAACATAGTTTTTTCTATCTTAAACCATTCAATCATTCTCAAGGTGGAAATAAATGCCTCCTTTTCCTAAAAATTCATGAGCTTCTTGTTAATAAATAGAGTATACAATATATTCTAGGTGAAACTTCACTCAAATTTAATTCTTCCTATATTTTCATGTTACTCTTTTTTACACATTAAAAAGATCCATAGACCTTATTGGTAGGTTATAAATGGATAACACCAAATAACCACAACTAGTGATCCATTTGATAGCTCATTGAACAAGTAGTTGAATTCAAATTTTAAAATCATGTGTGGCATGTGTATAAAAGTATGGAACCAAGTAGTACTATGAGATAAATTTTACCATTCATCTTTCTCATCATTCATTATGAGAGCTATATACCACTTCATATAAATGAAATCATAATTTCTTGAATAATAATCTTTTATGTTCACATATGTTTAACACATTGGTGCTTTAATATAAAAATATTATTAAGAATGTAAATAATGATAAAAATTTACATTAAATATTATTAATATTATTAATATATTTTACATTAAAAGTGCGCCTATGGAGGGGTGTCTTATAATCCCAAGATCATACTTTAATGCCATTATTATCTAGGCGTGGCGCAAAGGAATTTTAATTAACTCTCAATTAACTTTAGCGAGTTTTTGGCCTTCTTCACTTTGTCATTTTTACTGGGTTTTGCTTCTCTATCCATTTTAAGACTCTATTTGAAAATGGGGGGAGAGCCGAGAAAACAAGAGCCCAAAAATTGCAAATATTGGAAGGATAAAACCTTTGTTTGGAAAATCCTTGAGAAACGTAGTGTGACTCCTTATCTAGAGAATTTGCATGGTTTCAAACCGCACATTATTGAGGCTTTCTTTAAAAATTGGTTCAAAGAAAGGGTTATCTTGCATGGGGTCATGGTCCATATCACAGAGGATTTTACTGCAGAAGTGACTAGTCTCCCGAAGGAGGGTATGAAATTTAGCAAGGAAACTATTGCAAATGATTGAAAAGATCATAAATGAAGAGTAATGGAACTGGTAAAGAATGTTTTCAATCATTGTTTTTTCATTGATGTCAAACTTGCTACTTGAGGGAATGACATTTTCTTTAGTGATCCAAATACTATAAGTTGGTTGATTGACAAGTAGGTGGCAATCAATAAGATGTAACTAGAGTACCTAGAGAAAGGTTGAAATTATGATGTTGTAATGAAGTAGAAGGATCAACTAAGCCATTGATGAAATAGTGCATTGATGTCAGACACAAAGAATGGGCACACTAAAACACATCAAAGATGTAAGATCTAGCAAAGTCATTTGTAAAACCTAACTAAGTTCATTAGAAAGTGCCGAGCAGTCTTTAGGTGCCGAGTAGCAGAAAATATAATAGATGTCAAGTAAGTTTTCAAGTGTCGAGCAGGATATAGGTGCCAAGTAAGTTTTCAAGTGCCAAGCAAGATATAAGTGCCGAGTGATATTAAAGTGCTGAGTGAATTACAAGAGCCGAGTTTCACAGAATTTCTTCAAGTGCCAAGCATCAGTAAATCAATAATGCTGAGTTGCTGCATTATTTTTTAAATAAAAGACTCACCAGATCTGACCCGACATGGCAGTTATCTAGAATTTTGTGAATTAGATAGAAGATAAGAATGATGAGCTGGTGACACAGAACACTATTTAAAATATTTTTGATGAATATAATTGGATTCTAGATGAAGTTTTTAAATAAGAGCAAGATATAGGATAGATACATTGTATCTTACCTAATCTATTGAAACCCTAAAGTTGGAGAGGGAGAATCAAGGGAGAAAGGTATTCCAAATTTCTATTTAAGGATTCATAAGGTCACGAAGCAAAAAAAATGTGGTCAAGCATGAAAAAATGAAGTGTTGAAGAAGGTGCTAAGGTGGAAGAGAGCATAGATACTCTGCTTTGATAGGTGACCATAGATATGATTGCATTGGTATGATGAGTAGGAAGACTCAAGGTGAAAAAGCTTGAGATAACAAGCTTACAGAGCTGCAGTGATTAAAGCCAAGCAAAGGATTGAACTGAAGTGAAATCTATAATCTGCAAGATATGTTGTAAGTTGTATCAGGTCAAAAGCCATTATTGTTATTGTCTAGCAATTGTAACAATTAAAATAAATCCTATGGAATTAGGTTGGTTTGATATCCATGTTGTAAATCCTTTAATAGGGTGACATTCTGAGTGAATGTTCCAAAGTCCTTTAACTAGGCCCATTCCTAATAGTATGGTGAAATTCTCTAACAAGGTCACATTTAACAATGTGTTGTAGCCTTTAACGGGGCAGGCCTTTAATAAGGTAGACCATTAGAAGTGGTTGAAATCAATTGCCTAGTTATTTCGTGGGTATCATCCCCACTCCAGTTTTACCTTCTTATTCCTGGAGAGTTTTCGGGTTATCAAATTCTCAGTATTATGGTGTGATGCATGTTTACTTTTCATAGTTGTTTAAATGTTGAAATTGCATGCATGATAGTTTCAGTTATGTGCCATTAAGGGTTTTGAGAAAAAGTTCCATTAGACCTTGAATAACTGATTCAACCCCCCTCTTAGTTATTCTAAAGAATTATAACAATTGGTATCAGAGCTTTGCTGCTAACTTAGTTTAAAGGGACTAGAAGCAGAAAAGATCAAAATGCCCAAGAGAGAAGTTCCCAAGCTCAAAAAAGACAACTTTGTTGCATGGAAAAGCTTGATGAAGCTACATATTGGATCCATAGGTAATTATACCCAAAATTAAATTGTTACTAAACATGTTGATCCATCTAGTACTCTTACTGTAGAAGATTTGAAAAACAAACAAGAACACAATTAGACAATGCTGGAAATTGCTTTTGCACTTAACTATGTTGAATTTGATGATATCAAATGATGTGACACTATATTCAAGATGTGGAAAGCCCTATTAGACATTTATGGAGGAGATCAGAATGTCCAAAGAGAAAAAAGAGAAAGCCTCAGAGGAATGTTCGATGATATAAAAATGGAAGAAAGTGAGAATGCTGCTTAGTATGCCTCTAGAATAAAGGAAGTGGTAAGTGCAATAAGATGTTTGAGTGGTCAATAAGATGATGATACTGTTAATAGTAAGTTTTTAAGAACCTTTCTCCCTATCTATGCTATTAGAGTATCAACAATACAAGAGTTAAGATGTGTTCTAGGAAACAATCTAAGTTTTGAAGGTATAATGGGTAGACTCACTACATTTGAGTTATCTAACTTTGACAACTACAGACCTAAGAATGTTGAATTTTCTTTCAAGGAAAAACTATCACTAAAAGATGCTGAATAGGTGAAATCAAAGAAGGGAGGAAAGATGAAATATGTATCTAGTGACAGTAGCACTGATGAGGAAGATGTGGAACAATTAGAAGCATTAGTAGCTAGAAGATTTCACAGAGGCAAAGGAAAATTCAAAGGTAAGCTACCTATCATTTGTTTCAATTGCAATGAAGTAGGACATATTGCTGCAAGGTGTACACAGAAAAAAGAATACAAGGAAGGAAAAAAGTACAAACATAGAAGAGAAGATGATAAGAGAGATCAAAAAGACAAAGGCAAGAAGTTCTATATTGTTGAAGAAGATTCTGATGATAATGATGATGAAGTTGTTTATGTGGCCATGAAGGACCAATCTAATGAAGAAGAGCCTACAACACTGGTAACATGTATGAACAAGAATGATAGATGGATCATAGACAGCGGATGCTCACATCACATGACAGGAGACAAAAGTAAGTTTGTTAACTTTACTTAGTATGATGGAAATAGTATTAGATTTGGTAATGATGCTCCATGTCAAATCAAAGGAAAAGGTTCCATTAAGCTTATAGAGAAAATTTCATGGGATAATTTATACTATGTTGAAGGACTAAACTACAATTTGCTAAGTGTCTCACAGTTAGGCAATCTAGGGTGCAAAGTAGAATTTGGAAACAAAACTGCAAAAATCTATGACACTGATGGTAAATTGATAGGAAAAGGAGATCAAACAAGAAGTAATATGTTTTATCTTGATATGGAAAATACTTCTTGTCTTGTTGCAAAATTTGATGACGTATGGTTATGGCATAGAAGGCTATGTCATGTCAACTTTGATAATCTGATCAATATCAGTGAAATGAAGAAAGTCATAGGTTTACCTAAACTAAAGAAGCCTAACAATATCATGTGCAAACAATGTCAGCTAGGAAAGATGACCAAGTCAAGTTTCAAGAGTAAAAACTATACATCTAAAAAAGTACTTGAGTTAGTCCATACTAACTTATGTGGTCCAATAGAAGTACAGAGCTACAAAGGAGATAAATATATAATGTTGTTTGTTGACGAATATTCTAGGATGATGACTATTATGTTCTTAAAGAAAAAATTTTATGCTTTTCAAATGTTTAAATGGTATGTGGCTAGAGTTGAAAAAGAAATAGGAAAGAGTTTGAAATGCCTGAGATCAGATAGAGGTGGTGAATTCACATCAAATGAATTTGAGATATTTTGCAATGACAAAGGAATCAAGAGACAAACATCAGCTTCTAGAACTCCCCCACAAAATGAAATTGCTAAGAGAAGAAATAGATCTATGATTGACTGTGCTAGAACATTAATGATGGAAAAGACTATTGCTCTAAAATATTCGAGAGAAGCTATAAGTGTGGCTACTCATACACTGAACCAAGTACAAGTCAAGAAAGGTACTAATGCAACACCTTTTGAATTATGGTATGGTCACTCACCCAATGTAAAGCATTTCAAAGTATTTGGTTGCAAATGCCTTATCCTTAAAGATGTTAAAAATGGAAAATTTGATGCAAAAAGTGATGAAGGCATATTCCTTGGTTACTCCACTAGAAGTAAAGCATATAAGTGTTTAAATAATAACACTGAAAAAATTGTGGAAAGTGAAAATGTAAACTTTGATGAGCATGCAGATGTCCAAGTTGAAAAATCAAAGAGAATGAATGACTACAGAACCTTTGTGTATTCTTATGAAGGAATACCTATTGACGAGGATACTACCAATCAAATTGGGATTCAAAAGCAAGTTTCAGTCTCAGCCAAGTCACAACTAGTGAATGCTAAGCTGCATGCAAAAGTTGAGTTGCAAAATGAAGGAAATGCTCATTCTGACTCTGAAGTCAGTACACATGATAGAGATGTAGAACTACATGACAATAAAGTACATAGTGATCCTAAATCTGAAAGATCAAACATGGAAACAAGGAAAGAACCAAGTTTGTCCAAATATGTGAAGAGGTATCACCCTGCTGAACAGATAATTGGTGATAAAGATGCAAGACCAATGACAAGGAATAGACTAAGAAATGAATCATGTCTGTTAAGAAAATTCGAACCTAAGATAGTGTATGATGCATTACAAGATGGTGACTAGTATAAAGCTATGGAAGAAGAGATTGATCAAATAAAGGAGAACAAAACTTGGAGTTTGGTTCATAGACCAGTTGACAATAATGTGATTAGCACCAAGTGGGTATTCAGAAACAAGCTAGATGAGAATGGTGAGATTACTAGAAATAAAGCCAGACTAATATGTAAGGGTTATGCTCAAGAATAAGGATTAGACTATGGGGAAATATTTGCCCCTATTGTGAGAATGGAAGGAGTAAAAACTTTACTTGCATATGCTGCATATAAAGGTTTTTAAGTCTATCAGATGGATGTAAAGTCTGCTTTTTTGAATGGTAAATTGGAAGAGGAAGTCTATATTGAACAACTAGAGGGATTTGTTGATGAGAAAAATAGGGATAAGGTTTGTAAACTACATAAAGCACTCTATGGTCTGAAACAAGCACCTAGAGCATGGTATGAGAGACTTCACAAATATCTAGTGTAAATAGGATTTGAAAGAATTGATGATAACAACATGTACATCAAATTAGAATAAGGTAAGGATATTATTGTATTTGAAATCTTTGTGGATGACATATTGTTTGGAGGAAAGGAGGTTCTTTGCAAAATTTTTGCTAACAAAATGAAACATGAGTTTGAAATGTCTATGTTTGGAGAGATCAAATTTTTTGTTGGATTGCAAGTACATCAACTAAAAAATGGTATGTTTATGAAAAAATCAAAGTAAATCAAAGACAAACTTAAAACATTTTGATTGGAAGACTCCAAACCAGTTAGCACACCAATGGCAACAGGACAGAAACTATCCAAAAATGATATATCAGCTGAAGTTAATCAAAAAATGTATAGATCCATGATTGGAAAATTGCAATATGTTGTACATAGAAGACCAGACGTAGCACTAGTAGTTGGAATAGTAGCTAGATTCTCTGCTAATCCTAACGAAAATAATCTCATAGTAGTAAAAAGAATAATGAGGTATCTCAAAGGAACTGATGATTTTGGCCTATATTATTAAAAGAATGAAAAGTTTGAGCTCAATGCATACACAGATGTAGATTGGGGAGGCAACATTGATGAAAGAAAGAGCACAAGTGGATGAGCATTATTTTTAGGTAAAAGACTAGTTACTTGGACTAGTAAGAAGCAAACATGCACATCTCAGTCAACTACAGAGTCAAAATATGTGGCAGCAACAGTCAATTGCACAAACATTGTGTGGCTCACACATCTATTGAAAGGAATGAAAGAAGAGGTAACCAAAACCATGGTATTGTATTGTGATAATAAAAGTGCTATAAACATATCAAAAAATTCAGTAATGCATGCAAAAACCAAGCATATTGCAATCAAGTATCACTATGTCAAAGAATTGGTAGAAGACAAACAAGTGAAGATGGATTACATTCACACAAAGGAAAAAACTATAGATATCTTCACCAAACCATTGCCCAAATATGCTTATGAATATCTTAGAGGCAAATTGGGGGTAATGCCCCTAACTCATGCAGTTTAAAGCAAAGAAGTTGCCCTGCATCAATAGGAACAAATAATTGAAATATCAAAAGAATGATGCAGAGGATGATAGTAGGAGCAGGAACTCCAAATCAGTCACAAGCATGGTGATAGAGGGAGAAAACATGAGATGCAAAGCCTATATTTTGCATGTTAAAGATGCTACATCTTTGGAATTTATGTCAAAGAGGGAGATATATGCAGAAAAATGATCAATACAAAGTACGAGAAATATATATATGAAAGAGGGAGATTTATGAGAAACTGAAAGGTAAAGATATGGAGATATATGAGATTAGTAGTAAAGGATGCAGCAGTCAAGAGGAAGCAGAATGTAGTAGAAAACATATATAATTTTGGTGGTAACTAAGTTGATCAAGTGATCAGTTTGGTTTGCCATCAATGCCAAAGAGAGAGATTATTGAAAATGATTGAAAAGCTCATAAATAAAGAGTAATAGAACCGATAAAAGATATTTTCAATCATTGTTTTGTCATTGAAGTCAAACTTGCTACTTGCAGGAATGAAAATTGTTTTAGTGATCCAAATACTATAAGTTGGTTAATTGACAAGGAGGTGGCAATTAATAGGATGTAACTAGAGTACCTAGAGAAAGGTTGAAATTATGATGTTGTAATGAAGTATAAGGATTAGATAAGCCATTGATGAAATAGTGTATTGATGTCAGACATAGAGAATGGGCACACTAAAACACATCATAGATGTAAGGTCTAGCTAAGTCATTTGTAAAACCTAACTAAGTTCATTAGAAAGTGCCAAGCAATCTTCAGGTGCTGAGTAGCAGAAAAGATAATAGGTGTCGAGTAAGTTTTCAAGTGCCGAGCAGGATATAAGTGCCGAGTAAGTTTTCAAGTGCCGAGCAGGATATAAGTGCCGAGTGATATTAAAGTACCGAGTGAATTGCAAGAGCCGAGTTTCATAGAATTTCTTCAAGTGTCGAGCATTAGTAAATCAATAATGCCGAGTTGCTACATTATTTTTAAAATCAAAGACTCACCAGATCTGAGCTGACATGGTAGTTATCTAGAATTTTGTGAATCAAATAGAAGATAAGAATGATGAGCTGGTGACACAGAACACTATGTAAAATGTTTTTGATGAATATAATTGGATTCTAGAAGAAGTTTCTAGATAAGAGAAAGATATGGGATAGATACATTGTATCTTACCTAATCTATTGAAACCCTAAAGTTGGAGAGGGAGAATCGAGTAGGAAAGGTATTCCAAATTTCTATTTAAGGAGTCATAAGGTCACAAAGCCAAAAAAGGTGGTCAAGCATGAAAGCATGAAGTCCTAAAGAAGATGCTAAGGTGGAAGAGAGCACAAATACTCTGCTTTGATAGGTGACCATAGATATGATTGCATTGGTATGATGAGTAAGAAGACTCAAGGTGACAAAGCTTGAGATGAAAAGCTTACAGAGCTGCAATGATTAAAGCCCTGCAAAGGATTGAACTAAAGTGTGATATGTAATCTGCAAGATATGTTGTAAATTGTATAAGATCAAAAGCCATTATTTTTACTCTCTAGCAATTGTAACAGTTAAAATAAATCCTATGGACTTAGGTTGGTTTGATAGCCACGTTGTAAATTCTTTAATAGGGTGACATTCCAAGTGAATGTTCCAAAGTCCTTTAACTAGGCCCATTCCTAACAGTATGGTGAAATCCTCTAACAAGGTCACATTTAACAATGTGTTGTAGCCTTTAACAGGGCAGACCATTAGAAGTGGTTGAAATCAATTGCGCAAATATTTTGTGGGTATCATCCCCACTCCAATTTTACCTTCTTATTCCTAGAGGGTTTTTGGGTTATCAAATTCTTAGTATTATGGTGTGATGCATGTTTACTTTTCATAGTTGTTTAAATGTTTAAATTGCATGCATGATAGTTTTAGTTATGTGCCATTAAGGATTGTGAGAAGAAAGTTCCATTGGACCTTGAATAACTGATTCACCCCCCCTCTCAATTATTCTAAAGAATTATAACAGGAAATGACCATCTCTAATGCTACCTTCAAAAGGTTCCCAAAAACTAAGGAGGAAGAGAAAAATCTAAACAAGAATGGGGATTTCTACATGCTAAAATAGATCAAGGTAATATGGAGAGAGGTTTTATCATGTATTCGTGAATATTTCATCTTAGATGGAAGGTCCAAAAGAGTCCATAAGTTCAATTTTCTTTTACTAAACCACTTTCAATATCAAGATATTATTTATATTCATTTCTATTTGAAGTTTTAGTTATACAAAGCCTATATGCTCATAAGAAGAAAGATACTTGTCCCATCCTTCATGAAGGCCTTATTCTCTTAATTGAGAATTATTTCAAGACTAATGTGATTGTTGTTTCCCCAATTTTAGAGAGGAAAAAGGGGTCGACAAGTGATTCTCAGTCAAGAAAGGGCAATAGGGATGCTAAACAAAGTGTGAAAAAGGAATTAATGATCAAGGATACCTTCCAAAAAAATGAATAGGAAACTTCTGATTCTTTTGATACAAATGAGGAGACTAAGGAAGACACGGAGATGGGGGATATTAGTTCTAATTTGGGGGGTTATCCTACTAGTAAAGATGATAGTGGGAAGAATGACAAGGATGAAAGTTTGGATAAAAATGAAGGGTCAGACAATACTAGTAATGAGGTTACCAACCAGGGCATTGTTGGAGAGAAAAATGTGGAGGAGGTGGGTAAGGAGAAAGATTTAGGAAAAGATGAAGCCAAGGGTATGGAGCACCCTAAGGATAAGAAGATGGATAACCTGACTATGGGGGCTATGCTTACCTTCCTTGATATTGCTAAAATGAAAGTCAATTCCTCTCTTCGTGGAAACTCCCTCTCTTCGTGGCAACTCTTAGGTTTACAATGAGATTTTGAAACTAAAGAAAAATTTGGCTAAAATGTAGAAGGATAATGAGAATGACTGGGCCAAAGTTGTGCTATTGGAAACCTATGTGGGAAATATACTTGGAAAATTGAAGGAATATGAACAAAATCTCCGGCACCTGATTAAGGAAAGTGGCAACAAAATGGAGCAAGTGACTTCTAGTCTGTGTGTGGCCGCATCAAGTTTGGGGAAGAAAACTAATGAGGTTGTGTCTCCTAGCGGACCAAGTAAAAGGACCATATTAAGCTCACAGAAAAAGGCTACTGAGGATGTTTCTACTGATACTATTCTTAGTACAATTGATGTGGGTAAGGAGGTTGCTAAGATTATCAAGGATCTGCAGTAGTGTTCTAGTTTCCTTTTGTTTTAAAATTGGGTAACTTGTAGGTTCCAGATCCTTGTAAAATTTGGACATATTTTTTGGTTACATTCTATGGTTTCAAGTCCCTAAAAAACCTAATTTTGTGTTTGTTTTTTGGCTTTCAAGAACATGTTTTCCTGGTGTGCTTAGTTGAATATCTTTTTTCGCACTGTTTAGGGTTTCGAGTCCCTTCAAAATGTGCTTTTACCTTAATCTAAAATGATAAACATTTCTTCAAAAGTTCATTTATTTATTTATTTAATAACTAGTCCTTTACACAAAATTAATTCTAGAGCACAATCTTATGTACTTTTAATTTATGCAAAAGATATATCTAAGCTTGCGGCATAGAAGAATCAATGATTTTTCACTTGTCATTATATATAAATTTACATTTTAGTCATACATGAGTTAAAAATCCAATTCAATGTTAGAAAAACATATAGACAATTAAAAATAATGATAAATGGATGAATTTAAATGAAGAGAATCTTTATTACAACATATTATTAATACACATTAGTATGCATTACAGTCTAATGAAATTGTTTACCAATTATTATCATATTTTTTACATTAAATTTATTATTTCTTAATTAAAATGTCCATGATAAAAGAAAACTGATCTTAATAAATTATATTTATTCATATTATAACTTCACCATAACACTATATATCATTCTCCTTTTACATCCTCCCAAGCAATATTAAAAAAAAAAGAGGCTAAAATTTCCATTATCTCACTTATATCTCTATCTTTAGCTCTCCTTATTTTTGTCTTTAGCACATTAGTTGTAGCTCCTTTTTAACTTGCACTCTTGTATATGGCATTTGTAATGTTTCCATTAGTTGTGTACAATGTAAAGATGTAAAAATAATTTATTCATACCAATGCAACAATAATGAAAATGAATGTGAAGGAATATGGTATGGTAAAAGCAAGGAATTACAAAAAATAAATAATTTTCTATTGGAAATGTAATGATGACCAAGTGATTGAGAGGTGGGGGGGAGGGGGTGAATTAGGAACCATCTAAAACTTTATTCACTTAATCCCACTTTATTATATTATCTAATCTACTTGCATGCATGGAACAAAAAGAAATAAAGTAAAAAGACCATAACATACTATTTGGTATCCTAGAAACCCTCCAAGTAGAAGGTAAAACTAGGGTGGGGATGACCCCCACAATGCTTCACTACTATAGTAATAATGTTTGATTATTAGATCTTACAATTGATCACTTCTGGTGATCTACTCAGGTAAGAGTAACTAGGAATTTTAGATCCCCCTTGTAAAAGGATTTATATAATACAATGAAGTATGCACTTAATTAAGAGATTTTTCAAAGGACTATTAGGTCCACCCTGGTAGAGGATTTGACTGATGCACATATTAGGATGAATCAATTGATTGATCTTTGCTATGAAACTTGGTTTTTTGAATAAGATCCTTTTGTTGCAATTAAGTCAAGTTTGTTATTAGTAACAACACCTATTTAGATTCTGTATGGTTACCAAGCTCATTTAATAGTCTTCAATGTTTACTAAGTAGTTCAATGGTTACCAAGCTTCACAGTTCCTATAGAGCATTCTAGTGGTTACCGAGTGAATTCAGGCATTTGAAGACCAACAGTTCTTATCAAGTAGTTCAGTGGTTACCAAGCTTCATAGTGTCTATCGAGTTATCAGTTCGTGTGATGAGATGGTTAGTGTTAACTGAGTGATGAGATGGTTAGTGTTAACTGAGTGATGGGATATTTAGTTTTTATCAAGTGTAGGCACAGTAAACGTAGAATTCAGTTTCTATCAAGTGACACTGTATCTACCGAGTCACTAGTGCAGACTGAGTTTGAGGCTACTTTGAGATGATTAGTATGGACCAAGCTTCAACTTCTACCAAATTCATGAAGATGTCAAGCAATGATAGGGGACATCGTGTATCAGAACTTCACCAAGTTAGTATTTAAAATCTGAGTGTCTATACTTGAGCTAACACTGTAATATAGGTGTTAACTTGTATATTGGGCGACTTTGTAATTTTGTAAAGTGGATTGATATATATATGTAATGTATTGTATCATATCTGTATGTCTGGAAAATTTATGTATTGAGACAATGTGAATGGATTGTAGGCATGCGAATGTGAATTAGCAATAGAAAAAGTATATTGTAAGACCATATCAAGGAGAAATAGAGCCATATCTATCACATAAAGGTGATCAGTACTTCAAAGAATCTCTATCAAAAAATTAGTTATAAGTTAGAGATCCACCTTTTCATCCTAACAGGTGAATCAACTTCAAAATCCTCTAACAAGGTAGACTTAATAATCTTTTGTCAAATCTCTTCACCGAGCACATACTTTGTTGTATGTTTGTAAAACCTCTAACAAGGTGGACCTAGCATTCCTAATTGTTCCTAATAGGGCAGATCATTAGAAGTGATCATCGTAAGCCTTAACAAGCCAACTTTATGTTGTAATATTGAAGTTTTGTGGGCACCATCCCCACCCTATTTTTACTTTCTATTTGGAAGTTTCTAGGCCACCAAATATTGTGTTCAAAGTTTTTTATGCTTTTAGTTTCTCATGCATGCAGTAGATTAGATCTATTAATGATAATTTGGATTATGCTATTAAGTTTCAAATTTGTTAAAATTTTTGAGGTTACTGATTCACCTCTCCCCTCTCGATAACTTGGCATGGTCTTGATTCAAACAATTGGTATGAGACCTTTTTCATTCTTAGGATAAAGCTTGATAGCTTGAGAAAAGATTACGAAAAATGGAGATATTCAAACTTGACAACACAATTGAAAATGAAAAGTTAGATCTGGAAATGGCCATTGCACAACTCAAGAAAGCTAAGGAGCAACTTTCCCAATCCCTAAAAAGGAGGGAACTTGAAAATGAAATGAATGATCACCAGTACATTGAAGACAAGATTGAAGATCCTTTTCCTTCAAGAAGTTTAGATGAAACAAACAATTCAATCAAAGAACTCCCAAAAAAGAATGGTTCCCTATAAGAAGAAGTAATGAAATTGAAAGGAGAACAAGAAATTCAGTCAATAAGATTGTGTGAAATCTTAGAATAGAGGAATAAGGCCAAAGAAGACTAAGATGGAAGGAACAATTAAATTCAAAATCAATCCCTTTAGCATGAAGATCTTATAGATCGAATCTCCAATGCAAATGAATAAATCACAAGTCTGAGGTCTGAAAATGAAAGAATAAGAAATGATCTAAAATTCAAAAGACAAATCAATGAAAGAATAAGAAGTGAGCTGAGATATAAAAAGAAAATTAGTGGAAAAATGACCTAAACACTGAAAAGCAAGTCAATAAGAGAATGATGAAATCCCAAGCAGACATGAATTAGTTGAATCAACTAAATGAGAAGAATCTCTATAGACAAAAAGGTGAAGCAGGAATTGGATAGAAAGAAGAAGGCAAATCCTCTGAACAAGGTACTCAAAGGAATCAAAGACCCACTTGCAACCACTATGGCAAGATAGGTCATACATCAAACAAATTTTGGAGTAATGGAAAAGAAAAATTCAATGGTAAATGTTAAAAATGCAATCAGCATGGTCACAAGGCTAATGAATGTAAATAGAAACCAAAATTTGAAGGCAAATGTCACAAATGCAATAAACAAGGTCACAAGGCATCAAACTACAAAACCAAGTCATTCAATCTAGTAGAGAAAATTATGAAAGCAATATTTGGTTGGGACTATAACACCTCATGCAAATGTCATTATTGTGCAGAATATGAACACATTGGTATGAATTGTGTTAGACATCACATGAGAACAAAGGATACCACCATAAGATGTTACACATGTACTGAACTTGGTCATATAGCTAAGAATTGCATGAATACAGGTAGAATTGAAGATGAAAAGAAAGAAAAAGTAGATAGCATCAGAAAGCAGATGAGACAAAAATAGATTCCTAAATCCACTAAGCAAGCTAGTTCAAGAAATGATGGTCAAGTCACTCAAGATGTGGGTGACTCCACCATTTTCAACTAAATTCCTAAGCAAGAACTAGAACTACATTATCATGAGCACATCTAAACAGTTCCAAAATTGAAAGAAAGAAAAGATCCAAATTAATATTCAAGATACAAGGGTATCCTAGAAGATCAATAATAGTTATCACCAAATTGACTTCTCTACCAAGCAAGGTCGGGTCATGGACTCTACCGAGTGAAGTCGGGAGTAACATGGTCATGTTTGGTTACCAAGTCACAAGCTTTTACTGAGTGATCCAAATAGATAGTGGATGACAGTCTATCATGCATAATGATGCTATCATAGCTACTTTTGTATTGATCATTAATGGAAAGATTATTATCAAAATATAGGAAATTGAATTCATTTTTCACCAAAATCTTAAAGTTTTATTGTGATTAAGTGAATTGTAGAAACGATCAAGCATTTTCAAGAAGAATTTGCAGTATAATCTTTGAAGTTTACCATATCCTACCAAGTAGCCATGGTAGCACCAAATAGTAGTAGAAAGGTGAAGAAAGGATCTGAAATGTTGGTCCGAGGAGTCAAATGGAAATCACCATATTTCAAACTTGTACCACTAATTGTGGAAACCCTCAATCCAAATGGAGCACAATCACTGATCCCTCCTAATGTACTACTCATTAACAATATCCAAACTCATTTTAAGTGTGCAATTCAAGAAATTGGAACCTCAAAAATGGATGAAGCCCTAGGTGAACTATGTGTGAATGCTGTCCTTAAACCTGAGCATAAGCACTTGGAAGATAAGGGTCTAATCGATATTACCCACTTGCCTCAAAATTTCCAAATCAAATGGATCAGATACATCCTAAACTAAGTTCATAGTGGTCAGTTATGGCTTGAGAAAATAGTTTTAATCACTAAGAAGATGATTCATTGTATCATCAACCTTCCCATCCCTTCCAAATCCAAAGCTACTAAAACCCCAGGTCGAGATGAGTTGCAAAAGAAAACCCTAGCCAAGTGGGATGGAAGAGGCATGAAGATTAGTAAGGTAACATATATAGAACTAAAATTTGGCATACATGTGATGGCTCATAAAATCTATAGTTCTAGTCATCTAAATAGTGTGTTGTGTGAAGTAGTAGACTTGGCATTCAAAGTTGTGAAGAACAATCTATCATATTATCTTGCAAACTTGTTACTGAAACAATTCAAAAAAAATATGGAATGTATAAGGAAATCCAAGAACAATCCTTGCAAATTCAGTTCATTGTTGGCATGTCTATTTTTCTATGTTCAAAAGTTTTTCCTTTCTAAAGGTGCAGTCATATGGAGAAAGGATCTGCCTATTTTGTATGAGATTAACGAGTATATTGCAGAAATGGGTGAGAATTTTGTTAGCATAATGGATAACTACTTTGATTTTTTCAAGGAGAAAATGAGTAATAGATTTAGGATTCCCAGAAAATTGGTTGAAGATTACAAGGATGATATTTGTTTCATGGTAGACAATGAAAAAGTCTACATTTAGGCAATCATACCAAGAATTGTATGGGTAAAACCTCTTCCGTATGAGATGAACATTGATGAAGCAAAAAACATAATAGAATCCTTGATAAATGAACTTGTTGATCCAAAGGCACCACACTTTGGAACATATGATGAGGCCAAGGAAATAATTGAGCTTGCAATCAAGCTTCGACAGGTGGTTAACAAAGGCAAGAAGAAAATAGCAAAACTCAAATCCAGCACATGTCTCTTGTTGATTGAAGGTAATGGAGAAGATGATGATGATGCAGAGGATGAAGAAGAATCAAAAAAGGAAGAAGAGACAGTAAAGAAGAAAGGCAAGGTGATCATCACCAAGTCACCCAAGGCATCCATTATAGTATTTACTAGGAGATCCAGAAAGAAAGGTAGTGAAGTTGTGTTTAGTAAGCCTCCTCTCACCTTCCAGGAAAGACTAAAACAAATGGAAGAAGGTGTCGGCATAACAAACTTCAAATCATTAAAATATGAGACTAGGATAGAGGTTGAGAAGATGTAGGTTGAGGAATTGGTGCTAACCAAAATGAGAAAATGGAAGTATTCCCTTGACTAGATAGCATTTCATATTTCTAATGATCTATTCGAGAGATTCAAGCCAAGATGGGACTCAACCATGCAAACAACAAGAGATATCTATGAACAAACCCTAAGACAATTATTACTGAGCATTACCAATGCTTAGGTAAAAGAGTCTATGAAGAAAAATGAAGACACGATGACTCTTAGATTCAATACTTGTTTAATTTTGCTAAAAGATATAGAGAATTCTATCAAGAATGCTATAGGTATGTGGAAGAATGTTTATCACTTGTATAAACAAAGTGACTTTCCATTAGAAGTCAAGGATGATGACAATGATGAGGAGGAGGAAGGAACAAACCTTGAGACAATATAGTTTGACAATGAAGAAATTGAAGAAGATAAAGATGAAGAAGCTACTAAGGAAGACAAAGAAGATGATGAGGAGACTGATCCTATGAGGATAGCAGCTGAAGTCATTGCCTCACTTCCTCATTCTCCATGAAAATTAGCAACTACATCAAGTTTGGAGACAATTTCAACAAGTTTGATTGTGATCACAGTAGATACATCAAATTTTGAATCACTCCTTGCTCCATTAATGGAAGTGTCAACAACTCCATCTACTAAGCTACAACCTACCTCTTCTTTAGTTCCTGAGTCAGCATCAGTAGTGACTACATCATGTTCTACAATTTTGTGTTCTTTATTAGTAAGTACAGTTTCAAGTTCTACAATTTTGGATTCTACAATTTTGTTTTCTAAAGGTTTGGATACATCTATAAGCATATCAGTTTTGGATTCAATAAGCATTCCAGCCAGTATTCCATCTATTGGTACTATATCATTTTTTATTTTTAGTCCTAATTTCTCTACTATTGTTTCCATTCTGGATTCTAAGGCAGTATGTGCAAAGGTGGCTTAACCCAAGGCTCAACCATGTATGAGACTCTTGAGTGGAAAGGAGATAGAGGAGGATACTGATCTAGATAAGGAGATTGAGATTCTAAAGTTAGATTTTGATAATGCCACTGTAGATCAAATGCAATTATCTAGTCAACTCATCCTTAAGAAAGAAAAACAAAAGAAATTAAGAGATGAAAGAGAAAAAGAATATAAAACCATAGAAAGTGCTAAGAATATCTTGATTGAGGTGATAGGTGTTGAAGTTGATACTTCTCAACACATATTATTTCAATTAGAAGAGGCAATTTAGAAGTTCAATGAGGACTCTAGTGTTCAAGAGAAATTGATGGAGAAAGTAGAAAAGAAATTTGATAACAAGGTGCTTGAGCACATTGCTCAGCAAATTGCTATTTAGCAAGTGGAGCTTTCCTCAATTTTGACCAATCTTGAAAACTCTTGCACAAATGTAACATCACTTTTTTGGAAATTATGCAATGTTACCAAGTTTACAAAGGAATTAAAGAGAATTTTGAAAACTATTGATGATGATCTGAAGGCTAGTGCACATAAGTTGTAACTTGACCTGAGTTCAAGCTCTGCACATCATATGAAGATCATATCTTTGTCAGAGATGTAGGCATAATTGTTGAAAGAAGAAGAAAGAATTTGGTCTTCATTGATAAATATTCAAAATATGATCCTTCCCATCATGGACACAATGCAAAAGCACATTGTTTGCTCAAAAAAATTGATCCATGACAACAACTTCTCAATTGTAGATCACATCATAGAACTTTATGTAGAAGTGCAAGTTGCTCTATGGACATGAAAAGTTTTGCAAGAAAATTAGGATAAGACCCTAGCAAAAATACTTAAGGTACATTCTAAGTTTCTTTCTTACATTGGTGTCTCTATATAAATAAGTTTCAAATACATCTTTGGCATTATTGTCAAAAAGGGGGAGAAATAGAATATACATGATGGAGAAATAGAGTATATATGAGAGAAAACTCGTATGTATACTTAGTATGTATATTGTATGGGGGAGAATCATGCAAAGCTAAGGAGATTATATACTTACAAAGACAAATTTTGAAAAATCTCAAAAGTAATATACTAGTACCAAGCCAGTATCACACTATAATGTATATAAATTTTAACTGATAAGTATTTTTGTCACTAATGCCAAAGTGGGAGATTTTTGACATTAAGTCAAGTTTTTTATTAGTGATAACACTTATTCCAATTCTATATGGTTACCAAGCTCATTGAATAGTCTTTAGTGTTTACTGGGTAGTTCAGTGGTTACCAAGCTTCACAATTCCTACTGAGCATTCCAATGGTTATTAAGTGAATTCAGGCAGTGTGAAGACTAGTAGTTCTTACCAAGCAGTTCAGTGGTTACCAAGCTTCATAGTGTCTATCGATTTATTAGTTCATGTAATGAGATGGTTAGTGTTAACCAACTGATGAGATATTTAGTGTTTACCAAGTGTAGGCATGGTAAATGTAGAATTTAGTTTCTATCGAGTGACACTGTATCCACCGAGTCACCAGTGCAAATTGAGTTCAAGACTACTCTGAGATGATTAGTATGGATTGAGCTTCCACTTCTACCAAATGCATGATGATGCCAAGTAACGATAGTGGATGTCGTGTATTAGAACTTCACCAAGTTAGTCTTCATAATCTAAGTGTCTACACTTAAGTCAACTTTATAATATAGGTGTCGACTTGTATATTGGCTGAATTTGTAATTTTATAAATTGGATTGATATATATATATATATATATATATATATATATGTAATGTATTATATCATATCTGTATGTATGGAAAAGTTATGTATTGAGACAATATGAATGGAATATAAGCATGTGAATGTGAATCAATAGCAGACAAAGTACATTGTAAGGCCATATCAAGGAGCATTAGAGCCATATATATCACATAAAGGTGATTAGTACTTCAAAGAATCTCTATTAGCAAATCAATTATAAGTCAGAGATCCACTGTTTCATCCTAATAGTTGAATTAGCTTCAAAATCCTCTAACAAGGTCGACTTAATAGCTTTTTGTCAAATCTCTTCACTAAGTGCATACTTCGTTGTATGTTTGTAAAATCTCTAACAAGGTGGACCTAGCAGTCCTAATTGTTCCTAACAAGGCAGATCATCAGAAGTGATCATTGTAAGCCTTAACAAGCCAACTTTACGCTGTAGTATTGAAGTTTTGTTGGCATCATTGCCACCCAAGTTTTATTTTCTATTTGGAAGGTTTGTGGGTCACAAAATATTGTGTTCAAAGTGTTTTATGCTTTTAATTTCTCATGTATGCAGTAGATTAGATCTATTAATGATAATTTGGATTATGCTATTAAGTTCTGAATTTTTAAAAAGTTTTGAGGTTACTGATTCACCCCTCCCCTCTCAGTAACCCGGCATAGTCTTGAATATTTTGAACACCTTTGATGTGAACTTATCACCTAACTGTGATAGATTAGTCTATGCCTTTCTTTGATACTTCTTGTACCCTTCAAATGACTTCACTCTTTCATATTCACTTCTATGCAATGCACTTCTATTCATTGTTCTTCATTGTTCATCATTTGGAAAATTAAAGTAACTTATATTTATATCCATCCAGATGCATTAATAACTCAGCTACAATAGCACTATAATATTCTCAAAAACAATTACCAAGTCAGCTCATTGTTGAGACTTGAGTCCAATTGCTTACTTAGGTGATAGTGTAGACAATCAGGAAACACTGCCAACTTGGCTAACTCTAGAACTCAGTTGATACTAGATGGTTGGTCCATATTGATCACTTAGAAAACTTAGCTAGCTTAGTTAACATTGCTGTTCCTAGTTGGTTCTCATTCTGAAAAAGGAATGCTCAACTCATTGAGTTTATACTAGAGCTTGGTAGATACTGTCAACTCAGTTGACACTACAACTTGGTACATACTCTCAACTTGGTTGACACTACTCACTTGTTGCACTATTGACTTGGTTCATACATGAGCTCAATTAACACACTTCCATTTGGTAGCTTGATCACTGCTACCTTCTCATGATGACTAAGTACTTTGGCACTAACTAACAATATCTCTTACCATATGGTCAACAATCTCCCCCTTTGGCATTAGTGACAAAAAAACTAATCATGCATAAAATCTAAAATGTAAACCCTCCATTCAAACTCAACCTTTTTGTGTGCTCTATTCTGCAACTCAGTTTGAATTGAAAACTTTGTAACTTGGTCACAACTATTCTATTTTTTATTTTTCAAAATTGCCTCTATTTATCTACTTTTCTTCTTTCGATGCATATTTCCTCTTTATATGCATATATATACATAATTTTCCCCTATGAGCATATATACATACTTTCCCCCTTGTTTTTCTTACAAATGCTAAAAATGTATAAGGTTATGCCAAAATGAGAGGGGAAATTATGATGTACCTTCAAATTCAAAGACATAGTCAAATCCTAGTTATCTTGCAATAACTTTAGTGTGTGCAGATCAATTTGAAGCTTTGCTGATAACTCCAACATGTGTTCTCCCATTGAAAGGTTTGTGTCTTTAACTAGTGTCTTTGCATTATCCATTCTCTTCTACATAATATCCATGTGGGGAAGTATCATACTCTTAATGTCTACTAGGGTTTATCTTATTCTGTCCTCTTCTCTTAATAGTTCTACCTAAAGATCTATCAAAAATATGACTTTTGCAAAATGATTCGAACTAGAACTCAACTTGAGTGCCAACTAACAAGCACTAGCCTTCAAGTCCATATCAATCTTATCCATTTCTTCTTCATTTTCCTTTGTAAATTTTTTTGTATCACTCAAATTTAGAAATAAAGATACAACATTATTCAAAAAATTTTCTAAAGTATAAATTAAATCATAAAATTCTACTTAATCAATAGCTATTTTTTGTGTTACATTTCCTAGCACTTTATTTTAAAACTTCCTTTCAGCCTTCTAAAGAAGTTTTTCCTATCCATCTATATCTTCATTGAAATTATGTACTATTTCAACTAATTATTCAATGATAGGGGCTTTTTCATTTACATCAATAGATAGTGCATCCAAAAATATTTCTTTGATATCTTCAAGGACTTTTCTTCTATCCCTTTCTGCCCTCAGCAACTACTCCTTGGCTCTTTTCTTACATATTTCTCCCAATATGTCCATTTTCTCACTAGAGAGATTAGAGTGGTCCGAATTTGGGACTAAAATCTCTTTATCTATATCAATATCATAAATAATTTTTCCTTTACCTTTAACCTTGGTAGCTATTGATGAAGGTATGACTATTTTCATGTTTGAACATTGCCTCCCTTATTTCCTTATTAGAGAAGTTTGGCATAAGATTTCTTAGAGTCTATTCTCTAATGTCCTTCTCTATTTTAACTACATTTTACCAATGGTGAGAAACTACTTTCAGTAAGGTTTTAGGAGCATGTCCTTTGGTTTTAGTGAGGTCATACTTCTATGTAGCCATTTTCTCAACTAATGACTCTTCAATCTGTTTCTATTTCTCTTTACTTTTGGATTCATATTTAAAGAATTTGAATCCTGTAATTCCATTTCCTTCCCTTATTATTTTTAAATGTGTCTCAAACGTAGGTGGTGAATTCTTTAGAAAGATGACAGGATTTTTTTCTTCATCTTCATCATATTCGTCATCCTCAAGCCTTAATTTCTTTTTGGGCTTCCAAGGCTTGGTGACAGTGATCACTAGGGTAGAAGATATTGCTGATTTTATTGCTCATGCCTTTTCTTTCTTCTTTGGAGGTTACTCTATCTCTTCTTCTTCATGATCACCTTTCTCTTCTACATCATCACCTTTTCCCTCAATAAGAATGAGAGAGGAATCAAATTTGGAAAACTTCTTGTCAAGGTTTTTAAACTTTTTCTTTCTTCTCTTTAAGATTTGACAGATTTGAATCTCAAGTGATATTCTGGTTTTTGCTTCCTCATAAGCTCCAAAATATGTAACCTTGGGATCTACTGGTTCATTGATAAGGGCTTCAATGATATTCCTTGTTTGATCAATGTTAATTTCATATCCCAAAGGCTCTACCCATGTAATCCTAGGTATGACTGCTTAAATATGGACTTTGTCACAGTCAACTAGGAAAAAAATGTCTTGCTCATAATCATCTACCAATTTTTTAGGGATCTTAAACCTATTTTGCATCCTCTCCTTGAAATTCTCAAAATATGCATCCATGATGCCTTTAAAATTCTTACCCATTTCAGCTATGAGGTCATTGATCTGATATAGCATGGTGGTGTCCTTCTTCCATACAACAGTTCCTTTTGATGGAAATAGTTTCTTCACATAAAAGTAAAAATAGACTAAGAGTTAAACAAACTTACATGAATTATTCTTGGAGGTTCATATGCTCTCCATGTTATTTCTTAACTGAATGCGTTGAAGGTCAGTAAGGTCAAAAGACAAATTCTTCTTCACAAGTTTATATGCTAGGTCAATAGCTTAACAAGGAACATTGTTTGGTCAGATTGACCTATAAAGATTATGAGTTATGACATGAATGTCAAACTTGATTTCCATGTTAGTCACATTATTCAACTTCATGCCTCTATCATCCCATCTAGCTAGGGTTAACTTAGCCAATTCTATACATCCTAGGGTTTTGATTATTTTGGACTTCTCCATCATTGGGTAACCAATGATTCGATGAATCATCTACTTGGTGATTGGAATTCATTGCTCAAGGCACAAGGTAATGTCATCGACTTAGATCAATACAAACCTAATTTATATTAATCAAAAGTTCCTCAACATATGAATGATCTGGATCAAACCCTTAACTTCTAGATGCTTGTGTTTTGCATTCAACACTTCATTCTCACACAATGCACTATATGATTGATCTAACTCAAAAATACCCAATTATTGAATTGAATAGTGATAAAATTACCTTACATTATGAATGATAAGTATCCTAGGAGGAATGGTTGAGTGTGCTCCTTGTACATCCTTCTTCTGATAAATTGTGGGATATAGCTTGAAGTTGGGTGCTATGTAGTCTATGTCTTTTACCAATATTTTAGAACAATTCTTAACCTTTTTTCTCAATGAAGCTACCATATCACTTGATCAATGAAGAACTTTAGATGATAACTTTGCCTACAAATTTGCTTCAAAATAAATTTCTCTCTGAATCTCTTGGGGGCTCGAAGAATGCTATACTCTATTGGATCTTTGAATTCATGATGAAGAAATAAATTTTGATTCCTCCTTTTATGAGATTTTCAATTTTAGGGCCTTATTAATGCTTTATACTTAGGTAGGTGAAGAAGGCTTGGTTAAGTCTTCAAAAATTGATTACATCATGAAGTTTGGTTAAGACTAGCTAACTTCACTTGATTGAGTCAATGAATCGGTTGAGTGTGACCATGCTCAGTTAAACTTGAAGAGTAACTTGATAATGACTGGCATCTTGGTTATAACTGACACTTGACATGATTCAACCATCTATCCTAGTACATCTATTATGCTAATTTGGACTTTCTTATTTGCATGATTGGAACTAATGTAGAATATGATTTTGTTCATAGCTCCAGTGGTCTCCTTGTATGCTTATTTAGAGGTGATTGATTCACCCAAATCATTGACTTGGGTGTCAATAACTTTACTATTTTTTCTTGAGTTATCGAGATATTCCCTCACCTAGTACTACTTCATTTTAGTCCTAAACTTATTAGCTTTTATTTTCTCTTCATCTTCAGCTATAGCTCAGCTCATACAGTTCTTTTCTAGATGACCGAGTTCTTTGCATACATAACATCTTTTGGTAGGATTCATTTTTCTAAAGTGAGTCCTCACATAGTTAGCTCCAATGTGTCCATATTGTCCACACAGATAATATTTCTACCAAGTGTTGTAATCCCAACCAAGATTTCTTTAGGAAGCTATTCAGTAGGATTCCATTTCTTGTTTCTTCACTCTAAAGATTTATGACCTTGTTTGTTACATGTGAAGCATTTTCCTTCAAACTTAGCTTTCTCTGTGCATTCACTTTCTCTATGTCCATTCTCATTATAATTGTAACATTTATGATTAAATTTTGACTTTCCATTACTCCAACATTTGCTTGATGTATTCCCTAATTTTTGATGATGACTACATGAAGGTATTTTGATGTTTTGAAGTCCTTGCTATGATGATTCCCCTTCTCCAGTATAGCCCAATTTCGCTTTCCCTTTTTAACTTATCTAAGATAGCTCAGCCAATTGATCCATTCTTTCTTCTGATGTCATTATTCTTTCATTGGTTTCTTTTTCTGCTGCAATATCATTTGAGTCTATCATTTTTTGTCATTAGATTGATGACTTCTTGATTTGTACTATTTAGCTAATTTATCATATATTATTGATGTAGTGAAAGTTGGTGGATTTCTTTGTCCTTTTCTTATAGTCTAGTGTTGAGTAATCTTTTTTCTTCTTCTACCATATTTTTATCATGTTCAACTTTTGGTGGAAGGACGAATGAACAACTAGGGAAAAATCCACACCCAACTATCCAACCACCTTACATAGTAAACAAAATGGACCCAAAACATAGAAAACATCACCAAGGAGAGATGGAAACAAATACTTTTATTGATTGATCAAATTTTCAACATAGATGCCCAACTCTAAGGCCTTTTGGGTTATGACAAGATAAAAAATATAACTTCAAGATCTACAATCCAGCTTTCGATATTCACACTTCCAGAAATATTACTTTTCCCTCTAACTCCCCTCTCCTAAAATAAACCAAATACCCCTATTTATACTTTCTAAAATGACTTACAAAATATTCTAGAATGTTACATAAAGAATGGTCAACCTTGAAATGGTCAACTCTCATCCTTAGACAAGATCCTATCATTAAATTCATGATCTAAATTAAATAAAAGAGTTGGCTCCAACTAAGAACCAAAAAAATAGACAACTTAGTTAAAGAAGGAGCTAAGTAGTAGCAAAAATAGTTTCAATCAACACATGAATAAATTCTTGGTCAGCACACACAGAGCTCAGTTCATACTAAAGAAACTCGGTTAACACTGGAAGAGCTCAGTTCACATTGAAGGAACTTGGTTGATACTAGAAGAGCTTAGTTCACACTAAACAACTCGGTCTAAACTAAAACTTGGAAAGGTCTGAAAGAACTTGGTTAAACTACAAGAATGAATGGAAGTGTAGGATTGCAAGGAAACCTAGGATGCTCTTGCATTAGACAACTAGTGTGAAAATAAATGATTGTCCTAAATCATGCGAGTGTCACAACCTGAGTTGAATCTAGATCAAATTGAGAAATCCATGTAGCATCTTCAAGTGGTCTATTCTTCCACTTTACCAAATACTACTAGTAATATTTTCCTCAAATATGATATTCCTTTATAATGCATTCCAGTAATAATATCAAAAGGTGTTTTTCCAATTATTTAGTTTGTCTCCAACTAATCATCTTAGCAAATTACCCAAGCTTCTATTCAAAACATTTGTCTATCCATCTATCTATGGATGGAATGTAGAACTAGATCTCAATTCAGTACCCATCTTCTTCCACGAAGTCCTCCAAAAAAACAAAATACTTACTGCCTCTATCAGAAATAATAATTCTTGGTAATCCATGAAATCTAACAATCTCTTTGAAGAAAATTTCAGAAAAATGCTCATCATTTGAGATCTTTTTACATGGTATGAAATGAGCCATTTTAGAAAATCTATCCACAACAACAAATATGGAATCATACCCTTTTACTATCTTAGGTAATCCAACAAAAAAATCCATATTGATGTCACTCCAAGGTTTCACAGGAACAAAAATAGGTGTATGCAATCCGGTATTCTGACTTACTCCTTTTGCAACTTGACAAACTCCACATCTCGTTACAAATTTTGAAAATCTATATACATTTATGGCCAATAATTTACTTATCCTTTAGAAAACTCAATGTCTTATCAATTCCAAAATTTCCAGCCAATTCACCACAATGGGTTCCTTAATCAAATTAACTCTCATAAAACTTCTTGGTATACACAACATAATTCCTATGAAAAACATACCTTCTTAAATGAAATACTCATCATACTTACTAATGTGATCTGATATATTTTGTGCTCTTCAATCCATCCACACCTCATAATAATTAGGGTTGGTATCATATAACTCTTTCATTTCATCAAAACCAAGAACTTCAACCTTCATCTCAGTTAACAAATAACATCTTCTTCTTAATGCCTCAGCAACTCAGTTAGTGACTCTGCTTTTATACTTAATAAAATATTTGAAACTCTACAAGTACTCAATCCACTTCATATGTCTCTAATTCAATTTATGTTGACTTCCCAAGCACTATAAAGATTTATTATTAGTATACAACACAAACTCCTTAGGAATCAAATAATGTCTCTACTTCTTCAAGGATTGAACAATAGCATAAAAATCTTGATCATACACATAATAATTTGTTTTAACATCATTTAACTTCTCACTAAAGAAAGCAATGGGTTTACCTTCTTGAATAAAAATAGCTCCTATAGCACTACCACTTGCATCACATTCAACTTAAAATACCTTATTGAAATTAGGTAAATCCAATACAAGTAACTCAACAACCTTTTGTTTCAAAGTCTCAAATATGTTATCAGCTCTACGTTTCCACTTAATATCCTTTTTATCTCCTCTCATTGTCTTGGTCATAGCATTAAAAACATAACTAAAATTCATTATAAACTTTTTGTAGAAACTATCCAAACCATGAAATGATTTTATGTCACCTGCATTCTCAAGGGTAGGCCAATCCAAAATTTCTTTAACCTTCTTAGGATCCTTCTTCAAACCATTAGCTGAAATAAAAAAATCCCAAATACACAATCTCTTATTGCATAAAGGAACACTTTTTCAAGTTAATAATCAACTTCTCCTCTTTCAATTTGTGTAATACTTGTCTAACATGCTCAATATGTTGTTCCTTAGTCTTACTTAATATCATAATTTCATCAAAATAAACAATCACAAACTTACCCAAAAATCTCTTCAGAACTTCATTAATCAACCTCATGAAAGTACTAGGTGCATTAGTCAAACCAAAAGAAATTACCAACCATTCATACAAACCATCTTTTTTTTTCAAAGAAGTCTTCAATTCAGCACCTTCTCTGATTTTTATCTGATGATAACCACTCTTCAAATCAATCTTGGTATAATACATTGCCCTACTCAAACAATCCTTTATGTCATCCACCTTCGGCATAGGAAACCTACATTTCACTATGATACTAATAATAACTTTACAATCAGTACATATTCTCAATTATCCATTCTTCTTAGGTGCTAATACAACATGTACAACACATGGACTCAAACTTTCCTTGATTAAACCTTTTTGCAACAATTCATGCACTTGTCTATTAAGTTCCTCATTCTCTATAGGTATCAATCTATATGGTTTTTTATTCGGAAAACTAGTTCTAGGAGTCAGATCCATAAAATGACTTATATTTCTTACTGGTGGTAAACCATCAGGTATATCATTGACAAAAATATTTATATACTCATTCAACAAACTTGCAATTTCTTTCTAGCACCTGTTCAATACTACCAGCTTTTGTTGTCACTTAGTTATCATTAACCTTTTTCACTCCATTACCACTATGGTGTTTCATTTAGTTTTTAGTGTCTATAACTTGATTGTTACTAGCATAACTCAGTCTCCATGGAATTATGGCAAAACGAATTTGATTCTTCTACATTTTTTTTTTCAAATTGCTTCCCATTAACCATGTGAATTATCACAGTAGTACAATTGACCTCATCTAGACTTTCAATCAAAGGCAAAAATATTTTCTTTGTCCCTTTTTCCCAAAGAGTATTCAAACACTTTAGCTTTGATAGCTTGTTTACCCTTAAAGCATTCATACTCTTCAACCTTCTTTCTTTGTATGCCAATAATAGTCTCTTTTGTTTGGGTACTGAATGAAGCAATACCTTAAACTCCTTGTCTTCCCTAGGTTCTTGAACATGCCAATCTTTTCTTCTGACCAACTATCTCTATAAATAGAGAGTTTAGATCTTTTTTCTCTTAACCATAATCATCCATTCTAGGGTTAGGTTGTATTAGGTATGATTCAATGAATCTACCCACTTTTTTATTTGGTTCCTCTAGAAAAATTTTCTACAATCTTCATTGAATTCTCCTCAAAATAGTTTACCTTGAATTTTGTGCCACCAACTCATCATAGTTATCTTCCTTATGCTTCACATAACTCAAGAAATCAAAATAGTTGACCCTGAATTTTCAAATATTTGATTTAACACATTTACTATCACTTGACATCTATATGTTGTCACTTGACATCTATACTATTCTATCACTTGGCCAATAGTGGTTCACTTGGCAACCACTAAAGTTTACTAATGCTTGACACCAACTAAAATTTACTCAACACATACTAATATTCACTCAACTTGTATTTTTTTCATCTTTGCTTGGCACCTCTTAATTTTCACTTAGCTTCTATTGATTTTTGCTTGGCTTACACTAAGTGCTCTGCAAGACCTGGCAGACACATTTCACACTTGATCTTCTTTCACTCTTAATTTGAGTTATCTTTCATTTCAGACTTTAAGTAGATAAACAATACACTATATAATCAATGTCTTACTTGGTATTAGTGCTTCTTTTACAGAAAAAACAACTCAACCTTTCTCTAGGTGCTCTTGTTATCTTCTCCTTTCAAATCCTCATCAATAAACTAAATGATAGCTTTCAGACCAAAAATGAATTTTCTCACCAGCAAGTAGAAGGTTTGACATCATTGACAAAATTATGAGTATTCCATTACAAGTTCTTCTCTTCAAAATAATCTTATATCAACAACCTCCCTCATTTGCATTGATGGAAAATCAATACCAATCCACAATACCAAAAAGAAAATAAATCTTTGAAATTTCTCCCCCTATTAGTGTAGTATATGTCCTTCCTCTATATAGGGTAATGTGAGCTTTGTTAGGTTCCTTCAATGTATCTTCTCCCTTTGACTTTCTTTGTTTATTGCTTCCTGATTTCTTAGATCTCCCTCTTTCTACTATTCAAGTTGTTGGAATTCTTTAGAATAACTGGGGGGGGGGGGGGGGGTGAATCAGCTATCCAAGGTCTAGATTTATAAATAAAAATTTTCATAGCTTACTGAACCCATAAAACATTTATCATCATGCATGCATTCATAAGATTATGCAATCACTTAAAAACTTTCAGATTATTGTCAAATCAATTTGCAGAAATGTAAACATGAAACATAATAGATTCAACAACATGCTTAACATAATTATTTACGTCAAACCTCAGTTTGGGAAAAAACACTAGTAACATGCTACTCTTTTTCACTCTTCTAAAGTGGTGCCCTATGAAAGGCCAACCTTGTTAAAGGTTACAGTACACACTATTAAATGTGACCCTATTAAAGGATTTCAATCACTTGGTTAGGAGTGAGCCTTATTAGAGGACTTTTGACCATTAACTTTGAATTTAACCTAGTTAAAGGATTTACAAATGACTATTAGGTCAACTTTAATCCAAAGTATTTACCCTAGACTAAAACAATTATTAGAGAGTAAAATTAAGGCTTGATCTGATAACAACTTACAACTCTATTTGTAGATTGTAGATCTCTAGTTTAGTCATCCATTCTAATTGTCTTTCAAATTTTTTAGTTTTGATAGCTTGTTCACACTTCAAGCATCCATACCCTTAAGCCTTCTTTCTTAACATGCCAATGCAGACTCTTCTCTTAGGTCACTGAATGAAGCAATACCATTGACTCCTTGTCTTTATCGGGTTCTTGCACATGACAACCTTTTCTTCTAACCAACCATTCCTTTAAATAGGAAATTAAGATCTTTTGTCATTCATTCTCCATCATCCAATTTAGTCTTAGGATACACTAGGTAAGATTCAATGAATCTACCCCATATTTCATCTCTTCTAGAAAATTCTCCTTTATTCCTCTTTGAATTCTCGTAAAAATGGTTTACCATGAATTCTATGTGACCAGCTCATCAATCTTATCTTCCACCTGGTTCACACAATCCAAGAGAATAAACTTGTCTGCTTAGATCCATTGAATTCACAATCTTTCAAATAATGCTGACACTCGACATTAACTTTCTTCTGATGCTTGACACATACTGCATTGCTCAACATCCTCTATAAAATCACTCAACATGACCTAAAGTTTACTGGTTTGTGGCATCAACTAAAGTTTACTTGAGATACACTTTTTTTCTTGGTATACAATAGAATATGCTTTTACTTGGCTCCAACTGATTTTTTTCTCAGTTTGCACTGACTTTTCTTGGCACCTACTATCCACTTGGTCAAGCTTTGCAGACAAACTTTTTTCAACTTGTTCTTCTGAACTTGCTTAGTGTAAGAAAGCTTTCCAACCTTAAGTAGACTATCAATACATCATGTTATCACTGTCTGATGGGGACACAACCCAACAACAGAATGGACACAATAGAAAAGGGGAATTATATTAACTGAGAAAATAAGCTAGTACAAATAGTGCAGAGTAAATAAACTTCAAAACATTCCCTATGGGCTTACAATAGTATAAATCTGGAGAATATTTTTCCTTTTAGCACCCCCTCTCAAGCTTCAATCCGAACTGCCTTTTACAATGCCAAAAATCTCCTTAAATAGACCTCGGAGAGTTAAGGACTAGGAGTACATTCTAGAAAGTGCTAGTAGGCATCCACCAACAAAATAGAAGGTTCCAGAAGCCACGTTAGAAGTCGGTGCAAATCTAGAAGAATCCAGAAATGGTAGCCGAACTTCCGAGAGGCATAACTTTTGAACCGTAGCTCTGATTGACGAACCGTTTACATTTTCGGAAAGCTCTCAAAGTTCTCTATAGCCCTATGGAACAGCTTCACTCGTCCCCCATTTTTCAACACTTTTTGAGGTCATTTAATGCCCCAAACCTGACTTTGAAGCATTCTTAGGAGGTCTCCAAAACCCGAAAAATTGCAATAACTTTCAAACCGTGGGGCCTTTTGACCTAATTCTTTTTCTGGAATGCTCTAAATCTCAATTACATTTATCTGGCCAAGTCACACCTTCTAGATCACCAAAATGATGGCCAAATTACATGCCCCTATTTTTTGGGATTTTCAAATGCACTGATAGTTGGACTGTGAGAGTTGGAACCTTTATTTGAGCCAAATGGGTATCCAAAAATGTAAAGACATGAAATAGAAACTAAGTCTAAGTACATTTTTTTTGGGTGACACAGGATTGCCCTTATACCTCTGGATGCTCCTGCATCACTGTCTTAGCTCATTCTTGTACTCCTTTACATAACATAACTCAACCTTTCCTCTAAGTGTTTTTGTTACATCTTTTCATCAAATCCTCTTCATTAATCAAATAAGTGATAGTACTTAAATCATATAATCAGTTGTCTTATCAGAAAAATGGTAGGTTTGACATTAGTGTCAAAACAATGATTGAAACTCATTTATCATACTTGTATCAATCTGTTTACAACAATCTCCTTCTTCAAAAATCTCCATCTTTGGCATTGATGGAAAACCAAACTGACTAGGTTAAAATAGTAAGACCAACAAAATATCAAAAAGAAAAAAATAATTCCTTTATATTGAAATCACTCCCTCTTATCAATATCTTTCATCTTCTCAATAGGTTGCTAGTTAGATGTAATTAGCTGATACATTATTCATTAATCAAAATTTCTCCCTCATACTATGAGCTAGAATTGCTCCCCCTTATCTGTTCATTTCCAATCTCTATATTTCTTCCTCTAGGATCAGTGTAATATCTCCCTCTTTAACAACAATGCCAAAGACTTGACATCTTTACATGTAGATATAAACTTCTTTAGTTTCTCCCTCTATCACCTTGCCTGTGACTGTTTTGTAGTTCTAGCTCTTTGATTACTTTAGGCAGCTCCTAAAGTAAGATCCACTGTATCAATTTGTAACATATAGAAATTAGCTTGTTTGATGTAGGGCACTCCTTTTGTCACTTAGATAGCATTTGATAGGGGTATCAACCCTAGTTTACCTCTTAGATACTCATGAACACCCTTAGGTAATGCTTTTGTGAAGATATGAACAATTTTCTCTTTTGTGTTAACATATTCTCTCAAGTAATGATACTTGATTGCAATGTTCTTAGTCTTTGTGTGCATCATAGGATTATTTGATATATTTATAGCACTTGCATTATCACAATATAGTATCACTGGTTTAGTTATCTCTTCCTTCATACCTTTGAGTAGCTATTTGATCTATACAATGTTTTTACAATTTATAGCAGCAACAACATATTCAACTTCAATAGTATATAGTGAAGTGCAGTTTTGTTTCTTTCTAGTCCATGTAACCAACCTCTTGCCCAAGAAAAATACTCCTCCACTAGTGCTTTTCCTATCATCAATGTTTCTAGCCCAATCAACATTAGTATAGGCTCTTAATTCAAATTTCTTATTTTTCTTATAGTATAGACCATACTCCTCTATTCTTTTCAAATATCTCATTAATCTCTTTCTATCCATCAAATGATTATCCCTATGATTAGTAGAGAACCTTGCAACTATGACCTATAGATAATGCAATATTAGGTCTGTTATGTACTACATATTGTAAATTGGCAATCATAGACCTACATAATGTTTTATTTACCTCAGCTAAATCATCATTCTTTGACAACTTATGTCTTGTCACCACAATTGTACTTACTGGTTTGGAATCCTCCAATCCAAAAGTTTTCAATATTTCCATAGCACACTTTGACTATGTGATGTATATACTATATTTCATTTGATGTACTTGCAAACCCACAAATAATTTGATCTCTCCAAACATAGAAATCTCAAATTCTTGCTTTATTTCATTTTCAAAAGCCTTACATAAAGCATCTTGACCTCCAAATATGAGATTTTAAACAAAAATTTCAGATAACAAAATACCTTTGCCTTTTTCTATCTTCCTACGTAGATTTTTCTTATCATCAGTCCTTTCAAATCCAATCTTCACAACATAATTATGAAGTCTCTCATATCATGCTCTTGATGCTTGCTTCAAACCATATAGATCTTTGTGTAATCTACATACCATGTTCTTATTTTTAATATCAACAAATCCTTCTAGCTATTCTATGTAAACTTCTTCCTCTAATATGCCATTTAGAAATGTAGATTTAACATCCATTTGATAAACTTTGAAACCCTTGTATGTAGAATAAGCAAGTAGAGTTCTTACTCCTTCCAATCTAGCAACACGAGCAACTGTTTCTCCATAGTCAATTCCTTCTTCTTGTGCATATCCTTTATAGACTAATCTTGCCTTGTTCCTTGTGACTTCATCATTTTCATCTAGCTTATTTTTGTATGCCCACTTGGTGCCAATCACATTTTTCTCTTCTGGTCTAGGAACTAGAGTCCATGTGTTGTCTTTCTCAAAATTTTCAATCTCTTCTTCCATGGCTTTACTCTTGTACACATCTTCTAAGGCATCTTTCACTGATTTTGGCTCTTTCATGCTCAACAAGCATGTATCATTTCTCAACTTGTCTCTTGTCATAGCTCTAGCATCTTTATCTCCAAGAATTTGTGCAGCAAGATCACGTCTCTTGAAATATTTGGACAATCTTGGTTTAGCTTTGGTTTCTTCATTTGGTCTATTTACTTCAGAGTCACTATGTTCATTTCTATCAGGTAGTTCAACATTTTTCTCATGTACACTAATTTTAGAATTAGAATGTGCTTCAACTTCATTCTATAACTTATCATCTAAATGTAAATCAGTTCCTAAATGAAACTTGGCATTCATAGTATGTGAGTTAGAAGTCACTAAAACTTGTTGTTGGTTTGTAGCTTGATTTGCATCATCTTCTTTAGCAGACATACCTTCATAAAAGTATACAAATGATTTGTATTATTCTAGTTCTTTCATAGGTTCATCCTCATATACCTTCACATTTGCACTTTCAATAACTTTTTTAGTGTTAGTATTTAAACACTTATAAGCTTTACTTCTTGTGGAACATCCTAGGAATATACCTTCTTTACTTTTTTCATCTAGTATACCATTCTTGAAGTCTTTGAGAATATAGCATTTTCTTCCAAATACCTTAAAATATTTTACATTGGGTGAGTATGCATACTATCGTTCAAAAGGTGTTGAATGTGTACCTTCTTTGACTTGTACATGGTGCAAGGTATAGACAACTATACTTATAGCTTCTCTCTAGTATCTCAAAGCAACATTCTTCTCCATCATGAGTGTCCTAGCACAGTCCATTATAGACTTGTTCCTCCTTTCAGAAATTCCATTTTTTGGAGGGGTTCTAGGAGTAGATGTCTGTCTTTTGATTCCTCTATCATTACAAAACATCTAAAACTCATTTGATGTAAATTCTCCTCCTCTATTAGATCTCAAAAAATTTAGACTTTTACTTGTTTCCTTCTCAACTCTTGCTAAGTACCACTTAAAAATTTGGAAAGCATCAGATTTCTATTTCACAATCATAACCGTCATCATTCTAGAATAGTCATCAACAAATAACATAATGTACTTATCTCCTTTGTAGCATTGCAATTAAATTGGTCCACACAAGTAAGTATGAACAATCTCTATTATTCCTTTAGAGGTATGAGTTTTACTTTTAAAACTTGACTTTGTCATTTTTCCTAGCTGACATTGTTTGCAAATTATATTATCAGGCTTCTTCAACTTAGGAAAACCTCTAACTTTTCTCATGTTACTGATAGTAAACAAGTTATCAAAATTAACATGACATAACCTTTTGTGCCATAGCCACTCATCATCAAACTTTACAATTAGACAAATAGCATCCTCTATATCAAGATATAATTTATTACTCTTAGTTTGATCACCCTTTCCAATCAATTTTTGATCAGTGTCATATATCTTAGCAATCTTGATTTCAAACTCAACCATACATCCTTAATTATTAAGTTGTGACACACTCAACATATTATAGTTAAGTCCTTGAACATAGTAAGCATTGTCACACAAAATGTTTTCTGTGAGTTTGATGGAACATTTTCCTTTTATCAAACCTGGTGCATCATTACCAAATCTTACACTATTTCCATCATAAAAATTTAAGGTAATGAACTTACTTTTATCTCCAATCATGTGATATGAACATCCACTGTCAATCATCCATCTATCATTCTTGCTCACACAAGACAAAAGTGTAGTTGCCTCATCTTCATTAGATTCATCCTTCATTACAACATACACCACTTCATCATCATGTTTATCAGTTTGATCTTTTATTTCCTCCTCAACAATATAGAAAGACTTCTTTCCTTTGTCTTTGTAATCCTTACTGTCTTCATCTCTTCTACTTTTGTACTTGGGACCACCTCTGTAGTTCTTCTTCTCTGGACATCTAGCAACAATATGACCAACCTCACTGCAATTGAAACAAATCATAGGTAATTTATTTTTGAACTTTCCTTTACCTCTATGAAATCTTCTTGCCAGTAGTGCTTCAAGTTGATCTACATCCTTCTCATTTGTATCACTGTCACTAGACACATACTGTATCTTTTTGTTCTTCTTCTCATTAGGTTCCTTCAATGATAGCTTAGCATTGAAAGAAAATTCAATATTTTTAAGTTTGTAATTGGGTGAATGCACAAAGTTGGGTCATAATTCCATGGAAGTCAAATCTATAGAATGAAACCTCTTAGAAATGGGTACCTATTTTTTAAAAATGGGCACCCATTTTTAGCATAGGTGCCCCACCCTAAATTTAAAAAATGGGCACCTATTATTTTTAAAAATCGGGTACCCATTTTTATTTTCAAAAAATGGGTACTTGTTTCTCAAAAAATAAAAAATTTGAATTTTTAAGAAATGGGTACCCATTTTTTAAAAATCAAGTACCTATTTTCTAAAAGTAAAAATTGGGTAACCATTTCTTAAAAATATAATTTTTTAAGTTTTCAGCGAATTTTACAAGCCACTTTTAGGTTTTCAAAATGAGTACCCGTTTTTTGAAATTCAAATAATGGGTGCCTATTTCTTACAACATGAGGTAGGATTTTTTTTTCTTGCCTCAGATTTAGGTTTGGGATAGGCTTGGTGAGACCAAGCCTATGCCTTGGTGAGACTAAGCCTATGCCTTGGCCTCTCAAGATTTGGCTAAGGCATTGAATTGACAAATTCATGCCTTGCAATAATTTTTAGAGGGTCTTCCCGATCAAATTTTTTTTACGAAACAAAAACCCATTAGAGCTCTCATTGTCCTGATTTCAAAAATATAAATTTTATAGTGTTATGCTTTTATTTACTATTTTTGTATTATTTTTTAATCAAATGTGGTACCTCAATGTAAAATAGCAATGTTCACTAAAACTTTAATAACTCTTATATTTTTTTGAAGTTTCTTAAATTAATTTATATTTCATCAATCTACATTCAATTCTTTTGAAGTTAAAAAAAAAAAATTGAAAAAAGTAAAAATTTGATCAAATTATGGTGTCCATAGACGAGAGGTTTTAAAATTTTCCTTTGTAGCCAATCAAAAATTAATTAAAAAATTATTGATTAAAAAATTTAAGAAAAATATTCTCATCAATCTTTGGTGTGTCAGGTAACTCCATTTAAAAGGATTCATAAAAATTCATTCATTTGTGTCAAATTATGGTGTCCGTACACAAGCGTGGTATGGTCTTGAAACATGCATTTTGAAAGAGTAGTTTTTGAAGATCCATACCAAAAAAAAATCCATCATATGGCTATACAAATAAATTACATATTCAAAAAGAAGATTCTAGGCAATACAATTTTTATTTCTAAAGTTTTTTTTATATTTAATCTCTAAATGACTCAAATTTTAGCATCAATTGAAAAAAAATTCAAGAAAAGGAAAAACACTTCCACTTTTTGGCCAAAAGTGAGACCCAACTTCTTGCACTAATCCAATTATTAAAGTTATATAGCTCAAAAGTAGTGAGCCTACCTGCCAGACCTTCAAGTGATATATTATTCCCTGGTATACATCTCAGTTCTTGTATTGTAGAAACTCTAATAGCATATATAGGCATCAGTGTTCTTAAAACTTTGCTTAGTACAGTGTCATCATCTATTGTGCCAGTAGCTCCTCTTATTGCATTAACAACATCTTTTATCCTTGAAGCAAATTGAGCAATATTTTCACCTTCTTGCATTCTCATATCATCAAACTTACCTCTGAGACTTTCAGCTTTGGTTCTTAGAACATTTGTGTCTCCTCGATAGATGAGGTGTAAAGCATCCCACATTTTCTTTGAATTGTCCAAACTTTTGATATCATCAAATTCAGTATAGCTTAGGGAAAAAGCAATCTCCAACATTGCCTGATTGTGTTCTTTCTTCTTTTTCATATCCTCAAGAGTTAGGGCTCTAGCAGGATCAACATGCTCATTAGTAATGATAGATTGTGCGTGATCTCCAAGTCATCCAAGGTGTAACTTCATCAAAATTTCCATGCAGGAAAGTTATCTCTATTAAGCTTGGGTACATCTCTTTTTTGACATCATGATCTTTGTGCTTTTAGTACCTTCAAAACTAGTCCTCTTAAGTAGATGGCTCTGAGATCAATTGTTGGAATTCTTTAGAATGACTAAGGGGGGGGGGGGTGGTGAATCAATTATCCAAGGTCCAAATGTATAAATAAAATTTTTCACAACTTAGTGAACCCATAAAAAAATTATCATCATGCATGCATCCATAAGATTATGTAATCACTTAAAAACTTGTAGATTACTATTAAATCAATTTGCCAAAATGTAAAAATGAAACATAATAGATTTAGCAACACACTTGACACAATGATTTACATGGAAATCCAATTTGAGAAAAACCACCAGTAACATGCTACTCTTTTTCACTCTTTTGAAGTGATGCCCTGTGAAAGGCAAACCCTGTTAAAGGTTACAATACACACCGTTAAATGTGACCCTATTAAAGGATTCCAATCACCCCATTAGGAGTGAGCCTTGTTAGAAGACTTTAGACCATTCACTTGGAATGTCACTCGGTTAAAGGATTTACAAATGACTATTAGGTCACCTTTAATCCAAAGTATTTACCCTAGACTGATACAATTATTAGAGAGTAAAAGTAAGGCTTGATATGATAACAACTTCCAACTCTATTTGTAGATTATAGGCCTTTGTTTCAGTCCTCCATTCTAATTGGCTTTCAGACATTTTAGGTTTGATAGCTTGTTTATCCTTCAAGCATCCATACCCTTAAGCCTTCTTTCTTAACATGCCAATGTAGACACTTCTGTTGGGTCACTGAATGAAGCAATACCCTTAACTCCTTGTCTTCCTTAGGTTCTTGTACATGACAACCTTTGCTTCTGACCAACCATTCCTTTAAATAGAAAATTAAGATCCTTTGTCGTTCATTTTCCATCATCCAATTTAGGATTAGGATAGATTAGGTAAAATTCAATGAATCTACCCCATATTTCATATCTCTTCTAAAAACTTCTCCTTCAATCCTCTTTGAATTCCCCTAAAATCAGTTTACCATGAATTCTATGCCACCAGCTCATCAATCTTATCTTCCCACACAATCCAGGAAAAGAAACTTGTCATCTTAGATCCATCGAAATCATGATCTTTCTAATAATGCTGACACTTAGCATTAACTTGCTTCTGATGCTTGACACATACTACATTGCTCGACATCCTCTATAAAATCACTTAGCACGAGCTAAAGTTTACTAGTGCTCGGCATCAGCTAAACTTTACTTGGCATCCACTATTTTGCTTGGCATACACTAGAATAGAATTTTACTCCGCTCCAAGTGATTTTCTACTTGGCTTGCACTAACTTTTCTCGGCACCTACTATCCACTCGATCAAGCTTTGCAGACAAACTTTGTTTAACTTATTCTTTTGAACTTGCTTAGTGTAACCAACCTTTGAAACCTTAAGTAGATTATCAATAAATCATGTAATCACTTTCTTAGTTGATTCTTGTAGTCCTTTACATATCATAACTCAACCTTTCCTTCAGGTGCTACCATTACATATTTTGATCAAATCCTCTTCATCAATCAAATAAGTGATAGTACTTAAATCATATAAGAAGTTATCTTACCAAAAAAATAACAAGTTTAACATCAGTGACAAAATAATGATTGAAATTAATTTATCATACTTGTATCAATTTGTTTACAACAATCTCCTTCTTCAACACAGGAATCTATCTCCACTTGGATTTCCACTACTTATATCATCATTAGCTTTTATCTCCTTTATTTTCTTTCTCTTTCTTATATCTCCCTCTTTCACAACAATGCCAACTACTTTTTATCTACGTATGCAGATATTATAGATTTAAGTTCTCCCTCTATCACCTTGTATGTGACTATAAGTTTTCAAATTTAGACCCTTCATTACTTTAGGCAACTCCTAAAGTAACATCCACTACATCAAGTTGTAACATACAACATTTAGCTTAGTTGATGCAGGGCAATACTCATGCATATTAAGTAGCTTTGGATAGGGGCATCACACCTAGTTTATGTCTAAGATATTCATGTGCATCATTAGGTAAATCTTTTGTGAATATATCTAATATCTTCTTTTTTGTATTCACATATTCCATCCTCACTTCTTTTTCTTGAACCAACCCTCTCAAGTAATGATACTTGATTGCAATGTGCTTAGTCTTTATGTGCATCATATGGTTCTTTGATATGTTTATAATACTTGTATTATCACAATAACGTACCACAAGTTAAAAGATTTTCTCCACACCTTTGAGTAGTTGTTTGATCCATACCACATTTTTGCAATTTACTGTAGCAACTACATATTTAGCTTCAGTAGTAGATTTAGATATGTAGTTTTTTTTCTTACTAGTCTAGGTGACCAATCTCTTCCCTAAGAAAAATGAACGACTTCTTGTACTCTTTCTATTAGCAATATTTCTAGCCCAATCAGCATTTATGTAGGCTCTTAACTCAAATTTTTCATTTTTCTTGTAGTATAGACCAAAATCTTCTATTCCTTTCAAATATCTCATAATTCTCTTCATAGCCATCAAGTGATTCTCCTTAGGATTTACAAAAAATCTTGCAACAATCCCAATAGCTAATGCAATGTCAAGTCTCCTATGTACTACATATTGCAACTTGCCAATCATAGACCTATACAATGTTTGACTCACTTCACCAGATTCATCGTTCTTTGAAAGTTTATGTCCTATCACCATAGGTGTGCTAATTGGTTTAGAATCTTCCAATCATAAACTTTTTAATATTTCCTTCACATACTTAGACCGAGTGATGTATATACCATATTTCATTTGATATACTTGCAAGCCAACAAAGAACTTGATCTCTCCAAACATAGACATATCAAATTCTTTCTTCATTTGATTGGCAAATGTCTTACAAAGTGCATCTTGGCCTCCAAATATGATATCATCAACAAAAATTTTAGCTAGTAAAATTCATTTTCCTTTTTCTATCTTCAAGTATAGATTGGTGTTATCATAAGTCCTCTCAAAACAAATTTTCACAAGATAATTGTGAAGCCTCTCATACCATGCTCTTGGGGCTTGCTTTAAACTAGGTAAAGCTTTCTATAGTCTATGTACCATGTTTTTATTTATTAGATCAACAAATCCTTTAGGTTGTTCTATATAAAACTCTTCTTCTAATATACCATTCAAAAATGCTGACTTCATATCCATCTGGTAAACTTTGAAACCTTTGTATGCAGAGTAAGAAAGAAGATTTCTCACTCCTTCTAATATTGCAATAGAGGAAAATATTTCTCCATATTTAATTCCTTATTCTTGTGCATACCCCTTGCAAACTAATTTGGATTTATTCCTTATGACTTCACCATTTTCATCAAACTTGTTCCTATACACCCACTTGGTTCCAATCACATTCTTCTCCTTTGGTCAAGGAACTAGAGTCCATGTTTTGTTCTTCTTAATCTGATCTATCTCTTCTTTCATGGCTTTACTCTAGTCATCATTCTCTAATACATCTTTCACTGATTTAGGCTCATGCATACTAAGAAAACATGTATCTCTTCTTAATTTTCACAATTTTTTGTGTTGCAAGGTAATGTGTTCTGACATATTTTGACAATCTTGGTTCTCCTTTATTTTCTCCATTTGGTATTTCAACTTTAGATTCACTGTGTGCATCTCTATTAGGTAACTCAACATCTCTTTCATGTACACTTATCTTAGAATCAGAATGTACCTCAGCTTTTGTTTGCAACTCATCTCCTAACTATAACTCAATTCCTAAATATAGCTCAAAATTCATTGTCTATGACTCATGAGTCACTGATACTTGTTATTGATTTGGAACTTGATTTATAGAAACTTCATTAGTAGGCATGCCATCATAAATGTATATAAAACACTTGTATTTTCTAGGTTCCTTCATAGGTTCAACTTCATGTACTTCTATATATTCATGAAACTTCACATTTGTACTTTCCACAAATTTGTTAGTGTTAGTATTTAAATACTTATAACCTTTACTTCTTGTGGAGTAGCCTAGATATATACCTTCTTCACTCTTAGTATCAAATTTTCCATTCCTATTATCTTTAAGAATATAACACTTGCTTTCATATACCATAAAATATTTTACACTGGGTGAGTTTCCATACCATAGTTCAAAAGGTGTGGAATGAGTACCTTTCTTGAATTATACATAGTTTAGGGTATAGACAGTTGTATTTATAGCTTCTCTCTAGTATTTCAAGGAAACATTCTTCTCCATCATGATTTTTCTAGCATAGTCCATTATAGATATGTTTCTCCTTTTAGTAATTCCATTTTGTGGAGGGGTCCTAGCTGTAGAAGTTTGTCTCTTGATTCCTCTATCATTATAGAACATTTAAAACTCATTTGATGTAAATTCTCCACCTCTGTCAGATCTCAAAAATTTCAAGCTTTTCCCAATCTCCTTTTCAACTCTAGCTAAGTACCACATGAACATTTGGAAAGCATCAAATTTTTGTTTTAGAAACATAGCTATCATCATCCTCAAATAATCATCAATAAATAAGACAATGTACTTGTCACCTTTGTAGCTTTGCACATCAATTGGTCCACATAAGTCAATATGAACTAATTCCATAACTTCTTTAGAGGTGTGAGTCTTACTTTTAAAACTAGATTTTGTCATATTGTCTAACTGACATTGTTTGCAAACCATAGTTTCAAGTTTCTTAGTTTAGGAAAACATCTGACTCTTTTCATGTTACTGATACTCACCAAGTTATCAAAGTTAACATGACATAACCTCTTGTGCCATAGCCACACATCATCAAATTCTACAGCAAGACAAGTAGCATCATTCCTATCAAAATAAAATAGATTACCTCTAGTCTGATCACCTTTTCCAATTAGTTTTCCATTAGTGTCATAGATCCTAGCTATCTTGTTCTCAAACTCAACTTTTCAACTTGAACTATTCTATTGTGACACACTCAACAAGTTATAGTTAAGTCCCTCCACATAATAAGCATTGCCACACATGATCTTTTCTATGAGTTTGACAAATCCCTTTCATTTTATTAGATAGGGTGCAACATTACCAAACCTTACACTATTACCATCATAATAATCAAGGCTAATTAACTTACTTTTATCACACAAGATACTAGTGTAGATGCCTCATCTTCATTAGAACTATCCTTCTGCAACATACACCACCTCATCATCATGGTTATTAGATTCATCTTTGGTTTCCTCTTCAACAATGTAATAGGACTTCTTTCCTTTACCTTTATAATCTTTATTGTCCTTGTCTCTTGTACCATTGTACTCATATTCACTTCTATTGATCTTCTTCTCTAGACATATAGCAACAATATGATCAACCTCATTACAATTAAATCACATGATGGTTAGCTTACCTTTGAATTTTCCTTTTTCTCTATGAAAACTCCTTGCGAATAATGCTTCAAGCTATTCAACATATTCCTCATCTCTATAACTATCACTAGAATCATATTTGACCTATTTTTCTTCTCTTTAGATTCTTTTAATGATAGTTTAGCTTTGAATGAGGATTCAACATTCTTAGTTTTGAAATTATTAAAATTAGAGAATTCAAAGGTAGTAAGCCTACCAATCAATCATTCAAGGGTTAGATCATTATCAGGTGTACATCTTAGTTCTTGTAAAGTAGAGACTCTAATAGAATAGATAGTCAGCACGGTTCTCAGGACTTCACTAATCACAATTTCATCTTGAATCTTACCAGTTATTTCCTTGATAGGATTAACAAATTCTTTTACTCTGGCACAATGTTGAACTATATTCTCTCCTTCTTGCATTCTCATATCATCAAACTTACCTCTTAAACTTTCAGATTTGGCTCTTAGAAAATGTTTGTCTCCTCCATAGATATTTTCTATAGGATCCCACATCTCTTAGAAGTATCACATCCTTTAATGTAATAAAAATTAGTGTAGCTTAGGGTAGATGCAATCTCCAACATTACTTGATTGTGTTCTTTCTTCTTTTTTAGATCATCAAGAGTTAGGGTTCTAGTAGGGTCAACATGCTTAGTGATGATGGTAGATTGTACATGATCTCCAAGTCCTCCTAGATGTAGTTTCATCAATTTTTTTTATGTAGAAAATTTTTCCTTATTAAGCTCGGGTACCCCTCTTTTAGAAATCTTGATCCTTTTCTCTTAGTACCTTCAAACTATTACTCAAAGTAGTAAGCTCTTATACCAATTGTTGGAATTCTTTAGAAAAACTAAGAGGGGGTGTTGAACTAGTTATCCAAGGTCCAAATGTACAAATAAAAATTTTCAATGCTTAGTACACCCATATCCATAAAAAATTATCATGCATGCATCCATTAGATCATATAATACTTAAACTTTGTAGACCTTTTTGTTCTAGGTCAAAACAACTTTGTAGAAATGTAAACATGAAACACCATAAGAACTTTCACACAACTTGAGACAAGAATTCTACATGGAAACCAAATTTGTGAAAAAACATTAGTAACATGCTACTAATTGTCACTCTTCTGAAGTGATGCTTTGTGAAAGACCAACCCTATTAAAGGTTACAATACAAACTATTAAATGTGACTTCGTTAGAAGATTTCAATCACCATATTAGAAGTGAGCCTTGTTAGAGGACTTTAGAAAATTCCATTAGAATGTCACCTAGTTAAAGGATTTATAAATGACTGCTAGGTCAAGCTTAATCCAAATAATTTATCCTACACCGATAAAATGATTAGAAAGTAACAATAAGGCTTGATCCGATAACAAATTACAACTCACTTGCAAATTACAAATCTCTATTTCATTGCTCCATTCTTCTAGGCATTCATACACTTCATCTCTGATAGCTTTTTCACCCTTCAAGAATTACATACTCTTCCACCTTCTTTCTTTGTATGCCAACAAAAGTCTCTTCTATTTGACCATTGAATGAAGAATTTCCCTGCACTACTTGTCTTCCTTAAGTTCTCAAACATGACAATCTTTGCTCTTGACCAGCTATCTTTATCAATAAAGAATTTAGATCTTTTGCCTCTTAACTATTGAAACAATTGATTAATTGTGTATTTTCTTTGACATTACACAAAATGTCATATCATGGCTATTCAGTGTATGCCAAACTCACTAGGGCATTAAAGATAATTTTTTGTGTCTACCGAGCATTCTAGAGTTTGCCTAGTTTAGAAGACAGTTTCCATCGAGTTCACTTGGGCACCAAAGGAAAGTTTGTAGAAGTTGAGTGTTGACCAAGCTCACTTGATTAATGAAAAAAATGTTGGATGGAACTAATGTTAACCAAAATCACTCGGTTACAAAAGGAACTTTGTGAATATGCAATGTTGACCAAGTTCACTTGGTTAACATAGGAAAATTGCTCTGAGTTAGTGTCTAGCAAGTAGGGTTGACTAACAAAGGATTTTGTTATTGTGACATATATTTTGGTGTATCAAAGAAGGACTAGAAAAGAAGATTCTGTTGGGAGAAATATTCGTGGATGACACTTTATTCATAGGAAATGATGACTTGTACAAGGCATTTTCAAAAGTAATAAGTAAATAATTTGAGATGTCTATGTTTGGAGAGATAAAATTCTTTGTTGGATTACAAATCTAGCAGAAGAAAGATGGTATCTACATTACTCAATCTAAATATATCAAGGAGCTACTAAATAAATTTGGAAAATTGAAGATTCCAAACCAGTTGGGACCTCTATGTCTATTGGACATAAGCTTTCCAAAAGTGATGATTCCAAAGAGGTAGATCAGACCACATACAGATCAATTATTTGAAAATTGCAGTATGTAGTGCATACAAGGCCTAATATTCCATTAGTAGTCGGTATGGTGGCAAGATTCTCACCAAATTCCAAAGAAAATCACATGATGGCAATCAAAAAAATCATGATATATCTGAAAGGTACTAAAGAATATGGTTTATGGTACAAAATAGGAGGCAATTTGGATTTAAAAGTATTCATAGATGTTGATTGAGAAGGAAGTATTGATGATACAAAAAACACCAGTGGTGGAGCATTCTTTCTTGATAAAAGACTAATGTTTTGGACAAGCAAGAAATAAAATTGTATTTCTTAGTCCACAATAGAGGCAGAATATGTGGCAGTAATAGTTAATTGTTCTAATAGTATTTGGTTCAAACAATTGTTAGCAAGTATGAAAATAGAGATTAGGGATCCAATGGTTATATATTGTGATAACACTAGTGAAATCAATATATCAAATAATTTAGTGATGCATACCAAAAAAAATACACATTTTTATAAAATATCATTTTTTGAGAGAATTGGTACAAGATAAAGAACTTAGATTGGAATATGTGAATATAAAAGAACAAATTGTAGACATATTCACCAAGCCATTACCTGAGGATGAATTTTGGTATCTACGAGGTAAGGTAGGGGTCATGCCCCTATCTGAAGCTTACTAAATGAATTTTAGTGATGCATCAACAAGAGCATGTTGAAGATCAATCAGTTGGTGCAATATTGATAAGGGCATATTGTAGATGAATTAGTACTTGAGGTAGATTGATATTCATTGAATATTGTCTTTGGCATGAGATGTCAAAGTGGGAGAAGTTTTCTATCATATCTCATAGGAAATTTTTAAAGAAAAAGAGAAAGAAATATAAAAAGGGAGAATGAACTTGGTTTGATATCAAAGATAGAGTTTGTTATCAGAAGAAGTTATTGCAGATAGAAGTTTTCTGACAAAGGGAGAAACTGAAGGCAAAAAGAGTTCACATTGATAGAGGGACTTCTCATAGATGAGAATCAAAATGAAAATAAGGATATGATCCCTACTTTATTCTTGCTCTAAAAATTTCATTGTATAATGACATGTTGTGTTGCCATTAATGCCAAAGAGGGAGATTGTTGAAATAATTTATTAATTGTGTATTGTCTTTGATGTTACACAAAATGTCATATCATTTCTAGTTAGTGTATGCCGAGCTCACTCTGACATTGAAGATAGTTTTCTATTCCTATTGAGCATTCCACAATTTTCCCAATTCAGAAGATAGTGTCTACCGAGTTCACTCAGGTACCAAAGGAAAGTTTGTGGAAGTTGAGTGTTAACCGAGGTCACTCGATTAATGAATGAAATTTTGGATGGAACCAGTGTTAACTAAACTCACTTGGTTACCAAAAAAACTTTTTGAGTATGTAGTTTTAACCAAGTTCAGTTGGTTAACACATGAAAATTTCTTTGAGTCAGTGTCTACCAAGCAAGGTCGGCTAACAAAGGATTTTCCTATTTTTGCATATTGAGTTCAATTAAATTTTTTGTTGGCTCTAGCTGACTGAGGACATGAATATTAATTATTCTAAGTTATATTCTAGCCAACTTAACAATATGAAAGATATAAATATAAGGTCAAGTTGAGGATTAGAAGAGAGAGAATGCATGGAAGATAATTGAAGATCTAATGATGCTAAGAGGAAGCAAATTACAAGGATAAGAAGAATATCCTTATGCAGCTGAAAAGATACATTCGATCAAGAAGGATCAAGTATACAATCCAAAATTGAGATCTATAATCAGCAATTTAGTTGCATCAGAAATCAGGTCATCTCATTTTTACTCTGTAACCATTGTAGTAGTGATCTAAATCTCTTAACAAAGTTAGTTTAGTAACCATTTGTAAATCCTCTAACAAGATGGAATTTCTATTGAATTGTCAAAAGACCTCTAAAAGGGCCACTCCTAATAGGGAAATTAAATCCTCTAAAATGGTCACACCTAATAGTGTATTTTGTAAACTTTAACATGGTTGGCTCCTAACAGGGCTTACTTTAGAAGAGTGAAAATCAGTAACTAGTTGCTATTGGTGGTTTTTCCGAAATTGGGTTTCCACGTTAAATCTTGGTGTCAAATGTGTTGACGCTATTTCTCTTATGTGTTTTCAACTAAGTTAAAGTAATAGTAATCTTAGATAACATCTTAATATTTTCATGTTAAGAATTTTCCAAGCTATTTCAGTGTTTACTGAGTTACAACATTTTTCTATGTTTGTCGAGCATCAACAGAGTTTAGTTTTCATCAAAGTTTGTTTTGTACTGACATCTAAGGGATCTAGGATTTATTTTAGTGGTAACTGATTCACCACTCCCCTCTCAGTTACTTCTCTTATATTTCCAATGTTAACCACAATTGTCTATTCTAGGGTTAGGTTGGATTAGCTAGGATTCAATGAATCTACACACTTTTTCATTTGGTTCCTCTAGAAACTTCTTCTACAATCTTCTTTGAATTCACCTCAAAATGGTTTACCTTGAATTTTTTGCCACCTTCTCATCACATTTATCTTCCTTACACTTCACATAATTCAAGAATTCAAAATACTTAGGCCATATTTGTCAAATCTTTGATTTAACACATTTACTATTGCTCGGCATCTATATCTTGTCACTCAACATCTACATTGTTCTATCACTTGGCCAACACTTGTTCACTCAGCAACAACTAAAGTTTATAGATACTCATTACCAAATAGAATTTACTCAACACATACTAACATTCACTCAGCTTGTACTATTTTCATCTTTTCATAGCACCTCTTGATTTTCACTTGACTTCTACTAATTTCTGCTCAGCTTGCATTGACTACTCAGCAAGACCTAGCAAATAGATTTCATGCTTGATCTTCTTCTAGTCTTAATTTGAGTAATATTTGACTTCAAACTTTAAGTAGATAAACAATACACTATAGAATCAATGTCTTACTTGTTCTTAGTGCTTCATTTACATACCAAATAACTCAACCTTTCTCTAGGTTCTCTTGTTATCTTCTCTTTTCAAATCCTCTTCATCAATCAACAAAATGATAGCTTTCAGACCAAAAGGAAATTGTCTCACTAGAAAGTAGCAAGTTTGACATCATTGATAAAATAATGATTATTCCATTACAAGTTCTCCTCTTCAAAAAATTCTTATATCCACAATTAATTCTCGAAGGATCTACACTCAAAGGATCTATGTCCTTCTTTACCACATTTAAAAAAATTACCACGAAAACCACCTCTAGAATAAGAATTACCTCTTCCTTGGTAAGAACTAGTACCTCCTTGGCAAGAATTACCACCTTTCCATTCAACCTTTCTTTTGTCATCATTTTTCCATTTAGATTTGCGCTTATCTTGTAAGAAATTGTTAGATTTTCCACTCTCTCCATTAGATCTACCTCTATCTCTTTGAATTCTACCTCCTCTACCTCTTTATCTTTGTTCATACTTCTTTGTCAAGATCTCCTTATCTTTCAACGCATGTTGATATGATTCTTCCACACTTTCCAATTTCACAAAAGTTATTTAATCTTGAATTCTAGATCTAATTCAATTTAGATACCTTGAAACTGTCTCAACATCATCATCCACATGTCTAGATCTGATGTCCAATCTAAATAATTCCTTAGTATAGTCCTTCACAATCATATCCCTTTGTCTCAAATTTTTCATTTTCCCCAACAAGCTAACTTGGTAATCAGCAGGAAGGAACTTCTTTTTCACCTTGTTCACCATTTTTAGCTAAGTTATGATCTTCTCATTTCCTCTTCTCTTTCTATCAGTTTGCAAATGCTCCCACCATAGTGAGGCATGACCTTTCAACCTAGTAACTACAATTTTCACCTTACTATTATTAGGAGTGTTTTCAAAATCAAAGAACTCATCCATGTCATAGATCCAATCCAACACAACATTGGTGTCAAATTTTCCATCATAAGGAATAACTTCTACAATAGACTTTGAATGTACACTAAACAATACTCTAAAAAATCTTTCCTCATCTTGATCTTCTTTGGGTTTTGGATTAGGGTTTGGTGATATAGCTTCATCATCACTCACATCATCAATATGAACTCCTCTCCTTTGGGTTGTCTCCACAACATTGAATCTAGGTGTAATTTGTCTCAATGTATTCACTATGCAATTGTCAATATTTTCTCTACCTCAAACAATCTTTACAATTAGGTTACTACAAGATTGTTACCCTCTACAAGTTATAGGTAAAATCCTTAGATTTTCCACCCTACAACCAAATTCAACTTAGGGTTCTACATGATCCAATTTCCAGAAGGATAAACCTCAACCTTTGATACCACCTAGTGCAAGGAGGGATGGACAACTAGGGCCAAAGGCACACCTAGCTATCCAACCACCTCGCTGAGTAAAAAAAATGGAAGTAAAACATAGAAAACAACACCAAGGAGAGATTGAAACAAACACTTTTATTGATTCATCAAAGTTTCAGCATACATGACCAGTTGTAAGGCCTTCTGGGTTATGGCCAGATACAAAATATAACTTCAAGATCTATAATCCAACTCCCAATATTCACAATTCCAAAAAAATTGCTTTTTTCTCTAATCTCCCTCTCCTAAACTAGATCAAATAACCCTACTTATACTTTCCAAAATGGTTTATAGAACATTGTAGAACATTACATAAAGAAAGGCCAACCTCAAATGGTCAACACTCATCCCTAGATAAGATCCTATCATTAAAATCACGATCTAAATAAAATAAAATATTCAGCTCCAACTAAGAAGTAAAAATATAAATAACTCAGTCAAAGAAGGACCTAGGAAACAACAATAACAGGTTCACTCATCTCATGAAGAAAGGTTCAGTCAGCGTAGGAAGAGATTGGTTCATAATGAAGAAACTCAATTGACACTAGAAGAGCTTAGTTCATACTAAAGGATCTTGGTTGACACTAGAAGAGCTCAGTTCAAACTAAATTTCTTTGTCTGAACTACAACTTGACAAGGTTCCTTCCAAGTAGATCTTCTATGGGTGCATCTACTTCATCTAAACTTATTTCTCTGCAAATATCTTCAATCCTTTCTTCAGTATATAGATTGTCATTTATCTATACTACCAATTCTTTTCTTCTTTTCATCAATTGAGAGATTTGATTCTTTAGTTTCTTGATTTGTTCCATGGCCACATGTAGAACAACATTTTAATTTTCAATGTATTTCTCTAGCTTGTACACATCCATTGTCTTTGATCTTTTCTCTGAAGTTGCTAAACTTCTTATAAAAAACCTTTCTTGGATACCAACTATTTGAAATGTAATGATGACCGAGTGACTGAGGGGGGGTGGGGGGTGGGTGAATAAGGAACCACTTAAATTTTTTCATTCACTTAATCCTAGTTTATTATATTATCCAATCTACTTGCATGCATGGAACAAAAAGAAATAAAGTAACAACACTGTAACATAGTATTTTGTAATAGAAAAACTCTCCAAGTAGAAGGTAAAACTAGGGTGGGGATGACACCTAGAATGCTTCACTACTATAGAAATTAAAGTTGGCTTGTTAGGGTGTACAATTGATCACTTATGGTGATCTACTTGGTTAACAGTAAGTAGGATTGTTAGGTCCTCTATATTAGAGGATTTGACCAATGTACCAATTAGGATGAATCAATGGATTAGTCTTTGCTATGTAACTTTGTTTGTTGAATAAGATCCTTTGATGTTAACTAATCACTTGACTATGATAGATGAGTCTCTGCCTTTCCTAAATACTTCTTGTAGGCTTCTAATTACTCCACTCTTTCATATTTTCTTCTATGTAATGCACTTCTATTCATTTATCTTCAGTATTCATCATTTGAATAGTCAAATTAATTTATATTTATATCCATCCAAATGCATTAATAAGTCAACTACAATAGCACTACAATAGTTTCAAAAATAATTACAAAGCCAGATCTGTATTGAGACTCAGGTCCAATAGCTTACTTCAGTGATATTGTAGACACTTAGGCAATACTATCAACTCAGATAACTCTGGCACTTGGTTGATACTAGATGCTCAATCCATACCGATCACTCAGTAAGCTTAGCTGGCTCGGTTTACACTACTTTGCTTTCTTGGTTCTCATTCTGAAACAAGAATGCTAAACTAACCCAGTTTACAATAGAGCCTTGTAGATACAGTCTACTTGGTTGACACTACAACTTGGTAGATACTGTCAACTTGGTTGATACTACTCACTGCTTGTATTGTTAAATTGGTTCATACATGAGTTCGATTAATAGACTTCTATCTGATAGCTTGACTGTTACTCTCTTCTCATGTTGACTAAGTGTTTTGACACTAATTGACAATCTATCTTGCCATAAGGTTGGCATTATCTTTTTCTGGTTTGACTACTATCTATGGATAAGAATAGAATAATAGGCAAGATTTATTTAGAGAGAATATAACCAACCAACATGTGGTTGCTTTGCTAGGCACATATGCATTCAAGTCAATGTTTTATTGCAACCTAGTGAATGAATGAAAATAATGAAAGGATAGAATCACAAAAAAGAATTGGTTTTATTTATGTGGAGCAACTAATGTTTAGGGATAAGAATAGATGAGGAACAAAAAATGGGTGCCCAATCCGACTTAGACTTGGGTGCCCAATCCGACATTAAAAAAATAAGCACCCATTTTTTTAAAAATTGGGTGCCAATTTATTATTTTTAAAAAATGGGTACCCATGTTTGAAAAAAAACAAAAAATTTAAAAATCAGCACCCATTTTGAAAAATTAAAAACGGGTTCCCATTTTTCAAAAATTGGGTGCACATTTTTTACTATTTTTACATTATTTTTTAATCATAGGTGATACCTAAATATAAAATAGTGAGGTTCACTAAAACTTTAATAACTTTTTATTTTATTATTTTTCTTAAATTAATTTATATGTCATCAATCTACATAAAATTCTTTTGAAGTTCTCAAAAAAAAATTAAAAAATTAAATTTTGATCAAATTATGCTATCTGTACATGAGAGGTTTTAGAATTTACCTTTTTAGTCAATTAAAAATTAATAATAATAAAAAAATTCAATAAAATATTAAGGAAAAATATTATCATCAATCTTTGGTGTGGTAGGTAACTTTTTTTAAAATGATTTACAAAAAATCATTTATTTGTGTCAAAATATGTTGTACGTACACCAGTGTGGTATGTTCCTAAAAGAGGGATTTTGAAAAAGTAATTTTTAAAGATCCATACCAAAAAAAAATCTATCATATGGGTAGACAAATAAATTACATATTCAAAAAGTAGATTTCGAACACTACAATTTTTATTTTTGAAGTCTATTTATATTCAATCTCTAAATGCCTCATATGTTGACATCAATTGACAAAAAATTTCAAAAATACGAAAACACTTCCACTTTTTTCTCAAAAGTGAGACCCAACTTCTTGCACTTACCTGAATATCTAAAGAAACAATAATTTTGTTGAGTAGTTGTGAAGGTTATGGTGGAGGGCATGGAGATGAGACATAGTGGGGACTAGAAATAGCTAACTACTCCATTTTTTTGAGCACATTATTGTTATGGTCTGACAAGGTAACTTAATGTATACCAATATTGGTGGTGGTGGAGCACATGGAGAACTACCTTAGGTTGGGCTAGAAATAATTAACTCCTCAATTTTTAGAGGTTCATTATCATTTGATAAAGCAATTTTTTTTGAGTAGTGATGGTGGTGGGGTAGGGCATGAAGAGCTGCCATAGTAGGAGCTGGAAGCAACTGACTACCTCAAATTTTTAAGGGCATTATTCTTGTTTGAAGGATTTGGGAGGTTATATCAAGCTGATACATGAGCCAGAAAACCGAAAAAAAGGATTGAGATTGTATGGAATGCATCATGGCAACCCATTTAAGGATGGGGTGATAACATACCATTAATTTCTTGTAGAGTGATGTATTCAAAGTCATATGCCATTTTGGAAATATGTAAGGATTGATTTTCACTCAATGACCACTCCTTCTTGCACATAGACGATTCAAACTAGAAGCTTTGACCAAGTGGCCCTTTCATTTAATTAAAACCCTAAGGAAATAAACATAGTGAATTAATATAAATTTTTTTATTAATATAAAAGAGCTCTTCATTTGAATTCTATCATTACTTAGTGGTGATATACCTATTAGTTTTTTGAAGAGGTGTAACTTTATAATGAAGGCCATCAATACAATCCCATGAAGGAAATGATACCCACAAAATCAATACTCAAGGCTTTGGAAATACTTACGCAAATGGATAAGAAAACCAAAATGTTAATGGTGGTTTTAGAAACCCCTTTATGAATAATTCACACCTTGGAAACAATGGAAATAATACCCCTCCAAGACCTCCAAGATCATGCAATGAGGGATTAAGATTACCACCTATATGCCCACAACCTTCAAATCATAAAAGTGAAGTATACAATGAAGTTACTAGTGAAGATCTCATTAAATTCCAACAAGATGAGTATCTTCAAAAGATCATACTTAAGACATTAGAAAAAAATGGCGATCCACATTTTTCATACATCACGAGTAGAGGTTGGAAGATATCCCATGACTTTGATGTTTAATAAATAGTTCAAAAGAGAGAACCAACGAGAGAGGAGATCATAGAGAAGTGTGTAAAAGATATAAAAATATAGCTATGCAAATGCAAATGGAAAAAGGAAAAGCCTAATACCTCCTTTGTTGAAACTATATGTGTTCCTCCCTTTGACAAAATTCTGTACATGATACTGTTAGAAAGTAAAGTCCACCAAGATAATTTAAAGTGGGGGAGGGGGGAGTGGGGTGTATAAATTATATGATCAATAAAACTTTAATCAACCTTAATAAACTTCAAACATGGGATCAATAACAACAATAATGATAAGAAGATACACACAAAATTATACTAGATATATTAACTAGGGAAACCCTTAATCAGAGGGAAGACCCTAGTGGGGAAGGTACTCATAAAATGATGTACTAATATATAAGTTTCTTGTAAGAGGATGGAATCTATTAGGAGCCAATAAAATATATTTAGTACATATCAATCCCTGTTAGGAGACTTTGAATCCTAGTGGGGAAGGTACTCATAAAATGATGTACTAATATATAAGTTCCTTGTAAGAGAATGGACTCTATTAGGAGCCAAAAAAATATATTCAGTACATATTAGTCCCTATTTGGAGAAGTTGTAGAAAGAATAGGGACCTACTATCCAAACAACTTTAGGAGTAAGACCATCAAACTCGTTGTCCAGTTGGCCTTTGTGTTATTCATTTCAAAATAATAGAAATACAACTTATCTCACCAACTCAAACTCTTTCTCTATCCTCTTATTACATCAATACAACAACAAATTCTTCTTATATCTCTACCAAATCTCAAACTTAGCATCATAATGATCCCTTTTATTGCTTACTCACATTTACCAATTTTTTATATTACATTCCTAATTCACACTTACATATTTCATCATGAGGAAAATACTTTCCTTTATTCTATGTCTTGAAAATAATTCATTGAGTTAGCGTTGAGGTTTTCTCAATTGAAATTATAATAGGAATCCTTAGACTTAAGAACTCAATCTACCCTCTTGAATATTATTTCTAGATTAATCATGGTAGATGATAATGCAATGTTAAATTCCAAAATTACCAAAGAAGAAATAAAAAAATCTCTTTTCCCAATGCAACCCAACAAGGTTCCTAGACTTGATAGCTTCTAGGCAATATTCTTTCAAAATTGTTGGATTTTTCTAGGTGATGACCTCTCGGAAGCCCTTAAAAGTAGAAAGAACTTGAGCAATATCCTTAGAGAAATAAACCACACCTACTTCACCCTCATCCCAAAGAAATTAGAGGAAATCCATCCTGGGGACTTTATATTGATTTCTTTATATAACAATATTTCCAAGATACTCACCAAATCCCTCACTAACTGGCTCAAAATTATCCCCCTCGTTATCATATTTGAGGAAAAAACAAGCTTCATTATAGGAAGTTGACTATGGAAAATATCACTATCATTCAAGAACCCAACCAGTCAATTAAAAACATCAAAACAAGTTATGTAAGCTAGTTAAATTAGATATTCAAAAGGCATATGACAAAGTGCACTAGATATTCCTTTGCAAATGCATGGAGGTATTTGGTTTCTCTAAAAAATGGATTAACCTCATATTCAATTGTATATCCTCTCCCAAAATATCCATTTTATTCAATGGAGTTCTAGAAGTCTTTTTTATTGTGATTGAATCCTTTGGAAAGTTGACCAAGGCCGCCCAAGAATAGGGACTCATTAAAGGAATTGAGGTAACATAAGGAATTCCCACCATAAACGTTCACTAGCTCACAAATGATACCATCTTTCCTAACCAATGCTCCATCAATCAAGAAAATAACTCAAATCCAACCTTGACTTATTTATGCAGCCTTAAGAAAGATAGTCAATATTGACAAGTCATAAATTTTATTTATCAATACAATTTAAATCATCAAGTTATTATATGTAATATTTGGGGTTTAATGAAGGGGCTTGACCTTGCAAATATTTGGGTATGCCTCTAGAGAAATGGATCAAGTCTAAAAATGTGTGGGACCAAGTCATTCAAAATGTGGATAGCAAAATAGATATCTAGAAATCTAGATGGCTCTCCAATGCTAGTCAACTGACCATGAATGGGTAAAAGCACAAACCTTTGTCACCCTTTTGTAAAGGAAAAGGCTAACAAAAGTATGACAGTTCACCTTCAATGACATAGACCTGGCATTATTATATTGAATTTGATAATAAAGAAAATTAATGAAATGTGTAGAAATGGATGAAGTTTATGGTTATAATTTTTAATAATTAATTGGAGTAAGAATTGATATATTTTTCTAATTTTTATAGATAAATTTTTAGCCGCTGAAAAACACTGAAAAATTAAGGGTCTAGTTCCCACCACTAAACTATATGGAAATAAACTTAATTCCCTTTGATTTTAGAGTATGTTATAGATAACATATATAGCTAGAACAATCAAAAATAAAAATTGTCTTTAGACCTATATTTTCTCTTTTATAATGATTCAAATTTTAACTTGCTTGAAATCGATAGTTTTCATCTCCCACCACATTTTTCAAAACAAATCTATTCTAACTAGAAGAAAAATTATATATTCTTGAAGAGGATTCTTTCCTCTAGAACACCATATAACTTTTAATTTTTTAATATGATTTAATATTTTTTTCTTTCTCAAAATCATCATCTTTTAGAGTGTTAAAATAGGTGCTTGTAGAATTTATTAATTAAAATATAATATATCTAATTAAAACACTATTAAATCTATATGAGAATATTCTTGACTTTGTCCTCTATAAAATGGTGTTTATATGTTATTAAAATAATATCATTAAAATTCTGATTTCTTTAGTAACTAGATAGAAACTAGTATAAAACATGCATTTAATTGGCATTTCCAATTGGAAAAGTGTGACACTATATATAACTTAGCTATAATGAATTTATCTAGATCATATGTTTGAACAAAATTGGTTTTTAGATAGAAATACTCAAATTCAGTCATTTGGATAACTCAACCTGAAAGGTGACACAACTTTGTACTTTTACTTGAATAAATATATTCCTATTGTACAACACTCATATAAAATATCATGCCTCCCCTAACGTTCAAAGCTAAAGATAATCTTGAGGAAAAAATAAAATCCTCCATCTACCAAGATAACTCCCAAAAAGAGAAGCTAACTATCATTAAATGGGATAACATCTATAAACCTATTAAGAATTGGGGTGTAGGTATTAGAAAGCTCACGAGGAAATATAAATCCTTTGGAGCTCAACTTGCATGGAGACTCCACAAACAACAAAATAGTAAGTGGATGAAAATTAGTTTCCACAAACATCTATCTCCAATTGATCCCTTGAGTTTATTTAGAATAAAATATTCTCCTAGCAGCTCTCAAGTTTCCAACTTGATTCTATATAAAAGTCCCTTGATTGTGAATAATTTGTCAATAAACTTCATTTTCATCCCATGTGCACATTGAAATAGAAAAACATGTTGAATGAGAAGAAAAGGCTTCCTATAATGCCCAGACTCATTCAGTGTCATCTCTTATGACACTGAAAAATGCACAAAATTTTTGGCCTATGTGACATCATACCAAGATTTTGTATCTCAGTGATTTGACTTATGATATTGTGCAAGCATGAAGATACACTATAGTTTTGGTTTGTGAACATTGAATGAAAAAAATAGGACTCCTACAACAACCAAATTCATTCAACGCTAGCTCCTACAATGTACGCAACTCAAAAGTATAGTGTATTTTTATAAAAATATTCCACACTTAGTAAAAGTATTCCTATCTTATCCAATTTGAAGGAGGGTTAAATTTTTTTAATGTGATGCATTTTTCATTACAACTACTCACGAATCTAGTGATATTGATCACATAGCTTAAACATTGCATATTCTATTACCTCATATATGAAAATTTTGTGTAGATCATTGCTGTTTAACTCGTATAATAACACTTAAATGTGGTTAGAAAGTGGAATTATCTACAAATTTTTCCTCTATAACTTTTTCCTGCCCGTTGCCTTCATCTCAATTCCATGCCCTCTTAGTCTTCGAGGGGATAGATCCTCCCCCACATTACCCGTTCACCTACTAGAGCCAACCCTTGTGTGTTCAGATTTGGAACTGGTTTTGTTCACTAAGTCCCAGAATGCTTACATCCTACATCAAGGGGAAAATCCTAGCCTAACAAAACCATGTGTCAGAGACCCCAAAGTTGAAGTGGCTTAGGGTCATTGTCGGATCCAAGATCCCAATGGACTCTAGAGAAAAACCCACATTTTCATCAAGGGCCACCAGACCTCTGATTTCATTATGAGAATTAGTGGTTGATTTGATTTCTTCAGGTTTTACTATGTGCCTTGTTCAAAATTTTTCCTCATTTTCACCTATAGAGGATATGGTGAGAAAATGGTTCTCGATGAGGTGGAAACTTACAGGTTCAATTTCTATCTTTACGATGGCTCGCTCCCTCTTTCTATTTAGATTCACTATCGAAAGAGATTATGATTTTTTCATGGTAGGTTCCTAGCACTTTGGCAAGCACTACTTGTTGCTTGTGAAATGGAAATCAGGGTTCAACCCAAAGAGTGATCTCTATAGATATGCCCTGGTCTAAATAAGATTACCCAGACTCCCTTGGGGTTCTAGGATGAGTGTGTGTTCACATGGATTGGAAACTCCTTTGGCCAGTTCATAAAAATGGATATAATGACTAGCACCAAGACTAAAGTAGGATTTTCCAAGTTTTGTGTGAATGTAGGTATGAACAAACCCTTTCCAACCATAATGGATCTAAAATCTAAATGGGTTACCTAGTTGCAACTATTAGTCTATTAGAATCCTACTCCCTTTTTTTCAAAAATGTAGTAAGTATGTCCATTTATTTGTAGATTGCTGGAAAGGTGAGAAACTCAAGAACAAAGTGTCCTCACAAAGTCTTTTGGTGGTTGAAAGATAAAAAATAGCTAAAATGGCTAACTAGTCCAAAAGACAAGAGAATATGGAACATATAAGTTTGATAGAAACTAGAGTGGGGGATTTACATGATCTAAATAAATCCCCTAGCAAAGAAGGTGAGAATTTTAGAACCCGTATGAAGGAGGATGTTGATGGGAAGGGTGAGGAGATAATATGTGATCAAACTAAAAAAAAAAAGGATGTAGCTAAGCATGAAGATGGGGGTATTTTTGACAAGCAAGCCCTGCAACTAGCTCAACTTGGTGGAGAACTAATAAACCAAGAGATGGAGGTAGATGGTTTTCTTAGCCCTTGTAACTCATTCCTAAACATGGGGAATAACTCACCACTCAAAAAGAGGAACCTTGGTGTTCTCACGCCTAGGTATTATTGAAATACTTCCCCTACCTAAGAGGTTCCAAGTCTTGACTTCCTTAGTAATGAAGCTTAATGGACGGTCTTGAAGAGAACCCCTAGAGGAGGAAATAGGGCTTGTTTTGGGTCAACAATGAGAGTTGGGAGACATCTGATAATGAACATCCGCTAGAAGGAAAAAAAAAGAGGATATAGCATAGGGAAACAAAAATCCCTGAAGGAAACCCAAAATTATAAGATATGAAGATCATATCCTAGAATGTGAGAGGGCTTAATAGCCCCAGGAAGCAATATGAAATTAAAAAAAAGATTAAAATTAATATTGATATGATTCTTTTGTAGGAAGTGAAAATGACAGAGTAGGTTTTCTCTAGAATGACCACTTACATTTCGCAAGGTGCTAAATTTTCTTATAGTAGTGCTAATGGAGCTTTTGGTGGCATTACTACATTGTAGAACCCTGATAAGGTGGTGGGATTGGTTATCCTCCTTAATACACATTTTATGGTCATGAGTTTCACCTCTCATGCTAGTAGTTGGAACCTATTTAATTTCTATGCTCCCAACACATGAAATGGTAGACTGGTTGTCTGCGATGAGGGTACTATATGGGCTAATACTATGAGATAGAAAATTATTTTATGCATGGGGGATTTTAATACCCTACTCTACCCTTTAGAGAAAATGGGGGGCCTTGGATGATTTTTATGATACCATGCATGACTTGGAGGGCTTCCTTGAAGGAATGACTTAATTTATATTGATCTTCAGGGTTCTTCTTTCACTTGGTTTAAAAATAGATTGTGGAAAAATTTGATCCAAGTAAGGCTTGACAGGGCCCTTATCTCTTCTGGCTAAGACATTCTACAACATACATCCTTAATGGTGGATCTAAGGACTATATCATATCACTCTATGTTGTTATTCTCATGGATGTAGAGTCATTATAATAAAAGAAAGCTCTTCAAGGATGAGATCATGTGTCACTCGCACATAGAGTTCAGAGACTATGTTGGACAGTGGTGGAAGGATCTGGTTGAAGGAACAACTATGTTTCATATTGCCAGAAAACTTGACAGAATCTGAAAATAGGTGAGAGGATGGAGCAAATATTTATTTAGGAACATTTCCAAAGAAAATAAGTCTACTAAAAAGAAGTTGGAATCTCTAAAAAATCAAATTACAAAAGGCAATGCTAATACTAAGCACCGCCAAGATGACAGGGAGTGTTGGGACAAGTAGAAGACCCTTTTGAATTGGGAAGAAATCTTCTAGAAATAAAGATCCAGGGTGTAGTGGTTGGAGGAGGGTGACCAAAATACAACCATATTCCATAGATCAGTGTCAAGTAGGAAATAGAGAAACACCATAAACCTATTGGTGGATGATAGTGGTCAAGAGATAAAATAAGTGGAGGAGATAGAAGATAAAGCCAATAACTATTTCCACAAAATCTACAACCCCCATGTTGTCCAAGTCAGCAGTAACATGTAAAATTATATTTTGAGGTCATTTTATCCAGTGGTGAATGAATGGATGACTGAGGAAATGACTGGTAAGGTGAAGGAGGAGGAAATTAGAAAGGCTATGTTCAACATGAATTAGTACAAAGCCCCTGGTCCTAATGGGTTTCCCCCAAATTTTTAAAGAAATTTTGGGATATTTTTAAGTACGATGTGGTCAACACTGCTAGGGACTTTTTTTAAATGGGAGAACTATTAAACGAACTCAATCAAACTTTCATTATTTTTGTCCCTAAGATGGAATATAAATTATTTTTCTTTTGTTAGAGGGAATCCATCAAGTTGCTCAATGTGGACTTCTTCTTCAAGTTCTCCATTTAGAAAGGCTGACTTGACATCCATTTTATAAACCTTGAAATTCTTGCTTGCTGCAAAAGCCAAGAACATGCTTACTACTTCCATTCTTTCCACAGGTGAATACGTCTCTTCATATTCTATGCCTTCTTGCTGTGAATAACCTTTACAAACAAGTTTTGCCTTGTTTTTGACAAATTCTCCTTGGTCATTCATTGTATTTCTGAATACCCATTTGGTTCCTATAAATTTTTTTTCTTTAGGTCTAGGAACTAATTCCCATGTTTCATTCTTCACAATTTGATCTAGTTCTTCTTTCATTGCTTGCATCTAGGAATCATCCTTGCATGCCTCATCTGTGTTCTTAGGTTCCACTTGAGAAATAAAAGATAATTCCTTATTTACCTTATTCCTTGTCATCACATCTTTATCCTTGCTCCCAATTATCTACTCTGGAGGGTGATTTGTTGTCATGTTTCTGCTAGAAGTAGGAGTTGATATCTCAACTCTTATTTCTTCTCTAGGTTCAAATCTTTGTTCTCTTCTATGCTTAATAGATACATCATTCTAAACGATATTGTTAGTCTAAAAAAGAACTTCAACATTCTATCTAACAATTCTAGAATTATCCACTTCTTCATCAGAAGTATAATCTACCGTCTTCTCTTTAGTACCAAAGTTTTCATTAATCCTTACATTTGTGCACTCAACTGTTGTCTTAGTTCTATAGTTAAAACACCTAGATGCTTTACTTTGCAATGAGTAACCGAGAAAAATAAATTCATCACTTCTAGGATCAAACTTACCAATATCATCATATCTCTTTATGTAACACTTATAAATATTTCAAAATACTTGACTGATGGTGAATGACCAGACCATAACTCATAGGGTGTCTTGCTCATACCTTTTCATATCTGTACTCTATTTAGAGTATATACAATAGTGTTAACTACTTCTCTATAAAAAATTTTGTGACATTATTCTCAAATAACATCACTCTTGTTGCTTCTGCTACTGACTTGTTCCCTATTTCAGCAATCCCATTCTATTTAGGATTCATCAAATCAATTCTTTCTTCTTCACTCGGCAAATCTTCAATTTGAATCTCATTCTACAAATCATTATTGGTCTCAATGATAACTACCACATTTTCTTGGTTAGCCTTTGGATCAACAATAGTTACCAAATCTATCTCTTCAACTACTTCCTCTTTCTTAGCCAATTCAAGATCATTGTCTTTATCATCATAATCATTCAAGAATCTTTCCATACTTTCTTTAGATTCTTCATCTTCATAAAAAAGAAAACTCTTTCTAGATTTTATTGCTCTCTTAGGGCATGTAGATGCATAATGACCAAACTCATTACATGTCCAACAAGAAAATTTTTACATACCTTCCTTGATCTTCATGTCTTCTTTGGATCTGAATCTATGTTGTGCATCCATTCAGAAACTCAATGCTCAATTTTGTAAACAATTTTGATAACTCACCAAGAATCTCCATCTTCTGGGTGTTGAAATTTTCTCCATCTAACTTAGGACTATTCTTTCTGAAATAACTCACCGTGGATCTCCCAAAGCTATTAAACTTTTCCTTTAAGGACCTCAGCCTCTAATACCAATTGTTAGAATATATAGTCCACTGATATAACTGAGGGGAGGCAGGGGGGGGGGAGGGGGGGGTTGAATTAGTTATCCAACTATTTTCACAATCATTAACCTTTAAAAAACTTAACCATGTGAGTAATATAAACTAAAACCACAACAAGATACTCTTACACAATTAACACTAGATATGTTAACTATGGAAACACTTGATCAGAGGGAAAACACTAGTGGGGATGGTACCCACAAGATGATGTACTAATATAAATATTCCTTGCTAGAGGATAGACCTTATTAGGAGTCTATTACAACATTAATTACATGCGAGTCCCTATTAGGAGACTTTGAATCCCTGTTAGGAGATTCCAACCCTATTAGGAGTTGTGGAAGATAGCTAGACCCACTACCCAAACAATTTCAAGATTAAGATAAATGAAGCCACTATCCAAATGATCTTTGTATTATTCCCTATATAATAAGAGAATTGAAATGTACTTCCTTCCTCTATCTCTATCCTATCAACCAAACTTTTTCTCCTTTAGATCGTGTAACTAGATCTCATACTACACATCTAATGATGCCTTGGATTGGCTATACACATTTGGTAAGCATTTAGAAACTCAATGCTCAATTTTGTAAACAATTCTGATAACTCACCAAGAATCTCCATCTTCTGGGTGTTGAAATTTCCTCCATTTGACTTAGGACTATTCCTTATGAAATAACTCATTGTGGATCTCCCAAAGTTGTTAAGCTTTTCCTTCAAGGACCTGAGGCTCTGATACCAATTGTTAGAATATATAGTCCACTGATATAAGTTATCCAACTATTTTCACAATCATTAACCTTAAAAAAACTTAACCAGGTGAGTAACATAAACTAAAACCACAACAAGATACTCATACACAATTAACACCAAATATGTTAACTATGTAAACCCTTGATCAGAGGTAAAACCCTGGTGGGAATGGTACCCACAAGATGATGTACTAATATAAATATTCCTTGTTAGAGGATAGACCCTATTAGGTGTTTTTTATAACATTAAGTATATATGAGGCCCTATTAGGAGACTTTGAATCCCTGTTAGGAGATTCCAACCCTATTAGGAGTTATGGAAGACTGCTAGACCCACTACCCAAACAATTTCAAGATTAAGATCAATAAAGCCACTATCCAAATGATATTTGTATTATTCCTTGTATAATAAGAGAACCAAAATGTACTTCCTTCCTTTGTATCTATTCTATCAACTAGACTTATGCTCCTTTAGATCTTGTAACTAGATCTCATACTATGAATCTACTACACACATTTGGTAAGCATTTTGCTCCCTCTCCCACTATGCACTAATAATTTGCATTCCACTTCATCCTCTTCTTCAAGACACATTAAAAATAAGGAAAAAAACATTTTTTTATAGTATATCTTCATAATAATTCCTTCAGTCAACCTTGAGGCTTTCCTAATTAATTAAAATAAGATAATTAGTTAATTCACAATTGCAATAGCATTGTCGGCTCATAGTCTATACAAAAATTCACACGTGTGAAACCACTTCTTGAAAAAATGATAGCATCATCATACTACTGTCCTCTACCACTATGTAACTACACATCTCTTCATTACATCTCAGATGAAAGATAGTGATAGATCATCAGAACTCTATTTTCCAATGCTCTATTTTTGCACTGCTTCTAGTAAATCAAGTGTAACTCCCATACACCATTGAATTAGACTTAGTCCTCTTAACCACATCATTAGGAAAACCTCAAGAAAATTTCCTCCACTATGCATTATCTAAAAATTCCTCAGCCTCTGCACATCATAAGGTTATTGACTACTATTCTTCTAGTCTTTATAGAATTATTGCTATGTTGACATCAATGACAAATATAGTCACAAATTCAACAAGTCAATAGTCCTCAATGCTCAAGATACTCCCCCAATGTAGTATCATTAGCATTCATGATAAGAGGTTTCTAAGAAATGCATAAATTTGTAGAAAAGTAAAGTGTATTTTTTTAACACTGATGCTAGTCTGAGAGAAAAGGTGACTGAAATTCTGGAATGCTAAGAGGCATTTCTCCAAGATACAAGTATCTTGGTCTACCACTTATAGTTGAAGAAGTCTCTAATCAATATTGGAATGGCCTAGTTGAATGCTTCTAGAGAAAGCTAGCGGGTTGGAAAGGAAATATTCTAAGTAGCAAAGGGAAACTCTAGCTTCTCTAAGCTTCTTTTCAGGGCATCCCAGTGTACTTAATCTCTATCTTTAAGCTCCCTAGTAGATTTAGAGATATTCTTGAAAAAAGTCAATGTAATTTCTTATGGTCTAGCACTGAAGAGAACTCTCAGATGAGCTTGGTGAGATGGGAAAAAGTCTGTCACCCTAAGGCCCTTGGAGGTTTGAATATAAGAAGGATAGGATATATGAATAAGGCCCTCCGAAAAATGATTGGCTATAGATTTTTGAATTCCTTAGGAAGTTGGTGTAACATTGTGATGGCCAAGTACCTAGGAGTAGAACTATTCCATCACTTCCTTTGGACCCATGCTTTCCCCTTGGGTTCTAAAATTTGGAACAATGTGGTGCACACCTGGGAATTTCTTAAGATGGGTTGTCACTAGATTGTGGGGAATGGAAACACCATTAATTGTTAGGAAGACCAATGGCTCCAAGACAACCCCCTCATAAACACTAGGTTCCTACCCTTGTGTGAGACTTGTACTTGAGATTATAGTTCTCTAACTCAAAGCTATATCACCTCAGATCATCAATGGATTAAAATTTAAAAGTAAGAGCTTATTGCAGCATGCCTTGCCTTGGAACTACAAAACCTCCTTTAGAGTTATAGGATCCCTTTCACCCTAGTGGATGACTTCTTAGTCTAGAAACTTACCCCCTTAGGTGATTTCATGGTGAAGTCAACTTATCTTTGTTATCTTTGGGAGGGTGGCCCAGGGAGATTGGAGAAACATGTGGCACCCTTGGATCCTACCAAAGATAAAAAAAGATTTGGTGGAAATCCTTACATGGGTTTATCCTGATGGTGGATAGCCTTAAAAGGAGAGGATGTCAACTAGCTAACTATTGTGTCTTTTTAGGATACAAAATCTATTCCACACCTTCTTATCCACTTCCATTTTGCCTTAGATGTATGGGGGGTTGGGGGGGGGGGGGGGGGGGGGGGGGGGGGTCCCTTGCCTTATGGGAGGTCTAGTGGTGTGCTGATGAAATCCTACAATAATTTGTTCACTCAGACAGTCCATCTTTCCACCTAGATCTTCAAAATTTATGGACAATAATCCCATTGTATGTTTCTTGGAAAATGTGGAAGGTGCAGAATAAAAAAAGCTTTAGAGAAAAAACCACTACCTATTTGGTGGTGACCCGGTAGGTTATTATACATCTAAAAGAATGTAGTGGGATCTTGCAGTGGAAGCCCCCCCCCCCCCCCCCCCCCCCTCCCGAATCCTGTAGAAAAATTTGATAATAAGTGGGTGTTTTCTTGGGACTTAGGCCCAATGGTGACACAATTTGACAACTCCAAAGCTATGGCTAGGAGTAGAATAGTGTGGTAGCACCCCCCCCCAATTATTCTTTTATAAAACTCAATTTTGATAGTTTTACCATGGTGGGTACTAGTACTTTTGCTAGGGGTTTCTTCTACAATTGTATGGGGAAAATTGTGGTTGCCTATACTAGGAATTTTAGAGGGTGCTCAAACAATGAAGAGGAAGCCTTGGCACTTCTATGGGGAATGTGATTTTCTAGAACAAGAGGAATGTACAGTTTCATAATAGATGAAGATAATTACACCATTGTCTCTCTCAAGGATACTATATTTATTCTAAAGAATACCTATTCCATCATTAAATACACTTGAATTGTCAATCTAGGGATGTAGGACTTGAAATGGTTTAGCACGATATGTGCACTAAGTTCCTTTAAGAGTCTTAACACCTATGTTGCAGGAAAGCAAAATGCATGAAAATAATCTATACTACTATTAAAAAATAGTAAACACACTTGGGATAGAAATAGATAATTATAAAAAGGTTTGGAAAATAAACCTAAACTAGTTAACAACTCAAAACATCTACCATGATCATTTTCTGTAAGTGATGTAGGAACTTTCACAGTAACAACACTGCAAGACTAATATAGTAAATCTATCTTGAAAATAGAAAATTGTAAAGAATGAATCTACTCTACGTAAATATATTCCACCTCCCAAGTGGGCGCCCTAGGTTGGTTTCAAATAACTATGAACACAACAAGTATTCCAAAATCACTCTTTCATTAAAATCCTTCTTTGATTACATTAAATAAATAATTCATGAAGAACAGAAAAAGAGAAACTTCTAAATCTTAAACCAGCATTGTCTATATTCTCATTAGCTTACTAAGATGATTTAAATCCATTATATAGAGGATTGGATACTTATTAAAATTATGATATAAAAGTCTTGAAAAAACATCGCCAGAAAAGAAGGCAGAAGATAAACCATGACATAGTAAATTTATTACTAAGTAGTAGAAAAACAACTTGTAGGGAATATAGAAACTCGTGCCTCCCAGATTTTTTGGAATAGTAACTCCTCTATAGGTGCAACTTATCCATTGGAACTGAACTGTGCTTTCCTTGCCATGATCGGTCTCCATCATCCTCTTCCTTTAATGTAGTAATCACCAAACTTTGTGTCAGTAATCATTTTCCTAAAAGTTAGAAACATCTAGAACATATATGCAAGATAACATTCCTACTCTTATTTAGATATTATAGCATAGCTTAAGATATTTATATGAAATAGTACATTCTATGTATAATATTAAGCAAAGTATGTCATACACACTACCCATAGGTTTAGTAAGTTCTAGCTGTCTCTGGCATAAGTTCAAAAGATATTTACACAAATGTTTTGAAAATGTTTTTGACAAAGCACAAAGAGTAAGTACAAACTATGATAACTATATCAAAATAAAGACATTAATATGCCTCATCAAGGAATTAACAAGTTAGCTATTGAGGGGGATTCAATGTTAATTATTAAAGTTGTTAAAGAAGAAGTCCAGAGTAGTTGGTCGATCAAAGTGATTATTGATGAAATTTACAAGTTGATGGAGGAATGTGAAGGGATGAGTTGGTGAAATTCAACCATAATGTCACATGACTAATTGAATGGGATGATGTCAACTGAATTCTATAATCATCTCAAGTGATGATGGAACGTGACTATATTTCTCACAATGATGCATGATGAATAACAACAGGTGGCATGCCTTTAAGTTTCTACGTAGGTGGGAAGGAAAGAAGTTTTTCCTTTATAAAGAGATCATTTGGAAAGATTGCATAAGGATTTATTTTTTTGATCCTCTTGCCACGAGCTTTAATTATTTTTGTAAAAGGACAAATGGAGTGGATTTCCCTAGATATAAAATAATTGGCTAAAAAAGATAATAAAGACACCTTAACCAAACCCCACATCAATTGTAACTAGCATTGGGTGATTAAGGAAGGAAAGGGACTGTTAACATGTTGCCCCAAGGGAGGTTTCTCAGTTTGTGGATAGCCTTATAGTCTTATGATGGTATTTTACCACCTTTACATTTTCATCTTGGGTGTTTTTTATTTAACCTAAGGTGACTACCAAACTTGCAACAAGGCGATGTTAGAAAAAATTGAGGAGTTGATGGTTAAGTTGGGTGGAGTTAAAGGCACCAATGATCACATTGAACCTATGGGAGTCGAGGCTTGCATCTTTAAGAGTGAAGCTACAATGGTTTATCTGTGGGAGGGTGGTTTATTACCATTTTATGGAAGGGATGACAAAGCATGATGAGCACATCTTGATGCAATTATTCAACTCATGGAATGAGAGAAAAATGAACATCAATGGGTTGGGTTTCAAAATCATGGAGGAGGTTATTGCTAAAGTTGGAGGGTTTACCCTAGGAGGCAAGAACTGGCGCACGTAGGCTACAGTAAATGATGAAACTAGTATGCAAAAGTAGTTCAAGTTTAATCTGGACCTAGTTTGAATGTGAGTTTGGTTTTCTAGAGAAGATTTTTTGAAGCCCTGGGATGTTATCAACTACTCCATAATGATATATATTTCCCTTGAGGATCAATTTTAGGTACTTCATTACTACCATTTCCCCATTCTCAACCATTTCAGAAACTTGCATCAACTTTCTCTTTTGTGTCTCTTTTTGAATTCTTTGGAAGACAATATCTATAAGGATAGAAAAAAATAAAAAAGGGTAAACCATTTTACCTCATTTCCTAGGGTTTCATGAATAAATTATATATCTACCACTTTTCCCTAAAACTACCACTTCTGGTCAACATGCTGGATACTGTCACTCCCCAAATTTATTTCGACCCTAGCCCTGGCTCCAGCCACAAAAAAACCCAAGAAAACCCCTTCCCTTGAGGATAAAATTAGCCTAATTGATTTAGATATGGATATGAGTAAGAGAAAGTAGAATGCTTGGAGAACTAGCAAACGTCTCCAATTGGACAAATTCAAGTCCCCCCCAAATAAGTTTGTAGCTCTGAGTCTACTAAGAGTGACATTAAACCCACCAAGAGGAAGAAACCTCATTAGGATATTGGGAAGAAGCTTGTCTCTAGCCCTCATTGTCCCTCTCACATTTTTGATACCCTTGATGCGCCCCCATCCCTAACAAGAAGTGGGGGGGAGGGCATCACCTCCCCCATGAAAGGTAATCTCAAAGGTGGGGAAAAAAAAGGAAGCATAGCCATGGCCTAAGCCAAAACAAGGTTCAGCTTGATAGGCTAGAATAGTTAATGAGGGAGATGATGAAAAATCACATTGGCATCTACCAAAAATTTGACACTCTGGCAGAATTCTTAACTAAAGTTATGCATTTTTCTCCCACTACTCTTTATTTCTTACAAGTGAATAAGGACAAGAAAGACTTGGGCAAGGAGAGCAAGAATACCCACTCTATTTATGGCTTTGTGGCAAAGGACTAGATGAAGACACATTTGGACAAACCCATCAAAGTGGAGGCAGTGGATGTGAACATGGATGACCTTGAGAAGAAGAAGGATGAGGAACCTAAAAGGAATGAGGGCAGCTAGCACTAGTTATTTTTTCTCTTTTTGTTGTAATGTTGTTATTCACTCTAAAGTTGATGCCCTACAAGGTTTTACTTTTTACATCTATGTCTAAGTGTTGGACTAATAGTAGTAATATGTTTCCTTGCTGCTAGAATGCCTTTCCATTTTATGTACTAGTGTGTAATAGGACTGATGGTATTGATAGTTTTGTTCTAGAAATTCTTTCTTTTTTGAAGTATAAAACTAGTATTGATTAGATGATTGGAAGGTAACCTCCAGTAGATCCTTCGTATTTTTGTACTCCAGAGTCAGTCCCCTGTCCTTTTTGCTTCTATCTAATACTTCAAAAATAATTGAAAGAAAAGTACAAGAAGAGTAATAGTGAGTGAAAGGGTAAGTAGAATTGAGCCCACATCCACCTAAGAAGTCAAAGCTTAGTATGTGATGTTTAAGGGTGTTGACAAAAGTTAGCACAAAAGCCTGCATGAACTAAAACACTAATAGTCTAACTAGAGCAAAAAAAAAGTAGAGACAACACATAGGTGGAAGAAGCTAGACTATGTCATCCACTTTCTCTTTTAGATCCAAGTGAATGTTTCTAATCTTATATATGAGCTCTTTAATATCCTTTTTTGTCAATTTGGGTCTCTTTCTTTTGTTTCTTCTTGGTGTTCGATTAGGTCAATTTTTGAAGACTAGCATCCTCCTCTTGCTTCTTAACTTCCTCTAGATCAAGCACAAGCTTCATCAAAATTTAATTTTCACCATTGATTTTAATATAATGTGATGATCCTCATAATATTCCATTAGGTAAAAAAAGGTTCAATATTTATTTGTAATATTCCATGGTGACTAATGAGCTTCCTATTATTATTGAGATTCACCAATATTTTCTACATAAAAATTATGATTCAAAAATGATCACCAAAATAAACAATCTTTAAAATAAAAAAGTTCAGAGATTCACTAATAGAAATAGTTTTTCTTTTCAAAATAATTAAAGATTAACCTATATTTTATATCTCTTTTTAGAGGGGAGTTTCTTAAAATTTACCCTACACTCCTTCTACCCTTTCTTGTCCTCTTTAGTCTGCATCTCCTCTATTTTCCCTTCTAGAGCTTTGTATTTTAAATTCTACATTTTAAGGGATTCGAAAGTCCATTTATCTAGTCTAAGCGATTAAAGTGAAATTGATTTTGCAGTTTGCAAAACACAATGAGGAGGGTCAATAGATAAATCATTGATATCTTCCTCCATAAAGTTGTTGTTAAACTCATCCTCATCAATCACTTGCAACATTGAAATCCCATCCTTTAGTTATCCTCTTACCCTCCCAGAAAGCCTTGTTCGTTTTCTCAATTAGCTTTTAACTATGTGCCAGGCTCTCAATCTGCTTACTTTTAGCATCTTGCAAAGAAATGAATAATTCATGCTCAAATAACTTATCATAGTCAAAAAACCTAATGGCTTCTTTGGGATCCTCTTGTTCCACGTTCTCTTGAGTAGCCTGGATATATTTTTCTTTGATTACTATTGGAGAACTCATCTCATTATGAACCAAAGATGGAGAGGGCATGGAAATAAGGTTATTACCACTCTAGAGCAATATTTCCATAGATTCAAAAATTTCAACTTAATCTAAGTTATCTGTGTCCATCGAGTTTTTTTCTCCTTCCCCACAGTCACATCTTTCTCTTCTTCACATTCCCTTTCTTCCTCAGATTCAAAGACAAGCTCCGCATAATTGACATTATCCTTCTTCCTTTTTGTAGAACTAGGGTATTTCATTCCTAATTCTCCTAAAATCCTTTTAAACCTTTCCCCATTTTTCTCTTGAACAAGACATTTTAGCACAATGTTCAAAAATCTTCCTCAGAATAGGCTCACAAACAATTTTTTTCACATAACTGTTAATGATCCTCATACAGCCCTCAAGCAAGATACGTTTATTGGGTTTGGACCTTAAAGAATTGATACTATGATATAACAAAAAAAGAACATAGAAGGGGAAAATATTTGTTCCCGTTTTAAGTCTTCCAAATGCCTCTAGATGATAGGAGGGGAAAATATTTGTTCCCCAACCTCATTTTTATGATAAGACTTGATCTCTTCATCACTTAAAATTTTCATTAGTGTCCTTTGCTTCCACTTCAAAATTTGTATCTTCAGGGGAGACAACCCCAGCTTTTTCTATCATTTCCTCCACTTCCATTTCTTCCATATTATCCTCCATTTAGTAATTGTTGGAATCCTCCTTTCTCTCTTCTTTATAGCTCTTCCATTTTTTTAAAATCTCACTAATCTTATCTCCCCATAACAAGTATTCTTTTTCTACATTTTCATGTCCATAGTTCTATCCTCCACCTCAAAATAAGAAAATTCCTCCATGTCATTTTTTTCAATATCAATAATGTCTTTCTTCATTTTCCTTTTTTTAAGAGCATTGGCAAGGCTAGATTTAGTGGGAGCATTCTTCCATTTTTTTGGGGCTTGAAGAAAAAGGGATTTTTTTGAAGAAATAGTAAAATTCTTGGATTTGGAGAAATGAGGGTTATCTTAGAGATGGGGTGACTCCATTTGGGATTTTTTAGTTCATATTTCTTCAAGAACCATCGAAGTCTTGGGCCCCTTAGGCATTCTAGGTTTTTAATGGGCAAGAGACATCTACCAAAACCTAGATGGTGGGCACATGCATGATGGTAGAGGACAAAAATGAGCCCTTGGTGAATGTGAGGGTTTTCTTCTAGGATGATACTATTGACCAAAGAAGAAAGTAGGAAGGACGGGATGTTAACATTTTCCTCATATCTCAACATGTTAAGAAAAGGAAAATGGTAGCCATGATAGGCTGTATACTGACCTTCAAGAGTGAAATACTTGATTAACCAGTAACATATGTCACCAAAAGGACTAGGAAGAGAGAGCCTATCATACCCATTTCTAGAAATAACTCTAACTAGTTCTTCTATATCTTCAAAGAATTTGTGCCTAAATTTACTATAATCTATCATACCTTTTCTTTCAACTTTAACACCAATATAGTCTAGACCCATTGCTTCACCAATCAGTTCTGACATCATCAAAAATTTGATATTCCCTTCCTCCACCTGTCCCTTGTTCCAATAATTAGCAAACTTAGTTGAAAGGGTGATGTTGTTGCCTTAAATCTCCTGAATATAAGAATGTAATCCCATCTTGATAAAATAACCACAGATTTCCTTGTTCTACTCCAAATCTTTCCTATTTCTAGATTCAACACATTTTAGTGGACCACCATGATGTTCTTCTTCTTAAACAACTAACTAGTTTTCTTTTGACCCAGGTTAAGCTTGTGAACACCTTTTTTTGCAACAATGCTCATTATGGAAACTTTCTTTGAAAATTGAAGAAAATGGTTGTTATTAAGGAGCTTTGTGTGTAGAGAAGAACTTTTGGTTTCCAAATAAGGGTCATGAAAAATATATATTGTAGGATTTAATGTTATAAAAATCTTTCCACAAATATTTCTCTTGATCCTAGTTCTATACCATTTCACAAAGAAGGCCCTTGCCCTACCATTGATGTGACACATGTAGTAAATCATGATGACTTACAACACAAAATACCTTAGTTGAGTGGGGTACTTCCTAGCATAACTCCATAAATGTCTAACAAAAAGATTATTAACCATCTTGGGAAAGAAAAGAGAGAGATATGGGTTAAGATTCACATGATTAAACCTCATTATTGAATCAATATGTAGCACCCTTTTCAAAATCATGAGGATTAACACATCATTAAGGTGAATATTATGAATGATACTCAAACACATCTCAATAGGATGGTTTCCTTTAATGATCATAGGGCCCAAAACCCTCCTAATTTGTTTGCTTGGTGGTCCACCAAGAAATTATTGTACCCCTAACAAGTACCATTATATTTTTTTTAATCATTTAAAACTATTAAATTTAACTCTTGTGTCCCCTCCGTCTTAGTCGCTACCTTTTATTCCTCATTGTTTAGACACCATGTACCTTGGTAGTCTGCAACTTTTTTCCCTTCTCCAATGGTGTGCTTGATTAGCACACTATTGAATGGATGAGAGCCTTGTTTTTTAATCACTAGTTAAAGGGGTGATACTCCATGGGAATTTGAAATTTTTAACAATAAATTCAATAATGTTCTTTGAGTCTCCTTCTAACTAAACTTTGTCTACTTCTAAATCTTGTAGAGTTTTAATACAAAACCACATTGCTATAACCTCAACGTAGTTGTTGGACCTAGTTCTCAACATGTTATAAAAGCCATGAACAATATCACCTTTCTAGTCTCTAATAATTCCTCTAGCTCTAGCAGCATTAGGGTTGCCTTTGAAACATCCATCAGCATTTCTCGAGTAGAATCTAGTAGCATAGTTTCCTTTACTAGATCGTCTACTAGATGATATTCATCAAACTTTTTTTGATATTCTAGTTTTATTTTATCCTTAAATCAAGAAGGTTGGGGAACATAAGTCTTTTGGGGAAAAAATCATAGTTTGTACTATTCCTAGTGATGTTTTTTATGATATGGAAGATAGAACCAATTTCTATATTTTTGTCTCTGAAGATTCTACTATTTCTTTCTTTCAAACCACACCATCTGACCACTAGAAGTACTAATTCCCAAGCATTAGCAAGGACATAGTCAAATAAAGGAGAGACCTTCCATTCCATCATCATATCCTTAATATTTTTAGGGAATACCATGGTGAGATGATATTCCTTGAACACTAGATTCCATAGCTCAACTATAAATTGATAATGTAAAAGAATGTGACTGGTAGATGCAACATTCTTTTCACATAGGACATATTTATTAGCTAACAAGAGACCATGTGTATATTGATTTTCTAGTGTGAGGATTTTTCCATGAGCCACAACCTACCAAAAATACTTAATTTTTGGTGGAAGATTATGAGTCCAAAAACTCTTCCTGAAATTGTTAGCAGCTAAAGTATCTTCAAGTGATTAGTAGGCCGAACTAACATTGAAAAGACCATTCCTTTTATATCTCTAGAACCATTTTTCCTCATGTTCTTGATTAATGAGATTAGGATTGGTGAGCAAGTTCATAAGAAAGGTATCTGCCTCCTTAGAGACATGCCTTATTCTTTTTGCCTCGCATTGAACATGCCACAACCTAATAAGGTCCTTCCATCTAGTATTACCATTCTCCCATTTTAAGTCATTTTCCACTTTCTCCTGCACATTCACCTTCAACCATTCTATTAGACCAAGGCCATTTACCATGTCCTTGACAAGAGCCTCATCCTTCCATATTTCTTCCCAAAATGAGATTTCTCTACCATTTCTTATTTGGGTTATATTGCCTCTTCTAATCAAGATTTTGGTTTTCATAATGTTCTTCCATAGAACAAAACTACTATTGGAATGATTCTTGCTTAGATATAAGCTAGAAGGACTATAAGATAAGTATTTATCTCTTAGAGATAATATTATAATCATTGATAAATTTATTATGAATGGTATTTTCAATCAAAATGATCATAATTAAAAGTTGAGTTTATAAAGTCAATTGACAATAATTACAAAAATATGTACGAGTAGCATGTAAGTTGATGAATTTCTTCTACACACCAACCTTAAGTTTCACTTAAAAAAAGTGCCCCACAATTTGAATATTGAAGTGACAAAGCATAAGAAAACTTAAAGAAAGAATGTTTGTTGGGGTTATATAGAGGTGTTTTTATTTTAAAGACAAAATTATAATCATTCACAAATTTATCATGAATACTATTTTCAGTTAAAACTATCATAATTAAAAGTTGAGTTTATAAAGTCTAATTGTAGAAATATGTAGGAGAAACATGTAAGATGACCAATTTCTTCTATAGACCATACTTAATTTTTAGGTACGAAAAGTTCCACAAATTTTGAAGATTGAGGTGACAAAGAAAAAGATAGCTTAAAGAAAGAATGTTTTTTGGCTACCCTTACCATAGTTGATCCATCAATCTTCACTGGCCACTGTTCTTTAATTTTAATCCCAAGATTTTGGTATTCCATTCACATTCTGTAAAATTTTAAAGGAAAGTTTCCTTTGACAAAAAATGGTTCAACCACAAAGGAAATAAGAAAATAACCTATCTAATTTTACTAGGTAGCATTAGCTAGGTTGTTGTTTACTACACAACAACTTGATTATAAATCTCCTTTGTTATTTGACCCTTTTTCTCATCTTTCCAATATGAGCTATTTCAATCTTTCCCTTCTCCTTCCTATAAATAATGTACATTTATCTTCCTTGTCATATCACAATCTCTCAAATTGACACCTATGTCTAATTTTGAACACAAAAATGGGGTTCTTTCTATCTAATACAACATCTCTTAGAAAATTATTTATAAATAATTCTCTAAAATTATATTTAGCACAAAAACTTGTATGGATCACAAATTAACCTTAGATGTTAAAATATCTTAAGGGACACCAAAATTGTTTCCAATCATGGGAAATAACATATATAAAGTAAAATATTAGTTGGGAAATATGCAAAGAAATATTTTCTAGCTTGAACTATTCAATCATTGTCAAGGTGGAAATAAATGTGTCATCTTCCTAAAAATTCATGAGCTTCTTATTAATAAATAGAGTATACACCATATTCTAGGTGAAACTTCACTCGAATTGATTTATTTCTATGATTTCATGCTACTCTTTTCTACACATTAAAAAGGTCTGTAGACCTTATTGGTAGGGTATAAATGGATAATTCCAAATAACCACAACTAATCATCTATTCAATAGCCCTTTGAATAAATAGTTGAATTCAAATTTTAAACTCATGTGTCGAAAGTGTATAAAATTATGGAACCAAGTAGTACTATGAGATCAATTTCACATTTCATATCTTTCTCAACATTCATTATGAGAGCTATACACTACCTCGCATAAATGAAATTGTAGTTCTTGAATAATCATCTTTTACATTAACATATGTTTAACACATTGGTGCATTAATATAAAAATGCTATTAAGAATGCAAATGATGATGAACATTTCTTCAAAAGTTCAATTATTTATTTATTTTGTAACTAACCCTATACATGCAATAAATCTTATAGAACAATCTTATTTACTTCTAATTCACCAAGCTTGCAGTATAGAAGAATCAATATTTTTTCACTTATCATTATTTACATTTACATTTTAGTGATACATGAGTTAAACATCCAATTCAATGTTATACAAACATATATATAATTGAAAACTATGATAAATACATAGATTTAAATTATGAGAATCTTTATTACAGCATATTATTAATACACATTAATATATATTACAATCTAATAAAATTATTTACCACTTATTATCATATTCTGGATATTAAATTTCTTATTTCTTAATTAAGATGTCAATATAAAAAATTGGATCTTAATAAATCCTATGTATTCATATAACTTCTCCATATAACTATATATTATTCTCCTTTTACATTGTCCCATGCTATATTTGAAAAAAAACTTAAAAGCTCCGTTAGCTCACTTATATTTCTGTCATTACCTCTGCTTTTTTTTTAGAACATGAAATTTATCACATTTTCATTAGTCCTTGCCCATATATATATATATATATATAGTCTACAAAATAGTAGTTGTAGCTCTTTATTAACTTGGTCTCTTTTATATGGTGCTTTTCATGTTTCCATTAGTTTGTACAATGTGAAAATGTGAGAATGATTTATTCATACCAATGGAACGATAATGAAAATGAATGTGAAGGAATATGAAATGGTAAAATCAAGGAATTGCAAAAACAAACAATTCTCTTTGGGAAAAAGAATTGCCATTCTCAACCTTGGTTCTGAATATGGGAGCACAAGTTCAAAATTCAAATCTTGAGACAGGCAAGAAATCACAGGGAGGCGGACCTCATCCACCAAGCACGCAGGAGGGGATCTAGGTAGGCAACGGGGAGGAGTCAGGAGATGGGCACCCATGTGATGAAATTCCAAGGAATCTCCCAAAGAATATGGCCTCACTCTTTGGAGTCGAGCCATCTGGTAAGTCTTCTTTCCCTCTAGTTAACGTTGTGTTAGGACTGGAAAAGGGATCTTACATAATTGCTATTCCAGATGAGATTGTTGATGACAACATTGCCTCAATATCCTCAACCCTCGTCAGGAAGTTTATTGGCCCAAGACCAAATATTGATGTGGTCCAGGCATACACTTTGAAAAAATGGAGCTTGAAAGGTCAGGTCAGTGTCACAACTATGGCTAAGGGTTTTCTCTCTTTTGAGTTCACTTGTCAAGAGGACATGGCTGACATTTTGTGTGAAAGTCCTTGAAGCTTTGGAAGGGCCACCCTCATCCTTCAAAGATGGTTGTCTTAATTAGACTTAAACGAATCATTCCTCCAGCAAGCTTTGATATGGGTTAGACTCCTGGAGCTGCCATTGGAGTTCTAGAATGAGGATGTCTTTAAGGGAGTGGCCAGCTCTTTCAGAGAGCTTCTCTCCATCGACCCAATCACTGCTTCTAAGAGTAGGCTGACGTATGCAAGGATCTACGTTGGAGTGAGGGAAGGGGAGGATATGCCTAAAGTGGTTTGTTTTAGTCCAAACTTGGCACTCATATTCAGTAGCTGGACTTTGAAAGTGTCCCTTTTGGGTGTTTTCACTGTCTAAAAACTGGTCATAAGGAATTTTAGTGCCTGAAATCTAAGATGACTAGAAAGAAGAATCCCCCTTCTTCTTCTCAATTGAGGATGAAGAAAGTTTGGAAAAAGAAGACCACTGCACAAGGCCAGAAGGACCTTTCTACAGAGACCCAAAATGCTACAGAAGCCCCTAAGAGGAAAAACCAAGAGCCTTAGGGAATGACAAGAAAAGAAGGAGAGTTACTCAAGTCAGGACCCAGTTCCTCTCTACCTTTAATCAAACCCCAATTGTTCACTGATGAATAGGTCAAGAAAAGGACCCTCAAGCCTAGGGAAGAGGAAGGTAAGGATGTCTCATAGAAAGGTTTTCAAGAGGTTGGTATGGACCTTTTCCCTAGTGAGGAACAACCGGCTCTGGGCTCCACGGATGAGATCAAGGAAAGAGACAATAAGGAAATTATCGTCTTCCAAAACCTAGAGGAAAACCTGGTCTCCACAAGAGAAGCAGTGACCAGAACAGGAAATAAGGAGGACTTGTTGAAAGATCAGGACCAAAGGGTTGATCTTCACAACACCCCAAGGAACACTAATAAGGCTTCTAGATCTTTGAAGTTTGAAAAAAAGGGAGAGATACCTAGGAAGAATCAAATCAGAGATCCATCCAAGGCTTCTCTAACGGTGACCAGGAGTAGTTGCAAACCAAATGTGGGCTCTATGACCAAAGTAGGTAGGAAATCATAAAGGGAGTCCAAAGAAGAGGAGACCTGAAGATGTTTGGCAAATGGGTGCCAAAGCACCCTAATAGACTTTTCCAAGAGTAAAAAATGAAGATCATCTCATGGAATATTAGGGGCCTAAATGGCACCCATAAATAGGAAATCATTAGGAATATAATTAGAGACCAGAGACCAGATATTTTGATGATCCAAGAAACAAAAATGAAAAAGGATTCTTTGAGAAATATAGAGTTTAGTAACATGATAAGCGGTGAGGCTTCGAATTCTGATGGAGCCTCTGGGGGCCTACTGACTTTATACAAGTCAAAACTATTCAGGGTGGAATCGATTTCTAATGCAAGTAACATTCTTTTTTGTAAAGTGTACAATATCCATTCCAATGAATTTTGGTTCTTGCTCAACATTTATGCCCCTTACAATAAGAGAGAAACAAAATCCTACTAGTCTAAAGTAGAAGGGCTAGTATAGAATAGTAACTTGAATAAAGGCATCATTATGGGAGATTTCAATACCCCTCTTCTAGATAAGGAGAAGAAGGGTGGTCTGCCTTAGGACTGGGATAGCAAGCATGATCTTTCTAACTTCATCAATGATTTGGCTTTTTTGGATCTGGACTTTATGGGAGGTGACTTTACTTGGTCCAATAAATGCTTAGACAAGGAGTGTATTCAGGTTAGACTGGATAGAGCCCTCATTTCTCCTGATTGGTTGCAGTCCTCTTCTTGCAAGTTAGCTTTTTTGACTAGTGTTGGGTCCGACCAATCCCCCATCTCCCTCTCAATTTTTCCTTTTGACCCCAATAGACCTGCTCCCTTCCATTTCAAGAAAATGTGGACCTCCCACCCTGACCTTTTAGAGAGAATAAAGGGTCGATGGAGCATAGATGTGGAAGGCACTGCTATGTTTAGGGTAGCTAGAAAACTCAGTAATGCTAAAAGGATGGTAAAAGCTTGGAATAAGAATGATTTCGGTCATTTATTCTCTATGAAGGAGGATTTCTCTACTAATCTCACTTCAATCCAAGCCTCCATTCAGGAAAATGGGTATGATGCCTCAAGTAGGGAAGAAGAGCTGTCCATCCTGTCTAATTTACATGACATCATTAGTAAAGAGGAAAAGTTCTGGAGGCAAAGATCTAGAATCAATTGGCTCAAGGAAGGAGACCAGAACACAAAGTTCTTCCATTTATCCACTCTTAAACATAGAGCTAGGAACAGGATTTTTGGCCTGAAGAAAGATCAGGGTGTGCTGACTAAGGAAGAATATATTTCACTTGAAGCAGTTTCCTTCTTCTCCTCCCTTCTTTCTTGGGATCCTTTTCTCTATAAGGTGGACTAGGATGACATTATCTCTTGTATCCCTCAGATCCTCCAACTGCACCATAATAATCTGCTCTAGGCCATTCCTTCTAATTTTGAAGTGAGAGAAGCTCTTTTTTCTCTTTCGATGGACAAATCACCTAGACCTGATGGTTTTCCCACCTTCTTTTTCCAAATGTACTAGCTTGTCATTATGAAGGATGTTGTTAAGGCAGTTCAGGAGTTCTTTGGAGCCAAAAGTATTCAGAAGGAAATCAACTCCACATTCTTAGTTCTTATTCCCAAAGTGCCAGGTGTTGAAACTCTGGATAAGTTCAGACCCATCAGCTTATGAAACTCATTTTATAAGATCATCTTGAAGGCGCTCACTTTGAGGCTTCTTAAGCTTTGTTCCTTGATTATTTCTCAACAACAATCTGGTTTTGTCTCGGGTAGACATATTTTAGATTCGATTATCATGGTGCATGAAATGATTCACTATATGGAAGCTAGTAAGAGAGAAGGGATGTTACTCAAAATTGAAAAGTCTAAAGCTTATGATTGGGTGGATTGGTCTTTTCTGGAGTTGGTGTTGAAGGCTTTTGGCTTTGATGTCAAATCTTGCAAGCTTATCTCCCAGTTGGTCACCACCCCCTCTCTAGCAATTTTAGTGAATGGATCCCCCTCTAATTTCTTCAAACCTACTAGAGGCCTTCATCAGGGGGTTCCTCTATCACTGATACTCTTCATCATCTTGGAAAAATATATTGGCAGATTCATGGAGAAGAAAAAGAAAGAAGGGAGGATCAAACGTTTTAAACCTTCTTCCAAATGCACCCCCTTCATGCATCAACAATTTGTTGATGATACCATTATGGGTGGAGAGGCCTTGATCAGGGAGGCCAAGCCTATCAAAGACACTTTAGACACCTATTCTAGAGGGTTGGGGCAGCTCATCAATTGGGACAAAAGCTTTGTCTTCTTTATCAACACTCCGGAGGAAAGATAGTAGAGAATCTCCATATTCCTGGGATGTCAAGTGGGGAAGCGTCCTTCTACCTACCTTGGTCTCCCCTTGGGTATGTCCCCCTCTGATTCCTTTTGGAATAGCATCATGGATAGGTTTAGTAAGAAGCTGGCTAGCTGGAAAGGAGCCATTCTCAGCCAAGCTGGAAAATGTCAACTAGTTAAATCCATCCTTCAAAACTTGCCAATATATGCCCTGAGCCTTTTCACCATCCCCAGGAAATATGCCTAGAGGATGGAGAAAATCCAAAGGGATATTTTATGGATGGGAACTGAAAGGAATAAAAGGTACCCCCTTGATACTTGGGACAAAGTTTGCCCTCCTAAGAAGAATGGTGGTCTAGGAATTAGGAAGCTCACTCATATCAACAAGGCCCTCTTGGAAAAGCAAATCTGGTGCATCTTTAGTAGCACGGGGGAATAGAGAGACATTGTGGTAAACAAGTATATAAAAAGGCCCTCTTTTCAATTCACTCTATTTAGCAAGGATATCCCTAAAGGCTTAGTTGTTTGGAATGGCTTCTTAAAAGCCTAGGATTTGGCTAATTCTAAAGTCTCTTGGAAGGTGGCAAATGGGGAGAACATTCTATTCTGGTCTGACTGCTAGCTTTCTCAAGGCCCCCTCCTTAATAACCCCAGCTATGGAGTTTGGGCTAATGATTGCATCAACCTTTTTGGGCATAAAGTCAGCAATTATAGGACTAAACAGGGATGGAAGGACCTTTCCATTATCTCAGAGGACCTCAAACCAATTATGATCATGCTTAATTCCTTATCCCTCAGCAACAACAAGGATGAACTGGTTTAGAGGGATAATGCCAATGGGCTCTATTCAGGCACCTATAGGTACTCTACTTTATGGAGCACAAAAGTGTCCCCCCTTGGTCGAGGGCCTGGCTCCCAAGCCTAATGCGAAAAGTCAACATGTTTTTTTGGTTAGCACTTCAGGACAAAATACTCACCTAGGAAAATCTCATTAAAAGAGGTCATATCATGCCTAGCAGATGTGTTTTATGTAAAGAAGATTCAGAGATAGGTAATCATTTGTTTTTTCTATGCTCTTACTCTAGGACAGTCTGGGGCTTCCTCACCCAGGACCTTAGCCATAGCTGGTGCATTCCTTCCAACCTTCTAGACTTTTTCTGCCAATGGCAAGGCATGTTTGATGGGTTTGCCTTGCAAGAAATTAGCTCCTGGCTCCTGCCCCATTTTTGTTGGAGCATATGGAAGGAGAGAAAAAATTGGATTTTTAGAGATAGGGAGGAGCTGGCTTTGGTTGTTGGAAGGAAGATCTTTAGTAACATAAAGGAAAAAAATTTTGTGAGGAAGGGGGGAGCTTTTGAGACAGGAGGTAAGAAAAAAGAGAAGGTAAAAGACAAAGTGAGGAAAAGACAGGAAGCCAAGTGGCTCCTCCCTCCTAAAGGCTAGCACAAAGCCAACTTTGACAGAGCCTTCAAGGGCAACCCTGGATCCTTGGGTAGTGGAGGTGTGGTTAGAAATAAAAATGGAGAGAATATTGCAGCTTTTTCTCTCCCATTGGGTTTCCAAACAAATTATTTTGCGGAAGCCAATGCAGTGTGCAATGTTGTTAAACTAGCTTTTGAAATTGGGGTCACCAATTTATGGCTTGAAGGGTACTCGAATAACATTATTAAGTGCATCAATGGAAATTCATATCCATTGTGGACGATTGAAAATCTCATTAATGAGACTAGAGAGACCCTTTCCAAATTCAATAAATTCCACATTACCCATACTTTTCAGGAAGCAAACCTGGTTGCCGACAGGTTGGCAAATATAGGTGTCGACATAGACCAAAAAAAGACTTGGGTTCTTGGAACTTGTTTGCCGATGGATGTCAAGTGTCTGATCGACTTGGATAAAATCCAAGGAAGTACGAAGGAAATCAAGTTGTAATTATGAATATGAAAGGGTACTTTTCATAATAGAAGCTTGGGAATTTGTAAATGTAGATATCCTTTATTGATTAATTGCCATGCTTTGTGGGTTGTTTATTGCAATTGTTTCAGGGGAAAAAATAGAGTTAATTTTCTTTTCTCTTTGCTTACTCTCAGTGGTCCATTCCAATCACAGAGTGAAGAGCACATGAGTAAAGTGGGTGTGCAGTGTGTAGAGATGGTGGGCGAGAGATGCAAAAAGGAGTCAGCAAGGGACTTTGAGAAATGGAGAAGTAGGCCGAAAGTGTGGGAAAAGCTTGAAGAGGCTAGGTTTACCAAGTATATCATGAAGCTACATGGTTTTGATTAGTAGGTGACCAACAGTATGGTGGGGTCTTGGAAGGATGGCAGTGTTAAGGTGAATGTCATCAACTTCCAGATAACGGAGAAGGTGATTGTGGCTATCACTGAGATCCCTATCAAGGGTCTCAATTTTTTTAGGGATACGAAGCTCTCTGCCAATGTGGTTAGGGACTTTGTGGAGAGTGAGAAGGAATTGAAGGAATTGAAAAAGATTGACACCTACTATGTCCCTGACTCCATGAAGAAGTGGTGGAGGTATGTTCTAAAAGTTTTTATTAAATACATCACTTTGGACCCAAGGTTTGATAGAGCTTGAACCCACCACTTTGTTATTTTGAATCATTTCTAGAAGAAAGCCAAAATTTCTTTCCCTTTTTATCTATTAACCTTTTGGAGTTAGGCAATGGATAGCTTCAAAAAGAAGCCCATTGCTAACTTGGCTCTACATGAGGGGCTACTGCTACTTATCCATGAGCACTTCAAAGCTCAGACTATAAGCAATGCCCCCCCTCAGACTGAGAATGTGGAGTCTAGAAGTTCCAGTTACTCCTTTGACTTAGATGAAATTCAGAGCCTTAGTTCTGAGAAATGTGGGATATCTTCTTTGAGGAAAGTAGCAACTTACCATGCTAAAAAATCCCCCTCCCCCATAACCCCAAGAAAAAAAAGCCCTAGGGATCTTGGGCAGAAGTAGGCTAAAAAGGCTGAGGAGGGATGTAGCAACGAAGAGGAGGAATCAGAGTCTAAGGAGGTGTTTAAGGAGATGCAGGAGGGAACAAAGGAGGAAAGTGGAAGGAAGAAGCACAAGAGGGAGAGTCCAGAGGATGTGTGCTCTCAATTTGAGGAGGCATCTATGCTGCCCCTTTCTCCTATCCATCTCCACCCTGAGGAGCAAAAAGAGGAGAAAGTTGGGTATGCAGAAGGGGAAGTGTAGACCAATGATAGGAGGAAAGTGTGGATCAACTTCAATGTCAAGATTGCCAAGATGAGAATCTTTAGGGAGGCCATGAATCCCCAAATCCTCATGGATAATCAAGAAGTGCAGTGACTAGAGGAACTAATTGATCTGACAATTGTGGCTATTTTCGACAGACCCAGGGAGACATGGATGAACCTCTTAAATAATGCTCACAATAGCATGATTGATAATTTTAGTTCAATGAAATGGATTTTCCACAAGCTTGAGGAGGTTAAAGATTAGGTGAATCATATTGAGGCAACAAGGAAAGGAATGGATGCCAACATGAGGATGAATTTGACCGACAGGCTTAGTTTGGCGAAACAAAGGATACACAACCTAGAAAACTACAATCACAACCTTGAAAATTAGATGTTTTCCTTGTTAAACTCCATCAACAACAACATCATCTCTCTCATGGGTTGGATTAAAGATAGAGAAATGCATGAAGATGAGGATGGAAAAGATAGGGATGAGCCAAAATAGAGGACGACCCTGCAAAGGACAACTCCATTCCTGCTCAGGACTAGGGGAATCAAAGGGTGCAACAGATGGAAATGGAGGAGAATCAATTGGCCTTTGAGGCTACTCAAGTGATGGATGATCTGGAGTGAAATAACAAGGAATAACTCTTGCCTGTTCTTTTGTTTATCACTGTCTTTTGGCTTTTTGTTTTGGCTTTAGGTTGTAGCTTTGCTTATTTCCTTTTCCTAGTATTTTCTTAGAACTCTTTCCTTTCTCTAGGCTTAATGCTTATTATTAGCCTATGAACTTATACTTTTTTGGCTGGGCTATCACACTTATTATTAGCCTTCTTTTGTACTAACTATTGGGTTTCTGGATCCCTGTAAAACCTGTTTATCTAATAAAAAACAATTGTCTTTGGGTGGTGCAACTAATATCTATTCTCTTTGGTTGGTGCAACTGCTATCTATGGATAAGAATAGAATAGTAGGCAAGAATTATTTAGACATTATATAACCAACCAATAGGTAGCTGCTTTCCTAAAGACAAATGCATTCTCATCGATATATTATTGGAACCTAGTGAATGAATGAAAATAATGAAAGAATAGAATCATAGAAAACAACTAGTTTTATTTATGTGGAGCAACTAATGTTTAGGGATAGGAATAGACAAGGACTGAAAAATGGGTTTTAGTAGATGTCTGAAATAGTACCAACTTTTTTGAGTAGCTATGATGGTCATGGTGGGTATGGAGAGGAGCCATAGTGGTCGAGACTAGAGATAGTTGACTGCTCCATTTTATTATTATTATGGTCTGACAAGGCAACTTGTTTGTATAGCAATGTTGTTGGTGGTGGAGAAACAATTAACTCCTCCATTTTTAGAGCTGCATTATCATTTGATAAAGAGAATTTTTTGTGTAGTGTTGCTAGTGGGGGAGGGCATGGGGAGCTGCCACAGTAATTGGGGCTGGAAGGAGTTGACTGCCTCAAATTCTTGTTTGAAGGATTTCGGAGGTTATATCAAGCTGATACATGAGCCAACAAAAGACGGAAAGAACAACAAGCACTGTGCTTATTTTCATGTGAACCAAACTTCCCATGTTTAGAGTTGTGTGTCTTTAATAACTCAAAATGCAGAGAGGATTCTTAATGATTAGATTGCAGCCCAAAGATTGAGATGGTACGCAATGCATCATGGCCACCTATTTAAAGGCAGGGCGATAGCAGATAGTTTCTTTGGAAGTGATGTATTAAAAGTCATATGCTGTTTTGGAGATGATGCAATTGGTTAACTATTTTTGTTTTGGAAATTTGTAGGGATTCATTTTCACTCAATGACCATTCCTTTTCTTCATTTTCATATATAGGCCGTTCAAGCTAGAACCTTTGACCAAGTAGCCCATCCATTTGATTAAAATACAAAGTTAGTAGAATGGTCTAGTGTACTTGGTTGCTTAAATTTAATTTTTTTTGGGATGATACCTCCCATGATAAGGTTGAAAAGATTATTTTTGGTAAATAGTGAATTTTAAAAAAAATATTTAAGATCATGTTAGGGTAGGAAAATCTAGTAAATGTATCATACTTGAGCTATTGTAAGGAGTGCATTATTAGTTGTACCTGACACTCTATACTTTGGTTTGACAGATTGATGAGTTGTGTATCCAAAAAGGATTCCAATAGAAATGATGAGTATAATAGCTGAGACATGGACTGAATAATTAGTTTTGATATAAGTAAAAAAGTAGATATCTCAAAGAGATGATGGTTTCTACATAATAATGACCAATGTATGTTTGATTTGGAAAGAAATTGAGTGCAAAGTTTATGGTGGTCCTAAAATTATTTATGAGTGAAGTTTGTGTTGAGCCAACACCACTTTCATGCAAAATAATTTGTGATCTTGGAACCACTTGTGTGATGTTTTCCAGGTTCATGGTGACCTTTAAACAAGTTAAAGTTTGCATCACTTAGGGCTAAATGACAAAAAACCAAAGTGATTTTGATGTGGAGGAAACAATATGAATGATAGTATTTCATAAATGATTGTAAGTGGGTACCTAACAAGGATTTAAGCCAGGACCCATAGTTGGACAATTAATTTATTGGGGGATGTGAGAAAGATAAATTAATTATCAACACCAACTGTCTATGGTTGGCACACACCATTTCTAGAACTATCTTAGGTAATTTGGACACACTAGTTGTCCATGATAAAAGTGTGCCAATTTTAATAAATGTTCCAACTAACTCTATGTTATAGTGTAGATAGCATTTAGTATGTATTTTCCTATAAATATAATAGATGAATTTCTACATTCAGCAGAGCCCGTATTTGGGGTTCCCCTCATCTTCCTCTGTCTTTTTTTTAAAAAACTCTATACGGATATTTTCTTTTTTCTTTTTAAAACAAGATTATAATCATTGAAGAATTCTTTAGGAATTGTATTCTTAATCAAAATGATCATAATTAAAATTTGAGGTTAAAAAGTCCATTAAGAATAATTGTAGAAATATTTAGTAGTAGCATGTAAGATGATCAATTTCTTCTACAAACTAAACTTAAGTTTCAGGTATAAAAAGTTCTAGAAAGACTAAAGATTGAAGTGAGAAAGCATAAATATAGAATGAGTTCACTAAAATATGTAATCAACCTATCAATACGTAATATTTGTGAGATTTGTTCTCTTACATGATCATCGATGATGCAAAGAAATTATTTACCAAAGACCTTTACTGTATATGCAGAATGAAATAGAAGTTGAAGGTAATAATGAAGCTTATAAACTAACATTAAATGCATTAATTCCATTTGATTTTCATTATCATTTTCATTTCAATGTCACGTCCATGCATTGATTTCAATTTTAATTTTTTCACGAAAGATAAAAATAAACTGTGCATGAAGTTTTGGACACCTTAAAAATATTAATATGAAAATATTTTATGAACAATTAACTTTTGAAAAGATGCAAATCTTCCACTTTCTCTTTGTGTTGATTAATATCCTAGTATTTTTGTTTCCCCTCCTTATCCCTTGTTGCCAATTCTCTATATGGTGGATGAGGGTTTCTATGTTCCCATAAATCTGAAATTATTAGCTCTTCTTGATCAAAAGTTCCTCATTTCAGGTTGTTAGCAAAAATAAGAAAAAAAAAACCTGATCTGTAATCCAAGAAATTCCAATCTTTGACTAGCTTGAAATCATAAGAAATAAAGCCCTCCAATAATGATAAGGAAGAAGAAACTTGAGAAATCCAAAAGGAGAAGGAATTCCCCCAAATCTCCATCTATTCCCTATAATCAATCCCTTCCTCAGAAAATGGACAATATCTGGGCAATTCTATTACCATCCTCTATCCAACATTTCACATCTGGAGATAAGAAAATCCCCCTAGGAAGATCTCTCAAATTGAGTAGTAAATACCTAACTTCAATAAACAAGGAAGCATCCTAAAACCCGATCTCTCCTTCTCTTAGTCATAAGAATGTTATACCTAGGCTAATTCTTGATTTAAGTGCATCATTGAGCTCGAACAAAACTTGGTCATACTACAAGCCGTTCAAGCTAGAAGCTTTGACCAAGCAGCCCATCCATTTGATTTAAAAAAAAGTCACGAGATATAATGGTAGAATGGTCTAGTGTCCTCAGTTGCTTAAATTAAATTTTTTTTTGGATGATATTCTTCATGATAAGGTTAAAAAGGTTATTTTTGGTAGATAGTGTATTTTACAAAAAAAGTTAAGACCATGTTAGTGTAGGGAAATTAAGTAAATGTATCATACCTGAGCTATTGTAAGGAGTTCATTATTAGTTGTAAATGACACCCTAGAGTTTGGTTTGATAGATTGAAGAGTTGTGTATCCAAAAAGAATTTCAATAGAAATGATGAGTATAATGGCTGAGATATTGACTCAATATTTAGTTTTGAAACAAGTACAAAAGTAGAAATCTCAAAGAGATTATGGTTTCTACATAATGATGACCATTGTATGTTTGATTTGGAAAGTAATTGAGTGTAGAGTTCATGGTGGTCCTAACATTATTTGTGAGCAAGGTTTGTGGTGAGCCAAAACCACCTTCATGGAAAATAATTTGTGATCTTGAAACCACTTGTATGATGTCTATGAAGTTCATGGTGAACTCTAAAAAATTAAAAATTTGCATCACTTAGGGGTAAATGACAAAAAACCAAAGTAATTTTGATGCCAAGTAAACAATATCAATGATAGTATTTAACAAATTATTCTAAGTGGGTACCTAACAAGGATTATGGCTAGGACCCATAATTTCTAGATTATCGAGGGATATCTAACCAAAAAATTGGATGATAAATTTATTAGGGGATGTGAGAAAGATAAATTAATTATCAACACCAACTGTGTATGGTTTCCGTACACCATTTCTAGATCTATCTTAGGCAATTTGCACACACTAGTTGTCCATGATAAAAATGTTTCAATTTTAATAAATGTTCCAACTAACTCTATGTTATAGTGTAGATAGCATTTAGTATGTATTTTCCTATAAATATAATAGATGAGGATCTGTGTTTGACAGAGCCCATATTTGAGGTTCCCCTCATCTTTCTTTGTCTTTTTTTTTTAAAACTCTAGACAGATGTATTTTGTTTTTTGTTTTTAAAACAAGATTATAATCATTGAGGAATTTTTTTAAAATTGTATTCTCAATTGAAATGATCATAATTAAAATTTGAGGTTAAAAATTCCATTACGAATAATTGTAGAAATATTTAGTAGTAGCATATAAGATAATCCATTTCTTCTACAAACTAAACTTAAGTTTTAGGTATAAAAAGTGCCAGAAAGACTGAAGATTGAAGTGACAAAGCATAAAGATAGAGCGAGTTCACTAAAATATTTAATCAACCTATCAGTAGGTAATTTTTGTGAGATTTTTTCTCTTACATGATCATCGATGATGCAAAGAAATTGCTTACCAAAGACCTTTAGTGTATACATAGAAAGGAATAAAAGTTGAAGGTAACAATGAGGCTTATAAACTAATATTAAATGTAATAATTACATCTGATTTTCATTATCATGTTCATTTCAATGTCATGTCCATGCATTGATTTCAATTTTAATTTTTTCATGAAAGATAAAACATGAAAGTGCATGAAGTTATGGACACCTTAAAAATATTAATATCAAAATATTTTATGAACAATTAACTTTTGAAACGATGGAAATCTTCTACTTTTTCTTTGTGTTGATTAAGATCCTAGTATTTTTGTTTCCCCTCCTTATGCCCTATTACCAATTCTCTATATGGTGGATGAGGGTTTCTATGTTCCCATAATATGAAATTCTTAGCACTTCCTGATCAAAAGTTCCTCATTTTGGGTTCTTAGCAAAAATAAGAAAAAAAACCTTATCTGTAATCCAAGAAATTCCAATCTTTGACTAGCTTGAAATCATAAGAAACAAAGCCCTCCAATAATGATAAGGATGGAGAAACTTTATAAATCCAAAAGGAGAAGGAATTCCCCCAAATATCAATCTATTCCCTGTAATCAATCCCTTCCTCACAAAGTGGACAATATCTTGGCAATTCTATTACCATCCTTTATCCAACATTTCGCATCTAGGGATAAGAAAACCTCCTGGGAAGATCTCTCAAATTGAGTAGTAAATCCCTAACTTCAATAAACAAGGAAGCATCATAAAACCCTATCTCTCCTTCTCTTGGTCATAAGGATGATAGACCTAGGCTAATTCTTGATTTAAGTGCATCATTGAGCTCTGGAAAAACTTGTTCATACTACAATAGGAAAAGTTCTTCAAATATGGTGGATTGGAGGAATTTGACATTTGCAGAACATTTAAGTATCTCATACATTGATTGTGACTATTTATGCTTTGAGTTTTATTTAGATACTCTATTGAATTATCTTATAGATGAGGTAAAATTTGTTTCAAGTGTTTCCCCCTCCTATATATAGTTTTCCCCCTAATTTCAACTCTCTCTTGGAAAATGCAAAAAATCACTATCTGGTTCAATCTGGGAATGCTCCCACTCTCTCTCATGAATAGAGGTATTCTATAGAGTGTGGGAAATTTATTTTGTTCTCTTCCAGGGTTTGATAACCCAATATTATCATAGAAAGAATTTTATATTCTCTTCCTGATTAACCCCTATTTGGAGCCCTCCAAGATGAAATTATTTAATGACAATACATTTGTCATATTTTTCCCAAAATTATATCATGGAAATATTAATGCTAGTAGATTATATCTATTGGGGGGTTTTAAAATCCCCAAGTCATAATGAAAAACCTAAAATTAGATACTTGTACCCCAATTCCCCCATCAGAAAACCTTTTAATAAATTTTCATCAAGATGGAGGATTTTTGTTAGTTTGTCATCACTAATCAGGGAAGTATTGTACACTCTGCACAATTTTTGGGCCCTTTTTATCATAAATTATTGGGATGACATTTTGTAACTAATAATAACCCTAAAGTGGTAAAAATATTATATGTAATAGCTTAGGGTTACATATTGCATGGTGTGATGTGATAGTTGCTTCTTGTGGTGGTATTGAGTTGTAAGGGATTATAGATTGTAATCAAGTTGTAACCATGAGATAATAAAAATATTAGACTTATTGTTGGTGGACATAGCCCAAGGATTGGGTAAACCATGTTAAATCTTTGTGTCTTTTGTTCTCTTCTATGTGTATTATTATTTTCTAATATTGGTTATATTTGCATGTAATTATTATTTTTGTCTCTACTCTGTAGGAAAGTCTCATGGTCCTTTATAAATTCAGTGGGAGTCATATGAATGAGTGAGAGAAATAAAATATGAGGGCAAGATAAAGGTTGATAATTTTAATGGGAAAAAATTTCAAATTTGAAAATTTAAAATGGACAACTCTCTTTATCGAAAGGCTTTATGGTGACCATTAGCAGGAAAATCCAAGAAACTGACTAGTATAATAGATGAGGACTAGAATGTTTTGGATAGAAAGGCACTTGGAAGTGTTCATTTATGTTGGGAACAATCGGTGGCTTTCAATATTAAAAAAGAAAAGATGATAGAAAAGTTTATGCAAACCTTAACAAGGTTGTATGAAAATCCCTCCACTTCAAAAAAGGTATTTTTCATGAAGCATTTTTTTAGTATGAAGATGAAAGAAAGTGGATCTATTGTAGTTCATTTAAATGAGTTTAATACGGTTACTAGATATTTATCTTGTGTAAATTTTAATTTTTTTGACGAAATAAGGGCTCTCTTGATTTTGTGTTCTTTGCCTGAGAGTTGGAATGAGTTGGTCATGGCTATGAGAAATTTTTTTTTTGGGTCTCTAATACCCTAAAATTTGACGATGTGATTGGTATTATTTTGAGTAAGGAAACTCATAGGAAAATCTTAGGTGGATCTACATCAAGAATTATTTTGAACACACAAAGTATAGAAATAATGACTCCGAGAGGAAATAATTCTAAAAATTTTGGGAAATCAAGAGGAAAATTCAAGGGGAAAAGGTCTCAATCAAGAGGACCAAGAGATTGTTGGTATTGTGGAAAACCATGGCACAAGAAGAAATATTAATGGCTCAAAAAAACAATGAATGAGACAAACAAGAAGAAAAGAAGGAGGCAAATTTGGTAAGTAATAAACCCAGAGAGGATGTTTTACTTCTTTCTTTAGAAAGTGTTGATTATTCAAGGGTTTTAGATTCATAGGATTCATTTTATGGTACTCCCCATAAAGGTTATTTTCTTGATAATGTCCAAGGGGATTTTGGGCTTGTTTATTTGGGGAATAATGAACCTTGTCAGATTGTTGGAAAGGAAAAAATAAAGATTAAGTTACAAAAAGGGAATCAATGGCTACTACAAGAGGTAAGACATGTTCCAAGGATAAGTAGGAATTTTAATTTTAGTAGGGAAACTGGGTGATGAGAGTTGCATAGTTACTTTTAATGACAAAGTAATCTTGTAGTTCTAGCTATCATCTCCAAACTAATGGGTAGATTGAAATTGTAAAATGATCATTGGGGTATCTCAAAAGATATTTGACAAAGGAGCTTGGAAACAGTTGGAATTTAGTATTTATGCAAGTAGAATTTTCCTATAGTCACTCCATATATACAAGTTCAATAAGGAGTCTATGTATAGAAACCACCCAAGAGTTTCTATGGAACTTAGAGACATGAAGGAGATAAAAGAAAGGTATAGAAATGATGAACATTTTAAAGAAGCCATGAGTGAGATTCATGAGTAGGTCAGGTTGGCTCTCCATTAGAATGTCGATAAATAAAAGCTAAGGATAATTAGAGAAGGAATGATGTAAAATTAAGGGAAGAATACTTGGTGATGGTGCACATCAACAAAGATAGATTACCGAAAGGAAGCTACAAAAAATTGAAGATGACGAGGATAGGTTGCATATAAATAATACCTCAAAAATAGACTTGACCTTAGATCTCTCTCTCTCTCTCTCTCTCTCTCTCTCTCTCTCTCATATTCAAAACAATACTTGATATGCTTTAGAGGTCAAGCATCTATCAAATTAGGTTTTGAAGAGTTCCAAGATGTCAGAAGGGACTAGATTATAGAGTTACCCATATAAGTTAAACTTGGAATGAAGAGAATATTAGACAACTAGATAGAAAAAAGGACAAGACAAGAGATAAATATGGAGAATTTGGTCAAATGGAAGGATAATCCATCATCAAATTCTATGTGGTTAAAGGAGGAACATATTGTACATAGATGATGATATTTGGAGTAGTTAGTCTCTAATAGGACTTGAGACTTCTGCCAAGGACAGTATGGTGCAAGAACACATAGGATAATGAATAAATCCATAATTGAGGGATGGTATAGCTTTAAGAAATAATTCTCTTTAAGACCCTATGTGTCATATTTTTTAATGTTGTAATAATATTGATAGGAGTGATGTCAATGTTTAGGACTAAGGGGCCTTTAGGGCCATTTAGGGTCATATTGGTGAAAATGATATAATTATTGTTCCTAGGGCCAAATTTCTTGTCAATGATCATGCAGAACCTATTAAGATTTTAAATGGTCTAATAATGTCATTTGGTAAGTTTTGGATAGGATTATTAAAACTGCAAAGTTTATTTGACAAAAGTCACATTACATGCTAAAAATTTGTTATGTAAATTTTCCAACAAAAGTTGAAAAAGTTAAAACTTTTCAAAATATTTGTTCAAATGGCTAACCAATCCAAATAATAGTTGATTTTGGTTTGGAAAATTGTGAAACCATTATAAATTCCCTTGGATCACATCATGATTTTGGTTGGAATATTTTGGAATAAGAATCAATAAAGAATTATTTGATTTCTCTATCAAACTGAATTTGTATAGGCAATTTCGTATGGATTACTAATTCACATCAGTGAACGAAAGGTATGGTTAGAAGGTACATTCAATTTTCTCTCATTTTTATTTGGTTTGGTTTCCATTTGAATTTAGTAGAGGAAATTCAAAAGAAATCTTATTCACTAGTGTGGTTAGACAACAAAGCCTAGGGTTTGATGTAAATGAATTTCCACTATTGAAAATGCATGGGACTTAGCAAAATTAAATATAAGATGATTTATTTTAGTATTTAAAAGATTTTGGATAGAAAATTTACTACATTTATGAGAAAATTGAGGGCATATCCCTGTATCTCTTTGTTCACAAGGAACAAAATAGGGTAATTATGATTGAAGATAATTGGGTAGAGTATATTTTGGAATAGAAACACTACTGAGAGGTTGAGTGAATCAGTGGTTAGATGAAACTTGTTCTTTTCAAAATTTTACAATTACAACATATTTTTATGAAACATGAACAAAATAAACAAAAGAACAAAGTACAAAATATTTATAGTCGAAAACCACATAGGGTAAAAAATCACTTTGAATCTAAAACTTTATTGGCCTCTTGGGAAAATCAGTTAGAGCTACAATTGTATGAAGCAACTATTGAAAAAAGATTGATACAAGTAAGAAGATGTGTTTCAATCATTACTTTATCATTGATGTCAAACCTAATACTTGTTGGTAAGATAATTGCTTAGATGATTTGAGTACTATCATTTTTTTTATTGATGAACATGATTTGATCAAATGAGATAACAAGAGAACCTAGAGGAAAGGTTGAGTTATGGTAAGAAAAGGGAGTACAAAGATCAGTTAAGATAGTGATATTATAGTGCATTGAATATCTACTTAAGTTTACAAAGCTTGGCTACACTGACTTAGTCTAAAAGAACATGAAAGAAGAATTGAGTCTTCCAAGCTTGACTTAGTGGAGAGTAGGTGCCGAGAGAAGTTAGTGCAAGCCAAGTAAAAAATTAGTTGGAGCCGAGAAAAGTGTAATTTTAGTGTATGTCGAGTGATATAGTGTGAGCTGAGTAAAGTTTAGTTGATGCCGAGTAGCAGTAAAATTTAGTGTTTGCCGAGTTATCTTGTTGAAGTTGAGTAGAAGAACTGTATGGAAGCCAAGTGACAACATATTGATGTCGAGTGCTAGTATTCATGTTTAATCAAAGATTTGATGAATCTGAACTGACTATTTTATTTTCTTGAATTTTGTGAAGTGTGTGAAATACAACTATGATGATTTGGTGGCACTAAATTCAAGGTAAACAATTTTGAGGTGAATTAGGAGAGGATTCAAGAAGAAGTTTCTAGAGTGACTAAAATGAAAAGATGGGTAGATTCATTGAATCCTAACTAATACTATTTAACCCTAAAATGGATTATGGAAAATGAATGAAAATAGATCTTAATTTTTTATTTATAGAGATGGTTGGTTAGAAGCAAGGTTGGTCATGTTTGAGAACCTAAGTTAGACAAGAGGTCTAAGGTATTGCTTCATTCAGAGACTAAATAGAGGATACTTCTATTAGGAAGAAAGAAAGAAGGCTTAAGAGTATGAATACTTGAAGGGTGAACAAGCTATCAGAGCTAAAGTGTCTAAAAGCTAAGTAGAATGGAGGACTGAAATAGAGATCTATAATCTACAAGTGAGCTGTAATTTGTTATTAGATCAAGCCTTAATATTACTTTCTAATCATTTTATTAGTATCAGGTAAATCCTTTGGATTAATGTTGACCTAACAATCATTTTTAAATCTTTTAACTAGGTAACATTCCAAGTGAATAATCTAAAGTCCTCTAACAAGGCTCACTCCTAATAGGGTGATTGAAATCCTTTAACCAGGCCATATTTAGTAGTGTGTATTGAAACCTTTAACATGGTTGACCTTTCATAGGGAATCACTTTAGAAGAGTGAGATTTAGTAGCATGTTACTAGTAGTTTTTCCCAAATTGAGTTTCTACATAAAATCCTTCTGTCAAATGTGTTATTGAAGTTGATATTCTTCATATTTATAGTACTACAAAGTTATTTTGACCTAAGACAATAACCTACAAGTTTAAGTGATTGTATGATATAATGGATGCATGCATGATGAATATATTTTATGGATATAGGTTCACTAAGATGTGAAAAGTTCTAATTGTTAATTTGCACCTTGCATAACTGATTAAGCCCCCTTTTAGTTATTCTAAAGAATTCAAACAATTAGTATTAGAGCCATCTACTTAAGAGGACTAGTTTGAAGGTACTAGAAGCAAAAGATCAAGATGTCAAAAAGAAAGGTACCCAGGCTCAACAAGGACAGCTTCCCTACATGAAAAAGTTTGATGAAGATATATCTAGCAGGTCCTGGAGACCATACACAATATACCATGACCACTGAGAATGTTGACCCTACTAGAGCCCTAGCTGCTAATGATTTGAAGAAGAAGAAAGAACACAATCAGGAAATTTTGGAGATTTCCTTTGCTCTAAGTTATGCTAAATACAATGACATCAATGGTTTTTACTTTGCAAAGAAGATGTGGGATACTCTTCATACCGTTTATGGAGGAGATACAAATGTTTTGAGAGCCAAATCTGAAAGTCTTAAAGGTAAGTTTGATGACATGAGAATGGAAGAAGGTGAGAATATTGCTCAATATTTCTCTAGAATAAAAGATGTTGTTGATGCTATAAGAGGAGCTAATGGTAAGATAGATGATGATATTGTGTTGAGTAAGGTTTTAAGAACACTACTATCTATTTATGCTATTAGAGTTTCTATCATACAAGAACTGAGATGTATACCAAATTCTAATCTGACTCTTGAAGGTCTAGTAGGTAGACTCACTACTTTTGAGCTATCTAATTTTGACAACTTCAAATCCAACAAGATGGAATCTTCTTTCAAAGACAAGCTATCATTGAAGGAACCTAATGAGAAGAAGAAGAAAAAGGTAAAATATGTTTACAGTCATAATGATACCAATGAGGAGGATGCAGAATAGCTTGAAGCACTATTTGCAAGGAGATTTCATAGAGGTAAAAGAAAATTCAAAGGTAAGCTACCTATCATGTGTTTTAATTTCAATGAGGTTGGTCATATTGTTGCTAGATGTCTAGAGAAGGAAAACAATAGAGGTGGAGACAAATATAGAAGTAAAAGAGATGAAGACATCAAAGATTACAAAGACAAAGGCAAGAAGTCTTGCTACATTGTAGAAGAGGAAAGCATAAATGAATCTAACGATCATGATGATAAAGTGTTGTATGTGGCAATAAAGGATGAATCTAATGAGGATGAGGCAACTGCACTAGAATATTGTGTGAACAAAAGTGATAGATGGATCATGGATAGTGGATGTTCACATCACATGACTGGAGATAAAAGAAATTTCATTACCTTGAATTATTAAGATGGAAATAGTGTAAGGTTTTGTAATGATGCACCCTGTCTAATAAAAGGAAAAGGATCTATCAAACTCACATAAAAGATTTTATGTGACAATACTTATTCTGTGTAAGGACATAACTATAATTGGTTGAGTGTGTCAGAACTAAATAGTTAAGGATGCAAGGTTGAGTTTTAGAACAAGATAGCTAAGATATATGACAATGAGGGAAAGAAAATTGGAAAAGGTGATTTAACTAGAGGTAAGCTATTCTACCTTGATATGAATGATGCTACTTGTCTAGTTGCAGAATTTGATGATGTGTTGTTATGGCACAAGAGGTTGTGTCATGTTAATTGTGATAACATGGTCAGTATCAGTAACATGAAAAGAGTGAGGTTTTCTTAAGCTGAAGAAACCTGATAATATAATTTGCAAAAAATGTTAGTTAGGCAAATTAACAAAGTCTAGTTTTAAGAGTTAGACTCACACCTCTAAACAAATTTTGGAGATTGTTCATATTGACTTGTGTGGACCAATTGAAGTGAAAAGATACAAAGGAGATAAGTACATTATGCTATTTGTAGATGACTATTCTAGGATGATGACTATCATATTTGTGAAACATAAATTTGATGCTTTTAAAATGTTTAAGTGGTACTTAGCTAGAGTTGAGAAGGAAAAAGGTAAAAGTCTAAAATGTTTGAGATCTGATAGAGGAGGATAATCTACATCAAATGAGTTTGACATGTGTTATAATGACAGAGGAATCAAAAGACAAACATCTGCACGTAGGACCCCTCCAGAAAATGGAATTGCTAAAAGGAGGAACAAATATGTACTAGATCATGCTAGGACACTCATGATGGAGAAAAATGTTACTTTTAAATACTAGAGAGAGGTTGTAAGTACAACTGTCTATACCCTAAACCATGTACAAGTCAAGAGAGGTACTCACTCAACACCTTTTAAACTAAAATATGGATACTCACCTAACGTAAAATATTTTAAGGTATTTGGAAGTAAATTTTATATTCTCAAGGATAATAGGAATGGGTAATTTGATGCTAAGAGTGAAGAAGGTACATTCATTAGATATTCCATAAGAAGTAAAGCATATAAGTGTTTAAATACTAATACTAACAAAATTGTGGAAAGTACAAATGTGAAATTTGATGAATATACAAAGGTACATGAGGCTGAACCTATGAAGGAACCAAAGGAATGAAAATCTTTTGTATACAGTTATGAAGGTATGCCTTTTGATGAAGATGTTGTAAATCAAGTGGAAAATTAACAACAAGTTTTAGTGACTATCGAGTCATATGCTATGAATGCCAAGTTACATTAGGTAACCAAGCTACAGTCAAATACTGAGTTGCAGAATGAAGATGAGGCACATTCTGATTCTGAGAATAGTGTACATGAAAGAGATATTTAATTACCTAATAGAGAAGTACATAGTGATTTAGAAATTCACAGGTCAAATGAAGAAACTAGAGTAGCACCAAGATTTTCAAAGTATGTCAAGAAACATCACCCTGCTGAAAATATTATTGGAGACAAAAATGCTCATCCAATGACAAGGGACAAGCTAAGAAGTGATATATGTTTGTTGAGTATGCATGAACCTAAAACAATGAAAGATGCCTTAGAATACGTAGACTAAAGTAAAGCCATAAAACAAGAGATTGAACAGATTGTGAAAAACAAGACATGGACTCTAGTTCCTAGACAAGAAGATAAAAATATGATTAGCACCAAGTGGATATTCAAAAACAAGCTAGATTAAATTGGTGAAGTCACAAGAAATAAAGAAAGATTAGTTTGCAAGGGATATGCACAAGAAGACAGGATAGACTATGGTGAAACATTTTCCCCTATTGATAGATTGGAAGGAGTAAGAACACTAGTTGCTTACTCTCAATTCAAAGGTTTCAAAGTTTATCAAATGGATGTTAAATCTGCATTTTTGAATGGTATCTTGGAAAAAAGGGTTTATATTAAACAACGAGAAGGATTTTTTGATGCTAACAACAAGAACATGGTATGTAGACTACACAAAGCTTTATAAGAATTAAAGAAAACACCAAGAGAATGGTATGAAAGGCATCATAATTATCTTATAAAAATTGCATTTGACAGGTTCGATAATAACAACAATCTATACTTGAAGATAGAACAAGGTAAAGGTATTTTACTATCTTAATTTTTTATAGATAATATGATATTTGGAGGTCAAGATACTTTATGTAAAGCTTTTACAAATGAAATGAACAAAGAATTTGAGATGTCTATTTTTGGGGAGATCATGTTCTTTGTGGGTTTGCAAGTACATCAGATAAAATATGGTATATACATCACTTAGTCTAAGTATGTGAAGGTGATATTTTGAAAACTTTTGGATTGGAAGATTCCAAGCTAGTAAGCACACCTATGGTGACATGGTAAAAATTGTCAAAGAATGATGATTCTATAGAAGTGAATCAAACATTGTATAGGTCCATGATTGGAAAATTGCAATATGTGGTGCATAGTAGACCTACCATTGCATTAACTATTAAGGTAGTTACAAGATTCTCTTCTAATCCTAGGGAGAATCATTTAATGGTAGTTAAGAGGATAAAAAAATATTTGAAAGGAATAGAAGACTATGGTCTATACTATAAGAAACATGAAAAAATTGAGCTAAGAGTCTACACTAATGCTGATTGGGCTGGAAATATTGATGATAGAAAGAGCCCCAGTGGAGGAGAATTTTGTTTAGGAAAGAGGTTGATTACATGGACTAGCAAGAAACTAAACTGCATATCTCAATCTACTACTAAAGTAGAATATGTTGCTATTGTAGTAAATTATACAAATCTTGTATGGATCAAACAACTACTTAAAGGTATGAAGGAAGAAATCAATGAACCTATGATACTTTATTGTGATAACACAAGTGCTATAAATATATCAAAGAACACTATGATGCACACAAATACTAATCACATTTCAATCAAGTATCATTACTTGAGAGAGCTAGTTCAAGAAAAAGAGGTGAAGATGGAATATGTGAATACAAAAGAGCAGATAGCTACTATCTTCACAAAAGCATTACCTAAGGATGCTCATGAGTATCTAAGAGGTAAACTAGAGGTGATACCCCTATCAAAAGATATTTAAGAAGCATGAGAAGTGCCCTGCATCAAGTAGAGCTGAATGTTGTATCTTAAAACTTGATGTAGTGGATCTTACTTTAAGAGTTGCCCAAAGTAATCAAAGAGCTAAAACAAATATCAGTCACAATGTAAAGTGACAAAGGAAGAACCTAGACATGTCCATATCAGTAACTTGAGATGAAAAGTCTTTAGCATTGTGGACAAAGAGGGAGATAGTACAAGAAGATACCAAACAAAGGGAGAATTACTTAGAGAGAGACCTAATCTATAGAGAGAGAAATGAGAAATAATATACTAATCTACCTAGTAAGAGGGTGAAAGTGTTGGGAGAGATATAAGAATAGAATATCAGAAAGAGGGAGTGATCAACAAAGTTAGAAATAATTCAAGATGATAGATAAAGGGAGTCATAAGGAAGATTTTATTATTTATTGATCAAAAGAGAGTTTTGTAACCTATATAGAAGTAGAAAGATAATGATAGAGGGAGAGATTTCAATACAAGGAATTATTTTTGTTTTTGGTATTGTTGTTGGTATGGTTTTCCATAAATGCCAAAGAGGAAGATTGTTGAAAATAGATTGATACGAGTATGAAGATGTGCTTCAATCATTGTTTTGTCACTGATGTGAAACTTGCTAGTTGTTGGTAAGACAATTGCTTAGATAATTTGAGTACTATCATTTGTTTGATTGATGAAGAGGATTTGATCAAATGAGATAACAAGAGGACTTAGAGGAAAGGTTGAGTTATGGTAAGAAAAAGGAGTACAAAGATTACTTAAGATAGTGATATTATAACTTGCACTGAATATCGATATAAGGTTACAAAGGTTAGATACACTAACTCTATCTAGAAGAACAAGAAAGAAGAATTCAGTATGCCAAGCTTAACTAAGTGGATAGTAGGTGCTGAGTAAAGTTAGTGCAAGCTTAGCTAAAAATTAGTTGGAGCCAAGAAAAATGTAGTTTTAGTGTATGCAGAGTGATATAGCGTAAGATGAGTAAAGTTTAGTTGATGTTGATCACTACGAAACTTTAGTGTTTTCAAGATATCTTGTTGAAGCCAAATGGAAGAACAGTATGCCTAGTGATAGCATATTGAGGCTAAGTGCTAGTATTCATGTTTAATTTAAGATTTGACAAATCTGAGCCCACTACTTTGTTTACTTCAATTTTGCGAAGTGTGTGGAATATAACTATGATGATTTGGTGGCATAGAATTCAAGGTAAACTATTTTGAGGTGAATTCAAAGTGGATTCAAGAAGAAGTTTCTAGAGGGACTAAAATGAAAAGATGGGTAGATTCATTGAATCCTACCTAATACTAGCTAACCCTAAAATGGATGATGGGGGATGAACAAAAAAATATCTTAATTCTCTATTTATAGAGATGGTTGGTCAAAATAAAGGTTGTTCATGTTCGAGAACATAAGTTAGACAACATGTCTAAGGTATTTCTTCATTCAGAGATCAAACAAAGGAGACTACTATTGGAAATAAAAGCAAGAAGGCTTAAGAGTATGAATGCTTGAATGGTGAACAAGTGATTAGAGTTGAAGTGTGTGAAAGCCAAGAAGAATGGTGGACTACAACAAAGATCTTTAATCTACACGTGAGTTGTAATTTTTTATTAGATCAAGCTTTACTGTTACTTTCTAATAATTGTATCAGTCTAGGGTAAATCCTTTGGATTAAGGTTGACCTAAAAATCATTTGTAAATACTTTAACTCGGTGAAATTCCAAGTAAATGATCTAAAGACCTCTAACAAGGCTCACTCCTAATAGAGTGATTGAAATTCTTTAACCGGGTCACATTTTATAGTGTGTATTGTATCTTATAACAGGGTTGGCCTTTCATAAGGCATTACTTTAGAAGAGTGAGAATTAGTAGCATGTTACTGGTGGTTTTCCCCAAATTGGGTTTCCAAATAAAATCCTTGTGTTAAAGGTTTTATTGAATTTTTTATGTTTCATATTTATATCACTGCAAAATTATTTTGACCTAGGATAGTAACCTACAAGTTTAAGTGATTGTATGATCTAATGGATGCATGCATGATGAATATGTTTTATGGATATGGGTTCACTAAGCTATGAAAAGTTTTAATTGTTCATTTGGACCTTGGATAATTGATTCACCCCACTATCAGTTATTTTAAAGAATTCTAACAGCTCCAACTTGAAGCACTAGATTTATGAATATAGGAAGAGCCAACTTCCAAAATGAACAAATGAGATACCAAATCAGAGGATCATCTGTGTTACAATAGGAATTTTGAATCACTAGTTTTAACTTCTTGTTGGGAACATAATGAAGGATATACTTCTATTCTTCTCTCTGACTAATTCTTATACATCCAAAATTGCACCAAAGTATACAAGCCTCTTTCAATGAATTTATTAGATGATGAAATGTATAATTAGATCTTTTAAATAAATGAATTCAATAAGATGATTTCAATTAAAGTCTATCTTGATGTGATAAACCCTTGTTTCTCCTCAAAACATCAGGTATCCAAAAATATTTTCTTTTTCATTAAAGATCTGATCAAATACTGATATGAATGAATAAGGAATAAATATATAACCCTTCTTCCACCTTCGATAAAATTTTGTAATGAAAATCAAATCACAAATAGGAAAATAGAAACATAAAGCATTACCATCTTCTTTATTGTTTATAATCTCCCTGCAAATTATTCAAACTAAAAAGAATTCCACACAAACCTTGCAATTTCTATCAAAAAAAACTATTGGAAGTTTTAGAGGAATGTATCCTCTACTTATAAACCAAAAAATTTTACATTTTGGAGGCAAGTACATACCCCAAATTTCAATTAGACCAAAGTTGCTAACACTATCATAACAATTTGGTAACTACTTCTGATAGACAAAGTTTTTCTCTTTTCGTACATGTGTTATGAAAAAAGTAATAGTGATCCATTTTAGATCATTTAACTACCTTTCAAAAAAGTTATGATATTTGGGGTCAAATTGATAAAAAAGTGTGCCAACTTTCACATAGACCAAAACTATTTTTTGATAACTATTTTCTTAACCAATGTGAACATTAAGTATTAATTAAACAATAGTTAAGTGTTTATCTTGAATATTTTTTGAACAATATTGGTGGATATCAAATAAGATAATTACATGATGTTAACTATACCATATGCTCATTATAATTGTATGGATGAATTATTGATATGAATCACAACAATCAACGACCAAATACCAAGGGTTCAACATACTCCCCCTTCAGGATTAATACCAATACCAACTTCCACATGTAGATCCATGTGTACCTGTATATCTTGTATCTGTACCTATATATCCATGTGTACTTGTACCTAGACTTGCATCCATGTCTAGATGGATATATATATATATATATATATATATAAATTATGTAACTATACTTGTATATCCATCAACTCTTTTCAACTTCATTTTTCTCACCCTTTGAAATCAATGAGAAAGGAGATATACCAAGGTTTCAATTTAACAAAGAGATAAGAAAAATATGCTCCTCCTGAAACCTATCACTCATTTATTAGCTTATGCAAGACAAGAGCGGAATAAAACCCCCAATCTTGTTCTTAACCCTTCAAATATGGCTCTTGAGAGAGGTTTTGTAAATATATCAACCAAAAGATCTGAAGAAGGAACAAATTCTAATTCAAAATTGCCATTCAATACATGTTCCCTTATGAAATCATAATAACATCAATGTGCTTGGTACACGAATGCATAAATAGATTCTTATAAATATCGATTGTACTATGATTAGCATAATAGATAGGAATTGGTTTAGACACTGTTACTTTCATATCTGATAAAGTTTGAACCATCCAAAGAAATTTTTGACAACAATAACATGCAACTATATATTCAGCCTCTATAGCAGAAAGTATATTAGATTCTTACTTCTTACTATGCCAACACACTAGCGTATTACCCAAGAAAAATGTCGCTCCTGAAGTACTTTTTCTTTCATCTAGACAACCTTCCCAATCCAAGTTAGTATAAGAAAAAAATATGAAATCATCATGTTTAGGATACAAAATCCCATAATCCAAAGCACCCTAAATATATCAAAAAACTATTTTAATTGTCATATGATGTAATTAGATCTAAAACTCTTAGTCTAGGCAATAATGTCCAAACTATCCAACACCACTCTTAATCCTATAAGGTGACTAATTGACCCTATTCCCAAGAGGATCTCTCAAAATTATCCCCTTCTACAAGATCTATCACACCAATTGTTCCTTCACTTCTTCTCTCCCTTAACTCACCTAGACTCCTAACTAGGCATTTCTTGCTATCTTGCAAGGTAAGGCACAAAGTCCAATGCATAATCCAAAATCCATCAAAGTTTCTTCTCCAAGCTTGTTATAAGCTTCCTTAACAATCTTGGGTCTTTTCTCACAAACCTACTTCACCAAACTTTGAATTTCTCTTATTAGGCCTAGTAGCCCGAAGAGCCCCCAATTAGGCTTCCTATCAAGATTTTCACACAATAACTCTGAAAGCTTGAAAATAACCTACCAGAATATCTATTGATCTAGATACCCTTTTCAAGGGCCCTTAATATTTAGTATATTTCAAACTTCCAACCTATTCATACATGACCTTAGGAAAACACCCTATTTTTAACGGTTGTGAGGGTTTGAATACAACATAAGTAGTACTAACTTTGAAACCTTGCCAAATGGTCTTTCCTAATCACCAAATTTTTTTCAAGGTATTTCCACACCTTTTTAGCCACCTCCACTTCTTTTATTGGCACAAACCAATCCCAATCACTCAATTTCTAGCTCTACAACAACATGCAACTCCTAGCTGGGTACACTAGACTCACCTAGCACATGCTTGAAAATATGGAAAACCAACTCCTTAGCACCTCAAAATGGATATTTACATTATTTATAGAGTTCTCTTCTTGATTCTAGAGGTCCATGGTTATTTGAGCAATGGAATTCAAGAAAGATTCATTTCTCTTGTAGCAACTCAAAATAGGACAATGAACTATACAATGGCAAAAATAATTTAAAACACCTACCCAATCAACACTTCAAGATACAAAAATTATACATAAATACCTACATTAAAACCTCTAAATATCCTTGAAATAAATAAATCCCAACCAATTTATTCACAATGGATATTAGGGTATGCAAAATAGACTGTGACTGGAAATGCTTCAAATTGTGTTATTGCTTCAACCCCAATTCGTACAATATGAACACCAACCCTTCTCCTAGTAATATGATGGTGTTTTATAGTGTTTTTTCACATGTGTTATCCTTCCTAACTGACCCAAAAAATTGAAAAATACAAGTTCCTTTAGTTGGCCAAAAAGTTGTCAAAGTTGTCAAATGCAACTTTTATAAATTTTTCCTCTGAACTTGTATGGATCAAAAAACCTTACATATGAGTTCCATGTTGTACAAAACTAACTTTTAACACCATTCCCAATATTATATTTTTTGGTGAACTCTCGATCAACCATTGACCTATGCAAAAAACTACAAGCAATATTGGCAACCCTAAAAGTCCTCATTCATTCACCTACCTATCTAATCCTAGTCACATCCTTAGGGATTTATATTTATCCCTTGTTCACTTATGATTAGCTAGAACCATCTACAAGACAAAATGTGTCAAGACCTTAACCTTCTATCCTAGGTGCTCCTATACCACTGTCCCCCTATAACAAAGAACTTATGGTGGATCAAAATTAAGATGTTTAGTAGGAATACCTTTCTTCTTAAACTAACTCTTAGATATCCATGTTTCCTTATATTTAGGTTGATTCCCCAAATTGATGAGATGTTCTATATGGATTCCATGCCTAGTCTTCTTCTTCACTCCAGAATCTAGAACTCTTTTAGCTTGAGGCTTGGATTTTGTTGGAATACTAACCTCATTAGTGTCCTCTTTGACCTCTGCTTTTTGGTGTCTCTCTTTGATATTAGGTCCATTATACTAAATCAAATCTTTCACAGTAAAGATAGGAGAAATTTTCAAATCTTATGGTAAATCTATCTTATAAGCTCGTTAGAAACATATTTTGTAAGCCCTTTACAAGGCCCTATCCTTCTCATTTGTAACTTTGTATGAATATTTTTAGTAAGTCTAGCTTTGTTTAAATGGAGTAATACTGAATCTCCTACCTCAAATTGTACATATTTCCTATTTGTATCCATCTTTGACTTCAACTTTTGAGTACCTTTAGCCAATGTTCTCTTGACCTATTCATGCACCTCCCTCATGGATTGTGCAAAGTCATCTACATGTCCACTCATTTCTTCATGTGGTTTCAATTCTCTAAGTTCTCATATACCTCTTGGATGGTAACCATATACTACTTAAAATGGACTTTTTCTTGTAGTCTTGTTCATATTGTCACTATAGGTAAACTCATCTTATGATAGGACTTGATCTCAAGTTTGACCATACTTCTTTCTTAGACACCTTAATAGGTTTCCAAGTACCCTATTAATCACTTTAGTTTGAACATGTGTTTGTGGATGTTAAGCTGAACTATGGGCTAAATTTGTGCCTAATCTCTTTCATAAAGTTTTCCAAAAGTGTCCCATGAACTTAAAATTCCTATCAAAAATAATGTTGATGGGTAATCCCTAGATTCTCATAATCTCCTTGAAAAGAGATGAGCTATGTAACTTGCATCATGTGTGGTTTGCAAGGAATAAAATGTCTCATCTTACTAAACCTATCAACAACAAAATAGTACTATCCCAACCTAATTTTTTGCTTGGAAAACCCACAATAAAATTCATACTAATACACTCCCGTGGCCTATTTGGTATGGGTAAGGGTTCATACAATCTTAAATTTGTAGAAGTACCCTTAGCCTTTTGACATGTCACACACTGATCAACATACCTCTTTACATCTTTCTACTTCATTGGTCAATAGTAGAATCTCTCCACTATCTCTAGTATCTTATTTACACAAAATGTCCACTAAGACTACCATTATGCTTCTCCTAAATTAGATTTTCTCTCATGGACCCTCAAGGTACACACAACTAATTTCCCCTAAGAAATAATCCATTTTACAAAGTAGAATTAGAATATTTTCTATGAAAATGATTATTATATTCATGGCCTACCTTGTAGATCTCTTAAAAGTCTTCACCTTCATCATATCTAGGTCCTTAAAAATATCTACCCCAATGCTTTCCAATTGGATTTCTTGGATGATGAGTAAACTATTTCTTAAGTTATCAACACCTTTTTTTCTTGACCTTTCTTATGCTTAATGATAAAGGTATATGATTGGAGAAAATCCACCCATTTTATGTGCCTTAAACTCAACTTTTCTTGAGAGTTGATGTAACTCGATCCTTGGTTATTTGTATAGACAAAAAACTCCTTTGGTAAAAGGTAATGCCTTTATTTCCTAACTACTCTTACTAAAGCATAAATTTCAAATCATAAGAAGAGTATCTTGACTTATCTTCCTTTAATCTGTCACTAAAGAAGGCTACTAGTCTCCTTTCTTGACTCAAAACTACCCCAATAGCAATATTGGTTGCATCACATTCCACAATGAACAACTTGTCAAAACTAGCTAACATAAGTATAGGCTTTTTAGCCACCTCTTTCTTCAATATTTCAAATCCCTCATTTTCCTCTTTGGTCCATCAAAACTTATTCTTCATTCCACCATTGATAGTGTCTAATATTAGAGCACATATCTCACTAAATCTCCTTATGAATTTCCTATAAAACTATGTCAAGCCATAAAAGCTAATCACAACTATACCTATATTTGGTGTAGGACAATTGAGTATGCCTTCGACTTTATCATCATTCATCTTCAAGTTACCTTTTGAGACAACAAATCCAAGGTAAACTAGTTCTTTCTTCAAAATCTCGTTGTTCTCTAGGTTGATTGTTAATTTCTCCTCCTACAACCTCCTCAAAACAATTTATAAGTGCTTCAAATGTTCTTCTTTATTATTACTATAAATCAATATATCTTCAAGATATACCACCATAAAGTTACCTATGTAGTTCTTCAACACTTCATTCATAAGTCTCATGAATGTACTACATGTATTGGTGACTCCAATTGTCATGACCAACTATTCATATAGTCCTTTGGTGGTTTTGAAGGTTGTCTTCCACTCATTATACTCCTTCATTCTTATTTGGTGGTAACCATTTTTGAGATCAGTCTTGGAGAAATCCTTAGCACCCCCTAGAAAATAAATTAAATCCTCTATTCTATGGATAGGAAACATATACCTCATGGTTATCCTATTGATGGATCTAGAATCTGTACATAACCTCCATTTACGTCCCTTTTTGGGTTAATGCTCTTTTTAATCAAACCCTTATCTAAAAAATCTAGGACTTTCCTAGCAATCTCCTTTTTCTTTTTTGGAGTCATCATGTAAGAAACCTTATTTGGTAATGAAGCCCCTAGCACAAAGTCTATTTGATGACTATCTTCCCTTTTGTGGAGGAAGTGTAGAAGGTGTTCCATCACTGATGATATCCTTGAAATGATCTAACAATTATTATATGTTCCTTGGTAATATGATTTGTTTCTTTACCTCTTCCTCCTTAGGTTTCAGCATGATTGCAAACCCAACCTCTTGTTCCTATTTGAAATCATTCAAAAACTCCTTCCCACTCATAAATAGGAGGTTTTGATCTATTATCATATACATTCCTTCTTCAACAAGTGACTAAATTTTATATGTCACTCCATCATTCTTGAAGATATACAAATTCTTCTTCCCATGGTAGATAGCATCGCTATCATATTATCATTTTCTACCTAGAAGTAGATGAAAATGATCCATGGGTAATATATCAAAAAGTATTTTATCTTCATACCCTCCTATTAAAAACACTACCCAAACTTGTTCATTTAGCAAAATATTATGGCCTTTATTAAACCATGTAACTCTATAAGGACGAGCATGTGAAATTCATACCAATTGAATTTTTGGACCAACTTCCTCTTATATGATATTATTAGTTAATCCTAAATCCACTACAAATTTACAAAATTTTTCTTGCATCTTACATTTTACTTTGAAAAGTGCTCTCATTTGTTCGTGTTCTTCTTTGCTTGTCCATTTAAGAAAAACCCTTCTAAACATCAAGTTCTTCCCTAGTTGTCCATAATGGTAACATTTGATGCTAGAAAAATGTGATCCTCAGGTATAATTTCTTGATCTAGCTCTACCTCTACCATAAATTCCCCTATTACCACTGTCATTACTTCGTTCACTAGATTTTTTGTCCCATTATGATCTATTGTCACTGGTTCTACCTCTATATCCACCTCTATGGGTGCCTCTAGCATCTCTAACTTTTCATCTGCCTCTATTGTGAGATTTGTGTTTCTTCTTATTCCTCTCTTCCACTTGAGAGATAGTTAGAAGTATCTTTGTAGAGTAGTGGAAGTCCATAGATTGATTTCTTCTTGGATACCCCATTTTAACCTTTCCAAATACATAACCACTTTTACTGCCTCATCTTCTTGGATCTTAGATCTTAGGAATAATTTGTGAAAGTCCTTAGTATAAGAGGCTACATACATATCCTTTTGTTTAAGACTTTGTTTGTTCTTGTGTAATTCAATTTTGTAATCTTCTGGTAGATAGTTCTCCTTGAACTTTCTCACCATTTCCTTCTAGTAGGTTTCTTGTTTTCTTTCTCCCTCTCTTCTTGGAGAAATTTCAACCCAGTTAGGGTATGTACCCTTAACATATAATTTGTAGCCTTCAACTTTTGTGTTTCATTAACTCCTTCACAATAAAAATGATTTCCCATTCCCTCTTTCCATTCCATTACTAAATTAGGATCCATCTTACCTTTAAACAAGGGTACTCCTTCAAAATACTTTCCTCTCAAGGCTTTAATGGCTTTAAGAAAAGATTCTTCTTAGATTGGAGGATCATGTTCAGGTTCTACATCTTCTTCAAAAACTTCTTTACCCTTATCTTCACCAATATCCAAAATTTCCTTCCTCTTGTCAATTGTTTCTACCACTTCCTCAACTTTACCCTTCATAGCCTCTAACACTTCCTCTAACAACCCATTCTTCTCTTTTTGTTCAGTCACTTCTTTTCAAACTCAACATTTGTCACCATGGTGGTTTCTCTCATTGATTCACCTTCAAATTTAGACATACACAATGCATTTTCCTAGACCTTTTTAATGTTCTGATACCAATTTGATGTAACTAGGTCCAAAACTCTTATTCTAGGTTTGAATGCCCAAACTTTCCAAGGATACTCTTAAGCCTATAGGGTGACTAACTGACCCTATTCCCAAGAAGATATCTCACAATTATCCCCTTCTACAAGATATATCACACCAATTATCCCTTTACTTCTTCTCTCCCTTAACTCATCTAGACTCCTAGTGAGGCATTTCTTGCTATCTTGCAAGGTAAGGCTCGAAATCCAATTTAGAATCCAAAATTCATCATAGTATCTTCCCAAATCTTGTTCCAAGTTTCCTTAGCAATATTAGGTCTTGGATCAAAATCCTACTTCACCAAAGTTTGAATTTATCTTATTAGGCTTAGTAACCTAAAGATCCCCCAATTAGGCCTCATGTTAAGGTTTTCACACAACTCTAAAAATTTGAAAACATCCTACCAAACTATCTAGTCATCTAGATACCCTATTCAAAGACCTTTAATATTTAGTAGGAATAAAACATAAAACTTGTCCGTACATGAGCTTAGCAAAATACCCTAATTTTAAAGTTTTTGAGGGTTTGAGTACATTATAACCAGTATTGACTTCAAAACCTTGCAAAATGGTCTTTTCTAATCACCACTTCTTGGATAAGCACAAACCAATCTCAATTACTCAATTGCTAGTTGTGTAATAGATTGTAACTACTAGCTGGGTACACTAGACTCACCTAGGGCATGCTAAAAATATATACAAAACCAACTCCTTAGCACTTGGAAATGGATATGTACATTATTTATAGAGTTCTCTTCTTTATTCTAGATGGCCATGGTGATTTGACTAGTAGAATTAAAGAAAGAGCCATTTCTCTTATAGTAACTCAAAATAGGATAGTGAACTATACAATGGAAAAATGAATTTAAAACACCTACCTAATCAATACTTTACGTTGCCAAAATAATAGAGAAATACCTACATTCAAACCTTTAACTATCTTTTAAGCAAATAAATCCCAATCAATCCATTCACAATGGATGTTAGGATATGCAAAATAGACTGTAACTAGAAATACTTCAAATTATGTTATTGCTTCAACTCCAATTCATATAATCTGAACACCAACCCTTCTCCTTGGCATGTGATGGTGTTAAATAGTGCTTGTGTACATGTAGAAACCTCCTATATGGACCCAATAGCTGAAAAATGGGTGTTCATTTAGTTGGCCAAGAAGTTGTCAAAGTTGTCAAATGGAACTTTTGCAAAAATTCTACCATTGCTTGAGCAACTTTTACAACTTTTTCCTTTGACCTTGTATGGATTGAAAAACCTCACATATGAACTCCATGTGGTTTAAAAATAACTTCTAACACCATTTCCCCACATTAGATTTTTTGGTCAACCCTTGACCTATGCAAGCCACTACAAGCAATATTGGCATCCCTAAGACTCCTTATTCATTCACCTACCTATCTCCCTAGTCACATCCTTGGGGATTTATATTTATCCCTTGTTCATCGATGTTTGGCTAGAACCATCTACAAGCCAAAATGTGTCAAGACCTTAACCTTAGACCCTAGGTGCTCATGCACCACCATAACATGAGATTCTTTAGGTGAAGATTGAAATCTTGCAACCAAACATACAACATCCATGATATCATGCCTTGAATCCATGAGAGATATTAAACTACCAATCATGGATTTTTAATTAGTTTGATCAACTTCACAAGAATCATCATTTTTTGTAAGTTCACATCCTATTATCATTGGTGTTCTCATAGGCTTAAAAACTTCACTATGAAATTTCTTTAATATTTCTTTTGCATACTTAGTTTTGGATAAGAATATACCATTTTCCAAATGAGAAATTTTCAACCTAAGAAAATAGGATATTCCTCAAAGATGGACATTTCAAATTCAGATTGTATAAGCTTTGAAAAACCTTGACTTAAAGCATCAACATTGGATCCAAATGCTATATCATCAACATAAACAAGAACAATGAGAATATCATCACATGTGCCATATATGTACAAGTTACTATCAACACCACCTATTTTGAAGCCATTTTTGATAAGATATTGATCCAACCTAGAATACCAAGCCCTTGGAGCTTGTTCCAAACCATAAAGAGCCTTTTTTAGCCTGTAAACATGATTATGATAGTCTTTATTTTCAAATCCTTCAAGTTGATCCATATAAACCTCTTCATAAAGATAAGCATTGAGAAATGCTATTTTTACATCCATTTGATACATTTTAAAGCCCTTGAAAGATGAATATGCAAGAAAGATTTTAGTTGCTTCAATTCTAGCAACTAGTGCAAAAGTGTCATCAAAGTCCACACCTTCTATTTATGCATAAATCTTAAAGAAAAAATCTAGCCTTGTTCCTTGATATCTTTCCATTTTCATCAAAGTTTATTTCTAAAGACCCATTTAGCACCTATTATATTTTTATCTTTAGAACTAGACACTAAATCCCAACTCTTATTCTTTTCAAATTGACTTACTTTCTCTTTCATAGCTTTAACCCAATGCTCATCGATACTAGATTCTTTATATGATTTAGGTTCAATTTGATATAACAAACAAAGATTAGCATATTGAGTAGATATAGTTCTTGTTCTTGTTTGAATACCTGTATATTTATCCCCTATAATTTGTTCTTGAGGATGATAGTTGTTCGTACTTGTTCCTGTAGCCTTTATATATGTTGGTTTTGATGTTTTTGTCTTAGCTTTAATCTCCTCTTCACCTTCATCAACTTTATTATCTAATTATTTCAATTCTTTATCACTGTCTTGTAGGAAAGTATGATCCATTGTTATTTTTTTTTATCTTGCACAACTTCATCGACTTTCACATGTACACTTTCAAAATTTTTATTCAACCTTTTATTAAAAAAAAATTAAGCATTACTTTGAGAAGAATATCCTAAAAAGATTCCTTCATCACATCTTGAATCAAAGCTTCCTATTTTGTCATCAAAATTCTTAAAGAAATATCTACTTCCACATATTCTAAAATGCTCAATAGAAGAAGGATGTCCATACCATAACTCATAAGGATTATACTTAGTTTTTACCCTTAGTTGTACCCTATTTAAAATTTATACTACCTTATGAATTGCTTCTTTCTAATACCAATTTGGTACTTTAGATTCATCTAACATAATCCTTGTCATTTCTTTCATTGTTCAGTTCTTTCTCTCAACAAATCCATTTTATTTACTCTCGAGAACACACCATGATTGTTTAGCTTCATGTTATCTCAAAAATCCTATAGAAATCATAATTTTCTTCATATTATACTATTTGGTGCAAATTTAGTATAATTCATATTCCAATGGTCACCACAATTTTGTATTACCATCGTCAATCTGAGATCAATGGTCCAAATTAAATCATGATAAATCTCCTTTTTTTTTAATTCTTTTCCATCTCCTCCACGGGTCCCTTTATATACATACGTCAGTACCACATTTTCTTGCATTTGTTAAACTTCATTCATTTATAAAAAGCAAGAATATGACCATTGTTGATTTCCTAAAATCAAATGTTTGAGATTCACTTTCTTTTTCATGTATACCTATTCCATATCGCATGTTTGCAACTACCATTCATCCAATACTTTCCTTCAATGTGACAACACAATTAATTTAAATCTTTTTCAATAGGTCACAATTTAGCATATCTTTATTTGACTAACTATGGCGACTTAACAATAACTATTCATTAACCATGAATGCGATTTTAAAATATTAAATTTAATTACCATTTTTGACCTGCAAACATGTGACAACTGATTTGATGTTAGCTATTACTATAGTCACCATTTCACAACTTAACATTTTTGAAATTTCTTCAACCTTGCAATCATGCCTCTTTTGTTGTTCTTACTCAGTCTTGACCTTAACCATAGTTTATCATTAATCTTTTGTGACAACACGATTCTTCTATTTTTGCTCTTTTTCTACTTTAACCTAGAGTTTCATTAAACTACTTGTGACCATGAAAATTGAAGCCTTTCTCTATATTAAAACCTTAACCATAGGTTACCTTCAATTTCCAGTTATCATGTGATGATCATTAATCTTTAGGATCGAATGGCTGAGATGAGAAGACTTAATTCTCTAGTTTGCTTTGCAATGTTGCTCCATTTTTTCCACATGTCAATTTCTCATATTCCCACAATGGTTACCCTTTATTCAACACTAAAAAGTGGGAATACAAGCATTTTCAATCTTCTTAGATCTAACAGTTATGAAGATGCATCATTAAACACTTATAATTCCATCTTAAAATATCGTCTGTCGATCTGATCTTCATCTAATGATCCGAACTTAATCTCTAAGTCATTTGACTTGTCATATTTTCAATGTAGATGCATAGATTAAATATAAGTCATCAATTATATTTCAAAAAGAGTTATACCATCTTAGACTAGGGTTCTTCTACCATTTTTGAAGATTTATTGACTTCTCTTACATTCTGAACTGGATCATCTACAATGACTTTCATGAAACTATAGAATAATATGAATCCCTGTCTTCAACATGATTAAGATTAGAGAAAGATGAATCATTAAAATATCCAAACCCTCTTCTCATTGGGAAACAAATAACAAACCCTCCCAAAAACCTAATCACCTAGCCATGAACTGGTGCATTGCTCATATAATTTCCTGTATTAGGTTAGCTCAAAAGAATGATGAGAAGAAAGGTCATCCTATTGGTAATCTAGACTCGGACTTGAGACATTGACACTTTAATATTACTTTAACTGAAAGAAAATGATATGAACCAAACTTGGGCAGCACAAGGAAATTAAAGAATGGAGCATGTAAATACAAAGGTAAAAAAAATTTCAAATGCTTTAATTGTGGCAAAATAGGACACTTTGCATCTAAATGTCCTTATAATATTCATGATGAAGTAGATGATGAGAAAGGAAAATCAAATCAAAAGAAATTCTATAACAAAAAGAAGTGTTTTAAGAAGAAGAAGAGTTTTATTTTGGGTGTATTAGATAGTGAATCTAGTATTTTTGAATGTGATGAAAATGAAGTTTCATTCATAGCTATAAAAACTATTTGTGAAGAATCAAATAGTGATGATGATGTTGAACTTCTTGAGGCTGATTTAGAATGTGAGTTTCTTTATGCACTTAAAAAGATCAAGGAATTTAAGTGTTCAAGAAGAGTAATTATTAAATTATAAAGAGAAATTTGAAAAGGAAAGTAAGGAATTAAATCAACCAGTTATAGAATTGAAATAAAAAATTAAGGAATAAAAGAGAATTGTCTTTGTCGCTAAGGAAGAGTTAAGTTCTAAAGACTAGGAATGTACAAGGTTAAAAAATGAAGTAGTATCATATAGAATAAAGTTAGAAAAATATGAGAACACTAACTTGCATGATATGTTAAGGAAATAAAGAAGAACTAATGATCTAATAGGAATTGGTTTGGAACTTGGACAATGTTCTAGTGACAACAAAGATAAATCTTTATTTGAGATATTTAAATCTGAAAGTAAGGATATCAATCAGAATACTACCACTTCAAATGAAGGTAAAAATACAGATTTTAATCAGATTTCTAATGGTAAAAATCAGGTTATATCAATCACTTCATACATGGGTAAACGATACTCAAACATGTTAACTTATTTCTTTGATGGGTATTGCTTCATGTGTCATCAATATGGACATAGAATAAGTAATTGTAGATACATGTCAAGGAGGTATTCAAAGTTTCATTTTGGTTATTTCTTTCCTAAAATGAATGGTGTAAGATGTTAAAAATGCAATCTCTTTGGTCATGTTATGAGGAATTATAAAACTAAGTCATTTCAGAATGATCAATCTTATGCTAGTCTACAAGTTGATCAAGAAGTTGATGCTAAAGTGACTAAGATATGGAGGCATAAGATTAATAATTCTATTTTTGTTTAAATGGATCTACATTCTAAAGATAAGGACTTTTGGATAATTGATAGTGGTTGTTCTAGACCCATGATAGGAGATGAAGCAAAGTTTAACAAATTGATTAACTAAAAAGGTGGAAAATTTAGTTTTGGTGATGATTCTTTAAGGCATATTAAAGGTTTGGGTTCTTTGATGCTTAGTGAAAAAAATTCCATTCATGATGTGTATTATGTTGATAGATTAAAGTAAAATCTTTTAAGTGTTAGTCAAATTTGTGATCATGGTTGTCAAATCAAATTAAAATTTGAACAGTTGGTTGCATTAGGTAAAATATCTAAAGGGAATGTATACAATTTAAAAGATATCACAAATAATAACAACAATGAAGATTTTTTCCTTATGGGATACGTGAATGAAAGTTGGTTATGGCACAAAGGCTTGAGCAATTGAACTTTGACAACTTGGTAAAATTTAGTAAGAATTAGAAAGTAAGAGGTATGCCATGTATAAGTAAGCCAAAGAATTATATTTGTGAAGGGTGTCAACATGAGGTAAACAAACAAATGCATCATTTCCTTTGAAAGATTATTTTTCTTCTAAATCATTGCAATTAGTACATACTGATTTATATAGTCCTATAAGAACAATGTTGTGAAATGGTGAAATATATTTCATTCTTTTTACAAATGATTATACAAGAATGAAATGGGTAACTTTCTTAAAGCATAAATCAAAGGCATTTAAAAAGTTTAACATTTTCAAGAAAATGGTTCAAAAAGAGTCAGACATAAAGATTAAGTGCTTACGAACAGATTGGGGTTTGCCCATCAAAATTTTATATATCAAATGCTTCAACAAAAATGTCCTTAACATCATGTAGTAATTTCCTCCATTGATGTTTCCTTCTCAACTCTTCTTGTTTCTTCTTCTTCACCATAATTTCTTGCAATAAAATGGTTTGTTCAAGAGTGATGTTTTCCAAATCCAATTGTGGCATCTCAATAACTTCATCTAGATGAACTTTAATATTTAGAGAGATGTACTTTATTGATTTCCCTTTGTGAGGTGAAGGAGTGTTATTGCTTGGTACTAATTTAAGAGATGGTGAGGGGGTATCACAACTCCATCTTGCTTGGAATAAATGATAGAAACATCAATAGTAGCACTTAGCATTGTTTTATATTCTTCCTTATTTTCCTCAATTTGAGGTTTAACCACATTTGGTCCTTCTTGAGCTTTGGTAGAAATGTCTACACTTGTGTCTTTGTTTGTTTCCTCTACCTCTTGATCTTCATTGTCTACATATGAGGGCTTCTCTATCTTAGTAACTAGAGTGTCAAGGGTGATGGCATGAATAGGTGAAATGTTTCCTTGTAGACTTAGTACAAGTAAACTCATTTCATCACTTTGATCATCCTAGATGGTTACTTTCTCAATGTCTTTCTCCTCTATCACTTCTTTATTTATGAGACTAAAAATTCTTTTCCATAGTCACTCATTCTATTGAAACACAAATTCAATCTTATTTTGTAATATCATAAAAATTATGAAGTTAGGAACACATCTATTCCTATAATTTTAAAAAATTGTTTACTTTTTCTCCTTTTGTAGATTAAACATAACCTTGGCTAATGAGGCTTCTCTAATATCTTTCTCTACTAATGATGCTTGTTCCCATATTTTATTTAATCTATTGAACAAATCAATAGGAACCTTCTTTTCTACTTTGTTAGTAACCAATTTATTATTTTCCATCATATCTATCATGGCCTCCTCAACTTTTTTTCTATCCACATTATCCAATGTGTCATATTTTACAAATCTAAAACTGGATAAGCCTGCATAGGTTCTTAGGTTGGTACATACCTTATCAATATTTTTTTCTCTTCTAAGTATAGTGTCTGGTTCATCTAATTTTGTCTTCTCTGTATCATCTTCTTTAACTTCATTTAAATTTACTATTCATCTCCTCTTTGGTTGGCTCATTGGGGCTTGGGATTTCTTCTTCTTCAACTTCTTTTTACCTTTACTAGAGCTTATTGGTTTAGTGATTTTCACTACTTCTTTCTTTGTAGATGGATTGACACTAGCCACTATTGCCTTAGTCCTTGGTTTGTTTGGTGGTGGAGTTGAGAGAGGCGATACCACTATCTTCTCTGCAACATTCTTTTCTTTAGGGAGAGAGAAATAGGGAGGAGTAAGAGGGTAGAGAGATTTTGTGATGAGGGAGGTGGAAAGAGATAGGTAAAATAAATAGAAAGGGGAGAATGGAAATAAGGAGAGAGAAATGTTAGAGGAGAGAGAGAGAGAGAGAGAGAGAGAGAGAGAGAGAGAGAGAGAGAGAGAGAGAGAGAGAGAGAGAGAGAGAATGGAAAGAGGGAGAGAGGTATATCAAGAGAAATAAAGAGAGAGAGATGAGGAGGAAAAGGATAAAGAGAGTAACTGAGGAGGGAGTGGGAAAAGGATAGGTGAAATAAAGAGGGTTGGCATTTTTGGGGAAGGGGGAGAGAATGAAAAAAGTAGAGAGTGCGAATGAGAGAAGGAGGGAGGGGGAGATATAGGAGGAGGAAGAGGATAGGAAGATAAAGTGATGGAGGGAGAAAGGGATATGTACTAAAATAGAAGGAGAAGGTAAAATAGATAAGAGGAGAGAAAGTAGGAAAGGGAATAAGAGATGGGGGAAGATAGAGGAGTGGAATTAAAAGGAATAGGAGATATAAAGATATGGAAGAGAACTAGGGTATGGATGTAGAGAGGTAGGGAAGAGGTAGGTATGGATATAGTAAGAGAGGAGGAAATAGATATGCAAAAGGGAAGAAATTACTAAAGGTTTAGGGCTTAAGGTTTAGAGAAAGAGAGATAGGTAGAGAGACATAGGAAGAGTAGCGATATCTATAGAGAGTAAGGGAGAGTGAGAGAGGATGTGAAGAGGGTGAGAGAAGAGGAGAGAGAGGGTAAAACCTATAAACATTATCCATTAACCATTAATATCTTCTCCTTCTCTCTCTACTCTTTCTCTCTCCCTCTCTATCCCTTTGTCACTTTACCCCTCTTTTCCTTCTCTACATATTCCCTACCTAGTCCTATCTCCCCTCTTATTCCCCTTGAAACTAAAGGTACCTAATCACTAAACTCTAAATCTTATAACCATAATTTTTAAACTCTCTCTCTCTCTAAAAACTTATAACCATAACCCATCAACTCTAAACCCTTTCTGCCTTTTCCCTCTCTCTTTTCCCATATCTCTCTCCCTCTTTTCCTTCTATCCCTCTTCCCCAGATCCTCCCCCTCATGTCCCCGTTGTTCCATCAAACCCTAATTTTTTATAAGGATCTTAATCAATGACATAAGTTAACTTTTCCCGACTTTTATCAAAAAAAATAAAAAATTTTAGATTATTAAACAAGAGTTTTGGGGCATCACCTCTAATGACATCAAGGGAAAACACACCTTGCCAAGGTCTAGGAATAATTCCCCCTAGTGGTGTTTATTAAAAATACCCCTCATAGGGTTAACAGGTAGTGCCTCTTGTGGGCTTGAGGGACAATTCTCCTTGCATAGTTTGGGTGTAATGCCTTTGGTGACAAGACCAAGTTAGTACCTTGAGAACTGCAAAAAACCCATGGAAAGCATCATTTTCTCAATGAAATATTTGATTATGACTTTTTCTAGCTGCCATATTGGTTTATACCCTATAGCGCATGCATCTTGTCTAGAAGACTTTTTACATATTCTTAGTGCTAAATAAACCAGATGCCAAATAGGCTTAGTATAGCAAAATTCAGGTTTGACATGCTCAATCACATGTCATAAACTTTATTTCTTTTGTGGGACCAAAAAGATTGGCATTTTTTGGTCCCTCATCTTTGTGCACTTATAACCCTGTATACATAATTGTACATCTTTTCCCTATACCATATGTCTCCTAAACTTATATGAAAATGGCTTATTAAACTCTTTATTGGTATACTAAAATTATCAAATCATTTTTTAAGACCATATAAAATTATCAAAAAGATTATTTTTAACTTCAAAAAATAAGACTATGTGTTAGTGTGGATTTGATAAATTGATGGGTTTATGAACTTCATCTTTATATCTATACTAATATAAAGTCTTGTTATCCTTTCTTGTGTTGTGCACATTCTTGAGGAGGAGTATTGTTTATTGGGAAATCATTAATTTTACTTGCTAAAAATAGTGGTTATATTGTACCAAATTTAATAGATGTAGTATATTATAAGATGTTGAAGTTCATAAAAGATCAACCCCATAATTCCAAAGAATCACTTACATGAAAACACACATCACTGAAAGAGAGAAGCAAACACTATGGAGTTTCCAATAAATAGAACCATGGAGGAGACATTCTTGATGTGCAAAAAAAAGATTGCAAATTGTATTCAATGGATGAATAGATTTAAAATTATCATCCTTATAAAACAAGAAAGGTCAAACCTAAGAGGTAAAAACCCTAAAGGGAAATATCGTAGATTGCATGATAATGATTAATGAAAGAATTAATTATTATAAGCGTAAAGTTTAGCTTAAAAAAAATTTAGATAATAAGTAACTCTTAATAATTAAGTCAAAATGATTTAATTAATAAGAAAATATCTTAATACTCTAATACCCCTCCTTAAGATAAACTCAGGGAGTAGTTAAAAACCTAGAAACTACTACTAAAAAAAAATAAAAATGGATCCCAACAACATATGATTGATCAAGTACCCAAGTACAAAAAATTCTTTGTAAAGAGGAAAAATAGAGAAAACCACATGGGAAAAACCGTACTCCAAAAAGAGATGGAAAGAATGTTGAAAGAACTAGTGAAGGACTGAAGAAGCCTCTAAAATAGGGAATACACCAAAAGATAAGACCAAAAGATGATCATGTAGAACTCCACTATGTAAAGCTACAAACTCTGTCAAAAGTAAATGTTCATTTGAAGAACCTCCATCGAAATAGAACCTCCTCAAGTAGAGAAGAGAATAATCTAGATTAATTCTCTTAGAACACATTACTTGAATCAAGAGGCACATAAAGAAAATAAAAGAACTTGAAGATATAGTTGGTATGAAACAACAAAGCTTGAAGATCTGATTAGTCAAACATGGAAGGTTGAAACCAAACTAGGAAAAAAAATAGTCTTTATATAATAAATGATCCATCTCACAAAAATACATATGTATCAAGTCACTGCATCCACCGAGTACATTGGAACAAAAATTGAATACATAGCTCACTACATCAAACCAAGGAAGAATGAGAAAAAAAAAAGAAGAACCCCCTAATGTAGACAAAGGTGAGTTGAGAGGCAACTAGAAAAGTGGGCCAAAAGAACTACACGCCAAGGAACCATGATAAAGATGTACAAAGGAATATATATGTGTGTAGTGAGGTGATCAATCACAAATGTGTCATGAGACTAATGTGAAAGAAGGGAAACTCATTGGACAAAGCAAGATGGAAAAAAAGGTAAAATGTTGATCCCCCATGGTACTTTAATCAATGTAGTGCATATATAATAAGGAAAATGATATGGTGAATGTTAATAATAAAATAATTTGTACAAGTGTCTTCAAATGTCACTGCTTGAATTAGAAGACAAAATAAGGCAAAAATGAATTAAATAAAAAATATAGATGCAATATGGTACTTTAACTTAGTGTGTTTGCAAGAATGCATATAAAAAATGTCTACAAGGACCAAAAGAGACATAAAGTTGATAAAATAGATAGTACAACCCATGATGAATCATTTGAAACAACAAAATTGATCCTAAGACCTCAAATATTCAAGATAAACACTAGAATACAAAATTGAAAAATACTTAATAGAAAGTGTCTAGAGTAGAATCTCAAAAAATAACTAGCCTCGAAAGAAAGAGCTCGGAAAGAGATTTATAATGATATAAAGAATTCTCAAATCAAAGATTGGATGCCCAACATATGTCTCTCAGAGTGCAAAAAAGAACTCTCGACTTTGATAGCAAAAAAAAAAAACAATCAAAACTAAAAATTATGTATACCATCAGATTGGAGCAAACTTTCCAGTGATATCTTGTTTGTGACAAATGAAGTCTATATGTTCAAGATATGAGAAAAAATTGAAGGTAGGTCCAAAAAAATCCAAGAGGGTAAACATTTTGATGTTACCAAGTGATAAGCATACAATTGACAGCCAAAAAATTGTCAAAGTAGAAAATGTCTGAAAAATGACCGAGTAAACAGAAAAAAAATCACCCTGTAATAGGAAACTGGCCATGCGATGTTAAAGGATTTCCTTATAAGAGCCAAAATTGGGCCACAAAATCTAGAAATTACTAATGATCTTAATAAAAAATACCAAGAGTAAATCAAAATTCCACCCAACAATGCTACCAAAATTGCCCATAAAACTCACAGGCTAGTCTTTGCATGTACCAACAAGGAAGCATATTGCTGTGATGTCACTAGAAAAGGTTCAGCCGTAGACATGGAAAGATTCACCATCACTAAAAATCTTGACATAAAATCTAGAATAAAACAACCAAATTTAGTGTTTTTGAATGCACCATGTCACCCATTTAAGGGTAGTGAAAGGACATGCTTTCAAGGTGCATGAGGGCCTTACAATCTGATGTGGCTAGAAATGGGGCCTGAAAAAATGCTGAGAGTTCTCAAAAAAATATGTTCAACTTCAATAGGTTGTGATTCCAAACAAGGCATTGACATAGGTTGTACCTAATGACATGATGGGTTTCAACTGAGTGATGTGTCAGTTCTTACTACATGCAAGGACCTAGTAAAAACAAATTGAACCTCAAGAAGCATGCAAAGGCCCATGGATCCACCCAAGTAAATTCTCCTCCGCCAATTGCTAACATGTACCAAAATATTGGTGATATCATGGAATAACTATCCACAAATCTGTTGGGCTAAGGGTTGGCCAATAAATGCCAAATCGCACTTTCCAAGAATCGACAATCACATGCAAGGCCACAAAAAGGCCCAATGAAAAAGGATGATGCCCATAATAATCATGGCAAGGGTTGCTAATGGCTCCATATTCTTCACAAGTGTAGCGGCTTGCATGCATTGATAGAGGGATATGACAAGGCACGTATTCAATAAAAAAAATACCCTATTAAATGCTTTCTCACCTTTAAAAAATGTTACTCCATTTAATAAAATAATGCCTCCAATCAAATCTTTCATGAAATACAAAAAAAAAAAACCCTTCTACATAAAAATTTTGATCGTATATTTTTTAATTTAAATATATATATCATCGCTTATCGTAGTGCATGCCTGGGTTGAAATTATTTTTCCTCAAATTTCTATAGTGTCTAAACTAGATGTATTTTATATGGATACAGGGGTTTTTGAGTGCTTTGAGCTCAATGGTGATATCCATTTGGACTTAGAGTGCTTTGAAAATTAGGTTCCCCATAGATCCTATACCATATTATTTGAAAGCCAAAGATCAAAAAAATGTTGTGAAACATCTCATAAATATAACAAGGACATGAAGATTTGAAGCTTTGATAGCATATTGAAGTTGATGAAAAATCAACCCAATAGCTCCCAAGAATCTTCTGCATGCAAACACTTGTCATGGAAATAGAGAAGCAAATACTATAATAGTTACAATTCACATTTCCATAGATGGGACATTCTTGATGTACAAAAAAAGGGATTACAAATTGTATTGAATGAATGAAGAGATTTACAATTACCGTCCTTATAAAAGGAGAAAGGTAAAAATTCTAAAAGGGAAATATCCTAGGTTGCATGATAATAATTAATAAAAGAATTAATTATATGTTTAAAGTTATCTTAAGCAAATAATAGATAATCGGTGACTTACTAATTAAATAAAAAAGATTTAATTAATAAGAAAATAACCTATAACTCTAACATAATACATTAATGAAAAATCTAGCTGACAATGCCTTCTTGTATAACATGACAATTTTGTAACATTATCAGACATATTTCTTATCTACTATGAAACTTGAAGTCAAATTGGCTATTCAATGTAATACAAATTTTCTATGAAACTTCAACTCAAATTGGCTATTTAATGTAATACAATGTTGGCTATTTAGTGCATATATAATAAGGAAAATTATATGGTGAATCCTAATAATGCAATAATTTGTACAAGTGTCCTCAGATGTCACTGCTTGAATTAGAAGACAAAATAAGGCAAAAATAAATTAAATAAAAAATATAGATGCAATATGGTACTTTAACTTAGTGTGTTTGCAAGAATGCATATAAATGATGTCTACGACGACTAGAACAGAGATATAGTTGATAAAATAGATAGTACAACCCATGATGAATCATTTGAAACAAAAACAATGATTCTGAGACCTAAAACATTCATGATAAACACCAGAATACAAAATTGAAAAAGACTTAATAGAAAGTGTCTAGAGTAGAATCTCAAAAAATAACTAGCCTCAAAAGAAAGAGCTCAGAAAGATATTTATAATGATATAAAGAATTCTAAAATCAGAGATTGTATGCCCAAGGTATGTCTCCCAGAGTGTAAAAAAGAACTCTTGACTTTGATAGCAAAAAAAAATAAATATAAAAACTAAAAATTATGTATAACATCACGATGAGATTAGAGAAAACCTTCCAGTGATATCTTGTTTATGAAAAATGAAGTCTATATGCCCAAGATATGAGAAAAAATTGAAGGTAGGTCCAAACGAAGCTAGGAGGGTAGACATGTTGATGTTAGCAAGTGATAAGCATACAATTGATAGCCAAAAAATTGTCAAAGCAAAAAATGTCTAAAAAATGACAGAGTAAACAGAAAAAAAATCATCTTGTAATAGGAAACTGGCCATGCAATGTAAAAAGATTTCCTTATAGGAGCCAAAATTGGGCCACAAAATCTAGAAATCACTAATGATCTTAATAAAAAATACTAAGAATAAATCAGGATTCCACCCAACAATGCTACTAAAATTGCCCATAAAAATCACAAGCCAATCTTTCCATGTACCAACAAGGAAGCATATTGCTATGATGTCATTGGAAAAGGTTTAGCCTTAGACATGGAAAAATTCACCATCACTAAAACTCTTGCCATTAAATATAGAATAAAACATCCAAATTAAGTGTCTTTGAATGCACCATCTCACCCAATTTAAGGGCAGTGAAAGAGACTGCTTTCAAGGTGCATGAGGGCTTTACAATCTGATGTGGCCAAAAATGGGGCCTAAAAAAATGTTGAGATTTCTCAAAAAAATATGGTGAGCTTCAATAGATTGTGATTCCAAGGAAGGCATTGACATAGTTTGTACTTGATGACATGATGGGTTTCAACTGAGTAATGTGTTAGTTCTTACTACATGCAAGCCTAGTAAAAACAAATTGAGCCTCGAGAAGCATGCAAAAGCCTATGCCTCCACCTGGGTAAATTCTCCTCCACCAAATGCTAACATGTACCAAAATATTGGTGATATCATGGAATAACTATCCACAAATCTATTGGGTTAAGGGTTGGCCAAATAAATGGAAAATAAATGCCAAATCACACTTTCCAAGAATTGGCAATCACATGCAAGGCCACAAAAAGGCCCAATGAAAAAGGATGATCCTAATAATAATCATGGTAGGGGTTGCTAATGGCTTCATATTCTACACAAGTGTAGTGGCTTGCATGCATTGATAGAGGTATATGATAGGGCACACATTCAATAAAAAAATTATCCTATTAAATGCTTTCTCACCTTTAAAAAATGTCACTCCATTTTATAAAATAATGCCTCCAACCAATTCTTTCATGCAACTCAAAAAAAAACCTTCTACATAAAATTTTTGATAGTATACTTTTTAATTTAAATATATATATATATCATCGCTTATCGCAGTGCATGTCTAGGCCACATGGCCTAGGTTGAAATGTTTTTCCCTCAAATTTATATAGCATCTAAACTAGATGTATTCTATATGGATATAGGGGTTTTTGAGTGCTCTGAGCTCAATGGTGATATCCATTTGGACTCAGAGTGCTTTAAAAAGTAGGTTCCCCATAGATCCTATACAAAATTATTTAAAAGCCAGAGATCAAAAAAATGATGTGAAATATGTCACAAATAGAACAAGGACATGAAGATTTGAAGATCTAATACCATATTGAAGTTGATGAAAAATCAACCCCACAACTCCTAAGAATCTTCTACATGCAAACACTTGTCATAGAAATAGAGAAGCAAATACTATAGAAGTTGCAATTCACATTTCCATAGATGAGACATTCTTGATGTACAAAAAAATGGATTACAAATTGTATTGAATGAATGAAGAGATTTAAAATTACCATCCTTATAAAAGGAGAAAGGTAAAAATTCTAAAAGGGAAATATCCTAGGTTTCATGATAATAATTAATAAAAGAATTAATTATATGTTTAAAGTTATCTTAAGAAAATAATAGATAATAGGTGACTTACTAATCAAATTAAAAAGATTTAATTAATAAGAAAATAACCTATAACTCTAACATAATACATCAATGAAAAATCTAGCTGACAATGCCTTCTTGTATAACATGACAATTTTGTAACATTATGAGACATATTTCTTATCTACTATGAAACTTCAACTCAAATTGGCTATTTAATGTAATACAATTTTTCTATTCCCAAATGACCTTGGAAACATAAAAATTTTGCATAATATGACTCTAATAAATTTGGTTTGATGTTTCAACCTCGCTTTAAATTGAGAAAGCTTTTATCATACTACTACACAATATTTGGATCAAATTGAACTCAAATTTTAGTTTTAGTTTTTACTAAATTTGTTTCTTAGTATTGACAATTTGCAAGGATGTATCATAGATTCTTACATGGTCAAAAGATTTGCTTTTCCATATATCCAATGCAATATCACCCCTGCATTGTTTATTCTACTTTATAATTTTTGTTAAAAAAATTCTTTATGCCAAATTGGCTGTTATTTTGAACTTTCTGATTCTAATGGTGTTATTGTTGAGATTTTACATGCTATCACATTTGGGCTTATATGTGACCACCATGAAGATGCCCTTATAGAAATTGAACAAATATTAGAGTTCTTGGTCTTTCTGGTTGTAGGAGTACCTATAGGAATAATATTTTTTTATTTTTTATGGGGTGTACTTTGATGTTTTAGGGCATATTTTTATATTATTATATCACTTAGTAAATGATTGATGTTTTAGGGTATACTTTGATATTTTGTTAAAGGATTGAACAAAACCTTTACGAGTCTGGTGGATGCCAAAAACAATTTTTAACTATTTCTCATTGTTATATATTCTCTCCAAAATTGATCGTTGGAGAGAGGGATTTGATTTTCTTTTTTGTGGAAAGAAGGCTGAGATATTGTGAAAATTATTTGTGCTCTACCCAAAATAGATGAAATAAAAAACATTGTGGTGGTTTCCTATTACTTAGTTTATATTTTTTTTCAAACTACAAATTGATTAGAGCTACCTATCATAGTTATTGGTTTCTGAATAAAATAGTAGTGACATTATTTTTATTTAGAAGTTATTGTTGTAGGAAGCTAGACTCACACAAGAATCTCTAGGAGTTAATTTGGGCAAAAATGCCTCTTTCTCGCATGAACATCATCTGAAGTGGCCTAAGTGTGGTGGAGAGTGGGTGGGAGGAATGTAGAGTAGTTTCTCTATGATCATTTTCAGGAATGGGCTACAATGTTAAGAAAAATGTGTTTGGTAAGGCAACATCCCTATGTGCTTGTCGTGAATGAATAGATGTAACTTGTAAGGTGTTGTTTGTATTTGATGTTTTTTCTATAGTCTTCTCTAGTTTCTTCTTTCCATCCCATTTTGAAGCTATTATAGGATATATTCTTGTTATCTTGTCATCATATTGGTATCAGAGCGAGACAAGGTCTTGCTGGGAAGTGTATGTCTACTAAAGCATTATAGGCTGAAGCTAAGGCTCACACCATGCCTCTAAAAAGTATGACTTCGGATGCCATCAAAAAGATGATGGAGGAAATTCTAGAAGAGAAGTTGAAGGAGTTAAAGAAGGAGTCTAGTGACAAGGATAAGGAGAATGAGATGGAAGAAGGTGCAAGTGGAGATGAAGAAGGAGAACAACACCAGGATCCACCAATGAAATTACCTGCAAATCAAAAGGCATTTGTGGTTACTTTAAGGTTGATAAGAGGAGATTTTATTGATAGGATACCTACATATGGAGGCAATCGCAATAGTGAGGGAGTGATTGAATGGACTGAAGCAATCGCCAATCACTTCAAGATGAATGAAGTTCCAAAGAATGATAGGGTAAGGATTGAAAAAGGAAAACTAAGAGCATCTTCTCTCTCTTGGTGGTATTATATTCAAGGAGAAAGGATAAAAAACAATAAAAGTCTAATTTCTTCATGGGAAGTGATGAAGGAAAAAATCAAGGTACAATTTATGCTTGTAGATTATGAGGTGCAGTTGTTCAAAAAGCTGCAAAGCTTGAAGCAGTGAGAGATGGATGTGAATGCCTATATGGAGGAGTTCCATAGGTTATCTCTTAGGGCAAAGAAACAAGAGGAGGAACCAGAAAGAGTGGCTAGGTATTTAAATGTTTTGAGAATGAGCATACATGAGGAAAATAGCTTCTTGGCTCTATATACATTGGGAAAGTGTTTTCAACTTGCTCTTAAAGTTGAAGAGAAGCTAAAGAGGAAGGGTGATCAAAAATAAGGAGGGAGAAGTGGAAGGAATGAATGAGGTAGATGAAACTTCAAAAATAGAGGACAAGGCCAAAGGTCCCAAGGTGAGTCTAACCCTAAGGAGAAAGTGGGTGACTCAAGTAGCAGAGGAGGCTACAGTGGAAGGGGATCTAATGGAGGAAGCTCACGTGAATTAGGCAGAGGACCTAGGTTCTCAGGAATGAAGTGCTACAATTGTGGTCATATAGGGCACCCAAAATATAAGTGTCCACAAAGGGCATCTACTTCTCAAAATGGTGAAAGGAGGGTTACATATGTGCAAAAAGATAATGTGGGTATGAACTCACCTAAAGTTTAGTTGATGATAGAGGATGAAGGAGAAAGTCTCATGATAAGGAAGACACTTCTTAAAGAACTGATGAAAGAAGATGCCACTCAATAGAGGCTCTTTTTCGAGTTCAATGCAAGGTGAAAGACAAGTTGTGCAATGTGATAATTGATTTAGGTTCCACAGATAACATCATCTCACTTGAAGTCGTAAACAAATTGAAGTTGGAGAGACTTCCACATTATTGTCCATACAAGGTTAGTTGGTTGAACAAAGGGCAGCAGGTAGTTATGAATGAGTAAGCTTGGGTAGAGTTCAGTATAGGGGTATATAAGGATACAATATTGTGTGATATCTTACCCATGGATGCTTGCCACCTCTTACTAGGAAGACCTTGGCAATTTGATAGGAAGGCACACCATGATGGTGAGAAGAATTGTTATAGCTTCCTAAAGGATGGAGCAACATAAAAATTGAATTCTGAAGGAGAAGAGACAGGGGTTGGTTAAGTTGGACCAAGTGTGCTGATGGTGAGTGAGAAAGAGCTCATTATTACTCTTGAAGAAGATGGAATATGCTTTGCATTGGTGTTGAAGCCTAAGGAAGATAGGAAGAAGGAATGTAGAATAATAGGCCCGAAAGAAGTTGAAGAGTTGTTGAACCAGTACAAGGACATCATTGCTAAGGTAATACTTGAGTCCCTGCCACTAACAAGAGACATAATTCACCAGATTGATCTTATTCCTGGAGCAGTGCTACCCAACAAGGTAGCCTATAAGATGATACCCCAGTAGAATGAAGAGATTGCTAGGCAAATACAAGAGGTGCTTGACAAGGGATTGATAATGAAAAGTCTTAGCCCATATGCTATACCCTCAGTTCTTGCTCCAAGCAAGGATGGTAAGTGGTAGTTGTGTACCAATTCTAGGGCCATTAATAGGATAACTATAAGATATAGATTTCCTATTCCAGGAATAGAAGATTTGTTGAATTGTTTTGGGGGAGCTTCATATTTTTCTAAAATAGATCTCAAAAGTGGGTATCATCAAATAAGGATAGGAGAGGGGGATGAATGGAAGACAACTTTTAAAAATAATGAAGGGTTGTATGAATGGCTAGTTATACCATTTGGTTTATGTAATGATCCTAGTACATTTATGTGACTAATGAATGAAGTTTTGTAGGACTTCATTGGGAAGTTTGTTGTTGTTTACCTTGATGACATTTTGGTGTATAGTAGGAATAATGAAGATAATTTACAGCATTTGAAGATGGTTTTTCAAGGCTAAAGGAACAAAAGTTGAAGATAAACTCGAAGAAGTGTGACTTTCTGAAACAAGAGTTGGTGTATCTTGGATTTGTGATATTCAAGGGAGATCTAAAAATGGATCCATCTAAAGTGGAGGCCATCATTAATTGGCCAACACCAAGGGTTGTTGGAGAGGTTCAAAGTTTCCATGGTTTGGCCACATTCTACAAGAAGTTCATAAGGAACTTCAGCAACATTTGTGAACAAATTTTAGACACCATCAAAGGAGGAGGTAAAATGAAGTTTGAATGGAATAATGTAGCAAAAAAGAGTTTTGAGGAACTCAAACAAAATGTAGCCAAGTATTCTATTCTTGTTTTGCTAGATTTTAATAAAGTTTTTACAATAGAATGTGATGCTAGTGGCTTTGCAATAGGGGTTATTCTTAGTCAAGAATACAGACCTGTTGCATTATTCAGTGAGAAACTGAATGAGGCAAAGAGGAAATATTCTTCTTATGATTTGGAATTGTATGTCATGGTCCAGGCATTAAAAAAATGGAGGCACTACTTGTTGCCTAAGGAGTTTATTGTGTATACTGACAACCATAGGCAGATGAAATGGGTTGAGATTTTGTAGGCTTATACCTTCACAATCAAGCATAAGAAGGGACAAGCCAATAAGGTGGCTAATGCACTTAGTAGGAGAGTGCTAACAATGCAAGAAGTACAACTCCAAAGAATGGGTGTAGATGCATTGAAGGGAATGCATGTGGAAGATGGAGATTTTAGCGAATCATATGAGGTTTGCACTAAGTTGAAAGATAGTTTTCATTATAATTTTTCTAAATTCATTATGCAAGATGGATTGTTGTTTAAAGGTAGCCAACTATATATTCCCAAATGTTCTATGTAGGAGAATGTCATTAAAGAAAAATTTTGTGGAGGTCTTAGTGGTTATTTTGGACTCAACAAGACATTGGAATTGGTACAAAAATTTTATTATTGGCCTAAGATGCAAACATACATTACAAAGTTTGTGGAAGGTTGTCTTTTATGTCAAAGGTAAAAGGGAGTGTACACAAATGCTGGACTTTATTAGCCTTTACCCATACCGAACATACCTTGGGAATGTTTGAGTATGCATTTTTTGATGGGATTACCAAGGACAAAGATAGGTTATGACAACATATTTGTGGTTGTTGATAGATTTAGTAAAATGGCTCACTTTATTCCATGTAAAACCACTAATGATGGTAGTTATATTACAGGACTATTCTTTAAAGAAATAGTTTGTATTCATGGTTTTCCATTGAGCATTGTATCTGGTAGGGATAACGAGTTTGTGGGTCACTTTTGGAGGACCCTATGGAAAAAGTTGGGCACAAATTTATCTTTTAGTTTAACCTATCATCCTCAAATGGACAGGCAATCTGAGGTGGTTAATAGATCCTTGGGAAACCTTTATAGATTTTTGACATGGGAACATGGAGGTAGTTGGGATGTCATCATACCTCAGATAGAGTTTGCATACAATGACTCAGTGAATCGTAGCATAGGCATGAGTCCTTTTGAAGTTGTTTATGGGAGACATCCAAGGGTAGTTTTTGATCTCAAGAATGTGGATGGTTTGGAGAAAAGGAGCAAACATGTAGAAGAGTTTTCTTAGGCAATGGTGGAAGTGCATGAGCATGTGAGGAAAACCCTACAACAAAATAACCTGAAGAGAAAGGCTAAGGCATACTTTAAGAGAAGGAATGTGTAGTTCCAAGTCAGGAATCTAGTTATGGTACACCTGAACAAAGATTAGTTACCTTGGGGCAGCCATACAAATTTGATGATGAAGAAGATTGGACCATGTGAAATTCTAGAAAAGTAGTATGGAGTAAATGCTTACAAAGTGGCATTGCCTCCAGATGTAGCTATTTCAGCTATATTTAATGTCTTAGATCTCGCACTACATAATGGGTCTAATGATGATATTGGTACCATTGAGCCCACAAATGAATCATATAACTAGATTAGAGAGTTTTCTTCTAAAGAGAAGCTATAGATGGAGTGCATCATCAATAGTAGAGAGGCCTTGAGGACAAGACACAAAGTGCACATAAAGCACTTGGTCAAGTGGAAGGGCCTTCTAGATTTTGAAGCCACTTGGTTACTGGAAATAAAAATTTTGAGGTAAGGTGGGGATTTACAACAGTTGGTCTCCAAGAGGACCTGAGACAAAATTTACCCCCAGGAGTATGTTGCAGGAGCAGCTACAGGAATAATATTTCTATATTGTTTATGGGGGGTAGTTTGATGCTTTAGGGAATATTTCAATATTTTTCTATCACTTAGTAAATGATTGATGTTTTAGGGCATATTTTAATGTTTTAAGGCATACTTTGATGTTTTGTTAAAGGATTGCACAAAACCTTTATGAGTCTAGTGGATGCCAAAAATAGCTTTTAACTGTTTGTCATTGTTATATATTCTTTCCAAAATTAATCATTGGAGAGAAGGATTTGATTTTCTTTTCTGTGGAAAGAAGGCCGAGATATTATGAAAATTATTTGTGCTTTGCCCTGAATAGATGAAATAAATGACATTGTGGTAGTTTCTTGTTACTTAGCTTATATTTTTTGCTCACACTACAAATTGATTAGAGCTACATATCATAGTTATTGGCTTTTGAATAAAATAGTAGTGGCATTATTTCTTGTGTAAAATTTATTGCTGCAGGAAGCTGGACTCACACAATAATCTCTGGGGGTAAATTTGGTGAGAAATGCCTCTTGCTCGCATGAATACCATGTGAAGTGGCCTAAGTGTTGTGGACAGTAGGTAGGAGCAATGTACAGTACTTTTTCTATGGTCATCTGCAGGAACGGGCTACAATTTGAAGAAACATGTGTTTGGTAAGGTAGCATCCCTATGTGCTTGCCATGAATGAATAGATTTAACCTGTAAGGTGTTGTTCATATTTGATGGTTTTTTTGTAGTTTTCTCCAGTTCTTCTTTCCATCCCATTGTGAAGCTATTATAGGCTTTATTCTTGTTATCTCCTCATCACTTTCCTACTATGATGGCGGCACTCGGTACATTTCTTGACATTTATTATCTTATAATTCTTCAAAATCAAGGACATGAGCATCCTCTATTAGTGTGTTCCGTTATTCATGCTCCTTTAGAAACCAGCATGAGCAAGTGGTGGTTGGAGTTCAATTTGGTGCACACTAAGAAATCCTAGTCTTAATTGCTAGAACATAATTCTTCTTTCTTGTCTTCCTTCCTTCCAACCTGTCAAAGCTCAAGGTGTTAGCACTAGGAGTCTTGATTTTGTTCTATTTATTGCTCCGAGTCAAAAAAATTTAAATTTTACAGTATCATATTGGCAATTAACTTGAAGTATTGGTTTTGAGCCCTACAGCTTTTGTTTTTAGCAGTTTGAAGATGGTTTAGAGATTATCTCAAACTCGATTTCCACTCCACTCTTACTTTATAGACTCTTCTTTCTATATATTAATAAAGTTTATTCAATAACTTCTTACAACATCTTTTAACATATATAGGAAAAATATGCATCTATCCTCTTGTTGAGGGTTCAATTGCCACAGATTTGTAAGTCTTGGGATCTTTCACTTTGTAATAAGCGTACAATAATCTCGCTTTCAGAAAGCAAAGACAAGGACTAATCACATTCGACGTTTGACGGGACATTCACGTTTTCCCTCCACGCTGTCGTCATCCACAATGCTAGTCAAGACTAAAACAAAAATTTCTTGGAGTAAACTGCGGACTACGAACTTGGAGGCAAATATTTCTGTATCATCAATTGATTTTCCATATCGAAACATAGGCATATGTTATCGTAATAAGTTTGGTTGTTAACTAAATTTAGAATGAAATATTTTATTTTTTCAGAGATATTAAATTATTTTTTTAATGTAATACGTAAAATATTTAAAAAACAAAATGAAAATAATGATTTTTCTTCACACTCATTGGTTAATTTGATATATTATAAATGGATTTTATGTGTTTTAAGCTAATTTATTCACATCAACTACCTCATTCAAATTTTCATAATGTTATTCAAAAAATTGAAATTATTTTATTTTCTACTATTACATAAATACATTTCTTGTAAATATTATTTTGATGTATTATTATAATATTACTTCTAAATTCATAATATCAATACAAAGTTGATTATTAATTTTTACTTTTTATTATTTATACATAGATTTTGATATTAAGTAAATGTTATTTTATATATATATATAATATTATATTTTGACATTGACATTGCTTTCATTTAGGTACTACTTGCACCAGTCTTTTATCATCATTGAGGGCCACTAAAGTTATTTGCTAATAAATAATAAATGTCATAGTTATTTGCAAGGAGCATTGACATTTTTCTTTTCTAAACATTAATAGATAATTACATTTTCAAAGAAGAAAACAATATTAGTAAAATTGCTCTAAGTTTTTGTTTTAATATGGTTAAAAATGAAAAATCAAAGTGTAAATGGTTTTTAAGGGTCACCTTATTAGGGCAAGGCATTGAATGTGAGCAACTTTAACTATTAAGAATAAGGGTTTTACAAATAAGAATATAACATACTTAAATGAAGTTTGTAAAAGTTTAAAATAAAATTACTAGTTTAATAATTTACGAATTCCTTTTAGTTTTCCAATGTATGTTATTATTAAAAATTTCTCTTATTTTGAAATATTTCTTGTTTCCTATTTAATTTTGATGATCAACAATTAAGAACTAATGACAATATAATGAAGGGATTCACCAATTGATCACATGGAATGTATACAAACAAATGAAACAAAATTTTCACTTTGTTGAAAATTAAATCAAAATTTGGAAATGTAAATTAAGAAAATAACATAGAAAACTTTAATGTATCCCCCGAAAGAACCAGACATGCCAATTTTAATCATCCGGCTCGAGCAATAGTTGAAATAAAAATGATGAACGACGTATCGTTAGAATCAGTATAACTAAGAAGATCTATGGAAAATTCATAATTTTATTTTTTCGTATGCTCAGTATCCAAGTAAGCTCACAAATTTGATCATGATCAATATGCCTTTTGGATCATCTTATTCCTTGTAATTTGTGTTTATCTAGACCCTCACAATGTATTTTGCATACAAGGTATTGACTTGTTACTGATCTGGCCTTTTTCCTTCTTTAGATCCCTTCCTTTACTCTGATAATTTACCGTATTGAAACGCAAGGGAAATGCATGCATTTTCATACTATGAAAAGGAAAGGATAAATTTAAGTAATAAATTTGAGTTATGAAATGTTATTACTATTACCTGGATCTCACGAAGCCTAATTCGGATTCGATCATAGAAATAATTCTCTTATAACACAACAAAGTGTTTTCCTTTTGCCCAGGTTCTAAACCTCTTATTTTTGGAAAGAAAATTGGGATAAAGACACATTTCGATCTAAATCTTTATATGACAGATCCTATAAATTGATCTGCACGACCTAACTAATAGTTCAAGTAACACACTCCCATAATCCATTTTCTCCATTTGAGATCAGTATCTACTTCAATTCTTTGTATTAAATATACTTAATACTTAATAATTGAAAGGTGAAATCCGAGAAACATGTTTTTCGCGGCAATGATCTATTAGAAAAAAAGAAAATAATAGGTTTTCAATATTGATTCAGAATGTATATTTCCTTTTTATAAAGGACCTGAAATACCTTGTTTGCGGATCATTAGAAAATGCATTAACATAAATATAGCAGTAAGAAGGGGTAATATGAAAGTGTGTAAACTATAAAAATGAGTTAAGGTCGATTGGCCCACACTAGCACTTCCACGTAATAACTCTACCAAAGGAGTTCCTATTAATGGAATGGCCTCAGGCACACGAGTCACAATTTTGACTGCCCAATAACCAATTTGATCCCATGGCAAAGAATAATCGGTTACACCGAAAGATACGGTTAATATGGCTAGAATTACACCCGTAACCCAAGTTAATTCATGAGGTTTTTTGAATCCACCTGTTAAATAAACATGAAATACATGTAAAATCATCATTAAAACCATCATACTTGCCGACCACTGATGGACCGATCAGATTAGCCAGCCAAAGTTCACTTTAGTCATTATGTATTGAATAGAGGCAAAAGCTTCTAGAACGGTGGGGCAATACTAAAAAGTCATAGCAAAACTAGTAGCTACTTGTACCAAAAAAGAAGTCAGTGTGATTCCCCCTAGACAATAAAATATATTCACATGAGGACGAACATATTTACTAGTGATATCATCTGCAATTGCTTGAATCTCAAGACGCTCTTTGAACCAATCATATACTTTATTGAGATAGGTAAAATCAAGTCCCCCCTCTGAAAATCGTATATGAAAATTTATTTTCATACGGCTTAAACAAGAACACTCAAATAAAAAACCTTTTTGAACAAAGTACATGGCTTGTAAAAAAAAGAAAAAAAAGAAAAAATATTTGATAGATATTTCATTTCTTTGTATGAAGGAAGAGGATTCAGAATAATCCATGATTTCCTTCAATAACAAGAAAAAAAAAATGTCATAGTGATTAATGCTCAAATTTCAAGTTGCCTCATTCTTATGCGAAATAAATTGCTATAGGCCTTTTGAACGATCTTTTATCCTATTCTTGATATGAGATAAATCACTTAGAGAAAACCTAGTATAGATGATCCATAGGAATTATCTTGTCGAGATCTCAACTCAATAGATCAATAGATCTAAACCCCAGATTTTCATTTTACCCCGATGATTTTTCTTTTCAAATTACTCAAAAGGTTTTATGGGTTATAACCTTTGCATTTCATTGTTACTTACTAAACTAACTAATCAAAATGGAATACTATCTCATTCTTTGGTGAGCATCGGTATAAAGAAGAAGATAGATTTTTCAAATTATTGAGAAGCTTGGTCATGAGGTCTTAAAAACAGACATAAACCATAGTTCAAATTTTATTGAATTATATACCAGGAGGATAGATGAGGTGATTAAGGTAAGATCGAATGTAGACCAAATTTTCTATTCATTCGTGGGATCTGGGCAGTCCTGGGCAGCCATGTATTTTGGCTACTTTTTTTCGAGAATCCATGCATATCTTATCAGTGTGTGGAAGGCTATCTCTTGAGCACAGGCTGAAGTTCTTATTAATTAAGCCTAAATGTTAAAAAAACACCTAACAACACATCTTCACAGACCAAGAACTATGAGATCACCTTTTATGTTAGGGTGACGGAAGGATCATATCATTCAAATTCATGCCTTTTTCTTTGCATAGGATGCAGGAAATATAGTAAGTATAGGTCCGACCGGGAGAATTTTTCTTTCTAAACCTAAAATAGTGGATAGTTAAATACTTGCTTGGTCTTTGACTCATTCAATTACTATGAACAATTTCTGGATCAGTAGATTAGGAAATCATTATTCATCTCCTAATAAGCGATGAGAAAAGTAGGATCAAAAAAGGATCTTGGAGTGTCTGGGATTGAGTTAGGAGGATCTTATTAATACCTCCTTTTCTATTCTCATCCAAATTTTGACTTCTTTTCTTGTCATTGGTGAAGAAAAAGGAAGGAGAGCAAGTACACTTGGAGAGCACAGTACAACGGAAAATTTTATGTTGTGTTCGGGAAGGATGAGTCACTCCTAAATGAAGAGAGAACTTATTCTCCTCGAATCATAGGTGCGATTATTTACTTCACGGGTGAGGTCTCTGGTTCAAGCCCAGGATAGCCCACCCATTATGTGCTATGTAGTAGGATTGTTGTCTGCTTCATTTCATATCTATGGGGATATAGCTCAGTTGGTAGAGCTCCACTCTTACAATCAGGTCGTTGGGATTACGGGTTGGATGTCTGATTGTTTAGGCGGTAATGATAGTATTTTTACCTGAACCAGTGGCTCACTTTTTATCAGTAATGGGAGAAAGGACCATAACATGCCACTAAAAAACTCTATTAAGACGAAGATAGACTATCAAGAATGTAGAGAAGGTAGGGTGGGTAGTTGGTTAGATCTAGTACATGGATCGTACATGGTCCATAGTTGGAGTTGGCGGCTCTCCTAGGGGTCTTTCTTATAGGATCCTTGGGGAAGAGGATCAAGTTGGCACTCATAAAGAGTCCTATTGAAACCAATAAATAGGAGCTTGCTTGCCACCCACACCAGAATAGATAAAGTTTTCCAAAAAAACCTGCTAATGGAGGAATCCCTCCTAGAGATAGCAGACATAAAGATAAAGACAAAGCTGAAAAAGGGTCTTTTGCGTATAATCCTACATAATCCTGAATGTTATCTATTCTTGTACGTAGACTGAATAATATAATACAAGCAAAAGTTCCTAAATTCATAAAAATATAGAGTAGCATATAAGTTATCACACTTGCATATCCATTATTTGGGTCTTTATCAATTATTCGAATAAGGATATATCCAATTTGACCTATCGATGAGTATGCAAGCATACGTTTTATAGTTGTTTGAGTAATAGCAATTAAATTTCCTAATATCAGGCTAAGAATAGCTGATATTTCCAAAAGAAGATGCCATTCGTTCAATGAAAAATAAAAAATAATATCGAAAATTCTAGTGACTAAAGTTGAAGCAGCTACTTTTGAAATAACAGAAATAAAAGCAACGACTGGAGTGGGGGACTTAGATTCGAAAAGAGGAATTCTCCCTTCTCTCATTTAGAACCATGCATGAGACTTTCTTCTTGCACGACTCCTAAGTGATAAAAAAATTTGCAGAATCATTTGATTCTCTTTTTTTCATTACCTTCCTCGTGTATGTATAAGATTGAATATATTCAATTGATATTCCATAAATACTCTTTGGTATTTCATGAATACTATTTGGAATTATTGACTAAATACTCTTTGGTGTTCCATAAATACTCTTTGGAGTTACAGAAAGTAGTGAATAAGAATATATTGGAATCAGAAAAAGTATTGGATGAATACTATTTGGAATTACATAATTATTTTGGATATTTCTATGTGGAATTACATAAATACTATATGGAATTACAAAGAGACTATTTAGAATTACAGAAAGTATTGAATAAGAATAAATACTATTTGGAATTCATGTATTTTCTCAAAACATTAAGTCACAATTTGAATAATATAATGCAAGATGCAATTAACCAGCATTCATCAAGTTGGATAATGTGTCAGAAAGAATGTTTGGATCACACTATTTTTCAACCTATTCAGATTAGAAATCCAAAATTTTTAAAAATGTTTGTATTATCCAAAAAGATCAAATACTTTCAACAAAGATTAGAATATCTCTTGTCCATTTCCAAACAAAAAAAATTTAAAAAGAGAGTGTTAGATCCAATTGAATTATTGACTATTCAACATTGGGGTTGGTTTGGCGATCCCAATGAATTTCATTACACTAGAATTAATAAGTTTATCTCAGAGAATATGAATCGTTTGAAGATTCTCTGGGCCAAGATTAATGAAAATGTTTGGGACAAGCTTAATGAAAATGGCACAAAATCTAAATCAAATCCTAATCTTGAATCCAAACAAACATTAAATGAGAAAAAATTGATAATTGAATTTATTATTGACATCTTTGATAATGGAAAAAATTACATGGAATTATTGGAACTATTTAATAATGCGGGTCTTTCGAAAATATTTGATAATCAAGACAATTGGTTGAATCCTTTAAAACTCTCTAATCAAAATTCATTGAGAGCTTCTTTTCACAAAGCAAATACCTTTGAATTTTTAGATTATTTACACCGTCCTTATCTTTTTTATAAAAAAAGATTGGCTTCTTACATGGAAAGGATTCATATAAAAAATAAGAATGTAACATATGGACAATTATTAAATTTAGTTTTCATTCCTAACAATCTAGTTTCTTTGTCTATTAACGAAATGAGAGTTGTGTACTCGGAGAAGGAAACTATCTCACTCATAAAGTCACAAGTCAATATATTATTGGATAAATATTTATGTGACAAAGTGCTAATTCATGTTTTGCATAAATCGTCTAATTTCTTTGATAAATTGAATTCTATTATTCGTAGAAATATTAATTTCTCGATTGAAGATATTTCTAAAACTCCTTTATTAAGCCTACAAGTTGTCAATTTTGACAAAAACTCTTGCTATCCTTTTTTAAATAGTTCAGATTTAGAAGAGAAGACCTCTAGCCAGTATTCTCAAAATAGTTTTAGTTCAAACATAGATCTTATTCAAACTCAATCTTATCAAGATGATCTATTGTCCTGTTAGTGAATAGATTGTCCTTCAAGAGAATATGTGGAAATCCGACCCTAAATGCCCAAGTGAAAGGACAAACCAACACCAACATTTAGATAGGTTATCATGGATTGATAACCTTCCTCTGAATTTTTATTGGGAACAGCTCCCCGTGCAAGATTTATAGTGAATTAAATGTGAGTGCTTTTACCAGAAAGCATGAAAGGATATCTAACATCTACCTGTAAAAATAGAGTAGATGCAAAACCTAAGAACCAAAAAAAAAGAAAGGAGACATAATAAAATAGATTACACAAAGTTAACCTGCTGTATACTGCATTTCAAAGGATAATAGTTAAAGAAAAATTTGCATTCTCCTAAGGAAAAATGAATCAAAGCTTCCAAAAGATCCTGATATCAAATGCATATAAAAAATAGCACATCTGATGCACTTAAAGAAAACTGAAAGTTATAGCAACTTAACCATCAGTGGAAAGAAGAACTACATGGACTCAAAGTTCCAATTTGCAGATATCTTTTAGACCTCCCTTCTTTAAGATGTAAAAGACTACAAAGATCCTATTACACATGCATCAGAAAATGAAAACCATCTCCCCTACATTACATTTAAAAATCAAAATCCTCTTTAATCACTAACACAAAGTCTAGCAAATAAAACTCTGTTCTACTACAGCTTCAAAGTCTGTATTCCTTCCCCCAGAACTAAAAAATCTCCCTCTGCTGACAGCACACAGTCTGTAGTTGCTAGAAGAAATAGTGGAATTTTCCTAACACTGTATTCATAGCCTCTGTCCTGCTATAGCCCAAAGTCTCCTAGCCAGAATTCAAAAAACTGGAACCCCCCCTTGTTTAATGCTTTCATCATTTATAGAATTTGGTGGCGGACTATTCAGTTTCTATAACTAATTCTTGAAAATCTTTCTGCTTTCCCTTTCTGTTTCTCTCACCCTTTAATATGTTCACAAGGTTTAATTTACAATGTAATACTCTATTACCAATTCCCTTTTGCATCGTATTGGTTTCTTTTTGTGCAATAGATAATCAGCTTTGAATTTTTACTCGGGTAAGAAATGGGTAATGACACCTGTTTAAAGGAATCTCTGCATTTTACATATTCACCTCCACATGTCATTACTTGGAATCATTATCTTTTTCCTCCACTCTATTTTCGGGTTCTTATAGCTTTTATTGGTTCCATATTGGTTAAAAAGGAACCCTATCCTACCATGTCAGATGTTGTGGAATCCACTGTCTTCTCTGCAATGGGAGAACCTACAGGTTAAAATACTATTTTTCCATGATGGGAGTACTCAGCTACAAGTTTTATCTGTGAATCTGCATTTTAAATATTTGATTGTTCTTTCAAAACTGCTCGGGCTTTTCCAATAGTCATGCAGCTTGGGTTATTCACCATCGACAAAGTAGTCCTTAAATGGTGACAAGCAGATTGCTTGATAGAATGCTTGTTCATTACCCATATCGATTATTATATCTCTGCATAAGGTGGAATGCCATGGGTTGTATTATCTTTTGACAGTCACCTCAAAACCCGTGGCTCTCTTTTCATGCTAGTATTTGACTCTCTATTTAGCAAATTATATATTATCCTCTCATGGATTCATGTGAGCTTGTGAGTCACCTCTGATTGTCATCCTGATGCATATGAGTGTGGGTGTATGAAGAAGAATCGCTTTACTTTGCTTGGGTTTGAATTGAATTTAACGAGCTCTGTGATTGATTCCATAAATCACTTTCTTCAATTCCCTATTCAAAGAAATGCTTAAGATCATTCACCAAATCCATTTCAAATGGACATATCCTCAGCCATCTATATTTTAAAGATACCCATACCCGATTACCATTATGAGTTTATATGCCCTCGAGCTAGAGATGATGAGCTTTAAGAAAAGTACAAATTGTGACACATGTATGGGCTTGGATTATGGTCTGATACATGCTAGATTGTGGATGGAAATAATCACAATGTTGTTGTTGGTTATAAAATTGAAGAAGAACCCATGATGTATCACGACTCCAAACATTTCATCAGATGTGCTATATGTGCTGCCCGAGCTATGTGTATGACCATGCATTCTCTTCAAAACTGTGCACCATGCACTCCATTGGCTCTAAAGACATTCATGTGCCTCTTCATGGCACCAACTACATAGACCTGAACTCATGTTCTCCCCTTCTGAGCATTATGCCCGATATTCTTTATCGACATGGAGATCGAGAGCAGTAGTATCACCCGTAGAAGCTACAATAGAATGTCTATCCTCCAATTATTTAACCTTCTCGAGGTATTCAGCACATTGAAATGCATGATGTTGAATAGATGATGTCACAAGTATATTGGGATGTTTGGCTTGTGATGTCAAAATCCGCCACTATACATGCAGCCCGGTCATTATTACAAACAAAAGCTCTCACAACAATGGCTCGAATTTGAATCTTAAGTTTTGCACCATACACTCCATAGGCATTTGACTTTTATGGACTTATGAGGGAAAGCATACTAGTGAACTCTTTTTGTTTCCTTCTTCATATGTGGCAACTAATCAACTCATTGACCATGGGAATCAAAGATGGAGGATAATCGATACATCCTAAAATAATGACTACCTCTTATAATTTGTATCTATCCTTTTAACTGATAATTTTGAATCCAGTTTTATCAATAATTTTCCATTTTAAACTGAAACTCTTACTCTAAAAAGCTGAGATTTCCTCACATGGGGCTTGAATTCATGTTCCCATTTCAAATTCAACATTTAGATCTGAACTCTGCTTCAGCATTTCCATCCCTGGAATTTTGTTAAATCTGTGTTTGGATCACAACCTTGAATTTGCAATATGCAACTTCAAGCTTCAAAACTTTGACCCCTGAGCTTGTGGATATTTTTATGTAAACTGAACCATTTATAACTGAAATCTTGAGCCATATGTCTGCTTCTTTCATCATTAAAAATTGAGTTGATATACCCATACAAAACTTGATAAATTTGGTGAAGCTTTCTTGCAAAATCTAAATTTGAACTTAATGGTCTCTATCCTCCTGCATTGGATCATCGAACTTGAAGACATTAAGCCTGAATGTTGTTTCTGAATCTGCATGTCAAAATACTAAACCACTTCAAACTTTTGAACCACTTCGAACCACTTTGAACTAAAGTTCAAAGTACTTCAAAGCGGTTCAAGCTCTAAGACTAAAAGTTTTAAAACTGAGACCACCTTGGGTACTAACAGGGGCTTTAACCGCAGGACTGATTTTGATGCGAAATCAAAGAACTCCTGTAATCTCTGGGAGAGAACAGTGCCTTATCCATTGGGAAAATAGAGTCAGCAAGAGAAGACTGGGAGCTATTTGCAAAGAGGGTGGAGGGGAGTAGGGAAAAACTAGCAAACTCAAACCAACCACAAACCAAAAACTACCAGCAAGCCTGAAGCTTGCGCAATATTCCAACTACACTACGCACAACAAAACTTATTTACAAAATATATACAAAGGTAGGAAGAGGGCCTACCATGAGAACCAGAAGAAAGGAAAGGAGTCATGCAAATCCATTTAGCGACTGGGAGAAGTAGCATCCTTTCCAGAGCAGCAAGCCATGTCTCATTGGAATAGCTCCAAACCATAATGTGCTGATGACTCTTTCAATGCCAAACTTCAAACTAACTACCTGCATGCATATGCTGATTAAACCTTCTTTTCTGAACAGCCATAATTCATCATAGTATGCTCCTTCACCTAAAAATGGATCTTTGGTGCTAGCAAAATTTGATTCCACCTCAAGCGGAAAAACATGATATAAAAAATCCTCACCGAAAGATAATATGCAATCCTCAGAAAAATTGTCATGCAGATTCAACTCTAGTGTATGGTCATGATCATCTTGCAGCCATAATGACGCCTCCTTCAACATAGGATCAATCCCTAGATATATGTTTTCTCTATTTCTTTCAAGGAACAAGCTATCATCAAATGGGTCATGAATTCTATCCTTTTCTCTTCCCAAAATTTTATCAAACTTTTCAGCATTTCTTACACAATCCCCATCAATAACACTATCCATAGATGGATGAAGAGGAAAGATATCAAGAAATGTTTCATTCTGAAACTAATAAAAATAGGTACCTGAGATATTATTGAAGAAGTACCCCGGATGGAGTGATGACAAAAATGTGTTTATGACCTCCTCTTCTTCATTAAGAATTGCATTCTTTAACACATATGCCAAATCACTGCTAGATTGAAGGTTAGCTTCATATTTTTCTATCTCATCAAGAAATTCAGGAAAGGTGTCTTCATCGAGAGGTATCTTTTTCTCGTCTCTATGAAAGAATGAGTTACCATCAAAAGGACTATATTGAGAGAAATCTTTCGGCTGAAGATATAACAAGAATTTGGCAATGATTTCTTCTTGCTGATCAAGTGACATTCCTCTCCATGCTTCAGCTGGGCAGTTTTCAAACTAATTATTAATTTCAGTATCTTTATCATGGAAAAGAAACTTCTTTTCATGCACTTTCACCTTTTCATAGTTACATATTTCATCATCAAATGAAAAAAATCTTTGCAAGGACTTCTCACTAGTTTGCAAGCACAAGGAGTCATCTTCATTCTTTATAGTGATAGGAAGTTCATTTTTAGATTGTATGTTATTCTGGATTCTTTCATCAAGAAGACTTTTCAAAGAAAGATGATCAATATCAAAGGTGAAAGATTGAAAATCTGGAGGCAAGTTGTCTAGTTCCTCATCAATAGGAGCTTTTGAAATAGGGAGACTATCAACATAGTTAAAATTGAAACTCTCAAGATGTGGAGAAAAAGATTCAAATATACCTCCATTAAAATCAACATCATCTACAAGGCTCGCTGCTGCAAAATCTTCAGAAGGAAAAGTTTCAAGGACATGATCTCTTCTAGCATTATCATTCAAAGAGCCAATGTTTTTACGATTTCTCATGACATTTAAAGATTCATTTATGGGTAAAGCATCACTAGACAACATTCCAACAGAATCATGAAGCAAAGAACGATCACCGTGTTCTTTTACTGAAAAACTTTTTACATGAGATGAAGAAAAATCTTGAGATAAGATTTCATCATTATTGCTTACCCCTGTTCCACATATATTTTCATCTGTTGAAACTAGATCAGTATGAGGCTGGAGTCGCTCTAGCTGTACTTCTTGATTACTCATGACAAGGAGATGGAGATACATGAGTGAGACTGAAATAACGGGAGGCCCATCATTTTCTTTCAAATGCTCCTTTAATCGAGCCACTTCTTCTTTGAGGTTTTGCAAGTGTTTTAGCTTATGAAATCTTCCGCAGAGGCCTTTCTATACCAGCCAAGAACTTGTATCATCTTCAAAACTCAAATTTTTCTGGATACCTTTGGAAATACTTTTTCTGAAACTGTCCATAAAATCATGTAACACTTTATCATCAATTTGACAAAGCTCTAAGAGAGAAGGATCTGGCCTTTTCTTTCTCATGACTTCCATGTCTGGCATGGTCTTCGCATAGATTCACCAGTCTCTTGCACACAGAGATAAAAACTGAGGAAATAAAGGTAAGCACTTAGATCTTTACTTCGATTCCCCAGTAGAGTCGCCAAAAATCTGTTAGTGAATAGATTTTCCTTTAAGAGAATACGTGGAAATCCAACCTTGAATGCCCAAGTGAAAGGACAAACCAACACCAACAGTTGGATAGGTTATCATGGATTGATAACCTTCCTCTAAATTTTTATCGGGTACAGCTCCCCATGCAAGATTTACAGTGAATTAAATGTGAGTGCTTTTACCAGAAAGCATGAAAGGATATCTAACATCTACCTGTAAACACAGAGTAGATGCGAAACCTAAGAACCAAAAAAAAAAAAGGAGACATAATAAAACAGATTACACAAAGTTAACCTGTTGTATACTACATTTCAAAGGATAAAAGTTAAAGAACAATTCCCATTCTCTTGACGAAAAATGAATCAAAGCTTCCAGAAGATCTTGATATCAAATGCATATAGAAAACAGCACATCTGATGTACTTAAAGAAAACTAAAAGTTACAGCAACATAACCATCAGTGGAAAGAAGAACTACATGGACTCAAAGTTCCAATTTGCAGATATCTTTCAGACCTCCCTTCTTTAAGATGTAAAAGACTACAAAGATCCTATTACACATGCATCAGAAAATGAAAACCATCTCCCCTACATTACATTTCAAAATCAAAATCCTCTTTAATCACTAACACAAAGTCTACCAAATAAAACTCTGTTTTGCTACAACTTCAAAGTCTGTATTCCTTCCCCCAAAACTGAAAATCCTCCCTCTGCTGACAGCACATAGTCTGTAGCTGCTAGAAGAAACAGTGGAATCTTCCTAACACTGTATTCACAGCCTCTATCCTACTATAGCCCAAAGTCTCCCAGCCAGAATTTAGAAAATTGGAACCCCCCCTTGTTTAATGCTTTAATCATTTATAGAATTTGGTGGCCGACTATTCAGTTTTTGTAACTAATTCTTGGAAATCTTTTCTGCTTTCCCTTTCTTTTTCTCTCACCCTTTAATACATTCACAAGGTTTAATTTACAATGTAATACTCTATTACCAGTTCCCTTTTGCATCGTATTGGTTTCTTTTTGTGCAATATATAATCAGCTTTGAATTTGTACTCGGGTAAGAAATGGGTAATGACACCTGTTTAAAGGAATCTCTTTTACATATTCACCTCCACATGTCATTACTTGGAATCATTATCTTTTTCCTCCACTCTATTTTCGGGTTCTTATAGCTTTTATTGGTTCCATATTGGTTAAAAAGGAACCCTATCCTACCGTATCAGATGTTGTGGAATCCAGTGTCTTCTCTGCAATGGGAGAACCTACGGGTTCCAATACTATTTTTCCATGATGGGAGTACTCAGCTACCAGTTTTATCTGTGAATCTGCATTTTAAATATTTGATTGTTCTTTCAAAACTGCTCGGGCTTTTCCAATAGTCATGCAGCTTGGGTTATTCACCATCGACAAAGTAGTGCTTCAATGGTGACAAGCGGATTGCTTGATAGAATGCTTGTTCATTACCCATATCGATTATTATATCTCTGCATAAGGTGGAATGCCATGGGTTGTATTATCTTTTGACAGTCACCTCAAAACCCGTGGCTCTCTTTTCATGCTAGTATCTGACTCTCTATTTAGCAAATTATATATTATCCTCTCATGGATTCGTGTGAGCTTGTGAGTCGCCTCTGATTGTCATCCTGATGCATATGAGTGTGGGTGTATGAACAAGAATCCCTTTACTTTGCTTGGGTTTGAATTGAATTTAACGAGCTCTGTGATTGCTTCCATAAATCACTTTCTTCAATTCCCTATTCAAAGAAATGCTTAAGAACATTCACCAAATCCATTTCAAATGGACATATCCTCAGCCATCCATATTTTAAAGATACCCATACCCGATTACCATTATGAGCTTATATGCCCTCGAGCTAGAGATGATGAGTTTTAAGACAAGTATAAATTGTGACACATGTATGGGCTTGGATTATGGTCCGATACATGCTAGATTTTGGATGGAAATAATCACAATATTGTTGTTGGTTCTAAAATTGAAGAAGAACCTATGCTGTATCACGACTCCAAACATTTCATCAGAAGTGCTATATGTGTTGCCCGAGCTATGTGTATGACCATGCATTCTCTTCAAAACCGTGCACCATGCACTCCATTGTCTCTAAAGACCTTCATGTGCCTCTTCATGGCGCCAACTACATAGACCCGAACTCATGTTCTCCCCTTCTGAGCATTATGCCCGATATTCTTTATCGGCATGGAGATCGGGAGCAGTAGTATCACCCGTAGAAGCTACAACAGAATGTGTATCCTCCAATTATTTAACCTTCTCGAGATATTCAGCACATTGAAATGCATGATGTTGAATAGCTGATGTCACAAGTATATTGGGATGTTTGGCTTGTGATGTTAAAATTTGCCACTATACATGCAGCCTGGTCATTATTACAAACAAAAGCTCTCGCAACAATGGCTTGAATTTGAATCTTAAGTTTTGCACCGTACACTCCATAGGCATTTGACTTTTATGGAAGTATGAGGGAAAGCATACTAGTGAACACTTTTTGTTTCCTTCTTCATATGTGGCAACCAATCAACTCATTGAGCATGGGAATCAAAGATGAAGGATAATTGATACATCCTAAAATAATGACTACCTCTCATAATTTGTATCTATCCTTTTAACTGATAATTTTGAATCTAGTTTTATCAGTAATTTTCCATTTTAAACTAAAACTCTTACTCCAAAAAGTTGAAACTTCCTCACATGGGGCTTGAATTCATGTTCCCATTTCAAATTCAACATTTAGATCTGAACTCTGCTTCAGCATTTCCATCCCTAAAATTTTGTTAAATCTGTGTTTGGATCACAACCTTGAGTTTGCAATATGGGACTTCAAACTTCAAAACTTTGACCCCTGAGCCTGTGGATATTTTTATGTAAACTAAACCATTTATAACTAAAATCTCGATCCATATGTCTGTTTCTTTGATCATTAAAGATTGAGTTGATATACCCAGACAGAACTTGATAAAGTTGATGAAGCTTTCTTGCGAAATCTAAATCTGAACTTAATGGTCTCTATACTCCTGCATTGGATCATCGAACCTGAAGACATTAAGCCTGAATGTTGTTTCTGAATCTGCATGTCAAAATACTAAACCACTTCGAACTTCTGAACCACTTCGAACCACTTTGAACTAAAGTTCAAAGTACTTCAAAGCGGTTCAAGCTCTAAGACTGAAAGTTTTAAAACTGAGACTACCTTGGGTACTAACATGTCTGAAATATCTTTGCGAATGAATCAATTTGCAAAAAAAGAAAAATATAGTTCAACAGAAAGAGATATAATAGAAGACAAAACTATAGGTGACTTTATGGAAGACGAAGCCATAGGTGAGTTTATGGAATTCAAATCCATAGGTGACTTTTTTGACAAAGAAAAACTAAAGTTAGTATTTTCAAAACTAAAGTGTTTTGGAATAATTTCTTTTAGTCAAAATCAAATAAATATTCTTCTTGATCAAATAAAAAGAAATATTATTTTTGAGAAATGGGGTTTGTTTCAAACACATAAGTCATGGTTGTGGTTTTTTACTTCCACAGGGTAGAAATATACTAAAAATCTATTTTTTACTCCTTTTTCGAAAATAGAAATATCAATAAATAATATTAATCAGTTGGTATCAATCCTGGGCAATATTAGGCATTTATTGAACCAGACTCTATTGAAGTCCTTCAATTACTTCTTCAATTCCAGAGATGAATTAACGCATGATTCTTTCCTTTGGGTACTCAATATTTTTGAAAAAAAGAAAACATCAAAAGATGATAACACTAAACAACTAATTATTAATAAAATATTGAGTAGATACAAGATTCAAGCTAATGAGCATGTTGAAATTGAAAAAGCATTTATGAGATTCAATTTCTTAAAGAACGTATTGGCACCTGTTGTATCAAAATATGATTTGAATGAATATTTCTTAAAAGAATTTGTATTAAAGGATTTAGAATCGTTCCAAAAGTATTATTTTTTGGAATACCATAAATACTACATGGAATTACAAAGATACTCTTTGGAATTACATAAAGTATTGAATAAGAATAAATACTATTTGGAATTACAGAAAGTATTGAATAAGAATAAATACTCTTTGGAATTACAGAAAGTATTGAATACAAATAAATACTATTTGAAATTACAAAATTACTCTTTGAAATTACAGAAAGTATTGAATATGAATAAATACTATTTGAAATTACAAAAATACTCTTTGGAATTACATAAATTATTGAATAAATACTATTTAGAATTAGATAAGGCATTCCATAAATACTCTTTGGTATTTCATGAATACTATTTGGAATTATTCACTAAATACTCTTTGGTATTCCATAAATACTCTTTGGAGTTATAGAAAGTAGTGAATAAGAATAAATTGGAATCACAAAAAGTATTGGATGAATACTATTTGGAATTACATAATTATTTTGAATATTTCTATGTGGGATTCCATAAATACTATATGGAATTACAAAGAGACTATTTAGAATTACAGAAAGTATTGAATAAGAATAAATACTATTTGGAATTCATCTATTTAATCAAAACATTAAGTCACAATTTGAATAATGTAACGCAAGATGCAATTAACCAGCATTCATCAAGTTGGAATGCAATTAACCAGCATGCATTGCTCAAAATGTAGATTTTGAGCTTATTTTCTTAAAATTTAGTGGAATAAATTTTAATTTTCAACCAAAATAAACAACACCTATGTGGATATGTATTGATTCTTTCTTTTGACTTCTAAACTAACAAAACTTAATTAATTGAATTGAATCTAATTAACTAAAATAGTAGTCTATTCCAATAATACCGCAAAGATTGTTATTTTTAATTTCTTTCTTATTAATATAATCAAAATTAGTTTAACATTTTAAATACAATTGAAATTTAGATAAATTTGAAACTAATTAAATTTGAAATGTCTCTTTTCATCTTAGTTTTTTCTAACAATTGAAATAGAAATGGTCTAACATAATGGTAATTTCTGAGCATTTTATTTGGATGTCTTAAGTTCAAGTCTACTCATATTTAATACATAATAATAATAATAATAATAAGAATAAGAATAATAACTAAATAAAAAATAAAAATAAAATCAAAACTTTGACCTATTACCTATAAAAAAATTCGTCATTTTTAAATTTACTTATTTGGAATGTTGCTTGATTGGTAAAAGAGAACCTTAAATAAATAGTGAAATAATTAGGAATAATTGGGGAAATAACATGTTTTAAAAAGAAGAATATTTTTGAATGAAGGTAGGAGAAAAGGTATAAATAGAGATGGTGAACTTGGGAGTGGGAGCAAACTTGTTGAATTGGATAAACAATGATCTATCAACTTGAGTATTCGAGGTTCTCCTTGTAATCAATAGCTGAACAATTTTTGTTTTATTTTTAGATTGCCATGTAATGGAAAAGAATCTCTATATGTTTAATGAATAATAAGTGTTTTGAAAAATATCTTCATATGAAGTTGTGATGATTATTCTTTAAACTTTGTTTCGTTAAATTCTTGTAAATTAAATCCGTATTAATCATTTCTTCACCATTTGGATGAGGAAAATCTTTCTTTTACCCCAACCATATTCCTCACCATAATTTTTGTTGGTAACTTACACAACTAGATTGTCCAAACTGTATTATTAATTAAGGCATTTAATCAGAGACCATGGATCCACATTGAGTCATGGGAACATGAGTTTTGTTATAATTTATTTTGTTTTGTTTTGGGGCATTGTTATCATTTTTCCCCTTAGTATTGCAACATTCCTTTATTTTTGAGTTTCCAAATCTTCAACCCCCACCCTTACTTTAGGTGAATAGATTCACTACCAATATTTTATCTCCTCCCCCATATTTCATAGGTGATCATTGCATACCATCTCCTTCACACTAAATCTTACCAACGACATCACAGTTCAACTTTTTGGCCTTCCATTTTTTTAATAGGTTGTTGTTATCTCAATTGGAGTTCAAGTTTAATTTTCTTTATAAGAAGAAAAACTTTGAAACAAAATCAATTATATCCCTACCTTTTATGTTGGGTAAATAGTAGGGGGGGTTCTTACTTTTGACATGTTGTTGTATTTGTTTTATAAAGAAAAATGAAGAATATTATTTATATATTAGTGAAATAGAATATAGTAAGTTGGTAAAAATCAAATTGGATAGTTATTTTTAAATTAGGATTCTTTTACATGAAAATCTAAGCTAGTTATATTTTGACCCTCACACTGATACAAAAACATCTTGGGTTGCATTTCTCTCTTGCATATTTTCTAAGTTTGTTTAGTTGCTACCAAGTTGCAATGTCTTGCATTACTCAGTTCTCTATATTTTCCAAGTTCATAGTTTCTATTGAGTTATCCTTTTGTTGCCAAGCTCTCTTCAATTATTGTGTTTAGATTGGTTGTTGAGTTTCTTTGGTTGCAGAGTTTAGAGTAGTTGTCAAATTCCTTTGGTTGATGATCTCCTTTGGTTGTTGAGCTCCTTTGGTTGTCAAGTTTCTTTTGTTGTCGAGTTCCTTTGGTTGCTGAGTATGCTATGTTGCAGCAATTTGTTTGGTCCTTCATTTTCTGAGTTATTTGTGTGTGGTTTGTAGTTGGAGAAAACCTTTGCATTAATTTTGTGATAGGTATTTGCAGGGAGTAGACTTGTGGCTTGTTCTAGCATTTAATGTAAGGGTTTAATTAGTTGGCATGTGCATCAAGCCAACTTGTGGCCATGCATGTATTTAATGGGGTCTTGGGAAGATTCTTAAGATATCAAAATAGAGTAGGAAGAGCATAAGTAAAGTTAGAATGTGAAGTTTATCATTGTGGATTGAATTTGAATTGTAATGTTGGTTGTAACCCAAAACACCTTACAACTGGGCATGTATTTGATATTTTGATTAATCTCTAAAGTATTTATTCTATAGAATTCGATGATGAAAAAATTCATAGATCCTTGGATATCATGCATGCAAATAACTTGTTACAAGGGAGAGAGAGAGAGAGAGAGAGAGAGAGAGAGAGAGAGAGAGAGAGAGAGAGAGAGAGAGAGATTTTCTTGATAAATAAGAATATTGAATTTACTTGTGCAAAATAGAATGAATGAAATTAAAACCAATCAATCCTTATGAAGGAGATGAAAACCCTAAAAGGAAAGCCCTAAGAGGAAAAAACCATTTAATAATTACTAATTAATTCTTAAATGTGAATGCAAAAAAGCATAAAGGAGAAATCTTAAGGAGGGACAAAAGGTAATTTAATAAATGAAATGAAATTAACCTTTTTCTCTAACACGCTCCCTTAAGATGAGCAACAATGCATGGAAACTATAATGCTAAAAGAAAACTTGGGCCTTGGCAACAAGGCTTGATGAGGTACCTAATCACAACAAAATCTCTATGAAATAGAGAAATAGAGAAAACCTAGTGGGGAAAAATCTACATCAAAAAGAGATAGAAAAGGATGCAAAAATGTAACATCTCAAGAGAATCTCTTAAGACCATAAGTACATTGAAATCCCCCATGATCGAAGCTTGAGACTCCATAGCCCCCCCAGAATGGCAAAAATCACGTGTCATTGAACATACTAATGTGGCTCCAATATGAATGAAACAAAGGTAGTGGACAAGGATGATAAACCCATGTATGTAAGGTGGCACTGGAAGTCCTAGTTGATGCTCAAAGGAGAAAGCATGGGAATCATAAAATGAAATCCTCAATTGAGGTGGGATAACATGTGTGTCGAATCTATCATCTTAGAGGAGATGTGTGTCCTCTAATATATCCTCAACAATTGCAATAGGTGGCTCAATGAATGGAGCTACAATAGTAGGCAATGATGAAGAGTAATCCTATGCAAGAGATGGAATATGAATAGGAGGTGGAGGTCTAGAAGTCACAACACTCATCTCAGGAACAACACATAAGTTCAAGTGACCTGACTTCACCTTAGTAGACTCTCGTGAAAAAAGAGAGTGAGTCTTTAATAGTGGAGACGATGGACCAAAATGTGAGAAGAAATATAGACGAGAAGAATGATCAACAATCCCTATAGCAATAGTATTGCCTATCTCACTATTTCTAATATGCACTAAATCCTATGAAAACTCAAGTGTCTTCCCTATCCCACTATGTGTAATCTGATCAATAGAGAGAAGGTTAGAGGACAAGGATGGAATACAAACTAAATCAAAATGTACCATCATAAATATCAATAGAACCTTTCCCACATATAGTCATAACAATGTTGATCCCCATCAAAATGTGTGGAGTAGGAGAAGCCTCAAAAGAAGAGAAAAAAATTTGAGAAGATGCCATATGGTGTGAAGGACTTAAATCTAGTAACCATCTAGAAGAATGAGGAATAGTACTTGCACATAGTGCAATACCCTTTCCTATATCTTTACCATCTGACTAAAATGATGATGATGAAGAAGGTCTATGAGAAGTAGAATGAATATCAATATTTTTCTTTTGAAGGAGAGCTGTCAAGTCTAAAACTTGTTTGGCATAGCCATCTAACTTCTTCTCATAGCAATGTGACTCATCATGATTAAGGTTATTACAATAAACACATTTCAGTCTTTCTGGCTTTGATTCACACCCTTTAGGATGAAGTTGCCATAATAAAATGCAAGTGTTGGAATCAATCTAAAATTTTGTAGAATGAGATTTTTGAGTCTTCTCCTTCATCCCTGAAGATGGCCAAGCTACCAATGCATGACTCTATGAACCTATGAGAGAATCCAACTATGAGAGCTTAGCTTGCTCTTGAGTCAATCGATCACAAAAAACCTCAAAGGATGGCATGGTAAATCTATTACCCAAAGCATCTTTGGTGGAATAGAAGGTAGAATAAAAAATCTAAAAGTTTCCATGAAACTTAGAAAGAATCAGGTAGATACACCCATTGTCAGTCTTTATTTTCCCACAACCCTACAATAAAGATCTCAGTAGTTTAAATTTCATCAAGAAGTCCATAATGGAAGGAAAAGAATCTAGTATAAGTGACATAAGCTCTACCTCAATCTAAAGTTCCCTAAACTCATTCATTGTACCAAACAAGCCTTCAAGCTTGGTCCATATAGCTAGAGGGGTATTACACCCATCAAGATGAAATTGTAGACTATGAGATACATGTAAAGAAATCAATCCCATTTCCTCATCCATCTTGTTCCTATGTTGTAGGACCTTAAAAGGCCTCAATAAAATTGGCTACATTGCATCTAAACAAGACAACAACCCTTCTGACCAGAGAAGCCATGTCATCAAGGTCTTCCATGTGTTATAGTTATGAGGGATCAAAAGTTGTAGACAAGAAGAGGTCTCCACCATTTTTTTAGAAGGTGTTGGATTTTTTTTTTGAAATCTTTTTGGTTTACTGATGTAAATTATAGAAACAATAATAAAAAACACCCCCCACAATACAAAAACCTAAACCCCAACTACTAGAAGGAATGCATAAATAAGAGAGCGCAAAAACTTTAGTTTAGAATCACATGTACCTCTAAGGAATATTGATGAAAAATATAAAAGAATATGAATAGGGCTTGAGAAAGCTTTCTAACACTTTTTTTGGATCAAAAAATGGAGCTATAATGAACAAGTTATGCCCCTCGGAAGATGATAGATATCAACAAACTTCAAGCAGAAAAATAGGTACCAAACTAGAAAAAAAAATTTAAAAATACCTATAAGATTGTCTTCATCTTTGAGTCAGCTTTTTGATGCTTCTTTTGGATCCAGAAAAGACCCCTGTATGCTCAAAAAATCGCAAAAAACTAACAATAGGTCTTTAGGATAAAATAAATCAAACAATGATGGGTGAATGACCATAAAATTTTGGCATGAAAAATGTTGATGTCAGAACCTCCACATATGTTAGAAACTATTCTAATGATGTCAGAAACTATAGTGCTGATGCTAGTGCTTTTAAAGTGTGTTTTGAATTTTTTTTTGATTTGTCTTTTGCATTTCTAGTTTTTAAAACCTTTTGAAAGGGTAGTTTTTTTTTTTTTTTAAAGTATTCCAACACTTTATTAGTAAAAATATTTTTATAAGAAATCTTGATCTATTTTTAATAAAAAATAAATTGCTACGTTAGGAAACGTGTGAAATCTAGAGGCAAAATATTTTTGCCTCAGATTTCAACTATGTCTAAATTGGATGTGCCTTATAAGAAAATAGGGGTTTATGGATGTTCTGAGCACAATAGTGAGGTCTATTTTTTCTCAAAGTGATGCAAAAAATAGAGACCCCCCTATTTTCACACAAAAAATTGAAAAATCCTATTTTTTTTGTCAAACCCTCATTCTTCTTTTTCTTCAGAAAAGAACAGGCAATCATAGGCAAGGCTCTGATACCATGTAGAATTTGATGATAAACAAATTCATAGATCCCTAGATATCTTGTGTCCAAATAAATTGTTACAATGAAGAAAGAAAGACAAAGAGAGAAGGATTTTCTTGATAAATAAGAAGATTGAATTTACTTGTGCAAAATAGAATGGATGAAATTACAACCAATCAATCCTTATGAAGGAGATCAAAACCCTAAAAGGAAAGCCCTAAGAAGAAATAGTCATTTAATAATTACTAATTAATTCTTAAATGTGAATGCCAAAAAGCATAAAAGAGAAATATTAAGAAAGGAGAAGAGATAATTTAATAAATGAAATGAAATGAACCTTTTTCTCTAACATGTTCCTCTATCTCCTTAGGTTGTCAACATTTTTGTTGTTTTTCACTATGTTTACTCTCATAGGTAGTTTGAATAGCTGGGTGTGCCTTTGGCCCTAGATATCTCATCCTTCCCTGCATCAGGTGGTCTTAGAGCTGAGGTTCATCCTTGTGAGGAGTGGATCATGTAGAAACCTAAGTGAATTTTGGTTGTAGGGTTGCAGAGGGTTACAATCTTGCAGGAACTTGACTATAAAGATGATTTTAGTTAGACAAAATGCTAACAATGTCATATTTGATAGATTGAGACATATTGTAGCTAGAATAGATGTTGTAGAGACAACCAATAGGAGAGGAGCACATCTTGATGATGTGAGTGATGATGAAGTACCTATTAATCTTAAATTGGTTTTGACAAGGAAATGATAAAACACTTAGTCATTATCTATCAGTATTATGGTGCAAGTCAAGTGATCCAAGAAAGCTTAGAAACTAGTGCAAGTTGAGTGATCAAAGCATTTTGAGCATTAGTTACTAGATAATACATGCTAAGAAATATATCTAGTATGTGTTGAGTCACTCATAAACTGAGAAGAATATACATGTTGAGTGATTTAGGAGCCAAGTAAATAGTGTATGTTGAGCTATTTAGAACTCGAGTTACACCAATGAGAATGTTGTGATGGCCAAGCATTAGAGCCTTCAGATGTTGAGTGAACATTTTTGGACATAGTTATTTGTAATGGCACAAACTTCTATGTAAACCATTTTTGGGCTGAATTAACAATCATTTTATGATTCTAGAAGATATGTATCGATCTATATAATGAATCTATGTAGTATTAAACCAATCAAATTAACAAATGTTTTAAGCAATAATATGGATCAACTATAGCTATTGATTCTTACATAACCCTAGTGCACCTATGTTTACTTAAGGAGGAAAACCCTAAAGATTTTATATGAGTGAATGCTAAGTGTAGAGAGAGCATTTAACGTGGCTATGAAGGTTGTGAGAATGATTTGAATTATAAAATTAGTTAGAGAGAACAGAGGAAAGCATAGAAGATGATAGAGGAGACATATCTGATTAGAAGGATCAAGGATGCATTAGGAAAGAGAAGATATGAAATCTAGCAATAGAGTGCTAACCAAAGGATCATGGTGTTGAATCATTTTAATAGGTGATATATAGTAAATCTCCTAATAGAGTAGTCTTAATAGACTTGTGTAAATCTCTTAACTGAGTGCTTCCTTCATTGTAAGTTTAAGTCCTCTAAAAACACGCACTTTTAGTAGGGTGTTGAAATCATTTAATAGGGTGAGACCTATTAATCTTTGTAAGCCTTTAATAGGGAAGACCCCTGACAAGGCAGACCATAGTTTATTGTCAAACTTATTGTAACCATAATTGGCTACACTTTACTAACTGAAGTAGTGAAGATTTGTAGGTGTCATCTCCACCGCAGTTTTACCTTCTCATTGGAGGGTTTCTAGGTAAAAAATTTATTGTGTTATGTTTGATTTGTTTCATGCTATGGATGAACATGTGTAGTTCGCTATTTTAGTTTACATGCTAAATTATGAGATTGATGGGGGGTGAATGTTTTATGCTTAATGTTTTGAAGTGCTAATTCTACCCCACCCCCCGCGCATCTCAAAGTTCACTATCCCATTGTTATTTCAAACAATTGGTATTAGAGCTTTGTTGCCTAGGAAGCAAATCTTGATAGCTTTGGAGGAAAGATCTTGAAGATGGAAGTCTACAAGTTGGGAAAGGTTATTGATAACTAGAAAATTCAAATACAACTTGCCCTACACCAACTCAATGAAGAAAGAGATGAACTATAGAATTTATTAAAGAGGAGAAAGGAACTAGCTATTGAGCTAAATGACACTCATTACCAAGAAGAAGACACTATTGGACTATTTAAGAATAGAAACTCAAATGAGTTTGATGTAGCACTTATAGATCTGATCAAAAAGAACAATGTCGTACCTCAAGAGGTTAGAAATCTTAAGATAGAAGAAGAAGTCCAAGAAATATTACTATGCAAGGTAACTAAATAGAAAAAGAAAATTGAGGAAGACAAAGTCATGATTGAAGATGACAAGGGAATATTGACCAATATACTAGAAGAGAAGACATCAAAAGTACAAAAGCTTGCTAACATGCAATTGGATAAAATGAATTAATTGATTATTGTAACCTAGGAATTGAATGGAAAGGACATTCAAATCACAAAATTGAAGTTACAAAATGAACAATTGAGGAATGAAGCCATCAAATAGTTTGAGAAACTAATGAAATCTACAAGACCTAACAATGTTACTACTAGATTGGGATACACAAATACGAAGGAAGGAGAATCATCCAAAAGTGGTTGGAAAAGAAATAAAAAAGATAAGAACTACAAACTCACTTGTCATAATTGTGCAAAGCTAGGTTATAAAACAAATGTTTGTAGGAGCAGCAATGCAAATCAGAACCTTAAGAATAAATTCAAGGGTTACTATCATAAGTGTAACAAGCAAGGACATTAGGAACATGAATGTAGATCCAAGACCATGAGAAATCAGAGATTTGAAGGATACTTCCACAACTATTAGAAGTATGGACACAAATAATATGAATGAAAATCTAATGCCAAGTGGACATCAAGCAAGTAGACAAAGGTACAAAAAATTGGGAAATGCTATGATTGGGATTACAACACAAGGTACACTTGTTACTATTGTCAAGAATATGGACATGTTCATGAGAATTGCATTAGAACACATTTCAGAGCCAACTACAATAGATGGTTGAGTAGACTACATGCTTTAGTTGTCTCAAGACTAGTCATATCAATAGAAACTATCCAACTAGGTCAGCAATGCTAAGCAATGAAAAAAATAAAGGAAAAGAAAAGGTCAAAGTTGAAAAGGTAAAACTACAGATGAACAAGACATGGAAGAAGAAGGAATATTGCAACACATCAAGTTTAGATGAGGTCACTTCATCTAATAGATCAGGTGATCACATCACCCCCAACTCGACAATCAAGAGGTATGTATGGGACTGTTATTTATATTATGCACCAGTTCCAAGAATCTAAGATCTGAAAAGATTATATATGCATGAATTAAAATGCAATGTATTGGTTAGAACCTGGAAGAAATCTATAGTTTTTTGAATTGTTTCATGTTGTTGACATGCACGGAAGGTTTTACAGTTATTGTCAAGTTATGGAGACATGTTAGTATTGGCCTAGCTCTTTATGTTAGCCAAGCTTACTAGAGATCATGAATAAGATGAGTGAGTGGAAAGTTGTATGATAGCCAAGCTTATAGCTCTATAAGCACTAAGCATTTATTGTTAAATATGAAGGGTTATATAGTCAACTTTTGACTCATTTGAATTCATCAGTGATTGAAGAGAGCATGAAGGAAAATTGGAAAAGGATATTCTAGCATTTATGAACTAGATTTGACTACTACTCAACAAAATTCATCAGATTGAGAGGTATTTCATTCTTGCTAAGTTACATTGTTTATATTTTCATAAACCCTAAATAGTCAATATGGTGTCCATCTATTTTGCAAAAAAGGAAGGAAAGGAGGTTTTTAATGTTCAATTGATAAGTAATGATGAAAGAAAACCACCTTTCTGAGCAATACCTGATATATCATATAAAGAAGACCTATCTGGTGCATTATCAATGATAGCATCAAAAGTTTTGATGATACAAGATGTTAGATGTTGTTATATGGGAAAGATTGGTGAAGTAGGTGACATGGGGATAAGAGATGCCCAAAAAAAAAATTTTAATACTGGAGTCTTGAGGGAAGAATATGAAATTTTTGAACAAAATGGGTTAAACTTTGCCCTAGATTTTTCCCAAGTGTTCAAGGCTGAATTGATATGAATTATTCTGAGCCACATACATGATAACTATATTTGGTTGGAAGGTGGACCAATTAAGCTCACAAAGAGGATCATTAACCAAGTATCAAGGTACCCTACACTTGATCAACTTAAGAGCATGCACATTGATGCAAAGGAAGTGATTAAGAAGAAGATAGGTGTAGTATGGAACAAGTGAGGGATGTTTATTGACACAATCATAGATCCCTTAATTTCCTTTGAAGTGAGATTGATTTCTCACAAGTTGTTATAGTCTAGCCTATTAAACAATGTATCATGTATGGTTGTTGATTTGAGTTACAAGATAGTAAAGAGAGTCCATTCCTATGACCTTACCGAGTTGCAACTATAGAAACTATCAAAAAACTTCGAAGCAATAAGAAAAACAAAGAGTGCATCATGGAAATTTGGCTCTTTCCTAGTTTGCATATTATTCTATTTGTAGAACACATTTACTACACTTGGAAAAGTTTCTTAGAAGACCAAAAACTCTATTGCAGTCCATATTTTAGAATTTATTGAGCAGCTAGGTGATAACTTTGATTTAGTAATGACATGCTACTTTGAAGATTTTAGGAAATAAATGAAATAGATGTTAAGGATCCCTATATCCTTAGTGGAGAAGCATTATGATGATGTTTTTTTCTAAGTGGATGTCAACCACACATGTGAAAGTAGCTATACCAAGGGTAAGATAGCTCAAGCCCTGTCCATATGAGAAAAAGAAGAAGAAGTGTTGATGTAAATAAGTATTCACTATTTACACTTTACTTAAGTTTTGTTAGGTCAATGCATTATTTTATTATTTATTAGTTTTACACTTAGGAGTTTGCATACTCATATGAGTTGTCATGTTGACAACATAGTTATTTGCACTCTTATTTTAGCACATTATTTCTACAACATAATTTTACATGCTACACCTTTGTAGGCTTATCCTCTCATCATTTCATTAACTCATATGCTTAATGGAGGATAATCCACTGCTAGTGGGCATGCACCTTGTTGTAAGACTTATCAGTTTGATGACTCCTAGTCAATCTAGAGGCCTTTATATTCAGGCACTCCTAGTGTATATGTACATAAATTGAATATCATATTGTTATTTTGATCATACTCTATTGGTTTATTCCATGCTTGTGCTTGAGTTGCTTGATCTTGGGTGATTTTTCCCTAAGACAAATTCTTACAAGAAGAAGAAGCCCCATTGACCTAAAATCAAGGTGAAGAAGAAGAAGCAACCCCATTGGCATAAAATCAAGGTCAAGGAGAGAATTAAGAAGAATATGTAGAAGGTGTAGAGGGATAAGATGTCAATGAAGCACCTCAACTAACTAAGAAGAAGAGAAAGGAAAAAGAAAAAATAGTGGAGAAACCTAGGAAGCCTATGAAGAAGTTAACAAAGAAGCCTATAGTACCAATGACTAGGTCTATCACAAGGGCATCCACTATTCAAGAATGTGAAGTTGTAAAGCCTAAAGGCAAGAAGAAAATAGAGTAGAGTGAGACTATTAAGAAAACATACAAGAGATTGAAGAAGAAATCAGAGCCTAAACCAAATTGTGATGAGGAGAAAATACAATCGAATGACATGAGCCAATTTAAAGTGGTAAGCTACAATCCATCCTCTAACAAAGACAATTTGTGTGAAAATATTGTTACAAATGTAGATTTGTCTAGGTTCATAGGTGTAAATTTTGATAAGCTAGGGAGTGAAGATAAAAAAAAGGTTGAAGAAGTCATATATGATATGGTGACTACATTCAAATCCACTACACTAGAATTTTCTGACTCATTGTCTAAAAGTGTATATGACCTAGTTGAGAAAAAGTGGCAATTTAGTTTGACCATAGAAAGACAAATAAGAGAGGCACAACTAGCCCAAGTTATGCCTGCTTTTCACAAGCAAATGATGGCTAAAAGCATGAAAAAATATAAGGGGAGATTTTCCCCCAAATAAAGAGCTTTCAATATATTGAGGAATAATGTAGAAGTTGTAACAAAAAGAACATTTCTTTGGGATACTATCTATGGGATACCTACCTAGACAATTGAACAAAATGTTGATGAAGGTCCAGTCAAAGTTTCTTATGTGGAAGTGACTATAGAAACTATAGAAGAGGCCACAACTAAGGATGACTAGAAAGATGCACAAGTGCTGAGTAACAATCCACCACATGAAGCATGGGAGAGTCAATAGGAATAAATGATAATAATAATCAAGGATGTTGCTAATAATTTAGCATAGAACATCAATCCTTTAATTGAGGAATATTTGAAGAAGATATTGAAGGATTCCACCATGGTGGCACAATTATGTAACAATCTTGTATTCATGAGAACATATGAGATTTAGAAGGAAGAATTTGCATCTATAGGGGAGAAAGCTAAAGGACCATCCAATGTCCCCACTCAATCTATATAAGAAAATGAGAAGCAAGAACATGATCTACAAGTATATCAAAGTGCAAACCTTGAATAGACATCCATTACAATAGAGACACAATCTTTAATGCCCATAATTAAATTTTAGATCATAGAGGTGGAAGTAAAATAGATAGATACACTAGTGTATAGTCTACATAGTTTAGTTATGCCAAGAAAATTGACAATTGAAGTGGATGGAATAGAAGTTCATATAGGTCAAGAAGTAAGTCCTGCACCTATCACTCAAGCACAAAAGGAAGAACATATAGGTGATATGATTGAAGAGTTGAAGAGACTACTACACCAAAGGAAAAAATTTCCATACAGACCATGGTTACCCTACTAGCTTTTGGTACTCCTCACAGTAGTCATGCTCTTTAGAGGTTGAGCACACATGCTACACCTTAGCAAATATTGAGGCCAAGTGCTAGTACATCTAGGAGCATAGATGATACATATTTTGTGGATATAAATTTAGATGAGGTGATCAATTTTCCCATGCTTGATTTTGCATCAATCACAATTGAAGAGATGATCATTCTAGCAAGGAAATAAAACACAAGAAATGATGAGAAGAGAGTATAAGCAAAAACAAGTTTTGCATGAGATAAAAGACATATTTTATGATTCTTTTGGTCTCTCTAAGATGAATGAAGACAAGCCTATCATTGAGAAAATTATCACCATTGTTTAAAAAATAATGGATGAAGACCTAGACACAAATGTTAAACATTAAAATGGTTTGAAAGGAAATTTCACACCAAGGTACTTAAGAAGATGTCTAGTGCTATTGCACTTAGATAGTTTGATTTAGCAAAAAAAATGGAGGGTGTAAAGAATGTGTTAGTGAATATTTTCTCTTGCTACACCAAGGTGTGTGATGTGAATCTTTTTACATAGGAAGTTCAGAGGGCTATTGACCAACTAGAAAGAGATTTACAAACTATAGGTACGACTCTTAAGTTATCTCCTAGTCCAAGCCAAGCCCATTTTTAGAGATTACTATCCACACAATGTACACCTACCAAGATGAAACCACAAGATGCAAAAAATTTGAGCTATCTTGATAAAAATTCAATCCATATTGACCCCACACATGGAAGTGTTGCATAAGGAAATGGTCTATGCTAAGACATTAATGAAAAAAGGTAACCAACTTTCAACTCATGATCGCTTAGTTGAACTTGTTTCACAACTAGATATTTAGTATCAATCTCTAGAGCTAGCATGCAAAAATTGGGATGTAGCCTTGAAGATTATAATGGAGGTCCATAAATTTTTTTGGAAAAACACACAATCAATATACCACCCATGAAATAAGCGTCAAAAAAGGGAGACTGTGAAGTTTTTTTTGATAAAGGAGATAGTGAAGTTTTGAGTAAAGGGGGAGTAATAATGTAGAAATGGGAAACAAAAGGTCTACTCAAAAGGAGTATTAGATTCAGATAGAAAAAGGAAATCTTTACTCAGGGGGAGTAATGGAGAAATAAGGTATGATAGTTAGTCATCCATTTTGCAAAATATTGAATTTTTATAATTTTGTATGAGAACCAAGTCAAAATAATATATTATCTAAGTTATGCTCATAATAAGGACTATATATGCATGACAACATGTTTTTTCCACTCATGTCAAAGGGGGGGATTTTTAATCTTAGAGTAGTTTTGACAAGGTAGTGACAAAACACTTAGTCATTATTTATCAGTATTATAGTACAAGCAGAGTGATCAGAGCAACCCATGAAATTAGTGTGAGTTGAGTGATCAAAGAATTCTAAGCATTAGTTGCCAAACAATATATGCTAAGAAATATATCTAGTGTGTGCTGAGTCACTCATGAGCTAAGAAGACTATACATGCCAAGTGATTCTAGAGCTAAGTAAATAGTGTATGCCAAGCCATTCAAAAGACAAGTTACAATTTTGGGGATCTAGTGATGGTTGACCATCAAAGCCTTCAAATGTCAAGTCAACAGTTTTGGACATAGTTGTTTGTAATGGCATAAACTTATATTTGAACCATTTTTGGGAAAATTTAACAATTTTTTTACAATTCTAGAAGATATGTATGGAGGTATATTAGGAATCCCTATGCAGTACATGCAACCAATCAAATTAAGGGATATTTTAAGTGACAATATGGATAAACTATAACCTTTTATTCTTATGAAACCCTAGCCCACCTATGTTTACTTAAGGAGGAAAACCCTAAAGAGTTTGTATGAGTGAATGCATGGAAGGAGATGAATGCTAGGGTGGTTGTGACAATGATTTGAATCAAAAAATTAGTTAGAGAGAATAGAGGAAAGTAGAGACAAGGATAGAGGAGACATATTTGATTGGAAGGATCAAGAATTCATCAAGAAAGAGAAGATTTGACATCTAGCTATAGAGAGCTAACTGAAGGATCATGGTGTTGAATCATTTTAATAAGTGATACAGAGTAAATCTCCAAATAAAGTAGTCTTAAAAAACTTGTGTAAATCTCTTAACTAATTGGTTGCTTTATTGTAAGTTTAAGTCCTCTAACAAGGGACATTTTTAGCAGGGTGTTGAAATCCTTGAAATCCTTGAACAAGGTAATCTACCTAGAAATATTTGTAATTCTTTAACAAGGTAGACCCCCATAGGGTAGATCATAGTTTATGATCAAAATTATTGTAAGCATAATTGGCTAAACTTTACAAATATAGTAGTGAAGATTTGTGGGTGTCATCCCCACCCTAGTTTTACCTTTTCATTGGAGGGTTTCTTGGTAAAAAAATTATTGTGTTATGTGTTATTTGATTCATGCTATGGATGAACATGTGTAGTTCACTATTTTAGTTTACATGCTAAATTATGAGAAGGATGTGTCATGAATGTTTTATGGTTAAAGTTTTGTAGTTTTGATTCAAAGCACCCCAACCTCGAAGAGTTTACTTTCCCAATGTAATTTCCAACAATCAGTATTAGAGATTTGTTCTCTAGAAAGGAAAGCTTTAAAACTTTGGAGAAAAGATCTTGAAGATGGAAGTCTACAAGTTGGGAAAGATTATTGATAACTAGAAGATTGAAACACAACTTGCCCTACACCAATGCAATGAAGTAAGAGATGAGCTACAATGTTCATTAAAGAGGACAAAGGAACTAGATATTGAACTAAATGACACTCATTACCAAGAATATGACACTATTGGACTGTTTGAGAATAAAAACTCAAGTAAGTTTGATGTAGGAGTTGCATATCTAATGGAAAATAACAATACCCTAACTCAATAGGTCATAAATCTTAAGATAGAATAAGAAGTATGATGAGTATTATTATGTGAGGTGATTGAACAAAAAAAGAAAGATGAGGAAGATGATAATTGCATCAAACATTTAATGCACATCTTACGCATGGATTTGATGTGCACTGATAGGGTGTCAAATTGATGACCTTGCATGAGAAGAGTCATGGACCTTTTTCGTTGCATGTGAAGAAGCCAAATCAACATTTCATTGTGAGGAAAGTGTTAATTGGATTGTCAATTGCAATAGAGATGACAAAGTGGTTTACTTTGTAGATTTATATACAAAGTATGGTCCAACTTTCCCCTTTCAATCAATCCTACTTGGATTTCTTCCATGTTCCATGATTAGGAAGCACTTCTACTTGTGTGCATTGAACATATTTCTACTATGTATTGTACATCTTAGTCTTTAGGTGCATCTTTTCTAATGTAGTTAATGTGTTGCAACTATCCTTCACATTTGTATTTTTTTTGTATAAATACATGGAAAATATTCAACATCAAATAGGGTGTGCAAATAACATGACATAATTTAATGTTATTTTATGGAATATAATGATTTAGCGATAGAACATTTAAAATTTATTAGAAAGGAATTACGAAACATCAAATAAGAAATATTCAATCAAATACATTATATAAAATTCTGAAAAATAATGAGGAGGAATGCAATTAAGATGCAAACATGATTTGTAAATTGAGAGTATGTAGTTATAAGATCATGAGCTCCTTTTAGTCCATCCTCACATACAATGGTTAATATTTTTCTTCAATGTTTCTATATTGCATAGAGAGTAAAACAAGTTGAATTCTTATTTTTATTTATGGTTCAATAAAAAATGCATGCCATCCACTCTTCTAAAAGATATCGAATTCTTTGGCCTTTTTTTTATCTATGTTTCTTTCATAGAAAGTAGTATTTTCTAAAACACAAAAAATGTGTTTAGAAAATAATAATAATAAAATATGTAAAATGCATAATTGATGGTTTGTAGATTTAAAAGTACATAGACCTTGTTAGTGCTGTATGTGAATCTAAATTTGTAGTTCTAAAAGAAAGAAATGCAATTAATTTATGTTTATAAAAGTATCGAATTATTATTTAAAAAATGCCAAAAAAGAGAATTTTTTTTTTTGAAAGTATTTCTTTTTTGTTTTGTTCATTTCTTCTTCATTAATTCTAATATCTGGGTAAAAGCACAGATATGTGTCACTGCTTGTGATATGAAAACCTGTTTTGGTCAAATATAATTTCTCTATCAAAATTCAATTTTATTCAAAAACTAAAAATAGCCTTTTATAGATCTTAGATTCAATATTATCATTATATAAATTTTTGAGTGTTTTGATTAGTTATAATATGTTAGAATTTCAAAATATTATAAGTCAATATTTCAACATTTCAAAAGATGCTCACTTAAAAAAGGGAAAAAAATAGTAAATCATACCATATATATATATATATATATATATATATATATATATATATATATATATATATATATATATATATCTAGAGCAGAGAGTCCTCTTCATGAATATGTAATTTTTTCTCAAGAAGGTGTAGATTTGATTGGGAAGTTTTCACGAGAGGAAAAAACTGTTGGCTTCTAAGAAGGTCAAGCTTAAGTATTTATAACAAAGAAAATATAGATAAAAAATAATTATTTATTTTTTGTGCACTAGATATACATGTCATCTATAAGATATTTTCAAATCAAAATAAAAACAGATGATTTGCATTTTTTTTTTATGGGAACTACACCCTATATTTTTTATAGTTAAAAAAGGGACTTCAAAATAAAAGAAATGAATAAATTCTTACTCAATTTTTTTTTTTTTAAATGATAGACATAAATTTAATCCAATTCTACACATTTCATCAGTTTACATCAATTTCAAATTCTAAACACAAATACCATTTTTTTTGTCATTAATGTTGAACTGTCGCATTTTGATATCATGTTTCTTCATAAATGGTGACACAGGCTTGTGCTTTTACCCATCTATTATAAGTACTTATATTACAGATCCATTATACTTAAGTTATTGATAATTAAAAATTGAATGAGCTTGTCTCTCAACTATTCTTCTCTACTCTTGTTTTCTTACATTATCTAACCCTTGATACAAGGTTAGCACTAATTTCCCCAAGATCCCTCTTGACCTTGGTTGCATCATTCATGGTGAAAAATGAAGGGATAATTTTCTTGATTTTTACTTTTACATGGCTCCAAGAAAAGTCAAGATAATACCTTTACTTAAATATCTTATCTACAAATAAGAAGGTATGAAAGGAATTCACAATAGCTCAAAAATCCTTAAAGTTTTAGCATTCCAAGGAGAGAATTAGAAGGAATGTTCAAGTAGGAGGAACTACACCTAGATCTTTTTGAGAATTAAAATTGGGTTTCCACATGAAAAGACAAAGGATATCATGACTGTTACTCCAATGGGTCCAACCTCCTATAGGTACATTTTTTATTTTTTTCTTATTAATAAAAATGAAAAGAAAAAATCTATCAAAGATGCAATTGATCATCACACTATGCATGATATTCTATTGAGAAGAAACCTATTTCATTAACTAGTTAATAGAATGTAGAAGGATGTGAACTTAACCAATAAATATAAATCTAGCTCTTCCATTTTCTATTTCAAGATCTTATTAGGAACCTAAACATTAGTCCCATTAACCTTGTAAGAAGTGTTGTAGGGGAAAAAAAGGTTGAGTTGCATGTTTTATATCAACTAGAATCCAATTACTTTCCAACATAGATAAACTAATGATTAGATTATTACTGATAAAATTCATGTTACTTCATGAAGTTACCATCATCTTTCACAATTGTAAGATTGACTTCCTAGCTTTTCTTAAATTCCATTGGACAAACTAAAATTGGATTGTAGCAAGACAAATAGATGAGAAAATTATGTTGACACTCACTTTATGAAAGATCTTATAAACTTGGTAAATTTTTTACCTTTTCCAAGCTATCTAACCTATAGCCAAGAGAATATGAAAGAAATCGAAAATATCTTGAAGAAAAATCCACAACACTTAAGAACTCTAAGTGGACATCTGGAATGAAAATCCTCCTAAGAGAAACTTTCCCCAACCTTTTTCACCATCAAAATTTGGTTTAATTTTAAAAAAGAAATGATATTTTTAGAGTTACTACCATAGGGACAAGGAGACACCATACTGACATAAGGTAAATCTTCAATTTATTAAGAAACATGAAATAAAGCTAAGTTATCTTAGACATGTCATTGGTCCTTAAAACTACATTAAGAATACAACCATTTCATTAACTAATAAATAAAAGGTACATGTAGCCTAAATTATAGTCCCATGAACCTTCTTGGAAGAATCCTAGAGGAAATAAAGGTTATTTTCCCATTTTATATTGGTTGACACCCAATAGCTTATCCATATAAAGTTGGTGCTTATTCCAAAAGAAACTAGTCTAAGGGAATGGAAGGACAACCAGGAAGATGATCGTGACCTTCCTATCCTAAAATAATGGAAAAATCCACATCTTGGCTCCCTTAACCAAGACTTGCAGTGAGATCTACTGCATAGGAAGGAGGGTGCATGGGATGAATAAGCCCTCTTAGGATCTCCACCCACATATACCATTAGTGTTTTGATATATCACTACAAATAAACAAGATGAAAAAATACCCATTAGTAGAGTGCACTAACTATAAAGGATAGAAGAAGGAGAAATATCTTGTTTTATTGATATTCACATCATACATTTTACAAAAAAATATTTAAAAGAACAAGAAGATAAGATATACATAAATATAAAATTTCATTGATATTTCTATTAAGAATGTAGAACTTTTAATTTCTATAGTGTTACTTATAGTTTTTTTCCTATAATTAATCATATCAAAATTATTTAAATGTATTTTATCTTCTTGAGCGTCTTTACCATAGACCTATTCTCACAATGATCAATACGTTTTATTTGAAGTAAAAATTAAAACTATATAATATCTTTTAGGACACATTTACGATAGAAGGTGTGTGTGATTGTAATCAAATTCATACATTAATTATATGGAGGAAGTGACTAAAAATAGATAGTGAAAGGAGTAAAAAATATAAAATATCTTGTCTTATTTTCTTAGTTTGACTATCAATTAAAATAGATTAGTAATGGATCTAGATTCTAACATTTGTCTCTATGTTAACTCTTAAGTAGCACCTTCAATACTACAAGAGAAATGCAAATGCATCTTGTTATCATATAATGGGGATGCATTTTACCTAGAGATTTATGGAGACATTGAATATGAGGACTTTTCCAAATGTTTGTACACCTTCTTTGATAATTCACCAATTTAATGGTCTCTAGTGTCATTGGATTTGAGAAAATGTGCCTTGGTCTCATTTGGTGAAATAGCTTCCTTAGAGACTAATGGGAATATGGAATGTGGGTACTTTTTCAAATGTTTGTAGACCTTGTATGATAATTAACAAAATTTAGCACTTGGTTTCTGGTGGACATGGAGCATTGGAGCTATGACAATGTGCCTTGATCTCATATGGTAAAATAACTTCCTTGGAGATCATAAAGGACATGGAATGTGAGTACTTTTGCAAATGTTTATTTGCCTTGTATGATAATTTACCCAATTTAGTGGTCTCTAGTCGACTGGGTGCTTTGGAGCTATGACAATCTGCCTTAAGCTTTTTGGTAAAATAGCTTCCTTTAGTGAAATTCCTCGCCAAACCAAAATCTGCAATCTTGTGTGAAAAATTCTCATCTAACAAGATATTTCTCACTTTTATTCATGGTGAAGATATGCTAATTGTGTTGCTTCTCCTTGAATTATATCAAATTTCTTTTCCTAGTTTAGAACATTTATGGAGATTGGATCTACTTCAAAAGGAAATGCATCCCACAAAAATAAACACAATGGTGCGAAATTATAATAAATTGTGTTTTGATTAAAATTTTGAATTTGGTGGAGAAAATTTGAAATCTAATAGATGGTAGTCGAGACTTTTATTGGGTAGGTATCCATAAACCAAGATCCTTTCTTAATCCTTGATGCTACATCCTAATAATTTTACCAGATTCTTGTACTTGGACATTGCTTATCATGTTTACTTCATTGAAAGATATCTTCACACAACAATCTTTATTGAAGAATAAAAGTCTCTTTATGGAAATTTCCTCATTGTTAGGTAAAACCCCTTGTATTAAGATAGATATATCTAGTGATCCTATTAGAAAAAGTGTGTTCATGAACACTCACACACACAAACACACACGCGCGCACACACACACACACACACACACACACACACACACATCACCTTATATACTTAAATGAAAGTCCCCTGACCAAGTTTCCCTCTTTGTTGAAATTTATTGAGCATTTCTGTGAAGTTTTTGAATTTTATCTCGCTCTCAACTAGATCATAGATCCATGAGTTGCATTAGATATGTCATCATCTTCATCATTGTAAAAAATCTATGGATTAGGATTTTAGCATGTATCAAGATCTCTATTTAGTTTTTGAAATATTAGATAGCTGCCAAAAAGAAGGGGGTTGGCCCCAAAGTACAAAAGGGTTGAAAGATTAGCTAGAGGTTACCTCCCACTTATCTAACCCATACTAGTTTTACACTTCAAAAAACAAATAAAAACAAGCTCCAAAATAGAGCAATCCTTACCATCAGTCCTATTACTAACTACAAAATAAAATAGGAAAACATACTAGCAAGAAGGGGATATATTGCTTCTAATAGCCTATAACCTAATCATATACATATATTAAAAAAAAACCCATAAGGCACCATAGTTAGAGTGATCCTAAACATAAAAACCATAAAAAAAAAAAGATGTGGTTAGTTTCTTGCATTCTTTCCCCATTCCTTGTTCTTCTTTCCTTAGGCTCTTCCCTATTTAAGTTCACCCCCTCCTCATTGATAGGTTTGTCCAAGAATGCCTTCAACCAATCCTCCACGAGGAAGCTGTAAATGGATCGAGTAGCTCTTCTCTCCTTACCTAAATCCTTCTCATCCTTACTCACCTACACAAAATAGAGAGTAGTGGTAGCTGAGTGCATGACCTTCATGGAAAATTCAACTAAGGTGTCTAATTTTTTGAAAATTCCAATGTGGTTATCCACCATCTCCTTCATCGAATTGTCTAGCCTCTTGAGTCAAGCCTTGCTTTGGCTCTAGCCATGGCTATGTTTCCCTCTTGTCCCCCCACCTTTGAGAGTACCTTTCATGAGGGAGGTGATGTCTTCCCCCCTACTTCTAGTTGGGGATCTGATGGCTTTAGGGGTATCTGAGATGTGTGAGGGACTAGGTGGGCTAGAGATAGGCCTCTTTCCAGTGTCCTAGTGTGGCCTCTTCCTCTTGGTGGGCTTTTTCTCACTCTCACTAGACTCATAGATAAATTCTTGTTTAGGGGGGACTTGAATTTCTCCATTTGGGGTCATTTACTAGCTCTCTAAGAAGTTTTCTTACTCCTCATGTCCATATCTAACTCAATGAGGCTTAATTTTATTGCACATCAAAGGGTTTTTTTTTACTTTTTTTTTTTGAACTAGGACTACAGTCCATGGAGATTTGGGGAGTAATAGTAGCTAGTGGGTTGACCAAATGTGATATGTTTAAGGAAAGGTGGTGTTTGTAAATTTTATGCATGAAACCCTGGTGAATGATATAAAATGGTTTTCCTTCATCTTTCTTTTTCCTAGCCTTAAAGACATAGTCTTCCATGGAATACATAATAAGATATAGAAAAGAAATTAAAACAATGTTCCTAAAATTGTTAAGAATGTGGAAATTGTAGTAATATAGTACCTAGAACTGATCTTCAAGGGTAATATACCTCATAATGGCATAGCAAATCACATCCTAGGACTTTAGAAGATCCTCTTTGGGAAACCCACCACGCATCCAAACTAACTCCTAATTAAATTTAAAAAATGTCCTCATACTGGTTTCATTATTCACCCTAGCCTACTTGCCTCAATTCATGCCCTCTAGGGAAAACCCTTTCACCCTAGCAATAAGCTCCTACATGATTTCAAACACAATCCCATTGATGTTGACTTTTCTATCCTTCCAAGAGTTGAAGAATTGCATTGAGATGTGCTAGTCATGTTTTAACATTCCTTCCATGAATGGTAGTAATCCTCCTTCCCAAAGATAAACCACCGCAACTTCACTCTTTCAAATGTCAACCTCAACCTGTATTGGCTCAATGTAGTCATAGGAACCCACTTCTTCACCCAACTCAACCACTAATTGCATAGATTCTTTTGACATCTCCTTATTATTGATCAAATTTTGATAGTCACAATAGGTTAAATAAATCATACCCAAGTTGAAATTGTTAAGGTAGAAAACACTCATTGTAAGATCACAAGGTCTCCCAGAAATTGAAATTTAGTACCTTTCCTTTTAAAATTAACTATCACCAACTATAGTTGGAGTGGGTTTTGATTAAAATGTCCTTGTCATCCATATTTGTCAATTTTTATATCTAGACAAATCCATGCCACTCATCCTTTTCCAAATATAATTAAGCCTCGTGGTGTGAGGATCACAAAAGAAAATTGTCAGGCAATCTTACCAAAAAATATTTTTATGAAAGTAAATCCCTTAACCTTCTCGCTCATGTGGATTAATAAAGGTGTTCCATCTTTTGTAATGATTTATAGAGTGTTATGAGAAGTACACTTGTGTTCTATGATCACTTGAGTTGATGGTGGAGTTTGGTTGACATTGTCCCATTCTATTATTCACATGACATTATGGCCAGATTTTGTGGCCAACTCATCTACCAGACCATTTCCTTCATGGTAAATGTGGTCTACATAGATCTCTAGACACCCCTCCATCAACTTGCGAATTTTGTCTCATATCATTTTGATCTTCTAGCTACTTCAACCCTCTCCTTTAACTACTTTAATAATTAATGTTGAATCACCACCAATTTCTAATTTGTTAATTCCTCTAGTTCTCATAATTCTCATGCTTCCACTTCATTGTTCACACTCCCTCCACAATTCTCAATATAAGAAACCATGAGCTTCCCAATACTATATTAGAAGACACCCCTAGCTATAGTGCTTCTAACAATGGTTGACCCATCAAAGTTAAGTTTTATCCATATTTTAGGGGGGTGCCATGTCGTTCTACACCTAGCCATAGCTTTGGAGTTATGAAATTGTGCCATCATTGGGCCTAATTCCCAAGTGGACATCCAGTTCATATCAATTCTTACTAGGGGGTTCAGGCCAAGGGGCTAAGTTCCATCACCAAATCCCACTACATTCCTTTATGAGTCTAGTAATCTACTAGACCACTATTAAACTGGTCGTGGCTTTCTCCCTGAAGATTCTAGAAGAACTGCTATTTCAATTCTTTTAGATTTTCCATGAGATGTACATGGGGGATTATTCTCCATAGTGTTTTAAGATATGGGTGATACGATGGCCCATCCTAGTGAAAAAATTGATGTAAATTTACATTAGCACAACATTAGACCTCCTACAATGCAAGGACCCCCCTCCAAACATCTAATGCAAGAGGGTGAGAATGTGTGGGATAGATTCAACTTCTTGGTAATAGAAAACGTAGTAGTTTTCTAGTTCGCACCCTTTTCTTTGTAGATTATTAATTGTGAGGATAGTTCTATGTAAGGCCATCCACAAAAAGGAATTTATCTTTGGTAGGATTCATGGGTGCTAGACCATCCTCTAATCCCCCTAGGCCACATCCCCACTTAACACAACAAAGATAAGCTAATTTCACTATGAAGTCACCTAAGGGGGTAAGTCTCTAACCAGGGACTCATCAATTGGGGTGGATGGAATTGCATAATACTAGAGAATATTTTGTAGTTCTAGGGCTAGGTCCATCCCAATAAACTCCTAATTTTGAATTATTTTTCATTGACCATCGGAGGCTATATAGGTTCTAGTCAGAGTACCATTATGTCTAGTACAAGTTTCATGTATGCGTTGGAACCTAGTGTGCATGAGGGGGTCATCTTGGAACCATTGGACTTCCTAGAAGTCAATGTTGTTTCCATCCCCCATAGTCTAGTGAGTACCCATCTTAAAAAAATTCTAGGTGTGTGCCACATTGTTCCAAATTTTAAAACTCCAAGGGAGAGGATGGTTTCATAATAAGTTATGGAATGGCCCCCATCCAAGATACTTAGCCTTAAGAATGTTGTAGCAACTACCCAAGGAGTTTTAAACCTTATATTCAAACCTCCAAGGGCCTTAGGTCAACAAAATTTTTCCCAGCTCGCCAAGCTCATCCTAGACTTCTCTTTAGAACTCAAGCATAAGAAATTTTGTTATATTTTTTCAAGAAAGTATCTATATCTACATGGGAGTTGAAAGATAGAGATAAAATACACCAAAATGCCCTGTAAAGAGGCTGAGAGAAGCTAGAGTTTCCCTACACTACTCAAGATCTTTCCTTTCCATCCTGCCATCTTTCTCTAGCAATGCTCTACCATGTCATTCTAGTACTGATTAGAGACTTCTTTAATTGTGAGCAGGAGGAAAAGATATGTATCTGGAAGACTTGCCCCTTGACATTCCAATATTCTAGTCACCTATTCTCTTAGAATAGTGTCCATGTTGAAAAAATACACTTTTCTTTTTTGATAGTTTATGAATTGTCTCGAAACCATCTCACACTGATTCATAATTATTTTCCACTCCTTGGTGTCATGGACTAAAGAGATGCCAAATAAGAAGGTGTCATCAAAAAATTGCTAGATAATCTATGGTGGGCACAGGGACATAGGTTTCATGCCTTTTATTCTGCTAGAGTTAGCCATGGCCATTAAAGTTTTTCTCATCACCTTTTCCACAATGATGAATAGGTAAGGTGATAGGGGATCAACTTATTTTAGATCTTGGAAGGAAGAAAAGAATCTACCATGGGCTCCATTAACAGAAACCAAAAATTGAAGTCTAATAACATTCTCATTGAAGTCTAAATTATTTCAAATAGGAAAAATAAATTTCCACCTGACCTTATCATAAGCCTTGGAAATATCAAGTTTAAGGGCCATATGTAGGTTCTTGCTCCTTTCAAGAGATTTAATTACTTTAGGTGTTGCTACGACTGCATTAAGGACCTATTTCCCTGACAAAAAATCATTTTGGTGTGTTCCTATAAACCTATCAAGTAGGGGCTTGAAGTGGTTAACCATAATCTTGGAGAGAACTTTATGGATAATGTTGTAGATAATAATTGGTATAAAGTATTTAAAGTGTCTAGTCATCATTCTTAGGAAATAGAACTTTGAATGTCTGGTTAAGTTCCTTCATGATCTTGCTAGTTTTGACGAATTCATTACCTATGTGAACCACATCGTACTTAACAATATCCTAAAATTCCTTGAAAATTTTGGAGGAAACCCATGAGGTCTTGGGGATTTGTACTAATTCATACTAAACAATGCCATTCTTACCTCCTCCTCATTGACTTTACCAATCATGGCCTCATTCATCTGGTTATTCACCACAAGATTAAATGACCATAAAATACTATTTTCCATTTTACTACTAACCTGAATGACTGGAGGGTTGTAGATTTGCTAGAAATAGTTATTGGCCTTATCTTCTATATCCTCTACTTCCATTGTCTCCTAACCATTATTGTCAACAAATAGGTTTATGGTGTTCCTTTTTTCATCCCTCGCACTAATCTATGTAAGAAGGTTGTATTTTGGTCACCCTCCTTTGACTACTAAAACCTAGATCTCTACATCCAAAAAATTTCCTCCCAATTCAAGAGGGTCTTCCACTTATCATGACACTCCCTCTAATCCTCCTATTGTTCAATGTTAGCATTACCTTGTGTTAGATGATTTTGAAGAGATTCCAACTTCTTTTAGTAATGTTCTTTTCCTTGGAAATGTTTCCAAATGAAGATATGCTCCACCCTTTGACTACTTTGTGGACTCTTTCAAATTTTCTAGCAATACAGAACATAGTCTTTCCTTGAACTAGATTATTCCTCCACCACACATTTCAATCCCTAAACATTAGGTGTGAGTTCCATATGATTTAATACTTGAAGGGCCTTTGTCTAGTAGTTTGACTCTGAAAACATAAAAAAAATTAGGATGGAGTGGTTTGAGATGGTCCTTGGATCTACGTTTAAGGAGGTATGTTGAAGAATTTCCTAGCCAACTGAGATAAGGGCCTTGTCAGGCCTAACCTAGATTAGATTTTTCCCTAGTCTATCATTAGACCAAGTAAAAGTAGGAGCTTGGAGATCAATATCAATCAAGTCATTCCTCCTAAGGAATGCCTCAAAGTCATGTGCATGCTTTACAAAAAGTTCTCTAAGCCTTCCATTTTCTTTGAAAGGTAGATAGGGGTATTAAAATCACCCATAAATAGTATGTTTTCCTATCGCATTGCATTAGTGACTTTAGTTGCCTCATCACAAAAAGCTAGTCTACCATTTTGAGTGTTTGGGACATATAGATTGAATGAATTTGACCTACTAGCTTTGGAGCTGAAACCCATCACCAAAAAATGGGTACTGAGGAGGATCACCAAGCCCACCACCTTGTTTGGGTTCCATAGCATTGAAATGCCATTGGAAGCACCAATTGTACCATTATAAGCAATGTTTGCACCTGGCCAAATGTAAGTAGTCACTCTAGAGAAAACCCACTCAGTCATTTTCACTTCCTACAAAGGAATCATGTTAATATCAAGTTCAATGATCTTTGGCTTAATTTGATACTACTTCCTAGGACTATTAAGCCCTATCACATTCCTGGATATAATCTCCATCTCTTGTGTGGTTGGATTTCCTTCAAGGTTTTTGTTTCCCTTGTGCTATATCCTTTTCTATTTTCTTCTGATGGATGTTCTTGATCAGAGATCTCCCTACCCTTATTGTTGACCCAATGTTAGGCATATTTCTCCCTCTATGATTCCTCTTAGGGATCATCCGTTCAACTTCATTACTTAGGTAGTCAAGACTTGTAACCTCGGAGGTAGGGGAGAGTATTTCCACAATACCTAGGAGTGAAATCACTAGGTTCCATTTTTGAATGGTGAGTCATTCCCCTTGCTCAGGGATATGTTGTGGGGATTATTCACTTAAAACTCGTCATCCATCCCTTGGTTCAGCTATCCTCCTCTAGGTTGATCTAGATGCATGGCATGAGCTTCAACAATCTCCCCATCCTCATGCTCAACTGTTACCTTTTTATTAGTTTGACCACAAATGATTTCCTCAACTTTCCCTTCAACGCCCTCCTTCACATGGGTCCTAACCTTCTCCCTATCCTTACTAAGAGCTTCATTCATACAATGGAGTTCCTCCATGCTTGTTTCCATCGATCTTACTAGTTCCATGTTCTCGTGGTGTTTGGTCTAGTTTTCCATTTCAGCAATGTTTGCACTTTATACCACAACCACACTTGGAGAGGTAACTTTGTCTTTGAATATCTTTCCATTTTTTTATTCAACTATCAAATGGCCAAACACGTTGCACCATTGGAAGAAGGGCACACCATTCTCATATACTATTAATTGTGACCAAATACCCCATTTAGATTTTAGATCCACTATAGTTGACAATGGTTTATTCATACCCATATTCACACAAAACCTAGCTTAGCGTAGTTTAGTCTTGGAGCTAGTCATTATATCTATTTGAATGAACTATTAAAAGGAGTTTCTAATCCACCTAAACACTCCCTCATCAAAGAATTGTAATTGGAGTCTCAGTAATCTTATCCAGACTAATGCAGATTTGTAGATGTCACATTTAGGGTTAAACCTCAATTTCCATTTTGTGACCATCAATAGGTGTGTAGAAACATTCTAGGAATCTGCCATGACCAACTCATAGTCCATTTCAACAATGAAGCTAAACATGAAGAGGGAGCCTATCATCACAAGGATAAACACCAAATGTGAGAGTTTCCACCTATTAGAGTGCCATTTTCTCACCGTATCCACTATAGGTCGTAACAAGAAAAACTTTTCAACAAGGCTCAAGGAAAGACCCAAGGAAATCAAATCAAACACAAAGTCTAGTAGTGAGATCTCTAGTTCCATAGCCCCTAAGGAAAATATGGTTTTCTTTCCAAAGTCTACAACAATCTTGGATCTAACAATAAATCCTAGTTAGTTTGACTTTGGGGTCATAGTCTCAACCACATCCATCATGCCCCCCATTAGAGATTCGGGGCCCAAAAAGGAACAATCCTTGAAGGAACATCACATGGTTTCATCAGGCTAGAATTTACCACTGAATGTAGCACTCAGGCATTCTCATACTTAGAGCACAAAACAAGTTCCAGATCTGGGCACACAAGTGCTAGCTCTAGAGGAGGTAGTAATGGTTGGGGGGAACCATTCCCGTAATGATTGAGAAGGCATGAAACTAGGTTGTAGGCCATAACAAGTGGGAAAGTTTTATCTAGCAATATTATCATAATAGCTTTATTTTATCAAATGGACAAGTTTGATCTCTATTAAGTTATTTAGCCAATTGTGATGCATCATTCATTTCTATATCCTCTTATTCACTTCAAGTGATAAGAGCTTTTTTTGTGTTTGATTGAATCAATAGAAAGTGTTTTTTTGACTGATTAAATCTGTAGGAAAGGGGAAGCTATTAATTATTGAGGAATTCAAATCTAACCTATAAGGAGAGAGCTTGTCAAATAAATATTTATATATATTGTATTGCTAGAGTTAAGTCTGATGTAGGTGACCACATAAATAATTATTTTTGTGTTGACACAATTTTTGGTTGAAATTAAAAGAAGAAAGTTGGAACTATAATTTCCCTACAATTTAGAATAAGTTTATAGGTCTTCTAATCTATATTTTTGTTTCTAAGACTAATGTTGAGCATCAAATATCAACTTCAATATTTGTCTATTTAACCAATAAAATAGGGCACAATCTAATATTCACTCATTTAAATAACTAATTTTCTAATCTCTTCACATGGAAATAGCTCAGGTTCCATAGGTTCCTCACATCATACACGATACACTTCATCAAATTTACATTCCAAATCAAATCAAATTTTGGATCCTAAATCTAAATCCAAAACCATGATGATTTTGATTAACCTGATGCCAAAGTCCAAGAAAAGAACTTTTCTATTCAACATGATGAAAATTGATTCAAAAAATTTATATTGAATCCATTTATTTCAATTATAAGGTATTGAATTACCAAAATTCATAGTAAGAAGATCATGACTTAAATCAAGTTTGGACTTGGAACATACAACCAATAACTTTAAGCAAGACTAATCTTCTTAATAACCAAATCATATTCCTTTTAAATAAATATAAATTGGGTTCATATTTTAAGAATCTAAAATTGTATAAAATTGCATAATAAAAATAGTTGTCTCTACTAAAAACACTAATTAGTTGGATGCACTCATAGCCGATACCACTTAACTTGAAATAATGACAAGAAAATTAGAAAATTATGCTCTTCTAGTACATGTATAACAATAAAACTACACATGAGTTTCTTCAATAACTGAAATCTATTGTCAATCTTTGAATAACTAGTAACATGCAAAAATAATCATTCAATTCACATACCCATGCAAAAGTGGGTATGGGTTCAAATTTTTAATAAATCTAATATATTAAAGGAATGAATCATAATAGATTTAATATCCATAATTGATCGTTGGAAGAAAATAAGAATCGATACCATATTGATGAGTAATATAACAATGGCTTGTTTCAACGAGGATTAAATTTGAAATTTCATCTTTTGAACCTAACATTGTCATCAATCTCAAAGGAACAAAAAATATAAGAAAATCAATATCAAACTGATGCATTCTAATTTTGATATAAAATAGATCATAAGATATTTATTCAAAGCATAGATGAAGTTTCTTGGAAACATAAAATATTTAATGAGAGATGATAAACTATTACAAAATATTCTATATCAGCACTACCCATTTTACATTAGCACTTGACTCCCATTTACTCCTACATGAAATGAGTTGGGAATTGGGGTTTCAGTTCTTACCCCAAATTAGTCTCTACTATCTTTGCTTTGATCTATTATGACTTTTTATAACTTGGTCAACATTATAAACCTTTCAATTATCTAATGACCATTCAAATTTTAATAAGCATAATTGGTGCAACACTGCAAAATTCTAATTTTGCTATGTTGTAACTTGTATATATACATAATGATTTTTATTTGGAATTAATAAATGGTGTCCTAATATATTGTTCATAATTTTGTACAAGATTTGATTTTAATGACATAATTTGATGATGTAAGGTGCCTCTACACCGCAGACCTCTATAAGAAACAAGTTGTAATGGTTTATTTATCTTCGATCTTAAATTAATTGATTGCTAATCACATGACTGCCAGATTGAATCAATTAAATATTTATTTGTATTTATTTTTGCAACAATTTATAGATGTCATAATTTCCTCAGTCAAACCCATAACAAAGAAATGATACTAATTCTAAAAGCTTTTTATGTATAATCTATTATTTATCACAAAGAAGTAGCAGAGACGTGTTGGAAGCTCAACATATAGTTGTTACATTACACTGGTGCATAATATATTATTTAATGTTAACATAAGGAAAATGTATTATCTCATGTAGTAAGTTAAGGTCTACTATAAATATGTCAAATCCTGATACACCTTGTAAAGCTTACTAATTGTTAATGGACATTAACTAGAGATTTTATCTATCCATTTTCTTGTCTATTTTGTATCTATGGTAAACCAATCATTTGTAATTATTTTCCAAATATAATTCAATATAATAAGTTTTATCAAGCATTTCAATATAAAAACCTTTTGAACATTTCAACTCATTTGTCTTTGTTTTTTTCAAATTTCACAATTTTTTTTATCACACAACTATGAAGATGACCTAAAATATACCATTCCTCATATGCCATCTCATTGTAAGTGCCTTTTGATCTCTACCACTACCAAGTTTGTGTAGTATAAAAGAACATGTGCTTTTGTTTAGGGGTAGAAAAATATTCTAGAATTTCTCATCATACACTAGGACTGAATTTGTTGAATTCTATTACAGTAAAGTTTATGAGCTTCATATAGTAATACGAAGAAAATATATAATTTTTTTTTTCTCAAAAGATGAATGTTTGTTTTCAATTTTTTAGGAATCTATTATTTGTAACCACCCTCAATGTCTTTATTTATTGCTGCTTATTTTTATCAAACATTTAAATGAGGAATTTTAATATCCTATTTTAGGTAGGCTTATTGCTCTCTTGATTATACTTCCATTCATATTTTTAACTCATTAATTGCAAATTCTTGTGGCTTCTATTAATGTAGGATTAGTGTTATCCAAATTATACTTTCATTCATGTTTTCAATTATTTTAGCAAATGGCAAGGAATCTATCTACTCATGTCTTATATATAAATAAATAGATCAAGATGAACAACTCATTGTAAGTTACCTATAACAATTAACATGTTAAACATATACTTCCTCAGGAATAAATAATGTAGTGGATTCCAAAATTGATCTTTATCAAACATTTAAGAGTAAACACTCATACAATAAAATTTATATAACTAGAGTTGTATTTATAGGTTGATATACAATTTCACAATGGAAAATGAATTTAGAATACTATATTATAGTTATAGGCTTCAGAAATGATTCTCTTGCTAGTCAATTTCAAAAAATTTAACACCTAGACTATTTGAAAAAGGTCTCCACATGTCAAGATATAAATCTATTATGAAAGGGAAAGTAATCATGAAGTAGAGCCACTTGTTAGGATGTTCTTCTATATATGAATCCTTATCTATCAATATTTTCCAAAACGATACATAATGAATAGTGGTTTGGAGAATAGCTTAAAACTCAATTAGAGTGTGTCATAAGGAAAAGAAATGAAAGTATTGATTCAATACAAGTAAAGAAAGGATTTCCATGAAATGACAAGCCTAACTAGCTAGAGAAATCCCTCTTTCCATATAATGAGTGTTAGATTAAAAAAGGTTTTCACTTTTGAAAAGGTCAGGGTCATGCTCTAAGCAATTAATAGTAATCAATGGGTTATTGGGATAGTTTGCCTTGAATAAAAAGTGGGTATTCTTCATTGAAGAGTCTATGTAGTTGAGAATTGAACTTCTCATCCTAATATGAGATAATGATTGAACCCAAACCCTCACTAGGTTAAATCAAAATAATTGAACCAAATCATAGAATAGTAAGTTTCTTGAACATTTAAAAGGACCGTTTCCAAGATCCAAGGTTTTTACCTTCCACGATTCAAGGTAGATGGAAAAGTCATTGAAACGATCCAAAAAATCAACAGCTTAGAACTCTAGGCACTCTTTATTCAAATACTTTACAAAGATTTTGGTATTAAAATTTAGTTGGGAGAATAGAGTGCCATACTAGAAAGAAAATTAAACTAGTATAACTCAACTTTTTCAACTATACAGTATTCTTATCAAAATGCATTGCCTCCTATCTACTATCTCTCTTCATCACATACATAATTTCTTCCCATGAAATCAAAATACTAAGGAACTTAGTTTAGCTTTACAATTCAAACAATCTCCTTATACAAAAACTTTGTCTAGCAAGTTGTTTGTACTTGGAATTGTTCTCATTTTAATTGAGTTAAAAATGCCAAGGTAGATACTTAAATAGGTATTTATGTTATTCTGTACTTAGAACTATAGATCAAAAAAAATTCTCATTCAAATTCTTATATTGATAGTCTTTCAAATCACTTCAAAAAATTGTGGATTTAGAACTTCAATCTAAAAAATGTAGGGTTTTCATTTTGAATCTAATTAAAATAAAACATATACTACAATAAAATGAAATAATTTCTTAATAAATTGTGCTTCATATTTAATGTCTCTTTTCCATTTTATTGAGATCTCATTTTTTCTATTGGATATTGATGCAGGAGCATCCTGGGTTTCCTTATAATCCTACACTTTTGTTCATTCTACTAGTTATTGTTGAGCTCCAATTACTACCAAGTACCAGTTGCTGTCGAGTTACTGTCAAGTGCCAAATTCTAGTTGTTGTTGAGTTCTAGTTACTACTAAATGGCAGTTGCTATCGAGTTCCAATTACTGCCAAGTTATCCATTGTGTGCCAAGTTATCTAGTGTGTGCCAAGTTATCCTGTATGTGCCAAGTGAGCCTATTATTTATTGATGCTCAGTTCCTTCTTTAGCCAAGTTGTCCATGTTTTGGTTTTTAGTGGGAGATGACTTGCATATCTAATTTTGATCATGAATTTAATGATAAGATCTTGTTTAGGGATGAGTGTTGACCATTTTGAGGTTGGTGTTTCTATTATGTAATGTTCTGGAATCTTCTGTAAGTCATTTTGGCAAGTATAAATAGAGTTATTAGGCTTAGGATAAAGGAAGAGAACTTAGAGGGGTTTGAAGGTGGAATGCATGTGTCTAAAAATGCAAATTTGAAGTTGGATCATGGATCTAGAAGTTGTATTTTGTATTTAGCTGTAACCTAGAAGGCCTTACAACTGGGCATGTGTACTGCTTATTTGATGAATCAATAAAATATATTTTTCTCTCTCCTTAGTGTTGTTCTCTATTGTTTGCTTCCATAATGTTTACTCTGCAAGGTGATTGGGATAGTTGGGTGTGCCCTTGGCCCTAGTTTTTCCTTTTCCTCCTTGCACCACGTGGTAGTAGAAGATGTTCTTTATTGACTAAGATGAAGGTTGAAGTTCTTGGTTTTGATAAAATCAAAGAGTTGTATGATACTGATCCTAATTTTTCTGAGGCATGGAGAGAGTGTAAAGAATCAAATCTAATAGATGACATAATTACGTATGATGAATATTTCATTCAAGAAGGTATGTTGCTCAAAGAAATTCAATTGTGTATTCCTAGAAGTTCTATGAGAGTTAATTTGATCAAGGAAAAGCATAGTGATGGATTGGCTAGGAATTTTGGAATTGATAAGATACTGAGTTTGCTAAAGGAAAAGTATTATTGGCCATAAATGTATAAGGATGTTTAGAAATTTTTGAAGCATTGTGGAGTTTGTCAAGTTGAAAAAGGAGTAAGTCAAAATACTATGAAATCTATTGTTGTTTTTGAGAAACCTTGGAGTGACATCAATATTGATTTTATTCTTGGATTGCCTAAAATAGTGAAGGGGTATGATTCTATATTTTTTATTCTAAATAGATTTTCTAAAATGGCTCATCTCATACTAGGTAAGAAGACATCAGATGTTGAACATGTTGTTGAACTTTTCTTCAAAGAGATTGTGAGATTGAATGGATTATCAAGAAGTATTATTTTTGATAGAGAGTAAGTTTTTTGGTTATTTTTGGAAGACTTTGTGGAAGAAGATGGGTACTGAATTAAGGTTTAGTTCTACATTCCATCCATAGATAGATGGACAGACATAGGTTGTGAATAGAATCTTGGGCAATTTGTTGAGATGTCTAGTTGGAGATAAGCCAAGTAATTGGGAGATGGTATTGGTAGAAGCTGATTTTGCATATAATAATACTGCAAATAGGAGTACAAGGAAAACACCTTTTGAGATTGTTATAGGAATGTAGCCTAACAGAGTATCAAATTTGAGGGATGTTAGTGGTGAAGAAAAGACAAGTGCTACAGGGGAAGAATTTGCCAATTTTATGAAATCCTTGCATAAGGAAATCAAGTTGAGGTTGGAACAAAGTAATCAAAAGTATAAAGAGAATGTTGATAAGTCTAGAAGACATCATGTTTTTCAAGTTGGTGATGAGATGATGGTTTATTTGAGGAAATGAAGATTTCCTATTGGAACATATAGTAAGCTAAAGATGAAGAAGTTTGGACATTGTAAGATCTTGAAGAAGTTTGATAGTGGTAATGCTTATGAAGTTGAGTTACCTAATGACATTAATATATCTCCTATATTCAATGTTGCTGATTTATATAAGTATCATGAGTCATATGATGAAGTTTTTGTATCTGATGATTATCCTAAGAAGCAGATTGAAGAAGTTGAAAAGGTATTGGATAAAAGAGTTGGTAAGAGCACAAGAGGAATATATTACTATGAGTATTCGGTGAAGTTGAAGAATAGACCAGTTGAAGATGCTACATGGATTTCTCAATCTAAGTTGGATTCAGCTCAAGTTGTGACACTTGTATGATTCAAGAGAATTATTTCTTTCCACCTTGGTTGTCTAATGCAGGAGCATCTTGGGTTTCCTTTTAATCCTACACTAGTGTTCATTCTGCCAGTTGTTACCAAGTTCTAGTTACTGTCAAATGCCCATTGTTGTCAAGTTCCAATTACTACTGAGTGCTAGTTTCTAGTTGCTACCAAGTTCTAGCTACTACTAATTTCCAGTTGCTGTTGAGTTCTAGTTACTACTAACTACCAGTTTTTAGTTACTACTGAGTTCTAGTTACTACCAAGTTATCCAGTGTGTGTCGAGTGAGCCTATTATTTGTTGATGCTTGGTTCTTTCTTTAGACGAGTTGTCTGTGTTTTGGTTCTTAGTGGTAGATGACTTGTGTATTTAATTTTGATTGTAAATTTAATGATAGGATCTTATTTAGGGATGACTGCTAACCATTTTGAGGTTGACCTTTCTATTATGTAATGTTCTAGGATCTTTTGTAAGACATTTTGGCAAGTATAAACAGAGTGCTTAGGCTAAGGTTAAAGGAAGAGAAATTAGAGGGTTTTGAAGGGGGAATGCATATGTTTCTAGAAATGTGAATTTGAAGTTGGATCATGGATCTAGAAGTTGTATTTTGTATTTGCCCATAACCCAAAAGGCCTTACAGCTAGGCATGTATACTAATTACTTGATGGATCAATAAAATATTATGTTCTCTCTCCCCTTGGTGTTGTTCTCTGTTGTTTTCTTCTATAGTGTTTACTCTGCAAGGTGGTAGGGATAGTTGGGTGTGCCCTTGGCCCTAGTTTTTTCTTTTCCTCCTTGCACCAAATATGTTGCATTATGTATGATGGGCTCTTCATCTTGTTTTAATTATGATTGAGGAACATTTAGTAATTATAATCATAGTAGTTATCACATTCATGGTAATATTTTATTTCTCTAGACTATTATTAGCTTTCATACACACCCTTGGTAATAAAATTTTCAGTTTAAGTTAATGAACCTCTTTGAACTAAGTTAAAAGAAGTTCATGTCGTTTGAAGTCATTCAATTTTCTCATGTAGGTTTAATGGCTTATTCTGATTCATCTTGGTTCAACAATTTAGAGGTTCAACAAGTTTGAAGTTTACTATAATTTTGAGTATAGAGGTTTGAAGTCACACGTATAAAAGAATTTATTTGTTTGAAATGAAAATGGCTTGGCATCTTTGATTTATCTATAGGTCCTTATCCAAAGACAAAGTGACATATATGATTAAACTCACCAGAGCAAGAGACTTCCTTTGCAAATATGTTTTGGAAATCAGGTAAAGGGGAAATACTGTAGGTGTTCGAAGGTCATCCACGATGTATTGTGATGAGTGAATGACACATGATGGGATAACATTAGGATGTAGGTAAGTGATCTCCAAGCGTTCTATATTATAAATTTAATGCCAAAATTCCCCTACCTTTCCAAGATAGATAGAACAACCCATAAGTTATTCTAAGAATGGGGTGAATTTTGATGTAATTGACATCTCCTAAGTATTGGAGGGAACATGGATCTGACCCTATTGCACATCATTTTGGATATGCTATTGACGAAAGTGGAATTATGTAGTCACTTGTCCATTTCTAAGCGTATTCACCCAAAATAGCTCACATGGCTCGACCGAATGTCGAGGTGTTATAATTAATGCAACATACAAGAATAGATGCACGAAATGCCCTTGATCTCCCAAGATCAATAACAGAGCCTCCATAGTTATAGTGAATTGCAAATATTCTAATGCCCTGCAGATTATCAAAACAAACATAAGGATCAGAAGGGCGCTTTTCAAATTCTGATCTTTGGGTCACAAAACCTATAATGACGCTATCGTTTCCATGTTTGAAGCACTCTGAAATGGAAACCTGAGTATGGAGAATTGTAAATCTGTATTCACCATTTCGTTGTCACATTCCTCTCGAGTATGGAGAATGTGAACCGAACATTTTACAAAATGCCTCGACATATAATGATCAGAATAGTCATATATTCATTGTCAAAGAATCACAAGTTGAGAAGTTGGTTTAAACATGAAGCCTTGGCATAGGGGAGTCTCAGAGTTCAATAAAAGGGAGAAGACTGATGCTTATTTTCTACCGTGAAGAGTCAATTATCAAATTTCACCAAGGAAAATTTAGAGATCTCACCACAAAATTGATGGAAGGCATGGATGTGAAGAAAGATGTAAAAGTGCCATTTTCAAGATATGGAATCTCTTGACAAATTTTAAAGGTTATCAGGTCCCTTCTTTCTCTACACCGAATGTTTCAAAAAAATCGATGAAGTCTTTCACACGAGACCCGACAAGATCACGAATACAGCTCTAAAAAATGAGCTTGTAGGACCGCATGGAAAACTTGAGGGAACCAGTTTCAAATAGTGCACAATCACATGTCACTGTAGAGGTATGAAGGAGGCATGCAAATCATTTGACTAAATGCCAATATGATCATAGGCATCTAAGTTGATTATAGATGGAAGGGATGGAAAGGTCAAGAAACATCTTTATCCCTAGATCAAAGAGAGCACAAAGGTTTCGTCTTATAATGTTGGGATTCCACGTTTGGTGAAATGAAGCCTACAGATCTGGATACGATCACAGAATTGACAATTTCAATTAAATTGATGACTCCTCATTCAGCAAAGGGATATTAAGAGGACACCAAATCGATAACATGGTTGGGAGCTATAAGATCCACAAAGAAGGATAGGGATACCTCCATATCTATGCATCTACATTGGAATTTTTGACTTCAACATGCGAAGGCGCGTGAGAATGCACACAAGTTGTTTGATAAGATGTCTGTGGAAATTTCAAGAAGATATAGTTGGAGGCACCAAATTCCAGATAATCAGTTGGCTTGTGACAGGCATTCAGAGTGCGTATCATACTATCTCTAAAGATTGGATAGTTTTCATGTACCCATGGCTCCCTCCAAATAGCTATAGAGTCACGTAGAAGCATCCATACTATGGCACGAAGGAAGAAGAAATATAGCATGGACTACTAGTAATAGAATTAGTTTTAAATCAACTATGAGTAAGATAGATGTGAGAGTAGATGCCCCATCAAACTCCCTCCAAGTTGATCTAATTATTGATGGTGACGGACATATGAAATATAGAAAGTGGTTGTGATACATTTGGAATCACCAATGTTATTATCTACCACACAGAGGTCAAAGTGGAAATGACTCAGCATGATAGTGATAGGTGTCTATGAATGGAAATTTAGAGAGAAGCAAACATTATTATTATATTTTATTAAACATTATAATTTCCCTTCACACTTTTATCTTTCCTCCACAATAAAATACGTAATGTTATTTAAAAATCAAATGAGGACACAATAAGATGATAAGAGTATTGTGGGAGAGAAAGGGGCATTCTCAAGAATCGATTTTGACAACTGAAAAAGATCTTATCAAAGCAAAATAAGAGGATAGTTTTCAAGAAAGAGTTACAGAAATCGAGGGGAAACTTTCTAGAGTGCTATTTTATGGAGAGATCAGCCAAAGAAAGGGGCCAGTTTAAGAGGGGGGATTTTTTTCTTTGTTTTGTTCAGATTGTAACGCAAGGGAAGGTGATTTTTATTTTAGATAGTGGTCAATGTATAGGAACAATAGAATACTAGTTCTTTTGTCATGCTCAAAGAGGGTAAATTTTAGTATATTAAAACTTTGGGTTTAAATGCTTTTTTGTTTTATCAACGTTCATCTTTGAGTAATGTTGATTTTCTTTGAATATGTATCTGTTAGATCTTATCATCATCATGATCATCTTTTTGACTTAGTGCTCTAGTTTTTCATGTTTTTGGAAAGAGTTGTCTGTCTTTCTCTATGTTATTTATGTAATGTAATGATTGGATAAATGGACTTTGTCTCATTTATTTTCCATCTCCTTTCAAATAGTTAGTCCTTTCACATCTATGTCATAGTTACAGATAGATGTTTGTAAACCTTTCTTGTTTTTAGGTTAAAAGCATTATCGATTATAGTATAGTTGATTCATTATAAAACTTACACGGGGAGTTGTACTTGGAGTAGCAAAGTGACCTAACTATTAACATTGATTTAGTCTTCCCGTCTGAGCATTTTAGAGTTTATTTGTACACATTCCTTTTGAGGACAATTTGTTCACTAACAACTACCAAGTGTATTATATCATGTGTATAGATTTCCCTTTCTAATTCTACCATATTTTCTACTAGATGGATGTCAATTGGTCCCACATCACCGATGCCATCATTCAACTACCCCCTCATAAAAAAAAATCATACAAAGACCTCTGATGGGAATAATATCTGTATAAAGGATCAAAATTATTTTCAACTTGGATTTAGGATAATAGATTGAATGATTTTGTTTGGGGAGAAATCTTAATAGAGTCATACCCAACCTTCTTCACCAAAAGTCATAAAAAAAGAAACCTCTTCATTTTGATAAAAAAAAAAAGAATTAATAGCTTTTTGGAATATAACATGTATGAATAAGGATTAATGCACTAGTTAATACAAATTTTTATACTCATAAAGTGAATTAAAAATAATGTATCCAATGATTGGTTAAATATACTTCAAATTTTTAATATTCTTATTGACTTTAAGAGGAATTGGTGTATGTATGGACCAAATGACTATAGAGGAAAAAATGCAACACCTTTTGATCCTTCCATAGTGCCTAAAATTGGGAAGGGTAGTAGAGCTAGTCATAAACATACACAATATGTGCCATGCCCAAAATATGGAGGCAAAAATAATTGATTTTTTTTTTTTATAGAGTAAGTTAATTGATCCACTATGTTAACACCCATTTGACTAAAGACACACAAGACACATTAGGTTTTCTAAGGTTCTATATCTCATTTCGTGTTTTAGTTCAATCTCCTAGTTGAATGAGGTATCATTATTTCAGAATGTTCATCTAATTGCCTTATTACTTGTTACCATCTTTTAAACTATTTAAAATTATTAAATATTAACAATTAAATTATCCAAGACATACAACTCATAAGTTAATCTAATGTTTAAAATCAAGCCAACCCTTAACCCTAGTTATCTATCATAACTTTCTACTTGAAACCCTAATCTAAACTTAGGCTTAACCCAATAGACTACTGTTCTTAGTTATCTATTCAACTTCATCAAAGTTATTAAATTATAGAAATTAAATTTCCAAAGATATTAAAATATTTAAATTTTAAACATTAATACTAAGTCTCAAATATTATAAAATCTATCCCTCCTTATTAAAAAAAAAAACACCTATAACTTACCTTTTTAAAGTCATGACATAATACCTTTTAACTAAATTAATTTAAACTTAAAACAATAATAATTAACTCTAGATGTTAATAATTATCCTAATTCTATCTATTCCTTTTTTTCATTTAAAAACATCTAATTCCTCTTTTAAATTATACTACTCTTAAATTCACCTTCTAACAAAATTTAATTAAACTATAATACTAAGAAATACTTTAAATATAAAGCTAATAAATATGTATATCCTAGTTCCATCTAATTTGTTACCATCCTTATTTCCTAACATCTAACTAATTAATACTTACATACTAATTAATATCGTAAGTTGACTTTATTAAATTTACTAACCTTAATCACTTGCTTTTAAAATTCCAACTACCAACTAACTCCACTTAACTAACCATCCTCCCACCTCCCTTAATTATTAACCCCTACTCCCTAAGCCACTTGGCAAGTGGTTTCCCCCTTCCCTAGGTTCATGAGCCCTTCCATGAGCTTTGTTGAAGAAGGATATGCACTTTCCATGTTTGGATATGCATGAAATGTGATAGGGGTCTTCTTCAAATGTTCCCCTCAGGCCCCAACTACCCAGACCCACGTGGCCCCACTTGTCATCTCTTCTCCCCACCTCACATGTGTGGTCTTGAAGAGGGAGTATGCTTCCTAAGCAACTAGCAAGGAAGTATGTTGGAAAGGAGTTATAGTAAGGATGGATGTATTGGAGATGTGTAGGGAAGTCAAACTTTAGTAAATGCTCCCCTTCCATTAGGTGCCTTATGCAAGTCTTCCATCATGACTAAAGTTGACTCAACCCTTTCCCAATGAGGCCTACATAATCCAAAATCATGTGGGGGGGGTAGGGGGGGTGGGGGGGGGAGAACTTAGGAGATAAAGAAGTATGACGTTAGTGAGGCGAAGGCATAGATATGGAAGCTATGTATTAAAGTTTAGTGGGTAGATTTAGGATAGGATAGAATAGGATTTGTTTTAATTGATTTTTATTTTTTATTGTATTTAATAATTATATATCTATATTTGAAATGTGTCAAGGTTTCAAAAAGGAATCTTTCAAGAATATTCCTTGTTACCAAAAGGGAATGAAAACCTTGAAATAAAATTTCCAAAGAGCAATTTTGCTCCAAAATAGATGAAATTTGACAAGGTTTATTTTTCACCTCCAAGATTTCTTTTTTCATAGAAATTTTAACATGGCATAAGGAGGATAATGTTTTTTTCATTTCATGGATGGATTATAGATAGTTTTTTTCTATGTTATATTTTGTGTCTAAATTAGGAGTGAATTGAATAGTTACTAACAATGCAATATAAAGGAACATTTATTTGAATCAAACTTTCCTCTAACACCTAATCATAATTGAATTGAATAACTTTGTTTAATATCATTTTATATAATTTCAATTGGTCATTTGCATATGGAATGAATTTTTAGGAGTACAAGGAATGCCATAAGAAATGAGTTGCTTTTTTTTTTTTTCTAAACATAACTAGACTAGCCACTTCATATATATATATATATATATATATATATATATATATATATCCAAAAACCTAATTCAAGGACTTAATCAGGAAAGTATTAGGGAAGAAAACCTGATACCATTGTCATTACAACTATAAAGTTAATAATGAATTATACAGTTCCCAAGGAAAAGTCTCAATAACAATGGACTTAAGAACACCAAAACTATGAATCCAATTTTTCTTGATATCATGGTATCAATTAAGCAATCTATAATTTTACATAAAGACAAACATGGAGATCCAAAATTAACTATGTACAATCAGAACCAATCACATAGATAGATTCAAGAAACTAATCATATCCTAGGTTTGCACAATAGGTTCCATATTGAACGAAGACTAGGGAGAAGGTGGATTTTTCTAGGGTAGGAGATGTCAATCACAACACCAAACATATGCCTTTTCCAGGGCTAATAATCACAAAGAAATTTTGTTCTTTCACTTCATATCTCCCTAGACACAAAATGGTTTGTATTGATAATTAAGTACCCATAATACCCTACTTTCTCCCTCTCCTCATCATGAGGAGAGACTCTACACTAACCCTGAGTCTAAATAAGGCCCTCCTGCCATACATGGCCACTTGTTCTCTATCTTAGGGTGAGTAATACAAACACACCCTTAACAGTTTTCCTTACAAAACAAAATAGAAAAATATGAAATGAAAAAGAATAAGAAATCCAAAATAACCCATCCCTTACATGATTTCATCATACACACAAAAATAGACACACATGCAAGAGGTTACTTAAGCAAATAAAAACAAATCATGAAGAGCAAGGCCATGCAGGATCCTACCTTCACAATGGTGGTGGTAATGGATTTTTCTGAGAAGAGCTAATCCTTCTTCCTTCTCAATTCCAAGATTGACTCTCTCTAAAGGTAGAGAATGGGAAAACACCCTTCAACCCTCAAAATGGCAACTAAATAGGCTTCTAAACTCACCCACCAAAAATGGAAATAACTCCAAACATGACTTAAGCCTTCTAAAATCTTCCCACTTGATCCTACCATTAAAATAACCTTTTTGGTGAAGTGTAAACTCAAAAAACTAATAGAGATATTCAATTTTCGAACTAAAGGGAAAATGAGATATTTAAGAGGTCATCAAAGTCAACAAAATGATCTAGTAGGGTGAAAAATGTCCCCAATCCATACACATACCCCTTAGACACTTGGATTGCATTAATTTTGGCCTCTAGGATCATTTTAGGACTTATAAAATTGGCTTGAAATATTTTGAATTTTTAAAACCCTAGGAATGAAAACTTTCCACTAAAACCGAATTAGGGTAATTAATCTAGATTACAAAATAATTAGTCTTAGGTTATTAACTTAATCAATCTCAGATTATTGGGTTACTCTGTTAACTCTAATTAACATGTTGATACACATATATGAATTATGAGTGTCAAGTGACACCATAAGATTTAGTGTTACACAACTTTAAACACAATGCAATTATTGAATGATACACACATTTATAATACAATACAAATCAAATAAAAAACAATGAGGTTTGTGTTTCTTCATTAGACTCAACCCTATATTTCACTGATTATACCTAGGGTTGATTATTGATTCTCTGTTAGATTTCATAGGTAATAATCATGCACGCTTGATTCACACATCATTAGCTCAAGAAAATCACATGTATATATTTAAAACTCATTTGGATAATAATATTAATCAAAAAATCAAAATTTCATATAAATAATCTTTATCTCATCTCTACAAATATATTTAATCATTACAAATTTGCATAATTAGAGTATTTAACATATTCATAATCCTAAATTCATTTATTGTAATACACCATCATTATGCATGTTTATGAAATATCAAATAACATGATTAAGAATTTTGAAAGTAAAGAATCACTTGACATAAAATAATATAATAATGTGTATTCCATCAAACAATGTCTCAACATATCGAGTCATAATGTGTTAAAATAAAATATATCAGATGTGCTATGATGGATCATGGTGAGGCCTCACATTCTCCCTCACTAGGCATGAACTTCCTCCTAGAGTTCATAAAAGAGGTATGGGTACTGAGATCTCATCCATGTTGCATCCTCTCATAAAGTTGTGACCTCATCATAACAATCCCATTGCACCCTAACCTAGTCCAATTCTTAGCTTCAAAGAGTTAGGGTCCTTTAGGCAATAATATAGATAGCCTCTGACACTAACTACCCATATGATTCCACCTATAAGGCATCCAGATCTATAATGTGAGACTCGACATATATATCCTCTAAGTACTAAAACATAGAACACACCATAGATATGTGATAGGCTACATGGCAAGGCTAGATAGTATGCAACTAATCCTATCCTCTCTAGGATCTCAAATGGTCCAACAAACTAAGGTTCAAACTTAGAGCCCTTTATTAATGGGATCAAACTGTTGTGTTGTCACACTCTCAAGAAGACTATATCTCCAACCTTATACTCTTGATCAAACCTCTTATTATTAGCATACTTCTTCTACCTATCTTGTGCCTCTCTAAGGCGCTTTCGAATCAAGGTCACTTGCTACTCCATCTCTTTAACTATCTAAAGACCAACAGATACTCTATCCTCAATCCTATCCCAATTCAAGGGTATTTTGCAAGGTCTTCCATACAAGGCCTCATAAGGTGGTATACCTATAGAGGAATGGTGCCCATTGTTATAGGAAAACTAGACAAGATGCAAGTATTTCTCCCATTTGACCTGATGGTCCATCATATACATACACAACATGTCTACCAATACCCGATTCACTCTCTCAATCTGACTATCAGTCTGAGGATGGTATGCTTTACTAAAAATTAAGCTTAGTGTGTAGTGTTGCCTACAACTCTCTCCAAAAGGATGAATTGAATATTGAGTCTCTATCTGAGATGATCATATAGGGAATTCCATGAAGTTTGAAAATGTCCCACAAAAATAGTCATGCTATGTCTCATGTTGCGTATGTAGTACACATAGGTGAGAAGTGGGAAACCTTGTTCAATGTATCAGTCATAACCAAAATGGCATCATGGTAGTGAGAAGACATGGGAGGGCCAACAATAAAATCCATAGATATAGTATCCCACTTCCACTTTGGAATCTCATGAGGCTAAAGAAGCCCACTAGGATGAGGGTGCTTTTCCTTCATGCCCTAATGCTCAAGGCATCTTGTAATAATGCTATCAATCTAAACTCTCATGCCTAGCTAGTGATATAATTGCCTTCGATTTGCATGTAACTTCTTAGCACTAGGGTGCACTACATAAGGTGCTTTATGAGCCTCAAGTATGGTGAGTTTGCACAAACCCCCAATGGAAGGTACATAAATATGTCCTCTATGATGTAAAATTCCATGAAACTCCAATGAATACTATAAGTAATTCCCTTCTAAGGGTCTTTGAGAATGCACAAACTAACTAACTTCTGTATAAAGCTCATCTTCTAGTAAATGATGCAGAACCCGCTCTCTCCAATTGATGCAAGTAGTCACAAATGAAAGCTCATTGTGCCTTCTTCTTAAGGCATCTGTAACCACATTCCCTTTCCCTTAATGTAATGAATATGGAAATCTTACTCACAAGGGAACTCCATCCAGCTTCATCTCCTAGCATTAAGGTTCAACTATGTAAATATATATTGCAGGCTCTGATGGTTAGAATGAACCTCAAATCTATGACCTAGAAGGAAGTATTGCCACTTCACTAAAGCACAAAAAACTACTACAATCTCTAGGTCATAAGTAGGGTAATTTAGTTTTTTAGTCTTCAACTTCCTAGACTCATAAGATATAGGTCATCCATCCTAAATAAGGATTGTCCCTATACCATCCAAAGATGCATCTATGCACACGACAAAATCTGTAGAAGGATTTGGCACTGAAAGGATCTATGCACTTGTGAGGTCCCTTTTGAGCTCTAAAAGCTCTCTCACACTTCTCTGTCCACTCATGCTTATTTCCCTTTCTTTGTACAGATGTGATCGGATGTAACAATCTAGAGAATCCTGCAATAAAGTGTCAATAATATTCGGCTAGTCTCTTAAAACTCCTTACTTCAGTGATATTGGTGGGTGTTGGACAATCTATGATGGCCTTAATCTTCAATAGATCTAATAAGACTCCATTGCCTAATATAACATGACCCAAATAATGTATCTAAGGTCTATAGAATGCACACTTTCACAAGATACCATACAACTGGTTCTCTTTCAACTTCTGCAACACTTATCTCAAGTGCTCTTCATGTTCCTCCTCATTATGGGAATAAATCAAAATATTTTCTAAGAATATGACTACAAACTTATCCAAAAAGGTATGAAATACTCCATTCATGAGGCTCATGAATATAGTTGGAGCATTTGTGAGGCCAAATGGTACAACGATGAACTTATAGTGACCATACCTCATACAGAATGTAGTCTTGTGGATATTACTCTCCACAATCCTCAACTGATGATAACTTGACATCAAATCTATCTTCAAGAATACTTGGGCATCTTGTAACTAATTGGAGAGATCATGAATCCTAGGAAGTTGGTATTGGTTCTTCATGGTTACTTTGTTCAAATGTCAATAACCAATGAAGAACTTAAGTGATCTAGCCTTCTTCCTCATGAAGACCACTAGTGCATCCCAAGGTGACACACTAGGTCAAATATGCCATTTCTCTAAGAGTTCTTTCAACTAATTCTTTAGCTCACCAAACTCATTAGTAGTCATCCTATAAGGTACTTTTGATACTGATTTGGCTCCTAGCACAAGATCCATGTGAAAATCCACTCCTCTAGGTGGAGGCATAATAGGGAGGTCTAAAGGGAATACATCTGCAAACTCCTATAGAATAGGAAAATCATCAAGAGATGGCTCTCCCTCTAAATCCTCCTCTCTATCACTAATGGTAATAGAAAAAAACTAACATCCCTTTTGCATACACTGTCTAAGATACATAGCAAAAATCATATGAAGAGATACTGGTCTTTTCTCTCTAAAGATCACTCTAGATATCTCATATTTATCCACACAATCTACCCTCTTTTGTCAACAATCCATCTTGGAACTATGGGCATAACATCAATTTGTGCCAAGGACTTCGTTATAAGAACCCAGAGGGGTAATGTATAGATCAGATATCCTAGTCATGTCTCTAATCTAAATCTAACAATTATACACCATAGAACTAACTAAAACTCTAGCTCCTGAGGCTAACTCTACTTCCAAATTGACATCCAATCCAATTGCCACTATCCCATAATGTTCCACTATATATTGAGATATAAAGGACATAGTAGCTCCAAAATCAAATAAAAGAACAACCATACTACATTGTATTATACCAATGGCCTGGATAATCATGGCCTGATGCTTAGCCTAACAATTGTCAACGACTGCAAATAGTCTGTGCAATCTACCCATGTCACCAATTGTGGGCTCTGAGGTAGCCCCTCTTTGACCACTAGTTGATTGTCCCTATAGAGACTCTCTAGCTAGGTGACCCATGCCACCACAAGTGTAATATGGTCCTTAGGTAGAAGCTTGTACACCCTATGATTAGGACAATTATGTATCCCCAAACCTACTAGATCCACTATATCCAACCCTAGAATATTGTTGAGTCTTTACTAACTAAGATTGTGGGGTCTATGGCTTTTGATTTTATTTAGGACCCTCTAACTACCACTACTTGGGCTTAGAGCCTTGATAACACTATGATAGTTTCTGCTACTAATGGGATTGTTGGCCCTTAGAGGACCTTGTCACATAATTTTGATTCCCCTTCCAAAGGGGTTTCTATTGTCCTAACTACTAGGTAGAGTTTTTGTTCTAAGACCAATTTTGATACTCTTGTCTACCTTGAGTATCCTCAATAACTAGTGCTATCTCAAGTACCCATCGAAAAGTGGTAGGAAAAACCAAATAGACTACACCTTAGAGTGTGAAATTTAGGCCCATGATGAAGCGGTGGATCTGCAATTTCTCATCCTTCATGTATTCAACATAAGGAATGCGCTCAAGAAACCAACTCTCATAATGAGCTACTATGAAGCCTCTCTACTAAAGAGGATGGAACTACTCTATTTTATACTTTTTGAAGTGCTAAAAAAGGTACCTCTCTCAAAATCGAGCCCAAAATGTCTCCCATGTGAGGGTAGCCATCCTCACTCCTATAGATTCCTACTATTGACACCAAATGGAGATATTATCCCTTAGGTGATGGATTACTAGTCATTCCTTTATATTACTCCCATGAGGATGTAATCCAAAACACCATTGTAGACTCTGCAACAAGCCTCTTCTACTACTCTGTCAGTGGAACCTAGAAATAATGATGGATAGAGTCATATCAACTCCTTGATCTCATCTCCTACATGTATAGGAGGCCTATTGGGTGGTGGTCCCAACTAATGTACCTACTCACCCTCACGATCATCTAGTCCCTCAACCTGCCTCAGTGGGGGACTCCTACTCCTCTCTTTGTCATCTACTCCACCTCCTCTGGGTACTTGTACTTCCCCTTTGGGAATTTTTTGCTCACATTATACTATTGATTGCAACCTTTTCTAGACTAATCGAATTAGGGTTTGGAGGGCATCCAAAATATTTTGATTAGGGTTCTATTATGGTGATGGTGGAGGTGATGGAGGTGGTGATCCATCCTCCTATTCCACCCAAACACTTACATCTCTATGACCTCTACCTCGTTGAATGTGTTTCGTGCAATGGGAGGCATCCTACAAAAATTAAAGTTTATATAAGTTGAAACATAATGGTTTTAAGCTCCTAGAGTTGAAACATGGCTTTGATAATGTGGTTGCACTTGTTATTTTAACACACAAGTCAAAGCTCATAAACCAAACCATATGTTACTATAGTACCACTAGGTTCAGCATGTGGATAGTGAAGGGAAAACTTGTCATGCTCAAGTAAATAATGAGTTTTTAGGAACAATGTCCCTTTTTGCACTATATATTACTAAACAACTATATTAATGGATCAAGTCATTACTATTACTTGGAATGACTACTAATGAAGTGCATAAAAATCATAAACAAATGGTGCCTTAAAATATGACTATGTTTGAGGGCCAGTCTTGTAGAGGTGATTTTCTTATCATGGATGATATTGCAAATATTGATCATAAAATTTTAACATTTAGATATGTCTTAAATAGTAATGATTTTGTTAAGTCCAATAATGGGTTTTGGAAAATCATGATAAGTGGTTTGCATATTAAAAATATAGTGTCAGTATTGTTCGTGGAGATGACCATATCCCATTTATTTTGGGAATTTAGTTACTAGAGCAAATTGATTGGATGCTCCCTTACGGCCATGGTAATATATTGGAACTAGATTCTACATTTGGTATGAATGAAATGAAGGCATGTTATTATTATCTCATTATATATTTGAATTTAATTTTTATACTCTCAATTAAAATATATAGTACGTTAGGATGAATTCTAATGATACTACATTGGGGGAGTATCCTAAGCATTGGATGGTATTGAAATGTAGTATTCATGAATGTATTTGTCATTGATGTCAATATAGCATGGTTTCTGTAAAGACTGGTTGAATAGAAGACATAGGTCTTGATGGTATGGATAATGGTTTGATTATCTGGTGATGTGAAATTTTGGAAATGTTCAACATAGTGTCTTGGTGATGTGATTAAGTCCAAAGAGTTTGAGATGAGTATGTGCAGAAGATATACCTAATTTAAAGAGAGAACTTTAGAGACAAAGTATTGGAAAAGAAGTTACTGATGTTTGTTTACTAGATCACATCTAAGATGTAGTAAAAAGATGCATAGACAGGCAGTGATAGAGGATAGTCAGCTGATGATGTTAGTGAGTGTGCAAGCCCTAGTTTCACACTTGTGAAGTTTTGTATATATTGTGAGCCAATAGTGTTATTGTAATTATAATTAATTATGTTAGAAATAGATAATATTGAGAGGTGGGAATGGGGGAATGAGTATTCTAAGGAGATTTTCCCAATACTAAATAGTAAATATATCCATGCATATAGAGAACTCATAGCACCATTATTTTTTAACTAGGGAAACCTTGGCCAAGGGAAAACCCCGGTGGTGATGATACCCACTAGATGATTCACTAGACAATAGGATCCCATTAAGGATATTGACCCTGTTAGGACTCTATGAATTACATATAGTGTCTTCAGTACTTGTTAGAGGATTAGGCCTTGTTAGAAGCCTCAACACTATTAGGATTCGGTAGAAAAATTACAATGAATGCAAGAAGAGCCCACTAACCTAGCATGCAATTACTTAATTCAATTAATTGACAATATAGGTATACATATAATACTTGCTTTTCTAATGTGACTCACACTTGCTCTAATCATACATCACATTTTACATCACATAAGGCTCACAAATAGTTCTCACAATAGTTCGTATGTCACATCTAATCACACAACTTCCACATTATCTGCACAAGATAAGATATTTACTTATACCTTCCATAATCATAAAACTATGCATTGATGGTCTTAATGTCTTCACATGCTTCACATAATATGAAATAAATTATGGAATAATATCCACATATTCAGCTTAACATAACTTATTAATTACTTTGTAAACAAAATAATTCTTAAAGCCATACAACTCTATTTACTACCATGCTCTGTTCTACACTGTTAAATGCATGTACTGTTAATCTTATTATAACTTGTATCATACTATCTATAGACACATGCACATTGGTGCACATCATGATAATGATGTCACAAACCTTTCCTCAACTATGCATAAGCTAACTCTCTGCACATCATCCATACTCTTAAGGTTTGTACTCTATGCTGCTATAAACTGTCTAATACTTAGAAAATTTTCTATGTCTAAGTGCATCAATGAAATGATAAATGTATGTTACCATAAATGAAAATCATCAAGACATTTAATTGACCATATTTTCAAAAATCCCCCCCTTTGGCATGGATGGTAACATTTGGGAAAATTGGCTAAGTCCCAAAATGATGTCATACATAACAAAAACAAAATAAAAGTAACTACACAAAAATTGCCTTCAAAACATAACAATTTTACTCATGTTTTGATGGATCATTACATTCCTTATTGCTCCTTTACATTGATACATACATAGGACCCCCCTTACATATACATTTACATCTATAAAAAATTTCCTCAACATAATACTCCCCCTTTGACATTAATGGAAAAGGTGCCAAAACTATATTACAAAACTTGTTTCCTACTATTGATTAGCTCATCATTCTGGATATGCAAATTGCAAAATCAATCTTCAGTATGTCAATGTCTTTCTCCCAATTTCCTTTGATTGTACTTGATATACTGATGAGTGCACAAAGTGTATAGGATGCCACTTCAACTTTGCTTAGGTCAATATAGGAAAAAATTTCTTAGGCAGTCTTTGTTGAAAGACATTCCTCCAATTTATTCTATAAAATTACAACTTTAGGTTCCAAATATTGTCTAAAAATAGAGAATATTCTTATTTCCTTCTCTTTTTCATAGTTAATGCTTTTAAAAGCATTGTGGATCTTCTCAATGTCATTCTCAGAATCTTCAATTTTGATCTCAGATTGTTGCAATCTTGTAGTGAGTGTTTGAAACTCACTCATGTGGTCTTTGATCTTTGCATCAAAATATAATAGGTAAGTGTGAGGCATTACACACTGTGCATACAACTTGTTACCTTCAGTAATATCTTTTCCCAATTCCTTAATGTTTCCATCAGGTACCTTCAAATAATTGTGCACATTAGTGCATACCATGTTAAATAGGGCTACTTCATGATTTTCCTATGCTTGTGTTATTGCTACTTTAGCTAAAGTTGTTAATTCACAATTAAAGGTCTTCACCAACTCTTTTTAATTGGCTTGAAAATATGAATTTTCTATAGTTGTGGAAACTATCTTTTCAGTGTGCTCCAAGACTTCAACAAGAGCCTTCTTCAAAGACTTAACAATTTTATTCTTCTCAAATAACTTTCTCAAGGTGCCAATTAATTATTTCTAGTCTTCATCATTAGGTGGAATAGATGCTACTACATATGTTACAGTTGTTGATACCACTAAAGGTACAATAGCCTTACCTTATGTTTCTTTTCTCTCTTCTTTTCTTTAGTTTCTTTCTTCACATCTTTGTCTTCCTTCTTTCTTTCTTCCTCTTTTCCTTTTCTTTCTTTCTCTTCTTTACCTCTTGTTATCTCTTCTTCTTTTCCTCTTCTTCTTTTCATTTCTTTTGTTCTACTTCCTATTCCCACTTTTCTTGTTCTTCCTTCTTCTTTTTCTCTTCTTCCTTATTATCACAATTGGGATAATTAGTGATATTGCCAATGTTGCCAACAATATTTTCTCCATACCCTATAAATTGATTTTCCTTAGTGTCCATAATTATGTTTGTACTATTAACTTGCATGGATTTAATACCCATCACAATATGAGGTGGCGATAGATCTTTTTGTGTTTCCGTTGCGTCTTCCACTTCCTTGGAAAGTGTATGGATTTCTACATACATTGGACTATCATATTTAGTTTTCACACTCTTCTAAGGTACTTACGACATGTATTTTTACTATGGCTACTTTGTTTCTTTCCTAATCACTTCATAATTGCCTCCCATTAGAATAATTTCTCTTCTTTTGTTCCTCGGCAAGGGCTCAATACCCATCAAAATTTTGTTAGATTCTTGTTTTGATCAAACATCACATAACTTGTTTATGGATGTGATTCTCATGTTCAAATATTATTCTACTACTATTCTCTTTCTATTAATTAACCTATTGTATACGTCTTTAGGAATTTTATTTTGAATGCTATCAAATCTCTTATTCCTCATAATCATGTTTCTTATTATGTCATTCTCTAATTTCCTCCTATCCATACTATTATACATGCTATACAATTTATTTAACTATACAAAATTTTCATCATTTATAATCTGTATGTTTAAATTCTCTACCTTTGGTTCCATGCCTTTTTCCATGTAGTTGTCTTAGTTTCCTACATATCTTGTTCAAGATGTCTATCTTTAGTATCATCTTCTGAGCTTTCAAAATTGCTTACTTGCATGATTTTTCTTCTCTTTCCTAGTCCATTATGGTATGTTTGATCCTTTCCTTTGTAGGTTCTTGTTTAACCTGTACTATCTTCCTGAATTTCTCTGTGCAAAAAGTTTTTCTACCTCTGGCTTCCTTCTTGATTGTTCATAGTTGGCTCTAACTAGTTGGATTTGTGAAATTGTTGCATACGGTGCAATAGGATCTTGTGGACATGGTTGAGCTATTGTTACATCTTATGAGGGTCTTACCACTACAATAGGTGTTTTTGTTAATAATTTAGATTGCCCACTAGCCCTCATTTCCAGTGTAGTTCCATTTAGCTAGTTAAATTTCTGCCTAGACATCCCAGATTCCTTGAGAATGGAATCTATCTCTTTTTCTACTTTCTTGTTTCTCTCTTTTCTATGGAGCTTAGATTCTACTACCATTAACCTTTCATCATATGTTCCCCATCTACGAAATTTTGTGTGCTGCTCAGATTCTAGTATGATCTACACATACCCTTCTATCAATTTTATGCTCATCTCATAGCCCATAGGCTCAATGAACTTTACTCTAGGTATCACTACTTCCTAGATGGAGGTGTTATCAATCTCCACCATGAATTAAAAATCATCCTTATATTTTTTCACCATAGAGGGAGGAATCCTATACCTCGGTTTCATCTCAGACTAAAAGCTTTTCATCATTTTTTCAATATCAATGTCTCTGACATTCTCAAGTTTGGATCTATAGCTTATTGAGTTATCATATTCATTATGCACTCACTTCTATCCCAATTAATTACTCCTAGACACTTTCTTGTAACATATAAGAACAAATAAGTCAGTAAGGACTCAAATCAAAACATTGCACTCTTCATCTTCTTGATCTTTGCAATATTATCCAATAGTTACAAGCTAATAATGTCACACAAATTCACTTTCCTCCTTTGAACAACCATCATGTATGTTGCATGAAGAAATCTATCTAGTGCAGAGTTAATCCTTGATTCATGGTTCAACTTGTACCCTAAGATCTTAGTCAACAATTTTACTCCTTAATCCTAAATAGGATCAACCTCCATATTCCTTTTGTCAAACTTGGTTTTCAAGTTAGTCTCCACCATTTTCTTGACATTTCTCTCATTGACAAGGTTACAGCCTTTATTTCTTAATCTTGTTACTTTCTAGATTGTCATTGTCAATGATAATCTGTGCATCACCTAACTAGAACATATCATCATGTATTCTACTCAAAATAATTTAGGTCCACTCATGATTATTGAATTCCATGTAGAACATATACTTCACCAAATTCAAATCTTCAATGTGTACATAGTCAAAATTTAGGGATAAGTCAGTTTTGCACATCTTTCCTAAATCTTTGTGAATCTCCTCACCTCCTATGCTCTCAATTTTGTAATGTATATAACTCCTTATATCCTCTACATGTAACACATTTTCCAAGACTTGTGAAAATGCACCTACAAGATCATCTAATAAAGAAACAAATGGGTGTTTCTTGAACTCATACCTTGGTTTCTCACTAACATCATGCCCTCTTTGACTAGTCATTCATCAGTAACTATAAATACTACAATAAACTAGATTCAATACTCTATAAAATACCTTAAATTTATGATTTTAGGGTTCTTGCAACTTTGAGCTTAACAAACTTTACTACACACTTCAATTGTTGTCAAATCATTCTTCAATTCATTCAAGACACTTCGCATGAAAAAATGGTACACTAAATCTTGCTTGTGATTCTTAAATCATTTCAAATCATATTGTGCATTAGATGTGTATCTACCACAAACTTGAAATACTATCTCTATCTACCAGTGACCTTGTTCTTACAATTCCCACTTATTGCGATCATATCAGGACTTCCACACTGAACCATAGCTTTCTCTCTATGTCTTCTACCTTCTATTAACTAAATAAGCTCTAACTCACTCTCTAATATCAATTCTGACCATTGATGCTCTGCTACATTTTTAATAGCTTAATTTAGAAAAGTTAAGCCACAAACAATATATGACTTCAACTTTCCATCGGGTGCATCAAAGAATTGTTCTTCCAATACTATATGTGAACTCTCTAGATTGCATGCCTTCACAAATGCTTCTTTCTGATTATTGTTAGTTCCATTTTCATTCCCTCTACCATTCCTATTGTTGTTCCTTCTATGATTAGGGTTCTCTTAAAGTTTCCTCTATCCATTCTATAGAATCTTGTTGTGTGTCCAAAGTTATGCATAACTAACATACAAGTGCATTTATCCTCTGATTTTTTCCATTCTAATTCTTAGGTGCTCTTCAATTTCTTGCAATGTGTCTAGGATTGTTACATTTTTAACAAAAAAACTACTTTCTCTCACCATTAGGTTTCTCTCCATCATTAGATATGCTCTATGATCTAGTTCTTCCATTACATGTAGGGTTATCATTCCTAAACATCCTACTATTCTTGTTGTCATCAATAAAATTATGTTTCTTACATTCTACTATCTTATGTCCATAACCATGACAATTATAACAATAAAAATTAGTTACAAGTTTAAAATACATACTTGTGTAATCTTTCTTCATATGTGCAACTACATTACATATGTACTGTCTAGCTCTAAATTCACGTCTTGCCTCTTTAGATAAGTCATCTTGCTCAGGTTCTTCAAATTTCTTTATTGTTCTAGGTTCATCAAATTTCTCTATCAATTTAATTTTCTCAACTTCATTAGACCACTTGAACATATCTTTAGGGATTTTTGTTATAGAATTTGGGTGTATCATAATCTCATCTTTCTTTGCTGACTTCTCTCCAAGAAGATATCCAAGGCCTATTTTTTCATAAGATCTTTGATGAGATGTTGGCTCATCAATTTTCTCATAAATTGAATAAAGTTTTTCTAACTATTGTTTTTCTTGTGTCAACTCTCCTTTCACAATGATGTTCTATTTTTCCAACTCTGCATCTTATATCTTAGTAGAATCTAATTCAGATATCACTTGACTCAACTAGGATCTAAGGTCTGTATTCTTAGATTTTAGATTAGGTTCACTCTTATTGCCACTAGTCTTAAGACTCAAATTTAGTTCAATAATATTCAACTCATGTTTCAAGATATCATTCTCTTTCTTGAGATTTTCTATATTATTATTAACACTAATTTGCATAAAAGGTTCTCCTCTATATTTAAGATCATCAATTTCATCTTTCATTTTGCTAATGTAAACTTTGAACCTTTGTATCTATCTTTCAAGATGTCTCTCTCTTCAGTAAGAAGGCCAATTTTTTCTAGGGCTTCTTCAAGTTTCCTCTTCAACTATTCCACAGTGACTAGGATCTTACTTAAGCTATTAACCCTCTTCAAAGTTGGAATCTCCTAATAGGGATTCAAAGTCTCCTAATAGGGACTCGTATGTACTAAATGTATTCATAGACTCCTAAGAAGGTCTATCCTCTAATGAGAAATATTTATATTAGTACATCATCTTGTGTGTACCATCCCCACTAGGGTTTTGCCTCTGATCAAGGTTTTCCCTAGTTAACATATCTTGTGTTATTATGTATGAGTATCTTGTTGTGGTTTCAATTTTTATTACTCATATGGTTAAGTTTTTTTAGGGTTGATAAGTATGATAATAGTTGGATTACTAATTCATGCCCCCCCACCTCTCAGTTATATTAGTTGACTATACATTCTAACAATTGGTATTAGAGCATTAGGTTCTTGAAGGATAAGCTTAACAAATTTGGGAGATCGATGGAGAATATTTTTAGAAAGGATAGTCCTAGACTTGATGGGGCCAGCTATGAAAATTGGAAAGAGAAGATGAAGACTCATCTTTTGTATATGGGTCTTGAATATTGGATCTTAACAAAGAGTAAGAAGACATATATCATTGAAGTAGAAATGCTAGTAGGATGTAGTGAAGATGAGAGAGATCTATTCATGTGTAACATGAGAGAAAGAGGAGCTTTACTAACAACTCTTCCAAAGAATAAATATAGTTAGGTAAAGTCACTTCAAACTTCTTATGAAATTTTGAAAGCATTAGAATCTACTTTTGAAGGTGATCATCATGAAAAGAGAATGAGATTATAGAATTGGATATGTGCATTTCAAGATGCTAGAATGATGGAAGATGAATCTATAATAAGTTATATTTGAAGAGTATTATAAATTGTTTTATGAATTTGGTCTCATGGTGGAACCAAGGAAGATGATGAATTAATTTGGAAGATATTGAAAATTTTGAAACCACCATTCAAGCAAGTAGCTCAGATGATTTAGTGAGTAATGCAATGCAATAAGAATTTCACAAAGGAAGCATTGCTCAAAATATTAGAATAAATAGAAGTGGATCTAAGATAGTTTGGAGATCTATCAAGAGTGAAAACAACTTTTAGTGCCCTTAAATTTTAATCTAATTTGGCAAGGAATGCAAGCACCATGGAGATTTTTTGGTACCAACAGCTTTGATGAAGACAACAAGATTAAGGAATGAACAAGCTTTCTTGTGAGAAAAGAAAAAGATGGTGAGAAAATGTTTACATGTTTGACTTGTGATGAATTTAGTCATTATGCATCTAAATATCCTAAAAGAGAGAAAAATTCTAAAGGAAAGTTTTAGACTAGAAGAGATAGAGAGAAATTGTTAGTATGTAAATGAAGATGAAGAATCTATTGAAAAAGGTCAAAGTGAAAGTGATAATGAATTGGGATTTGTGGCTTTAATAGAAGATGATCTTGATAGAGAAATTAGAGAAGAACTTAGAGCTCTAATTTACCAACTGGAAAAGAAATCTGATTGGATAATTGATAGTGGTTGTTCACATCACATGATTGGTGATATGAAAATTTTTGTTAAGTTCAAGAATCATGATGGAGGTATTGTTAGAGTTGGTAACAATGCATCCTATCATATAACATGAATTGGATCCATTACTCTTGATGGTAAAACTAACACTTATGATGTTTATTTTATTGATGGATTGAAGCATAACTTTTTGAGTGTTGGAAAGTTGGTGGACAAGGGTTATCAGTTGCATTTCACTGAGAAGACCTACATTATCAAAGATATAGATGTTAAGTTTGGTAGCTAAAGTGGATAACAATTGGTTGTGGCATAGAAGATTCTATCACACAAACTTTGATAATATTGTGAAGGTTAGTAGCACTTTTTCAATTAGAGACTTGCCTAAGATTACAAAGCCTACTAATTTTATGTGCAAATAATATATTTTGGCTAAGAAGAAGAAAGTATCATTTCTCAGCAAGAAGTTCACAACCATAGAGAAGTTGGAGATCATTTACATAGATCTCAGTGGTCTCTCTGGAACAAGAGGAGTCTATGGTGAAAGGTATCTTATAATTTTTGTTGATGATTTCACTAGAATGATGTGGGTAGCATTTCTTAAAGAGAAATCTAAAGATTTCGAGAAGTTTAAGATATTTGAGAATAGAATTGAGAATGAATTTGGTGTTAAGATAAAGTGTTTGAGCTTTGATAGAGGAGGAGAATTCACCTCTAGAGAGTTTAAATTATTTTGTGAAGAGAATGGAATAAAAATATAGCTATCTTCATGTAGAACACCTGAGAAAAATGGGATTGCTAAAAGAAGGAATAAGTCAGCAGTAGAAGCAACAAGAGTGATGTTTTTTGAGAATTATGTTTCTATGACATTTTGGAGAGAAGTCAATACATTAGTGTACATTCTGAAGGGAGTACAAATTAGAAAAGGTATGAACAAGACACCTTATGAAGTATGATTTGGTCATTCACCATCAGTTAAGTATTTTAGAATATTTGGGAGAAAAATTTATATTAAGAGAGATGATGACATTGGTAAGTTTGATCCAAGAAGTGATAAAGGTATGTTTCTTGGCTATTCATTGAAAAGAAAGACATATAGATGTTTGAAATATAGAAATAAGACAATAATTGAATACATAAATGTAAGGATTGATGAAAAGTTTGGAACTAGGGAAAAGATGGTGGAATATAATTCAGATGAAGAAGAAGATAATTTTGGAATTGTTAGATAGAATGCTGAAGTTTTCTTTCAGACTAACAATGATTTAAAGAGAACAAATTTCCACAATCCATTATATTGTACTAGTATGTTTCTGGATTCGATTGTGTTAAGATTTTTACCATCCAGAAACATACTAGTACAATAACAATGATTTGTTGAATGATGTGCTAAATTTTGAGCAAAGAGGAGAGAATACATCTAAACCCAAAGAAAAGATTTCAACTACTACCTCTAACATGAATCTGACAAAGAATGACTCACCTAAGAAGATAATTGGAATCAAAGACAAATGTGTGATGTCAAGAAACAAAGTAAATGAGAAGTTATGTCTAATATCTCAAGTTCATCCTAAAAGCATAGATGAAGCATACAAAGTTGATCATTAGATTCAAGAAATGAAGCAAGAATTATATTAGATTGTGAAGAATGATACATGGGAGTTAGTTCCTAGATCTAAAGACAAGAATCTGATAGGAACCAAATGGTTATTCAAAAATAAGATGAATGAGGAAGGAAAAGTTGCAAGGAAAAAGGATAGAATCATATGGAAGGGATATTCAAAGAAAGAAGGCATTGACTATGAGGACAGATATGCACCTATAGCCAAAAGTGAAGTAGGAAGGATGTTCCTAGCTTATGCAACAAATAAGAAGTTTGAGGTTTATTAGATGGATGTTAAATCAGCCTTCCTAAATGGAGAACTTGATGAAGAGGTATATATTGAGTAGCCTAAAGGTTTTTCTTTATCATAAGACAAATACATGATATATATACTAAAGAAAGATTTATACAATTGGAAGCAAGCACCTAGAACCTTTTATGCAAGGCTAGATAGTTATTTGGAAAAGCTTGGATTTTACTAAAGGTATGGTAAACAGTAACTTGTATTTGAAATTAGTTGAAAATAGTTTTTTGATTATTGTAATATTTGTTGATGAAATTATTTTTGGAGGTAATGATGAAGCAAGTGATAAGTTTTTTGAAGCGATGAAGAATGAGTTTGAAATGAGCATGATAGAAGAATTCTTTTTTCTACGATTGCAAATTGTGCATAACAATGATGCTATTTTTATTTCACAAGCTTGAATTATTTTTTGAAAAAGGTTTGGTTTAGAAAGTAGTAAACCTATTCATACACCTATGATGACTAGTCACAAGTTATTCAACAAAGATGAGACACCTATAGTAGAGCAAAAGAAGTACAAATCCATGATCGTAGGTTTGGAGTGTTTGATTCACACTAGAATAGATGTAACAAATGCAATTGCTATTGTAGCTAGATTTCAAGCTAATCCTTAGGAGTACCATTATGTAATAGTAAAGAGTATATTTAGATATTTGAAAGAGACATCTAACTATGAAATTTTGTATGATAGATTGAGTGATTTCACTCTGTGTGCATATACTAATGCAGATTGGGTAGGTAGTATGGGTGATAGAAATAGCACTAGTCATGGAGCATTCTTTCTTCGGGGAAGATTGGTTTCTTGGTTAAGAAAGAAGAATGAATGTATTTCACAAAGTACTATTGAGGCAGAGTGTGTTGCAGTAGAAAATAACTATAATCAAGTTATGTGGATGAAGTAGATATTGAAGGATATTAGAATTGAGTTTGAAGAACGTGTTATTATTTACTATCATAACACAAGTATAGTGAGTATGTCTAAGAATCTTGTATTGCACTCTAAAACTAAGCATATATCTATTAAATATCATGTGCTGATAGAGAAAGTAGTAGAAAAGGAGATCAAATTGGAGTATGTGAGTATTAAAGATCAGATTGCAGATATGTTTATGAAGCCTTTGCCTAAAGATTCTTTTGAGTACTTAAGATGTATTCTTGGGGTTATGGCCCTACCTAATTCTAAGTAGGTGATGCAAAGAGTGCATCAATCTAGTGGTACCAAGCACTATTGTTAGCCTATACTGAATATTGATGCTTCCTATATGGGGGAGTATCTATGATGAACAAAGTCATTGAAGAATTTTGGTATTTGGTATTTAACATTGTCTTTGGACACTCAAGTTGGTTGATGACTTGGTGCAACATATTAGCAATTGGTATTTAACAATTGGTATCTTGTAACATTGGGATTCAGGTCCTTGACATTGATGTCAATGGGGGAGAGTATGCATTAGAAGAACTCTTAAATAATGAGGGAGAGATATATTTTTAGAGATATTTAGCAAGATTTATGAAAGCAAGCACTAATATGCATTTGATGTATTCTAAATTGTTTAGTGTAAAGTAAACAATTGATGTCTCAGAAGGAGTATGCACCTATTGTGCACCTGTTGTTTTGAGATTCTTTTATTTTTTGGACAATTGATGCTAGTTAGCAGTAGCAACTAAAAATTGTTTGGTATTCTTCAAACTTAGTTGCCATCAATGCAAAAGGGGGAGATTTTTTGGATGAATTCTAATGATACTACATTGGGGGAGTATCATGAGAATTAGAGACTATTGACATGTTGCATTCATGACTATGTTTGTCATTAATGTCAACATACCATAGTTTCTATAAAGACTAGTTGAGTAGCAAAAAGAGATCTTGATGGTATGAACAATAGTGTGATTATCTAGTGATGTACAGCTATGCACATGTTTGACATAGTGTCCTAATGACATAATTAAGTGCCTAGAGTCTAAGTCAAAGATGTATGGAGGATGTACCTAATCTATAGAGAGCATTTTAGAGATAGAGTATTGGGAAAGTAGTTCTTGATGTTTTCTAGATAGATTACATATGAGATATAGTAAGAAGATGTATAGTCAGGTAGTGATAGAGAATAGTTACCTAATGACATCAGCAAGTACGCAAGCCCTAGTATCAAGCATGTAAAGTTTTGGATAGATCGTGAGCTGACAAAGCTATTACAATTGCAATTAATTAATTATCTTACTATAATTAATTGGGAAAGCCTCAAGGTCAACTAAAGGATTTATTATGAAGATATGGTATAAGGGAAAGATATTTTCCTTGTTTGTAAAGTGTATCTATTGTTGTAAGAAGTGCAAAGTGTGAGAAGAAGCAGAGTTCTTACTGAATGCATGTAAAATATCCAAGAGATTATTAGATGCGAGATTTTTGATTAGGTTACAAGAGGAGAAAGAGAAAAAGTCATGTTGATAGGATAGAGAAATTGGAAGGAAAAGTGCAATGCAATTCTATTGTTCAACAAGGAATAATACAGAGATCATTTGGATAGTGGGTTCATTGGGTTTGCCCTTGAAGATGTTTAGGTAGTAGGTCCAGCTATCTTCCACAATTCCTAATAGAGTTGGAATCTCCTAACAGGGACTCATATGTACTGAATGTATTAATAGACTCTTAATAGGATCCATCCTCTAACAAGGAATATTTATATTAGTGGATCATCTTGTGGGTACCATCCCCACCGGGGTTTTCCCTCTAGTCAAGGGTTTCCCTAGTTAAGATATCTAGTTTTATTGTGTATGAGTATCTTGTTATGGTTTTAGTTTATATTATTCATATGGTTAAGTTTTTTTAAGATTGATAAATATTATAATAGTTGGATAATTTATTCAACCCCCCCACCCACCCCCCTCCCCCACCTGTCAGTTATATTAGTAGACTATATATTTTAACATACTATTGACATATCATACCCCATATTCTATGATAGTTTCAATTATATACAGTCCCTATATTTGATTCAAAGTATAGGAGGTTTCCTATAGCATGGGCTATTACATCTTGGTCTTCTACATATGATATTTTATATTGGATTCATATACTTCTCCAATGAGTTCAATTGAAGAATTTCAAGATTAAATACATTCATGGTGGATGATGTAGGTGTTGAGATCAAAGCTATCAAGTGTCTCTATTTTCATCAAAACCTTATTTTTATGTAATTACTATATTCTACTCCTATACTATGAATATTTTAAACCCTTTATCATTATTTCAATGCATTAATATAGTTATCCTTCAAATTGAGACACTATATTCTGATATATATTTGGATCTCACTAATTTTTCTTTGACATAATTCCCTTTACTTCTTTGGTAAAAAATTGTTTAGAGTTTTTTTATCCCTATTTCTTTGGAACCATTAACTATGTATCACCACTATTATCATTTATTTCATCTACATCATGATTCTATCCATGCCACTATTTTTGACAATATAGTAGTAATTTAAACTTATGAAAGTTTATGATACTCCATTCAATATGTCAATGTATGATTGGCCTTTAATATCACATGACTATTGTTCTAACATGATAACCACACTAATATATTTGGTACAAAATTGCAACGACACTACCATTGCAATTTGGTACCAAATGTATTAGTGCCATATTTATAGTACTTTAACCATGTCTAGTTGGTTTTCTCTTAACTTTATTATTACTATTATCATTTTTTGATCAAAGTAGGCTCATCTCATCAAATTAAATAATATAGAAAATGTTGATTATAATGGCAGTTACAAGGTAAACTTAAGCTATTATATCCACCTTTATAGAATTTTCCAAATGATGGAGATTGTTATATTACTTGTCTATAGATACAAAATTCAGTCACAAAATAGGCACTTGTACGAAAAAAAAAATCCAAACGCAACTACTCTCCCCATATGCTATAGATTTACTACAATCTTTTTCTAGGGCACTATGAGCACATCAACATGCTAAATGGTGAAAAATCACCCCAAAAGATGGCACATACAAAAAAAATTTCATAAAACTTCACACCATACCCTTATAATGTATGTGCCCTTGGGCTTTTAACAAATTCAACCAATATTTGCATGAAGGTTGTCAAATTAGCACCATATATTATTGTGTGGTCCATACTTACATTCAATTTCATTTTATGCCAAGGAACCCATATCCAATTGTTGTGGTTGTAGGCTTTGAACTCAAAACAACCATAATTGCACCTTGTTTTTGTGGAAAAAATGCATCGGATGTGTCTATTCCAAACATTCCAAGATTAGATAAAGTAAAGTTACCTAATTTTTGTTCTTGAGGTTGAAGTTGGTTTGCACAAGCTTTCTCAAAAATATCCTTCCACCTTTCAGAAAGTAAATATAGGTCCTCCATCAAATCAAAATGCAACTATGATATTTAAGTTACTAGTTTATGTAAAAAAATTCCATCCTTGCAACTTGAGTTGATAACTAGGTGTTGTGTTAAATTCATTTCAATTGTCTTTACTACTAGAGTAGTCATAGTCACCTCCTTTATAAATTTTACCTTTTTGTAGAGAGCATCTAGAACATCAGTGGTGTTAGAGAACTGTTGGTAAACACATTTTTTCTTCTTATTTTCCTCTTTTTATGTGCCCAAACTTATAACGAAGAACAACATTACACAATAGTTGGGAAACTATTTCTAAGAATATCTAGTTTTCCTCTGAATTGATGTATAGCTCCCTATGTGAATGATGTTCAAGGAATTATGTTTTATTCATAAGACTAATGTGGGGTATGCTCTTAACCCGAGAGCAGAAGAGGCAAACCAAATTAAGCCTAACTAGAACTTAATTCAGGCAAGAATACTTTACAATACTAAAATGGATTCACGCATCCACATTTCTTATGAATTCATAAATCCACTCGTATAAAACTAAAATAAGTTGAAAATCAAATCTAAACTACAACTGATGAATTGGAAAAAGAGAAACTAACAGCATGTTTTCATCAAATGAATTGTAACAATACTTATTACATTCATTCGTGTTCTATAAAATAGGGGAAATGAAACTCTATTCTTCCTCAGTTCTTTGTAACACAGAAAGGAAATACTAACTAATCACAATACCTACTGGAATGGAAAATGATTGAAATAAAGTGCCATTCAATTGTCTCTGCACCAAATAGTATTTCACACCAAAATTTTTCCGACCTTTCATTAATCATTTAACTTCATACATATAGGGTTGAGAGATGAGCGTTACAATAGGAATTTCAATCGATTCATCTTCTAAATATGACAAATGGCAAGTTTCCAGTTTGTCAAATTACAAAAATTTACAAAATTTGTAAAATTTAAATCAAGAAATGGAAAGGGGGTTTAAATAAATCACTTAGATTTCTTTCCTTTTTCAATTTTTTCCCTATATGTTCTGGCAGCCACTATAATTGGAATCATTTCTTTGTGACTAGGCACATGTACATTGGTGAATCATAAGAACCACTTTGAATGCTCTTGAGCCAACCCCTTTACTGCATTCAACTGACTTGTCAACTCTTTAGACGCCACATGTACGTATCCACAAAGTGTCTGCAACTCTACCACTTTTTTTAGACCACTTGAAGTCATCCCAGATAGATTACTCAAGTATGTGGAGAAGTTATTTTTCATTACTTCCAACCCAATGAGAGCCTTTCCTTGCCCGCTATTTTGTGGATCAGTGTGTAATCCTCGCATGAGATCAAATGCTCTGTCTTGGATCTTCTTCACCTTTTCTTTTGTTTATTTGAGTCCTTCCTCTACCTCTTGAATCATCTTGTGCTTGAACTACACATTTTGAAGCCATTCTAATAAAGACTTAGTTACCTTCTTCAAAATATTCACTTCAAATGCCTCTTTTACCTTCATTTGGATGACCATATTTAGGAGAGAAATGCATTCGTCACACCTTGCCTTTTCTACGGCCAAAGTGTTGTGATTAGAAGTGATATTATCCTTCTCAATTTCTAATCGAAGAATAACATTTCTGATTTGATCAATCAGAATGGCTCCATTTGTACTGAGCTTCTCAATCCATTCTTTTTTGATCTGGCCAAAATGTCTATCTTTTTGCAGCTGTGAGATGAAGGCTTGCACTTCTTCTATATTAGGGTTCTCAGTAGCAGGTATGCCAGTAATGGTCACCAATGGAACAACTAGTTGCCTGATAAATCTTTTCAATTCTTCAATCTTTGTTTTCATTCTGATTTTTGACAATTTGAGGTTCTCCAATTGTTCTTCTATAACCTCATTACTTGATATCCATAGGTCCACTTTTGTATCATGCCTAGCTTCCTCGAGATTAATTGAATGTAGAGTGAAGTCCTCTGCCATGATATCTTTAATTCTCCCTACCTTGTTTGGTTTTTCTACCTCCATAGTTAAGTTCCCTATTTCTAGATCTTGTCCCAATATTGACAAGGTCTTCTACTTTTTAGCCTTTACTATGCAAAATCTAGAGTGAACCGCTTGAGATACAACATCGTTTGAAGGAAAACTTTCATCTTTTATTTTCCTCTTCTTCTCCAAAGTATCTTTGAGCCAAGAGTCTGTACTAATCACTTTGGAGGCTGTTGTGATTCAATGCTGAACATTTTCTTCTTCACTAGAGTCATTGTTGTTGTAGTTGCATAAAAGGGGGTCTTTGGATCTTGAGAAAGAAGCCTAGATGAACATAGAGCTTTCTCCTCTTCTTGAGTTTTCTTTGCAACTTCATCATACTCAGTGGATTTTCTACTACTACTTTTATCATCTCTGATATCTACTATTTGAATAGGAGAACCAGTGGGCTTAAGAATAGGAGCACTTATTGATGGAGTAGGGCTATGATGAGGGGATAAGATAGGAGTGACACGAGGAGATAGAATTGGAGTGACATGTGGAGGTGAGACTAGAGCAGGAGATCCATCTTTCTGTTCTCCTGTTTCTTTTTCAGCTTCAGCTTGAGCTCCAATGACTAGTAGTGATCTTCTCTGGGGGTTGATCACCTCTGCCTATAGATTGAGTTGGGCCTTGAGCAGGTGCAGTAGTAGCATTGGGTGTGGCAGTTTGAGATGAAGTGGGAGTAGCTATAGCTGGAGAAGCTTGAGTAGTTTTGCTCTTGCTTTGGCTTTTCTTAGCTATCCACTCAACCCACTTCCTAGTCCTTTTGATAGTTCTTGCAATCATGACATCGAAGTCTTCTTCTATGTCAACATATGGTTTAAAACTAATGGGAGTATTCCTCAACTTAGTCAAATATGTATTACTTTACATATTTTGACCATCATCTTCCAATCCCTCCAAATCTAAATTTATACCATATGTCTTTACCTGATCAATTGTAAATCTCACAAAGGCACGATCTTGACTCTCTAGTTCATTTTTACAATCTACCCAATAATCCTCCATGGTTGTCAGATGTTTAATTATGCTTCCAATTTGGAGCACATCTCTGGCATACCCATTAGGATCAAACAAGGGCCTTACTGCTTCATACTCTTCCAATTTGTATTTACTCTAAAATGCTTTGAGTATATTCTTTGCATCTGATTTGGTTTCACAACTGTATGCTCCAACTTTTATAGGGAATTCATACCCTTTCTTCGTCAAGCTGGTGCTCAACACATTCACTTGAATTTCTTGCCTCACTATCTCCACGAGCATGATCATATCATCTGGATACTTAGGCAACTTCATTGGAAAACCATCAAATCCTGCAAGATGCAAATAAGAAAATGATGAGAACTAAATGAAATAACTACCAAATTGATTGATGCTCACCATTGCTTTCGAATTGAATCTCCACTTTGGACACCCTTGAAGCTCCTTGCAAATCCTCATGGTTAATGCATCATTTACCGGATGTATTCTGCATAACTATTTTGTAATTGTAAGCATGGATAAAACTCATAACTTTTTACATTATTAGGAAAATTCTCAATTCTAGGTAGTCTCATCCATAATTGAAGAGAAGCCAACACATATATCAAGAAAGAGGACATAAAATGAATTATAAAACTTGGCTGCACTGAGAGCCCTAGAAAGATGTTCACTGACCTCATATTCCTAGTCAATATACTATGTGTCTAAGCAAATAAATTGAACCAAAAAGAAGTATTGCTCTACAAAATTAAAAGCTTCTACCTCACCTTTGAGTCAATGCAATAGACCATAAATGCCAACAATTTTTGGTTTGAGCTCTATGCCGAAAAGAGTTTTAGGGACTTTACTCTTAGCTCCCCTTGGCTTTTGAAACCAAGACTGCATGATCTCCCTTCTCCAAACAATATTCTTTAAAGAGTACTCAGACAAGGCCACTCATCATTAAATTAAAGAACTCCTCCCATTCTGGAATCCACAAGAAATTTGACACTACTTGTCGATCAATCAAAATTAGCACTGTTTGGTCAGGCAATAGAATCTTCTTTGTATCCAGGTTGCAATGAATGATGTATTCCAAAATCAACTCTAGGGCTTGTACTGCTACAGGGAATCTAGTTGCTTCCACTAATCCACTTCTCCAAAGTTTTTTCATTATGGGATGAATTGGCTCTACTCTTAATCTCCTTTGAAAACCTTGCATATCATAAAAATGAAGTGAAGTATCTGTGATAGTCGACCATGCTAACTTAACTCCACCCAATCCATCAAAACCTATGAATCTTTTTGCCATTTTATTTGATGTGTGATAGAAAAAATTCAAATGATTGGAGATGATACAAGAAGCAAACTCTGTAACTTTGAAAATTACTTGAAAGCACTATTTAGTACAACAATATAACAGTAAAATGGTAGTTTGAAAATCTGTTACTTCCCTCTTTATAAAATAACCCTAGATTTGCCTATTGAATTTCATAAATCATGCCACACGAGAAAAATTAAGGGTAAATCTGTTGGATTAGTGAATGTAAATGTTCTAATGGATTTATCTTTGTCTTTTCATTTTTTCCATTGGCTCAATGGTAACTCTCATTAATTACTGGTTTACTTTCCATTTTCAACTATCTTCCGAAAAACTAAGAACAAAGAACTTCCTAGGGAAAAATCTGCTTAACTCAATTCTGCTTGCAAAAGCCTTATCAATTCACTGATTTTCTTCTATTTACTTGCCCAAAAAAATCTACAATCAATTCACATAATTAACACACTTGCAAGAATGGTTTTCCTTCAAATGCAGAAAATGACCTTCGAGGGTAGAAAACCCGTAGTGGAGAAGCCAATTTTTAGTTTTCCTCTTAAGCTTTTGCTTTTACCTTTCTATCCTAAGCACTTTGCTAGAAACCTTTGAAAAACATAAAAGAGGCTTCACGAGAAAAAAATGGGGCCCGTTAGTGACTTTACTTTTCTAATTATACTTTTTCGAAAAATTTACCTCTTGGTTTGAAGACCGTCTGAGGAGAAGCTACTTCTGAGTTTTCTGACGATGCTCATCCTGATCATCTTAATGAGTTTTGAGTAATTTCTGTTATGAAACTTGATAAATTTTGAATGATTTGATCATAGTATGGCTTACCTTTTATTGTTTTCAGCTTACAGATAGCATTTATCGATTGCTGTGGAGTTTTACGTTCTGTGTGCGAAAACCCATTATGCAGAAGAAGAAACTTTGTTTTCTGCCTAGGACCATTGTTTTACTTCTTCTTCCCTATTCACTCTATTTTAAGCCTCCAAAAAATATGAAACCGACTTTGCAAGTGAGAGGTGGGACCCATGGCTCTCTTAATTCCTTTACATACACTTTTTCAAAAAATTGATTTCTGACTTCGGAGTCTGCCACAGAGAAGCTCTCTCCTGATTTTTTGCCAATCGTTATTTCGATCAGTTTTTGGACTTCAAAATGATTCTCACTATGAAAACATGAAATCATTTGAATGATCTTTTCATAACATGATTCACCTTACTTCAACAAAGCTTACAAATATCATTTGCCAGCCTTTGCAAAAATTCACCTTCGGGGTGCGAAAACCTGCTAATGGGAAGTTGGAACCTGATTTTTTACCGATTGCATTTCTCTATCTCCAAACAAAATGAGCTGCAATAAATTCAAATGATTTAGCACAATTCAAGAATATCTATCTATTATGGCTCTAAATTACCCCTAAGACTCATGATAATCAAGAAATACCCAACAGGGCTATATGTGACACAGGAGAAGGGAAAAGATGAAAACTAGATAGAGAAACTCAACATCTAAAGAGGAAAGACCTATTGACCAGACTTTGACAAAATATGACATTAGTTCACTTTCAACTTTGCAAAATTTTTATATGGTGAAAGGTGGGGCAACAAGAACCCAATGTAGAATGTAAGAACTAAAATCCTCTCTACCATATACCTTGTCTCAAAATATAGGCATCACAATTTATGACACTTTCTTTCTCATTCCTTATCACTTGACATTTATTTCACTTTATTTTTGTTCTTCTTTCATTTATTGTGTTTCACCCCTTATGCATTCTTTTATGCCATCCCTTTCTTACTTTAATCTTTCTCAATTCTGTAACAACAATGCCACTTTTTGCCTTTGCTATGCAACATGCCTCTAATTTATTTGTCATGTCTTTTTAGGCCTCAAGTTGCATCAAGTTCTAAATTTCTTATTTCTTCTAATACTTAGGTTTAAATTATTTATTTTTCTTCTCTTATAAAAGAGAGAAAATATATCTCTTTGACAATTGATGAAACCAACGAGAACTGATGTAAAATACTAAATGTATATATTTATGATGCAGTGAAGTAATCAAATGTGATGTGTAATTATGTTCTTGGCATGTGATACATGCATGGTTGAAAAACATAATTGCAAAGGTCAAAGATACTTCAACTACAACAAAAATATTTGATAGTCTTCAATATATCATGTAATGTTTAGTAAATGAAGATTCAATAAGGAATGATGTTTGCATATTGATTGAATACTTTAAAGACACACAACCCTCATTCATTGAGTATTTTAATAGTTTATGGTTTGAAAAATTGAGTATGTGGGCTATATGTTTCCATACACTCAACCATGCAAGACAAGAAAAAAATGGAGCCATAGAATCATATCACTCACACCTAAAAATAGGATTATTAAAGGTACTCAAGCATGCCAAAAATTGTCATGTTGATTAGTTAGTATGTCAACTAACATCACATATTTATGTCTATTATTGGTGGGTAAATCAGAAAAAAATTGGTTTCTATAGGAACTTTGAAATTGAGAATATAGAAAACACATCTTGGTTCAAGAAATGAAAATTCGAAATGAGATTATTACATTCAATGGCATTGATGATCATCTAACATGTGTGGCAAGTGAAAGTGATACTTGTTTCCAATATGAGGTGTATATCTCATCACCTCATCTATGTATATTCTCTTGTAACTTTTCAATACACATACATGTTCAAGTATCTAATCAAGGTGAATTTAGTGAGGGATAGACAAAATCTATCCAATAATAATTTTCCTATAGACTTGGATTATCTTGCTACTATTGTTGCTTCTATAGAAGAAAGATGACCCATTAGTGTCTCTAATCATTGGTACGACAAAAAAAAATATTTTCTTGGTATATGATTCGTTATGAATCATATATTTAAATGTGTTGCAATAATGATGTAGGAAATTACTGAATTAGATGGGATAAGAGGAAATGTAAATTGTCAACTATTGGAGGATCATTCAATACATGCACAGGTGAAATATTAATTACATTTTGATAATTTTTATTCTCATTTTTTTGAATTTTCATTTCTAAAATATGTTTAACTTTTTGTCAACAATAGACAAAAATGATGAGAATACAAGGATAGAAATAAACTTGGAAATTAAAAATGAGATTTAGAATACAATTAATCTAGCAACACTTTCTTTCATTCATTTTTTTTAACAAGGCTTGTCCAATAAATTCAAAAGTTGAGACATATCATCTCACCTTGGACTAGACCATCCAAGTGTGCATCTATTTCATCCTATACAAGATGGATTTGGCAATACTCTTCATCATTAAAAGGAATTTATTGAATGTATGAATTTAAGGAGAAAAACAAGTATCTTGAACTAAACACCTATGTTTAAAAAAATTCCATGAAATCTTAAGCATCAAAATTGGGTGGATGATCTTGATAGGGAAAATGAGTGAGATAAGGATCACACTAGGTACAATGAACATACAATTGACATGGTTGAGAGCATAGATTTTGGAAGCATGGAAGATATTAATGCAAGCACATAGGATATTATTAAAAACACATGATATAGTGACATCATACCTTTTTTTGATTGGTAAATAGCCAAAGCCTAGATTAATTATTGTTATTTATTGTAATTAATTATTTTTATGTGTTGCATAAATTTGATCCAAAGATCTCCCACATGAGAGGCTTAAAAGTTATTGTGGTGTTGTAGGTTCTTGCCTACATAGTGACATCATACTTGTTTGTCATGTATTTTAAGAAATTTTAAGATTTTGTAATGCCATGCTATTATTTTGGGTATGTTACAAATATAATTAAATTTTGTTAAGATAACTTATGAAATTCAAATAAATGAGAACTCTTTGATACATTTTTTCATATTGTTCACATTATTTTTGTATTATTTTGATGTATGTCTACTGATGATTTTTGTATAATATTTGACAAAAAATCTCTTTACATTATGCTTTAATGGATATTCATGTCCTGCTTCAAGTGTCCAATTTTGGCTAGTTCTGGGGAATGATGATAGAGGTCATGGAATTTAACTATAATAATAGAAACTAGATTATCTTGTGTGCCTTCTTTATTCTGCCACATTTTGTATGTTTCTACCGCAACATTTCCATGTATGATATCTCACAAAAACTATTTTTCAAAAATTATTTGATGAATGTCTATGCCCTCTTTCAAAGCTCCCATTTTGGCATAAACATGTAAGATGCCAAAAAAGGTTGTGCAATTTTAATATTTATAATAAACTTTCTAACTTTGTACATGTACGCTGATGATTATTGTTCACAGCATAATATTCTCCAAGCATCTTAGTCTAGAAAGTCTTGGCAATTTCCCATGCTTAGGACTATGACTAATTCTCAGCTCTAAAATTATTATTCTGCATGACAAATTTATTATTAAATTATTAATTTTTTCTAATTCTTAAGTTGATTTTTTAACTGTAAAAAAGCTTATGTAAAACTAGCCATTTTGAATTTATGAGTGCAAACACTTTTTATTTTTGTAGAGTATAGGCTTTTTATTATTAAGAAAAGAGGATTTTAGCTTGACATAAAATTTGGTTGTAAACAATTAGATTTTTTTAAATTAATAAACATTTGAATGTCTTTGATGTGAAGTCGAGATATGGAAGAATTTTAAATTTTTGGAAATGTGCTAAAGAAATTAATTGCATAATTGTTGTTGGGAGATAATTAATCTCTAGTTTTTTTTATTCCTAGATATATAGTGCAAACACTTTGTATTTGTGCATAGTATGGGATTTTAATTATTAAGAAAAGAGGCTTCTTAGATTGACTTAAACTTTGTTTGTAAATAATTGATTATTTAAAAAATAAAATTGATAAACATTTGAATGCCTTTCATGTCAGGTGGAGGTTATAATATTTTAAAATTGAAGAATTTAATTTTTTTGCAATGTGTTGAAGAAATTAATTGTAGAATTATCCATGGGAGAGAATGAATCTCTAATTTCCTTTATTGATACACATGCAAAAGGAGAATAATTTTTGGAAATTAAAGTCATTAAATTTTCCTATTTGAAGAGTGGATGTATTCAACTACAATATCATAGTTCAATCAAGAATGAAAAATCCATCAGTGGCTAGATTATATTAAAATTGAGTTTCCAACTACAACTTTAGTTTCTTGCACATTGATAATATGAGATTTTGTGAATAGATATTGTCATATATGTAAGGATTCTAATTTTCAGAATTTTTTTTCTAAATGTAGCAACTAAATTAAAATTAGATTCTGTGCGTAGATATTACCATATATAAAGATCCTAATTTAAAAAAAAAAAATTCTTAATGGAACAATTATTAAAATTACACACAAAATATTGGAGTGGACACCAGTTAGTGACCATTGCATTCTTTATCCTTGATTTTAAAATTCATTCAAAAGTGCCCGCTAGTCTCAACTTTTATGCTTTGTTTCCCATATTACAAATGAAATTTCCCAACTCCAATTGGATTCATTTACCTAATGCTCACATTGTTTTGTCTATCAATTTTTATTTTTATGTTTCATGACAGTTGATTCATAAGTAGGTGATGGACAATAAGAAGTAGCCATTGAAGAAGGGACTATGCAAGAATTAGTCATTGTATAGGAATGTTTCCAAGCAATAGGTGAACACTCTTAAGAAAAAAACAAATGACACTTTGAATAGAAGAATTAGAAGAATTACAAATTTGTATGGAATGTACAATGTCAAATGACTTTGAAATTTAAATTTAATTCTCTTTAGAAATAATAATAATTATTATTATTATTATTTTGTGTGTGTATAATCTTTTTTTTTTGTTCACAACTATAAATATTATTATTTATTCATTAATGTTAATATGATATTTTTTCATTTATTTTACTTCAATTTTTTTAATAAAATAATAGTATGCTAATAACTGCATCAATACATGTGATTTCTTTTAGAAGTGTTACATGTTATATATAAAATATATAATTAAATTATAATATATAGATTTTAATTATAATAATTTAATGAAAAACTAAATTATTGTTATGAAATAAAATTTAAATTAGACTAATTTATATTATTGAATATAATAATAATAAAATAATATTTTAATCAGTAGAATAATTTATGTTAATTCACCCAATTTAGTTGGCTTTGGTGGACATGGAGCATTGGAGTTGTGACAATGTGCCTTGATATCATCTGATACAATAGCTTCCTTAGACACCAATGGGGACATTGAATGTGATTACTTTCACAAATATTTGGGCACCTTGTATGACAATTCATCCAATTTAGAGGTCTTTAGTGGACATGGAGCATTTGAGTTTTGACAATATTCATTGTTTTCCTTTGGTAAAATGGATTCCTTGTAGATCGATGGGGACATAGAATGTGAGTACTTTTGTAAATGTTTGTGCACCTTGTATGATAGTTCACCCAATTTTTTAGTCTTTGATGGACATGGAGCATTGGAATTGTGACAATGTTCCTTGATCTCATATGATAAAATAGCTTTCTTAGACACCACTGGGGACATGGAAAGTGAGTAATTTTGCAAATGTTTGTACACCTAGTATGATAATTTACTCAATTTAGTGGTCTTTGGTGGACATGGGGCATTGGAGTTGTGGAAATCTTCCTTGTTCTCCTCTATTAAACCATCATCCTTAGAGACCAATGGGGATATGTAATATGGGTATTGGGGTTAATGTGTTTGCACCTAGTTATCGTATAATGAGTCACCATGTTTAGTTGTTTTAGGTGGACATGGAGCATTAGAGTTCTAGCACCCAACCAAGGCATGGACTACAAATATCACATAAGAAGTAGTGTTCTCATTTTTATATGTGTTAGATTCTCCACATCTTTAACCAAAATGTGCTGGAATTATATTTCATTTTTTATTGAAAAACAACTTTGTTGGTAAGGTTTGATATGAAATAAAATGCAATATGCAAGGCTTATATAGATAGATCCCTAACTCTAACAAATACTGCAAAAAATTCTTTCCTTGAATGAGCTTTAGCCCAAGCTTCTTGATACAAGAATAAATAAAAAATAAAAGATAAAATAAAGCTTCATAGATATCAAGTGGTAGAAAATCTGGAAAAGCAAAAGTGCTACTAGATTCTGGTCAAGAAAGGATGGTTAAAATGTAATGTGGATGGATGTTCTAAAGGAAAACTTGGTTCCCCTAGGGTTGGAGGAATTATCAAAGACTAGAAAGGTGATATTATTCTTGGTTTTGTCAAGTTGTTTCAAATTAGGTCCAACAACTATGTTGAGGCTATAGCAATGTGGTTTGGTATTAGAACTCTACAAGACCTAGAATTGGACAAAGTTGAGTTGGAAGGAGACTAGAAGCTCATTATTGACCTACTCTTTAAAAAAAAAGTTAAATGCCCATGGATTATTTCCCCTTTAATTGATGATTGCAAAAAAAGGCTCTCATCATTCAATAGTGTGATAATCAAGCACACCATCAGAGAAGGGAACAAAGCTATGAGCTATGTGGATACTTCGGGTCTAAACCATGAGGAATGGTAGATGCTGACTAAGATGGAGGGGATACAAGAGTTAAATATAATAGTTTTATATATATATATAATGGTACATGGTAGGAGTACTAGAGGTGCTAGGTGGACCACTAATAAGCCATGTCAGCAAGGTTAGTGCCCTATGATCATTAAATGAAATATACCTATTGAGATATGTTTGAGAATCATTCACAATATTCAAATTAATGAGGTGTTAATCTCCATGAAGCCGAAAATGATACTCCAAATTGTTTCAATAATAAAGTTGAGTCATGCAAATCTTAATCTGTATCTCTCTCTTTTATTTCCCAAGATGATTAATAATCTCATTGTCAGACATTTATGGGCTCAAGCTAGAAAGTACCCCACTTAATTGAGGCATTTCATGTCGTAAGTCATCATGATTTATTATATTTGTCACATTGACAATACAGAAAGGGCTAGCTATGTGAAATGGTATGATGTTAGGATTGAGAGAAAGATTTGTGGCAACATTTTTATAATATTAAATCCTAAGACTTATATTTTTCATCACCCTTATTTGGAAAAATAAAGTTCTCCTCTACACTCAAATCTCCTTACTAACATCCATTTTCTTTAGTTTTCAAAGAAAGTTTCCAGAATGTGCAGTGTTGTAGATAAAGTTGTTCACAAGCTGAACTTGGGTCCCAAGAAAACTAGCTAGTTGTTTGAGAAGGAGAACATCATGGGTGGTTTGTTGAAACATGTTGAACCCAAAAATAGAAAAGATCTGGAGAAGAGAAAGGAAATCTATTGTTATGTTTTCAAGGAGGGATTATATTCTTATATTCAAGTGATGAAAGGCCACAACATTAACACTTTAGACTAAGTTTTCTAATTCTTGGAACAAGGGTTAGCCGAAAATAGGGTGCATTAATTTTTTGGTAATGTCAGAGCTGACTGGTGAAGTGATAGTCTTGGATTGTGTTAGTGTTCAAGTTGAAAGAAAAGGTACATTGGATTATACTAAATCTAGGCATAGATTCTTTGAAGATGCAGAAGAATAAGTTAGTTCCTATTTTGTAAATGGGAATGATAGGCTCTCCTTCCTAGTCCTTTTTTTTCCATATGTTTCTAGCTAATCAAGTATTTCACCCTTGAAGGATGATATATGACCTCTCATGGCTACCATTTTCATTTTTTTAATATGTTAAGAGATGGGTAAAATGTTAACATCTCCTTCTTCCTTCTTCCTTCTCTAGTCAACAACATCATTTCTGGAGGAAACCCTCCCATTCAACAAGGGCCTAATTTTTTCCTCTACCATCATGTTTGTGCTTACCATTTCATGTTTGGTAGATATCTCTTGCCCATAGAAAAACCTAGAATGGCTCTTGCATAGATTAAACCCAAATGTTGTAGCCTCATCTCTTGGATAAACCTCATTCCTACAAATCCAAGTAGCTTAATATATATTTAGAACAATACCTTTTTCTTGAGGACCCCCAAAAATGGAAGAATTCTTCTACTAAATCTAGCCTTGCCAGTACACTTAAAAGAGGAAAAATGGTAGAAGACATTATTGATATCAACAAAAATGATGGGGAGGAATCTTTTGATTTTAAGATGGAGGATAGAGCTATGGATATCAAAATGCAAAAGGTTAATACAAGTTATGGGGAGAGAAGATCAATGAAATCAAAAGAAAAAAGGGAACAAGTATGAGGAAGCTAGCAAGGAGGATTCCCATAGTTCCCAAATGGAGGAGAAGGAAGAAGAGATGGAAGTAGAGGAAATGTTAGAGAGGTTTTTCTCCTTTGATGATGCATATTTCAAAGTGTAAGCGAAGGTTACCAACAAGGAAACCCAACTTCCCCAAGAAATGGAAGTGATGGTAGACTTAGGGATTTCGTGTGATGAAGAGATCAAGTCTTATGATTAAAATGAGTTTGGGGAAAAAATATTTTCACCTCCTATCATCTCGAGGCATCTAAGAGACTTTGAAAAGGACTCTAAAAAATGTTTTTATGAAATTAATGCAGAGATTGAAGAGATAGACAATAAGTAAATAATGTCATTGTTGAACTTGAGTTGGGAGTGGTTGATTCTACAACCTGCAAGGTACAAAAGGAAATGATAAGAAAGGATGTGTTTAGGGTGATCAATGGAAGAGAAAATTGAGAAGGGTGACCCAAACCAAGGAGGAGAAGTGAAACAAGATAAAGAGCTCCATATGGATCGAGAACTAGATTGAAGAAATAAAGTACCTTAATGAAGACTAGGAAAAGATTAAACATGTCCATTTCCTCATTCCTATGTTTTTGGATTTTATTAGGTTTTCTTGTAGTTTCCTATTTCATATGTGGTTTCGTAAAGTAGTTTTATTTTCATTCAATGCTATCTCATTTACTTCTATTAATTGATAACTCTATTAACCCCCACTACTATTGGGGTACTAAGACTTTTAATTTTTTTAGTAACTTTAGTAGTTTAAAGTTTAGACTTAATTTAGTTTTAGGCATGTATAGCTTAAACTATTTGAAGAACATGGTTGGTTTTGATTAATTTTGTGTTCTTAAAGGTACGAGTGGAACTCTAACCATTGGGATTAGAGTATGCTTCTCTAATACTTATCCATAATTTCCTAGGCCAAAGATGGTATGTTCTCATTGCTATTTTATGGGTTCAAGACCCCTACCCTTTTTAATTAAAACATTGTGCTCTTTTTTCCATTTGATTTTGTGCTTATGTTTTTAGATTGTTCTCATGCTACACTTATGGTAAGTTTTTGTATGGTTAGACCCTTACCTTCGTTACGCATTTAGATTGATAGATCTTAGTTCTTTTGACATGCCTATCTTATTATAATCCTAAGGCTAGTGTCATATATAAATTATTTCCCCTACCTAATAACCTTATTTTAAAAAAAAATCATAAAAATAAACATCTAAATATTTTTATTGAAGTTTGAAAGTTAAATATTTATTCATGTACTTCTACCTCACAATTGATTTAATACAAAATTGTATATATCTACTCAACATAGTAATATTTCTATGTATCAAAAGATATTTATTTTATTCATTGTCACTAACAGGAAAATTCATGAACCATTCAATAATCAATCATGAATAATAATAATAGAAGTTTAGAAATGATAAAGGATGTGTATCACTGACTATTCATGATAATAGTTTAAAGTGTGTTTGAAAAACATTCTATTGACTCTAAAAATTATAGATTCCATCACCGTAAAACATAATTTCAATAGTCATATATTAGAGTTGTTAATAAATGTAGAATTTTTTTCTTTCAAATGATCACTATCATTTGCTAATTTGTAAAATATCAAAGCGTGCTATAGAAGACCTCAATAAAATAATAAGAAAGTTGTAAGTTACATCAAGATCAAACCTAATAGTTCATTTTACTTCAAATATAACATACTACTAAAAATAATAAATTACTAGACAAATATATAAATTAAAGTCATATCCATAAGAAAAAAATCCTCATAATTAATATATGCCTATGAAATGTACATGTTTATAAACATAAAACCAATAATTTTTTTTAATTATATTATTTTTATTTTAGAAAATAACATTTTCATTTTCAAAAGTAGTAAAAGTTATTTTTATAAGATGGAATGAATCTTAAGGCTATAGTGCTCTAAAACAATATTAAAAAATTACATTTGACAAAGTTAGGAAATGTTTGTGACCAAATTTTTGAAAATGATATTAATTCATGCTCAGTAACTTATGGATCCATTTTCATGTATCTTCCCCTATTTGACAAGTCAAGCAACCAATCATGAAGAAGTATTAAAATTAAATGACTAAAAATATTAAAGTTGATTATTAGAAATGTGATATTTTTATTTATCAATGGTTAGAGAATGTAACATAATAGAGTGAACCCACAATACTGAGTTACACATTTTTTAGGAATAAATACCTCCTAAAATGTGCACTAACCAATTTTTGAGTTCGATAAAGTACCCACAATGTTCCTATCAATACATTATTAGTTTTAATAAAACCTAGTAAAATATCATGTTTTGATCAAAACTAAGTGCTAACACTATATTTGATCAAAATGAGGAAGACCCAAGTGGGGTTTAAAATCCCCACCATTGACCACACAAATCATTTTCATATGTGGAGTAACATGTTTTGATTGGAACATAGTACAAATTTGGTGTCTGACTCACCCATCATTGAATTAGGCATAAAATTTTGATTTTATAACCCTATCTAGTGTTTTTAATTAGATTTTAATTTATTTTTTTATATTTTTTATTGTATATATACAAGCAGTGTGTATATATAGATATATGTATTGTGTAGTTAAATATATACACACATTAATATGAATATATACATATATTAGTATATACATGTGTATATACATGTACACACACACACACACACACACACACACACACATAGATATATATGCATGTATATTTATTTTTAATGTACATATTTTATGTGTGAATGAGTTTACACATATATGTTTAAATTAATGTATTAGTTGCGCGCGCGCATGCGTGTGTGTGTGCGCGCGCGCTTGTGTGTGTCAATATAAATTATATAATAATTGACATAAATTGTACACAATGGAAATTTTTGAAAATTGGATATATATGCACACTCTTTTTTTTTAACACTTTAACTAAATTAGACAACTTAAACTCAAAATTTTAAATTTAATGTTACCCTAAATTAACTAAGTTCACAAAATTATAACCCTAGAAATATAAATAACTTATACATAACTTGAAACTCCTTAAAATAAATTATTTATCTATAGGTCTTTCTACCCCTTCAAAACATTTTACATTGAACTATAACAAATAACATGACCCTAGGTCTCTAGGACCTCTTTATATGTATGCATATATCAACTAGAGACCATGAATCTCAAGAAGTTTAGAAATTCATTTGATGGATTAATTTTAGATTTTTATATTCTCCACTAAAGCCATCATTGTAAGATCACTTTCAATATTTTTATATAGATTTCAATGTTTGATTATAGATTCTCCACCTGGTTTATAAACATTCTAAACTAGGACCCCTAAGTTAGACACATTTATGAGCTATCTATAGGACCTCTAAGTTTTGAAAATTATGATGGATTAAGGTTATATTGTAGGTTATATCTGATTTTAAGACATCTAATTAGGACCCCTTAATTTATTATGATTAGGCTCGATACATGTTCAATTTTAGATTTTCTCTTTTTAAGTCATCCTATTAAGACCCCTTCAAATATCCTAGAATGACCTCTTCAAATTTCCTAGTAGATTCTCTCTTTTTAAGCCATCCTATTAAGATCTAGCTCCTTATGACCAAGCTATGTATCTTAGTCAACCCATGATACTACTTATTCAAAAATTATGACCCCATAGAACCAATTAATTTATCCACCTCATATTACCCTTTTAGCCTACCCATAAAGGTTTCTTGAAAGTGGTCATAATAGGTCACGAGAACATTTATGGAACTTATAACTTAGGTTTTAATGCATTAAGATGATCCCTTAGTATCTTACCCATTAGTGGATCATACCTTTAAGGTCCTAATATTTAACTCTAACAAATAACACTACACTTGACCTCCCTATGTCCTTAGGACCCCTTTAAATGTACACATGCATGTGTATATGAATTAGAGACCATTACACTTGTAGTTTAGAAATTCATGTGATCTAGATTGATGTTTAATTTTTTTTTCACATGTATCATCCTAATTAGGACCAAAAATTATCATAAGTACATCCTTATATATAAACACACACATGAAGTTACGACATGATATAATTGACTTAAAGATATTCTTCTTATGATATTCTAGATTTTTTATGTTTTATTTTATATTCTCCTCAAGTAAGTCATATTTTAGATCATCCCTTTAAGACATACTATTAGGATCCCTTTAAGAATGCATCTACATGATATTAGTATGTTCAAGTCATGTTTAATACTTCAAATATGATGTATGTTCATTTTATGTATGTATATAAATTATATACACATGCATGCTAATTTTATGTTAAAAAATAAATTTGATATGTCTGTGTGTGTTCATTTATGTGTTTGGAATTATATGTTTAAAAGTAAATTTTAGACATATGTATATTCATTTCATCTTAAAAAATAAATTTGATTAATGTGTATATATTTATTTTATTTCTACCTAACTTATATATGTGTACACTCATTTTACATGTACATATGACTTACATGCATGTGTATGCATCATTTTATGCTTATTATTTCTAGTTTCTTAAATGTCATTTTAATAAATTTCAATTTTCTTATATATCATTTTAATAAATTTAAGGTTTACACATATAGAGATACTAGAGAGCTTGACACATGCTAGATTAGCAACCTCCCATTCCACCCCTAAAACAACCTAATCCTCCCCCACTCGCTGCCCTAAGCAATAACCTATCCACCTAGCAACAACCTATTCCCCCCAAGAATAACCTATCCCCCCTAGAAAAACCTATTTTTAACAAGTGTGTTAGATCTATAACTGATACCTCCCAAAACACTCAAAATAGTATGATTCAATCCACTTGTGCTGATATGTTACATGTATTTGTTGGCACAAAAGAATTCATTTTTTACCACTCAACCACATTGTGATCAATATTAGTGTGATGTCCTTTATAGTCCATTTGATAGTCTCTTAAAGCATGTTTGATATAAGCTCCTGCAACATCATGCTCACCCTTTCCATGTCCACTCTAAAAGAAAATCCAAATGTCTCCTATAGTTTAGTATTGATTATATATAAATAATGTATAAAATGGCCCAACTGATTTAAATTTTGTTGCACATTAATTTACCAACAATTTTTATTTTATTTTTATGCCTCTATTTTTTAAATATTCAAACAATGTCTTAAAATAATGTCCCACAAATTGAGTGTCATGGTCTTTTTTATCACTAATGTAAAAGTGATACTCTTTTTTAATTACTTATCCTTGATCTGTACTTTCCACACTATCACAATTCATTTCTACATGTTGATAAGAAACCTAGACCATAATAGTAACCTTCTCTATAAATATTATTATGTTTGAAGTTATTTTTGAGAAATGAAAGAGTAATTCTCTGCAAAGTCAACAACAAATAAAAGATTTTCTCTTAGGGTTTGAAACTTTTATGCTTGCTACTTAACAAAAAAGACATGATGTATATATGGTTGAATAAATTTACAAAAATTCAAGACATAAATTCTCCTATAGGTATCATATCCTCTACATATTTGAATCTTGTTGATTCTTTTCCAAGTTTTGTTTGACTTTATGTACTTATATCTATTAGATTTTACCATCATCATCATATTAGTATCTTCATCTATCAAATGAAATTTAGTCATGTTATCACATGTTTCACAAGTTCCTCTTATGCAATCAATTTGAGCTATTACACGATCATTTGATTTGCCATTTTTTTGTCATTCTCATTTGTTACTTTATCTTGGGCAACGTGATAAATAAAGAAAAGGTCTTAACATACAAATTCTTAGTGGGAATATGTGTACATACATAACTTGAAATATTACATATTTTAAACTAAATCCCAATATCTACAAATATTATAAATTTACCTTTTAATTTGAAATAAAGAGCTCAATGAACATACTTGTTTGACCTTGTGATGAACCTTCTTCAATATCAATTGCCTCAACTTCAATTTCTTCATGCCAAAAATTTCCTTTATAAACTAATACACACATAATAACAAATAAAATTAAACACAAATAAAATAAAACTTAAATTTAAAGTTATAAAGATTGCTTACCTAAAAATCTAAAGACAGATTTCCCTCGTGAGAGTTGTCTATTCATGTTTGAGCTTGGGATGAACCTTATCCAACATCTGGAAGTTGTCCTTGTTTAGTACATTATACATATGTACATGTTTTAATTTCTAATAATTTTAATCATTAGACTACTCTGAATCTTAACTTGAGTTATATACTAAATTGAACCGTAAACCTAACACTTTAAACCAAATTATCTAAACCCTCACATAAATTAAATGGACCCCTAACCATAACTCTAAAATAGATCATTTACTTCACATAGAATTAAATGTACATTTTAAAAATTATAAACCCTAACTCCAAACATGTAGATACCTAGGTTAATAGTAACCATAATTTAATAAATCCTGATTAAATAAACACTAATCTTGAATATTCCTAATTTAATAAATATTCATTTAATAAATCCTAATCCTAAGGTAATAGTAACCATAATTTAATATTTACCATATTCCCAATTTAATAAACCCTAATCCTAAATATTCTAAATTTACTAAATTCTAATTTTATAAATGCTAATCCTAAGTTAATAGTCACCAAAATTTAATATTTGTCATTGTTGCCCATTTTTTGGTTTCCCTATTTTTCAATTTTCCCTTAGTTACCAAACCCATGCTTTAAATTGTTTGAGTCCATAGGTTAGGATTGGCTAGGATTGGCTTCTCGTTAGGACTACCCTTTTCTCTTTAGTTAGGTTTTCAAGAATTTCAATGAGCATGTGCTCTATCCACTTATGTCATGCATAAAATTGGTTAGTTAAAGGTGCTTTTGGATTGATGGGTTTAATAATTTTTTCCCCGTTTAGGTGTGTCTAGGATATGCCCCCCGTTCCAATGATAAGAATTTAACTAAGTTCATAATGCAATCTAAAGAAAATGAGAGATCAAATTTTCTACTACTCTACTTCTTGGTACTTGAAGGTGAAGCTTCCTCATCAATTTCACTAAGTGGGGAGAAATTTTCTCCCATAGTTAAGTCCAAGTTCTTAAGGAGTATCAAGAAGAAGCTTTATGAATAGCATGATGCTTGAAAGGAGGAAGTTTCCATCAATTCCCAAAGACAAAAAAAATTCTAAGTATAATGAATGTTTAAGAAGAAATTGTATTTAAGGTGCTTTACATAAATGAGGATTTCAATGGCTACAACTCCTTAGTTTTCTCAAAGCAAAAATGGGTTAAGTACCTAGAGATATGTTTGCTGAGTTATACTTCTCAAAGATATCCAAAGGTGAAAAATTGAGTACTTAAAGAAGATTTCATGGAGAACCATTTTTGAAGGATCTAAAAAGGAAGAAGTGGCTAAGTATAGGGTGTTCAAAAAACAAGTGGGAAAAGTTCTTTGAAGTTAGAGGCAAAGCAGTCTTCATTAGAACCTGAAGATCCAAATCCTAATGAATATTCCATGCTTTAGCCAAATTTCATGTCAAGAAGTTTTAATTTTTCCCTCTCTATTTCATGTCAAAGGATTCTCAAATGATTAGATATCTTCATTAAATAGGTTGTACAAAAAGGCATGCATGACATCAAAATTGTGCCTATTAAATCTGTAATTAATGAGAAATTTGATCAATGTAAGCCTTAAGAATTCTAGATGTAAATGAAGATATGAACACATGATTTTTCAACCAATGATTAAAAGATTTATAAAGTGAGAGCTACCTTACATATTTCATTGTTTCTCTCTCCAACAACAATTTTTCAAAATCTTTATTTCAATTATTTTCTCAAGTTTTATAGAAGCCATGCTTGTGAGGTTTATGGGTTATGATAGTCTCAATGGTATTGGTTCCACATTGAAAAACCTAATTTAAACTTCATCAAGATTTGATGATTTTGTGAGGTGTCACCCCGACCCTTCATAGCCATAGTTGATACATTATTATTTTGATACTCATGACTCGAGATGGTGAGACATTATCAGATACTTGAACATATTATATCATTTCATGTTGTGTGATGTTTACTTTTAGATATTTGATTTCATAATTTAATGCTTTATGAACATGTATGTTGATGAAATAAGTAAATGCAGGATTAAGACTTTGATTAAGAGATTTTAATGATTAAGAATATGAGTAGGATGAGAGAAACCATGATTTCTTTGGAAGATGTATGTTTTAACTAATGTGACTTCCTGATGCATACATACATATGTGCATGTGATTTTATGGGACTACTGATGTGTGCAATGAGTGTGTAGGATATTTTAGCTGAGAAACCCGATGAAGCAATGAAATTGATCCCTATGTGCCATTCGTGAAAACCATGTTGTTTGTATCTTATTGTATTGTGAGATGTATGAATGCATCTTTTTGTGATCAGTAAATGTTAATGTTTCGTAATTGTGTTCTTATAGTGTCACTTGACACTTGTGAATTTGCATATGCATTTCAGCATGCTAGTTAGGGTTAACTATGTAACCTTTGGCTCTAAGTCAGACTAAGTTAGTGACCTTTTTGCTAATTTTTTTCTTAATCAAGTTTAGTTACCCCTAATCTAGATCAGTGCCTAATTTCCATTTTGGAGTTGTTAGATGGTCCTAAATATTTCTAGCTTTTGTTTGGTTCCTAATCTATTCCTAAGGCATTAAATCATAAAATCTTTATACCCAAGGGGCATGGGTATGGGTTGGGGGCATTTTCCACCCCCTAAGCCCCTTTTGTTGACTTTTGAGGTCACTCAAAAAGTATATTTTTGCCTTTGTGCGAAAATTGAAAGTTGTTACCATGAGTTGAATAACCTCAACTCCACTTAGAGGTTAACCTTAGGCTTAGTTGAGTTAGAAACTTCTAGATTTTTAGGTGAGTAGGGGAAGTTATTGCCTTTTTTGGTGGTAGAGTTTAGATCCTACTTAGGGGCCCTTCTTGGAGTAGTTTTGGGTTGCTACCCAATCTCTACTTTTAGAGAGGAGTCTTGGAAGATTGAAGGCAAGGAAGGAAAAGCTCTTCTCAAATTGTTCATTTACCATTACCTCTTTGTGAAGGTAGGAGTTCTTCATCTCCTTTTTTCAAATTGTTCATGCTTGTTTCATGCTTATGCTATTGGGATTGTTAATTTGTATGCTTGTATGTATGTTGGGTATGTGGGGATGGATTGAAACCATGTTTCTTGAATGCTTTTCTTTCATGTGTTTGTTTTAATTTTAATTTTTTCTTGTATGGGTGTTTTGGCATTACTCACCCTTGGATAGGGTAGAAGTGGCCAATTTTGGGAAAGGTCTTTTTAGGTGGACTCCAATAGTGTAGAGTCTCTTCTCAAGATGAGAAGAGGGAGAGAGGGTAGGGTGTTATGGGCCCCTACCTGTTAGCACAAACCTCTTATGAGTTTTGGCATGTTAAAATGGAAGAATGGAAGTTCTTGAATTATGGCCTCGATTGGGCATCTATATTGGTGTTGTGTTTGACATCTCCTATTGGAAAAATTAACCTTTCCCTAGTTTTGATTCATTGTGAATCTTGTTGTGAAAATCTAGTATGAATATGCATGTTTGATTTTGTCTCTTGGTCATGCTTGTTTGTCACCCGGTCAGATTCTATTTCCTCCACAATCTTAGAAATGTATTATAGAAAATGATATGGATCCCTTGATAAGGGTCATGTAGGAAATTTAATTGGATTGTTGAAATTTTGGGATTGGAATCCTATGTAAATTGTATTTGTTTAACTTCATTGTAATGGTGATGATGTCGGGTTTTCTTCCTAGTTCTTTCTCGGCTGAGCCTTTGAATTAGGTTGCCAATAAAATAGTGATTGAGTATTATTGCTAATAAATAACTTATTTTGGATAACTAAATAAACTAAATAGATAAATCTATTAATATGTAGCATAAGGTTAATATCCTAGCTACCTAGTATCTATTCTTACCATATATACTTTATGCAATTACTCCTTGCTCCCTTGGCGGCACCTCTTGGAAGGGCATTGAAGACAAGTTTTAAAACTAAGTCAAATCACCATTTTGGGTGACATCACCCCTCCTTTATTCATCCTCTACTTGGGTGCATGGCATATTTTACCTTAGCTTTCATTCCTTCTAGCGCCTAGGCATCCTAGTCTCTACCAAGCACAATGGAAGGGGAGACTGCACTGTCAGCTCTTGGGCCATGTGAAGGCTTCATAGTGCATGACATGGGGAGGGTGGGGGTAGATGGATAGGATAGGATAGGATTTGATGGGTTAGTTAAGTATTATTTTAGTTAGTAAATGTTAATAATGTTTAGATTAGTTTTAAGTTATGTGTGTTAGTTGATATTTAATTAAGTTTAGTTTAGTAAGATTTAGTTAGATTTAATTTTAGTTTAGTATTAGTGCTAAGTTAGGATTAATGTTAGGATAGTTAAGATTTATTTCATGCTATTTTATTTTATTAAAGTTTTAAGTTAGTTAGTTGTATTGTTTAGTTTTAGTTTAATAAAGTTGTGTTAATATTTGATGATTTTAGACTTTAGTTTTATTAAGTGTATTTAGTTAAGTTTTATGTTCAATGTATATGTTTTATTTAATGTTAGTTAATTACTAAATTTTTTAAAAAAAAGAATAATAATTTTTTTTACAATTATAATTGTTTTGATTTTAAATTTTAGTTAGTGTTATTTTATTTTAAATATGATAGATTAATAAAAGGTTGAAAGTTAGAGATCATTATTTGTAGTGAATGATTAGATTAGTTAAAAATGATATAATGTTTCATTTATTTTATTATTTAATTGTATTTTATTTTAGTTATAATGTTATTATGTTTTATTTAAAATAGATTATAGTTTTAACAAAATTATTATTAGAATAAAGTTTTAATTATAGTTAAGAGTTTTGATAAGTAAATAAATTTATATGTTTTTCCTCAATATTATTTAGTAATTATTATAAATTTAAATTGCTCAGTAAATTTAATGATTTAATTCCTCCTCAAGACTATAACTTAAGATGTTATGTAGAGAACTTATACTTTTTCTATGAACAAAAATATATCAAACTTAGATTATGTTAATTTTTAACTTTAAAAAAAAATAAAAATTTACATGTGTTTTGTGCCCATGTATTTTGGGTATGACAGATTTGGGTGACCTACATCAGAGGCTAAGTGTGGACCCAATTGATCCTATTACATAGAGGTTGAAGGAAAGTTTCTTAGTAGAAGAAGCTAGATTTCTAGGTGCAGTACAAGTGCTAGAGTTGATATTCAAGTGCATTTTGTACTTTGATCTAGATACAAAGAAAATCAAGATATTAGTAGATGAGGTGTTTTTGACCCTTGATCAAAACACATTACAAAATAGTCTTATACTATTGGTGAGGGATGTCCAAAATCATGTCGACTTTTAGATTTTTCTCTCCATGCTATATGAGAAGAAGACTTGCATAGAAGGGATATCATGACTTCTTGGTTGTAGACCATGTGAGAAAGAAGAGAAAAGTGACAAAGCATTTGTATTGCATGGGCTCAAAATGGGAGATCATTGACATAATGATTTTGATGTACTAGCTAAAGAGTAATGGGGATTCTCTAAATTTTGTGGCAAACTTTTTGTATTGTACAATACATCCACATAGAAGGAGAATATGTATACTAGGATAAAATTTTATGTGAAACCCTCTCTAGTTAGCTCCAAATTTCTAAGGTCTAGGTAGTAATTTTTCATGTCTTTATATCTCATCTATGCCTTGGGAACTATCTAGTTGTGGTTTTATTTTAACCATGTATAGGAGAGTAACAAAAGCACCCTAGTTCACAATTTATACCCATGCCTTCAAATAGATAAGAGCTATGCATATTTTGTCAAGGTGAACGATACATTTACAATGAGAATCTGTAGAATGTTGTAGGAGTTCCCTGAGGACCAATTTTCACTAGAGGCCATGGTGGTAGTGGTTTTTATTTGCAAGTTCCTTCATCCAATTTTTGGCAGTATCCTACATCAAGATAGTGACTTTTGATGGCTTCTCCTTGAAGCTACCCATATATCTAGATGATCAAAAGAATCTGCCAATTATTCAAACTTTTGGAGTTGGGTTATCTCTAGTTATAGGCTCCATCAGAGAATATGGAAAAGAGGGAGAGAAGGATACATAGAAGGGGGAGAAGGAAGACTCCAAAATATGAAATGTCAAGATTAAAATATCCTTTTTATCCAAGTAGATGGATTTGATGGTGATGGAGAAGGAGGAGCCCTACCTCAACAAGTTCCTCAAGTACAAAAAACACAAGGTAATATCATAGTTGTGGTTTCTTCTTCTAAAATAATAATATTTTCATTTTATAGTAGGAATAAAGGAAACCCTCTAGTTGTGAAGAATTTTTTAAATTAAGAAGTACATTAGTCTCCTTTGAATGTGTTGCAATCTCTTAGATGGTAAAGTAAGGCCCAACTCTGAATAAGATGAAGAAGACTCCAATGTTGCTAGCATTAGGAAAAGATGTAGTTTCCAATAATTATATCATGGATATTGCTAGAGCTCAAAAATAAGGAAATTTGACAAATCTTTATTAGTTAGACTTCACCATTCATTAGTGTAGGATGGGCCTTGTTAGTTTTTGATTTAACAAATTTGTGTCTATAACCAAGAAAACAAAAAATAGTATATTACCTAGGGTTTATCTACTTTCCATGATTGGCATGACCTATTCAGTCCTAGACCAACTTAACAAGGCAATAATGCTTTCATCACTTTAGGTTCTACTAAACCAAGGCAAGTTAACCTTAGGATTTGATAATATTCTATGGATAGTTCCCTATAATACAAATCCGTAATCAATAGACTTGGTCTTGAAGACTTCTTGAAATTTTCACACAAATGACAAGCTAATTAGAGCTAAGAATGCACTTAATAGAATTATGCAATAAGTATTGACCAACTTTCCATTCCATTGTAATCACAACTTTAATGATTTGGATTTTAAAATTTGTCCATGCTAAGGCAAGATTAATATTATATGATTTCTTCAATCTAAAGAGTGATGGCTTAACCCATTGTTACAAAAAGAGTGACATAAGCTATCTTCTAGATCTATCTAGTTTAATTGCAATTAGATGTATTAGCTGTAAATCTTTAAATCCTATACTTATGAAATACCTTTCATATCCAACATGATCCTATTATTTAGTAGAAACATTTAATTAACTCTTTAAATTAAAAGAAACTTTTGAGATGACATACAATTCATCAAATTGCACTTGAATAAAATATAACTTTCTCATGTACTCTTAGAATCACAAAGGCATGAAATAGAAGACAAAATTATAAGACATAGATACTTTGCAATGATAGCTTGTATTCATTTCTTTGAAATTAATACATAGTTCTAAAATGAAATTTGACAAAGATATATGACAAAAATTAGACTTTTATTAATTTATAGCCTTCTATAAAAATAATCTAAAGACATAAAAATTTAGTACAAAACTTAGCACCAACTGAAACTGATACAAATTACAAGATTAGAATTCAGACCATTCATCCCAATATTTAAAATCCTTTTATATAGTAAGGATTGTAACAAGATACAAATTGGGAAGATACATGTCAAACATGACATCCAAAAGATATAGAGAACAAAAAAAAATTACAACATTCTCTTCATTTGAGAGATATGGGAGACAATTCCAAATTGACAACTGGCACTCTCATGTTTAAGTATAATTTTTGTTTAAAATGCATGTGTGTTCACAATAAGTACATGCAAAGATAATACATCCTTTTGTTATCCTTTCCTTCCTCTATTTTGGCTTCATTTCCTTCATCAATTATCTTCTAATTACTTCCTATAGGTAGGGCCTTGATTTCTCTACCTCCCTCACACACATATATCTCTCTCTTGGTGGAAAAATTAGTACCTCTAGAAGTATCTAAGTCATCAAAAAACTTATTCCACCTTCCATGTGTAATGGTTCTTGACTCAACTACAAACTAGTTCATGTCAAGCTCAACTTTGAGCAAAGCATCAACCAATTCATAGAAGGCCACCTCATCAAAATTTCCATCAACAATTTTTATGACACTCTCCAATGTAAAAATATGATCAAAAGATCTTGACCACTCCTACTATTCCTTTAATTTACTATCATTATGAACAATAGAGGGAATAAATTTTTCCATACCTTTATTCATCATTTCATCTATGGTTGTATCACTTAAAAATCCAATCAATTCTTTAACAAACTTGAGAGCTTTTTTCACAATTTTTTTTAAAATTTGGTTCCTCTAGCTTGTTAGCCATCAAAATAATCAATCTATAAAAGAATTGAATATGTGGGCCCCACTGATTAAAAATAAGGGTTAGCCATGTGTTGGTAATCATGTTTGTCTCCCTTTGTGAATTTAAAATAACAAACTATATACCCCGAGTTGGGATACAAATAAAGTTCACAAAATTTGGGTAAACATATATTAATCATTTCCCTCTGAATTTTGATAGGTACAACTCCCTCTTGAAATACTTTCAATGAGTTAATATCTTAAGAAATGCATACATGTATACTTTTTCTAGAAAATACTTAAGGATCTCTCACATATTCTTAGGTATGGAGGAGAAAATTCACAAGTTGCAAAAAAAATCGATTAATTTGAGAAAAACAAAGTTTTCTCAAAGCATCCAATGCTTGAAAAAACATGAAAAATTTAGAGATATTTAATAGCACATCAAAAGAATGATAACTTGAGATAAACATCAATCAATATCACAAAGAAATTGATATAATAAGCCACAAGGTAATCATCATATCAAAGTTCAAGCACATAGTTTTAAACCATGCTATGTATGAGTAGATGCATATAGATGTCTTCGAGGTCAAAGTCTCAAAATGAAAATTTAGAACAAAATTTATTTTTAGACCAAACCAGAAAGAAAATATCTAGTTAAAACTACTTTTAAGCTATCATTTTCTATCTAAAATCTAGCCCTTAAGCTGTTATATGCTCCAACATATATAGTGTCAATTACCAGAGGCCTCCATCAAAACCCTACCATCTCGATTACAATATGGTTATGAAAACTAACTAATCTAAATAGTCTTTGAAATAAAATGTTTTCATTAAGATAAGTGTTATGCAACTAATCCACCTCATCAAGCTTATCTTCTCCTTTCTTGTCCTTCTTAACCAACTTCAAGCTCCTAAAAGAGCTCATGAACTCCTGCGCTATGTCAGAATGCAAATTTTTTAGACTTGGCAACTTTTCCCTGCATACATCCTTTTACCATTTGAGTTCTTTAATTCTTTTGCTCTACCTAGGTAAAGACTCCTGGTTTAGGTATAACATAGACTCCACGTAGGCCACCATGATAAATCCTTATGGAGAAGGGTTTTCATTATCTCTGATATTAGCCATGTCATCTTGGAAACATTTTATCAAAGTCTTTGAATCTCCATTTCCATCCTCAAACTATAACATATTGGTGGGGTTGATTGTCTGCATGTCTCTCAAGAATTTTTTATTCATTTCTTTGATTTCATTCTCAATTTCTTGTACTTCCTCTATAATAGCTTTGAAAAAAGAGTTCTTCCAATTCATATTTCTTTTCATTATAAAAAGCACAAAAATATCTATAGTTTTCATATGATTTTCTATAAGGAAGCTAATCACCCCATACTTTTCAACTTCTTGCATATAAAAACTAACATCTAGCTTCATTTTTTTTCCATACCGATACAAGAGTTTGGATTTCTCCAAGAAATACCTCCCCTTCTATGTATGTAGCAGTGAATTATAGGATGAACTTACTTCCTTCTTTTGTAATAGATTCTATCCAACTCTTCATTGCTTCTAAGAAGAGTTTTCCCTTTTTCATTTGCTTGATCAATTGTTGGCTACCAAAGGAATTAGGATAAAATTATTGAGGATCTTAGATCAGGGGGAGTGCTCCAACATTCATCAAGTAATCAATATATTTATCCATTGTGACAATTGATTGCTTTAGTCCCCTCTTTTCCTAGTTGTCTTTCTTAGATTGATTTAGCATGTGATTGGCTAAGAATTTAAAAATATGATTACTATTATCCTGACTAAGGTCTCCCAAGTCCATGATCTTGTTTTCAAAATCTTCAGCTTCCATTACATGTAAACCTTATTTATGTTTATAAGTAGTTATTTCTATAGTCACCTTTCTTGTAGTAGGGTCTTTGGTCAAGTGAGCATTATTTTTTACCTTTTCATTTCCAAGAGTACAAGTGGTGTATTTAGTGACTATATCCTTTGAGGAATAGCTCTTGCAGCTATCACCCCTTGACCTTGTTTAGCAGGAGTGATGAAGCCCTGTTGAATCATATTTATACTACCAGACACTTATGTTTCCTTCCCTTGATTTTCAGGTAGTGTAAGATTGTCTTCTTTATCTAGCTCTAAATCCATGATGTTGGGTTCTTGAACTACTATTTGAAATGGTGCAGTGAACTTATTTTTAGATCTCATTCTAGGAGTTGTTTAATAGATTGGTGACATATTGGTTTTTGGTTTAGGTGAAACCACTCCCTTTTTCTTCTTAGTTTTGGAAATACTACTTGCATCATTCAATAAAAGGGGAATGTTAGAAGGTGGAAATTGTAAGAAAGAAACACCCTTTGTAGTTTTTTTTCCACTTGCATTGAACTAGCTGATTTGAACCTTTTCTCTTGCAACCAATTGTCAATACATTATAGTGACCTAATATTTACATCATCTTCTTTATCCTGATTCCAATAAATTTTAGGAAGGGCTTGTTTTCTTGGCTCTATATACCCTAGCTCAAGAATATCTAAACCATCTTCAATGATTCCTTCTTCATTGACTTTCAATTGTAGTCTTTAAGTTGGGAATAGTTAACCTTGAGTGATCCCTTCTCATGATTTCATGTTCATTATTACAATCCTCCTATAGATATTCAATATGATGTAGCAATTGTATTTGATCTCCTAGGAAAGGTACTAGTTTTGCAATGTTCTTATTATCAAAATTTCTTCTTTCATGATAGCATCCCAAATTTAAATTCTGCAAGTCACTCCCACTCGCTGAGGTATTAATCATAGTGTTACAATCCAAGGAACCTAGTTTAATGTGAAACATAGATTCCTATTTCTCTTCAGAGAGATTATCCTTGACCATAGAAAATTTTTGTCTACTTACTTTGGAAAGAACAAAATAGTCTAGCACATACCATGGCAACTTGAGTGGATCCTCTTTGAACCCTCCCATTCTTATGTAAGTAATCCTAGAAAATTGTATGTAGAAGCTTCTATAGTTTTGAGCCAAATTTTTGGCTTCTAGGGACATCCTTCTCACATGGATTTTAGTGAGGTTGAACTACAAATTATCTAAGAAAACATCATGTACCTTACAAAAATCCTCTAACACTCTATCTTTTCTTAGTAAAGGGATATATTAATACATTGTGATGTCTTAGCTCCATGGTTCATGAGGAATTGTAGTGAGATCACACACAAATGTAAGACAATAGGTTAAATAGGAGGACATGTAGAATTCATGCCTGGTGGCTTGTCAATGTTTGAGCTAGTTTCTCATTGGACTAGCTATCAACTCAACCCAATCAAGGAATTTCTAACCAGTGAAAATGATATCTATGTAGTGAAACATCCATTCTCTGAAAACAAGTACATCAACCAAAACTTTAGCTCTGCGCAAAAGAATTATCGTGTCATGTATGTGAGGCTTCATGTGATGTCTAGCTAACACCTTTTAGAGCCTTGAACCTCCTCTGTAAAAGGTTCGAGTCCACTTTTTGACTATTTGATTATGATTCTTTGAAGAGTCTTCTCAAATTTAAACCAAAGATTGAGTAGGACTAAGAATACAAAAGGATGACTTAGGTAATTTTAGGACTAACATGATGGTTTCCCTAGAATTAGAAATAAGAGTAGCATCATTATCCTTTACTATACTTTTTGACTTTAAATCATAATGGATAAGACAATACTCGAGTAACTCTAAGTGTAGTAAAGTGTGAGGTAAGTCAATATCTTCAAGGAGGATGCTAGTTAAAGTTTCACAACATCACTTAATTTCAGCTTGTTCCAAAAAAAATTCTTGTAGTTTTTCCACTTCTACTTCAATTAGGTTTTTTTCATAAATTATAGGTTGCTAACATTCTAGAATAGAAGTATTACAAAAGAAATGTGTACTAGACTTCATAATTTCAATAAGAACAAACACTTCCAAAGTTCTTCTTTCTTGAAGGAAAATGACATAAAGAGAGAAGAAAGAATAGCTTGTAACCGTCACCTACTAATGGTTGAAAACTAGGAAAACCTCTCTTTCTCTATCTACCACATTACATTCAAATTTTAGAATAAATAAAAAATAAGATGGACTAACTTTCAGAGTTATTTCCGTACCCATAAAGTACCAGTAAATATTTTAGCCTTAATGGTGAGATAATCTTAGTGTAGAATTCCCATGCTTAAATTAATTATGATGTCCTTTCATTACATGGTCACTTGAATAAAACTCCCAAGCATCATTAATACCCCTCTAGCAATTTAGATTTATTTTTCATTAGAATATTTGGCTTTTCCACTTATGCTACCAACTTACCATCTATACTCAATGGTACTAATTTCATGGTGGCCTTTACATGATCATTAGGATGTCAGTTTTCATTCTTTAGAGGCAACCATCATATCAATGATTCATTTTACCTCTTGGCACTAATTTTCAATGTTAGAACTTTTTAAACCTCTTCTAACCTTGGTGCAAAGTGGTTTGAAGTGGTTCAGATGCAACCCACAATTTATTTGGTAGGGACCCACTGCAAAAACAAGTGTTATTCTAAAACCTTCAATATAAATAGTTTTAACTTATTTGAACCTTGGTAAAAAGAGGTTCAGAGTTGTTCAAAAGATTTGATCACAAGTATTTCGCAATAGATTCAGTCCTATTACCTAGAACAACACAACACCTCTAGAAGAATCAACATACCTTATGAGAGGAACACTTAGCAAGTGAGATGAAAAAGAGATGAGTTGATAAGGCTTAGAAAATATAAGTTTGAAGAGAGAAACAAAGAGGGATTATGTATACAATGGAGACTCAAACAATTCAGACTAACAAAATGTGAAGGCTTTATTCGATGTATCCTTTGAAGCTTGTAAGGATATGAAAATGCTATGAATATTTTTGGACTTTTTTTTAGTAGTTCCACCCTATGACTTAGTACTCATTTCAATGCATTCACTTTGAGCTGGTCATCTTGAGTAGGGTATGTAATCTCCATGGAAAAAATTTCCTAATCTATGCCAACTATCCTCTGTCAAGGGTGGTATTTTTTTAGGGGACTCTTCTCTAGTATCAACCCTTATTTCTGTTATGCTTTGCTCCATCTCCTTGATTTTTTCTTTTAAGGAGGCAACTTCATTCTCAAATCCATGTACCTTCTCATCCACCTCATTCCCCTTTTGTTGAATACATAGCTCTTTTGAATCTCTTCCTCATATAGCTTCCTAGTATCTATGTATTCCTTGAAAGTTTGAGCCAATTGATTCTTAATTTGTTGCACTTTGGCCTCATTCATAAATGAAAAGTACTTCAAAGTACTTGAAATCTTGCTACCTATGGTATAATCCAAATTCCATATTATCTATCTCTTCCTTGAGTTGTGTCCTAGACATCCATGGGTTTGGGATTATTTCTTTCATGAGAAAAACTCCATACAACCAATGTCTTACTATCTATATTAAATACTGATCCTCTTTCTATGCATTTAGTACCAAAGTCTTCATAAGAAACTACCTCATCTTGCCTTTTCATTTGGTCTAGCACAAAGGTTGTTCCAAAATCCTAGTACTAGAAGCATACCACTTCTTTGAACAAGATCTATGGCCTTGCTAATAGTCATAGTTTCACTATTAGGGTCATAAACCAAGAGATTCTCAATGAACTCCTTTTTTTTCTCCTCACTTTCTCTAGTAAGAAGCTTTTAAATTTTGGAGTCTTCACAAAGTCATCATCCTCCAAAAACTTTTTAGCTTGGATGATCTTATCATCCAATCTTTCTACAATTAGTTGTAAGTTAATTAGGGAGCTATATGTTTCCTTAACCCTTTCCTAAATAAAAATATGCCTCATATTAGTGAATTACTAACTTCTTCCAGGCATTAGTTGCAGTATCCTCTCCTTCACCTTTTCAGGTATATGGATAATTTTTGTCTCTTATTTCCTTTTTCTACCCATGCAGAGGCCTCAAGGTGATCCTCTTCTTCATTTTCTTTCAATTAAACATTAGGGTCATGGGAATCTACATTTACTTTGTCATCTTCTCCAATATCTTTTGGTATTAAGATATTATGTGGTAATAGTCTGCAACATCTTTTCAAGCGTAAAGGTATAGGCAATCTCTATGCAAAAGACTCCAAAACTAGGATCACTTTTCTTCATCTCTTTCTTTACCCTCTAGATATGCTCAAATTTCTTTAGTCTATCCTCTACCCCACTTTCAATCAAGTTTTTTTCTAATGATGTCTTCTTGAGGTAGTTCCTTTTTATTAGGGAGATTGCAATTCCTGATTTCTTTTAATGCATTTATAACAACACTCTTAGGGTCATAGATCTTGTATGATGTAGAAGATAAGTTGCAATGTATGAGATATTCATGGATTTGGTCAGTTGACTCCTCTCCAATTGTGAAATGCCCTATCTTAAAAAATCTACACAAGAATGTCCCTTTATGCTATTGCCTAAATACTCCTTGTCCATCATGATTAGTTGCCATTAAAAATCCATAATCCCCAACCTAAGTGGTATACATTTTTTTAGAATGTGTTGAGGTTGAGAGCATGCATGTAAATTCATGACTGAGACATTTTGAAACAAAAAGGCACCCTCATAGTTGTGATATAACTTAGCATCATCTTTTGACCATGTTGGCTTTAATATCCTACTCAAAAGCTTAGGGAGCCTATCGGGTAGGGCATCTAACATCCTCATGAAAAAAAAGATAAAATTATTAAAATATGAAAAAAAAAAAAACAAGGTTAGTGTCATTCCCATACCTGAGTCTATCATTACACTGGCATGCCTCCATCTAGGTCTGAAGTCTAATCAATCAAATCAACACTGAAGTAGGCCACATTTTTGTACAAGGTAAGATGAATTAACAATAAGTAGTGATGAAACTTAAGGTTTCCAAACTCTCCTTTCTAAGAAGAAACAATTTGTTCTTGTATCTTCTCAATAATATACCTTACATAATAATATTTGATAATAGTGAATGGAACTTGAATATTCAAATCCACGATGTAAGGTCCTCCATACACCATATCTGATCCATCACTTCCCAAAGTCTTATGCAATCCATAGAATGTGTCTTGTAATAGTTATTAAACTTATCAACTCGTAGCATTTTATCTACCTTCTTGGGAATCTCTCCTATCAATTTCAACCGATAAGGGATGTGGTGAATCATCACCTTACCAGTGTAGAATTTAACTTTTCTCTCAAACTTCTCCTAGAAATTTTGAATATTAACCTCCACACTCATTTTCCCCTCAAGTCTACAAGATTCAATAAAAGATGAATGATTTAATGTACACATAATGCTACCATCCCACTTATGGAATGACTTGGTAGTAGGGTTGTAAGCTAATATTAGGGCTTTTAGCAAATCAACATCCACATACACTTTAGGGAATAAGATTTGTTAGATTTCCTCTAAACAGATTCAAAGTTGGTGGCTTCTTAAATCCATTGATGTAAAATAACATAAAAAGCTCATACCTATTTGTATTAGGGAAAATAGAATCTCTATAGTAGACTTAAGGATCACTGAAACTTTGGTCATTTGCAGAGATATCATTTGATGATCCTAGCAAAAGTTTAGCCCATTCATCAATATATTTATTTGGATTTCTATACCTTATTTTTCCAGTCTTTGAAGCTAATACCTAGACAATTTCCACCTATTGTGATTGAGCCTCATTAACTCTTGCTTCTATGATTTTCCTTCTATAACAACAATTTCAAATTACTAGGAAAATGTATGTAACAAATCTAGAAATTCAAGCGCTATGCAACTCAATGACTCTTTTGGCTTTTGTTAACTCACACTTTTTTATTATAGAGAATTTCTTTATGTAAGAATGCACCCCATCAACTCCACTTATTCCATTTAATTCTTGTATGCATGAGGATTCAAATTATAGTCAGGGTGTCATTTCATAAATTTGGTGATGTTAGCATCCACCTTAGCAATTCTTATTTCATGTTAAAAACTTTCATTGTTCAGAACCCTTGTCCTTTATACATCTATGCAAAGTCTATTTCTGTACTTTTTAACTTTTAGGGCTATGTCTTTACATTCAACTAAATTCTCCTTGGATTGTAAGTTTGTGAGCTTAACTAGTGGAGATCTTGACTCTTACACTTGATTGCCAATTAACCTTTTTTGTTACATTGTAACCCTCTTGAAATAAACCTTTTTTTATATGCTAACCTTAAACCATGACTGAAGTGAGCTTTAGAATTGAACCTATGATGTTACACTTAACTCTCCATCAAGCATCTTTGAAAATAGACTTACACCTTCACACTTCCTCTTTGGATGTAACATCATAATAATTGTCAAGTTACATTTGTGATCACACACTTTCCTTTAAGACATAAGTACAAGAGGCAAAAAATCTTAACATAAAGTTCTTTACGAACTTATGCTCAATGCTCTGGTCATGTCTTTGGATGAATTTTTAACATATCTTGTGCATTTATGATTCCCCTTTTAGCATATCATCGAACTCCTTCTGAAGTATTAACTTTTTATCTTATGAATATATGCTTGACCTTCATAATGTAATATAGGGAAAAAAATTTACATTTGTGGAATAATCTTACACATCTATGCTCAAAAGTTAAGACTTTTGTTTGGGACATGTTTTAACCTCTACCATACCTTTTTATTATTTAAACCCTAGGCATAAGATTGGAACACTTTGAAATATCTTTTAGCATGCAACACTCAACCTTTGAACATGAGATTGGGATGAAATATTGAATATTCTTACATGGTTTATGAACTTCTACTAGGATATGAGACTTAGGAGATTTATAATAAAACCTTGGGTAATTTTTTTTCACAAAGTCTTGACATATTTTGAAACATTTTCAAAATAACCTTGGGTTAACAAGAGATGATTTAGAAACTTACCCAACTTAGGTCATGGGTAAAAAACCTAAGGTTTTTCCAACAAAACCTCTAGAACAAAAACCATGCAAATCTTAATCTTACACATTTCATCTAGATTTTCACACTACTTTCTCAAACTTTAGAATAGTGAGAATATAGAACACCAAGCCCTCTGCAAGATGATACTAAGTGTTATCTGTAGGGATTCTTCAACAAAGAAATAGAAAGAGAGTTTGATGAGTTAAAAATTTATAAGGCTCAACTCAAGGATATGAAGAAAAGGCTATTGGAATACATCAGCAAAATATTTTCCCCCTTAGCTACTAAAGTGGGAGAATCCTCAAAAATACAATTCTTTTATCCCCTTGTAGAAGAGAGTAAGGCTTAGCACACTAAGTTGTATAGGAAGAGTCATTTTGGGAATAATTGTAGGGATCAGAGTGAGGACATGAATATAAGAGGATTACTCTTGAATGAAAAGATTTATGCTATATGTATGGGAGTTGGTGAATTGAAGAGCACCTTGGACAATAACATATCTTTGTTGAGAAGACACATAGATAAACACAAGAACTTTTTTTCCTCTCTATACAAAGCCATTTGTATGATGAAGGAGGATGACATTAGTGCTCACATTTTGAAAGATGGGAATGAGCCTTTTTCTTACCAGATGATGATCCTCAATTTCAAATGAGAAAGCAGAGTAAGGCCATGAAATAATAGAAGAAATTCTATAAAGGTGTTGAGAAGGTGGAGGAAGTAGTCTATACCTATCTCAAAGCGCTACATACTAAGTACCACATTAGCAAGTTTGGGGAAGTTCTGGACACAAAATATACAAAATATAAATATAAATAATTTATTGATGAGTTGGCTTACCCTAAAAAATCTCAATCATAATACTTTCACACACTAGCATATGTGCAGGATCACGGTGTACCAAAAAGTGGTGATCTAAAAAAATATGTAGTTTTGAAATGCTTCAAAGTATTTCAAAATCTATCCAAATTTTTTCCCACCCATTTTGATACCAAACCAAAAAATTAATAGATTTATAAGGCCTGGTATATCTTCGGATACCAACCCTATATGGTTAGCTTTAAAAGCATCCCAAAAATGTGTATTTGTCTTGTCCTTGTGTGTTTCATACTTTGAACATACAACTCATGACTTTATTTTTACCCATATTTGATGAAATTAAAAGGTCTTCATAAGAATGTTCTTAGCTTTCCATAAATATAATGTTTTCTAAAATTACATGTTTAGTAATGATGCAAGGGCCTAGGGCACACCCTGTTATCCAAACCACCCTACAAGAGTTAACATAGTGGAAACACAAGACAAGGACAACCACCAAAGGAGGAAGAAGAAGAAATTCTCTATTGATTCATGAAAATATCAGCATACATGCCCAACTGTAACTCCTTCTAGGTTAAGACCATATAAAATGAATTGACAAAATTTGCATTCCAATCATCCTAGTCTTCTCTATCTACTCTTTTTCCAAAAATCAACTACTTAAAACTTAATCCTAGACCTCTTTAAATACTGGCTAAAATAGCTTACAAAAGATTCTAGAACAAGAATGGCCACAAGTTGGCCTTCTAAAAATACAAAGTAATAAATTCTAACAAGTATAGCCACAAGTTGGCTCACACTAGATATTAACTACCTATACCAAAATTAAATGTAAGAAAAGTTGGCCCAAATAGGAACTAGACATAGAATGCTCAACAAACTGGCACTCAACACCCTAAGGATCACTCAACATCAAATTGGCACTCAAAACCAAAAGGATCACTCAGCACCCAAAGAACCACTCATCATGAACAGGAACTTGACACCCAAAGAAACACTCAGCATCAATAGAAACTTGGCACCTAAAAAAAATTTCTTGGCAATCGAAGGAACTTGACACCTAAAGGAAACTTGGTAGCCACTGGTAGGAAACTACAAAAAGCTGCAAGATCATAAAGAAGCCTATGATGTTCCTACATCAGACAACTAGGGTTGGAGAAATGATTCTCCTAAATCATGAAATTGTCACAACCTAAGTTGCATCCAACTATGATTGAGAAATCCATGTAGCATCTTTAATTGGTCTATTCTTCCACTTCACCAAATTGTCATACTAATATTTTTGTCTTGTGCTCTTACCAATTCTTTGACCCAATACATGTTCAACCTCTTCAATCTACTTCTTAGGATAATCATCAAGCACAAAAACTTCATCATCTAATGCATGATACTTATATAGATTAGAAACATTAAATATAGGAGATATATCCATGTCATCAGGTAACTCAACTTCATAAGCATTACTACTATCAAACTTCTTCAAGATTTTACAAGGTCAAAAATTATTCATCTTCAACTTACTGTATGTTCCAACTAGAAATATTCCTTTATTCAAATGAACCATCAGCTCATCACCAACTTGAAAATCATAATGTCTTCTAGACTAATCAGCATTCTCCTTATACTTTTGATTACTTTGTTCCATCCTCAACCTCACTTCCTTATGCAAGGACTCCATGAAATCAGAAAATGCTTCCCTTGTAGAACTTCTCTTTTCTTCACCAACAACATCTCTCAAATCTAATACTCCTCTGGGTTGCATTCCAGTAACAATCTCAAAAGGTGTCTTCCCTGTACTCCTTTTCATAGAATTATTATATGCAAACTTAGCTTGTCCCAATATCATTTCCCAATTAATTGTCTTGTCTCCTACTAAACATCTCAGCAAATTACCCAAGCTTCTATTCAGAACCTTAGTCTATCCATCTATTTGTGGATTGAATGTAGAACTAAACTTCAACTCAATACCCATCTTCTTCCACCAAGTCTTCCAAAAATAACCAACAAACTTACTGTCTCTGTCAGAAATAATGCTTTTTGGTAATCCATGCAATTTCACAACCTCTTTGAAGAAAGGTTTAGCAATATGCTTAGCATTTGATGTCTTCTTACATGATATGAAATGAGCCATTTTAGAAAATCTGTCCACTACAACAAATATAGAATCATACCTCTTCACTATCTTAGGTATTCCAAGAACAAAATCCATACGGATGTCACTCCAAGGTTTCTCAGGAACAGTAATAGGTGTATACAAACCAATATTTTGAGTCACTCCTTTTTCAACTTGACAAACTCCACAAATCTTCACAAATTTTTTAACATCCTTTTACATTTGTGGCCAATAATACTTCTCTTTCGAAAAACTCAATGTCTTATCAATTCCAAAATGTCTAGCCAATCCACCACTATGCTTTTCCTTGATCAAATTTGACATCATAGAGCTTCTAGGAATACACAACTGAATACCTTTGACCAACATGCCTTATTGAATGAAATATTCATCATACCTACTTATGTGATCTGTTAGATTTGGTGCTCTGCACTCTCTCCACACCTTAGAAAAATCAGGATCAATGTCATAAAAATATTTCATCTCATCAAAACCAAGAACTTCAACCTTCATTTCAGTCAACAAAGAATGTCTTCTACTCAATTCATGAACAACTCTATTAGTAACTCTAATTTTATACTTGATTACAAATGCAAAATTTTGCAAATACTCAACCCACTTCATATGTCTCTGATTCAATTTATGTTGACTTCCCAAGTACTGTAAAGCTTTATGGTTACTATACAACACACACTCCTTAGGAATTAGATAATGTATCCACTTCTTCAAGGCTTTAACAATTGCATAAAACTCTTGATCATACATAGAATAATTCCATTTAGCATCATTCAACTTCTCACTAAAGAAAGTAATAGGTTTTCCTTCTTGACTCAAAACAACTCCTATTGCGCTAGCACTTGCATAACATTCAACTTGAAATACCTTATTGAAATAAGGAAAAGCCAATACAAGCAACTCAATGAGATTTTGTTACAAAGTCTCAAAAATCTTATCAGCTCCATGCGTTCTCTTGAATTCCTTTTTATCTCCTCTCATTGTCTCAGTTGTAGCATTACAAACAACACTAAAAATCTTTATAAATTTCCTATAAGAACTAGCCAAACCATGAAATGATCTTACCTCACCCACATTCTTAGATGTAGGCCACTCCAAAATTTCTTTAATCTTCTCATGATCCATCTTCAAATCATCAGTTGAAATCAAAAATCCCAAATATACAATATCCTCTTGCATAAAAGAATACTTTTTTAGATCATTCAATAGCTTCTCCTCTTTCAATCTTTGCAATACTTGCCTAATATGCTCAAGATGTTCTCCCTTCTTCTTATTGAATAGTAGAATATCATCTAAAAAAACAATCACAAACTTATCCAAAAATATTTCTAGAACTTCATTCATCAACCTCAGGAAAGTACTAGGTGCATTAGTCAAACCAAAAGGCATAACCGACCACTCATACAAACCATCTTTTTTCCAAAAAGGAGTCACCTCTCATCACCTTATCTAATTTTGATCTGATGATAGCCACTCTTCAAATCAATCTTGGTAAAATACTTTGCTTCACTCAAAAAATCCATAACGTCATCCATCCTTGGCGTAGGAAACCTATATTTCATTATGACCTTGTTAATAGCTTTGGAATCCGTACACATTCTCAATTATCCTTTCTTTTTAGGTACTAATATAATAGATATAGAACATGGATTCAAACTTTCTTTGATCAAACCTTTCTACAATAACTCATGCACTTTTCTATTAAGTTCTTCAATCTCTGTAGGTGTCAATATATATGGTGCTTTATTTAGTGAACTAGCTCAAAGAATTAGATCCATACAATGACTTATACTTCTCATGGGAGGTAAAACATCAAGTATATCCTTAGCAACAATCTCTTTATATTCATTTAGCAATTCACCAATTTCTTGTAGTACTTAGTTTCCATTAGTTTCTATTGTCACTTGGTCACCACTAACTGGTACTTGGCTAACACTTTTTTTTGGCCCTCGACTACTATTAACACAACTCAGTTTCCTTGAAATTATAGCAAAACCAACTTGATTCATTTTCATTTCCTTTGGAAATAGTTTTCCATTAACCATGCAAATTTTCACAATAGTACAATTCACCTTATCCCGACTCTCGATAAAAGGTAGTAATATATGCTTCTTCCCATTTACCCAAATAGTATATTGATTCAGTCTTCCATCATGTACAATATATCTATCATATTTCCAAGGTCTACCCAACAAAATATGACACCAATCCATAGGCATAATATCACACAAAACTTCATCAAAGTAATGTCCAATTTTGAAATTCACAAGGCATTGCTCACTTACCAATATCTTATGCTCATCTTTGATCCATGAAACATGATAAGATTTAGGATTCTTTAATCTTTGCAACTGCAACTTTTTAACTAGCTCTTTTGATGTAAAATTTGTAGAACTTCCACTATCAATGATCACTTTGCAACATTTTCTATCCATCTTACATCTTGTCTTGAAAATAATTCTTCTAAGGATAGGTTCCTCATCACTTCCCTTATTACATAAGGTTCTTCTCACCATCAAATTGTTTCTACCCTCAGGTCCACTTAGTGAACTCTCAATGTCTTCTTAGATCACAATATTTCTATTATTCTGCCCACTTTCAGAAGATCTACATTCAAAAGATCTATGTCTTTCTTTACCACATCTAAAAAAATTACCATGAAAACCACATCTAGAATAAGAATTACCTCTTCCTCAGTAAGAACTACCACCCTATCGGTAAGAATTACCACCTTTCCACTTGGTCTTTCCTTTGTCATCATTCTTCCATTCAGATTTTCCTTTGTCTTACACATAATTATTAGATCTACCACCTTCACCATATGATCCACCTCTACCTCTCTAGAATTTACCACCTCTACCTCTTTTTCTCTATTCATGCTTTTTTATCAAGATCTCCTCAACTTTAAATGCATATTGGTATGCTTCTTCCATACTTTCTAATTTCACAAAAACTTATCCCATCTTGAATTCTAGATCTCAATCCATTTATGTACCTTACAATTATCTCAAAATCATCATCCACATGTCCAAATCTGATGTCCAATCTATAGAATTCCTTAGCATACTCCTTCACAATCATGTCCTTTTATTTCAAATTTTGCATCTTTCTTAGCATGCTAACTTGGTAACTAGTAGGAAGGAATTTTTTCTTTATCTTCCTCACCATTTTCACCCAAGTTCTAATCTTCTCCTTTCCTCTCCTTTCTGTATAAGTTTGAAAATGCACCCACAATGGTGCAGCATGACCTTTCAACCTAGTAACTGCAACCTTCACCTTTCTATTATTCAAAGTGTTTTCATAGTCAAAGAATTTCTCCATATTAGAGATCCAATCCAACATAGCATTGGTATCAAATTTTCCATCATAAGGAACAACTTCCATAGTAGGCTTTGAATTAGCCCTAGGAAACACTCTCAAAAAAATTTCTTCATCTTGGTCCTCTTCATGTTCTTGATTAGGGTTTTCTATTACTTCTTCATCATCACTTACATCATCAAGATGTGCTCCTCTCCTCTGGGCTGTCTCCATAACATCTAATTTGGCTACAATTTGTCTTATTTGATCCAATATAGCATCATCAACATTTCCTCTACCTCGAACCATCTTTACAAATCAAATTCCTACAAGATCGTAACCCTCTACAAGTTATAGGTCAAGTTCATAGATTTCCCACCCTACAACCCAAATTCACCTAGGGTTCTACATGATCCAATCACCACAAGGATGAACCTCGAGCTCTGATACCACCTAATGCAAGGAGGGAGGTGGATAATTAGGGCCTAGGGAACACCCAACTATCTAAACCACCCTGCAAGAGTTAACATATTGGAAACACAACACAAGGATTGCCACCAAAGGAGGAAGAAGAAGAAATTCTCTATTGATTCATGAAAATATCAGCATACATGTCTAGCTGTAAGGCCTTCTAGGTTACGGACATATACGATCAATTAAAAAAATTTGCATTCCAATTATCCATGTCTTCTCTATCTACTCTCTGTCCAAAAAATAACTACTTAAAACTTAATCCTAGACCTCTTTAAATACTAGCCAGAATGGCTTACAAAAGATTCTAAAACAAGAAAGGCCACAAGTCAACCTCCTCAAAATACCAAGTAATAAATTCTAACAATTTTAGCAACAAGTTAGCTCATGCTAGATATTAACTGCCTATACCAAAATCAAATGCAAAAAAAATCAACCCAAATAGGAAATAGACATAGACTACTCAGTAAAATGGCACTCAGCACCCAAAGGATCATTAGCATCAAAATGGCACTTGACACCCAAAGGATCACTCGACATAGTGTCACTTGCAATTCCAAATGATCTAGCAATAGTTATAACTGAAAAAAAATACCACAAAGGAAACCAAGACGACACCAAGAAAAAGAACAATTGAATCCTAACCGCTCTAGCTCCCTATAGTTATTTATAGTGACTCTAAGATAGATGACATGTGTCATTCCTTTTCCTATTATTAGCTTTCTCTCTTCACCTTTTCAAATGTAATCATTTTGTAATGATAAAAGAAAAAGGGCCTATATATGTAAAATTTTGATAATCAATAAAGGAATCAATGAATTTGATGCAAGTTTTCCCCCTATAACTATGGTTAAAGAGTTAGAGTCAAGATTTTTTCCTAAATGGAAACTATATTTTTTCCTTGAAATTGTGAATTGTTAGTCTTAATAGTTGTTAGGATTAATTGTTCTTGTAATCAGATGGTTACATTGATTTCAAGTATTTCCTTCTCCCTTGCCAAAATTGCATTATATTCTATATTTTTGGAAATTGGATGTGGATGAGATGGGGAATTATTTAGTTTAATAGTGGTTGGGCTAATGGTTTGAATTGGTCAAAGAAACACTTGGGTTCATAATCATTCTTATTTCTATTGTATTACATTTAGGATTTAATTGCATTTTATTTAGTAGCTATAGATGCATTTAAATGAACAATTAGAGTTAGTTGATGTATGTGAAGGGTAGTCTTATTAGTTTCATGGTCATGAGAATAGTTGGGCTGAAATCTCGAAGCCTTTCCTGATTTTTTTTGTAGTTGTGAGAAATTTTATTTTAGCCTCTCTTTCTCTCTAGTTAAGAGCATACCCCCAATTAAAAGTAGGAACCTGAAACAAATTCATTGCATATCTAGTAGGAGAGATTTGTACCTCTAAAATTTAGAGGGAGGTTAAAACATTAAGAAAAACCAAAATATTCTTCCCAATATGTCAGTGATTGTTTTTCTCCCACCCTTTGGGCATGAGGAAGAGTCATTTTTTGTCGAGAAATAGAGGAAAAAATTTCAACCAAGAACCATGTTCCTAAATTAAGAAACCCTAATCCTAACTATATAAAACACTAGAATCATATTGTACACTATAAAAAAGGGTACCTTGAAAAGGATAGTAGATGTGTACCTTGCCTCCTATGGTATCATGCTTAACTTGTTGATGATTTTAATCTTCTTGCTCCTTTCTTATATTTTGTGTAGACTTAATTTCTCTTTTATTTTTATTTCCCCTCCCAAATTCTTCTTGTAAAATTAATGAAAATAGACAACTCCCAATTGAAGTGTGAATCATCTAATTTATATTTATTCTAAATTAAAATAAATGAAAGTTTATTTATATGGGAGGAAAAAAATTAGAAAAAAACTCAAAAAGGTTGACCTTAGTTTTGATTGAAACTATTATTCACAAAGGATATTGACTACTCTTTGTTATTAACAATTAATACATTTTCAAGAAGAGATAGAGAAAAAACAAAATGTTTCTAATAATTTCTAACCATAAAATATGTATTGTCTTTTGCAAGGTACTTAGATGATTACTATTAAGAAAGAGTATTAGAATACTATAATATATCTTTAGTTGTCATCCTATTTACTATATAGTTAATTAGGTAGTTTCCATTTTTGTCTTAAGTTCACAAACATTTCATAATCGAAATATCATCTTTGTAAATCTATGTAAGGAACATTCATCTCTCTTGTTTAATAAAAAATAATTTACCATAACATACTCTACTATACATTTCAAATTATAAGAAAGGTGTGTCATTACCAAAAGTGGCACATCTTCAAATCTAACCAAAACCCATTTTAATTTTTTTTTCTAATTGATGGCTTTTTCCATGAAGATGATGGACCAAAAAGTGGATACAACCCCCAATAAATAAATAAATAAACAAATAAATTTATTCAATGAGGGTAGAAAATAATTAAAAATGTGGCTATGCTTGGTAACCAATCCTATCTAATATATATATATATATATATATATATAAAATTGATTTGGTTTTAAAGTTTTTGAAAACCCAATAAGGTTGTAAACAACCAAAAGTTCTCAAAAAACAACTATGTTTTAAAGAACCAAATGTTCTTCAAAACCAAATCAGATTTTGAAGAACTTATATATATTTTTGATGGCCACTATTTTGTCAGTTTCCAACATGCAAAAGCACAAACTAGCAACTAGAAGAGGTGGAAAAGACTGATATCCCACTCGTGTTTTGAAAGAATAAGGAGAGTACTTCCATTTTCATCCTCTTCCAACAATAACACCTCGTAAAAATGGTAATCATTTTTTAAAAACATTATTTTATATTTTGTATTAAAGTACATGATTTCTAATTTATTTATGTTATTTTCAAATTTTATATCAAATTATTCAAACAAACCTAGAAAATAAAATAATACATAAAAGATCACGTCCTCCACAAACACCACAATAAATCTACTAAATTACTTTGCATGAACAAGAACAAATCCATCAAGTCACTATGTGATAGAAACAAAATGCACTAATCTATGGTACACAACAACAAAATCCCCAAAATGTTGCCCTTAATAACTACAAGCATCTACAAACCATCTACATCTTCCATTAAATCGTGTTAATGCTACTAAAGAGCACCTCATTAGTAGACTTACACAAAATATTGTACAAAATTCATAAATAGGAAATAAGTTGAGGCCCTGTAGTCTTGATCACTTCTAAACCCTCACCAATACACTAGAATAAATTAGCAATTGTACAAATGAGGTTTGTAGCAATAATAAAATGGAGTTCATAGGGAGATAGGTGTCATGCAATTTATGCAAATGGGTTATCATATGATAAATTGAAAGCTAAAGTCATACTTAAAATTAATATATGTGCTCTTTTCACTAATCATACTATGACAAACTTGTAGAATAAACTATGAAAACCTCTCCTATACATTGGTGTATTCCTAGTAGGATGAAATTAGATTTTTGGATAAGTGGTATGTAGTATTTAACCTATCACCATGTAATAATTATGAGATTTCATTTTACTTTTTGAGAAAGCTATACTATGAGTTCATCCTCAATGAGAAGCCAAATCAATTTAACATCTACTAGTTCTAGAGTAGAGGGAAAGGTTCTATTGAGGATAGACATGGGTCCTATCAATGTTTTTACACTACTAAGAAAAAAAAAAATTAATACCAAGGTGATAAAGATTAAAATAACCTAAGGATTAGCTACTTCCTATAAAAAACTATATGTTTTTCATATCTAGACCCAACTTCAACAAAATCATGAAAGACTCTCTACTCTTTTGGCTCCGCAAAACCACGGTGGGTGCACTTGAGGGAAAAAATATTCATACCCTCATACTACATTCACATTTCACTTATTCAATGATATTTCACAATAATATTTCATCCCATATAGAAAACTAGTCATAATTCTTCTTATATTTACAAAAGATCCTAGAAAATAGTAGCTAACTAAGACTCAAACATTAAATGTAAACAAGTGCTAATGAGCTTGGACATTCTTCAAACATTAAAAGTAAATTTGATATTGATTTTTAGAGTTTTTCTTGACATCTATCTATGATATTTTCATATGCTAACTAAAATAGTTGATCAGTTATTTATCTATTTGGTTTTAGAGTCCATCCAATTGCTTCATCTAATTGACTGCATTACAATCAATATAATCAATAATTCTCTCCACAACTAATTCTTACCTAAATCCTTCTTAATACCTAGATATCCTCTCACATTCATTGAAGTATTTACTCAATTCATTGAATCAAATGGATTAATGAATTGACATACAACTTATCCTAGTTGCATTGGACTAGACAAGCTTTACTTGAATATAGTCTCAAAATAACCAACCACTGAAAATGGAGATAAGATTTAGAGAGAACAGATAATAAGGATAGTTTATATTTACATTAATCTTCTTTGAAAATCATACAACATTGGGAAATACATATAATAACTCAAAATAAGACATCATAATCATGGATAATTAATGTATTCTTAGAATTTGTAGGGAAAATACATCAAAGAGTTCATATCAAGAAAACTAGACTGGACAAAGCTTAGTAAACCTGAAATTCTATAATGACTCAAACACTTTCTCTAGCCTTGGAATCCCACTTATATAGTGTGAGATGCAACAAGATTCAAGTTTAGAGAGTACTATTAGTTGTCCTTAAGATAGAAAGACATTTACATTATTACTATCATAAAAGAAAAAATTTTGTGCAACAAAAAAACTTTACATCATAAATATTCTTTTGTGGGACCCCTTTCTGTTGAACCTTTTTTCTCTTGAGGATTTAATGATTGGATTTGATGTTGTTGTAACTCCCTGGAACATGTAGACAATAAATATATTTATGATGTATCTGGCTTTGATTTTTGCAAACCTACCTCAACTCAAGGCTCTCCATTTACATCATCATGTACTATTAAAACAACAATTACATTTGATTCCTTAGTTGCCATAACATATTTTTGGGACCATTATGCTTCTCACTGAAGTTGGTTGTTCTTCTTTGTCTTCTTATGAATGCACCAATGTGTCAATTATTTGATTCTCATCTTGGTCTACATCATCTTCTTCTATTTTCATTTGCTTTTCATGTAGAAATTCATCCATCCATTTGTTGAAAATTGTGTCATTAGGCCAATCAAAACTCAAGACCTCACATTGTTTCTTGATTACAAAATCTCTTATTTCATTTATTTTAACAAATTCTTCTCTAATGGAATTATAGAATAACTACACTTAAACGAATTCCTCATTTTTCATTATCCATAGTAAATGTCCCTTTTCACTTATGACTCCATTTATTCTTTGGCACAACAGATCATCTAATTCTTTGTCCCATTCTTTCTTTTCTTTTCTTTTATCTATCTTTTTAAGTGCATAGGGAAAGAGTTCAAATTTATCACCTAAATATTTAGAGATACCAATTATTATCTTTTTTTGAATTTCAACCCTTTTCTCATCAAAATCAGATAAATTATTAGTCATATCAAAATAAATTTCTATCTATTCACAAGATAGACTAATAACTAAGACACAAAAAGGGTGACATCTTTATCCCTACACCCCATTTATTCATGATGGGTTTTAAAGCATCTTCGCCATCTTTTATTTCTTCCCACATGCTTATTATTTTCACCAATTTCTCATGAAATTCTGGCTAATAAATCTTATCTGATAAATATAAGAATGTCTTCCTAATTTTATCATCATACAAATCATTCAGCTTTATATGTAGGTTCTAGAGTTTATTATTTCCTTTCTCAAATTCTTTAGCAGTATAGAACTCTGGCCTCTTTGGGGTATTAGACAACTCTATAATAGGAGTTGACCTTAATGGTTCAACTGGGGGGTGAGGATGAGTAATGTGGGGAATGCTTGACTCTCCCACTTTTCTCTTTCCTAATTGTTTATCCATCTAAGCCACTTGATTCTCTAGCTGATGTATTTTGTTTCCTCTTTCCTCATATTCCTCTAGTATTTCTTCAAATTTAGCATTTAGCTCTAGAAATTTTCCTTCATCTTTTTCAAAAACTACCACCCCAAAGTCAATCATCTCCCTAGTCATTTTAGACACATTCTCACTATCAACCTTATCTTCTCTGCACACCATGAGGCTGCATGTATGCTCAACACTAGAAACTTCTTGCAACCTAGTTTTGTCCCTCTTTTCAATTGACCATATGAACAATGCCTAGTGATCACTACTGTGTTTTATTCCTCTTTGTGCTTATTGGATTTCCTTCTTAGTTTTAAACTAAGTATCATTCTCCTTCCTAACAAAATCAAAAACCATAGCATTGGCTATGTCCCATTCAGACAATATCAAAACTCCTGAGTCTTTCAATAGTTTTCTTCCTCCTTTAGGAGTTGATAGTGCAAATTCCTCCATGAAGTTAGCTTTAACTTCATCCTCAACTTCAAAGTCCAAATTATTAGATTGTTATGCTTTTATTAATTTTCACTTACTTTCAAAATTACCAATGTTTCTTCTCCACAAAAATTGGGTAAAGGCTCTAGTTTTTACAAAGTTTTCATCATCTATGAATTTTTGGGAAGCTTGTGCAATCATAGGGTCTATTTCTTTACCTCTATAATCAGTAATAGTAAGATCAAAAGATGGCACAGGAGGTTCGTCTAGTAATTCTCCTTCAATATTAGTTGTTGTAATCATAATGTCCCCTTCTCCTCCAATCTAATTCAACTGTTCTCTTATAGATGCATCATTATCTATTTTGAGTGGAGTCTAGGATGGTGAATATTCTCCTTCAGAAGAAGATGAACCCTACTCTATTCTCTACTTCTTAGGGACATGTTTGTCTAGAGGGCTTTTAGACCTTTTCCTCTTGTATGGAGGGACATATTGTATATTCTAGGCGAGTACATACCCAAACTTTCTTTGTAGTATATATTGCCCTAGGGTCATAATCATTCTGCTAGCCAATCTTCTGTCTACCTCAACAGCCTAGTTTGGGTATGCTTTGATTATGATCTCTTTCTTCTCATTCAATGTTTGCATGATCCCAACAAATTTATTCATTAACATATCTATCTTCATGCCCCAGTATTTCTTATTTTCTAAGAGATCATATTTTGGCTCAAAAACATGTATAAAGTCTAATACTTTACTATAAGCTATCCATTCTTCTTTTCTAGCCTCTTTTTCTTGCAATGAGAACTTATTTCTGATTATGTCCTTAGGAAAATATATACAATTTTTATCTAAATGTTAGCCTCGCTCCTTTCTCTAAGGAGGTCATAGAATCTCTCTTAATCAAAAAAATGGGCATGGGATTAGGCCACCCAATATTTATCTAAAAGTTTCCCCAGGTTCTCCATCGCTTTTTAACATACATAAAATTATGGATGAAAGTAATCATTGGAAAGAAATAACCTTTAGATTTACAAATTAAATCTCTTGCCTCAACTAATCCGATCTACCATAACAACTTTGTAATTCCTACCTTCAAAAGTACCTAGTATGCTAGCACATGTGGCTTTCCCAAGAAGCCATAAACTCTAAAATTAGTGGAAACAAAATAGGGAATGATATTCCCCCAATTGTGGCTTAGTAAAAGTCTTTGTGCATGATATTTAGGTCTTATTAATTCTAATAAGGAGTGTGGTATTCTAGGGCTATCCCCTCTCAACAACATTCTGATCCTTGAGGAAAAATACCTATCAAATCTAACAAAGTTGGCATCAGTTACCCCCCATGTCATGTCTACACTCCATAACTGAACTAGGATTCTTTTTCCATCTCTTTCCAATTCTAGTTTCATCTCCTTGGATAAAAAGGTAACTCCTTTGTATAAAAATATATACATTAACATTGAATACTAATAGAAGGGCTTGTTAACTTTAGCATGTGCTATTCAAATCAAACCATTATTAAAAAAAAAAATTCAGCTGAGAAAGTAGCAAAATCAAGAATTGAAATCATTCCATATTGAAGAGTTTGAGCCATAATTAGAAAAATAGAGTCTTGGATGTGATATTTCTCATCTATACCAAAGATTTTGCAAAGAGAGAAGTATAATGCCTGTGTGATAGGGTTAGAGTACTTTTTTAGTAAGGGCTTGGGGGTATTTTGTGTGACTAAGGAAAATGATCCAATTTTAACAAAGTGTTGTTATAATTGCCCTCCCCTTAGATATACCCTTTGTGCATCATATTTGGACTAAATGTCTTCCATGTCAATTGTCTCATGAACAAAATGGTTAGGGTTCAGCTTGAATACCTCTCTAATCAGTTTAGGTGAGACCCTAAAAAGGTTATCCGCTACATGGTTTTTTACAACCCTAGTAATTGGATCATACTTATTGGCCATAACAGCTAGTAGGTCATCATCAGAGAAGACTCCAGAGACAATTAGTTTACCTATGTTAAATTCCTAGGAATTACTTATTGGAGTATCCAATTTCCTTTCTGCAAAACTTTCTTTAAAAGTTCTAAGCCTCCCATAGACACTTTTGCATCCCTCAACTAGTTAGCTTTGTCATAGAAACCCTTGCTAACTAGTAACCTAGGGCTTTTCAGAATCAATTCTCTACACCTAGCCAATTCATTCATTGATAGTGGCATTTGTTGTACAAAATCATCATGAACTACCCTCTTCAAATAATCTACTTTTCCAGAAAAATCCTTGCCTAGAGGCATTTTTGCAATTTATCCTAATACAATCAATTTCTTATTTCTCAAAGGTTTAGATGAGTTACCCACCTTTTCTTCATTTTTTTCCTTTGCCAATCACTCTATTGATTGCTAAAAACCTTGAAAAATTCATGCCCTAGCTCTAGAAATACTTGCACGAGGACAATTTTGCAATCTTATGGCTCGTGTTGAATTCAGATTTTTACTATAGCATTAAGCTCAGATGAAGTGGCATTGATCAGAATTAATACCTTAACAATCAAAATTTGCACCATGTCATGAAATTTGAATTTCAACCATTGATCATCAAGCATTGGATGAATTATTTTAAAATTGATAAGCTACATTAATTCCTTTCTAGAAATTGCCACACATCAATAGGGTGCATTCCTACATTTTTTTAAATTGGAGCGCTTTCACAAACTAGTGAAATGTGGATCATTGATCACAAAAATTCTTACAACTTTATGATTATGGCTTAAAAAACTATGGGCCCATGGCACAATCATCTTTTAGGTTAGCAACACATGGATTGTCCCACCAATTAACATGTTCCATATCACCATGCTTTTCCATGGTAGTGTGATGAAGCAAATTTCTTAGCAGCTGGTTACACTTGTCCATATGGAAAGTAGACACTTCCCAACTTCAACTAAACTTCAATCATTTTTGTTTTGTAGGAATGCATTGTCTGTTGATCTTTCCAGGGTCAATGGCATACAAAGATGATGCCCTCTTAATCTAGTTAGCAAAGTCAACCAATAAATGCATTTCCTTTTACCAACGTGTTTTGACAGTCACCAACTGTACATACCACATTTCTACCTCTTAAAACTTGTAGGCCCATGACCTCATCAATTGCTACATGTCAAGTGGGTGCTTTACCGCATTAGATAACCTCTACACATCTTCTCAAACTAGTAATATGCCCATTGTTGATCTTTCCAAGATCAACAACTCAATAATACAATACTACAGATGGTCCTAATGCTCAATTCGACCAACGACATCACTTGAAATTCAAATGTGCTCTGACAACTTCTGACAACACTGAAAGGGCTTTGACAACTTTAGGCTTTTATGGCGTAGTAAATGAGTTAACATCACCAAAGCCATCTGGCAAGTAGGCACTTGCCCACATTCCATAAACTTTGAGCAACTACATCTTCCAAGCATGCACTCATTGTTGATCTTCCAAGGATCGAAAATTGATAGAAACAAACCACCATGCTTAAAATGCTTTGGAAGGTATTAAGGAAATAAAACAGGTGGAACTGCAAATAGGAAAAGGGTTTGCAATAAAGAATTTTATCTTTAAATTTTTAGAAAAGTAAAATAGAAAATAAACACGAGAAAAATAAAAATGAAAACTTAGGATAAAGGATTCTCATGTATTTTATAAAATAATACTTTCCAAGATTTTGAGAACTAGGGCACAATAATAGAGGTTTATGAAATTTGAAAGATTTCATCAAGGGTTTTATCAAATTTCACAATTTTAAACATAGAACTAGGGTTCTTCACTATAGGGTGTATCCAAATTATAAAGGGTGAAAAACCAAGTCAATAGGTCCTATAGAATGGTACCAAGAGAACATAGGACACATACATTAAGAAAAACTATGTATCATATTATGTTTGTAACAATCATAAATAATTCTATGGATTTACAAACTCTTGATGTACTTACATCATTGAGTGATGCCATTATTCAACATATCACATAGATAGTAATACAAGAGAATAGATCATTAGTTATTCTACCTCCATTATCACTAGATCTACCATTAGTATTATCCAAGCCTACAGCAACTCTATCATCATCACCTATACCATTAGGTCCATCCGTGCCCATGCCAAGTACATTGTCATCACATACCCTAGTAGATTCATCCTAGCTCATTGAGGATATTTTTTCAAAATACTAGGGTATATGTGATGGTTTAGATACTAAGGAATATGAGGATAGATTGACATTCTATCCATTTATACATTGTGGGAGATGTCATGTATCCATTATTGAAGAAGTGCTTGCCATAGATGAATTGATGATGATGGTATTTTCTTGAGAGGAGACATATGTTTGTTTATTTGAGTTTTGACCTGTTATTAAATAATTAGTTAAATATAATAAAATTGAGCAATTTTTTATTTAAAGAATACTCTAGATTGATACATGAATAATATGAAACACAAGGTGTAGCTGGTGGTAGGAGTACACTAAACAATGTCTATTTGACTAGAGGCGTAAGGGGAGCTTTAAAACTTGAGGTAAAATATTATAAATATTTATAAAATAGAGTAATAAATTGGTTTAAAAAAATATTATTTCTTAGTATTAGTTCGGTGATATAATATAGTACATTTGGCATGTGTAAATAAGAAAATATCAGTTATGGATAAGGCACTTGTGTGCACATGTCAGAACCATTGGATTACTTCTCATGGATAAAATGGTTGTTCTATTTCCAAGGGAACTATTGGAAATCTACCATGCTTTTGTAAATGTGAATGAGCTCATGATGTGTCATAAATGTGTGTGTACTTGAGTAGATATTAAGTGAAACTTGTGAATGAAACTTAATTAGGAAATTGGGGTTCAAAGCAACCATCAAGGTAAAACGTTGAAGGGTGCTTAAATAATTGAAAGCATAAGAAAATTAATGTGGTTGAACCATACAATCAATATAAGTATAATTATGTGGGTTTGAGATATTGACAACATAAGGCCTAGAGCTGTTGACCATAGATTCCTCTTGCATGCGTTGATGACAATATGATTAATGAGGTTGGATATGTCAATCCAACCTCTTAGTAAAATCCTTCTACAAAATTTCCAATAATCCTAAAGGTTTTCAAAATTCCTCTTAAGGATTATCCTAAAAACTAGACTCAAATGGTTTTCCCACAAACCAAGGTTCTTACAAAACCTTTTAGGGTTTATCTTATCACTTATCCAACCTCTTACAGTTTTACACAACATATGAAACTATACAAACTAACAAAACTCATAGCATCAAATGTAGCGAAGAATTTTTCCCTAAAGTCATAATACAATTTGAGTATAAGATTATTGACAAATATACCAAATTTTTCATTTTGAGAAAGATGCCAAATATGGCATGAGTGTAGATTCCTCCATGTTTCTAAGAATGTGATAAAGGGTTCTCCTTTTCTAATTTAATATTGCACAAGTCAAGCAGATTAAATGGATATTGGGTGTTGCACAATTAATGTTGAATAAGCCTTTATGGAAGTTCATCAAAAAATTTAAGTAGAGGTTGGATCTTGGTGAATCAACCCATGGCTTGAAAACTAAGACTTCTATGAAAGAGCCTCATGAGATAACTATGATCATGCATAATGTCCATAATCAATGTATAAAATTATCCAATGTACTCATAAGGTATTGACAAATTTATAGCTCTATATTTCATTTCATTGAAAGGATAAGTATGTCATGTTTACGATAGTATTGAAATAATTCACCAATTTCACCCAAATTTCTTTACCAAAGTCACACCATTCACCCATCAAACTTCCATATGTCGATGTTTATATGTGTGCATACATACTACATATGTTTGTGTGATACACGCGCATGCACACACACACATATACACATATCTTTATATATATGTATATGTATATATGCATACATATGTATACATATATACATATACAGATGTATGTATATGTATATGTATATGTATATGTATATGTATATGTATATGTATATATATATATATGTGTGTGTGTGTGTGTGTGTGTGTGTGTGTGTGTGTTTTCCATTAGCAAGAGTTTGATTATTTAAAAATTTAGACATCTCTTTGAAATTATATCTGGTATTGCTAATAATCTGATCAAACTAGATATGATATTTGTTGATGTATAATTTTTAGCATGACATTTATAATAGGGTGTGGTGGTAGCTTATCATGCTAGTTTTGGATTAAGATAAAAACAGGTTTTATAGACCCAAAATCCAAAATAAAAAATTGCAAAATTTAATACATTGATTCCTTTAGAACTATGTTGGAAAAGTAACTAAACTTGAGAAATAGCCAACAAACAAGCAACTATAAACCAGCAGAAGCCTAGACTAAAGCAAAAATGACAAACAAAATAAAAATTAGTGCAACCAAAACCTATGCAGATTTCATAAGAATTTTAGTACCTTGAATCTCTAGAGAGTCTGGTTCATCTTCAAGAACCATCAAAGCCATGAGTAACATATTATTTTTAGGATTACCCCTTGTTCTTTTCACTAGATTGTCTGAGTAACCAGTTGGACCTTTTCTTTAGTTGAACCTTTTGTTTGCTGTTTAAATCAACTTTAAGCTCAATACACTCTGTATCCATCCTGTTATTCATTATCTTTGCGATCAAAGACTGAATCCTATTTCCATTTTGTTTTAAATTTTCATTAACTTTGCACTCTATATTATTCATTTGAGCTAGAAAACCATCACATAAGCACTCCATCAAGAAAAGTCATTGTTGTTTATTATTGTACCGTAAAATTTATAGAAAATATCAAGCATAGTGGTCATAGAGTACGTTTTGGTGGAGCACACATTTTTAAGTAGTTGTCTTGTGGATGGGTTTTTATGAATGTTTCATCTAGCCATCACCTTTTTGCCACATTAAATCTGACAATAAAATGTAAGAACCCTAACATAGTAATACAAAAACTAAAAACCTGATCAATAGCTAAGTTAGTTTATGGAAAAAAGATAGTTTTATCGAGTGTTTGGATTATAAGATGATGAGGAGCAATCACAATAATGACAATCAAATAATAAACGATACAATTTAAAAAAAGAACCATATGGCAGACTCCTCCTAGCATTTCTTACTCTTGAACTAGGGTTTTCTCAATCACTTGATTACAGACATTTCCAATCCCAACTAACAATGGATTCACCTTCACATGGACATTGTTTAATGTCTCCAATCAACAAATAGACCCCTTGTTCGGGTAGAATCTCTATCTTGTTTAATTATGCACGTGCCTGGTCAGTAATATATCATACATGTTAGATTAACTCTTTCCATAAGTATCAGGCCTTCATCCTCATGGAAAGATCTTCATTTCCTTAAAACCTATTGCAACAAATAAATAATTAAAAGAAATCTACTAGTTCTGCAACAGGCATAATAGGAAACCTATAATAACATGAAACTTATCAACAATCTACTTAGAATGATGAAGGAAATCTTATTAACGCATTTGTAGAGCCAACCAATCAGTTTGTGGACCACAATATGGAATTTGAGTTGAAGAATATCTAAGTTTTAATATTGTTGTTCACCAGTCTGTACATGCCAGTCTTCCAATATTTTCTCCCCCCTTTACATAAGAGACTCTTTTCAATTTATAAGACACCCTATAGTAACTGACTCCAACCAACTATCATTGTTGAGTTGGGTATTTTTCAAATTATTACAAACTAAACTTCCCTCTAAACCAACCATTACCTTATTTATTTAATGTTTGAACTTGAAAAACCATACAATTGTTTTATTAAACATTAAACTCATTTCTATACCTAAACCTATCTTGAAGACCTAATATTATTTTAGCATCATGATAGGTTCCAAGACTGCCCAATTGATTTGATGACCTTGTTTATACATTCCTTCCTTCTGATTTGTTTTGAGGATCTTCGTGGTCTTTATAGTCTTCAACTGTAGCTTGAACATTTGAGATGCTCCTGCACCACAAGAAAAGAAAAAAGTGGGTAAAGCTATAAATATCATGAAAATACGAGTATCGTGGATATTATGATAGCATACTTATGGGAAGAGACCCAATTTATTTATAATGATATTATTGAGTATGTGTATATAAGTTCCATTGTGAATATGAGAAAACGAGCACCACTTCTTGTGATGGAGTCGTGGAATTAACCACCCATCTGCAAGAGCTACGTTTCTATCCATGGATATGGGTGTGGGAGAAACAAAACCGCTTATCACATCATTTCAGGAAAACTCCATTACTAATCATGTAAAAAATTATTCATTTAAACTGTTTTCGTTACTATTGATATAAAAGTTATTGAAAGCTGTATTATGTGTGTAAGAGTCATCAGTCGGTCTCGTGATCCCTGAATTCTTGTTTCAACTAAGAAGTAGAAAAGTACATGAATTGACGGAACGCGTCCATTGTAGAAGGTGCGTGCAGTTTTATTGGCAAGAAAATGAGTAATCTGTATGCAGTGAAAGTGAAAGGAAATGGTGAAGGGAGGGAGGAGAAGAAGAGATCCAGTTTTATTTGTCTATGGATGCCAGTGGCTGTCTCAACGGTGAGGCTGAGGCCAAGTTGTGGTATGATGATGGACAGGGAGCATTGGAGTTGTGGCAATGAGCCTTAATGTTCTCCTCATCTCGTACTGCCCACTTCTCCTTTGGGGGACACGTAACAGGCGAGTTGTGGCAGTTAGCCGAGACATGGACCACCAACGTAATCATGAGCAACATAATCAGCACTGCTCTCATCGAACTCTCCATGTTTATTACTTGCGGATTCCTTCCTCGCCTTTCAACTCAATGATAACTTGCTTGGTGAAGATTGAAGCTGTGAGATCAAACACAACACTGTGGCGCTTATATAGAGGGGCTGAAACTCTACAAACTAACTCTTTGCTTCGCTGAATCAAGAGTTCAAAGTCCTATGGCGTCGACCAGACGAAACGTTTACGTGCCGCGCCTCGCTGTTCAATTCAGAAGCTTCGACCGAATTAAGTAACTGCCCAGAAAATTATTTTAGTGGAGTTAAAATTTCTTAATTCATTTCTACGGGAGTGAAGTTGGCCTTCCCAAATTCAACTCAAAATATTCTTTATCGAGTGAGAAATATTTTTTTTAATACATTTTGATATGAGCTTTCCTATATATATATATATGGTTATATTCCTTGTTTATAAGTCAAATACAAAATCATTTCAAAAATATACTATATCGAGTGATGATAAAAATTTCTAAAGGAACATCAACTTAATATTTTATTGTAGTTTTAAATCATATGAAGCTAGGGCTATCACCTTTTAAAATAAGAAGAGAATTAATCTATGCTAGACAGTGTTTGATCAATTCAACTACATTTTTGAAGTATTAGATAGCAGTCAAAATAATGGGGACTGACTCCGGAATACAAAAAGGCTGAAGGATCTGCTGGAGGTTACGTCTCAATCATCTCACTGATACCAGCTTTATACTTCAAAAAAACAAAAAAGTTCTAAAACAGAACCATCACTATGATCAGTCATGTTACTAACCTACAAATAAAATGGAAAAGCATTCCAATAGCAAGAGAACATATTGTTGGTATTAGTCCAACACTTAGACTTATACATATATAATAAAACCACATAAGGCACCAAGTTCATAGTGATCAACAACATAACAGCAAAAAGAAAAAGGAAAATCAAGGCAAGCTGTCCTCATTATTTTCTAGTTTCTCATTCTTTTTCTGCTTAGTCTCATCCTTGTTCATGTCTGCCCCCTCCTCTTTGTTAGGTTTTTCCAGGAGTGTCGTTAACCAATCTTGCGCCAGAAAGCTGTAAATGGAGAGGGAAATGTCTCTCTCCTTGCCCAAATCGTTCACGTCCTTAATCACCTATAGGAAATACATAGTAGTGGTAGTGGAATGCATAAGTTTAGTGAAAAATTCTACAAGTGTGTCAAATTTTTGGTAGATGTCAATGTGATTGTTTGCCATCTCCTTCATCTACTGCTCTAGCCTATCCAACTGAACCTTGCTTTAGTTTTTGTTGTGGCTATGCTTCCCTTTCCCCCCCCCCCCCCCCAACTTTGGGAGTGCCTTTCATTGGGGAGGTGATACCGTGCCTCTTACTTTTGGCAAGGGATGTAACAACTTCAAGGGTATTTGATATGTGGGAGGGTCTAGGTGGGCTCGAGATAAGCTTCTTACCAATGTCTTGGTGAGGTCTCTTCCTCTTGGTGGATTTTATCTCACTCTTAGTAGACTTAAAGCTAAATTCCTCTTTGGGGTTGGGGACTTGAATTTCCCCAATCAGAGACATTTTCTAATTCTCTAAGCATTCTACTTGCTCTTCCACGTGTTTGTATCTTAATCAACAAGGCTTATTTTAACCTCGGGAGCAAGAGTTTTCTTGATTTTTTGTGGATTGAGCCAAGTCTAGGTTCCATATGTATTTGGAGAGTGACAGTAGCTAATGGGTTGATTAGAAGTGGTGGATTTAAGGTGAGGTGGTAGTTGTATAGTTTATTTATTAAACCCTAGTGAATGAGATAAAAGGGTTTACCTGCATTTTTCTTTTACTAGCCTTATAGATATTGTTTTCCATTGAATTGAAAAAAGGATACAGAAAGGACATCAGATCCAAGTTTCTAAAATGGCTGAGAATGGGGAAATGATATAGTAATAAAGTACCTAGAACCAATCCTTGAGGGTAATATACCTCATTATGGGATAGAAAATAACATCCTAGGGGTTAGGAAGATCTTCTCTGGAAAACCCACTATGCATTCCAATTGGTTTGTCATCAAACTTGAAGAATTTTCACAAACTAATTTATCATTCACTCTGGCATGCTTGCACCAATTCTTGCCCCCAAGGAAAACCCTCCAACCTTAGCAATAACTTTTTCTATGATTTTGAATGCCATCCCATTGATGTTCACTTTTTTTTCATTTTACAAGTTGAAGAATCACATCAAAATGTTCTTATTATGTTTTTTCATCACTTCCATAAATGCTAATAAACTGCCTTCACATAGATAAACCATCACAACTTCACTCTTATGGGTGAAAGCCTCAACCACCATAGATTCAATGTGATCACTAGTGCCCATACCTCTACCTAGCTCAACCACCAACTCCTCTAAACGTTTCAACATCTCCTTCTTGCAAGTTTGGTAGTCACTGTTGGTTAAATAAATTGCACCCAAGATGAAAATAATAAGGTAGTAAAAAATCATCATAAGGCCAGTCTTTCCTAAAAATTGAAAAACCTCCCTCAATGACACATATTAATAGTCCATGTTCCTTCCATAATCACCCATTGCTAGCTATAGTTGGAGTGGGTTTTGATTAAAGTGTCTTTATCATTGTTTTTTGTTAGTTTTTATATCTAAACATATCCACTCCATTCATCCTTTTAAGGAAATATATAAAGCTCATTGCAAGAGGATCATAAAAGTGAATCCACACACAATATTGCCAAACAACCAATTTCTGAAGAGAAAACCTCTTGCCTTCCTACCCACGTAGATTCTTAGACATGTGCCACACGTGTTGTGATGATTCATGCAATGTTACAAGAAGTACACTCACATTCCATCATCACTTCAGTTGATGATGGAATTTGGCTGACATCCTGCTATTTGATTAGCCACATGATATTATGGCCAAATTTTCTCAACTCATCCATAATGTAGATCTCTTAACACCCCTCCATCGGCTTACAAATTTTTTCAATTGTCACTTTGATTGTCTAGCTCCTCTAGCCCTCTCCTTTATGATCTTTAATAATTAACATTGAATCCCGCTCAATAGCTAACTTGTTAGTTCTTCATGTTCTCACAATTCTTATTCCCCATAGAAGCACTAGGGCTTCTACTTCATTGTTTGAGCCCCCTCCACAATTCCCAATATACAAACCACTAGTTCCCCCTTAAAATTGTAGAAGAGACCCCTAGCAAGAGTAAATCCCACCATGACCAAACCATCAAATTTGATTTTTATCAGTCTGAGTGGGGTGCCACATCATTCTTCACCTAGCCATAGCTTTAGAGTTGTCAAACTGTGCCACCATTTTGCTTAAGTCTAAAGTAGACACCAACTTCATCTCAAGTCTTTTTGAGGGATTTAGTGGGGACTTTCAATGTCAGATCCCATTACATTCTTTTAGACATATGATAACCAATTAGACCACCACTAAACTGGTAGTGGCTTTGTCCCTGAAGATTTTATTATTCCACTCCTTCCAGATTTTCCATGATACATACGATGGGATTATTGTTCATAATTTTTATGATATGGGTGAAATAGTAGTCTATCCCAGTCAAAAAATTGTTACAGGCTTTCATTGGTACACCACTAGACCTCCCATAATGCAAGGACCCCCCTTCACACATTCGAGGAAAAAGGGCAGTGGATAAGGTATGGGATAGATTCTACATCCTAATAACATAAGACACAATAGTTATCTAGTGGAGATCCTATCCTTTGAAGGTTATCCATGGTGAGGATAGACCCATGCAAGGTTGTCCACCAAAATAAATTTATCTTTGGTAGGATCCAAGGGTGCCAAACCTTTGCACAATCTCCCTTGGACAGCCCCCCACCCCCACCTAGACAAAAAAGGTAAGCTGACTTCACTATGAAGTCACCCAAGGGGTAAGTCTCCAAAATAAGGAGTCATCCACCCAGGTGAAAGGGATTTGATAACACTAAAGGAGGTTATGTAGTTATAGGGAAAGGCTTGTCCCTATAGGCTTTTGATTCTAAATTTTAATTTATTGATGATCTAGGGTAATATAACTTTGAGTTAGAGAGCCATTATATCTAGTACAAGTCTTATACAAGGGTAGAAACCTAGTGTGCATGAGGGGGTTATCTTGGAGCCATTGGTCTTCTCTTAAATCAATGATGTTTCCATTCCCTACAATCCAGTGACAACCCATGTTCATAATCATTTTATATGTTCACCACATTGTTCTAAATTTTAGAACCTTGGGGGAGAGCATGGGTGTAGAGGAAGTGATAGAATAGTTATCCTCCAAGGTACTTGGCCATCATGATGCTGTACCAACTACCTAGAGAGTTCAAAAATCTCCAGCCAATGTTGGTTAGGAGGGCCTTATTAATATGTCATGTCCTCCTTATATTCAACCCTTTATGGGCCTTAGGTCAAAAAACTTTTTTCCAGCTGAAAAATCTCATCCTAGACTTTACTTTAGTGCTAGACCATAATAAATTATGTCGATTTTTTTCAATTATATCTCTAAATCTACTAGAGAATTTTAAGATAGAGGGGAAATACATCAAGATACCCTATCAAGATGTTAAGAGAAGCCGGAGTTTCTCTGCACTTCTCAAAATCTTTCCTTTCCAACACACCAACTTTCTCTGAAATCATTCAACCAGGCCATTTGAGCACTGATTGGAGACTTCTTTAATTGTGAGTAGGAGACCAAGATACATATCTCAGAGAAACACCTCCAGGCATTCTAGAATTCTAGTCTTCTCTTCTCTTTGACTAGCAACAGTGTTAAAGAAATACACTTTGCTTTTCCAATAGTTTATGCATTGTCTTGAAACCATCACATCCTGATTTAGGATAGCTTTCCACTCCCTAACTTTCTAGATAGAGGAGATTCCAAATAAGAAGGTGTCATCAAAAAATTCCTATATAATTTGTGGTAGGCACAAGGAGGCAGGTTTAACTCCTTTTATTGTACTAGAGTTAAGCATGGACAATAAATTTCTTCTTAGAACTTCCACCACAATGATGAATAGGTAAGTTGATAGGGGGTCTCCTTTTTGTAGACCTTGGGATGAAGAAAAGAATCCTCTAGGATCCCCATTAACAAGCACCAAAAATGTGATGGCATTCATGTCATTCTTGATAATTCTGATAACATTCTCATTGAAGCCTAAATTAGTCAGGACTGGGGCAAAAAAAATCCCTCCTTACCTTATCATAAGCTTTGGAAATATCCATTTTTAGGGTCATACTTGGGTTCTTGTTCCTTTCCATAGAGTGAATTACCTTATGCGTAGTTATTACCACATCAAGAATCTAGCTCCTTGGCTCAAAAGCATTTTGGTAGGGTCCTATAAACTTATCAAGAAGGGGCTTGATATGATTTACCATGATCTTGGTGAGAACTTTATAAATCCTATTTCTGAGACTAATGGGTCAAAAATCTTCCAGACATCAAGGGTCATCCATCTTAGAGACAAGAACAATGAAAGTATGATTATGTTTCTTTAGTAGTTTTCCCATTTTGACAAAATCCCTAGAAGCATGGATGATGTTGTACTTAACAATATCCCCAAATTCATTGGGAAAAGTTAGGGGAAACCCATCAAGACCATGGGATTTGTACCAATTCATGTTGAACATGGCCTTTCCAACCTCCTCCTCCTTAATCCTATTAGTCATGTCCTCATTCATCTAGTTATTCATGACCAAATTAAACAACCTCAAAATATCATTTTTTATGTTACTATTGACCTAAACAACTAGTGGGTTCTAGGTTTTGTGGAAATAGTTATTGGCCCTAGCTTATATCTCCTCCACTTCTATTATCTCTTGACCACTATTTTCTAGAAAAAGGTTTATGGTGTTTCTCTTTCTTCTCCTTGGCATTGATCTATGGAGGGTCATATTTTCCTCACCCTCCACCAACCATTGTATCCTAGACCTTTGTTTCTAGAAGATTTCCTCATGATTTAGGATGGCCTTCCCCATGTCCCAACACTCCATCTCATCATATTGGTTCTCCACATTAACATTACCTTCTACTAGATGATTTTGGAGAGATTCAAACTTCTTTTTAGTAGACTTTTTTCTTTAAATATGTTTCCAAATGAATATTTTCTCTATCCTCTCACCTCTTTGCAGATTCTATCAAGTTTTCTAACAATATGGGACATAGTTAAATTTCTTTAACCAGATCCTTCCACCAATGCACAATACAAACTTTGAACTCCATGTATAACTCCCACATGATCTCATACCTAAAGGGCTTTTATCTATTAGGTTGACTCTATGTCCATGTGAAAAATATCATAGAGTGATCTGATATGGTCCTTGGATCCGCCTTTAAGGATGTATGTTGGAGAATGTCCCAACCAGATGAGATAAGGGTCATGTTAAGCCTAACCTAAATCAAAATTTTCCCAAATCTATTCCTAGACCAAGTAAAAGTAGAACCCTATAGATCAAGGTAAATAAAATCATTCCTCCTAAGGAAACCTTCTAAATCATGCATGGTTTCAGAAAAGTCCTCCATGCCCCCCATTTTCTCTAAAGGGTAGAGAGGGGTATTAAAATCTCCCATGCATAGAATATTTTCCTATCTCATAGCATCAACCACTTCAGTAGCCTTGTCCAAAATAACCAATTTACCATTTCAAGTGTTGGGAGCATAGAAATTAAAAAAATTCCAATGACCAACATGGGAGGTGAAAATCATGACCACAAAATGGGTATGAAGGAGGATTACTGATCCCACCACCTTGTCTAGGTTCCATAACATAGCAATGCCACCATAAGCCCCATTAGAATCACTTTAAGAAAATTTAGCACCTAGCCAAATGTAAATAGCTGCTCTAGAGAACACCTCCTCTATTTTTTTCACTTCCTACAAAAGAATCATATCAATATTATGTTCAAAGACATTTTGTTTACTTCCATTCTTCTTCCTAGGACTATTAAATCCTCTCACATTCCATGGTATGATCTTCATCTCTTATGATGTTGGGTTTCCTTTAGGTTTTTTTGTTTCCCCTATGTTATATCCTTTTCTATTTCCTTCTAAAGCATATTCATGATCAAAGGTCTCCCAACCCTCATGGTTGAACCAACATCAACCCTATTTCCCCCTCTATGCTTTCCCTTCAAGATCATCCATTCAACATCATTGTTGAGGAAGTCAAGACTTGGTACCTTTGTGGTGGGGGAAAGTATTTAAACAATAACTTGGAGTGAGACCACTAGAGTTCCATTTCTAAGTGGTTAGTCATTCCCCATGTTTTGGGATGTGTTTTGAGGGTTAAAAACTCAATCATCCTCCATCTCTTGGTTTAGTAGGCCTCCACTAGGTTGAACCAATTGTAGGGCTTGCACTTCAACAATATCCCTCTCATCTTTCTCAATTGCTTCCTTTTTGTTTGTTTGACCACATATGATCTCCTCACCCTACCCATTAGCATCCTCCTTCACAGGAGTTCTACCCTTCTCTCTATCTTTACTACTAACTTCATTCAAAATATGGAGATCCTCCATACAAGTTTATATCAAACAAACTAGTTCTATATTCTCTTGACTTTTGGTCTAGTTAGCCATTTTAGCTATTTTCAAGCTTTCTACTACCACCACACCTAATTAGGACATTTTTTTCTAAGTTTCTCTTCCTTCATGCAATCCAGAAACAAATGTCCAAACATGTTGCATCTTTGGAAATATAGAGTTGCATTCTCATACACTAACAATTGTGACCATGTATCCCATTTAGATTTTAGATCCACCAAAGTTAGTAAAGGTTTTTTCATACCCATATTAAAAAAAATCCTAGCAAACCCCAATTTAGTCTTAGAGGTAGTCATTATATCCATTTTTATGAACTTTCAAAAGAAGTTTTCAATCCATTTAAATGCCTGCCCATCCTAGAATTCCAAGGGGAGACTAAGAATTATTATCCACACTAGTGCATATCTGTAGAGATCACTCTTTGGGTTAAACCCAGGTTGTAATTTTCCAAGCATCAACTTGTGTTTTCCAAAGTTCCAAGATCCCTCCGTGATTGAATCACAATGCCTTTCAGTAGTGAAGGTAAATAGAAAGAGGGAGTCTATCATTGCTGAGATGGATACCAAACTTGAAGGTTTCCACCTCGTTGAGAACCATTTTCTCACCATGTCCACCAAAGGTCAGAATGAGACAAACTTTCCAACAAGGCACAAACAAAAACCTAATGAAAAAAAATCAACCAGTGAGTTAAGTAGTGAAATCAGTAATCAGGTGGCCTCTCAAGAAAACATGGGTATATCTCCAGAGTCTATAGAAAATCTTGGAACTGATGACAACCCCTAGCTAGTTTGACTTTGGGGTCACTGCCACTCCAACTACCATCATAGAAGCACCAAGAGGTTTGGGGACCAATAGGCATAATCATCAAGAATGTCACATGGTTTTGTTAGGCCAGGATATTCCAATTGATGCAACACTCAAGTATTCTATGACTTAGCAAAAAAAACTAGTTCTAGATCTGTACATAGAGGGGCTGGCTCTAGTAAGGAATAATGGTGGGGGGGAGCCATTCCCCCAAAGACTAAGAGGGTATGAAATTGGGATGTGCTTGAGATCAAGAAAAAGTCATAGAGCTAATTCAACTATGTTACATTTATCACCTTATTTAGGGTTTAGGAAATAGGGTTAGCTGATAAAAAATTTAACCAATAATTATTTAAAATAATATACTAAAATAATGTCAATAATTTAGTAGCTTCTTTAGGAAATCCTTTTGTTATATCAAAATCAGAGTTCTTCAAAATCAAAGAATAACACATACCTTCCCTCTTTATTCCATCCAAATATTGCTTTCCTTCAATGAAGAAAATTCTCATTCTCTCAATCAATATTACTATATGCACAAAGGATTGCGTCATTCTTTAGGATCAAATCAAGAAATGTAGTCACAATATTAAGAATATTCATTATTTAGTGAACCCTATGTAAATTAAATCAATCTAGTGATCATGAACCTATATATAACCTAATGAGCATAAGGATATTCATTATATTTTGTTAATTTGCAACAAGTCACCGCAAGAGTACCCACTAGTTCAAAATATTCAATCATCATTTTCTTCAATAAATATGTTACATACTTAGACTATGTAAAGAAGATTTATTAATCCACCTATTTTATTTTCAATCCAAGAAATATTTTCACTTTTCCTTTAATAGATATCTCAAACTCTTTTTTCATTTCATCAATAAAATGTTTACTCAAATCATCATCACCTCTAAATAAAATGTCATTAAAAAGAATCTATAAATCAAAATACTATTATTTGTTACTTTAAATTACAAATTACTATATCTTGTGCTTTAGTGAAACCAATTATCATTAAATACCTATCCAATCTATCATATTAGGTTTTTAAATCTTTCTTCAATCCATACAAATATTTTTGTAGTTTACAAACACTCACCCCTTCATCAATTAGAGTACATCTGATAGGTTGTTAAATATAAACATCATCCTCTAACTCACCAGTAAGAAATGATTACTTAACATCCATCTAATAAATTTTATTTTTTTGGAAGAAGAATATCCAAGAAATTATATAATTTCCTTGGTTGGAAATATTCAAGACTATGCTAAGTTACTGAGAGGGGAGGGGTGAATCAGTAACTTCTAAAATTTCAACAATTTCAATTCTTAATCCAACAATCCAATTAGCATTTAATCCATCACATATACTCTGATCTAATTGCATTAATAAGAAACTAAAAACATGAAAACATTCATAACATTGTGACACAAAGATTTTGTGACCCAGAAACCTTCCAAATAGAAAGTAAAACTAGGGTGGGGATGATACCGACTACTTTATTACTAGAGTAAAAAGTTAGCTTGTTAAAGCTTACATTGATCACTTTTGATGATTTTCCCTACTAGGAGCCATAAGGGCTACTAGGTCGACCTTGTGAAAGGATTTACAAACATACAATGAAGTATGCACTTGGTAAAGAGATTTACAAAAGACTATTAGGTCTACCTTGTTAAAGGATTTGACTGATCCACTTGTTAGGATGAAATAGTAGACGATCTTTGATTTGTATCTTGGTTTTCTGAATGAGATTCCTTTATGTACTGATCACCTTACTATCATAGATATGACTATGATGTTCCTTATACTATTGTAGCCATTATAATTCACTCTTTCTACTCTTCTTAGATCATATTCACTTACGTTGCATTCACTCACACATTGAAAATGATATAATACATTACATATACATACCAATCCAATTATACAAATTACAAAGTTGGCCACAATACAAGTTAACACAAATATTACAAAGTCGGCCCACATGAAGACACTTGGGTTCTGAAGATTGAATCACTGAGGTTCTAATACTCAATCCACTATCAATGCTTGGTATCATCATGCACTTAGTAGCTATAGAAGCTCAGTCCATACTGATAACTTCCAAGTAGTCTTGAACTAAATTTGTACTAGTAACTTGGTAGATATTGTAAAACTTTTCATATAAACTAAATCACTTGTTTACCATGACATGACTTGGCAAACATTATCACCTCAATCTTGGTAAAAATTAAGTCACTTGATTAACACTATGAAGATCAGTTAACATTAGACTCACATTACATACACTGCAAACTCAATGAACATTACATAGCTTGGCTTGCATTGGTAAACTTGACATACACTAAGATGCATGTTTTACACTACTAGTCTTCATTGTAACTATGACTACTCAGTAACTACTGAGATTTGTCCAAAGAACTTGGTAGCAACTATAGAACTCAATAACAACTAAAATTCTTGCTAAACACTGATAGTTATAAAATAAGCTCATTAGCTATATATAATTTGAATGAGTGTCTGTCACTAATGAAAAAATTGATTGATATGTCAACAATCTCCCCCTTTGGCATTAGTCACAAAAACACTTTTCAGCCAAAACTAAATTCAAAAAGTTTCCTGAATAGCTTTATTCATCATCTTGTGATTGTAGCTTCTATACATGGTGATGCTCCTCCATACATACATACCTATATACTTTACATAAAATATGCATAATCTTCAATTCTATCAATATTCTCCTCCTTTCTCCAATATTCTTTCTCATATTTGATCATAGATTCAATCTTCTCCAATCTTCTTCCTATAACTCTTTATTCTCATATCATCTCCCCTTTTTTGACAATAATGCCAAAGATTCATTCTCTATATTTACATATTAATGCCAAAATGAGACAGAAAGTCTCAATGTACCATGAGTATAATTGCCAAGGTCTTGTCCCAATTGTCTTGTAGAATCTTGCATGTGTGAAGTGCAATTTGGACTTTTGCTAAAAATTCTATCATATGATCTACAATGGAGAAGTTATTGTGATGGATGAGAGATTTTGAATGTATAATATGTTTCCATTGTGCAACGATGATGGGAAGAATCATATTTGCAATATCAATCAATGTGGATCTGATCCTTGCTTCTTCTCTAAGCAATTTTGCTTGCATATCTAAGAAAAATCTTATCCATTGAAAATGTGGAGATCTTGAACTAGGATCAAGTTGTAGCTACTAAGCACTAGTTTTCAAATATTCATCTATCTTTGATATTTTTTCCTTTACTTCCTTGGTAAAATTAGAAACATCATAAAGCTTACGAAAAAGTGATGATACATTTGTACAAGATGCTTCTAAATTTCCCACAATTGTAGAAATTTCTACTTTATAGATTGCAATTTTCTAAGAAATGTACTCCAACACTTTATTATCAAACTTTTTCTTTGATTTTTGTACTATTTTTTCTTATCCATCAGTGTCTTCATTAAATTTTTGAACTATCTCTGCTAGCTAATACAAAATTGGCTAAGAAGAGTCAACCTCAATAACTATGGCCTCTACCAAAATGTTCTTTGCATCTTCAATTATTTTAAATTCCTTATCTCCCTCCTCTCTTAGTTTCTATATTTTAGCCTGCTTTTGGAGGAGTTCACCAAATAACTACATTTGGTTTGAGGTAAGCTTGGAAATGTCCCAACTATAGATAACAATTTCCTTGTCTAAATCAATTTCTTCCTCTAGCTCTTTTCTCTTACTAAAAGTTTCTATGCTTAGTTGAACCTTGGGCTCAACTATCCTTACACTTATTGCTTTTGTACCTAGAATAGAAATAATGGTAGACATGCTAGGAATGGCTATGAAAATTGATACTGTGATATTTACAAAAATACCTAAAGAATCCAAAATTGGTGTGCTCAAAACTGAAGGGTTCAAAATTGAAGTACTCAACTCAGTAGATGGTGGAATTTGCATCTCGGTAGATGAAGTGGAGGTCACTTATATCATTGATGCGCTAAGCTAAGTAGGAGCAAAGAGTGATTGGACGATTGGATTAGAACTAGTTGTAACAATCAAACATGTTGGGGCTATCTTTGTGCTTGATGTGGTCATTGGTTTTCTTGGAGAGTGAGGAAGTGAGGCAATTACTATTGTAGCTATCTTCACTAGATTACTCTCCTCATCATCTTTCTTTGCTTCCTTGGTAGCCTCTTGTCCATGATCTTCTTCATCTTCTTCATTGTTAAAATGAGTTACTTCTTCAACATTCTCTTCTTCATATTTCTCCTTGTCTTCATCATCATCATCATCTTCTTTAACTTCAATAGGAAAATCACTTGGTTAATGTAGTAGATAAATGTTCTTCCAAGTGTTTGTTGCATTCCTTACAACATGCTCAATGTCTTTAATCAAAACTAGATAAGTATTAAACTTTAAAGTCAATTTTTCTTCATTTTTCTTCAATGACTCTTTTACCTAAGCATCTGATATGCTCAATAACAGCTACCTCAAGGTTTTCTTGTATATTTATTTCATAGTTTGCATGGTAAAATTCCATCTTGGGTTTATCTTTTCCAATAACTCCTAATGAATTTGAGAAGCAAGCTGGTCTAGTGAGTATTTCTATTTACCCATCTGATCAATCACTAGATCTTCAATCTACTTGTCCTCTGCTATCCTAATTTTATATTTTAATGATTTAAAATTTCTTATTCCTACTCCTGCTTCAAGATCTCTTAGTCTATCTTGGAAGGTGGTTAGATTTTTTTTGAATACAATGTCTCCTCCTTCCTTGTCAGATTTCTTCCTTGATTATCTCCTTGTGAAAACTATACTGGATGGCTTGGCTAGATTGGTAATAATTACCTTGCCTTTCTTCTTTCATGGCTCTTCTTCCTTAGATTCTACCTCCTCCTCTGTTTCCACATCCTTTGCTCCCATATCTTCTACTTCCTCATCTTCACCTTTTCACTTGGTTAACAAAAGGGTTGAACTAGATTTTAGTTTTGCAATTCTCTTCTTCCCTTTGTTTACCGCTTGAGGAAGCTTTATATCTAGTTCTATCCTTATTTTTTCTTAATCATATGTTCCAAAATATGCTTCCTTAGGATCTACTAGCTCATTCACAAGGCCTTTAGTGATATCTTTAGTCTCACCAATATTAACCTCATAACCAAGAGGTTTTACCCACACAATTCTAGGCTTAATTGCCTGAATGTAAACTTTGTCCCTATCTACCATGAAGCATACATCATCCTTATAGTATTCAACTAACTTCTTGGGGATTTAGAACCTATTGTTCATTTTCTCTTTGAATGCATCAAAATAATTGTCCATAATACTATTGTAATTCTCACCCATCTTGGCAATATACTCATTAATTTGATAGAGCATAGGCACATCTTTTCTCCAAACTATAGTAGCTTTAGAAGGGAAGAATTTTTGAACATAAAAGAATAGACAAGTTAACAAGGAACCAAACTTACATGGGTTATTCTTTGAAGTCCTTATGCTTTCCATGTTTTTGTTGAACTGTTTCAACAATAGCTCATCAAGGTCGAATGACAAGTTGTTCTTTAACACCTTGTATGCCAAGTCTATAGCTTCACATGACACATTTTTCAACCTACTAGAGCTATAAATTTTATGTGCAATGATGTGAATACCAAACTTTAGTTCTATATTAGATACACTACTAATTTTCATTCCTTTACCATCCCACTCTGCTAGAGTTTTCTTTTCCAATTCTACCCAACCTAGGCTTTTTGTCATTTTAGCCTTGGCTAGCATTGGGAGGCCAGTGATTTAGTGAATCATTTTATTTATGATTAACACTAGTTGTTCCAACCATAATTGACCATTATGCACCTAGCTGAGGATAAACCTAATCCATTTAACTTAAAATTCATGGGGCATGTGAGGGATGTGAGTTAACCCTTTGGTTTCCAGGTGTTGGTGCTCGAGTTTCAAAACTCCATTCACACACAATTGGCCTAAGGCATCATCCATTTCCAATGTACCAATTCCTTGAATAACACATTTGAAATGAGTTTGATTATCATTGATCAAAAGTACCTTTGAAGGGATTTGAGATTGAGCTCCACTTGGATCTAGGGTTTTAGCAATCACAAGAGTGAGGTTGAAGTTTGGTGATTTCCATTCCATTCCACTCCATGAACCTCCATTTCAAATCCTTACCTAACCTTTCTACTGCTAGATGTCATCTTCACTTAGTAGGGTTTGAGAGAATTCAAAAACTTTCACTAGAAATTTGCTCAAATCGCTTGGAAGTTCTGAAGATCACACTTTGCAATAGCACTCAAAATTTCACAATAAGAATGACTTCAATTTCATGCTTTCTATTAATTTTTTTTCATAAATGCTCAATACAAAAGTTAGATCAACTAACATCATTTTGATAGACTTTCATCCACTACACTTGTATTGAACACTCAGCGAACTCTTCATGAATCAGTAACCATAAGCATCTTTATCACTCACAACCTTGCTTGGTAGAGTTTGTGACCCAACCTCACTCAGTAGAGAAAGTAACTCGATGATCCCTTTGTATCTTGAATATAGATATGGATCTTTTTTTCTTTCAATCTAGAATTATTATGGATGTTTTCTTTGATAGCATAGTTCCAATTTCTCCTTTGAGAACTCAAGTAGAAATGATAGTCACCCATTTCTTGAGTGACATCATCACTATTGCTTGGACTTGTATCCTCGGTAGACTTAGGAACCCATTGTTGTCTCATCTAATTTTGGATGTTATTAGCTCTTGCCTTTTTCTCATCTTCAATTGTACCAATATTCATGTAGTTTCTGGCAAGATGACCAAGTTTTGTACAAATGAAACATGTTTTAGTAGTGTCCATTTTCCTTAAATTATGCTTTACACTATTTATTCCAATGTGTCCAAATTATCCATAGTAATGACATCTGCACTAGGTGTTGTAGTCCCAACCAAATATTTCTTTGACAATTTATCCCGTTGGATTCAATATCTTGGTTTTGCATTCTGATGACTTGTTTCCATGTTTCTTACATTTGTGACATTTGCCTTCAAATTTTCATTTCTCTTTGCATTCCTTAGCCTTATGATCATGCTGATTACAATTGTAGCACTTTCCATTGAATTTAGCTTTTCCATTGCTCCAACACTTGTTTGATGTATGACCTATCTTACCACAGTGATTGCAAGTAGGTCTTTGATTCTTTTGAACTCCTTGCTTGGATATCCAATTCCAACTTTTCCTTTTTATCTATAGAGATTTTGCTCATTCATTTGGTTCATGCTTGCTTGTGATTTCATCATTCCTTCATGGACTTGCCTTTCAGATTTTAGATCATTTCACAATCTTTCATTGATTTGTCTTTTAGAATTTACATCATTTCTTATTCTTTTATTTTTGAACCTTAGGCTTATGATTTCCTCATTTGCATTGCAGAGTTGATCAATAAGGTTTTCTTGCTGAAGGGATTGGTTTGGATTTCATTGTTCTTTCTATCTATCTCTTCTTTTATCTTATTCTTCGGCTCCATGACTTCACACAACCTTCTTGAATGAAGTTCTTTCTCTCTTTTTAGTTTTCATGCTTCTTCTTCTTGTAGGGAACCATTCTTTTCTAGAAGTTCTTTGATTGCTTCATTGGCTTCATCTAAATTTCTTTAAGGATGAAAGTCTTCAATTCTTTCTTCAATGTAGAGATGATCATTCATTTGAATTGCAAGTTCTTTTCCTCTTTTTAGGGATTGGAACAGTTACTTCTTTTCTTTCTTAATTTTGGAAATGGCCATTTCTAAATCTAGCTTCTCAATATCAATAGCTTTGTCAAGTCTAAATATCTCCATGGTCTTGACCTTTGCTGAAGCTGTTAAAATTTTCTCCTGATAACCAAAATGCTCTGACACCAATTGTTGGAAATAGTCAAGACTATGCTAAGTTAATTATAGGGGAGGGGTGAATCAGTAAGTTCTAAAACTTCAAAGATTTCAATTCTTAGTCCAATAATCTAAGTAGAGTTTAATCCATCACATATAATCTAATCTAATTGAATGCATAAGAAACTAAAACCATGAAAGCATTCATAACATTGTGACACAAAGATTTGGTGACCCAAAAACCTTCCAAATAGAGAGTAAAATAGAGGTTGAAATGATACCCACTACTTTAATACTACAGTTTAAAGGTAACCTATTAAAGCTTACATTGATCACTTCTAATGATTTACAAAAGTCTATTAGGTCTACCTTGTTAAAGGATTTGACTGATCCACCTATTAGGATGAAATAGTAGATGATCTCTAATCTACAACTTTGTTTGCTAAATGAGATTCCTTTATGTACTGATCACCTTGTTGTGATAGATATGACTATTTTGTTCCCTATACTATAGTAGCCTTCATAATTCATTATTTTTACTCTTCTTTGATTGTATCCGCTTACATTGCATCCACTCACACTTTTGAAATGATAAAATACATTACATATATATACCAATCTAATTATACAAATTACAAAGTTGAGCACAAAACAAGTTAACACAAATATTACAAAGTCAGCACACATGAAGACACTCGAGTTTTGAAGACTAACTCAGTGAGGTTTTGATAATTGACATCCACTACCAAAGCTCAACATTGTCATGCAATTGGTAGATGTAGAAGGTCAGTCGATATTGATCGCTTCAAAGTAGTCTTGAACTTGGTCTACATTGGTGACTTGGTAGATACTATGAAACTTCTCATATAAATTGAACCACTTATTTACTGTGACATGACTCGGAAAACATTATCACCTTGAACTCAATAAAACTAAGTCACTCAGTTAACATTGGACTTGCATCGCATACACTACAAACTTGGTGAACACTACACAACTTTGCTTGCACTAGTAAACTCGACATACACTAAGATGCATGGTTTACACTATTGGTCTTCATTGTAACTATGACTACTTAGTAACCACCGATATTTGTCCGAAGGACTCTGTAGCAATTATAGAACTCAGTAACAACTAAAATTCTTGGCAAACACTAATTGTTGTACAATAAGTGCAGTAGCTATATACAATTTGAATAAGTGTGTGTCACTAATAAAAAACTTTACCAATGTGTCAATAGCTTTAATTCTTGCAAAAGGAGAAAATTTTCCATTGAAATCAATATCTTTCATTAGTGAATAATCTTTACATACTATGAACTTTCTTTAATACTTGACCACTTTATCTTTCACATCAAACTTGTTTGAAAGTACCCACTATTTTTTTTTCACATTCTTTTTTAAAAGTCTATGAAAAAAATCCAATAATCTCCTTCTAAATATAATCTAGCTCTTGTTCCATATATTTTTCCCAATTCTTGTCACTACATCCTTCATTAACATCTCTAGACTCAATGTAAGATAATAAAAAATATTTCATTTCTAGACATATTTCTTCTAGTATAAAGACCTCTATTTCCATTTCAAATAGTAACATTATTAGAATGAGTAATCTTAACATTTTATGGTGTTTTCAAAGTAGGTTTTGTAGCATAATATTTGGTGTAGATCCTTTCCACTCTAACATATGTTTGTTCTACAAGATCATTTAGCAACTCTATATGATTTCATTCTTTCACATCTGGATAGTCTTCTTCATGCACCTCATATCTATAGTCACTTCCACATATCTTTACACTCTAATTAACTCTGGCATTTTTACTTTTAAATCTTTTTTAAATCTATAGTTATAAATATTATATGTCTTTCTCTTTATAGAATAAACATGAAATATTCCTTGATTACTAATAGGATAAAACTTTCCAAAATCTTAATATCTATTAATATAGAATTTACTTTGAAAAATCTAAAATATTTAATTGTAGGGGCATAAGCTTATTGTGAAGACCCATTTTAGGTCAAGATAAGGAACAACACTATCTGTTGGTGTAAATAAGTATTTACTTATTACACTTACTTAAGTTTACTTAGGTTAATGCATTATTTTATTATTTTTATTTGTGAGACACTTAGGAGTTTGCACACCTTTTGAGTTGTCATGTTGACAACACAGGAGTATGCAACTCTATTTTAGCACATCATGTCTACAACACTATTTTGCATGTCACACCCTTGTAGGCTTATCCTATCATCACCTCACTTACTTCCGTGCTTAATGGAGGATAACCCATATCTGGTAGACATGTGCTTGGTTGTATGACACTTCATGATGCTAACTTCTATGCATTCTAGAAGCTCTCTTGAGGCCTTTATATTTAGGCACTCCTAGTGTACTCTTATGATGAACCAGTTATTGAATACATTGTTATTCTGATCATACTCTCTCTCTTTGGTCTACTGTGTTCTTGTGTTTGAGTTCTTAGTTCCTAGGTGAATTTTTCCCTTAGGAAAATTCTTACACTATCCAACAATTTCTTTGTAAGATTGTTTCGATGTAATATATGTGTTTGGGTGAATGTTTAAAACCAAAAAGTTAATCATTTCTATAATTTCTTTGATCTCATATAAATACATACATACATACATACATACATACATACATACATATATATATATGATATAGAATGACAATAATAAATACATGAATATTAATATAATTATATAATATTATTAAACTTAGTATTGATTATACTGATGATATATATAATAGTAATAGATTTATTGTTAATATGTTTATTTGAATTATGATTACTTATTAATTTATGATTCTTATGAATTGAACATTATATTTACTTATTTAAAAGATTATATTAAAAGTGTGTTATGATAGTCTTCCCCTCTCAAACTCACTTGTGCTCATCCAAGTGATGTGATTCCAGTTGATCCATAGCTTAAATTTAATTCTCTTCCTCTATATTCATTAAAATTGAATATAATAAATATTTTATATCTATCTATCTATATATGTATATATGTAAATATATATCGCTTTATGGTTGTTTTCTATGGTAATAGAGGTGTAGCTCAAGGTTATTATAAGGCATTGCTTATATATCTTAAGCAACACCTTATAATAACATTGGCCTACACCTCCATTACCATAGCAAGTAGATATAAAGCCATATATACATACATACATTTATGTGTGTGTATATAAATATGTGTGTATATTCATATTATATATATATATATATATATATATTCACACACACACACACACACACACATATACATTTATGCACACATGCACACATGCACACACACACACACATACACACACATGTATATGTGTATGTTTACATAAATGATATAGAGTTTGAGTATATAAATATGAGTTTTAATAATAATAAAAATTCTATTAGGAGATCGTAAAGTTGTAAATTATACAATATGTAAGAGATCTAGATATTCTATATTTTCCAATAAGGGAAATGAATTCTGTGGAGACTAATAAGGGCATTAAACATATGTATTCTAGTATACAATGCTTGGTCGCATATGATAAATTAGACATAACATACCTTGTCATCATTATAATGCTTTAGATGAAAGTGTCAAGGGGTATGTGCAGGATCATGGTGTGTCAAAATGTGGTGATCTGAAAAATATGTAGTTTTGAAATGCCTCAAAGCATTTCAAAATCTATTCCAACTTTTTCCCCACCCATCCTGATATTAAATGAAAATAATTAATAAATTTATAAGACCTACTATATCTTTTGATACCAACACTATATGGTCAACTTTAAAAACATCCCAAAATGTGTTTTTGACATGTTCTTGTGTGTTTTTTTCCTTCAAACATGTACCTAGCGAATTTTTTTCACCAAAATTTGATGAAATTAAATGGGTTTCTTAATAATGTTTTTAGCTTTCCATAAATGTAAGGTTTGTCAAATTACGAGATCAATAAGTAATTATTATTTATTTTCTAATGGAGTTAAATATAAAGCATATCCAAAAGATTCATCACATTCTATGCTTCTTCTACTATAGGAAACAAAAAGAAAAAATAAATATTGTAGAGGTTTCAATTAGTTAATCTTAGTCAGACATGAGAGTTTTTTATTCCAAAAATATTCAAATAGAAAATTAATAATTAATTATTTATTTAGAATAAAAATACCCAAAAGTATGTGTCACTACCAAACATGAGTTTCCTACTTATATCTATAATATTATTTAGAAGTATTATCATTTGGTTTTGATTAAGGTGGTCAGGCATACCTCTACTTCTTATTTTTGTCCTTAAATTTTTGTACTATTGCATTAAAATTTAAAATCTTGACCAATCAATTTTTAATTTTTTTAGGTACGTCCTAGTAGTTTAGAAACTAAATTCAATTGCCTATAGATTCTTTTCTCTCAACTTTCTGATATAAAGTTTATAACAAGTAGAAAATTGCATGTCAAGTTGACATAAAAATACGTAGTTTTGAATTGCCTCAAAGCACTTCAAAATCTATTTCAACTCTTTTCCCAACATTCCTAATACTAAACAAAAACAATTAGTACCTTTATAAGACCTACTATATCTTTCAATACTAACCCTATATGGCCAACTTTTAAAACATCCCAAAAATGTGTTTTTGGCATGTTCTTCAATATTTTTTTTTTTACTTCAAACATGTAGACAAATTTTTTTCCACCAAAATTTGATCTAATGAAAATGGTTTCTTAATTGTTCTTAAATTTCCATAAATGTAATGTTTGTCAAATCATGAGATCAATAAGTAATTATTACTTATTTTCTAATAGAGTTACAAATAAAGTGTTGATTGACACACTGCTTAAAGAAAAACTATAACTTTCAAATGGTACAACTTTTTTGAAATCCAAAAGATGTATCACATTATATGCTTCTTCCACTATAATGAAAAGAAAGAAAAAATAAATTTTGCATGGTTTTGAATTAGTTGACACGAAATTTTTTTTTATTCCAAAAATACTATTGTAGAAAACTAATAATTAATTATTTATTTAGAATAAAAATAGCCAAAATACGTGTCACATCTAGACATGAGTTTACTTCTTATTTCTATAATATTATTAAAAAATATTATCATTTGATTTTGATTAAAAGGTGTTCAGACATACGTCTATTTCTTATTTTTGTCTTGAAATTTTTGTACTATTGCATCAAAATTCAAAATCTTGACCAATCAATTTTTATTTGTTTTTCAAATAATGCCTATGGTTTAGAAAATGAAATTCAATTTCCTAGAGAATATTTTGTCTCAACTTTTTGATATAAAGTTTACAAAAAGTAGAAAATTGTACATCAAGTTGACATAACCCTAATTTGCCATTTTTTTATTGCCACTTAAGAGCATAATTTGGTTGACCATGATCCTATACATACCGCAAGAATTTATTATTTTAATCTAAAATAGTAGCGAAAGGATACACCCCTTAAACATATTGAATCAAAACCATCCAAATGAAAGGTTCCAAAAATGATTAAACAAAAAACTTACCAATGATGTAAGCAATGAAGGATTGGACAATCTATTGGAATATTATATAATGCATCCATGCCACAATCCCAAACTAAGGAAAATACATTACCAACAACAAAGACATAAACAAAAGTTTAGAAATGAAGAAATTTACAAGCATGTCGATTCGATGATAACTACAAGATGAATGTTTAATTCTATGTCAAAATCACATTAAATTTTCCTTCTAAGAATTTCATTATTCAAAAAGGAAATCAAAGAAAAATTAATTTAAGTGAAGATTTATAAAAAAAAAATTCATAGCTAGTCAAGAAGTACTATTCTTGAATGAATATCTATACATATATCTCTGTCATCAAAATGATCTAGGGAGAAGCCTCAAATTCTAACCAACTTGTCCTCAAATAAGAATCATGTGATCAATTCAATGATGGAATCAAAAGAATGCATGTATTAGCCAAATGGGTTGAAAAAATGCAAGATCAAGGTATCTCAAAAATCCTCAAGAGCCTTTACATCAAGATCACCAATATAAAGAAAGATTTGATCCAAGAACAAAAAAATATGTGAAACGAACATAGTAGTTTATATGTTTTAGTAAAAACCATTGAGAACATACTTTAATTGAGACTTATAGTATTGGCTAGTGAGAAGATAAAACACAATCCCATTGAAATTTAAGCCTCCTCATTATATTCCACTGATTGAAAACTTTCCTTAATATAAGGGAAATTCTAATCATCTTAATCAAGGATTTCATGAGCCCTTTCATAGTCTCATCAATATTAATGGTGATTTTAATTCTTTGGATATGGTCTTGACTAATGCATTTGGGAAGAAAGTTAACAAACTAGATAAAATTAGGAGGTAATATGAAATCTAATATTTTAAAGCATTAGTACGGTCTAAGATGATGATACATAGATGGTTAATAGGTTAAGAAAATTGCACACAATTGTCAAGACTCTCAAGATGGAGGATCTGAAGATTCCTCAAGAAATCAGGGATATCAAAAAAGAGTTGACTAAGTGGAGAATCAATTTATAGGTTGCCATCATTCAAGATTATTATGTAAGATCATGTCATATACTGGCAAGTAATAAGAATATTGTCATAGATTTAGGGAAATGTAAGCGAAAAAATGAGCTATAGGGGTCAAAGAAACACATGCCCAAGGTTTAAGAGTAATGAAAACTTTAAAATCTTTATGAATTTTACTTTTAATAGTTAAAAAAATATATTTTTCACTTTTACAAGACTTGGAAAAAGCCAAAATTCTAGTGAGAAATTATTTTTTAATATTTTAAATAGTGAATCAACAAATTTTTTGAGGACCTTTTGGGTGAAATGTGATTGAACCTTAAGATAAATTTTAATTCTATTATATGTTTTTCTGTTTTAAGAAAAAGATATTAATGCAATTCTTTTTTCTTGAAAACAATGTACAAGATTAGTCAAGAGGCTATAACACAATGATAAATGGAAAGCCTCTTATCCTGGAGGACTTGGGATCGAGTCTAGTTAAGCTTAATATATAATAATAATAATAATAATAATAAAATTAACTACAACATAATAATAATTAATCTTTGCTTTGGTGGCTTACCCATAGAAAAATGGATGGGGCAATAAATATTTTATTAATAATAATAACTAATTTGATAACTCCATAAGAAAATAATTAGTTTGAAAAATCTTTTGTAATCTTAAAAAACAAGAAGGGTACTAGACTAGCGAAATATAGAAATGGAGCATTACAATGTGTAAAATATAGCCCAAAATAAATATAGCTACCATATGATAAATTTAATACACAACAAAGAGGCAATATGAGGTAGGTTGAAAAAATGTCAACATTCTAAGCACACCCCTCATCATAACCACCAAAAGAACTCATAAAGAATCCTCCATCACATCATGGAATTCCTAGCCCAAAAAAATAGAGATGGGCACCAAGGTATTTGTGAATAAAGGCAAAGTAGTAGGTCATCTCTACAAGTCAAATCCAATCACAAAATCCATGTCAATTATTTAAAGAATAAGTGCACACCCTTTTGTCCATCCATGTATTCTTACTCAAAATAAGCAACTGAAGAAGTGATGAATCAAAACATTTGCATGGTTGTCAAATCATCTTGAATTGTAGACCAAAAACATTAGCCAATCTCTATGAATTGAACATCAATATCCTCTACCTTAGCACACATATACGCACGTTCCCTAGATTCATTTCTATGTGAGGTGGGAGGTTTTGTCTAAATTTTTGTCCAACCTTTGGACAACCCCTATGAAGTCTACCCATCAAAGTACCCTTGAGAGCTATCCTACAAATTTTGTAAATATTGAAAATTTTTAGGAAACTCTCAACCTCAAGATTCTTGTGCAATTTTCCTTCCTTCCTAGAACTAAGTTGTATGAAGAGAGGTATCATTCAATAATGGATTATTGATATTGATAGTATGACTAATAAAATGAATTATTTTCCTAAAACTTTTAAAATCATTTTTTGTTTGTAAGTTCCACTAAATTGGGAAAGAAACCTTATCCAAATTTTTTAACTGTGTAACCAACTTCACATTTTGGAATATCCAATTCTACAAATCAATATCCTTGACTATATTAAGGGGAAAAATCTATAAATGGAAGCCTTTGAAGAAAATAAGTTATACTTAGATATGACATCACTAATTATGTCCTTCTCATGAACTATGGTGAAACAATACATATTTGACCTTCGAATCAAAATGTGTGAATTCTTTGAACATGTTAGAATATATCAATAGATACATGTTAAAGTTTTATTTCATCTATGAGGAATGTGAGAAACTTACCTATCAATGAGTTTATTTGAAATGCTATGAATTATTGATATTTCTTAGTTTACTATTCATTTCTATAGAATTTATACCTTTCCAATCTTCATGTTAATATTTTATTTTATCTTCAAATCATATGAAGGTAGATTTTTCACCTTTGAAAGTGAGAAGACAATTGATCTATTCTAGATATTGTTTTGATCAATTCACCTATGGTTACATTTATCACTTTTTTTAGGTGCTATAAAATAGGGTTAGGTAATAAATTTGTTAACCAACAATTATCTAAAGTGATATCCTCAAAGAATGTCAATAATTTAGTACCTTATTTAGTACATCATTTTGTTATACCCAAATTAAATTTCCTCAAAATCAAAGCATACACATACCTTCCCACTTTATTCCATCAAAAAATTTCTTGTCTTGAATGAAGAAAATTCTCATTCTCTGAATCAATATTAGTATACACACAAAGTATGAAAGATCTATTTGTATCAAATCATAGCCCATAATCAATTATTCATTTTTTAAAATCTAAAAGCTCTTTTTTATAGAAGCAATGTCTGACTCTTTAGGATCAAATCAAGAAATATTGCAACAATATTAACAACATTCATCATAATCAGTCAAGTCTATGTCAAGTAAATCATTCTTGTGTCATGAAAAAATATCTAGTCTAATTACCAAAATGGGATTGATTATCTTTTATCAACTTGCAACAAGTCACCACAAGATTACAAGCAAGTTTGGAATATTCCATTGTACACTTCTTTTAGAAATTTGTTAAATACTTAGACTATGTAACAAAAATTATCTCATCCATTTATTTAACTTTTAAACCAATAAATAATTTTACTTTACATATAATAGATATCTAAAACTCATTTTTCATTTTATCAACAAAACCTTTACTGATATCATCATCACCTTGAAACATAATGTCATCAAAAAGTAATTCAAAAATCAAACTATTGCTATTTCCTACTTTCAATTAGAAATTACTACCTATGGTTCCTTTAGTTAAACCCATTATCACTAAATACCTAATCAATGTATCTTACTAAGTTTTCAAAGGTTTTTTCAATCAATACAAATCTTTTTGTAGTTTAGAAACCATGTCCCCTTCATCAATTAGATTATGTCTATTAGGTTGAAAAATATAATCATCCTCCTCTAACTCATTGTTAAGAATTGGCAACTTAAAATCCATCTAATAAAATTTTAAATTTTTATAAGGAACATATCTAATCAACAATCTTTAATTTATTTTTAATTCTTGTTAAAGGAGAAAATATTTCATTGATATCAAAATCCGTCATTGGTGAATAATCTTTACATACTAGTCTTTCTTTATTCTTGTCAATTTTATCTTTCACATTCAATTTGTTTGTAAATAACTAGTTTCACATTCTTATATCAATTCATAGGAAAAAATATCCATGTATTGTTATTCTAAATCTAAACTAGCTCTTGTTCCATAGATTTTACCCATCTCTCATCATTGCATGCTTCATTATCATTGTTAGTCTCAATCAAAGATAATAAAAATATTTCATTCATAGAAATATTTCCTCTATTTGAAAAAATCTATTTCTATCATGAATAATAGCATTCTTAAAATGAGTAATATTAACATACAATGGTGTTTTCAAACTAGGTTTTATAGCGTAATATTTGGTGTCGATCCTTTCCGCACTAACATATGTTTTTTTTACAAGACTATTTAGCAACTCTATATGATTTTGTGCTTTCTCTTGTGGATTTTACTCTAAATACATATCATAGCTATACTCATTTTCACATCTCTTTACACATCATCAATTCTAACATTGCCACTAAATCAATGGCATAAAATACTTTTACAAACTTGAAACAATTACAAGTTATAAAAATTTAACACGTGAGCAAGATAGTTAATGAATAAAAAAGTGACACAATATTTTAACATGGAAAACCCCTTAGGGTAAAAAAAAAAAATTTGAATTTGAAACTTTATTGGCCTCTTGGGAAAATATTTTAGAGCTACAACTCTAGGAAGCACCGACACCCTATTTTAGAAACACCAATCACTTACACTTGAAGTGCCAACTTCATGAGTACAAGAAGCACCAACTTCCGAAATGAAAAAATGAAATATAAAATTAGAGGATAATCTCAATTAGAATAGAAATCATGAATCACTAGTTTCAACTTCTTGCTGAAAACACAAAGTAGAATATACTTTTATTCTCTTCAAAACATCCAATATCCAAATATATTTTCTTTTTTTGTTCAAAGATCTGATAAAATATTGGTATGAATGAATGAAGCAGCAATATATAACCCTTCTTCTATCTCTAATAAACTTCTTCAATGAAAATAAAATCACAAATATGAAAATAGAAACACAAAGCATTACCCTCTTCTTTGCTATTAAAAATTTGCCTACAAACTGTTTGGTCTGCAAGGAATTCCACACCAATTCTACAACTTCTATCAAAACCACATATTGTATTTGTTAGAGGAATGTATCCTCTACTTATAAACCAAGATAATTAAAATTTTGGTGGCAGCTGCATACCCCAAACTTCCATTAGGTGAAACTACTCAAAACGGCCAAAATTGTCATAACAATTTGGCACCTATTTCTGATAAACAAACTTTTTCTCTTTCTACACATGTGTTATGCAAAAACTAACAAAGAATAATTTTAGCTAACTCCGAGACATTTCCAAAAAGGTATGATAATTTGGGTCTATTTGATAAAAACTCTGATCAACTTTCTAATAGACAAAAACTATTTTTTCGTATCCGTTTTAAAAAACAATGTGAAAATTAAGTGTGAATTGTATAACACTTAAGTATTTTTCTTGAATATGTTTTGAAAAATATTGAAGGACATCAGATAAGATTATTACATGATGTTATCCATACCATACGCTCATTATGTTAGCCATATCATATGCTCATTATTGACATCAATGACAATAATCAAAGACCAAATACCAAGGGTTCAACATACTCCCCCTTTGGCATTGATGTCAATACCAACTTCCTCCTATATATCCATATGTACTTGTATACTTGTATATCAATGTGTACCTGTATATGTCTACTTGTATATCCTATAGCTGTACCTATATACCTAGACATATCCATGTGTACCTATACCTATATATCCATCATGTAGGCATCTTGTTCATTTTTCTCCCCCTTTGACAACAATGGAAAAGGAGATATACTAAGGTTTCATTATAACAAAAAGATAAGAAAAATATGCTCCCCCTAAAACCTATCACTCATTTATGAACTTATGCAAGAGAAGAGAGGGATAAAACCCCCAAGCTTGTTCTTAACCCTTCAAATGTGTCTCTTAAGAGAGGTTTTGTAAATATGTTAGCAAGCTGATCTGAAGAAGGAACAAATTCTAATTCAACATTACCATTCAAGACATGTTCCCTTATGAAATGATAATGAACATCTATGTGATTGGTGCATGAATGGATAATTGGATTCTTAGAAATACTAATTGCACTCTGATTATCACAATAGATAGGAATTGGTTTAGAGACTATTACTTTCATATTTGATAAAGTTTAAACCATCCATTTAACTTGTTGACAACAAGAACATGTGGCTATATATTCAACCTCTGTAGTAGAAAGTGTAGTAGATTCTTTCTTTTTATTATACCAACACACTAGCCTGTTACCCAAGAAATATGTTTCTTCTGAAGTACTTTTTCTTTCATCTAGACAACTTGCCCAATCTAAGTCAGCATAAGAAACAAATCTGAAATCATCATGTTTAGGATACCAAATCTCATAATCCAAAGTACCCTGAATATATCTAAAAATTCTTTTAACTACCATAGCATGAGATTCTTTAGGTAAAGATTGAAACCTTGCAACTAAACATACAACATGAATGATATTAGGCCTTGAAGTTGTGAGATATAGTAAAGTACTAGTCATGGATCTATAATTGGTTTGATCAAAATCAGAAGAATCATCATTTTTACTAAGTTTACATCCTATTATCATTGGTGTTCCCATAGGCTTACAATCTTCGATATGAAATTTATTTAACATTTATTTTGCATACTTAGTTTCGGATAAGAATGTACTATTTTCAAATTAAGAAATTTGCAACCGAAGAAAAAAAGATAGCTTCCCAAGCATGAACATTTCGAATTCAGATTGCATAAGCTTTGAAAAATCTTGACTTAAAGCATCATCGTTGGATCCAAATACTATATCATCAACATAAACAAGAACAATGAGAACATCATCACATGTACCATATATGTACAAATTGTTATCAAAACCACCTCTTCTAAAGTGATTTTTTATAAGATACTGATCCAACCTAGAATACCAAGCCCTCAAAGCTTGTTTCGAACCATAAGAGCCTTTTTTTAACCTATAGACATGATTAGGATAGTCTTTATTTTCAAATCCTTCAGGTTGATCCATATAAACCTCTTCATCAATATAACCATTAAGAAATGTTGATTTAACATCCATTTGGTACATTTTAAAGCCCTTCAAAGTTTAATATGGAAGAAATGTTCTAATTGCTTCAATTCTAGCCACCGATGCAAAAGTTTTATCAAGGTCCACACCTTTTATTTGTGCATAACCGTTACAAACCATTCTAGCCTTGTTCCTTGATATCTTTCCATTTTCATCAAGTTTATTTCCAAAGACCCATTTAGCACCTACTACATTTTTATCTTTAGGTCTAGGCACTAATTCCCAAGTTTTTTTTTTGTTTCAATTTGACTTAGTTCCTCTTTCATAACATTAACCCAAAATTCATCTGTACTAGCTTCTTTGTATGATTTAGGTTCAATTTGAGATAACAAATAGAAATTAACACATTCACTAGATGTAGTTCTTGTTCTTGTCTGAATACTTGCATGTTTATCCCCTATAATCTATTTTTGAGGATGACACTTCTTCAATCTTGTTCATGTAGCCTTTGTACCTATGTGTTCTAGTGTTTCTACTTGATCTTTTATCTCTTCTTTAGAATCAAAAACTTTATTATCTACTTCTTTCAAGTCTTTATCACTTTCTTGTAGGAAAGTATTATCCATTCTTATTTCCCTTTTATCCTACACAACTTTATCCACTTTCACATGTATAGTTTCAACAAGTTTATACAACATTTTATTAAAACATTTGTAATCTTTACTTTGAGAAGAATATGCTAAAAGGATTCCTTGATCACATCTTGAATCAATGCTTCCTATTTTATCATCATAATTCTTAATGAAGCATCTACTTCCAAAAATTCTAAAATGCTTAACAAATGCATGATGTCCATACCATAACTGATAAGGAGTGTACTTAGTTTTTACCCTTAGTTGTGCTCTATTTAAAATATATACTATTGTTTCAACTACTTGTTTCCAATACCTATTTGGTACTTTAGATTCATTGAGCATAGTCCTTGCCATTTCTTTCATTGTTTCACTCTTTCTCTCAACAACTCCATTCTATTGAGGTGTCTTGGATGCTGCTTGATGCCATTTTTTTCACAATAATCAACAAAATTCTTCTAAAGTAAACTCACCACCTTTATCTGATCATAGCCATTTAATCTTCATGTATCACTAATCTTCAACCATTTTCCTAAAAATCTCAAACTTGTTAAATGCCTCTAATTTATGTTTTAAGAATGTTACCCATGTCATCTTGTATAGTCCTCTATAAAAAACATGAAATATTTTTCACCATTTAACAACATTATCCTTGTAGGACCACATAAATTAGTATATAATAATTGCAATGGTTTAGAAGAAAAATATTCTTTTGAAGTAAAAGATGCCTTTTTTTGTTTACCATCTTGACACCCTTCACAAGTAACATTCTTTGGCTTACTCATACATGGCATACCTCTTACTTTCTGATGCTTACTAACTTTTACCAAGTTCTCAAAATTCAAGTGCCTAAGCATTTTGTGCCATAACTAACTTTCATTCACCTATCCAATAAGAAAAACATCTTCATGATTGTTAGTATTTTTGATATCTTTTAAATTGTATACATTCCCTTTAGATCTTTTACCTAATGCAACCAACTATCCATATTTTAGTTTGATTTGACAACCATGGTCATCAAAAACAACTTCATATCCATGATCAAAAATTTTAATAACACTTATAAGATTGTACTTTAATCCATCAACATAATATATATCACGAATGGAAATTTTTTCACTAGGCATCAAAGAACCCAAACCTTTAATTTACCTTGAAGAATCATCACCAAAACTAACATTTCCACCTTTGTAGTTAATCAATTTGTCAAACTTTGTTCTATATCTTGTCATGTGTCTAGAACAACCACTATCAATTATCCAAAAGTCCTTTTCCTCAAAATGTAGAGCCATTTGAACAAACATATGCTTATTAATCTTAGGCCTCCATATCTTAGTCACTTTAGTATCAAATTCTTTATCAACTTGTAGACTAGCATAAGATTGATCATTCTCAATTGACTTAGTTTTACAATTGCTCATAACATGGCCAAAGAGATTTCATTTATAACTTCTTAGACTATTCATTTTAGGAAATGAATAACCAAAATTAAACTTTGAATACCTCCTTCACATGTATCTACAATTACTTATTCTATGTCCATATTGATGACACATAAGCAATACCCATCAAAGAAAGAAGTGAACCTATTTGAGTATCTTTTACCCATGAATGAAGTGCTTGACATAACATGATTTTTATCATTAGTAATATTATTGAAATCTGCATTTTTGCCTACATTTGAAGTGGTAGCATTCTGATTTTTATCCTTACTTTTCGATTTAAATATGTCAAATAAAGATTTATCTTTCTTGTCACTAGAAAATTGTCCAAGTTCAAAACCAATTCCTATTAGATCATTGGTTCTTCTTTATTTTCTTAACATATGATCCAAAGTAGTTTTCTCATATTTTTCTAACTTTCTTCTATATTATACTACTTCATTCATTAACCCTATACATTCCCAAACTTTAGAACTTAACTCTTCCTTAGTGACAAAGACAATTCTCTTTTGTTCTTGAACTTGTAATTTCAATTCTATAACCTATTGATTTAAGTCCTTAGTTTCTTTTTTAGAGTTCTCTTTTTCTTTTAAGAATTAATTTTCTTTAACACTTAACTTCCTTTTTAATTCCTTGATCTATTTAAGTGCATAAAGAAATTCACATTCCAAAATAGCCTCAACAAGTTCAACATCATCATCACTATCTGATCCTTGACGAGTAGTTTCTATAGCCATGAATGAAAATTCAATTTCATCACATTAAAAACTACTAGACTCACTATCTGATACATCAGCAATAAAACTCTTCTTCTTCTTAAATAACTTCTTTTTGTTATAGAATTTCTTTTTACTTGATTTCTCTTTCTCATTGTCTACTTCATCATGACTATTATAAGGACATTTACATGCAAAGTGTCCTATTTTTCTACAATTAAAGCACTTGAAAGGAAGTTTACCTTTATATTTACTTGCTCCTTTATTTAATTTCCTTGATAGATGTGCTTTAAGAACATCAAGATCTTCTAATTCTGAAGAGACTTTCTTCACTTTCTTTTCCACCTTGAATGTTGCTTCTTTTCTTGTAGATTCCTATTTGCCAAACTGTGTCATTTCATAAGCTACAAGTGCTCCATGAATATATTTCATTGTATACTTGTTAATATCTCTAGATTCTTCTATAGAACATATCTTAGAATCAAATTTATTAGGAAGAGATCTCAAAACTTTCTTTACAACATCATATCATCAATTTTGTCACCAAGTCCGCTTATGCCATTTATAGTTTCATATATCTTAAGGAGATAACCTTCTACCTTTTCATCATTAAATATCTTAAGGTCTTCAAATCTTAATTTCAAATGTTGTATCTTGGCTTCTCTAACTCTATCATTACCATGATATGTGTTTTTCAATTTGTCCCATATTTCTTTAGAAGAACTGCAATGCATTGCCTTAACAAATATATCTTTAGAAAAACTATTAAGTATAGCAAATTTAGCTTTCATATCAGTTTCATACTTCCTCTTTTCATCAAGATCTGTAAGTAAAGTATTAAGAACTTTATAACTATTAACAACTGAATCCCAAACATCAATGTTAATAGATAAGAAATATGTTTGCATCATCACTTCCGAAAAGCATAATTCGATCCATCAAAAATATGAACCTTTGAAGAACTATCTTGAGCCATAAAAGATCCACTCAACCAAAATCTACCCAAACTTGTTAAAATTTATATGGGGAAGATTTCTCTAATACCACTTGTTGGAACACAAAAACCACTAAGGTGGGGGGTGGGGGGTGGGTGGGCGGGGTTGTGTGAATCAGTGGTTTAAAATACTTTTAGAAAATTGAAACAATTAGAAGTTATAAAAATTTAACACATGAGTAAGATAGTTAATGAATTAAAAAATGAAACAATATTTTGACATGGAAAACCCCTTAGGGTTAAAAAATACTTTGAATCTAAAACTTTATTGGCCTCTTGGGAAAATCTTTTAGAGCTACAACTCTGGGAAGCACCAACACCCTATTTTCAAACCACCAATTTTAAGGAACACCAATCACTTACACCTGAAGCACCAACTTCATGAATACAAGAAGGACCAACTTGAAAAATTAAAAAATGAGATATAAAATTAGAGGATCATATCTATTACAACACAAATCATGAAACACTAGTTTCAACTTCTTGTTGAAAATACAATGCAGGATATACTTTTATTCTCTTCAAAACATCCAATATCCAAATATATTGTATTTATCCATTAAAATATATGATCAAATATAGATATAAATGAATGAAGAAGAAATATATAACCCTTATTATACCTCTAATGAAATTCTTCAATGAAAATAAAATTACAAATATGAAAATAGAAACATAAAGCATTATCCTCTTCTTTGCTGTTAAAATCTGCCACCAAATTGTTTGGTCTATAAGGAATTCCACACCAATTCTACAACTTCTATCAAAAACCACTTGTTGGATGTTTTAGAGGAATGTATCCTCTAATTATAAACCAAGAAAGTTAAATTTTTTGAGGTATTTACATCTCTCAAACTTTCATTAGACTAAAACCGCTCAAAACTTCCAAAATTGTCATAACAATTTGGTACCTATTTCTGATAAACATACTTTTTCTCTTTCCACATGTGTTATACAAAAACTAACCAAGACCCATTTTAGCTAACTCCAAGAAATTTTCAAAATAGTATGATAGTTGGGGTCTATCTAAATTTTTTTTTTTTTGAGTTTCTAATAGACCAAAATTGTTTTTTTATATATGTTTTCAAAAACAATGTGAACATTAAGTATTGATTGTATAACACTTAGGTATTTGTCTTGAGTATTTTTTGAACAATATTGAAGGACATCAAATAAGATTATTACGTGATGTTAGCCATATCATATGCTCATTATGTTAGCCATATCATATGCTCATTATTGACGTCAATGGCAACAATCAACGACCAAATACCAAAGGTTCAATAGAATTTACTTCTAAGAAATACTCATTTTCACATCTCTTTACATTCTCATCAATTCTTACATTTTCACTTTGAAATCTTTCTTAAGTCTATGTTTGCCAAATTTATATGCCTTTCTCTTTATATAATAGATGAAAAATATTACTTCATTACAACTAGGATAAAAATTTCTAACATCTTAATGTCTATTAATATGGAATTTACTTCTAAGAACTTTAACATATTCCATATTACGGGCATAACCTTATTGTGATGGCACATTTATGTCACTCTAGATAAAGAAGAAAATTTTCCAATGTTTTCTTGGTAACATTATTTCCCTCTAATATATATGTGTTGGTGAAGGCTCACAACTAACCATTTAGTTAATTTTGGTAATTTATTTGATCTAATATATATGTCTATGTGATTGTGTGTGTGTGTGTATGTGCCTATGTGTGCCTATGCGTGTGTAACATATACATATATACATGCATACATATTTATACACACACATACATTCATAGTTATATGTATATGTATATATATTTATGTATATGTATATGTATGTGTGTATATATATGTATGTATGTATGTATGTATGTACGTATGTATGTATTGTTGATTTGTAAACCTATGTTTTTTATTAGTGTTCAAAAACATTGCCATTTTCAAGTCATTTATTAGACAATCTCCTATTGTAAATTTCCTAATAGAGTCATTACTTCATTACTAGTGTCAAATCCTTTAACTTGGTGAGATCTTATAGTGTCTTAAGATTTTAACAGTATAGACCCCTCACATGGCAGATCATATCTTATGACCAAACATTGTAACCTTAATAGGTTAACTTTATTGTTGCAATAGTGAAGATTTCAGGGTTTCATCTTCACTCTAGCTTTCCCTTCATCTTGAGGTGTTTATGGGTTACCAAATCATTGTCTTATATGTTGAACTCTTATGCATGTGATGTATTTTATTTATGTTACAACATTTCAATTTTATTGATAGATATCTGAGATTATTCAGGTGAGAATTTTTATTGAAGATAAAAGTTTAATGATCTCAATTCACCCCCCTCCTCTCAATGTCTTGTTTCTCATATAATTATTCCAATAATTGGTATTAGAGAAAATTTCTCTTGGAAGATATCCTAAAATATTGAGAGGACAAGATCATGGAGATGGAAGTTTACAAGATGGGAAAGACCATTGAGAATCAGAATAATGAAATCTAGATTTTTTTGCAACAATTAGAGATAGAAAAATAGGAATTAAGGAAAACCCTAAAGAGAAGAAGAGTGTTCAATATTAAGATAAATGATATTCAATACACAAAATTTTACATATAAGGACTTCTAGTTAGTAGAAAGCTTGGCTAAAATAATAAAGAAATGAAAAAATTGATAGAGAAGAATACTACCCTAGTGAAAGAAGTAAAAGCTCCTATGATAGAACAAGAATTTAATTTGTTAGACTCTATGAAGCAATTCAACAGAAGGAGAAAGAAATGGAAGACAAGATCATGGCTAAAGAAGAAAAAAGGAAGATAATTACTAGAATTGAAGAAATGTCATTTGAAGTTTAGAAGTTCACAAATAATCAACTTGAAATGATAAATCAACTGGTAATTGCAAATTAGGAAGAAAAAAGAAAAGACTTGGAGATTACAAAACTAAGGCTACAAAATGCGCAGTTGAAAAAGAAGTGAAGGCATGACAAGGAACTCATAGAAAGGATGAAAAAACCAAATAAATTTGTGAAGTACTTTGAAGAAATGATGAACTCACCTAGAGTAAAAGAAACCTTTGGACTTCGATACAAATGTTGGAAATGATTGAAAAGATCATGAATGCAAAGTAATGGAAACGGTAAAGAATGTTTTCAAACATTATTTTCTCATTGATGTCAAACTTGCTACTTGTAGGAATGAAAATTACTTTGGTGATCCAAATACTATCAATTGGTTGATTGACAAGGAGGAGGCAATCAATAAGATGTAACTAGAGCACCTAGAGAAAGGTTTAAGTTATGATGTTATAATGAAGTATAAGGATCAACTAAGCCATTGATGAAATAGTGTATTGATGACATACTATAAGACACAGAGAATGGACACACTAAAACACATAAAAGATGTAAGGTTTAGCTAAGTCATTTGTAAAGCCTAACTAAGTTCATTAGAGAGAGCTGAGCAAACTAGTTATTGCCGAACATATTCTCAGTTGAAGTCGAGAAAAGTTTAACTTTAGTGAGTGCCGAGTGAAGACCAAGTGTCGACTGATCTTCAGGTGCTGAGAAGCCTTCAGGTGCTAAGTGATCTACAAGTGCCAAGTGAAGATTAGGTGCTGAGCATGATACAGGAGCAGAGTAACATAGAAGGAGCCAAGCACCAGTAAACCAATAATGTCCAAGCACCAGTAAACCAATAATGTCGAGTTGCTGCATTATTTTGAAAATCAAAGATTCACCAGATCTGAGCCAACATGGTAGTTATCTACAATTTTGTGAACCTGATAGAAGATAAGAATGATGAGCTGGTGGCACAGAACACTATGCAAAATATTTTTGGAAAATACAACTAGATTCTAGACAAAGTTTCTAGATAGGAGCAAGATATGGGATAGATACATTGTATCCTACCTAATCTATTGAAACCCTAAAGTTGGAAAGGGAGAATTGAGTGGGAAAGGTATTCCAGATTTCTATTTAAGGAGTCATAAGGTCACAAAGCAAAGAGTAGGTCAAGCATGAAAATATGAAGTGCTGAAGAAGGTGCTAAGGAGAAAGAGAGCACAGATACTCTGTTTTGGTATATGACCATAGATATGATTGCATTGGTATGATGAGAAAGAAGAATCAAGGTAAATTGTAACAGATTTCCACAATCCATGCTATTCTATGTATGCTTCTGGGTGCGATTGTGTGGTTTTTTAACAGAATCAACGTTTCGGATCATACTCAATGATCCATCATTAGGATGAGAGAGGTAAGAGAACATAATGATAGGTTGTAGACTAAAGTAGAATAAAAAGAGAGAGAAGGTGGGTGGGGTGGCAAGGGGGGCAACACACAGGTCAAGGGGGCAAATAAATAAGAAAGAGGGGGAAGAAAGATAGAGGGGAGAGTTGAGATAAAGAAAAACATGAAAATGAATGAATAAATAAAAGAAAAAAGACATTATAACAAAAGATAATAAAAGAAGAGAAAATAAGTAGAGGCCAAAAAATTGAATATAATAAAATAGGTAAATAGGTCACCTAAAAGAAAATAAACAATAACTTAAAAATATAAACAATAAACAATAAATTAAAAATATAAAAAATAACAAATAAAAATAAAAAAAGAAGTAAACATTAAAAAAAAAAAAAGAAGAAGCATTAATAAATAAATTGACAAGAAAAGAATTTGAAAAATAAATAAATAAATAAATAAGATTAAACAAATAAATAAATAAATAAAAAGAATGTAAAGACGAATGCATATATGCGAATAAAATTCGAGCATATGCATATATAAATAGGGTTGCAAAGAAAATGTACATAGAAGTGTACATTCCTACGAAAGAACAAAACCACAACAAAAAAGAAAAAGAAGAAAGTGAACAAATGAAAATAAGGTAAGATGACGACAAAAAATAAATGAAATAAAGAGACAAATAAAGAAGAGAAAGAAAAAAAGAGAAAAAAAGAAAGAAAAAAAGAGAAAAAATTAAGAAGAGAAAAAATTAATAAGAGGACTAAAGCAATTAAGACAATAAAAATCACACAAAAACAATAAACTATTTTTTTAAAAAAAATTTAATAATTAATAAAAATGTAAAAAAGCAAGGAGAAGAGTACAAGAATAAAAATTTATTTATTAATGCTTTTTTTTTTTTTTTTTTTTAATGTTTACTTTTTTTTTTTTTTTTTTTTGTTATTTTTTATATTTTTAATTTATTGTTTATTGTTTATTTTCTTTTAGGTGACCTATTTATCTATTTTATTATATTCAATTTTTTGGCCTCTACTTATTTTCTCTTCTTTTATTATCTTTTGTTATAATGTATTTTATTTTTATAATGTCTTTTTTGTTTTATTTATTCATTCATTTTCATGTTTTTCTTTATCTCAACTCTCCCCTCTATCTTTCTTCCCCCTCTTTCTTATTTATTTTCCCCCTCGACCTGTGTGCTGCCCCCCTTGCCACTCCACCCACCTCTCTCTTTTTATTCTGCTTTAGTCTGCAACCTATCATTATGTTCTCTTAGCTCTCTCATCCTGATGATGGATCATTAAGTATGATCCGAAACATTGATGATGTTAAAACAACACACAATCGCACCCAGAAGCATACATAGAGAAGACTCAAGGTGATGAAGCTTGAGATGACAAGCTGTCAGAGATGTAGTGATTAAAGCCAAACAAAGGATTGAACTAAAGTGTGATCTATAATCTGCAAGATATGTTGTAAGTTGTATTAGATCAAAAGCCATTATTGTTACTCTCTAGCAATTGTAATAGTTAGTATAAATCCTATGGACTTAGGTTGGTTTAATAGCCATGTTGTAAATCCTTTAATAGGGTGACATTCCAAGTGAATGTTCTAAAGTCCTTTTACCAGGCCCATTCCTAATAGCATGGTGAAATCCTCTAACAAAGTCACATTTAACAGTGTGTTGTAAGCCTTTAATAGGGCAGGCCTTTAATAGGACATCACTTCAGAAGAGTGAGAATTGAGTAGCATGTTACTGGTAGTTTTTCCAAAATTGGGTTTCCATGTAAATCACTATGTCATGTGTTGATCTTGCATGTTTTATTCATGCATGTTGATTTGTTGTAACTTGCTAAGATGGGTGTTTTAAGCTTGGATGGATGAATACTTTAATGGGCTCACTATAATTAGTGAAAAAGTATTATTAGGACATTTAGACCTTGGATAACTGATTCACCCCCATTGTTGATTATTCTAAAGAATTCTAACAACAAATCTTGATCTACTCAAGGAGTAGAATCTTAAAAATTAGGAGAATAAAGGAATAAAAAGTCAAAAGGAAAACTTACCTGTCATTATTGTGGGAAAAGTGGACACCCAAGAAACATTTCTAGAAGAAAATTTGGTAAGAAAATTTGGTAAGAAAATTCCTAAACCTAAGCCAAGTTGTAATTATTTTAATTGCAAAGAAGTAAGACATCAAACACATGAATATAGATCAAATAACAATGATTTAATGACAAAGACATCTAGATTCAAAGATCATTCCTACAACCATCAAAAGTATGGACATATTTTTTATGAGTGCAGACTTAAGAAGAAGTCACACCAGTTACCTTAGAAACAATCCCATACAACAAAGAAGGGTAATACCTATGATTGGGGTTAAAATACAAGGTATAGTTGTAACTATTGTGGAGAGTATGGATGCATTCCAAATAATTGAATCAAAATACATTTTGGAGGAAAATACAAGAAATGGTTAAATGAAGATATCATATGTTTCAGTTGTCTCAAAGTTGGTCACATCACTAAGAATTGCAAAACTAGGATACTAACACCAACACCAATCGATGAAAATGACAAACTTGAAGGGGACAAGACATGGATAGAGATAGTAAGAGTTGCAAGCAATAGAGAAGATGAAACTATGGTCACCCAACCTGATGGATCAACTTATCACACCATATCTCACTAAGGAAAAGAAGGTATGTAGGAACTATACACTTAAAGCTATATTTTACACTAGTTCCTAGCATAAAAGTGATGAAAGGTTATATCTACATAAATATAGATACATTGAGATATGCAAAAAATAGAAAATTAGAAAGTATTGGGCATTAGTGGTACAAGTCTATATTGATCGAGCCTTGTAGTGCATAGATTGAGTGATTAGGAAGGATTACTTATCAAATGAATCAATAGGTTATGACTAAGTGCATAATCTTGTACAAAGATATAGGAAAGACTAAGCTACCTATCATACATTATCAAAGTACAAAGATATGAATAGCTTACCTAAATTGAAAGATCAAAAGTATAGATTGATTTTAAACATTCATTTTGAAGAGAGCTCAGAAGAATATTTAAGGCAATAGAAGCTATTTCAATGAATAGAGCAAAGAATCTCAACAAGTTATCATTGAATTTGTGAAAGTTAAGTAAGTATTAATATTAGTGCCAAGTAAATCATTTAGTGAAGGTATTCTTGAAAGTATTTGTTCAAAACCATAGTTCACAATGGCTTCTAGAAGGGAAATGATAAGGGATAGCAGCACACAAATCATTAGGAATGATTAGAGACCTCCGCCCAATTTTAGAAATATAGTTAATATTGGAACCCCCTATTGATAATGTTGGAGTGTTGTCATCACTTCTACCCATAGTCTTGACTGTGCAATACATTAGGTCATGCTATTAATATAAGATTGGAGAGATTGAATATTTTAAAATTGGAGTAGCATATTACAAGCTATGCATTGATGGAGTTCTCAAAGATGAATTCAAGATCATTGTTGACAAAGGGCTTACCCATGCCCTAGGATTTCCAAAAGTTTTCAAGGTTGAATGGATCAAGATTGTGCTAAGCTAAGTTCATGATATGAAATTTTTTTTGGAAGGTGGACCAATTAAAATCAACAAGAAAATCATTCATAGGGTAACTGGGTACCTTGCATTGGAACAACCAAAGAGCATAAGGAGTGGAACATGAAATAAAATTGAAAAGCTAACCAAGAAGAAATGGAATGGTTGTGGAATGTCAATAGACAACATTGCAAAGAAAGATCATTCATACTATTATGCTGAGATGTCATTGCATCAAGATAAAAAAAACCTAGAAGTAGTCATTAAAGAAAACAATACATCGTGTAAGTTTAGTTTTCTACTAGTTTGTATATTTTTCTATGTACATAACTATTTTTCTACCATTGGAATGTTTACATGGAATCAAAATAGGACTATTGTGGAAAATTTAAATGACCTAATAGATGGTTTGGGGGAGAATTTTGATGTAGTAGTAGACAACTACTTTTAGAAATTCAAAGTAAAAATAATGAACAGAATGAGAATTCCTAAGTCTATTGTAGACAAATATTATGATGAAATATGTTTCATTAGGGATAAAAATTTTGTATATGAATAGGCATTATTACCAAGGGTAGCATGGATAAGGTCAATATCCTATGAGGTAAATTTTAATGATGTAGTGGAAGTAGTTAGCACACTATTAACTAAAGATATTGATGTTAGTGCTGAGAAGTTTCACATATTTGAGATTGTTATTTCTGAGCTTACTACAGAATCTGGCACGTCCAAGACAAGCAAACAAAAGAAAAGGAAAGTTTCCAAGGCTAGTGTTGTAGAACAAGGACAATGATCTAGAGAACCCTTAGAGGTCAAGGAGGGAAAAGGAAAAGATCTTGTAGTTGGGAAGACAAAAGCTAGTAAACAAGCAAAGGTTGTTATTATAGAACTGAAGGTGAAGGAAGACCTCTAGAAGGACATGCAAGAAAACATGATCATCACCTTAAAGAGGTAAAAAAGAAAAAAAATCTGAGCTATTAATAAGTAGTCCATCAAGGAAGAGGAAGTAGGGAGAAGATCAAGCTAAGCAAAAAAAGAGGAAGTTGATGATTTTACAAGTGGAGGAAGAAGATGAAGAAAAGATTGAGTTTGATGAAACTAGCAAAATTGAAGTGGTAAATAGAATCCCTTAAGTGATTGTTGATTAGGTATGTGAAAATATGATAAAATAAAAAAACATAATGAGTTTCAAAGATATTTATTATGATTCTTTGAGCAATGATGATCAGGTTAACCTTGAAGGCACAATTATTGATATGATGATCAAGTTTAGGTGCACACCCCTAGAATCAAGAACAAGATTTCCAATAGGATTGTACAAAAAAGTGGATTCCAAGTTGAAATGGGAATTTTCCATTGAGAATAAAATAAGAGAAACATCATTGGTACATGTTATGCTAAAATTTGGGAAATACACATGTATGTGTACAGCCCTCAAATATTTTGTTAAGAATGTTTTGCTAAGGGATAGGGCATATAAAGTGTTGAATAATAAAGCTCATGAAGTTGAGCACAATAGTATAAGTGTATGGAAAGAAGTGTTTGGAGCACTTTCACCATTAGTAGAGATGAGGGAAGGCCAAGATGCTATTGAATTTCAAGATGAAAATAAGCAAAAATTGGACAAGCTAACAACAAAGATTTAGCAACTTGTCAGTGGGTATGAAAAAAAGGACATTGTCACAATTGTAGATAACATTGACACCCCTCCACCTAATCTTATTGTACTGAATAAAGAGGAATTTAAAGGTTTGATGAAGGACTCAAGAAAACTTTGTACAAATCCAATTTTTGTAAAGGTATTTGATTATCCAATGCTTGAAGTCAATAAGATGAGTGATTTTATAGTCACACCAGTGTTAGAGTCTACAAACATTGAGCAACTCTATAAAGTATTAATTATATATTTGCCACCAAATTTTATACAAATTTTGAGGAAGAAAGTAAATTCTAAGAAAGATTCATGCACTAAGATGGTAGAAGTTGAAGTGGCATAGAAAGAGAAAGAGGCTACTCAAGATCTTTTTCAATTGTCAAGTGTAAACACTACAAAACCTACACAAGTGACACCTAGAGACAACAAGTGAGAAAGGGAAACAATTGCAATTATCACTACCTAGTGATCCACCCTCTAGATCTTAAGATGTGACTCATAGAGAACATGATGATTACGAGTCAATGAACATTAATGAGGTAATTACATTACCTAAATATAATTTTAACAATCTCACACTAGAAAAAATGAAAGATTACAAATCTGTTGAGTTGTAAGGAAAAACAAGAATACTTGAAAAGAGAATAGAAGAGAAGATAGGTATTACATATTGTCAAGGATATTTTCACCGATGCATTTGGAATTATAGATGTAAATAATAAGCATACAATTTTGATTCAGCTAGTATATATAGTTGACATAATTTAGATAGATGACATAGAGACAAATGAGAACTTATTACAATGGTATGAAAGAAAAATGAAGCATAAAGTACTCTAGAAAGTCTCATAGGAACTCGTACATAGAAAAACGAAGCTTTCTACATCTATTACACAATTGGAAAGAACTTTTAAGATCCTCAATTCTTTATACTTGAAACTATGTGATATAGATTTCTTTACAATAGATGCTACATGATCATTACATCTATTGCATGCAGACATGAGAGCTAATGTTATTAGATTGGGCAACAATACAAATTCAATCTCATCCTTCTATAGTGAATTGAAACTAAGTCAAAAGAGGTTAGCTGAGCTCATGGCTAGAGATGTAGAGATAAGGAACAAGTTGGCATTGATTTAACTGTAGCTATTACCATATATAGAAATAATTTACAAGGTAATCTTTGTTGCTAGAGATATTTTGCAGAAAAAGACATATTTTCAAACATTGTATGATTTATTGATCTAGTTGCCAAGCTAGAAATTCAATCTTAGATTTTTGAACAGGTATAGCAAAGATGGAATAAAGGCTATGCCCACATTATGGCAAGTCATCGACAATTCTTTGATAAGTTTCAACTCACCCTCGAAATCTCCAAGCTCCATTAGTGATAAAAATAAGGGAGAAATTAATGGTGAAATAATGAGAAAAGGGGGATAAGCAATAAAGGAGGAGATATGAAGCAAAGATTAGATTGAAAAGAATTAAAATTAAATTTTGGTCTCAAAGCAAGAATACTTTTTTTTTGAACAAAATATTTTCATGACAAAATATTTTTGCCTCGAATGTCAAAGGTGGGAATTGTTAATATCTAAACCTATGTTGTCAATTAGTGTCCAAACACTTAGTTATTTGCAAGTCATTTACTAGGAAAAATTACAAGGTCATCACTTTGATCAAGTTGTCTACTAAAGGTTGAGCACTCAATATGTATACTGAGAAAGATAGTCATTATCGAGCATTTAATGGAGACTATGAAGATATGTTGGCCAATGAATATAGTATGAGATGGGAAATATAATGAACATAGAGGATATTGAAAAGTTAGTAAGAGTAGAGAAAAAGGACATATAGATGTCGAGTAACAACATGGAAGCTTATGCATGACTAAGTGTTAGAGCATTCAAGTTCCAAGTAATTTATTTTGTAATGACACAAACTCATATGTAAACAATTTTTGGCTGAAATTTATATAGTATTTAATATCAATAGAGCCAAATCTGATAATAATTACAAGTCATTACATAAGGTAATGATCTCAAGGTGAACAATTCAATGAATCATAAAATTGGATGCAAACAGAAATAGATGATAAATTTTAAACTATTTATTAAGATCTAGAAACATCACACAGTTTCTATTTAAGGAGGATTCAAACCCTAGAATCATAAAGAGAGAGAAATATATTAAAGAAGTAATATGGAGTTTCAGAGACATGTTTAGTAAAGAGAAATCAAAGTAGTGAAGGACTGAAAAAACTTCTCAACTTAGGAGAATCTCTTATCAGAGTGGCCCTAATAGGCCTATGTAAATATCCTAATAGAGTCGTTACTTCATTATGAGTAAAAAATCCTTTAATAAGGTCAAACCTAATAGTCTATTAAGCTTTTAACATGACAGACCAATCACAAGGTATATCATATCTTATGATCAAACATTATAACCTTAATAGGTTAACTTTATTGTTACAATAGTGAACATTTATAGGTTTCATCCCCGCCCAAGTTTTACCTTCATTTTGAAGTCTTTTTGGGTTACAAAATAATTCTATTACATATTAAAATCTTATGGATGTGATGAATTACATTTATGTTACAACATTTCAATGTTATTAATAGATCTATGAGATGAATTAGGTGTGAATATACATTGAAGATAAAAGTTTATAGATCCTAATTCCCCCCTCACCCTTTCACTATCTTGTTTCCCATATACTTATTCCAATAATTTATTTGTATATATGTATATGTGTGTGTGTGTGTGTAAGCATGTATGAATATGTATATATCTATGCGTATGCATATGTGTGTGAGTGTGTGTTGTGTGTGTGTGTGTGTATGTGTGTGTATATGTACTTATAATAAATATAAGAATATTAAAATTATTATATTATATTATTATACTTGGGTATGTGCAAGATCATGGTCAACCAAACTATACCCTTAAGTGGCAACAAAACATTAGAAAATCAATGTTATGTAACATTGACATGCAATTTTATACTTGTTATAAAATTTCAATCAAAAAGTTGTGACAAAATAATCTATAGGAAATTGACTTTAGTTTTTCAACTACTAGGCCTTATCTGAACAAAAAATTAATTTATTGCTCAAAATTTTAAATTTTAATGTAATAGCACAAAAAATTTAGGAAAAAAATAAGAAGCATTCATATGTCTGACCACCTCAATCAAAATCAAAGGATAGTATTTTTTAATATGATTCTAGATATAATAAGTAGACTCATTCCTAAATGTGGCACATATTTTTGGGTATTTTTATTCTTAAAAATAATTAATTATAAATTTTCTACTATAGTATTTTTTGTATAAAAAAACTTGCATGTCTTACCACCTTAACTAATTTAAAACTTTACAAAATTTAATTTTTCCTTTTTTTTTTTTCTTATAGTAGAATAAGTATATAATGTGACACATTTTTTGGATTTCAAAAATGTTAAATACTATTCAAAAGTTGTATTTGTTTTTCAGTGAGTGTGTCAATCAACACTTTAATTGTAACTCCATTAGAAAATGAATAATAATTACTTACTGAACTCGTAATTTGAGAGACATTACATTTATGGAAAGATGAGAAAATATTTAAGAAACCCATTTGATTTCATCAAATTTGGGTTTAAAAAAGTCATCAGATATTTGTTTGAAGTAAAAAACACATAAGAACATCCCAAAAACATATTTTTGAGACATTTTTAAAGTTGAGGATTGGTATCCAAATCAATACCAGGCCTTATAAAGGTATTAATAATTTGGTTTGGTATTAGGATGGGAGGGAAAAAACTTAGACTAGATTTTGAAATTGTTTGAGGCATTTTAGAAATATATATTTATGGCATTGCCACTTTTGGCACACCATGATCCTCGACATACCCACGTATTGTTGATTACATTAATGAGTTATATATATATATATATATTTGAATTATGATTTCTATTTAATTTATCATTATTATTAATTTTTATATCTAAAAATTAATAATAATAACTAGGCATCATTATGATCTCTTATTAATTGAACATTATATTTAATTATCTTATATTACAATGGGGTCATGATAGTATACCCCACTATAATTCTCTTGTCCTCAAGCATATATGACAAGATTCCTATTAATTCATAGATCAATTTCATTCTCTTCTTTGTAAATGGCTTAAAACACTTGCAAAAGTACACATTTAAGCATATGATGACCTATGCAAGAATATATGAATGAAGATATAAAGTAGATACATTAATGCATGCAAACAAAAGGTAAACAAGAAAATGAATGAAGACAAAAGGATGACATGAAGAAATCACATTACTACATGAAGACATAATGTAAACATAATTTATACATATTAAAAATTTCTCAGATTACTTTTTTATACTTGGAAATAACAAAAGGGTAAGAAAATTTTTTAGCAACTTCAAACATAAATGTCATGCTCCTTTCCTCCACATGAAAATAAAGAATTATTAAGGGTACCTAATTCCATACTAGGTGGTATATTTATAGCTACTCAATTTTGGAGATAGTCTATGTCGTGTTCCTATATTTGGATTGTCTTTCCACAACTTCAGAAATTTACTACTCCCTCTATGTATGCTCTCTACCCACTCAATACATTCTTAATTTTATAGTGGATGGGAGATTTTCATTCTTTCTCAAGTTGGGACATGATCTACATGGGGCTCCTATATTGGGATTCTCTTTCCCCCAACATCATTGATTTACTCCTCCCCTTATCCACACTCTGTACCCACTTTGTATGTGCTTAAATTTTGAGTGGATTGTAGTTTAATACCTCTTGAGTTTGTAGATGATGTATGTGGGGTTCGACATTAGTGATCTATTCCTTGTATAAAAACTCCATATCCATCATGAATGTAAGAACAAAGAATTTCAATAATATCCCCTTATGAGACCTTTCTTTATAATTCCAATTTTTTTTGTTCTTTAAATCACACAATATGACCTAAAATATTTTTTCTTTGTATTGGTCCTACTTGAAATATCCCTTTAATTTTATCCTAAAAAACTATAATTTGATCTTAATATGATAATATCAATGCTTTTATACAATATAAAAATAAAGAATCCTCATAAAATTTATCTTAAAATATTAAAATAAAAATTAGATGATAAACTTATCTTGATCTAAGTCCACAATATTTGATAATGTTCAAATTTTCTTAAATTCCATGGCATGTGCTCTAAGTTAATTTACCTCCCTTTTACATTCTCTATTCTTTAGTTTATCACTGCCCTCTTAGAATTCATTCTTATAGATATATCACACTCTTATAAATTTATTCATATAAATATAACATAACGATACCATATGTGGTTTCATCAAGTCTTATTACTTTGATTTTATAAGTTGTCTTTTATGACAACTTAATTCATTAGTCATGCACTTCTCATATTTTTTCTACATTGTTATTTTTTGGAATCTCTTTGTTTACTTTCTTATGACCTAAACTCCTTTCCTATAATATGATTGTAGTGGGGGTGGAAAAAGACATATATTATTGTAAATTTATTTCTTAGTAGTTTCTTTAAATGTTTGTGACATAATCAATGTTTATAAGAATTGCAAATAATATCAATGGCCCTTTACATTTATGATTGACCCAATCTCCTTTTCGATGAAGTCAATATGTTGAAGCATTGGTAATTATATATAGCCTCTATCTGACACTCTATATGTTGATGTTTCACCTTCCATTTCATATTTCATCCTATTATAAATTGAACTTCCTCTTTAACTAGTGTGAAATAGATCAAAATAGAGAGTATATTTATTCCCTATTTGTAGTTAGGAAAATAAAGAAGGGCCCAATCCCATTAGATCAAAATAACATAAAGTCATCGAAAAAAAAAGGTCATGAGAACCAACACCAACTAGGACTAAAGTAAAAACTACTACTACTAAGCTAAAAATTAATACTTAGACTAAACTAACAAGGTGGCGCCAACCAAAGAAAAACATTTTTGCCAAGAAAAAATGCCCAATAACTGGAAAGAACCAGTAGCAGTAGAAAAATTAATATTTATTTCATTGTTACATTATCTTATATTCCTCTTTCCATACACTTTCCCTTCGTTTCTTCATTTTTAACATATATTAGGATGAAAAACCTATGTATTTGTTTATCTTTAATATGAATGTTTTTGATATTAAAAAGTAACCAAAAATGGGGATTGATCCAAAACAAAGCAAAACATAGACTAAGAATCAGTCAAAAATCCTCACCATGCAACTATCCAACTCCCTTTTTAAATACAAAACCCCCCTAGGATAAAGTATTTTTAAAACTACTACTACCAAAAAATACGAGAATATCAACACTATTCATAAACCTTTCCAAAATATTCACAATGGCCATTAAACTAGTGCATTAAAAGTTAACAAATAGATCCCTTAAAAAAAAAAAGACATAATAAAAATAGGAGAAAAAATTAAACTAAAATCATGTAACCATTATCTAACCCTCCTTGCTCTTGTTCCTTGGATTCTCTAGAAGAAATCATAACCAGTCATCAACCAAGAAGCCATATATTGAGCGTGTTGTCTCCATGTCTTTAGCATTATTTGTGCCTTCCTTCTTAGTTTTCATGAGTTAGATGGTGGTGGCCACCAAAAACATCCCCCATGCTAGGAAAATAGCAACCCTATTAAAACTATTTTCCAACTCTTCATTCTTCTTATCGAAGTTAGCAATGGATTATTCAAACTTTTCAATCTCTAGGTTACACTACTCTTTGTCCATTTTTTCCATAGTGGCCCCCTGAGGATGGATGTGATCTCCTACCATTATTTTAGACTTCTTCCCATGTCCTCTCCCCTAGTAATCTCTTCTTTAGTTTGACTACCCATGTTCTTGATTTGAATAGGTGAAGTAACCATACCTTGTTCACCAATGTTCTGCCCTTTCCTAGAATCTAGGGTAATGGTCTCCATTTTGAAGGTGTTAGAAACCCTAGAGGGAAAAGGGATATTTGGTTCCTCCTCCATTAATTTCTCATATTTACCTTTTCTATCTGTTTTAACCTCATCTTGCTCCCCATAGTTCCTTTTAATGGCATTTCATTTTGTTCTAGAGACAAACTCTCTCCCAGAATTATCTCTTGAAGTTGATTTATCCAATTTAATGAGATAGGTTTGGGCAAAAGATTTTCTCCCTAAGCCTTTTTCTCAATCTATTGGTTCTCTTCTTGATGCTAGTACCAATACTCTCAACATATAGGACTTCAATATTTTTTGGTTTTATCTTCTAACTGGAAGCAATTAGATCTCTATAGCTCTAGGTTAAGGTGGAAGGGGGGGGGGGGTGCGGGGGGGTGGTGAATTTAACCCATTTCAGTGATTTTCAGAGGCAAGTAACTCTAGTTCATGATTTAGGTTTTAAGGCCATTATAGAGTTTAGAGAGCCAAAAAATCAAGGCTTGGTGATAAAAATGATATATTTTTCTATTCTCTCTTTTTCTTGTAATATTCTACACACAATATTCCATGGAATTTAAATGGAGATAGAGAAGGAAATGCACTACTTATTCCTAAAATAGTTCAGGATGAGAGAATTGTAGTAGTAATACACCTTGACTTTGTCTTCCATAGTTATTTATCATATGGTGACATAACAAACTATATCCTAGGGATCTGGGAGCTTTTCATAGGCAAGTCTAGCTTGAAAATGAACAACAACTTCATCATAATGAAAAAATTTCCTCATGCTTGTCACATTTTCCAACATATCTTGTTTCCTTCTTTTTCTTTTCCAACACTAGACTAGTAGCATTAGAAATTATCTCTTCATTAACCTCAAAGAAGATCCCATTAATGTTAACCCAATGATTCTTCCATGTTTGGGATGTTAGTTTATCTTCTTCACCTTCCCCCACTTCTTGTCCACCCTTATCTTGGTGTGACAATTTGGGTAGATATGGGAAATGTTTAATGACTAGCCTTATAACTCCAAATTGTTATTCCTCCATTTAAAAAGTTTTTGTTTATGTATAACATCATGGCAACTCTTGGGATTCTTTAGAGAATTGAGACATGACATCAACTTCTTTATATAGATTACATCTATATTATAAGAAAAATTGTACCTGAAAGTAGATTATTGAGTTTCAACATCTCACTACCAATGTAAATCTTCAAAGCCAACTAGGGAAATAAACTCATTATTTGTGAATAGAATATCATGATGAAGAGTCTTATAGTAAATCACATACTTTCAGCCTTTTAATAATTAACATTACTTCCTCATCTTGACCTTACTTCCTATTTAATTTAATGAGATAATAATGTGATCCTACGAATATACCAGATTTCATAATCTCCATATTCTCTCTTTAATCAATGATAAAATTCTTGAATTCCATTTAAAGCTAGGGATGGTTGGATGCAACAACATTTATGATATAAAGCTCTCTTTTTAATATCCATAATGGAGAATGGAAATATATTCAAGCAATCTTGATATGTGTTGTTATTGTTCAGGGTAATTTGCAAGGATTTTTTTTTTTTTGGTATATCTAGACCTTGGACAACTAATTCACCCCCCTCTCAGTTACTCTAAAGAATTCCAAAAATTGGTATGAGAGCCATAGTGCTTAAGAGGACTAGTTTGAAGGCACTAGACAAAAAGGATCAAGATGTCAAGAAGAGACATACCCAAGGTCAATAAAGAGAGCTTCTTTGAATGGAAAATTTTGATGAAGCTACACCTAGGAGGTCTTGAAGACCATGCACAATTTACTATCACCATTGAGCATGTTGACCCTGTTGAAGCCCCAAGCATTGATGACTTGAAGAAGAAGAAATAACATAATTAGGAAATTTTGGAGATTACATCTACCCTAAGTTATCTAAGTTTGGTGACATCAAGGGTTGTGATAGTGCAAAGAAGATGTGGGATACTCTTCACACTATTTATAGATGGGATACAAATGTTTTGAAAGCCAAATCTGAAAGTCTTAGAGGTAAGTTTGATGATATGAGGATGCAATGATGTGAGAATTTTACTCAATATTGCGCTAGAATAAAGATGTCGTTAATGCTATAAGAGGAGCTCATAGTATTATTGATGATAATACTATATGGAGCAAAGAATTGAGGACATTGTTCCCCATCTATGCTATTAGAGTTTCTACTATACAAGAATTAAGATGCATACTAGGTTCTAATATGTCTCTTGAAGGTTTGGTAGGTAGGCTCACTGCTTTGAAATCTCTAATTTTGATAACTTAAAATTTGAGAATGTTGGATCCACTTTCAAAGCTAAAATATTATTTAAGGAACCTAAAGAGGAGAAGTAAAAGTTAAAGTATGTTTCTAGTGACAATGATAAAAATGAGGAGGATGTAGAACAACTTGAAATATTGCTAGCAAGGAGATTTCATAGAGGCAAAGACAAATTCAAAGGTAAGTTACCTATCATCCATTTTAATTGCAATGAGGTTGGTCATATTTCCACTAGCTTTCTAGGAAAGAAGAACAATAGAAGTGGACATAAATAGAGAAGTACAAGAGATGAGGACAACAAAGATTACAAAGACAAAGGTAAGAAGTCTTGGTACATTGTAGAAGATGAAGCCAAAGATGGATATCAAGTCCATGATGATGAAGTAGTGTATGTTGCAAAGAAGGATGATTCTAATGAGGATGAGGCAAATGCACTAGTGTCTTATGTGAACAAGAATGAGAGATGGATCATTGATAGTGGGTGTTCATATCACATGATTGGATATAAAAATAAGTTCATTACCCTCAATTATTATGATGGAAATAGTGTAAAGTTTGGTAATGATGCACCCTATCTAATAAAAAGTAAGGATCTATCAAACTCAAAGAAAATCTTATGTGTGACAATGCTTACTATGTTAAAGGACTTAACTATAATTTATTGAGTGTGTCACAATTGAATAGTTCAGGTTGAAAATTTGAGTTTGAGAGAAAGATAGAAAAGATCAATGACAGTAATCAAAAACTAATTGGAAAAGGTGATCAAACTAGAGGTAATCTATTTATTTTGATATGAATGATGATACTTTTCTTGTTGTAGAATTTGATGATTTTTATGTTAACTTTGATAACTTAGTTATTATCTATAACATGAAAAGAGTCAGAGGTTTTTTTTAATTGAAAAAAACCTGACAATAGAATTTGCAAACAATGTCAGTTACACAAGACGAAAAAGTCTAGTTTTAAAAGTAATACTCACACCTTTAAAGAAATTCTTGAGATTGTGCATACTAGTTTTTGTGGACCAATTGAAGTGCAAAGCTACAAAGATGAAAAGTGCATTATCCTATTTGTTCATGATTATTCTAAGATGATGATAGTTATGTTATAGAAATAGAAATCTTATGCTTTCCAAATGTTTAAGTGCTATGTAGCTAGAGTTGAGAAGGAGATAAGTAAAACCTTGAAATGTCTAAGATTAGACAAAGGTGGAGAATTTACATCAAATAACTTTTAGAGGAGGAATCAAAAGACAGACATCTACACCTAGGACCCCTCCACAAAATGGAATTGCTAAAAGGAGAAAAAAATATATTATGGACTATGCTAGGATACTCACAATGGAGAAGAATGTTGCTTTGAAATACTGGAGAGAGGCTATAAGTATAGTTGTCTATACTTTGAACCATGCCCAAGTCAAGAAAGGTACTCATTCAACACCTCTTGAATTATGTATTGATATTAACCCAATATAAAATATCTTAAAGTATTTGGAACCAAGTGCTATATTCTTAAAGATAACAAGTGATGCAGGAGCATCCTAGGTGTAACAACAAGCTTGCATCACCAAAAAATATTTTTATTTTTAGTCTTTTTTATTTTAATAAGAACTAGTAGATAGGATGGTAACTATTTATGGGAGCTTACTTTTTTAATAATTTTGTCATGTGAAATTAGCATGTTCCTATTTTCTACATGAAGGTTCATTTCAGAATTATACACTTATTATTAAAATTTCATTACTCTAGCATAAATATCAGAGAAGTTGTTGTAGATTTTGGGTGGAAAATTTTGAAGAAAAATCTTCAGGTGTATAGTTGGAGGCCTTAGAGTGCCTAGATTTGCTTTGAAAACTTGACAAAAGGGCACTTTTACCATTTTGAGCTTGTACATAATGAGATTGCATTTCCTAAAAGTGGTTATAATAGCCAATCAGAGCAATGGTTCAAGAGTTATGGCCTTTCAAAGTTAGGCTACTTAAAATTTCTGGAATAAGTGTCAAAGATGTATTTGGCTGACTCTACATGTATTGTTAGGGTCTCTCGGCCCTAGTTATTAAGTTTAAGCAACTAGAACCATATTCGCTGACATAAAATTACCTTTTTAAGAGCATGAACATTATCTAGAACAACTTTGGGTGATAGTTTACAATATTGTCTACTAGATTACTGTAATGAAGGTTCCCATTTGGGTAAGCATATTATAATTGTGAATTTTATAACTCCAAATTTGCGGTGATACTAAGAAGTCCATATTTTTTTCTTGTAGTTGCAATGTTTTCTATATTTTTGTTATGAGTTTATGCTATTAAGGGGAGCATCCTTCATCAAGTGGTATCAGAGCTAGATTTCTTGAGTATATGAATAGATCGTTGATTGTGAGGCATTTTCCACTAGGGTTTCAACCAAAGTTCAAAAATACCTCCACAAAGGCATTGTGGCAAAAGAGTTGTAGGTGTTACAGTTGAGGGTTTTGGAGTCCTCCAAAGAAAAATGCAAGCATTGGAAGAACAAATGTGTAGAGGAATAAATATTCCCATAACAGATGAAAGCAAGGATGATGATCAAGTAGAAGAAAATGCCAAAGTAGAACTAGTTCTAGACCTAGAAGAAGAGAGGCTTTTTAAGGCCATCTCTAAGATTGGAAAATGACCTATGTTTGAGATTCCCACATTTTCTAGAAATATTAACCTAGAAGAGTTGATCAATTGGATCAATGAACTAGAGGAATACTTTAAGTATGAAGATATTTAGGATCCTAATAGGGTCAAGGTTTTGAAGGTAGAACTAAAGATACATGCAAAGATTTGGTGGCACGAGGTTTGGTTGGAGCAACTTAGAAAAGGGAAATGATAAAATCACCAAATGGGATTAGATGATACATATACTTAAGTGACAATGCATTGCCATGGATTATGAGCTTGATCTATTGAAGAAAATGCAAAGGTTGAAGCAAGCATGAAAATCTACTAAAGAGTATACTGAAGAGTTCTACCGAGTTCTCATTAGAACCAACCATGCAAAAGCTAATAAGGAAAAGTGACTCATTATATTAATGAGTAAAAGCACAAACCTATGTCACCTTTTATAAAGAAACGTGATATCAAAATGTGACAGTTCAACATTAGTGACAAAAAAAATGGTATTTATGTTTAAAATATGAAGATGATGTAAACTAATAAAATGTGTAGAATTGGACGAATTTTATGCCTACAATTTTTATAATTTTTTTGAGTAAGAATTTATTCATTTTATTTTATTTTGAAGTCCCTTTTTTAACTGTAAAAAATATAGGGTGTAGTTCCTGTCAAACAAGTACATGCAAATCATATTTTTTTTTCTGATTTGAAAATATCTTATAGATGACATGTATAGCTAGTGCACAAAAAAAGAAATAATTATTTTTGATGTATATTTTCTTTGTTATAAGTACTCAAGTTTGACCTTATCAGAATCTAACAATTTTTTCCTCCCGTCAAAATATTCCTATCAAATCTATACCTTCTTAAAAAAATTACATATTCATGAAGAGGATTCTCTCCTCTAGAGGTAAATATAATTTTTTTTATTTTTTTGATATGATTTACTATCTTTTTTCCTATTTTCTGGGAGCATCTTCTGAAATGTTGAGATATTGACTTATAATACTTTGAGATTATAACATATTAGAACTAATCAAAACACACAAAAATTTATATAATGATCATATTGAATATGAGATCTATAAAACGATATTTTTATTTTTTGAAAAAAAAAAGAGTTTTGATAGAGAAATGAGATTTGATCAAAATAGGTTTTGGTATCACAAATGGTCACACAGATCTGTGCTTTTACCCTAATGCATTAAGGCCAAGTATTCATAATGTGTTGCATTTGGTTTGAATGAATAGTATTGAGGAGGCGAACCAATTTTCCCTAAGAGTTGAAGAGAAACTAAGCAAGAAGTTTGACAATAAGAATAGTGGAAGAGGTTGTGAGAAAAAATCTAGTGGTTGATCTTATGGTAGCTAAAATGATGATCTAAAGAACAAGGATGAGGTTTGAAGTAGTAGTCAAAAGTAGAGGGGAAAAAATTCAAATTATTTCCATGATCAGAATAATAGAGATCACAGAGGAAGAGACAAAGAACAAGGATCTAGAAGAGGAGGCTTCTGTGGGAAATGTTTTCACTATGGAGAGGAAGGGTATATAGCCTTTGAATGTTCTTAGTACCAAGGAAGGATAGATTGAAGAGAACAACACTAAGCCAAAATTGCACATGTTGATGAAGATGTTGAAAGATCCAAAGTCCAGTTAATAGAAGAGTCTTGTTGAGTGGTGAGAATGAACTTGATCAAAGAAGGGGCTTGTTTTGTGTAAGGTGTACATATGAAGATAAGTGTTTGTAATATGATCATTAATGGTGGAAGTATTGACAATCTAGTGTTAGAAATGATGGTCACAAAGATGAAGCTGAAGAGGCAGAAAAACTTTCATCTGTACCATATTGCATGGATGCAAGATGACCATAAGGTCATGGTGAATGAGTAGTGCTTAGTGAAGTTCAAGATTGGAAGCTACTAGGATGATGTATTGTGTGATATTATACCTATAGACATATGTCATATGTTGTTGTGTAGGCCATGGCAGTTTGACAAGCATGTTGTACATGATGAGTGAAAAAATACCTACCCTCTAACCAAGGATGATGTGAAGCATAAGTTGAAGCTATTGAAAGAGAAAGAAGAAAAGGTATGTAATGTTACTAGAATATGTTTTTTTGATAGAAAAGAGTTTCTAAAAGGTATGAAGCATGTGAATATGTACTTTTCTATAATTGTAGAAGATAGTAAAGAAGTAGAGGAGGTACCTACAAAAGTTGCAGATATGTTGGGAGAGTTTTCTAATATTATGTTAGATAATGTATCTGATGGATTACCCCCAATGAGGAAGATTAGTCACCAAATGGATTTGATTTGAGGATCCATTTTTCCAAATAAGATAGTGTAGAGAGTGACACCAAGAGCAAGTGAAAATTTGAACAAACAAGTTCATAAGTTGTTACAAAAGGGGTTGATTCAAGAGTGTCTAAGCCCATGTGTTGTACCATTCATATTAGCACCAAAGAAGAATGGAGAATGGATGATGTGCAAATATTATTGTGCTATTAACAAGATCACAATCAAGTATAGATTTCCATTACCAAGGATGGATGATATTATACACTATCTAAGTGGGGTTGATTATTTCACAAAGATAGATCTGAAAAGTGGCCTATACCATCAAATTTGCATTAGAGAAGGAGATGAATAGAAGAGTACTTTGAAGATAAGGGAAGGACTATATGAGTGGTTAGTCATGCCTTTTGAGCTAACCAATGCACCAAGCACTTTCATGAGGCTCCTGAATGAGGTACTCAATGAGTTGAAGGAAGAAAAGTTGGTAATAGACCTAAAGAAGTGTAGTTATGTAAAGAAGAAGTTTGTGTGCCTGGGATTTGTATTCTTAGGAGAAGATCTAAAAATGGACATAGAGAAAGTGAAGGCTATCATTGAATGGCCTACTCCAAGGAATGTCATAGAGGTAAGATCTTTTCCTAGATTAACTAGTTTTTACAAAAATTTCATAAGAGGTTTTAACAGTATTTTTGGACCCTTGACTAAAACAATAAGTGGGGATAGGAAAGAATTTAAGTGAATTGTAGGAGTAGATAAGATTTTTAATGTGTTGAAATAGAAAGTTACTAAGAAAGCTATTTTAGCACTTCCAAATTTTAACAAGGTGTTTCAAGTAGACTATGATGCTAGTGGTACTACAATAGGAGTTGTTTTGAGCCAAGAAGGTAAACTTGTTACTTATTTTAGTGAGAAATTGAATGATGCAAAAAAGAAAATATTTTGTTTATGATCAAGAATTTTATGCTATAGTTTAAGCATTCAAGAAGTGGAGACACAATTTTCTTCCTAAAGAGTTTGTTTTGTATACTAATCATCAAGCTTTACAATATTTTAATAGTCAAAGAAAATTAAACCAAAGGCATTTAAAGTGGGTTGAGTTTATGCAGAGCTATACATTTATTTTGAAACACAAGAGTGGGAAGTGTAATAGAGTTAGAGATGCTCTTAGTAGAAGACAAGTTTTTCTAATGAAAATGTAGATAAAGATGGTTGGATTCAAGGAACTCAGTACTTTTTATCTAGATGATCTTGATTTTGGTGTAGTGTGGAAGGCTTATACACAACCTATTACACTTAATAGGAAAAAGTGGTTAGATTTCATGATCCAGGATAGCATGTTGTTCAAAGGAAGGCATTTGTGCATTCACAAAAGTTCAATGAGAGAGAATCTCATCAAGGATAAGCATAGTGGAAGATTGGTTGGTCATTTTGGTAGAGATAGAACCATAGCTTTGGTTTCTAAGAATTATTGTATTGGCCATAGCTACAACAAGATGTGAAGAAGTTTGTACAAAGTTGTACAGTATATTAGATGGTGAAAGTAGTGAAGAAGAATACAAGGTTATATCAGCCATTACCTATACTGGAGAAGTCATGGGAGGATGTTAGCATGGATTTTGTTCTTGGGTTACTAAGGACTTAGTAAGGGCATGATTCTATTTTTGTGGTCGTTGACAGGTTTTCAAAGATTACAAATTTTGTTCCTTGCAAGAAGACTAGTGATTTTGTTCATATGGCATAGTTATTTTTCAAGGAAGTGGTGTGACTACATGGTCTACCAAAGAGTATAATTTCTAATTGAGATACCAAATTTGTTAGGTATTTCTAGCACAGACTATGGAAGAAGCTGGAGACATGTTTGAAGTTTAGTTCATTGCATCATCCAAACATTTATGGACAAATAGAAGTGGTGAATAGGAGTTTAGAAAATTTACTAAGATGTTTGGTTGGAGACAACTGAAAAGGATGGGATATGATTTTACCACATGTAGAATTTGCATCTAATAATTCTTTCAATAGGAGTACTGGTAAATCACCATTCTACATTGTATATGGAAGTAGTCACAAAAATCCTTCTAAATTGTGATATTTCGATAAAGGAGAGATATGTAGAATTGAAGTAGAAGAATTTTCTGAACATTTGAAGAACATTGATGAGGATGTAAGAAAGGATATCATCAAGATGAATATATAGTACAAGGCCAAGGAAGATGTGAAAATGAGGTAGAAGGAATTTTAGATTAGATATGAAGTCATGGTTCATTTGAGAAAAGAGTGCATTCTAGTGGGTACATATAATAAGTTGAAGATGAAGAAGTTTGGACAATGTAAGATAGTGAAAAGGCATGATTCTAGAAATCCCTATGAAGTGGAGTTTCTTGTTAAATTGAATATTTCACGAATATTTAACATTTTAGATTTGATAGAGTATTACGAAGGAGGTGATGGAGATGAAGTTATAGAAGCACAATGGAGTATTCTAGTAGCTAGTTTGGCTACAAAGGAGAGTTAGGAGATACTAGATAGTCCTATTGGAAAAAGTATAAGGAACTAAACTTATGAGGAATACATGGTCAAATGGAAAGGGAGGTCGGTAGAGGATTCATCATGGCTAGTAAGGGAGGAGGCTTATTGTCTTGAATTTCCTCTAAAAACTTGAGAAGTGATGGGCTCACTTCTAAAATTACCCTAGGTGTCTGATGCAAGAGCATCCTGGGTGTAAGAGAAATCTTGCATCACCCAAGTTTTATATTTTTTTTAAGTCTTTTCTATTTTAATAAGGACTAGTAGAAAGGGTGCTTACTATTTATGGGAGATTACTATTTTTAGTAAGTTTGTCATGCAATCTCAAAATGTTCTCATTTTCTACATGAGGGTTCATTTTAGAATGATAAGCCTAACATAAAAATCTCATTGCTTCACCATAAGTATCAGAGAAGTTATTGTAGATTTTTAGTAGAAACATTTGTAAAAATATATTCAGGCTCACCATTGGAGGCCTTAGAGTGCCAAGATGAGGTCTAAAAATTTGATGGAAGGGTGCTTGCTCTATTCCAGGCCTATAGATTAGGAGTTGGCATTTTTGAAAAGTGGTTTTTATAGCCAATTGAAGAAATGGTTTGAGAGTTATGGCCTTCTAAAGTTGGACTACCTAAAATTTCTAAAATAAATGTGAAACATGTATTTGGCTGACACTATATGTATTGTTAGGGTTTTTTGGCCCTAGGTATTAAGTTTGAGCATCTAGAACCTTCGTAGGTGGCATAATATTGCCTTTTTAAGAAGGACCTGAACATTGTCTAGAACAACTCTGGGTGATAGTTTGCAACATTGTCTAGCAGATTACTATAAGGAAGACACCCATTTTTGTTAGCATGTTTTAATTGTGAATTCTATAACTCCACCGTTACGGCAATAATAAGAAGTTTATGTTTTGTTCTTGTATTTTTTGTTGTTTGTTTGTTTTGGTTATGAGTTTATGGTATTAAGGGGAGAACCTTTCATCAATAGGAATGGTAAATTTGATGCTAAAAGTAAAGAAGGTATATTCCTTTTCTAATCCACAAGAAGTAAAGCTTATAAGTGTTTAAAAACTAACACTATTAAAGTTGTGGAAAGTGCAAATGTGAAGTTTGATGAATATACAAAGATATATGAAGCTAAACCTATGAAGGAACCTAAAGAGTACAAATATTTTGTATACTTTTATGAAGAAATTCTTTTTGATGAAGATGTTGTAAATCAAGTTGCAATTTAACAAGTTTTAGTGACTGCTAAGTCACATACAATTAATGTTGAGTTGCATTCAGGAATTGAGTTATAGTTAGGAACCAAGTTACAGATAGACATTGAAACATATTCTAATTCTGATATAAGTATACATCAAAGAAATATTATATTACTTGATAGACACGTATATAGTGATTTTGAAGTTAATAGACCAAATGAGGAAAGAAGAGCAGAACAAGGATTGTTAAAATATCTCAAAAGACATCACCCTATTGAATAAATTCTTGGAGATAAAAATGATATACCAATAAAAAGAAACAAGCTAAGAAGTGATACATGTTTGCTAGGAAAGCATGAGCCTAAGAAAGTGAAATATGCCTTAGAAGATGAGAACTTGAGTAAAGCCATGAAAGAAGAGATCAAGCAAATTGACAAGAACAATAAGGGGGCTCTAGTTCCCAAACCAAAATATAAAATATAATTGGAACCAAGTGGGTGTATAGAAATAAGTTTGAACAATGAGAATGGTGAAGTCACAAGGAATAAAGCAATGTTAGTTTACAAATGGTATACACAAGAAGAAGAAATGGACTATGGAGAAATATTTTTTACTATTGCAAGCGGAAGGAGTAAGAACTCTACTTTGTTACTTTGCATACAAAGGTTTCAAATTTTATCAAATGGATGTGAAGTCAACATTTCTAAATGGTATATTAGAAGAAGAGGTTTATATAGAACATCTAGAAGGATTTGTTGATGCTAATAACAAAAACATGGTATTTAGACTACACAAAAGTTTATATGGTTCAAACCAAGCCCAAAGAGTATCGCATGAAAGGCTTCAAAATTAGCTTGTAAAGATTGGTTTTGAAAGAACTAATGATAAAAATAATATGTACTTGAAGATAGAAGGAGGTAAAGGTGTTTTACTAGCTGAATTTTGTGTGGATGATATCATATTTGGATGTTAAGATACTTTATGTAAGGTATTTGCCAATGGAATGAAGAAAGAAATGACAATGTCTATGTTTGGAAAGATCAAGTTCTTTGTTGATTTGCAAGTATATCAGATGAAATGTGGTCTATACATAACTCAATCTAACTATGTGAAGGAAATATTAAAAACTTTTAGATTTGAAGATTCAAAACTAGTTACCACAAATTTTACTAATATCTATCACAAGATTTATAAAAATATAATGAGGAATTTTTTTATTATTATCGGTAAGTGACTGAAGTTTAGATTAATTATTATTATTTATTATAATTAATTATTTTTCTGTGTTAAGAAAATTTGAATGTAAAACCCCTCACATGAGAGGCTCACAATTTACCATTGTCTTGTAGGCTCTTGCCTTTCAAAAAGATATTAGTTACATTGGACTAAGAAAAAATAATAAAAATTTAGTTATCTAGTCTATATATTTAAATTAATATTTTTTACATAAAATTGAATATTTCTTAATAAATAATATTTAACATATTAATCTTGCAAAAATGAAAAGGCTTGTTTCAATTTTTTTATGTAAAATCCCAAAAAAATTAAATACTAAATAGTTCCTTTTATTTTACTTCTTTTATTTTTTATGTGCTACATATCTTTCCAGCTCGCCACAAAATTGTGAGAGTTTTGCAGATGGTTTTTTGATTAACCATGTGGACTAATATTGTTGGATCTTTCAATTTTTATATAGGTAGAACTTAGATTCATGTTGCTTCTTTGTTTATACTCTCTCGATCGTGGCTCTATGAGGGTTTTTTGTGGTGTTTTTTACTTGCATTGTATGGTGTTGGTGTAAATAAGTATTTACTATTTAAACTTACTTAATTTTACTTAGGTTAATGCATATTTTATTATTTATTTATTAGTCACCTAGGAGTATGCATACTCTTATGAGTTATCATGTTGACAACACAAGAGTTTGCACTCCAATTATGCATATGTTGTCTACACTTAGGAGTAAGCACTTTATTTGAGCACATGGTGTCTACAACATTTTGGACACCTCATCATGCTTGTCCTCTTATTGTGGAGGATATGAACTTAGTCATCATGCTTATCTCCTAGTACATTCTAGAGACATTCTAGATTCATCTTAGAGGCCTTTATATACAAGCTCTCTTAGTGTGTATGTACATGCCTCTGATAATAGAAATCATTTTCATATTGATCATACTCTTGGTCTATAGTTGTGTTTATGTTTGTGCTCCTTGATCTTGGGTGAATTTTTACTCTAAGGAAAATTCTTACATAGTATCAGAGCTCAAGGAGATTCTCTACATAGCCATTTGAGACTATTCATGCTTCAACACCTCAACTTGAATCTATAGTATATACAAAAATTGGGAGGGTCTAGAGTAAAATCTAACCTCACCATTGCATTTGGAATGTCAATTTGGTGAAGATCGACTATAAATTTGCCTATGCTAACCTAAAGTTGATCGTGAGGTAAAAAAAAATTCAAACTAGGACCCAAAGGCACCATTTTGCAAATAGATATGATCTATTCGATCTGCACATTTCAATTTATTTAGATCTACATTTAATTTCATCTCTACATTATTTTCAACTTCTATCTCAGAATATTTTTTTGCCTAGTTGGGCTAGGAAAGAATTTTTTTTTAGAACTGGGCAATCACACCTCAGCCCTATAATTTGGGAGAATATTTGGCGAGCGTCATCAATACAAATTTGGCATCGGCTTGTACTTCCCAGTGGCCTCACTATCTATTTAACAATTGGAAACAATAATTTCCACTCCCATACCAACAAAGTCTAGCCACCTCAACTAGAGGTGAGTTCACAATCTGAAGACCTTTTTTAATTTCATAACAAGGTGCATAGTTTTTTAAACACTTCGAAGCCGAACACCCCACAAATGTGGGATATATAAAAGGATTTTTGGTTGTGGTATTATATTCTTTGGCACTCTCAAAATGATGGCCTCTGACACTAGTGTGAAGATTCCCAAAACCTTTGCATATTCTGGGCCACACGACCTCAATCTGGTGACCCTTCTACCTAGCCATGTGGCAATATTTAACTCACCTTGGCCTACACACATATATACCATAGCTGATGCAGATAAAGCACTCTTCCACATCCTCTCTATGATCAACAGATCCACGTGGACACATTAGTGCCGCATTGTCAACAGACTCAACATTCCATGTTAGACACATGTGGCTCTACATCACCACCTTGGTTGTACCAAACTATATAATTCTACACAATGATAACATCATCATGATGTAATGATGACATCATCATAGAGTTGAGAAATTCTGACATCATCCAATTCTTGAGCCTAAAGTTGAGGGTTGTCTAACCATCATCTTAGGGAAAATTTGAACTACTACAACAGCTGTATGACTATCAAATTCAACACTATCTTTTGTTGATGTAACCCCTCTCTAGATTGATTTTTGATTTTGGAGTCCAACTTTGGGAGGCCATATTTTGTCATCTAGACTCCAAATCAAGTGTGATTATTTTTGAAATCGTGTAGAATTTCCTAATTTTTTCAGTGGTGCAGCTCTTATCTAGTTTTGGTGTATGGATTTGTCAGAAATTGCATCTTTTGGTGACTGTAGCTATCCAATTCTACATTTTGTAACTTCAATTGCTCTATATAGGTACATCTAGACTCAAAACTAGGTTCTATTGTTTTTCAAAGTGTGTTATTTTTGGTCTACTTTCGAGATCTACAATCAAATTGTAGAGTTGTGTGGACAAAATTGTCACTTTTAGAAATAGGGCCTTTCTTTGCTTTTTATTGCTTCAAAGTTATAGCATATTGGAAAGTTCTAGATTTATAATCTTTCAAGAGGTTGTAAAAAGAAAAATTAGAAGTTCACAAAGGCCAAAATTGCCAAGTGGCGATTGTAGTCACACTACTTATAAAGTGCCAAAAGCATCTCGTTTGGTGATTTTTTGATTTAGTGAAAAGGGGGAATGTTCTTAGTCTTGTGTTCCTTCTTTTCTACAATTTTCTTTCATTTTCTAGATGATGGAAAATTTTAAGTTTCTAAAATGAAGTCCTCATAACTATGCTACATGGTCTATAAAAATGTGGTATCATTTAATGCACAATGGAGTTTCTTAATATGTTGATGGTACCCTTCCTAAACTAGCAGGTGATAATGTATTAGCAAGTGATATTTTAGCTTGGGTGTCAATGCATAGGAAAGCCCTAGGTGATATATGTTTGGGGGTTGATGAAAAGATCATGTATCAAATTAAGAAATCTTCTACATCGAAGGAAGCTTATGATACCCTCAAAAACCTATATGATAAAGTGTTTGAAGAGGATATTTTCAAAATTGAAGATGATCTTGTCTCCTTAGATCCTGAGTCATCTGATTCCATACAAGATTTCATCATTAAGGTGAATGAACTAAGGAAAAAGGTTACTGATTGTGGGAATCCTATTAAAGATGATAGGTTGATCTATCTTATTCATAATTAGCTACCATTGGAGTATTCTTCATTTGTTTCTTATTATAACACCTCAAAGACTACATTAGGTTCTACCTATAAGAAAGTCTCTTTTGATGAATATGCTAATCTTTTGGATATAGAAGAAAAAAGTTGAAATCAATGAGGATTCTCAATTCACCTAAGTCTAAAGCATTGGTGGTCAATAATGAGCATTCTCAAAATTTAGCTTGACAATCTTCAAATAAAGGAAAGGGTAAGAATAGGAAGTGGAAGAAGAATAAATTAGAGGATACAGAAAAGACAACACCTCAATCCAATCAACAAGGCAAGTCCTCCTCAAATTCTAACAAGAAGAGGGAAAACAATAAGGAGACATAAAAGTGTGCTTATTGCAAGAAAATGGGTCATGAAGAACATGAGTGTTATCATAAGAGGATTGATGAGTTGACCAACATCATGAAGAAAAATAATGTTCCACTACCTAATGCTTATAAGGATAAAAGGTCTTCTTCAAATTCTAAGGGCAAAGGGAAAGCACTCATGGAAAATTCAAATTCTTCAAAGGAATGGATTCTTGAATCAAGTGCCTCTTATCATATGGGTTCTTCAAGAGAAAATATTTCTTCAATGAAGCAGTCAAAGGTACCGTGCATCTTAATCAGAGATGATACAAAAATGGAAGTTGAAGGGAAAGGAAATGTGGAGATGGAAAATAAAGAGTTTAAAGATTTTCTCTATGTTCCAAACCTAAGTTCTAATCTCCTATTGATTTACCAAATCACTCACCTTGGAGATGGTCATAGAGTTGAGTTCCTTCCAGACTCAGTATAGGTGCATAGTCTAAAAGATGACTCATTGATTGTAGTGGGGAAATTGAATCATGACAAAAGGCTGTATTCTTTTTCTCACTTTGTGCCCAAGTCTCTTTCATAGGTCCTATTATCTCAATCAAATTCACAAATCCAATTATGGCATGAGTGATATGGACATCTTTCCTTCCACTACCTTCAGTAGCTTTGCACATATAGAATGGTCAAAGGTCTACCTCAAATCAACTTTTCCCATGGTGAATGTTCAACAGAATCAGTGGATATGCATCTAGAGGGGAAGTTACAGAAAGGGAAGTCTTCAACAACACCAGTTGTTCTATAGATGGTTCACATGTTATTAGCAGGACCTTTTGTAGTGAGATCAATCATACAAGGTTTCTATATACTTACTTTCATTGACGAATTTTCAAGATACACTTGGGTCTACTTTCTACATCATAAGAATGAAGTGTTGGACAAGTTTCTAGCCTTCAAGAGTCATGTTGAACAGAAATCGAGGAAAGCCATCAAAGTTCTAAGAGTGGACAATAGAAGTAGATATGTGAACAGAAGACTTAAAGACTTTTGTAGACTTGAGGTAATTGATCTTGAGAATCCACCAGCATTTAGTTTGCATAAGATAGATGTTGTAGCACTAAGGATCCACACTCTTGAGTCCATGGCAAGTTGTATGATACATGCCAAGTCTCTAGATCCATCACTTGAAATCAAAGCAATCAGTAGTGCCACTCACATCCTAAATAGATCTCCTCATCCAACCTTATATGGCAAGACTCCTTTTGAGACATGGTGTGGCAAAAAACCTATTGTGACACACTTTAGAGTCTTTGGTTGTCCAACATGGGCAAACAAATCTTCTAGGAGATGTAAGGCATAGTTACCTCAACCTTGTACTTTCATCAGATATGAAGATAGCATACAGAGTTCTAGATCAAGAGACACATAAAATATTTGTGGAGAAGGATGTACACTTTGAGGAAAGTTCACAAAGCTTATCCTCTAATCCTCTCTGCACATTATACTGTGTGGAAACTAATAGTGACACTAGTGATAGGGCCTCAACAGATTCAGATACATGGGTTTCTATCAATAGTTGTAGTAAGAGGTCTCAACATCAGCATTCTTCACATGCATAAATAGCCACAGTGATAGGTCCAGCACAAGAAAGTACATCTAGTCTTCTAGGTCTAGCATCAGTTTCAAATTTGGGGGACAATATTGATGCTTTGCCTCTTCTTCTTGATGTATCAGCACCTTCTTTAGTTGTCATAAGGGCTCCATCTAACCCTCTTGCTCATTCTATACATGATCGATTGTCATAGGTTGATTTGATTATGGATACTTATGATCAGCAGTTGTAGAGGGTATCTTCATTAGTTGAGGAGACATGCACTTCTTTGAGATAGGTTCTTTAGCTAGTTGAGCAAGTTTTAGAGACATCACTTATCTATCGGATTCTTTCCATGCACAGTAGAAGCATCTCATTTGTACTCATGGCCTTGTTTCCTCCTAAGGGGAGGAACACCATTCTACAATCTTGGATTAGCTTATGCATTGGTGCAATCACTGGTAGGCATTCTTCTTTGGGGGTGGAGCCTATCTTGTCTTTCTTCCTCTTCTCATTTTTCTCTTATGCATATACTGGATGTATGTCGTAATGGGGTGGCCTTGATTACTCTATCCATCTATGCATCTTTCTTTTCATCTCTCCTTTTGGGGGAGGGTTTTTCCCATGATCTTTTCCCTCTTTCTTCACTTTATGAGAGATTGCATTATGTACATGGGTACCTAAGATGGCCCAGTAGCCAGGACCCATTATGCATTTTCATCCTAGTTTTTGTAAGCTTAAGGGCATTCCCCTAAGTTGCACTTAAGGTGGGGTGTTGGTGTAAATAAGTATTTACTATTTACACTTACTTAAGTTTACTTAGGTTAATACATATTTTATTATTTATTTATTAGTGACCTAGGAGTATGTGTACTTTTGTGAGTTGTCATGTTGACAACACATTGGTTTGCACTCTAATTATGCACATGTTGTCTACACTTAGGAGTAAGCACTTCATTTAGACACATGGTGTTTACAAAATTCTAGACTCCTCATCATGCTTATCCTCTTATTGTGGAGGATATGTGCTTAGTTGTCATGCTTATCTCCTAGTACATTCTAGACACATTCTAGATGCATCTTAGAGGCCTTTATATATAGGCTCTCCTACTGTGTATGCACATGCTTCTGATAATAGAAAGCATTTTCATATTGATCATACTCTTGGTCTACAGTTGTGCTTGTGTTTGTGCTCCTTGATCTTGGGAAAAATTTTCTCTAAGGAAAATTCTTACATATAGGCCTTTACCATGATAAGTATGAGGTCACTATTAACAGAGTCCACCCAAATTTTAAAATTCTCTAATACAAAAGAATTTGCATGGTGAAAAATAAAACTATACAAGGTGAGCATAGAAGCCCTATTCTAAGTATCCCTACCTCACTTACATCTAATAGATCAATTAAAAGTATAGTTGGGTATTGAGTTTTAGGAAGCTTTGAAAGACAAAAAAATAGAATATAGTGGCTACTAAAGAAGTCATGAATAAACCATATAGAATAGGGTAGCAACAAAAAGAACACAAAAACACCAAAGCCATTATCATTAGACCATTAAAATAGGGAAGAATGGCAATAAATAGATCCTATGTCAAATCTATGGTACCCAATCTTTCAAAATGAGAAACAACAATAATAAATTGGCTTGAAAATATAAGTAAATCATATTAAATAGAAAATGTACTATGAGCTGGTCGAAAGATATGAAATAAAATCTATAATATAATAAATATGATTTCCAAATAGGATGATTCTTTTAAGAGATAGTCAAATTTAATTGATGAGGAGCACACACTTCAATTAGTGAGGAGTGGTCATTCTTATATCGTACAAGGTTGTTCTTTCATGACACTACAAGGATAATGTTTATGATGGTAGTAATTTATTAGAGAGGGAACATGTTAGCAATTGAAATTTTCTCTATGTATAGCTTTTATCCTTTGTCTTGCCTTATGGTCACAAGTCTCATAGATATAAAGTCATGTACTTATCTACCAAAGATAATAAATATTCATGAGAAATAAATCATAGTAGATCTATGTGCAAAAATATAAGAACTACAGTGATATATTATTAGTTTTGATCATTTGGCTATTTTTATCCATTCCATTATGGTTAAGTATTTAGAATTTAGTACTAAAAATATAGTGTCATTTATTGCTGCAATGTCGGGTTTGTGTATTCCTAAGTGGTCACTATATCTTTTAAGTAAATTGTGAATTTGTTTGTGCATTTGGCACTTATTAGCTACTATAGTTGTTATTGCTTATAATTATGCCCAATCAAGTTTCTATATGAGATTCAATTCTCTCTATATTTTCTTTCAATACCATCTTTCATTGTGTAAATAATGGGAATAGATTTATGACACCAAAACAATGCAATTTTACATTTGAGCACAAATAGATTGGATTTTGGATAATGTTTGGGAATGTTCTTGGTGTTAATTTCAAAAAATCTAAGTAAAATCTATTTAGGCAAAGGATGGCGAGCAACTTAATTTGCTACAGTCTATTGTCTCTTATTGCATCTAGCTAAAAATGTGCTTGTTTATATGAATCTTTTATTATTTTGTCGATCTTATAGAAATTTTTTTATATTGTCAAGGAGGGGTTATGTTATTGAGATACCAAAAAACTCTTGTAATACAATTGAGTAGATGTGGTGGTATAGAACAATCAAGAAATGTTGAAATCAAATAATTGTCTTTCAAAATAGTTTAAAATTTAAATTCATACTAGGCATAGATTAAGAGCTTTTAGTGGGGAATATTGAATAACATACATAATAAAGAGACAATGAGTACAAATTGTGGATTAGAATGGACAATGATCCATTTTAGGAGCTAGTAATTTTTTTTTTTTGGAGTTGTATAGATTATAGTAGCACCATTGTAAATGAGCGATAATGTCATGTCCCCTATTCAAATAATTAAAAAAAAAAAAACTTTGTTAAGGCAGGCAGGCTCCAAAAAGGTGAAATTTCGGAAAAAGGGGTTAATCTTTGGAAACCAATGGACTAATAAATAAAAATTATTATTAAATTATATTTTATTAACCCCTCTTGGACGTGAGTTAGGGTTATGCCCTCTTTAAAAGGGGTTTGGAGGCATTTTGGGCTCATTCTACATCTTGATTCTTGCTAATTTTCTTGTTCTTCTTCAGAGGCTGCCAAACCTGTGGAGAAGGAGACCCAAGAACGGGAGTTTGCAGGTTTCTAGGAAGGCTAAGGATGGGAGTTTGAAGCCATTCCATGTGCATGCTCATACAGAGTTTTCCCTTGTGCTGAATAGTGCCGATTTGGGTGTTTTCGGGGTTGTTTTTGGTTTGAATTTGGGTTTTCAGTTGAGTGTTTCATATCAGTTTGGTTTGCTATTGTATTTCAGACTTTATGATGTTAAAATAGAGCTGAATATATGTATTTGGTCGTGATTAAACTTCTGAGATAATTTATGAGTGTTTTGTGGTGTTTTCGGGCATTTTTGTGTTAATTTCGGGGGCCCGATTGAGCATAGTTTTGCTCTACATTTGTGATCTGCTGTGTAAGGGCTATACAAATCTGGAAATGTCATTTTGTAGGCTGTTATGCTGCTGAAATTTCTGTAAAAATGTCCATTTTCAGATTTATTAATAATTTGTGAAGTTGTGAAGTTTTTGGCATTAATTTGGACATACCCGATTTGGGTTTTATTGGAGAATTGGCAGATCTTTGTAATATTGGTTGTTTGATTTTAAAGTTCTGATTTGAGGCTGGAAATATCATAAAAAATCAGTAAAAGAACATTACAGTGGTATCAGAGCCGTGATCTTGCCAGCCTGAGGGTTTGTAGAAGTTGCATGTCAGTTTTAACAACTACCCAGATCTTGCATGTCATATTTTATGATTGCATGCAACTAAGTGAAAGAGAAAAAAGATATTTGCAGCGAGAAAAGAATAAAGAAATTTTGATCAAACCCCCAGTTGAAAGCAAAAGTACAAAATCCAAGGAAGAAAAAAGTATGGCTGATCCAGATGAGATGGCAAAGAAATTCTTCCAAGACATCCAAAATACTCAGAAGCAAACAGTGGATGGTTTGGCGGAAACTAGAGAGGCTTTGTGAATATTGACAGAAAAATTACAAGGAATTGCATCTATTAATGAGAAAGGGAGCACTTCAGAGGAGCCGAGAAATGGGAGATCCACACCATCTAAATCAACCAAATCTATTTTCTTGCCTGCAGATGAGCCACCAGTACCAAATCCAACCATTAATCCAGTGGAAGAGGTTACAGGTAATTTGATTACATTAAGAGCTACTTACAATGGCTTAGATGATGACTTTCGTAGTTCAGTTCCTTTTAGAGAATATGTGGATATGATGAACGCTTTGATGCCCAAGAAAGAGAATAGGAGGGAGCATGACACAAGTGGAAGAGAGCTCAAAAATAAAATAAGCAAGTTTACAGTGCCTACTTTTGATGGAACAAATAAAATTTCAGCTAGAGCATGGCTACAAAAATTACAAACTTTCTTCACACTTAACCCCATGAAAGAGAGTGATGCTATTCAATTTGCAAGTCTACACTTGGAAGATGCAGCCTATGATTGGTGGTATCATGGAATGACTACTCAAGGTCACGATCAGGTAACTACATTTGAAGATTTCAGTCAAAGGGTGATAGATAGATTTGACCTCAAGGATGATGAAGAGTACTTTAAAGAATTGTCAAAGTTGAAGCAAACCAAATCAGTTAATGAGTATGTAGAAGAATTTCAAAAAGTGGCTGTTATGGTACCTGATATGAGTGAAAAGAGGATCGTTTATCTATTTCTTGATGGGTTAGAAGATTCTGGTAAGGGTTTGGTTAAGGCTTTCTCACCCTCAACCTTACAGGAAGCTATCAAAAGAAGCTTGCAACTTGAAACTTGCGTGCCTATGAAATCAATCACTAATCAAAAACCCCCAAATCTTTGGCAACATAAGGGAAATTTTCAGAAAAAGACTTTCCCAACACTACCACCAAAAGATGTGACAAATGTGGCAAAAAAGAAGGTAGATGAAGAGACTAGGAGTGAATTACGAAGGAAAAAGCTTTGTTTTACTTGTAGAGAACCATGGGTTCCAGGACACAGATGTTTGGGGAAAGGTCAAGTGCACTATATTGAAGTTGCTTCAGAATCTGATTCAGATGAGCATGAGGAATTTCATGATACTAAGGAGGAGGTAGAAGAAGAGAAAGTAAAAGAAATCAGCAAGGATGGCACTTTAGCAGCATTATCAGGAGTCCCAAGATACCATCCCTTCCGAATTCGAGGGGTACTAGCAGGGCAAAGGTTGACTGTTCTTCTTGATAGTGGGGCAACTCACAATTTTATTGATGAGGGATTTGTCATGAAAAGAGGGCTTAAAGCAGAAGATTTTGAGGGATTCAATGTTACTGTAGCTGATGGATTCACTATGCCTTGCACACGGGTGGTGAAACAACTCAAGATGACCTTAGGAGATTATGAGTTATGTGATGACTTCTATGTGGTTGGTATTAGGGAGACAAATCTTGTATTGGGTGTTCAATGGTTGCACTCTATCGGAGGCTATTACATGAACCATCAAACTATGGAGTTTAAATTTCATTCCAATGGGAAAGAAGTCATATTGAGAGGGTTATCAAATGGAGCACCTAAGGCGGTCTCTGCAAAGAGGATGGAGAGGACTTTTCGAAGAGGACAAGTAACATGGGCAGCAGCAGTCATAATCCAACCAACAAGCTCTCCCAAGAATCAAGGTAATTTCCATTTTGAAATTCAAAATATTCTTGATAAGCATAGTATAGTTTTCAATGACTTGCCTCCAGGATTACAACCAGATAGAGGTTTTGAGCATGTTATAGAGTTAGAACAGGGTGCCAAACCAGTTATAACAACCCCATACTGCCATCCAAGAGGTTATAAGGAAGAAATTGAAAAAACTATTAAAGAACTCCTGGACATGGGATTCATAAGGCCTAGCTCTAGTCCATTTGCATCATCTATGGTACTTGTCAAGAAAAAGGATGGTACAATGAGAATGTGTATAGACTACAGGGCTCTAAACAAGAAGACCATAAAAAATAGGTATCCCATACCACGCATAGATGAACTCATTGATGAGTTACATGGTGCTGTATACTTCTCAAAAATTGACTTAAGATCAGGCTACCATCAAATCCGAATGAGGAGTGAAGATGTGGAAAAGACTGCTTTCAGATGTCACTATGGGCACTTTGAATTTCTTGTTATGCCATTTGGACTCACTAATGCACCAGCAACATTCCAATCTTGTATGAATAAGGTACTCAGTCAGCATCTTCAAAAATTTGTTTTGGTATTTTTTGATGATATCTTGATATACAGTAAAACATGGGAAGAGCATCTAAAGCACATAGACACTGTTTTGGGAATCTTGGAGCAGCAATCCTTCTATGCTAAGCTATCTAAATGTGAGTTTGGTTTGACAGAGATCCTATATTTGGGACATATTATAAGCTCTAAAGGAGTACAGGTTGATCAACAAAAAATCCAGGCAATTTTGGATTGGCCTCCACCCACTAATCTTACACAGTTGAGAGGTTTCTTCGGGTTGTGTAGCTACTATAGGAGATTTGCCAAGGGATTTTCTCAGCTTGCTGCCCCCTTGACTGATTTGACAAAGAAAGGAGCTTTTGTTTGGACAGAAGAGGCACAAAAAAAATTTGATAAGCTTAAGGAGGTAATGAGTTCATGCCCTGTGCTTGCAATTCCAGATTTCTCTTTACCTTTTGTTGTTGAATGTGATGCTTCGGGAGAAGGTATAGGGGCTGTCCTAACTCAAAGGGGACATCCAATAGCATTTGAGAGTCGAAAATTAAATCAATCAGAGAAAGGGTACTCCATCTATGATAAGGAAATGTTGGCAATCATGCATGCACTTCATAAGTTTAGACAATATTTGGTATGTGGGAGATTCATTGTAAAGACAGACCATAATAGCCTCAGGTTCTTCTTGAACCAAAGGGATTTGAATGATCGTCAACAAAAATGGGTAAACAAATTGCAAGCTTATGATTTTGATATTGAATACATGAAAGGAAAGAATAATGTGGTTGCTGATGCTCTCTCAAGAAAGCCCACTTTGTGTTCCTTATCATCTATCTCTGCTGATTGGAAAGTCTCCATAATTTTAGAGTATGCTAAAGATTCATTTGCCACCAAGATTTTGGATAAGTTAGTGGATGATAACAGGTACAAGGTTGTTGATGAATTGATTTATTACAAGAACAGGATCTTCTTAGTACCAGGGTCAAAAACTAAGGAGAGGATATTGAGGGCCTTTCATGACACACCTTTGGCTGGTCACCAGGGATACTTCAAGACATATAGGCAAATTCGAGAGCGGTTTTCATGGAAGGGTATGAAGGAGGATGTCCTTAAACACATTAAGGAATGTATGGTATGCCAACAAAGCAAGACTGAGCAAAATTTTCCTGCAGGATTGTTGCAGCCACTTCCTATTCCTGAACAAAAATGGGAAAGTATTTCCATGGATTTCATCACTGGGTTGCCCAAGGTTCAAGGTAAGGATTGCATATATGTGGTGGTAGATAGACTAACTAAGTATGCACATTTATTTCCTATCACATCTGATTTCAAGGCATCACAAGTGGCCGAATTGTTCTTCAAGGAAATTTTTAGATTACATGGTTTGCCTAGAAACATTGTTAGTGACTGGGACAGTAGATTCCTCAGCTCTTTTTGGAAGGAGCTCTTTCATTTGGCAGGAACTGAACTCACTCCCAGTAGTAGCTATCACCCTCAAACAGATGGACAAACAGAGATAGTTAATAAATGGATAGAAGGATATTTGAGGAACTATGTTTCAAATCAACAACATGCTTGGGTGAAATGGTTACACCTAGGGGAGTATTGTTACAATACATCTCATCACATGTCTATTGGTATGCCTCCTTTTCATGCTCTTTATGGTTACGATGCCCTTTCCTTTGTTGATCTAATACTTTCCGATAGCAGAGTACCCGCAGCAAGTGATTTCATCAAGCAAAGCCAAGACATAATAAGGTCCCTCAAGGATAATCTACAACATGCACAAAACCAACAAAAGATATATGTTGACAGGAAAAGGATTGAAAGATCTTTTGAGGTGGGAGATTTGGTATTTGTTAGGTTGCAGCCATATAAGCAAAGCACCTTGAAGAGAAGTGGGGCAGAGAAACTCAAGCCAAGGTTCTATGGGCCTTATAATATCATCAAGAAGGTAGGAGAGGTAGCTTATGAATTGGAGCTCCCACCAAATAGCAAAATACATAATATTTTTCATGTATCTTGCTTAAAGAAGGTTCTAGGCCAGAAAACTATAGTATCTACAGAATTACCACCTCTTGATGATGAAGGGAAATTAGTTTTGATACCAGAAGAGATTTTGGATACAAGAGAGAAAAGGTTGAGAAATAGGAGCATCATAGAGCATTTGGTCAAATGGAAAGGATTACCACTAGATGATGGAACTTAGGAAGGAGAACATATTCTTGAGAATTCCAACCTTCATTGCTTGAGGACAAGCAATATTTGGGAGGGGAGGACTTGTCATGTCCCCTATTCAAATAATTAAAAAAAAAAAAACTTTGTTAAGGCAGGCAGGCTCCAAAAAGGTGAAATTTCGGAAAAAGGGGTTAATCTTTGGAAACCAATGGACTAATAAATAAATATTATTATTAAATTATATTTTATTAACCCCTCTTGGACGTGAGTTAGGGTTATGCCCTCTTTAAAAGGGGTTTGAAGGCATTTTGGGCTCATTCTACATCTTGATTCTTGCTAATTTTCTTGTTGTTCTTCAGAGGCTGCCAAACCTGTGGAGAAGGAGACGCAAGAATGAGAGTTTGTAGGTTTCCAGGAAGGCTAAGGATGGGATTTTGAAGCCATTCCATGTGCATGCTCATACAGAGTTTGCCCTTGTGCTGAATAGTGCCGATTTGGGTGTTTTCAGGGTTGTTTTTGGTTTGAATTTGGGTTTTCAGTTGAGTGTTTCATATCAGTTTGGTTTGCTGTTGTATTTCAGACTTTATGATGTTAAAATAGAGCTGAATATATGTATTGGGTCGTGATTAAACTTCTGAGATAATTTATGAGTGTTTTGTGGTGTTTTCGGGCATTTTTGTGTTAATTTCGGGAGCCCGATTGAGCATAGTTTTGCTCTACATTTGTGATCTGTTGTGTAAGGGCTATACAAATCTGGAAATGTCATTTTGTAGGCTGTTATGCTGCTGAAATTTCTGTAAAAATGTCCATTTTCAGATTTATTAATAATTTGTGAAGTTGTGAAGTTTTTGGCATTAATTTGGACATACCCGATTTGGGTTTTATTGGAGAATTGGCAGATCTTTGTAATATTGGTTGTTTGATTTTAAAGTTCTGATTTGAGGCTGGAAATATCATAAAAAATCAGTAAAGGGACATTACAGATAAGTTTCATTAGGGGGAAATCATGTCAAAATAGGTTGAGGAAAACATTTTTCTAGAAGGTTAAGACCAATACATTTCAATGGTAAATATAAATTAATATGCATAGATAATTAGACATTAAATGTAATATATGGGATATGAATGAACTATTATCTAAACAAAGGAGTTGAGTTTTCTTGATGCCATTAGTGCATATGGGTTATGATTGTAGTAATATGGATGCCATCAGCATGGCTATAATGAGAGTTAACATTAGATAGAAGGGTCCTAAAGGATGGATTTATTATAAAGGTTAACTCATGTAAAGTTTAAGAGTCCTTATTTAACAAATAATAATAAAATAGTGTAAGAAGCATGTTTTTCTAAAAAGGGTGTTGGTATGTACATCTAATTTTCTTTGATTGTAAGACAGATATTGAAGTATTTTCTTTGGAAGGTGTGCCCCACTTGTAAGTAATGCAATGGGCCGGTATTATTTTTTAAGTTTCTAAAAGTCATAAATACCATGTGATCACCAATGAGAATGTAGAAATGTGACAATAACCACACGACATAGGATGTCATATAGAAAGTTTTCTTCTTTTCACAGCCCTCTAATACATTAGAATTAAATATTTTTGTTAGAAGAAAACCAAAAAATCCCACATATGTGACATTCATCTATGGATAACACAATTGAAATGGCCAAAGGCATACCTATGATAATCAATTGTTAGGAAAAGTTATGCATTGAGTTATTATGATAGGGAGGATCAACATAAGGATTAATTTGATACATGGGGGTAGCATATATGGTAGTAAACATAATATATTACTAAAGAGAATATAGCCATATTATATACGGTCAGTAGCAAATTCAAAAAACATCTCATTCAATTGAATACCTAGACTAACATAGATGGTTTACTTTTTACTTCTACTTTTTAAATGACATCATGCAAATAGAATTATGGTCAACTACTAGCAACAACCACTCTATCACTAGGAGAATTTAATATCTAACCATAACTATTAGCACTCAAAATCATTTCTAATTTATATCCTAATTAGATCCGCTATCCCAACTAAATATATAAGTTCCATGGAATGAATAGAATGAAAAAAGATGATATTAATATATTGAATTAAAGATTAATTACCAATATTGAATTAAATGAATGCCCTATATTGTTGTCTTAAAGACAAACTAATTATCCTTGATTATTGAAAACACTTCTTTATATTACAATTAAAGAAATTCTATCATAACTTCTAAAGCATCCAAAATGCATATATAGTTTCCAATAACAATTAAGAAACTTGACATACACAATGCACAAAGAAAACTTCACATACTTGAGACAAGGATGATCATAAATAATTAACATTATTCACATATCAATGATGTAATGTTCCCTATTCACCTATGTTAGAAGTTTGGGACAACTTCCTTCACTTCTCCTTCAATTGTAATCAACTCCTATGATAGATGTTAGAGTAGTAATTAAGAACTTTGATGTACAGTTGTTTTATAATACTATTTAATTCCTCATAGTCTATGTAGACTATTATAAGGCTTTCAATAGTAATTTTTACTATCTAATATAAGTATTTGAGTGCTCAAATCCATATGATTCTATTCAAAATTGATTATTTGAATATTTGCAGCCAATAATACTAAATAATATATAGGAACTAAGAATATCATATTATAATATTTCTTAATGATTTTTTTGAATGGCCTCTCATTTCTATAATTTTTTCCTTTCTTCAAAATCTTGTTATTCCTAAATTAGGTTTTTTCAAAGTGGTGTATGGATAATTGAATGGCTTGATTTCCTCTTTCTAATTTTGGTTTTTTTTCCTTATCTTGTCCACTTATCCACTCACTATGCCGAAAGTTCCCTTAATCCCTATTTTTTTCATATCCTTATATAACTTCTACATTCATGCGTAGATTGTTCTGAACTCTTTTAACAGTATATAGTCACATTTTTTTAATTCTCTACGATACATTATCATTTATTTATTCCTTTGTGGTCATTATTACTAGTTAATGTGCATGTGTCTTCTATCCCACCATTCTATTCCTTGAGCTTATGACTCAAGGAATAGTATTATGTTGCACACTACATCAATTATCTTATTGATTTTCGATAATTATTATCAATGCCCAATATGATATAATTCTATTCTTTGTCTTTACTACATTTTTTTATCCCCTCCTCAAATGACATCAATTCCTACTTTATATTTTACTAACTAAGTAGTTGTATATGAAAGATGTGTTGAAGTTGATGAAAGATAATCCCCACAACTCCAAAGAATCAGTTGCATACAAACACCTATCACGAAAGAGAGAAGAAACAACTATGGAGACTAGAATTCTAAGATCCATAGATGAGACATTCTTGATGAGAAAAAGGAGAAATTCATAGTATCAAAAGTGAATCAATAAATTACAAAGAGATCAATTCTTACAAAAGGAGATCAAAACCCTAATAGGGTAAAACCTATGTTACATGATAATAATTAATAAAAGAATCAATTATTATATGCCTAAAGTTTAGCTTAAGTAAAATAGAGATAATATGTGACTTAATAATTAAATCAGGATGACTTAGTTAAATAGTAAATAATTTATTACTCTAACATCCCCCCTTAAGGTAAACTTGAGGAGTGACTAAAAACATAGAAACTACTACTAAAAGTAAATTTGGGTCTTGACAACAAAGCTCGATAAGGTACCCAACCACAATCAAATATCTAAAAAGAGGAGAAATAGAGAAAACCACATGCGGAAAACATACTCCAAAAAGTGATAGAAATAAAATGATCCAAAAGATAGGAACAAAAGGATGATCATGAAGAACACCACTGAAACATGGAGTTGCAAGGACTACCAAAATGATGACCTTAAGACCCTATACTATATAGAATATGAGTACCTATAGAGAAGACTAAATATGAAGAGTTGATCAATCAAAGTTGAAAGGTATCTTCATGGCCTCCAAACCCAGGAATAAAAGATTGTTTATATGGTAATTATTCATCTCACTAAATTGCATAGGTATACAATCACTAGAATCACCTATTACATAGGATCAAATACTGAATACATAGTTCACTCCATCGAAACAATAAAGAAATAGAATCAACATATCCCCCCTCTAATGTTGAGACTATCTCCTATAGAAAACCTGGAACATTGAGAGTACAAAAAAAATACAAACACCTATAATGGCACATGTCATTGCCACATCATGAGGCTAGTGTTGTTGAAGGAACACTCACTTCAAAAAGGAAGATGCTGAATATGGCCAACATGAAATGCCCCAAGAATCTTTATAATGTAGTGTGAATACAAACAAAGATATGCAAGATCCCAAATTGCAATAGAGTGACACTTTATCTTAATGAATTTGAAAAAAATACTACAAAAGGATGCCAACAAAGATCAAAAGAGACATAAGGCTGATATAAGTGATATTACAAACCATGAAAAATCATCTAAAGCAACCAAATTGATCCTTTGACCTAAAATAACCAAGATGTGTATAAGAATGCAAAGAACAAAAAAAATGAATGGTATGTGCTTGGAGAAGTATCTAAAAAATAGAATGTCTCAAGATATATATCCTAGATAAGAAAATAAAAATCCTACCATTGAAAGCCAAAAAATCCATCAAAAGAGCACCAAAACTGAAAATAACTTGCACCAATAGAACAGGCTTAGAACCTAGTTTCCCTTGATATCTTGTTTGTGAAAAACAGAGTCCTAATGAGCAAGTTATGGCCAAAAAACCACTTGTAGGTAGTAAAAGTGCTAGAATGAAAAAATAAATAAAAAATTACTGCATTGAAATCTATGCCAAAATGCATCAAAAAGTGTGACCAACAACATCAGAAATTACCTTAGGAAGCGTGATATTTACATACCAAAACCGTCTTGATTTGCATGCCAAAAAAATTTATTCACGTAGTCAAAAATCTTGATTTGCATGCCAAAAAATTTTGATATGTGTCCTACAAAATGTTAATTTGTGTGCTGGAATTTTTTTATTTGTGTGCCAAAAAAAATCTCAATTTCCATACCAAAAATATCAATTCTCATGCTCAAAATCTCAATTTTATTGCAATCTTTTTTTGAAAGCCACACCATACCTCTCATATATAGAAAAATGGCATGAACAACTAGAACTCTGACAACATGTGTCTAATCATTTTATAATCAATCCTCCTCTTAAGCTGATGTTTAACAAATGGTGTCCTTTGTAAGTAATTGACATAAAATACATACCCTATATCAAATTTTATTGTCATTGGTTACTGGTATGGCACATTGATAATATGATTGGTTAACTATGTTAAAAAATCAAACAACAAAGTAAAATAGAGATTCAAAAACAACACAAATCTATGACCCGCTCTTCAAACATAGCAATAATTTTATTAATCATCAATTCTAAGATAATACTGTACACACCTTACAATGCAATAGCTAGCATTGCTTCAGAAATATATATGATAGCATTATCTAGAATACAGATAGTGAAAAGACTCAACAATTGTTGGGTTTTGTCTTCAAATTCTGCCACTTGAAACTGAACCATAAAACAATCCACAATATTATTCTCTTTCTTTTTTATTACAAAACAACCTCAATTTATAGAATTACAAGTTTTTAATATTGCTAAAAAATATTCACAAATAGTTCTTATTGTTCTTCTCCTAATTAAGTCGGACTTGAAAAAACTCATAAATATTTTCCTCTCAAAAGTAAATCTCAAACCCTTAAAACTATTCTTTCCATCTACATCATCAGATACATTCTTTTCTTACTTGGGTTCTTGGGCAAAGCGTTACAAAAGTAGTGGCCTTCGAAATTCATGAATAACATTCCAAAGCTGATGAATGGAGGTGATACATTATAGTTTATTTTGATATTGTAATATCCTCAATTGAATGTCTATTTATTTGTATTGGTTGTGAGAATTAATGTATTTTATTAGTCTTCTATGACTATCATGTATGAGAAATTGTAGTGTGGATTTTGAGTGTATCAATGATCCTTGTGATTTTAGCTCTTTGTATGATGAAAATAAATATTAAGTGTATGAGTTATCAAGTTGATAAAGTTAAAACAAAAAAAATATTTTGTCTATTTAGATAATGTTATGGATAAATTTAGCAATACAATGTGGTATCACACATAAATACACATGCGCGCACACACATACATATGTGAATTTGCACATATAGATATGTATATACATACACACATGCATGCATATATACATACATGAATGCATAAACACATACACACATGCACACATACTAAACTAAATTTAACTTTTGAGAAAATATTTGACTTTTCCAACCATAATTAAACTTTATATATATGGTTGGAAAAAGTGACATTTTTGCTAAAAATTAGTGTTTATTAATCTATCTTAGTTTGGATTGTGAAAATTATATATTAGCTCTTACAAATAATTGTTAGTGAAATGAAAATAGTTGTTTGTCTAGTAAAATGATTAGTAAGAAAATTAGTTAGCTATGCAAATGGTCTAATGATAACAAATGAAAGCATACAGAATGCATGTTTGATTGGAGGAATTATTTCACAAGGAACTATGTGATCAAATTGTAAGTATAAAATTTTGACAACTACATGAATGAAAACAAAGACTTTATAAATTAAAAATTTAAATGATGTATTTTGTGTGTAAGTATGAAAAGTATAGTAATGAGGATGCCTCAGATACTGTTAAATCAATTTCATCATGTATTATTTGAGACGGTGATATTGTATGATCTTAATCTTGTAAGCATCAAATATGTCGTTTGTATTAAATGCAAATGTGGTGCGTGGCCTCGTGGATATGTCAACCAAGTGAATTTAATATCACCTTGAATTGAGAACTTAGATTTGTCTCTTTTTTTCAATTGGAATAAAAAGTTGTTCAGCCGTAAATTTCCAAAATAGGTACTAAATATAATCAGGTTGATGAATCTCTGGGATAACTTGTGCATTCATTTAAACTGTTTTCGTTACTATTGATATAAAAGTTATTGAAAGCTGTATTATCTCATGTGTAAGAGTCATCAGTCGGTCTTGTGATCCCATAATTCTTGCTTCAACTAAGAAGTAGAAAAGTCCAAGAATTGAAGGAACGGATCCATTGTAGAAGGTGCGTGCAGTTTTATTGGCAAGAAAATGAGTAATCTGTATGCAGTGGATGTGAAAGGAAATGTTGAAGGGAGGGAGGAGAAGAAGAGATCCAGTTTTATTTGTCTAAGGATGCCAGTGGCTGTCTCAACGGTGAGACTGAGGCCAACTTGTTGTATGATGATTGACACGGAACAGGCGAGTTGTGGCAATGAGCCTTAATGTTCTCCTCATCTCGTACTGCCCACTTCTCCTTTGATGGACACGGAACAGGCGAGTTGTGGCAGTCAGCCGAGACATGGACCACCAACGTAATCATGAGCAACATAATCAGCACTGATCTCATCGAACTCTCCATGTTTATTACTTGCGGATTCCTTCCTCGCCTTTCAACTCAATGATAACTTGCTTGGTGAAGATTGAAGCTGTGAGATCAAACACAAAACTGTGGCGCTTATATAGAGGGGCTGAAACTCTACAAACTAACTCTTTCCTTCGCTGAATCAAGCGTTCAAAGTCCGACGAAACGTTTCACGCGCCGCTCCTCGCCGTTCAAATCAGAAGCTTCGACCGAATTAACTACCCAGAAAGTTGAACTTTCTTAATTCATTTCCACGGTCTGCTATATATACAATGCTAATAATTACTACATGAATATTAAGTTAATGGTCTGCTATATATACAATGCTAATAATTACTTCCATAATACATGTAACCCTCCATAACAAATCCAATATCTTTGATAAAACAAAACCAAATGATCCCAAACCAATTTTATATTAAGTCTTGTTGTGTCTATTTTTTAAATATGTAAGTCATTGATACTTCCAATCCATAAATCATTATATGCATGCAAATCTATGCCTGCAACTCCATTGAACATATTAAAATCCCTGTTTTCATTAAAAGATCCATAACTTCCATAAATATGCATAAAAATAACAAAAACTAAAAGGAAATGAAATCTCATTTATATGTATTTCCAATTGATCTATTTAGAGGTCATAAATAATTCATGTGTATATACTAAACAATGCAACGTGACTATTGTCAAGGAATCTTAAATCTGCAAACATACACTTTCACTAAAATATGCATAACTTCCTCAAAATTGAATGAAATAAATCCAAACCAAAAGGAAAATGAAGATACTTCATCCTAACATCCAAATACATAACTTATGTATGGTTTTCAGGTTCAAACTATATGTAGAAGGCCTGGAAACAACATATAAATAATGAGCACCAATCAAAATAGCTGGAAATGAATCTACAAACTAATACCAAAATATTCTACATCTTCTCATTTTGATTTGGAATGACCAATAGAATTTATATATAGAACTTTACATTTTATTTCCCTTAGGCAGTACCATTATTCATTACATGGAATATCACATCTAAACATATGGACTTACATTAAATAATTACAATATTTCTAGGGATCACCTACAATATCTTTATGACTAGGTGCTCCTCCACCAACTATGAAGACTAATGAGGGCATAAAAAAAGTATTTTGATATACAATGCTTGGTCTCATAATATAACTTAGACATAACTTACCTAGTCAAAATTATAATCCCTTAGATAAAAGTGTCAAGAATTTACTTTTACATGCTAAATTAGTGGTAAAAGGATACAACCCCTTAAATATTTGGAATCAAAACCATCCCAACAAAAGGTTTTGAAAAATATTAAACAACAAATTTACCAAAGAAGTAAGTAATGGAGAATTGGACAATCTAATGAACTATTATATAATGCATCCATGCCACAATCCCAAACTAAGAAAAGACAATTTACCAACAACAAAGACCTAGACCAAAGTTTGGAATTGAAGAAATTTACAAGCATGTGGATGCAATGGTAACTACTAGATCAATGTTTAATTCTATGTCAAAGTCACAAAAAAAAAATTTCCTAAAAAATTCACAATTCAAAAAGGAAATCAACAAAATATTAACTGAAGCGATGATGAATCATCCATTTCATGAAAGAAAATAAACTCTTTGTCCGAAAATTATACACATTTGAATTATTTTTTAAAATTTCATAGCTAGTCAAGAGGTAGTATACTTGATTGAATATTTTTACATATATCTATTTCATCAAAATGATCAGGGAAGAAGACTAGATTTCTAACCAAGTTGTTCTTAAAGAAGAATCTTTTGATCAATTCAAGGATGGAATCAGGAGATTTCGTGTATTTGCCAAATGGGTTGAACAAATATAAGATCAAGGTATCTCAATGACCCTTAAGAGTGTTTACACCAACATCACCAATAGAAAGAAATTTTTGATCCAAGAACAATAAAATATTAGAGAGGAACATAGTAGTTTATATGTTCTAGTAAAAACCATTGAGAACATACTTTTATTGAGTCTTCTATTATTTGTTTGTGAGAAGAGAAAAGAGAATCCCATTGAAATCTAAGCCTCTGAGTTTTATTCTATTGCTTGAAAATTTTCCTTATATAAGGAAACTACTAATCACACTAGTTAAGGACTTCATGAGCCCTTCCATAGTCTCATCAATATTAATAGTGATTTTTATTCTTTGGACCTGGGCTATGTGACTAATGAATTTGGGGACAAAGTTAATGAACTGGTTGAAATTAGTGTTGCAATTCTATTAGAATAACTGAGGGGGGGTTGAATTAGTTATCCAAGGTCTAGATGTAAAAATAAAACTTTTTAAAACTTAGTGATGTAGTGCCTACCCCTTGTTCACATTTTGTTATCATTTTTGAACTCTTTTAGTGCTAGTTTCATGTTGTTGGTTAGCAGTATTCTTTTGAGATTAATAGATATCGTGCTATGGATTCAGTTTATTATGTGATGAGATTACTTGGTATCTTACATTTCATGTATGCATGATGATTATTTCAGCTGTTGATGAGGATTAGTAAGATGATTTATTATCATATGTGTTTTATTATGGATACTTACCCCATACTTGCATGTGTATGGTGTGCATGTTTGCTTTGCGTGTTTGCTTTTGTATGGCGTGTCTGATGTGGTTAGGAAGGGAGTCGTAGTCACCTGCTAGTTGGGATCTACACGATGCACCACTTCCTACCATTGTATGTTTAGCTTAGTATATAGTGTGCTTGTACATGTATGGTTTTATGCAGGTTGCAGGTACCGGGTATCGACTTCCCTGAATTGCCAGGATGAGCGTACCCTATCACAATATGTCAATGATAAGAGAGGGGAGATAAATTCTCAAGTCCAAATCCCAACCATTTAAGCCATTTTTTCTAATTGAAAAATTAGGACAAGTATCTGAGTTGAGTACCCTCTGAATATGTCGGATGACATAATTCATGATATAAACCCTTGGTTTGATTTTGTATGTATTTTGGTTGTGATGGGTTTTCATAATTTTACCTTATGAGTCTTTGAATTATTTTCTATTAATTAAGCCTAATTAAAAGATTTAATTAATGGTTTAATTTAATGGAAAATTAATATGATATTTTAATATTTATTTTATTTAATTAATTGGGAAATTAATTAAATAAAATAATTAAATGTGAAAATAAAAGTTAAAAGTTTAAATTTGGAATGTGGCAATATTTATTTTAATAATAATTTATTTGGAGTTCATTTTTAAATAAATGACTAAATAATAATATTATTAAAGCTAATAAATATTTTAGCAATTAAGTTTTAGAAAATGAAATTCGAAAGTGGAAGATATATTTAAATTAATAAAAGATTATAAATCTCATGTGATTAAAATATAAATATATTAAGATTGAAAAGTGGAGTTATTAAAGTCCGTGCATGAGATTTAATAAATAAATTCTTGTTTAAAAAGGTCTTTAAATCTAAGTATATATTCTCTTTTGTAAATCTGCGTTTATAAATATATATTTTAATACAGTGATAAATGATAACAAATTTTGTATATATATAAATATATATATAGATATATATATATATATATGTATATATATATATATATATATATGTATATATATATATCTATATATATATATATATGTATATATATATATATATATCTATATATATATATTTATATATCTATATATATATATACATACATATACGTATATACATATATATATATACATACATATATACATATATACATATATATACACACACATATATATATATATATATATGTGTGTATGTTAAAGTGAGAAACTTAGTAAATCTGAAATCGCATTTAAAATGCGAATCACGAAACATTATTAAAAAATGTTATTTGAACCGTTTTATGGATGAAATATGTATATATTTTTGGGAGGGCAGATTACCCCCCCCGTACCCATTTCCTCAGTGGCGGAGTACTTGCGCAGGTCACAAAGTACCCACGAGTATGCAGGGTACCTGCGACCTGCGGGCCGCACGGCTCATATGTTTGATGTAGCGATTTAATCACTTAGCCTCCCATGTGTAATTCTTTCCCCTTTTAATATGATTCGATGGAATTTTTAAAGATTTTATATGTATGGGTTTATATAATGATTGGTTATAATGATATTTCGAATTTGAAATAATCATTCTATTGAAACGTTTTCATATTGAAAGTTTATCAATATATATATATAGATATATATATCTAAGTGTTAAATATATTGAATATATGATTTAATTTTTATATAAATATATATATATATTATTCTGTTGATATCTAATGTTATAGATCTAATCTAAATGAATTTAGGGGGAATTATATTTCTTAATATCGAATTCACAATGAGTCTTTCTGAAACACAATAGGGATCCTTTCAAATATGGAATATACTTTTAGGAACATCTCAACATATTAATTTAATGAGGTTAATTTAATATAACTTGTCATTAGTTGTTAACAAGTTAATATTAAACTATTAATTCAAATGTTAATGGAAGTTGATCTTAGAATCAACGAGGTTTTTCTTAAGCAATGCTAGTTACGGTAAACTATTACAAGTGAAAGGAAAAAGATATTGAATTATTAATTTGAGTATTGAGGAATTAGAGAATGGAGTCTAATGGTTGACTTTAAATGTTAATTTTATGTACATTAGAAACTATTTAATATATATTAAATAATTTTGAGATGGTAGTATATAAAGATGTTTAATGGTGATTATTATGGTAATGTAGATTAAGAGATTTTAAATGATATTGGATTTAATTGACAAAGGTCAAAATCATTGTTATAATATTTAATAACCTAGTCATGATCTAAATTTGTTAATACGTTATGTATTAGTTATTGATATACCTTAAAGGTTAGTTGAATATTAACTAATGAAGATTGTGGAAGGATCCCTAGAACGAGTAATAATGGTTTTGATGAGCTTATTTTATTAATGTTTGTTGGGACTAGCAAATTATTAATAAATAATAGTTTAATAATCTCAATGATTATTGAGAATGTCGATTAATTAAGGAAACATTAGTATTCATATAGGAATGACGAATGTAATCATACGGAATTATTATTAGGATTCCCAATATAGCTTGTGATTAAATGTTATCAAGATATTATTATTGAATTATTAATAGGATCATTTGAGTATTGAATTATAATTGACTTTTAACTTACAAAATTATAATTAGTTATTAGTCAATTGATATTAAATGGAGCGTTGCCTTGGATATGTAATTATTAATTAAATTAATTAGAATTAATTAGATTTAATTAATAATCAAGTTATGTGATAGTGTTGCTAATATCTATTCCTCTAGCAAAGTTGTGAAGCATTTACATTGAAGTTGATAAGTCTTATTCTAATGATTTAAACTATGACTTTAGATATTATATGGTTGTCAACGATGATAACGATTAGACTCAACTTTAGTAATACTTAATTAAGTTTTCTAATTGAGAACTATTAGATTTTTGAAAAGTCATGGATTGTGCACTTATGAGAATTGATTGATTTAATTGATTATTTTAATAGAGTTATAATCTTCTTATTCGAAGATTGATAATTGGTTCTTTAATAAATGAATAATGATCATTTGATTATCTCGAAAGTTGTAGTAACATTAAAGGAGAGTTAATTAATTAGAATATGGATCTTAGTTAAATATGGAGAACAATTTAATTAAGGTCAATGATGATCAGTTTAGTGAATAATTATCCTTAAGTTATTCTTAGAATGTAATTCTTAATAATGGAAGGATAATGCTATCGGGGATCAAATGGGTTGACTTGTAGGTCAAATGTTGAAAACTTAGACATTTGAAGTATACTTGAAAATGGAAAATGAAACTCTATACTTGATTCAACCATAAGATTTTAGTAAACCAAAACATGTGTTTGCGTCGTGTATTCTATATGCTTCTTGTTTTGGGTTTTGGGTTGACTAGTGTTGACCAGTCCTAGGTTGTTACCAGAGGCTTAGGGGTTATGAGATGTGTTGGCATGTTGATCTTATTTGGTCTTGATCTTTCTAAGCCCAACCATGGTTATGTGATCATATGCTCTATGAAATGTTTGTTATTGTTCATCAGTCTTCATGTGTGAAGCTGAGATGTATGTGTTTGAGACACTTGAGCTAAACATTTTTTAGTCATCGATCAGTTATCCTTGGTTTGTTTTCTAGTCGCCATGATGGGACTATGATGTGGATTTATTTCTTGATGATGTCATGTTGTGACATGTTTGACTCAACCATTTTGGAGTCTTCGATCAGTATGATTTTGAGATATTATTGGTTTCTTGTTGAGAACCAATGGATGTGATAATTTATTCTGGTTATTGAGAACCAATGGATACTTATGATTATCAGTGATGCCTTCAGTTGCCAATAGAGAACTGTTGTGGTCATGATTTTCTATGGATGTTGCTCATGGAGATTTGATGCTTTTATGCATATTTGATGATTTTATCATGGATATTTTGATGATTCTTATCTCGGAGATTTGATGATTCTTATGGATATTTGATGCTTATATTATGAATATTTGATGATTCATTTTATGGATTATCTTTTGGATTTTCTTTACAGTCGCTTGTACAGGACTATGGTGATTTTATGATTCCATGAGCATTAGGGTAGGTAATGTACTTGTAGTGTCGAGAAGTGGCTTGCAATGGGGGTCGAGGCCCTAAGTGGCTGCCAGGGTAACTCATTGTAAGTTTGGTTAATAAGTGATAATATTTACACACTAAATGGGGATTAAATGAACCTAAAAAGATAATTGTTTTGGATGTTATTGCCCATGCCTTGAGCGCTTGTATAGGCTAGGATGGGAGTAGTGAGACACATGGTTGCGACCTTGCATTCCATAGTATGCCTCGTTAGTATGAGAGGATACTAGTGGTCGCATGAGATCTGTATGGACCCATGGAGTTTAGCTAACTGCCAGGGTAACTTGTACGAGATAAATGCGATGACACTTTCCTGCTTGCAGAGTAGGTTTCCTACATGTCATTGTGTGCCTTTGGGAATTAGATGTCAGTTTTGTGTGATGGAACCTTTGAGTTAGTATACTTTTAGGATTCCTGGACTTAAAGAGATTTGTGCTTTGTGTTATTGATATCCTGTTTGGGACTTGAGATTATCTCCTCAGCACGGTGGGAGTGGACCACTTAGGTACCACACGGTCGGGTGGTAGTGTTTTATCACTCTTATCATTTGAGATCCATTGAGACACCGTGGCTGGAGTATTCTTGGTTGGTATTTATCTTCATTCTATTCTTGGAGCATTGTGATAGATGATATGCTCTATGATGGATGTATTTACTGTTATGTTTCTTACATTGATGATTTGCATATGTTAGTTGATGTTATCTTATGCTTTACTTTGCATGTTAGTAGGATGTTTTTAGGAGTGACATTCCTTCTATGTTAATAGCCGATGATATCTTCGGTGCTTTGGAATGTTACGTACGGAGGGATGACTAGGATCCATGATGGTCTAATGATGCTATTAACGGTTGGGAGGAACCATGCACTTAGTTGGTTATGTATGTGATGTATGGTTATCTTTTAAGATGGATGTTTATATCTTTTGCGATGATGTATCATGTATGATTTATGGTCTCATTATGTTATTGCATCATGGATTAATATTGGATGATGATGTACTTTATTTACATGGATGTTTATTGTTTTAAGCTTTTCATACCATATGTCATGTATAGTGGATGATTGAGCAATCTAAAATGTACACTTGTATATTGTTTAAGTACATTGGATGCATCATTGTTATTTCATAAGGATGTGATGTTAGATGAATAAGTTATGATTAGAAGTAATTCAACGTTAATGGATTTTTAAAGAATGTAACTTGTTATTTATGTTATGTTTACTTTCAGTTGGATGTTACTATTGCTTCTGCAAATGTTATGAATGGTTTATCTTTCATGTTTAAAAAAAAAAAATTGTTTGGCAAACTTAGTGAAATTCTTTGGATCCCTTGGCGGGGCATTACAAGTGAACCCATATCCATAAAATATATTCATGCATGCATCCATTAGATCATACAATCACTTAAACTTGTAGGTTACTATCTTAGGCCAAAATAACTTTGTAAAAATATAAACATGAAACATAACATATTCAATAACACATTTGATACAAAGATTTTACATGCAAACCCAATTTGGGAAAAACCAGTAGTAACATGCTACTCATTCTCACTCTTCTAAAGTGATGCCCTATGAAAGGAAAACCCTATTAAAGGTTACAATACACATTGTTAAATATGACCTGGTTAGAGGATTTCAATCACCCTATAAGGAGTGAGCCTTGTTAGAGGACGTTAGATCATTCGCTTGGAATGTCACCTAGTTAAAGTATTTACAAATGACTATTATGTCAACCTTAATCCAAAGGATTTACGCTAGAAAAATTCAATGATTAGAAAGTAACCAGTAAGGCTTGATTTCATAACAAACTATAACTCACTTGCAAATTATAGATTTTTTTTTTAGTCCTCCATTGTTCTTGGCTTTAACACAATTTAGCTCTGATAACTTGTTCACCCTTCAAGAATTCATACTCTTAAGCCATCTTTCTTTGCTTGCCAATAGCGGTCTCTTCTATTTAGTGACTAAAAGAAGAAATACCTTAGACCTCTTCTCTAACTTAGAATCTCTTACATGAGCCAACTTCCTTTTGACCAGCCATCTGTCTATTAATAGAAAATTAAGATATTTTTTCTATTCAACCTCCTTCATCCATTTTAGGGTTACATAGGATTAGGTAGGATTCAATGAATTTACCCATCTTTTCATTTGAGCCCCTTCTAGAAAATTCTTCTTTAATCCTCTCTAAATTTTCCTCAAAATGCTTTACCATGAATTCTATGCCACCAACTCATCATAGTTGTCTTCCACACAGTTCACAAAATTCAAGCAAATAAAATAGTTAGCTCATATTTGTAAAATCTTTGATTTAACATGAATACTGGCACTTGGCATCAATATGCTATCACTCAACTTCCATACTATTCTTCCACTCACCATCCACCAGATAACTAAAGAAACACTAAATTTTACTAGTGCTCAGCATCAACTAAACTTTACTTGGCTTACACTATATCACTCGGTATACACTAAATTTTTCACTTTACTTGGCTCTAACTAATTTTTTGTGCAGCTTGCATTAACTTTGCTCGACACTTACTATCTACTTGGACAAGCTTGGCAGACTCAATTCTCCATACTGCTTCTTCTAGATTTAGTCAATGTATCCAACGTTTGCAACCTTAAGTAGATAATCGATGCAGTATATCATTATTGTCTTAACTAATCTTTGTAGTCCTTTTTCTTACCATAACCAAGCCTTTCCTCTAGGTGCTCTTGTTATCTCATTTGATCAAATCCTCTTCATCAATCAAAAAAATGATAGTAAACTCAAATAAAATAAGTAGTTATCATACCATCAAGTAGTAGGTTTTACATTAGTGACAAATAATTATCAAAACACATCCTCAAACTTGTGTCAATATTATAGAAATGATCTCCCTCTTTGGCAATGATGAAAAACCATATCAACAACAATACCAGAAAGAAAATAATTCCTTGTATTGAAGTCTCTCCCTGTATCAACAACTTTCATCTTCTACATAGGCTACAAAATTCTTTATGATCAACAGACAATCAACACATCCTTATGAATGCCTCTTGATCACTCTTTCTAATATTCAGGTATCTATGCACTATTCTACTTCTATATCTTGCATGACACTATCTCCCTCCTACTAGCTAGATTGAGATCTTTCTTTTTATTTCTTTGTCTATAGTAAACATCAGGGACACTATCTCGTATCTCTCTCTAAGTAGATATTCCTCACTATTTGTTATTCTTCTTCATCACATCTCTCCCTCATTGACAACAATGCCAAAGACATGTCATCTTGTAATGTACATGTTAAAAAATTTAGTTTCTCCCTCTATCACCTAGTTTATGACTTATCTACAACTCTAGTGCTTTGATTACTTTAGAAAACTCCTAAAGTAATATCCACTAGATTAATTTATAACATATGTCAATCATCTCATTTGATGTTGGGCACTACTCATGCTTCTTAAATATCCTTGGATAGGGGTATCGCCCCTAGTTTACCTCTTAGATACTCGTGAGAATCCTTGGGTAATTCTTTTGTGAATATATCAACTATCTACTCTTTTGTATTCACATATTACATCTTCACCTCTTTTTCTGTAACTAACTCTCTCAAGCTATGATACTTGATTGCAATGTACTTAGTCTTGGTGTGCATCACAAGGTTCTTTGATATATTAATAATAGTTGTATTATCATGATAAAGTATCACAAGTTCAATGATTTCTTCCTTCATACCTTTTGAGTAGTTTTTTGATTCATACAATATTTGTACAATTTACTGCAACAACAACATATTCAACTTTAACAATAGATTGAGCTATGTAGTTGTGTTTCTTGCTAGTTCATGTAACTAGTCTTTTACCCAAGAAAAATAGTCCTCCACTAGTATTTTTTTTTCATCAATATTTCTATCCCAATCAGCATCAGTGTCAGCTCTTATGTCAAACTTCTCCATTTTCTTGTAGTACAGACCATAGTCTATAGTTCCTTTTAACTATCTCATTATTCTTTTAACTACCCTTAAACTATTCTCCCTAGGATTAGTAGAGAATCTTGCAACTATCCCAATAAATAATGCAATGTCAAGTCTACTATACACAACATATTGCAATTGGTCAATCATAGACCTGTATAATGTTTAATTCACCTTAGCTAAATCATGATTCTTTGATAGCTTGTTTCTAGTCACCATAAGTGTGCTTATTGCCTCGGAATATGTTAATCCAAAAGTTTTTAGTATCTCCTTTACATAATTAGAATGAGTTATGTATATGCCATATTTCATTTAATGTACTTGTGAGCCCACAAAAAACTTGATGTCTCCAAACATAAACATCTCAAATTATTTCTTCATTTCATTTGCAAAATTTTTGCATAAAGTATCTTGACCTCCAAATATGATATCATCAACAAAAAATTTAGATAGTAGAATACATTTTCCTTTTTCTATCTTCAAGTACATATTTTTGTTATCATCCTTCCTCTCAAATCCAATCTTCACAAGATAGTTGTGAAGCCTTCATATCATGCTCTTGGTGCTTTCTCATTAGATCTATCAACTTTTGAATCATTGTGTACTTCTCTATCAAGTAATTCAACATCTCTTTCATATACACTAATCTCAAAATTAGAATGTTCATCAACTTCATTATGCAACTTGGCACCTTATTATTTTTAAGTATCCACATATGATACAATTCTAGAATGTAACTTGACATTCATTGTGTCTAACATGACAGCCACTAAAACTTGTTGTTGATTAGAAATTTTGTTTACATCATCTTCATCATTAGACATTCCTTCATAAAAGTATATAAAGGATTTGTATTCCTCTAGTTCCTTCATAGGTTCAGCATTATTTAACTTTGTGTGTTCATCAAATTTCACATTTGCACTTTCCATAACATTGTTAGTGCTAGTATTTAAACACTTATAATATTTAACACTTGTGGAATAACCTAGGAATATACCATCTTCATTTTTAGCATCAAATTTTTCATTCCTATTATGTTTGAGAACATAACATTGTCTTCCAAATACCTTAAAATATTTTACATTTGGTGAGTATCCATACCATAATTCAAAAGGTGTTGAATGGGTACTTTTCTTGACTTGCACATGGTTCAAGGTATAGATAGTTGTACTTCTATCCTCTCTCTAGTATTTCAAAGCAATATTCTTCTCCATGAATATCCTAGCTTAATTCATTATAGATATGTTCCTCCTTTCATCAATTCCATTTTGTGGAGGTGTCTTAGGTGTAGATGTGTGTCTTTTGATTTCTCTATCATTATAGAATATCTCAAACTTATTTGATGTGAACTCACCTCCTTTGTTAGATCTCAGACATTTCAGGCTTTTACCTATTTCCTTCTCAACTCTAGCTAAGTACCACTTAAACATTTGGAAAGCATCATATTTCTTCTTCAAAAACATAACTATCATCATCCTATAATAGTCATCAGCAAATAGCATAATGTACTTATCTCATTTGTAGTTTTGCACTTCAATTGGTCCAAACAAGTTAGTATGAACAATCTCTAAAAATATTTTAGAGGTGTGAGTCTTACTCTTAAAACTAGACTTTTTTCATTTTGCCTAATTTACATTGTTTGCAAATTATATTGTCAGGTTTCTTCAAGTTAGGCAAGCCTCTGACTCTCTTCATCTGACTAATACTAACTAAGTTATCAAAGTTAACATGACATAACCTCTTGTTCCATAACCACACATCATCAAATTCTACAACAAGAGAAGTAGAATCATTCATATTAAGATATAATAGATTACCTCTAGTTTGATCATCATTACCAATTATCTTTCCATTAGTGTCATATGTCTTAGATATCTTTTTCTCAAGCTCAACTTTGCATCATGAACTAGTTGTGATCCACTCAAAAAATTTTAGTTAAGTCTTTCAACATAGTAAGCATTGTCACACATTATCTTTTATATGATTTGATAAATACTTTACATTTTATTAGATAGGGTGCATCATTACCAAATCTTACTTTATTTCCATCATAATAATTCAAGGCAATGAACTTACATTTATCTCCCATCATGTGATGTGAACACCCACTATTAGTGATCCATTTATCATTCTTGTTCACACAAGACACTAGTGGAGTTTCCTCATCCTCATCAAAATAATCCTTTATTAGAACATACACCACTTCATCATCATGATCATCTTATCCATCCTTCATTTCCTCTTTTGCAACATAGCAAGACTTCTTTCCCTTGTCTCTATAATCTTTGTTTTCCTCATCTCTTTTACTTTTGTATTGATCTCCACCTTTTTAGTTCTTCTTCTTTGGACATCTAGCAACAATATGACTATCCTCATTGCAATTAAAATACATGATAGGTAACTTACCTTTGTATTTACGTTTACCTCTATGAAATCTCCTTGCTAGTAGTACTTCAAGTTTTTCTACATTCTCCTTATCTATATCACTGTCACCTGAAACATATTTTACATTTTTCTTCTTCTTCTCATTAGGTTCCCTTAATGAGAACTTAGATTTGAAAGTAGATTCTACATTGTGAGATTTTAAGTTGTCAAAATTAAACATCTCAAAAGAAGTGAGCTTGCCTACCAGACCTTCAAGAGTCAAATTAGAACCTGGTATACATCTCAGTTCTTATATTACAAAAACTCTAATAGCATAGATGGGTAGAAATTTTCTCAAAATGTTTCTTAATATAGTATCATCATCTATACTACCAATAACTCCTCTTATAGCATTACCAATATCTTTTATTCTTGAGAAATATTGAGCAACATTCTCAACTTCCTCCATTCTCATATCATCAAACTTATCTCTAGAACTTTTAGATTTGGCTCTCAAATTTTTTTTATCTCCTTCATAGATGGTTTGAGGTGCATCCCGTATCTTCTTTTCCCTATCACAACCTTTGATATCATCAAACTCTACATAACTTAGGGTAGAGGCAATCTCCAACATTGTCTAGTTATGTTCTTTCTTCTTCTTTATGTCATCAGCAATTGGGGCTCCAGCAGGGTCAACATACTCCATGGTAATGTTATATTTAGCATGGTCTCGAAGACCTCCTAGGTGTAGCTTCATTAGAATTTTCCATGAGGGCGACATTTTCCTTATTAAATTTGAGTACCTCTCTTCTTGACATCTTGATCTTTTGCTTCTAGTACATTCAAACAAGTCTTCTTAAGATGGTTTTAATACTAATTGATGTAATTACTTTAGATTAAATGAGAGGGGGGTGAATCAATTATCCAAGGTACAGATGTACAACTAAAACTTTTCACAACTTAGTGAACCCATATCCATAAAAAATATTCATGCATGCATCCATTAGATCATACAATCACTTAAACTTGTAGGTTACTATCTTAGGTCAAAATAACTTTGGATAAATGTAAACATGATACATAATAGATTCAATAACACATTTTGAACAAGGATTTTACATGGAAACCCAATTTGGTAAAAACCACCAGTAACATTGTACTCATTCTCACTCTTATGGAGTGATGCCATGTAAAAGGCCAAACCTATTAAAGGTTACAGTACACATTGTTTAATGTGACATGGTTAGAGAATTTCAATCACATTGTTAGGAGTGAACCTTGTTAGAGGACTTTAGATCATTCGCTTGGAATGTCACCTGGTTACAGGATTTACAAATGACTATTAGGTCAACCATAATATAAAGGATTTACCCTAGATGAATACAATGATTAGAAAATAATAATAAGGCTTCTCTAATAATAAACTACAACTCACTTGCCGATTATAGATCTTTGTTTCAGTTCTCTATTCTACTTGGCTTTCAAACACTTTTTTTGGTCTCAGATTGGTTTTGACAATTAAGTGTCAACACACTTATGAAATTTCTAAGTGGATGCTGAGTATAATATAGATGCTGAGCTAAAGTGTGTGCTAAGCCAAAAATTCAATAGGTGTCAACTTACAATAGATGTCGAGGAGATAGATAGTTCCAAGCAAGTTTCAAGTGTCAAGTGGCCATTGATGCCAAGCTAATACATATGCCAAGTTAGTATATGTTTCAAGTAAAGCATAGGTGTCGAGCAAGCCTAAATTACTATAGGATCTGAGCAAGACAACATTTCTATATGTGTTGAGCATCAGCAATAATTAAGTACTGAGTAACACAGAATCAGCATTATAGTTTGTGTGCACACAAACTAAGATGTAAACCATTTTTGAGCTAACTCAAGATGAATCTCGAAGGATCTAAAAGATAAGATCAAATCTATTACATTCCCTATGAAATCAACATGCAACCAATCAAAAAAATGGAAAGATTTGAGTGCAAAAGATGGATGAATGTCCATTGTAGATTCATACCTAACCCTAAGTCATGAAATCTTTATAAGGAGGTCAAGAAACCATAATTCAAGATTGAGTAAAGAATGAATGCATGGAGAGAATGTTAATGAAGTTCTGAAGGAATTTTTAAGTGGTCTACAGACTTGAAGGAAGAACAACATTGCAGAATCAAGTTGTTCTGGACAGAGTATGAGCACTGTGAATAGACTTAAATTAGATCAAGAAGGATCAGATCAAATTGGACACAACAATGATCTAAAATTAGTAATTGAGGATTGTAAGTTATGAGGTCATCACATTCTACTATACTTTCTAGCCATTGTATGACAAGAATGAAAATCCTATGAAGATAGGTTGGTGTAATAGCCATATTGTAAATCCTTTAACAGGGTGACATTCTAAGTGAATGTTTGTAAATCCTTTAGATAGGTCACTTTTATCAAAGTGTTGAGCCTTTAATAGGGTAGGCCTTTTATAGGGAAGATCATTGATGATGGTTAAACTTTGTAACCTTGACAAGTTACATATTGTTGCAGTGATAAGTTGTGGGTGTCATCCCCACCCCAAAATTACCTTCTCATTTTGGAGGGTTTTTAGGTGATCAAATCTCGTGTTGTCTATTTTCACGCATGTCTTTACTTTCATGTTAATTAGATGTGTTAGATGCATGTGATTGATTTTAGTTAAAATAGTTGTAGAGGTTAAAGTTTGGTATTTCTGATTCACGCCTCCCCCCCCCGCAAGAACTATCCATCCCACTTGTGAATTCTAACAATTGGTATCAGAGCCTAGTTCTTACAAGTATAAGCCTTACAAATTGAATAAAAGATATAGCAATGGAGGTCTACAAGCTTTGAAATATTATAGAGAATTAGGAGATCGAGATGCATCTCATTGTACATTCTCTGGAAGCAGCCAAGGAAGAATTGAGGAAATCCCTAAAGAAAAGAAAAGAAATTTCCTTAGCTAAAAATGACACATAGTACAAGGAGATTGATGCCTCAAAAATATTTTCCAATTAAAATTCTAAGGAATTTAATGCAACATCTTTAGACTTGATGGAGAAAAATAGAGCTCAAGTAGAAGAGATCAGAACTCTCATGATTGACCTAGAATCACAAGCCATGAAGCTCTGTGAAGTGATTGAATAGGAGAAGAGAGATATTGAAGATAAAGGTATTATAGAATATGATAAGAGAAACCTTGCCAATAGACTAGAGGAAAATTCAATTGAGCTTGCAAAAATTTCCAACATGCAGTTAGATATCCTAAGCTAGATGATGAATGCTCATCATGAGCTGAATATCAAGGACATTAAGATTTCCACACTGAAGATGCAAAATGAACAACTAAAAAATGAATTGAGAAGAGAAAAGGAATTTTTAGAGAGATTTATTAAACCTAATGAAGGTATTAAGTACTTTGAATAACTACCAAAATCACCAAGATCCAACAATGACACTTCAAGACTAGGATATACTAGCATTGAAGGAAAGTCATCCAAGACTATAGAAGAAAGAAATAACAAAGTAAGAACACAAAACCCACTTGTCATTTTTGTGGTAAAAAGGGAGACAGCTCTAATATGTGTAGGAGCAAGAAGGCCAATCGACATGACAAACCTAAAAACATGGGTCACTACCACAAGTGTAATAAGCAAGGTCATTAGGCACATGAGTGCAAGACTAGAACTATCAAGACACCAAGATTTGAAGGTCACTACTACAATTGAAAAATGTATGGACATAGAGCCTTTGAATGTAGATCAAAGCCTATGTGAACACCAAATCAACCAGCAAAGATAAATAGTCATGGACATCACTACAATCAGGACTACAATACTAGGCATGGTTATCACTACTGTCAAGAGTATGGGCACATTCTAGAAAACTACATAAGAACACATTTTAGTGGAAGCTGCAATACATGGTTGAGCAAACCAATTGCTTCAGTTGTCTAAAGACCAGACACATCAGCAAAAATTGCCCAAATAGATCAAAGGCACCCAATTCAGAGTTCAACAAAGGAAAAGGTAAAGTTGATGCTGAAAAAATCAGAGGAGAAATGAAAAAAACATGGAAGAAGAAAGATGGAAGCAACACATCCAATGGAGAGATCACTTCACCTAAATAGTCAAGTGGTCACACTTCATTGAACTAAGCAAAAGAAAGTATGTGGAACTGATATAGAATAATTTATCATACATTAATTACTAGATAAGTAAATATGGAAAAGGATAGTTCAGCATGAATAGAGATGCAAAGTTAAAACTTCAAGTTTTCACAAGCATTGCCAACAAAGGAAAGTTTCCTTTAGATGTCGAGTAAAATCCTAGTAAATGCTGAGTTGTTTGCCAAATTCAATAGAGGTTGAGTGATTATTGCAGTTGAGTTAGTAGTGAATGCTGAGTGAAGGGAATTTTGTATTGAAGTTGAGTAAGGGAAAATCTAGTATATGATAAGTGTTGGAAAGACAATGGAAGCTGAGTGGATAGCTGTAAAAGTACTAAGCATTAAATGCTATGAAACAAGGGTATATGATCACATTTTGAATCATTTTTTTACCATCACAAGCAAAGAGCAAAATATGAGAAGAGCGCGGAATGACTTCCAAGAAAAGTTTGAAGAAATTAAGCTGATTTCAATAAAGTTTCAGCACATATTCTTTGAACTCAAGTATTTATACTTGTGTCAAAGTACCTAGTTACAAAATTTCTTCGTGTTGAAATAGTAGATTGCACAAATGGCCTCCAATTCTAGAAAAGATTAGGAAAATGAGTCATTTGAAGTTTAGTTTGTGTCGAATGAAGTTAAATTGCTCAACTTTTTGCCTATCCTTGAACTTTCATATAAAAATGACCTTGTTAGAGCCTTATCCATAATTCCTCCTAAGGTTGTAATGATTTGTGATGTTAGGTGATGTTATAATTGTAAGATTGGTGCTATAGGAGACATGGAAATTAGAGAAAAATATAATAAACTACAAGAGTTTCAAATCATTTAGATGAAGGGCATAACTCGTGCCCTACTATTTTTAAGATTGAAAGGATAAGAATTGTACTCAGTAGGATACATGATGGAAGCGTATGGTAGGAGAATGGATCAGTTAAATTGTCAAAGAGAATTATACATATGGTAACCATGTTCCCAACCCTAGATCAGCCAAAAACCCTAAGGAGTGATTCTAAAGAAGCAATATAGAGAAGAACACCAGGGCAAAATGGAATAAGAGAGGCATGCCAATTTACACCATCAAGGATCCTCTTGTGGAATTTTTTGTTAGAGTCATATCTCATAAATTTTAGCAGTCAAGTCGACTGAATAGTGTACCTTGTATTGTAGTGGATGTTGGTTACAAAATTTTTAAGAAGGATCATACTTATGATCTAGTTGAACTGCAACTACAATGGATCAATGAGAATTTGGGAGCTATAAGAAGAACAAAGGGAGCTCAATGTAAGTTTGGAGCAATTTTGATATGTATATTATTTTATGTACAACATGAATTTCCTTCTTTTGTAAAGGTTAGTGGAAGACAAATAGGTTCATAGTAGCCTAGGTGAATGAATACATTGAACAAATGAGGGGAAAACTTTGAGACACTCATGGCCAACTACTTTGAAAATTTCAAGAAATTAATGTGACAAATATTTAGGATTCCAGTCTCACTTGTGGAGCAACATGTAAATGACATTTGTTTTCTTGTTGACATTGACTATACCTACATCCAAGCATCCGTACCAAGGGTAAGATGGCTTAGACCACTTGGCTATGAGATAAATATTGATGAAGCATCTATAGCAATAATAGCTCTACTTGCAAAAGACGTAGAAAAAAGTGCCCAACACTTTGGCACATATGATGTTGTTAGGTCCAAAGTGGATATGAAATTAAAGATTGCTTCAACACTAAATAAAAATAACAAATTAGTAAAGAAGCTTAAGGAAAAGTTTGGTGAAGCCTCAGAAGAGGCAAAAGAACAAGAAGAGGAACATGGGCAAGGACCACTACCACTGACCCAAGGCATGGGTGAAGATGCTAAAGAAGAACAAGGTGCCAAGGAAGTAGAGGAAGCACCTAAGGCAGAGCCTAAGAAGAGTAAAGCACAAAAACAACATGTTGCTTAGCCTAGAGGAAAAAAGAAAGCTAAGCCAAGCCCAACAAAACATACCACTAGGGCAGATACAACGGCTACAACAAATGTTTCCAAAGAACAAGAAAATAATAAAGCCACAGAATAGGGAGGACTAGTAGAGAAAAAGAGGAGAAATTATGTGGCACCTCTAGAATCAGATGATTATAGGATAGAGTTAGATGACAATGGACAATTTAGAGTGGTAAGTCACACAACTAAGTCTAATCTAGAGAATATATGTGACAATATAAGAGATAATATAGACTTGTCTAGATTGAAAAGTATTGGCTTTAATAAGTTAAGTAGAGAAGAAAAGAACATAGTGGAAGAGTTAGTGTATACTATGATGGGAAAGTTCAAGAATACTCTACTTGAACTTGACAATGCAATGCCTAAGGAGTTATATTCTATTGTAGAAAATAAATGGCACTATTTCCTCAATATGGAAAAAGAAGTAAGAGAGTCAAAATTGGCTTGTGTTATGCCTAAACTTACAAAAGGAAAAATTAGTAAGGCAAATAAGAAGCATGGGAGAAAATTTGCACCCAAGTATAGAGCCTTTAGTATATTATAGAATAAAATTGAGGATTTTGTGAAATAGTCCACACAAGTGTGGAAGTTGATTTATGGGCTGACTATAGTGGAAGAAGGAGAAGCAAACCCTTTTGAGGGAAGGAATGATGAAGATAATGAAGAGGAAAATTATAAGGAAGAAGAAGGAGAAAAAGAAAAAGAAGAAGTTATAGTGAAGAAAGATACACAAGAGAGTGTAAAGGCAACTGCTAAGGAGCAACAACAAGAATAGAGTGTGCAAGACACACAGTTCCCATCACCCAGTCCTCCACATGTAACTCTCACACCTATAGATATAGTAACTATACAAGATTATCCTAATAGTTTTGGTTAAAAAATCAACCCATTGACTGTAGAGGATCTTAGAAAGATCCTTTACTAGACTACTTTGCAATAATAGTGATGTACCAATCCAATCTTGGTAAGTGTGGAGGAACTACAAAAGGAAGTAGTTGAGATTACAAAGGAGAAGGTGAATCCACAAGAACCACCTTCACAAACTCCAATAGCTAAAAGTGGACAACCACAAGAGAAAGTAGCTCAAGACGCATCTACTAGAGTTGATACCATAGTAATAGTGACTTTAGCTACTGAGGAACAAGCAAAATATCAAATAGGATAGAAGGATACCTTTGCCCATATAACACAGGGACAAGGTGCATCACCTTAGATCCTAATAATTGATGAAGGAAGAAAGAAGAGGATGAGAGAAAAAAAAGAAGAGGAGGAGACCCCTAAGGAAAAAGAACAAGAGGCAATACAAACACTAATAAATTTTCCTAGAATAGGGACCCCTATAGAAACAACACAACAACCAAGCATTTTTGCTAGATGACTATTCAACCATGACTATAGATCAGATAAACGAAGTGCAAGAGGCAGTAGAGGAGAAGAAGAAGAAGCAAGAGATAGTTATGAATGAGTACAAATAGAGGAAAGCTCTGATTGAAATCAAAGACATATTTCTTGATGCATTTAGCTTGCAAGTCCCTGATGAGACAAAGCCCATAATGGAGAAATTATCCAACATTGTGGACTAGGTAAAGAATGAGGACCTAGACTCCAATGCCAAATTGATTGAATGGTCTAAAAAGAAATTCTAGATGTAGGTAAATGAGAAAATATCTAGTGAGATAGCACTGTTATAGGTAGAGTTAGCAAAGAAGATAGCAAAGGTAAAAGTAGTACTTGAGAATATATTCTCACTGTACTCCAAATTTTTTGATTCCTCATACTTCAAAAAAGAGACCAACAAGAGGATATTGAGTTTGGAGAGGAATCTTAAAGTATCTAGCATGCATCTACCTAAGGATCTAGATCAAAGTGAGAAGCATTTTTTTACAACACTACACACACAAAAGGAATTAGCTATACTCAAAACAGATGAGGCAAACACCAGGGCCAAGCTAATACAAATCTAGTCTACCATAACCCCTCACATGGAAGTTTTGCACTAAGAAATGGCTTATGTAGAGAATGTCTTAAAGAAAGATCCTAATCTTTCTACATTGGATGACCTAGTACACCTTGCAATAGAGACAACCATCTAGCTTAAAGCACTAGAAATTGCATTAGACAATTGGAATGCTACTCTAAAGATCATAATGGAGGTAAAAAAATCTGTTTTGGTTAAGTATTCAATTAATGCATACAACCCTTTGACATTAGTATCAAAAAAGGGTGAGATAATATTTTTATTATGATTATATTAAATGAGGAGATAAGAAATTAGGAGACCCAAAAGAGGGAGTTACACAAAGGGGAAGATACAATAAATTGAGGGAGGTAAATAATTCCAAAAGGATACAAAAAATACAAGTAAAGATGTGTGAAAGGGGGAGTAGAAAATAGAGAAGAGAAGAAATAGGGTGGACAAGGAAAGGAATAACAAAGCAAAGATAAAGAGTATCAAAATAATCAGCATGAGACAAATCTAGCATAATGAACTTTGGAGATAGAAATGACACCTTAGCTCAAGGGGAGTTACAAGTTTTGAGGTATAGATTCTTCTACAAAATTTTGAGCAAGTTGTTTTGAAATTGTGTATATATGCTGAACAAGATGTATACTATGCTCAAAAAGATCAGATTGATAATGTTTAGTTAAGTGTTTTTGACACTCATGTCAAAGGGGGAGATTTTTGGTCTTAGATTGGTTTTGACAATTGACTGTCAACACACCTAAGAAATTTCTATGTTGATGCCGAGTATAATAAAGATGCTGAGCTATAGTATGTGTCAAGCTAGAAATTGAATAGGTGCCAAGTCACAACAGATGTTGAGTAGATAGATAGTGTTGAGCAAGTTTCAAGTCCTGAGTGACAATTGATGTAGAGCCAGTATATATGTCAAGTCAATATATGTGTCTAGGAAGACTGAATTACTATAGGAGCCGAGCAAGACAAAATTTCTATATGTGTTGAGCATCAACAATTAGTTAGTGCTAAGTAACATAGAATTAGCATAATAGTTTGTGCCCTCGCAAACTAAGATGTAAACCATTTTTGAGTTGACTCAAGATGAATCTCGAAGGATCTAAAAGATAAGATTGAATCTATTATGTTCCATATGATATCAACATGCAACAAATTAGAAAAATGGAAAGATTTGAGTAGGAAAGATGGATGAATCTCAATCATAGATTCATACCTAACCCTAAGTCATGAAATATTTATAAGAATGTTGAGACCCTATAATTCATGATCAAGTAGAGAATGCATGCAAGGAGAGAATACTAGTGGAGTTTTGAAGGAAGTTTTAGTGGGTGTAAAGACATAGAGGAAGAACAACATTGTAGAATTAAGTTGTTCAAGACATAGTATTAGCACTATAAATAGAGTTATATCGGATCAAGAAGTATTAGATTAGATTGGAGAAAAAAGGGATCTAAAATTAGTAATTGAAGATTGTAAGTTATCAGGTAATCACATTCTACTATACTTTCTAGCCATTGTATTAGGACAATGAAAATCCTATGAAGATAGGTTGGTTTAATAACCATATTGTAAATCCTTTAATAGGGTGAAATTCCAAATCAATGTTTGTAAATCCTCTAGATATGCCACTTTTAACAAAGTGTTGAGCCTTTAATAGGGTAGTCCCTTCATAGGGTAGATCATTGATGATGGTCAAACTTTGTAACCTTGACAAGATACATATTGTTGCAGTGATAATTTGTGGGTGTCATCCCCATCCTATTTTTACCTTCTCATTTTGGAGGATTTTTGGGTAATCAAATCTTGTGTTATCTATTTTCATGCATGTCTTTACTTTCATGTTAATTAGATGTGTTAGATGCATGTGATTGATTTTAGTTAAAAAGGTTTTAGAGGTTAAAGTTTGGTACTTATGATTAAAAACCCCCTGCAAAGAAGTATCATTCCCACTTGTGAATTCCAACAACTTTAGCTCTGATAGCTTGTTCACCCTTCAAGAACTGATACTCTTAAGCTTTCTTGCTTTTCTTGTCAATAGCAATCTCTTTTATTTGGTAACTTAATAAAGCAAATCCTTAGACCTCTTATCTAACTTAGATTCTTGAACATGACCCACCTTGCTTCTAACCAACCATCTCTATAAATAGAAAAGTAAGATCTCTTTTCCATTTAACCTTGTTTGTCTATTTTAGGGTTAGGTAGGATTACTTATAGAGTTCAATGAATCTACTTGTCTTTTTGTTTGTGTCCCTTCTAGAAACTTCTTCTTCAATTCTCTATGAATTTTCCTAAAAATGGGTTACCATGAATTCTGTGCAACCAACTCATCATAGTTGTCTTCGACACACTTCACAAAATTGAAGAAAACAAAATAGTCAGCTCAAAATTTTCAAATCTATCTTTTTAACATGAATAACTGCAATCGACATCAATGTGGTGCCACTTGGCTTCCATACTGTTCTTTCACTTGTCATCCACTAGATAACTCAACCAATACTGAACTTTACTTGTGCTTGGCATCAACTAAACTTTACTCGGCTTACACTGTATCATTCAACATACACTACATTTTTCACTTTACTCAACTCCAATTGATTTTTTCGTCAGCTTGCACTAACTTTTCTTGACACCTACTATCCACTCAGTCACACTTTGCAAACTCAATTTTTCTTACTTTTTCTTCTAGATTTAGTATATCTAACCATTGCAACCTTAACTAGATAATCAATTCACTACATCATTACCATCTTAATTGATCTTTGTAGTCCTTTTTCTTACCATAAGTCAACCTTTCTTCTAGGTGCACTTGCTATCTCATTTGATAAAATCCTCCTCATCAATCAAACAAATGAGAGTACTCAAATAAAATAAGTAGTTGTCCTACCAACAAGTAGTACATTTGACATAAGTGACAATATAATGAGTGAAAAACATCCTCAAACTTGTATCAGTCATATAGAAACAATTAGGAGGTAATATGAAGATCTAATATTTTAAAGGATTCGTAAGGTCTAAGATAGTCATAGAGAGATGTTCAATAGGTTAAGAAATGTGTGCACTATCCTAAACACTCTCAAGATGGAGGGTGTTAAGATTCATCAAGAATTTAGGGTCATCAAAAGGGTGTTGGCTAAGTGGAGAATCAAGTTATAGTTCACCATCATTCACGATCATTATAAGATCATGTCATACACTAGCAAGTAATAAAAATACTTCCATAGATTTAGGGAAATGGAAGTAGAAAACTGAGCTATAGGGGTCAAAGAAACACATACCCAAGGTTAAAGAGAAATGATAACTTAAAAATATTTATGAGTTTTACTTTTAATAGTTAACAAATCGTTATGTTTTAGTTTTACAAGACTTAGAAAAAGTCAAAGTTTTAGTGAGCAATTATTTTTTATATTTGAAATAGCAGATCAATGAGTTTTTTGAGGATCTTCTAGGTGAAATGTGATTGAATCTTAAGAGATATTTTAATTCTATTATATTTTTTGTTTTTCTTAGAAAAAAAATTAATGCAATTATTTTTTCTAGAAAAAAGTGGACCGGACAAGGCAAGAGTCTATAACACAATGATAAATTGTAAGCCTCTAATCTAGCAGGTCTTGGGTCCAAGTCTAATTGAGGTTAATAAATAATAATAATAATAGCAAAAATAATAATAATAAATAAACCACAATACAATAATAATTAAGATTTTCTTTGTCCTTTTAAACATTAAAAAAGTGGATGGTGCCATAAATATTTTGTTTATAAATTACTAACTAATTTTATAACTCCATAGGGAAAGAATTAATTAGAAAAATCTTCTTTACAATATTTTTACAAAAAGGAAAGGCTACTAGACTAACCAAATATAGAAATTGAGCATTACAATCTGTAAAATATACCCCAAAATAAACATAGCCACCATATGATAAATTTAATACACATCAAAGAGGCATTGTGAGCTAGTTTAAAAAATGTCAACATCCTAAGTACACCCCTCATCATAATTGTCAAAAGAACTAATAAAGAACCTATTATTGCATCATGGAATTCCTAACCACAAAAAATCAATGATTGGCACAAAGGTATTCATGAATAAAAGGGAAACTAGTATGTCATTTCTACAAGCTAAATCCAATCACAAAATCCATGTCAATTCTTCAAAGAAGAAGTGCACACCCTTTTTTCCATCCACATATTCTAACTCAGAACAAGTAGCTGATGAAGTGATGAATCAAAACACTTCAATGGCTATCAAATTATCACAAATTTTAGACCATAAATTCAATATCTATGGATTGAACATCAATATCATGTACCTTAGCACACATATACTTATGTTACTTATATTCATTTCTATGTAAGGTAGGAGGTTTTTTTGGAACTTTTTTCTAACCTTTAGACAACCCTAGTGAACTCTACCCATCAAAGCCCCCCTGAGACCTATCCTCCAAATTTTGTAAATCATGAAAATTCTAAGGAGAATCCCAACCTCCAGACTCTTGTGCAATTTCCCTTCCTTCTTGTACTTGATTTGTATTAAAAGAGGTATCATGCAAAGATGGAATATCAATATTGATATTATGACTAAGAAAATGCATTACTTCCCCTAAAATATTCCAAATCTGTAAACTATATAACTAACTTCACATTTTGGAGTATCCAATTGTAACAATCAATATCCTTGACCATCTTAGAGGAAAAAGCCCACGAATGGAATCTTTGGAAGAAAATAAGTTATACTTAGATACAACATCACTAATTATGTCCTTCTCATGCACTATGCTATTTCACTATACATATTTGACCTTCAAATCTAAATGTGTGAATTATTTTTTATGTTAGAATATATCAATAGATATATGTGTTCAAGTTTTCTTTCATCTATGAGGAATGTGGGAAACTTACCTATGAGTGAGTTCATTTTAAATACTTTGAATTATTAAAATTTCTTATTTTATTATTCAGTTTTATAGATTGTATACCTTTGTAATCTTCAGGTTAATATTTTATTTTAGTTTCAAATCATATGAAGTTAGAGTTATCACGTTTGAAAATAAGAAGATAATTTATCTATGCTAGAAATTTTGTTGATCATTTCACCAATGGTTACATTTATCACCTTGTTTAGGTGTTATGAAATATGGTTAGGTAATGAATTTTTTAACCAACAATTACCTAAAATGATATCCTCAAATAATGTCAATAATTTTGTAGCTTCTTTAGTACATCATTTCTCTATTCCTAAATCAGACTTTCTCAAAATCAAAACATACATATACCTTCCCTCTTTATTCTATCAAAAAATTTCTTGCTTTGAACAAAGAAAAATATCATTCTATGAATCAAAATTAGTATACATACAGTATGAAATATCTATTTGTATTAAACCATAGTGTGTAATCAATTATTTATTTTTATTATCTAAAAAAATCCTATTTATAGAAGCAGTGTGTGACTCGTTAGGATCAAATCAAGAAATATTTCCACAATATTAACAAAATTCATCATATTCAGTCAATTCTATGTCAAGTAAACCAATCTTGTTATCATGAACCTATATATCTAGTCTAATTAGCACAGGGGGATTCATTATCTTTTATCAATTTGCAACAAGTTGCCACAACATTACCAACAACTTTGGAATATTCCATCATAGACTTCTTTCAAAAATATGTTACATAATTGGACTATGTAAGAAAGATCCCCTTATCTGTTTATTTAATTTTCAATCCAAAAGATAATATGACTTTACTTATAATAGATATCTAAAAGTCTTTTTGCATTTTATCAACAAAACCTTTAATCAAATCACCATCGCCTCCAAATATAATGTCATAAAAAATAAAAATAAAATAAAAAATACCATCATTTCTTACATTCAAATACAAATTACTATCTATGGTTCTTTTAGTGAAATCCATTATCACTAAATACTTATTCGATATATCAAACTAAGTTTTCAATTATTTCTTCAATCCATACAAATCATTTTTAAGTTTACAAACCATGTCCCCATCATTAATTAGAGTATGTCTATTAGGCTGATAAATATAATCATCCTCCTCTAACTCATCATTAAGAATTGGCAACTTGACATCCATCTAATAAACTTTTAAATTTCTATACGAAACATATCCAATCAATATTGTAATTTCTTTAATTCTTGTAAAAGAAAAAAATGTTTCATTGAAATCAACATCTTTCATTGGTGAATAATCTTTATATACTACTTTTCTTTATTCTTGTCCATTTTATCTTACACATTCAATTTATTTGTAAATGCATGGTTTGTTTTTATCACATTCTTATATAAATGCATAGGCAAAAAGATTCATTTATTGTTCTTCTAAATCTAATCTTTCTCTTGTTCCATGGATTTTAGCCATCTCTCATCATTACATACTTCATTATAATCTTAATGCTCAATCTAAGATAATAAAAATGTTCCATTCATATAAATATTTTCTCTAGTCTAAACAACTATATTTCTATCATGAATAATAGAATTCTTAAAATGAGCAATCTTAACATACAATGGTGTTTTCAAAGTAGGTTTTGTAGCATAATATTTGGTGTGGATCATTTCCACACTAACATATGTCATTTTTACCAAACCATTTAGCAACTTTATATGGTTTTGTGCTTTCCCATGTGGATTTTATTCTTCATATATATCATAGCTATACTCACTTTCACAACTCTTTACACTCTCATCAATTTTGACATTAAAATTTTTCCAACATCTTAATGTCTCTTAATATAGCATTTATTTCTAACAATTCTAACATATTTCATAGTAGGGGCATAAACTTACTATGATGAACCATTCAAGTTACTCTAGATAAAGCACAAAATTATTCAATGTTCAATTGGTAACATTATTTGCCTCCAATATATATGTATGGATGGCGCTTCAAAACTATTCATTTAGTGAGTTTTGGTAATTTATTTGAGTGAATAGACACACACATGCATACATACACATGTACATACATACATGGACACAAACACACACACATATATATGTACATATATGTGTATTCATTAATGTGTGTGTGTGTGTGTGTGTGTGTGTGTGTGTGTGTGTGTGTGTGTGTGTGTGTGTGTGTGTGTGTGTGTGTATTGTTGATATCTAAGCTTATGTTGTCAATTAATGACCAAACACTTACTCATTTACAAGTCATTTACTAGCCAATATTACAAGGTCACTACTACAATCAAGTTATCTAGTAAATGTGTAGCACACTATACTTATACTGATCAAGAAAGTGACTATGGAGCATTCAATAAAGATTGAGTAGATGTGAAAACCAAGGAATTTAGTAGGAGCTAAGTGATATAGTGAATACAAAAAATATTGAAACTTTAGTAAGAACTAAGAAAATAAATATATAGAAGTTAAGTAACAACATGGAAGCTTATGCATGACCAAGCATCAAAGCATTCAAGTGTCGCATAATTTAGTTTTGATATGAGATTTTCTAATGGAAAAAACTAATATGTAAATAGGTTTTTGCTAACATTTATATGGTATTTAATATTTGTAGAGCCAAATGATATGTTGTTTATGCATAAACTATAAAAAATGTAATGATCCCAATGCAAACAATTCAACTAATAAAAAAATGGGATGTAAATAGAAAAAGATGATGAAGTTTAAACCATTGATCAAAATCTAAAATCTTGACACAACATCTACAATCTTGACACAACATCTATTTAAGGAAGATTCTAAACCTAGAATTGGAAAGAGAGAAATATAGTGGAGTAAGAAATGTTTTAGAGACAGATCTAGTAGAGAGAAATAAGAGTAGTGAAGAAATGAACATAATTATCTAATTAGGAGAATCATATTAGTGATAAAGTAAGGAGGAGACACAATATCATTTTTGTAAAGCATACTGGGGGTCAGGTACTGAATTAGTTACTTGTAAAATGAGACAAGGTAAATCTCTTAACAGGGTGGTGCTAATAGGCCTATGTAAATATCCTACTAGAGTCCTTACTTCATTATTAGTGTAAACACCTTGTTTTAACAAGGTTAAACCTAATAGTCTCTTTATATTTTAATAGGGCAGACCACTCATAGGATAGATCATATATTCTTATTATCAAACATTGTAAACTTAATAGGTTAACTTTATTGTTGCAAAAGTGAAGATTTATGGACTCATCTCTATGCCATTTTTAACTTCATGTTGAAGTTTTTTTGGGTTACCATGTCATTGTGTTTTGTTTTGAACCCTTATGGATGTGATGTATTTTATTAATGTTACAAAATTTTAGTTTTATTGATAGACTTTTGGACATTGGAAAGACTAGTAACAATAATGAAGCAATGAAAAAATTTCTAGAGACACATAGTACCTTAGTGAAAGAAGTAAAAGATCTCAAGAAAAAACAAGAATTTCAATCTATTACACTCTGTGAAGAAATTTAACAATAGAATAAAGAAATGGAAGAAAAGATCTTGGCTAAAGAAGACAAAAGGCAGATAACTAGTAGACTTGAAGAAACATCATTTGAAGTTTAGAAGGTCACAAATAATTAGCTTGATGTTATAAATCAATTGGTAATTGAAAATTAGGAAGAAAATAGAAAATATTTGGAGATCAGAAACCCAAGGCTACAATATGAGCAATGTAAAAATGAGTTAAGGCATGAAAAGGAACTCATAGCAAAGATGAACAAACTAAATGAAGCAATGAAGCACTTTGTGGTGCAGAAACACCTAGTCATAAAGATATTGTAGGTGATCCCTAGAAATATTGTAACTATTTGATGTAAGTCCATATGTTTGGATGTGATATTCCATGTAATGAATCAATAGTAATGCCTAAGTGAAATAAAATGTAAAGTTCTTAATAAAGTGCAAAATTACAAAATGTCAAAAAAAGGGAAGATTAAAGGTCATAGGGGAAGTTGGATGGTTTCTAAATCCATAAAATGGTATAAATAAATTGTATTAGTCATTCCAAATAAAAATTAGAAGAAGTAGAATATTTTGGTATTGGTTTGTGCATTCATTCTAACCTAGTTTGATTGGTGCTCACTATTTTTATGTTGTTTATAGGCCTTGTATAGATAGCTTTGGCCTTGAAATCATAGATAATTTATATATTTGGATATTTGGACAATGTATAATCATTCTCCTTTTGGTTTGGGTTGATTTTATTCAATTTTGAGGAAATTATGCATATTTTAGTGAAAGTGTTTATTTGCAAATTTAAGACTCCCTAAAAATAGTCATGTTGTAGTTTTTATTACAGACACATATGAATGATATATGACCACTAAATAGGTTCATATTTATGCATATTTAAGGTTGGAATAATAAATGACTTACATATTTGGAAAATAGACACAAGAAATATTAATATAAAATTGGTTTGGGATCATTTTTTTTTTAATTAAGGATATTGCAATTTTTTATGTAGGGTTACATGTATCCTTTCTAGTTTATGACTTTAAAAATGGGTCTCAGTGCTGAGCCCATAACTTGTAAAGGAATAGTTGGATCAGTCTTAGATTTAGATATGTTTTAGAGAAACTCATGTTACAAAATTCTAGAAAATGGTTTTGTAGGATGATGTTGAGAACAACAATTGTGAATAAAATAATCAAATATAGAAATCAAATTGTGTGAATGGAGATATATTCATAAACTTGTTGAAACATGTTTTGTTTTACCTCATGAGATGCCTCTAAATAATGAAATTATTGAATGAATCTTGAAAGTTTTAGAATGGATCCTATAAATTAGTTATTTTTTATTGATGCTTTGCATCATTATTGGTATTAGACCTAACAAGATTCTAAGTGTGGAGATAAAAGATAATCTACACCAAAAGTGTTGGGTATTTTGGTTCTTGTTGTAAAGTTACTAGGTTGTGGATGCAGGTGCACTCATTGTAGATAGGTGGACATGGAGGTATACCAAAAAATACCATAGAAGATGGTCAATGGCTAGAGGAGATGGTCCTTTGTGTTTCACTAAGAGATTGGGGAGAGAGGCAAGAGAGGACTTGTAGGTGAGGTGCAAAAGTTGTTGTTTGTAGTAGCATGGAGGAATGAACTTTAGATGAGAGATGCACCTTTGAGGAAGTCAACATAAACTCCATAGCTAGGAAACACAGTTGAAAGGATAAAGTGGAAGTAGAAAAGGCATAAATCTAGTGATGAAGATAAAGAGGCAACAAATTTGTTTACAGATTCTCACCAGAGCATTTCCATGGGACATAGAAAGTTTTCAAACTCAGAAGTATGGTGTAGGAGAAACTAGTCATAAAGATATTGTAGGTAATCCCAAGAAATATTTTAATTAATTAATGTAAGCCCATATGCTTGAATTTGATATTCCATGTATTCAATCAATGGTAATGTGTAAGGATAATAAAATGTAATGTTGTCAAGAAAGTGCAAAATTACAAAATTGTAATATTGCAAAATGTTCAAAGAAAGGAAGATGAAAGGTCATGGGAAAAGTTGGATGGCTTCTAAATGTCTAAAATGGTATAAATAAATTTTAATGGTTTTTCCATATTAGAATGTGAAGTATAATATTTTGGTCTTAGTGTGTACATTCATTCCTCGCTATTTTGATTGGTGTTCACTATTTTTATGTTGTTTCTAGGCCTTATACATATAGTTTCATCCTAGAAACCATATATAGGTAATATATTTGGATTTTAGAATGATTTATCTTGGTTATTTTTTAGGTTTGTATTAATTTCATTCAATTTTGAGGAAGTTATGCATATTTTAGTGAAAGTGTATGTTTGCAGATTTAAGATTCCTGTAAAACAATCATGTTGTAGTGTTTGGTATAGCCACATATGAATGATTTATTAAATCTTAATAAATTAATAGAAATATATACAAATAATATTTCATTTCCTTTTTGTTTGGGTCATTTTTATGAATTTTAATGGAAATTATGGATCTTTGGTGGAAATGGGGTTTTTAATATATTCAATGGAGTTGTAGGCATACATTTTATTGCATGTAATGATTTATGGATTGGAAGAATCAATGGCTTACATATTTGGAAAATAGACACAAGAATTCTTAATATGAAATTCATTTGGGATTATTTGGCTTTTTATTTCTGAAGGATATTGTATTTTTTATGCATGGTTACATGTATCCTTTCTTGTTAATGACAACAAAAATGGGTCTCAGTGCACTAACCATAACTTGTAAAGGAATAGTTGGAGTGGTCTGAGATTAAGATATGTTTTAGGAGAAATCATGTTATAGAATCCCATAAAATGGTTTTTTAGGATAATGTCAAGAGAAATAGTTATGAATAACACATTCAGATATATAAATCATACTATGTGAATGGAAATATATTCATAAACTTGTTGAAACATGTTTTGTTTTACCTCATGAGATGCCTCTAAATAATCAAATTGTTGAATGGATGTTGAAAGGATCAAAATTAATCCTATAAATTTGTTATTTTTATTAATTCTCTACATCACTTTTAGGACATGATGATGTCATCTAGAGTGAAATACACATTTGGACTTGGATACAAATCTTCAACTACCGAAAAAGGAGAATCATAAAAAAATGGAGAACAAAGGAATGCAAAATCAAAAGAAAAAACTACATGTCATTAATATGGGAAAATTGGACATATAAAAAACATTTGTAGAAGAAAAAAATGGTAAGAATATAACTAAACCTAAGTCAAGTAGTAATCATTTTAAATGCAAAGAAGGAAATCAAACATAGGGATGTAGATCGAAGAATACTTATTCAACTAGAAATGCATGTATATTCCTAGGTCATTGCTAAAACTATCAAAATTATGGACATAGAGATTATGAGTGAAGACTTAAGAGAAGTCACATTTTTTACCTAAGAAACAATCTCATACATCAACGAAGGTTAATACCTATGCTTGAGATTATAATAAATGGTACAATTGTCACTATTATGGAGAGTATGTACACATTCCAGAGAATTGCATCAAAACACATTTTAGAGGAAATGACAAGAAATAGTTAAATTGAGAGACTTGTCTACTCATCTTATTATCAATCCTCCTCTTAAGATGATGTTTAACAAATGGTGTCTTTCCTTAATAAATTGACATAAAATATATAGCCTATATAAGTTTTTATCATTCTTAGCTGTTCGAGATTCAAAACCAACACAAATTATTGATCCAATCTTCAAATAGAGAAATAATTCTATTAATCACCTATTCAGAGATAAAACTCTCCACACCTTATAATGCAATAGTGAACATTAATTTATAGACATATACAATAGCATTATCTAGAATATAAAGATTCAAAAGACACAATGACTATTGGGTTTCATCTTCAACATTCTGCCACTTGAAACCCAACCATAATACTATCCACAATACTATTCTCTTTCATTTTAATTATAAAACAATCTCACTTTCTAAAAGTACAAAATTTTAATATTGCTAAATACTATTAACTAGTAGTTCTTATTGTTCTTCTCCAAATTAAGTTAGAATTGACAAAACTCATAAATATTTTCCTTTCAAAAATAAATCCAAAACCCTTGAAACTACTATTTCCATCTAAATCATCTAACACATTCTCTTCCTACTTGGGTTCCCACACAGGGTGTTACATAAGTATTGGCCTTCAAAATTCATGAATAACATTCTAAGAATGTTGAATGGAAGTGATACATTATAGTTTATTTTGATATTGTAATATCTTCAATTGAATGTCTATTTATTCATAGGGACTATGCAAATTAATGTGTTTCATTAATCTTCTATGACTACCTTTTATGAGAAATTCTAGTGTGGAGTTTGAGTGTTTAAAAAATCCTTGTTATTTTTGCTCTATTTATGATGAAAATAAATATTCAGTGCATAAGTTATCAAGTTGAAAAATTAAAATTAGATTTTATTTTGTCTATTTAAATAATTTTATGGATAAATTTGACAATATAATGTGGTTTCACACACAAATACACACACACACACACACACACACACATAGACATATGTGAATTTGCATGTATAGATATGTACATACATACATATACACATGCGTGCATACATACATACATACATACAAACATAAATATATACATACATGCATACATACATTTACATATATGTACATGCACACATACTAAAATAAACTTTAATGTTTAAGAAAATATTTTTCTTTTCCAACCATAACAAAACTTTATATATATGGTTAGGATAAGTGAATTGTTTTCTAGAAATTAGGGTGTATTAATCTATCTTAGCCTAGATTGTGAAAATTAAATATTAGATCTTACAAATAATTGTTAGTGAACTGAAATTGATTATTTTTCTAGAAAGATGATTAGAAAGAAAATTAGTTAGCTATGAAAATGGTTTGATGATAACAAATGAAGGTACAAGAACTGAATGCTTGATTAGAGGAAAGTTTTTGGCAAGGAAGTAAGTTATCAAATTGTAAGTATAAAATTTGGAAAATTGGATGAGTGAAGATCGATTCTTTATAAATAATAATTTAAAATGGTGTAATTTGTGTGTAAGTATGAAAAGTATTGTAAGGAGGATTCCTCTGATAATTACGCTAAGAGGCATAACACTATAATGACATAGTAGTTCTATAGGAGGTCATAAGAAAAATCACTATAAGAAAAAAGAAACTTTTAGTATTCCACTCAAGCTCGATAAAAATAAGCCACGTTCTCACCATTGCCATGTTCTCACCAAAATAGAGTCTTTATAAATAATAATTGTAAGTGGTGTATTTTGTGTGTAAGTATGAAAGGTATTGTAAGGAGGATTCGTCTGATAATTATGCGGAGAGGCATAACACTACAATGGCATAATACCTCTATAGGAGGTCATAAAAAAATAGCTATAAGAACAAAGAAACCTTTAGTATTCCACTCAAGCTTGACAAAAATAGGCTACATCCTCACCATTGTATATGAATAAAGCCAAAAATAATGGAAATAAGTTGCATATAGTAAAGAATATAAATGGTTGTTTTAAGAATGAAGCTAAATAGACTTAAAATAGAATCAGACATGTTTACACTATGGCAATATATAATTAATAAGTCTGAAATATTTCTTCTCAGCCTCATAAATATGATTATTTGTATCCACTTATATTGCATGTCGAAACTTCTATTTTAAAATGTAGCCATCACACTTCTTTTTCTATCTATAGGTGCATGTTATGGTATGTGTGGAATAAATACAATTTTCTCTTTGTATGGTGTTCATAGAGTACTAGAAGGCAATGATGGAAAGCTCATGAAAACCATTTTTAGAATAATAGAATTCTATGTGATTCTACACTTGCTATCTATGTTTTTCTTCTTCTCAATCCAAAGAGATTTTGGGAAGATGCAATTTTTAATTTATTTTTTAAGATCATATTTTATTGTTTCAAATGTGTCTTAAATTAAAAAATCTTCTCAAAAAAAAAGTTCTCAACAAGATATGCTTCTTCACAATGTATGCATTATTGTTGATGGGTATACATAGTATGAGGTGTATGCATAGCCAAAGTATGATTGAGACATTTCTTCTATTTAGAAAAGAATTCCATTACAATGTGAATATAGTGCTAGAATTTTGAATTAAAATTTAATTTCTTTTCATGTTTAAGAGTCATTAGTGTCGATATATTCTTCATCATGTATTTATTTTTAATCTAAAGCAATAGGAGGCTGCATATATTTGTTATAGTTTTTTTTTTACTTTGTGCATTTGGAATGATTGTCTTTTAACATTGATATAGGATTTTTAGAGTTCCAAACTATGTCTAAATATCTTTCATTTGAATGTATCCATTTAACTTCATTTATAATTTTTTTGTATCATTGATTTGTACAAAGTAGCTAAAATTTTTGTGCTCTTTTAGATATAGATCTATTTAAAAAGAATAATGTAGCTCCATCAATGGATGAATATGAAGATATCACTCTTCTCTAGTAACAATCACATTGCAAAATGTATACAAAAGAGGTTGCATCCACAAAAATTGAAGATTGTGAGATAAAGAGATTTATTTTTATTAGATCAAGGAAAATATTTTTATCTCTTACATACAACAATAATGGGTAGAGTTAATATTAAATAGTAAAAATCTAGACATGCTTATTTATATATTCATATTCATATAATTAACTAAGAGTTGAGGATGTAACTGCCATGAGGACCTTGAATTCCTTAAATTAGTGACAAGATGTAATTAGAAATATCTAATTTTTCTAATAAGCACTTTAGAAAGTATTAAAGATATCATTATTTCAACTTAAAATAATATTCTAAAAGTATGATATATGTATAAAGAAGATTTCAATTGAAATTAAAATGTTTCTAATTCAAATTAAAGAGGTTTCTAATTCAAATTAAAGATGTTTCTAATTCAAATTAAAGATGTTTATAATTCAATTTAAATTAAAGATGTTTCGAAAGTAATCAATTTTTTTTCAAGATATTTACAAATATAAATATATATTTATAAAGTAAAGTAGTTTTGAAAATGATAAAGTTATTCTCTTTAAAGATTTAATTTTAAGAACAAAATTATTATTTTTATAAAAAAATTGTAAATAATTTCTCTCTTTCTATTTTTAACAAAGTACATCTATATATTTAAAAGGAGGAAAATGTGATTAGTATAGGAAGATATGACATGCTAGTAGGTATTGCCCAACAAAGACAAGGGCACCCAAGTCAGAAGTCAACAAGGGTAAAGAAAAAGTTGATGTGGAACACATCAAAATAGAAATTAAAATGACATGGCAAAGAAGAGATGGATCAAGTACATCCAATGGAGAGATCACTTCACCCAAGAGGTCAAGTGATCACACTTCATCCAATTAAGCACAAAATAGGTACATTGGGGCTGGTTTACATACATCAGCCCAAAAGAACAAAGAAGTGCTTCCAAGAAGAAATCTACATGAGAAAAGATGTCAAGTTAAAAATGAAAATTTTGTAGAAGATGTCGAGCTACCCTTGGATGCCAAGTGAAACTCTAGTATATGTCGAGCTAGAAAGTATATGTTTGAGGAAGCCAAGTTATACTAAATCCTTCAAGTGTCGAGTGTACAACTGTAAGCACTATGCAATAAATACTAGGTTTTGAGCATATTAAAGTTGAAAATCACTCATTTAAAGCCATTTGAACACAAATAAAAAATGAGAAGAGTAAAGAGGTGATCAAAGAAAAAGTTAGTAGTGATTTGCACCGATCTCAACAATAATTGAACCTGAACTCTTTGATTTAAAGGTATTTCATCAAGTGTTGAGCTATGTAGTATTTGAAAGTTTATTTAAATATTAAACTCTAGTTTGGTCAAGATGGAATCTGGGTCTAAAACCACAAAGGGTAAGGATAGTCATGAAGTTCAACTTGTTAGTAATGAGGTTAAGTAACTAGAATTTAAACCCATTCCTGAGGTCGCATATAAAAATGACCCAGGTGGTGCTTTTTAAGTCATTCCACACAAAGTAGTGATGGTTAGAGACATCAGGAAATGTTATAACTATAAGATTGGGGCCATAGGAAATTTTCAATGCCTTTGATAAGCTATGTGACAAGGGTATATTGAAGGACGAGCTCCAAATTATTGAGAAGAAGGGTTTAACTAAAGCCCTAGTTTTCCCCATTGTATTTAAGATTGAATGGATTCATATAGTGTTGAGTCAAATTCTTGATGGATCATTTTGGTTAGAAAAAAGGCCATTGAAGATCAAAGACAAAATTGTTCATAGGGTTACTCGATTCCCAACCCTAGATCAGCCTAAGGCCCTAAGAAGTGACAAAAAGGAGGCCACAGAGAAAAACACTAGTGCCAAATGGAACAATGGGGGAATGATCATTGATACCATCACTGAACCCCTACTTGATATTACTATTAGACTTATATCTCATAAATTCTATCAATCAAGCAGATTGAACATCATGCCATGTATAGTAGCAGATATTGCATACAAACTTGTGAAGAAGGACCACACTTATTATTGACCAGAGCTCATGCTACAACAAATCAATGAAAATTTGGGAGGCATAAGGAAATCTAAAGGAGCTTAGTGCAAAGTTGCATTAGTGTTGGTTTGCATATTTTTCTATGTCATTAAAGAATTTCCTTCAATTGGAAAGGTAAATTGGGATCCTAACAAGACAATCGTCACATAAGTCAATGAGTTTATTAAGAAAATGGGAGACAATTTTGATGCTTAGATGACAAGCTACTTTGAGGACTTCAAGAAGTCCATGAAAAAAAGGATAAGGATACCAGTATCATTGGTTCGACAACATGTAAAAGACATTTGTTTCTTGGTTGATATAGATTACACCTATATCCAAGCTATGGTACCAAGAGTAAGATGGCTTAGGCCATTTGGATATGAGCTTGATGTAGACCAAGCTTCAACTGCAATCATTGCTTTACTTGTAGAGTAGATAGACAAGGCTGCAAAACCCTTTGGGACTTATGATATTGTCAAATCTAGGGTGGTAATGGATTTGAAGACAACCTCTGTAGTGAAGAAGAAGGACAAAATGATAAGAAATCTCAAGAAAACATTTGGAGCTGATATAGAAGTTGCAGGCACTACAACACAAGAAGAAGTAGAAGAAGATAAAGATGAGAGTGAGCAAGAAGAAGATTAACCAAGGCAAGGGCCATTGGAATTGAAACAAGGCCTAGGAGAGGAAAAAGAAGAAGGTGCTAAGGAAGAAGAAGCTAAGGAAGCACCCACTAAAGCCAAAGCCACCAAAAGGAAATCCAAAACTCAGCCTGCATGCCAGCCCAAGACAAAGAAGGGGACAAAGCCCATTGCAATCAAAATAAAGAAGCATACTATAAGGGCTAGCACTAGGGATGCAACTCAAAAGGAAAAAGATGAAGCCAAAGAGAAAAAGAAAGCCACAAAGTAGATTGGTGAAGAACCAAGGAAAAAAATGAAATTTATTGCCTGGCTAGACTTAGATGAAAAAAGAATAGAGTCATATGACACCAGCCAGTTTAGAATGGTAAGTCATCCCTCCAAGTCTACCATTGAAAAGTGATGTGTAAATATTAGAAAACCACACTTGAATGGTTTAAAGACTATAGACTTTAATAAGCTCAATAAAGAAGAGAAAAATAAAATAGAGGAATCAGTGTATGCAATGATGGCTAAATACGAACACACACCTCTAGAGTTAGATAGTATAATGCCCAAGGAGCTATACAAGATAGCTAAAGATAAGTGGCATTTTTGTTTACAAATGGAAAAGGAGATAAGAGAATCAACCCTAGCTGGAGTGCTACTAGACTTGACTGGAGGTCAAATAGCTAAGGAAAATAAAAGGCATAATAGTAAATTTTCTCCTAAATATACAACATTTTTCACCCTCCAAAATAAGATAGAGAATGTTGTAGATGAATCCAAAAAATTGTGAAAGTCAATATATAAGAACATTGATGATGTATTTGATGAGGAATATAAGGCAAAAGAGAGTGCCAAGAGAAAAGAAGCAAAATAAATAGAAAAGAGGAGAAGTGAAGAAGAGAAGAAAGATGAAGAGGAGAAGAAAGGTGAGGAAGGAGGAGTAGAAGAGGAAGTAAATAAGGAGGAAGAAGAAGAGAATACAGCTAAAGGATAGGAAAAGGCATTAGATGAACATGAAGAACAAAGTGTGCAAGACACAAAAATACCACCTCTTACCCCTCCTCATGCCACCATCACACTTTTAGAGACCATAAAAATAAAGGATCTCAATGAAACTTCATGTCAAAACATCAATCCTTTAATTGTAGAGGATGTCTCAAAGATCCTTCACCAACCTACTCTATAAGCACAGTTGTGTACAAGCCCTATATTGGTGAGTGTAGATGAACTACAAAGAGAAATAGCAGCACCTCAAAGAGAAAAGGTGAAGCCAAAGGAACAACCTTCTACATACATTGCTACTAAACTCCTACTACTTCCACCATGATCTCCACCAAAAGCAGTAAGTGATGCACTCCAGATGCCAATTGTAGCAACAAGGGAAGATACAAGAAAACAAGAATAGTCAACAAGTTCACCTCCAGCAATTTTTTGTGATAAAGGGAAGTTAGAAGAAAAGAAGGAAGAAATAAGAGATGAGGAGCAAACTACAATACAAACATTGGTTGAATTACCAAAAAACTAGTACTCCCACTTAGGCTCATCAGAAGCTGAGCACTAATATGATATATTAAGAGTTAAAATAGTAGGCTCAAGCTCTAGAAAAGTAGCCAAGATACTTCACTATGGAGATCCTAAACTTGATGAAGAGTTCAAAATTCCCTCCTATGAATCGAACACCCTCACAATAGAAAAGATAAATGAAATACAAGGTGCATTGGATACGAGAAAGAGACAAGAAGTATTGAGAAGAGAATACAAGTATAAGCAAGCATTGAATGAGATAAAGGACATCTTCATGGATGCCTTCACCTTGCAGTCACTAGATGAAATGAGGACTATAATAGAACAACTATCAGATGTAATTGACCAGGTGACTAATGTACACCATGATACAAATGTAAAATTAATGGAATGGTCAGAAAGAAAATTTCAAGGCAAAGTAAATGAGAAAATATCAAATGATATAGCATTAGCACAAGTTAAATTGGATAAGAAACTAGAAAGAGTGAAAATTGTACTTGAGAACACTTTCTCATTGTACAAACAACTATGTGATTTTTCCAACTTCACACAAGAGACTAGCCAAAGAATAATGAGCTTGGAAAGAATTCTCATGATTTCTAGCTTGCAACTTCCAACAAATCCAGCTTAGAGTGAGAAGCATTTTGCATAGACACTTCACACACTAAGGTAATTAGCTGTATTAACAATAGAGGAGGCAAACATAAAGGAAAAATTGAAGCAAATCTAGTCCTCCATAACCCCACACTTAGAGGTACTCCATGAGGAGCAAGCATATGTAGAATCAGTCCTAAAGAAAGATCCAAATCTTTCTACCCTAGATGGATTTGTACACCTTGCTATAGAGATTTCCATCTAGCACAAGTCACTAGACATGGCATTGGAAAATTGGGATGTAGTTGTGAAGATACTCCTAGAGGTAAGTAGTACATTTTTGGCTAAGTATGGTATTACTCCTTAGAACCCTTTGACATCAGTGTCAAAAAGGGAGATACATATACATTAGGGGGAGATATATGGAGATATATGAGGATATATGGAGAATACCAAATTTTGATAATTTTGATTATATTCTTTCATTCATTTTGATAATAAAGTGGAAAGTCTATAGATAGCCAAAAAGGGGGAGACAAGAAAAAACACGTGCACATTTTTGACAAACATGTGGAAAAAAAATATGAAATAGGGAACTCATATAGATCAAATATAGTATATAGGCACAAGGGATAGGAACATGATGAAGGACATAGAGAATCAAGCATATTAGAACAATATTTTAGTTTCAAGAATGGACTAGGCATAATCAACTTAGGGGGAGTCATAAGATATATTGTTGCTCACAAAATTTTAAATAATTTTTGAAATTTTATATGTATGCCAAGATGAATAGAGAATGTACTCAATTATATTAGTTCATTAATGTGTAGTTAAGTGTTTTTGACAATCATGTCAAAGGGGGAGATTGTTGGTCTTAGAATGGTCTTGACATTTGAGTGTCAACACACTTAACCAATTCCACCATATATGCCGAGTACACTATATATGTCTAGTGAGTTATAGTAGTTGTCGAGTTAGAATCTTGACAAGCACTAAGTGACTTTGGGTGCCGAGCGAGTAATAGATGCCGAGTAGTATACAGGTGTCGAGTCACAATTCATGTTGAGCTAGACATGAGCATAGTATCTGTCGAGTGATTTAGGAATATTCATGTGTCAAGAAACACAGAGTGTAATAGGTGTCAAGAAATCAAGAAATGTAACATGTCTTGAGCAATACAGGAACATTCATGTGCCCAGCACCAGTAATATAATATGTGTCAAGTAACACAAAATTAGGATAATAGTTTGTGTCTTCACAAACTCAGATGTAAACCATTTTTGGAGCTAACATAGAGAAATTTTGAAAAGGAAAAAGGATAAGTATGAATCATTTGCATTCCCTATGTGATCTACATGTAGCCAATCCAAAAAATGGAGAAGGCATGCAACCAATGAGAAAAATGCAAGGTATGAGCAAGAATTTGAGATTTAATGTCGATAATAGATCCATACCTAACCCTAAGTATTCACAGTCTATAAAATAAGGTTGAAAATTCCATTAGGTATGTGGATGAGAACATTGTATGAGGAGATTATAGAAAAATTTTAGTGTGAAGAAGGAAAGAGTTAGAGGAACAGAGAAGCAATTTCATATCTAGTTGATTAGAATAGAACAAGGGACACATACAGAGATGAGATCAAGCAATGATTAGAATAGGAAGAGTAGATCTAGTACCTAAACCTAGTAATTGAAGATTGCACTCTATTAGGTCACATGTTCTAATACTTTCTTATCATTGTATTAGATGCTAAAATCCTATATTGATAGGTTAGCTTAATAGATAGGTAAGAGAAGCTTTGGAGAAGGTGATTGAAAATCCTATGAATTAGGTGGGTTTAACAACCTGTTGTAAATCCTTTAATAGGGTGAGACTTCATGTAAAGTGTTTGTAAATCCTATAACCAGGTCACTATTGACATAGTGTAAAGCCTTTAACAAGGTAGACCATCAGAAGTGGTTGAACACATTGCTATAGTAATTTTTGTGGGTGTCATCCTCTTAGTTGCATATAGAGTCACCATTTTCCAAAAGTTTTTCCTTCAAATGTTTTCCCATTTGGTTATTGAAGTCCTTTACTTGTCACCCATGTATTCACCATCTCCCAAAGTGAATGGTTGAAGTAACTAGTGCCCGTGGTCATGGTCCCTTCCCTTGAACCACTTTGAACCACTTTGAACCTCGGTTCAAAGTAGTTCAAAGTAGTTCAACCAAAGGTTTTATACTAACTATCTTATTGGTAGGAGATGTACATCAACCTGCTGGAGCTTTCTTCTGAACCACTTTAAACCACTTCAAAACTTAGTTTGAAGTAGTTCGATGTTGTTCAATGGTGGAGGTGTTTGGTCATTTCAAATCTTGAAGTACAGTGCAGCGTCATCTCGTGAGATATTTAATGATCTTGTAAGAGGATAATGATAAAAAGGACATTTCTATTTTCAAGGAAGGAAGTCATCATTATCGAGAAAGTGGGAAATCTCCAGCCATAAAAGTGATTGGATGTTGCATTAAGTTAATCATTATCAATACATCCAGAAAATAAAAAATTTAATAGAAATTCATGCAACAAGGCTTCTGAATGTATAAAGGTTAAAAGGAGGTGATGTGTCATAAATTCCTGATAATCTTTTTGTACTTATGCACATAAACACTTTCTTTTAAGAAAAAGTGGTTCAGTTTCCTTTTTAATTATCATGAAAGGAATAAAAAGTGTGGAGAAGGAGCCGTTACGAGAGATAGAGAAAATTGTTGATTTTTCAGCAGAATATAAGTGAGAACTTAACAATCCTTGTTTTGTTTTGTAAATCTCTATATTTTCCAAGCTTTATCTGTTCAAAGATTTGTTGTTTGGTTAAGAATGAGGTCAATATTGTATTTATTTAGTAATGTCTCAAGCCTAGACTGTAGAAAACTAGTCAACTATGATACCAATTTGTGAGGGGTGACATTGGAGAATTTATAGAAAAATTTTCTTGAATATGCTAATGAAGTGAATTGGTCTATGCAAGTCTTAACTAGTGGGTTGGTTGAGGTTAGCACTTTCCCCTAAGCTTTTATGAGTCCTAAAATCCTACAAGTCTATATTGATTACTATAATGTTAAAAGAAAGAGTATTGTAAGTAAAAATGGCAACGTGATACTCACAATCTCAAGAGACACTATTGCCTCTATATTGTGTTTGCCAGAGAATACCTTTACTGCATTCTCCCCTATTCAAGCATAGGCTAAATACCAAGAAACCCCAAATCAATTTTGCAATAGCATGGCTAGGAAATGGACCAAAACCATGTATAGCGGAGGTTCCAGGCTACCCAAGGCCATCACTAAAGATCACCTAAAGCCCCATATTCATGATCTAGTGGTGTTATTACATAGGGTAAAATGTTTATCTGATGTACTCCTTTTTGAAGAATGGATGTATAGGTACATAGAAATAATTTTGAAGGGTGAACAACAGATGGATTGGGTAGAGATTATCACTAGTTCAATGAGGTCTCAACTTAGACATGCTAAGGAATTCTGAGAGGATTTTTATATGGCTTCTTGTTTAACTTACTGCATTTCCTGTACCTATGATCTTACCCCTCTTCCCCATGGAGTATGGAGTGTAGAATGATAGTTTTTCAGTATTGCCCCCTGCTACAGAAAGATAGGGTCTTAAAAGATTTTAGGAAGGTTCATGACTTGCTAATGGAAAAGGTATATATGTCTCTGAAAGAAGTGCTCATGCCTAGACTATCCCCTAAAGCTCAAAGATTAATTTAACAATATGGGAGTTATTTTATATAGTTCTCTAGGTTCACATATTTGAGAATTGGCAGGTTTGATGATGAACCTATGAAGTTGCCTTCGTATGCCTTAGATTATTTTTTTTTGGCAAAAATATGTAGACAACTCTTCTTTGTTATAAAAGATAATCTACTATGAAAAGATTTGGAAACAACCTTCCCTATTAAGTTGGGCTCAATGGTTTGTAATAACATGGATAGCTCTTCCATCATTGGAAGTAATTTACTTGGGTTCAACCTTGGCTTCTACCATAGTAGGAGGAACTTTGATAGTAAAGGGTATGTAGCTGATATCCTTGGCCTTGAAGTTAATCCATCAGCCACTCCATGGTTCGAAGATCTTTTGTAGGATTGCAAGGATGAAGGAGAAGTTCTGAGGAAGGATCAATCAAGACTAACCTTGCAAAAAATTGACTCCTTCAAGTTGAAGTTCAGAATAGAGGGAATAGTTGATGATGGCTTGAATATAGTTGAACTTGGTTGGGATGAGTCTAGTGAAGTGAAGTCCGTAGCAGTAGACTGGAGTAAGGATGAAGAGGATGATATTAATCTAAGGGCTAGGTTCATACTAACCTTCACATATGACTAGTTATAGAGAAACAACATAAAAACCATCAATGAACCTTTTGTAGAGGTGGTTTCTTTCCCTAAATTACTTCCATCTGACATCTCACTTTCTTCTATTGCAGGTAATACATTGGTTCAAGATGTATGGGTGAATATGTGGCCTCTGTTTATCACACACACTTCAACATGGTCTTTATATGTGGATCCATCCTGGAATGAACATGAGATTGTTCACCAAAGAGGAGTCCTACAAGATGACATGTTGCCTTCTATATAAGTGGATTTTACCCGCTTATGCTCTCAAATTTGAGGTACAGGTAATTAGACCATCTAGAACAAAGGGTTTTGAATGCAACTATATGATTATGCAAATTGATCTATATGAATTGCAAGCATTAATCTAGGAAGTAATAAAAGAAATTAAGCTACATGTATGCATTGTTTAATCTAAATGATACTAAGATATTAATCAAAAGAACATATAAATTTGTGAAAGTGAGTATGCAATCCAACAACAATTCAATAGCAAGAGAATTCAACCTTCCTTTGATAAGGAATTATGAGTCCCTTAAATAGAATTCCTAGAATCCATCAATGAATGAGATCAACTCGGATCAACAGTCAGGATTGAAGCAAAGATTCAATTTAAATGGAAACTTCCTTAAAAAAGGAGAATTAACAAAGCTTTTCATAAGTGTGAGAACAAGTTAACTAGATTAATTCCAATTTGAGAGATAGTTCACTCAGAGTTTCCATTTTGGAACTGAAGTGAAGATTTCAAAGATATTATTTAATTTAATAAAGTGAGATATGACCTCATAAATATCTTTTTCATTTAATTGAATAATCACATTCAATTAATTAGAGTGAGCATAATTATTAAATTAACTATTTTTAATTCCTTAGTACATTAGCCTTAGGTGATGATTTAATTTGATTAAAGTATAAATACTCAATAATTAAATTAAATCTTAATCAATAGGTTTAATGTGACTAATATGAGTCAATACTATAGAAATTAAATAAAGAGTCTAATTAATGTAGATTAGGGTTTTAAGCATTTGAAAATTAAGTCAAGTAGCGAGTAGCAAAATAAGAATTGCCTATTAGAACACCTAGATACCTAAAATTGATAAACATTTAAAAGATTTTGTCCAGAATGGAGCTTAACCTTTAAGGATCTAGATAGAACACCTAGATACCTAAAATTTATAAGCATTTAAAAGACTATATCTAGAGTAGAGCTCAACCTTTAAGGATCTAGATAGAACACCTAGATACCTGAATTGATAAGCCTTTAAAAGATTATCTCTAGAATAGATCTTAACCTTTAAGGATCTAGATAGAACACCTAAATACCTGAGATTGATAGCATTTAAAAGACTATCTCTAGAATGAAGCTTAATCTTTAAGGATCCAAATAGAACACCTAGATACCTGAATTGATAAGAATTTAAAAGATTATCTCCAGAACAAATCTTAATCTTTAAGGATCCAAATAGAACACCTAGATACTTGAGATTGATAAAAGATAGCAAGATCAAATTATAAGTCATAGAATCATCCCCAAAATGAGGCTTGATCCTTAGGAGTTGGGGTTTAGATTGTCCCAATAACTGTCCGTCAAACTCTAAGAAGAGTTGTTATAAGATTGATCAGTTGATGAAAAGATAAGATACATAGCAAAGATGCCAGATAGAAGGGAGCAAGATGTCCTAAGTGATGAGATGCCCCAGGTGATGAGGACATAAGATAGGAACAAGATACCGCAAGTGATGAAGATTCAAACTGATTTGAAATTCAAGTTCAATGATGTAATCATCCTACCCCCTTAGGAGTGAAATTGAAAGATGACACACTAGAAATATGATGTAAAGTAGTATACAAAAAGATACAGAAGAAATTTGAGATTTAGTAGAGTGTAGAAACGATCAGAATGATCAAAAGAAAATATGAACAGATCATAATGATCTAAAGAAAAATGCAGAGATCAGAATGATTTGAAGAATATTGGAAGTCAATCCAAAGTGATTTCGAGGTCCAAAAGACCAAGTTTGATCAATAGTTTACCAGAGTTGACTTTTTTGAGAATTAATTTTAAAATTTTGAAGAATTTTGAGCTGAAACGATTCCAAGAATCACAAAGTATTAGAAAAATTTGAATTGCACAAGTGTTCAATTGTGTTGGTCCCAAAATTTTAAAACACATTTTTTAGTTGCTTACGTGTGTCAGATTTCAAATTTGATCTAGAAGAAAAATGAGTTTGGAGTAGCCAAAGTAGCCAAGAGGGTGATTAATTGATCATTTGTGTAGTTGTGGAGAATCCTAATATATTTGAAGAGATCCACAATCCCCCATCACAAAATATGGGAAAAAAGTTCCAATTGAATCATGTGCTTATGCAAATGAAGTACGTAATGCAAGACTATGTTAAATGCAACCCTAGGTTTGATTACCAAGCCTCAACCATTTATCACCACTGACCATAGGACAAAATCCCATATGCCATACAATTCCCACTGACATTGCAATCATAGGAATATGAATAGGACATATGTTATAAGTTTTTTGGGATTAAATATAAGGATTCAAGGCACAAGAAGCTAGAATGACCAAAACATTTGTCCCTTTTAATATAGCAAGTTAACATAAGCATCAATGCATAAATGCTAGGATGACCAAAATGTTGCTTGAATGATAGGCACACCAAACACATGAGATATCCTCTTATGCTAACTAATTGATAGCTAGTATGTCTACAACGGCCTTTGCATCCATGACTTAAGACAAAAATGCATCATATATAATCATAGTGAACCCGTACGTTCACTTAGTAGGATGAGTATTAGATATTACTATAGCATAAAAGAATCACTCCAATAAACAAGGAGAAGAACTAGTGTTATTGATGTATTCATATAAAAGGAGTCGAGGTACGCTCGACCATCCAATATGAGATGGAGGCTCTTATAGTGGACACCCCTCTTATAGGAGTTTGTCAACTAATTGGAACTAAATTGCAAACAGAAAACAAAGAAAAGATCATGCCCCCAGTCATTACTTCTCTAATCAAAAATGACTTCATCGAGTTGCTTGAAGGGACATGATAAAGTGAAAACAAAGAAAACAAAGAAAATGCTCCACATATCCAAACAAGTTCATCATTTTGGGTTCATTTTTGTGTCATAAAATTGATGCCAGGTGTTAGTGTCCAGAACATGTTTGAAAGAAATCTCTTTAGTAGGGTGACAACAATAGGCAGACATAGTAAGAATGACTAGTGACTGAGGTTAAAGAGGAATCTTTGAGGTGAAGAACCTAGGAGGCCTAAGTGACAGTAGATAGACATAGTCAGGATGACTAGTGACTAATGCAAGAGAGATCTTCCATAAAGGAATCAGGAAACATTACCCAAGCAATAGTAGGTAGACATAGCTAGAACAACTAGTAAGTATTGCAAAAGAGATTCTATGAGGAGAATCTTGAAAAGAGTGACACCAGTGATAGTAGGAAGATACAATGAGGACCACGGTGACTATTGCAAAAGAGATTTTATGAGGAGAATCTCAAAAAGAGTGACACTAGCAATAGTAGGCAGACACAGTGAGGACCACTAGTGATTGTCGCGAAAGAGATTCTATGAGGAGAATCTTGAAAATAGTGACACTAAGGGAGAATGCCCCCAAGCTATGACAAGACTCAATCCATGGATACAAGAGTAGAAAGTAGTGCCTATGGTGAGTTCTATAAGAGAGACTCTTTTCCCTCCTTGCACAAAGATTATGCCTCCTTTTGGAGGTGAATCAGGTGGTTTCTAATTACAAGGTTTTTACTTGGCTTTCATTCATATTAATTCTCGGTGGCTCCATAAGTGAAATTGAGACCAACAGTCCACAATAGAATCTAAAAGTGCACACTACTTGCTAAGCAAGCTAGGGGCCAGCATCGACTAGTGGACAGACAGAGCTTCCCCTTGATATGCAATATCAAGAATCAAGGGAAAGAAATTAATCTGGCTTTGGAGTCTTTCACTCTACAAAGCATCTTGATTATAGTGAGTTGGAATCTTTGGAAAATGGAGTGTGCTCACTTGGGTCGTTCTTGGAGGTTAGATCTGACAAGCCCTCTAAGGGATTGACTTGGACTAGTGGTTTGATTGCAAGGGTCAAAGTTTTTGATTTCTCCCAAGGGGAAAGAGCATACTCCTCTACCTTACTTTCTTTCCCAAACACACAAAACAAGTTGATTTACTGACTTAGCTTAATCAATCTAGACTTTTCCTTTATCAAGATTCTAATTCCCTAAAAGGAAACCATCATCTCTTCATAGAAAAAGACTCATACTAGAGAACCACTAAGCTACTTGCCTTGTTCGAAATGTCATCTTTTATAAGTGTCTAGGTTTCTGATTCACCCTTTGTCATGACCTGCAAGTGGTGAAGAGCATCATCCCCTATTCTTCTATCTTGTACCCTAGGAAGTTTACAAGCCCCTAATTAATCTATGTCAGAAAGCAAGAAAAGAAGACACATTGTTTTGTGGGTTATAAGTATAGTCTTCGACAAACATGTCTTCGGCAATCATTCTGCAAGCAAATAGTTTGTCCGTGTTTGAGTGAGTTTTATACGGAGTCTTTGACGAATCATCCTACAAAAAATATTTCAGCTATAGAAAAAAACTAGAGAAACAAAGAAAAATAGATTCGAAGAAAATTTTGTTAAGGAAATCGAGTAAATTGCAATGTAAAAATAGTTGAAACAGAGGCTACTATTACAAGATCTTTTGCGAGATCTCTAGCAAAGCTGTGCAAAATTCTTTTACAACCCGTGCAAAGAAATAAGGTACCACATGAAGAGTTGTGTGCTCGGGCACTTTCTCATATGAAATGGGAAGAATCTTCACACGAGAACCTAAATCCTTGTGTGAAAATGGATCATCTCATGAAAAAATCTAAGGAACTATGCAGAACTATTCGAATAGAGAGCTAAAAATATCATTAGAAAATGCAAAGGAGGCCAGAGAAATTAGACCATCTAGAACAAAGGCTTTTGAATGCAACTATATGATTATGCAAATTAATCTATATGAATTGCAAGGATTAATCTAGAGAGTAATAAAATAAATTAAGCTACATGTATGCACTGTTTAATCTAAATGATACTAAGATATTAAGAAAAAGCACATATAAAGCTGTGAAAGTGAGTATGCAATCCAATAGTAATTCAATAGCATGAGAATTCAACCTTCCTTTGATAAGGAATTATGAGTCCCTTAAATAGAATTCCTAGAATCCATCAATGGCTAAGATCAACTTGGATCAATCATCAGGATTGAAGCAATGATTCAGTTGAAATAGAAACTTCCTTAAGAAAGGAGAGTTAACTGAGCTTTTCATAAGTGTGAGAACAAGTTACCTAGATTAATTCCAATTCGAGAGATAGTTCATTCAGAGTTTCCATTTTGGAACTGAAGAGAAGATTTTGAAGATATTATTTAATTTAATAAAGCGAGACATGACCTCATAAATGCCTTTTTCATTTAATTGACTAATCACATTCAATTAATTAAAGTGAGCATAATTATTAAATTAAATATTTTTAATTCCTTAGTACATTAGCCTTAGGTGACGATTTCATTTAATTAATGTATAAATACTTAATAATTAAATTAAATCTTAATCAATAGGTTTAATGTGACTAATATGAATCAATACTATAGGAATTAAATAAAGAGTCTAATTAATGCAGATTAGGGTTTTAAGCATGTGACAATTAAGTCAAGTAGCGAGTAGAAGAATAAGAATTGCCTATTAGAATAGGTCTTAGGATTGATCAAAATAGACCAAAATTGGTATAATGGCAATGAGCCAATTTTGGGGTATTACACAAGACAAATAGAAGAAGTTGTCTCCTCACTTGCAAACTATGGGTCCAAGAAGAAGGTCTCAATCCAAGTTTGAAGCCCTAAAGTAGCATAAAGTTCAGAAAGAGAGAATGTCTACTCAGGGGTAGGATTTGGGTGATGGCCTCAATTTCTTTGATAGTGCTAATGTTCAATTCATTGATCTCCTACTAGAGATGCCCAACTAGTTTAGGTTATGATAGATTAATAAACACAAATTTTAAGAGAAAATTTCACTTTTTCCAACCTTATATATAAACTTTTATTATGGTTGGAAAAGTGAAATATTTTGTCAAAAGTTAAATTTTATTTTAGTATGTGTGCATGTACATATGTGTATATGCATGCATTTATGTATGTATGTATGTATGCACTCATGTAGTTATGTGTGTACATATCTATACATGTGTGTGTGTGGGGGGGGGGGAGAGGTGCGTGCACATGTGCATGTGCATGTGCGTGTGTGTATTATGTATATTTATATATAATATAGTTAAAGTATAATATTCAATGTTTATGATAAATATAATAATATTAAAATTATTATATTATATTATTATACTTACTATTGATTATAGTAATGATATATATAATAATAATAGATTTATGTTTAATATATTTATTTGAATTATAATTGCTTGTTAATTTATCATTATTATTAGTTTTCATTACTATAAATTATTAATAATAATTGGGCATTATTATGATTCCTTATAAATTGAACATTATATTTGATTATTTAAAATCTTATATTAAAATGGGGTCATGGTAGTCTACATTTCTTGAATTTTCTTGTCCTAAAGCATATGACATGATTCATATTGATTCATATATCAAATTCATTCTCTTCCCTATAAATGAATTAAAACACTTGCAAAAGTACATATTTTAGCATATGATGACCTATTCAAGAACATATGAATGAAGACACAAAGTAGATACATTAATGCATGCAAACACAATGCAAATACAAGGTAGACAAGAAAATGATTGAAGGAAAAAAGATGACATGAAGAAAACACATTAATGCATTAAGAAATCATGTAAAAATAATGTATATATATTAAAAACTTCTCAGATTACTTTTTTACTTTTTGAAATAAGAAAAGGGTTAGAGAATGTTTCAACTTCAAACATAAATGTTGTGCTCCTTTCCTTTGCATGGAAATATAAATTTATTGAGGATACCCAATTATTTACTGGATGGTATATTTATAGCTAATCAATTTTGGAAATGATCTATGTGGGATTCCTATATTTTTTTTCTCTTCCCCCAACTTGAGAAATTTACTACTCCCTCTATGCACATTCCCTACCACCTTAGCATGTTCTTAATTTTATAGTGGATGGTAGATTTTCCTTGTTTCTCAAGTTGGGACATGATCTACATGGGGTTCCTATATTTGGATTCTCTTTCCCCAACATAATTTATTTACCTCTCTCCATCTACACAATCCCTATACACTTTGTATGTGCGTAAATTTTTAGTTGATGGTAGTTTACTACTTCTTGAGTTTGTAGATGATGTATGTTGGGTTCCCATCTTCGAATTCTCTATTCCTAACATCAGTGATTTACTCCTCTACAAACTCCATATCCATCATGAATTTGAGCACAAAGAATTTTAATAATATCCCCTTCTAGGGCCTTTCTTTATAATTCCAATTTTTTTTGGACCTACTTGGGATATCCCTTTAATTTGATCCTAAAAAGCTATAATTTTATCTTAATATGATCATATCAATACTTTTAAACAATATAAAAAACTAAAGGATCTATAGAAAATTTATCTTAAAATTTAATATAAAAATTAGATGATAAACTTATCTTGATTTAAGTCCCCAATATTTGATAATTATTTTATTGTTTCCACCTTTTTTGACTATAATGCTCAAATTTACTTAAAATATTTGGGATCTGATCTAAGTTAATTTACTTCCCTTTTATATTCTATGTTCCTTAGTTTATCACTACACTCTTAGAATTCATTCTTATAGATATATCATACTCTCATAAATTCATTCATATGAATATGATATAACAATATCATATGTGGTTTCGTCAAGTCTTATTACTTTTATGTTGTAAACTATCTTTTATGATGACTTAATTCATTAGTCGTGCCTTTCTAATTTTTTTCTACCCTATTATTTTTTGGAATCACTTTGTTTAATTTCTTATGACCTAAAATCCTTTCCTATAATATGATTATAGTGGGGGTGGAAAAATACATACATTATTGTGCTTTTATTGGGTATGTCCAGGAAATATGTAGCTCTGAAATGCCTCAAAACATTTCAAAATCTATTGCAACATTTTCTCCTACCCTCCTAATACTAAACTAAAATAATTAATACCTTTATAAAGCCTACATTAGATTTTTATACCAACACTATATGGTCAACTTAAAAAATGTCCCAAAAATGTGTTTATCACCTGTTCTTGTGTGTTTTCTACTTCAAACATGTAGGTGATGACTTCTTTTCACCAAAATTTGATGAAATGAAAAGGATTTCTTAAGAACGTTCTCATCTTACCATAAATGTAAGGTTTTTCAAATTATGAGTTTAGTATGTAATTATTAGTTATTTTCTTATCAAGTTACATATAAAGTGTTGATTGACACACTGCCTGAAAAGTAACTATAACTTTCAAATGTTACAACATTTTTGAAATCCAAAAAATGCATCACATTCTATGATTCTTCTAGTATAAGAGAAAAAAAGAAAAAATAAATTTTCTAGAGTTTTGAATTAGTTAAAGTGGTCAGACATGAGAGGTTCTTTATTATAAAACTATTGAAGTATAAAATTAATAATTATTTATTTATTTAGAATTAAATTACCTAGAAATATGTGTCACATCTAGGCTAGAGTATACTTCTACTATCTAGAATATTATTTAATTTACCTTTTTTTAAAATTTTGATTCAGGTGGTCAAACATACATCTACTTATTTTTGTCCTAAAACATTTGTAATATTGCATTAAAATTTAAAATTTTGATGAATCAATTTTTATTTTTTTTATATAAAGCCTAGTATTTTAGTAACACAATTCAATTTCCTAGAGATTCTTTTCTCTCAAATTTTTGATATAAAGTTAATAACAAGTACAAAATTGCACTTCAAGTTGACATAACCCTAATTTCTTGATTGTTTATTGCCACTTAAGAGCATTGTTTGATTGACCATGATACTGGACATACCCTATTCCTCAGTAGGTTCTCTAAATGTTTTGTCATCGAGTTAATGTTTATAATAATTAAAAATAATATTAATGGCCCTTAGATTGTATGATTAGCCCAATATCCTTTTTGATGAAGTTGATATGTGAAAGAATTGGTAAATATATATAGCCTCTATCTTACAATCTACATTTTTATGTTTCACCTTCTATTTCATATTTCTTCCTATTATATATTGATCTCCCATTAACTAACGTGAAGTAGATTAAAATAGAGCATATATTTATTTCATATTTTTTATTAAGTAAAGAAGTGTAGGCCTGATCACATTAGATTAAAATAACATAAACTCATTGCAAAAAGAAAAAAGGTGATGAGAAGCAACACCAACTAGGAAAAACTCAAACAAAAATAGACAGCTACAAACTAAGATGAAAAACAATACTTAAAAAAAGCTAACTAGGCTATAACCAAAGCCATAAATAACCATGAACCAAAAAGGTCCAACAACTAGAAAGAACTACTACCAACTAAAAAACTAATATTTATTTCATAGTTACATTATCTTATACGCCTCTTTCCATACACTTTTCCATGAGTTTCTTCACTTTTTTACATATATTGGGATGGAATATCTATGTATATGGTTCTCTTCAATATGTATGTTTTTGATATTAAAAAGCAACTAAAAAAATGGGGGCTAACCCAAAACAAAGAAAAAAACAAATTGAGAATCAATCAGAAGTCCTCGGGAAGCAACTCTCTAACCCCCTTCTTAATATCAAAAACCTCCACAATAAAGTATTTTTAAAACTACTACTAGTAAAAACTACAGAAATGCCAACACTATTCATAAACTTGGCAAAAATACTAAGAATGGCCATTAAACTAGTCCATTAAAAATTAATAAAGAGAGCCCTTAGAGCAATCAAAAACCTAATTAACATAGAACAAAAAGATAAAGTTTAAGACTGCAAGAATCCTCTAACCCTCCTTGCTCTGGTTCCTTGGATTCTCTAAAAGTAGTTAGAACTAGTCATCAACCAAGAAGATGTACAATGAGCACATTGTCTCCATTTCTTTACCATTATCTATGCCTTCCTTATTAGTCTACATGAGGTTGACAGTGGTGCCCATTGAATACATCACCCGCACTGAGAAATTAGTAGCCTTTTTAAACCTATATTCCAACTTGACATTCTTCTAAATGAAGTTGGAAATAGGGTTTCTAACTTCTCAATATCTAGGTTTCCATACTTCTTTTCCATTTTTTCCGTAGTGGCCCCCTATGGATGGATGGTATCTCCCCCCATTTATTTATAATTCTTTTGATTTTCTCTCCACCAGTGACCTCTTCATTGTTTTGACTACCCATGTTGTTGACTCAAATAGGTGAAGTAACCATTCCTTATTCACCAAGATTCCCCCCTTTCTTAGAATCTAGGGTAATGGTCTACATTTTGAAGGTGTTAGAAACCCTCAAGATAAAATGAATATATAGTTCCTCCTCCATTAATTTCCATTCTTTACCTTTTCTATTTGTTTTAACCTTGTCATGCTCCCCATAGTTCCTTCTAGTGGCATTTCATTTGGGTCTAGGGATAGACTCTCTCCGAAAATGATCTATTGAAGGGGATATATCTAGTTTAATGAGATAAGGGTTTGACATAGGATTTTTATCGCTAACTCTTTTTCTCAATCTATTGGTTTTGTTCTAGTACTCTCAACATATAGGACCTCAATATTTTCTATTCTTATCCTTTGAGTGGAAGCAATGGGATCCCTATAGCTCTAGGTTCAAGTGGAAAGGGAGGAATTTTGACCAATTTTAGTGATTTTCAAAGGAAAACATCTTTGGCTCTAGATTTCTAGATGAATGCCATTATAGAATTTAAAGAGGGAAAATATCAAGGGTTCCAGTCATAAAAATAATAGGGTTTTCTATCATCAAATTTTTTCTTAATGTTCCAAACACAATCTTCCATAGAATGTAAGTGGAGATATCAAAGGAAATGCACTCCTTATTCCTAAAATGGTTCAGGTTAGGAGAATGGTAGTAGTAATGCACCTTGACCCTATCTTCCATGGTAATGTATCACATGATGACATAAAAAACCATATCCTAGGGTTATGGGAGCTTTTCATAGGCAAGTCCAGCATGAAAATAAATAGGGGCTTAATGAAAGTGGAAATTTTTTATCATGCTTATCACATTTGCAACCCTTGCTTGTTTCCCCTATTCATTTTCATGTTGATGGTGTGTTTTGCTACAAGTTTGTGGCTATTTATGGTTATTGGTTAGGTGTGCGAAGATGGTGATCTTTTCTTGGCCCATGGGTTTTCCTATAGATTGTGTTGTACTAGTCAAGTGTTTTCCTATCTTCCTGTCCTTATTATTTGTAGAAGTCTTGGCTTATGTTTGGAGTGATTTTTGGTATAGTGTATCCACCTTCTTGTGTTGTTCTTCCCAATCCTTCTACAAACCATGTGGGGTTTTTCCTGGGTCTCTTAGTGTTAACAAAAAATATGATTTGGGCCTTTTCCTCTATGTTCTTTGTAATTCCTATGGGGTACATCATCACCTCTATTTTTTTCTATGGGCCCATTCTATCTAGCCTTGAGAAGCTTCTAGTGGTGACTCTATACATTCTTGGAACTAACTAGTTTGTGGTTCACTTTGATGTCCCTATTTGGGATGTTAGTTTCTCTTCTTCACTTTCCCCCACTTCTTGTGCACCCCTCATCTTGGTGTGATAGTTTGGGAACAAGTGGAAAATTTTTAATTACTACCCTTATACCTCCAAATTGTGATTCCTCCATTTAAAAGGTTTTTCTTTATATAGAATATCATGGTGACCCTCAACATTCTTCAGAGAACTAACAGATGAGATCAAGTTCTTTGTATAGATTAAATCAATATTATTACAAAAATTGTACCTAAAATTAGATTACTAATTTTCAACATCTCACTACCAGTTTGAATCTTCAAAGCCAACTAGGGGAAATTTACTCATTATTTGCGGATAGAATATTATGATAAAGAAAAGACAATATTTAGTTAGTTCTAACATATTGTAGAAGCCCTTGATTTTCCAATGCGTTGAATGCTATACGATTCAATTTAAAAAAAAATTTGATATATAAATCTCCCCAAGTTTAATTTTAAATTTTATTATTAATAATTTTTTTAAAAAAATATCATTTAAAAAATGTGTACCAACTAAAAAAAAAAGTGTTTTTCTATTGGAACAATCCAAAATATGGAGTTATCTTCTAATGCAACTCTATTATTTAAGCATATTGTAAATTATTAAATTAATTATTAAATATTTATGTAGCATTTATGTATTAGCATATTTCTTTTTAAGTAATGAAAATTCCTCTAATAAGGTAGAAAATTATGTTAAATATATGTGTCCCTGTCTTATTTACTAATTTTGTATCCAGTTGTATATAAAATGGAGGTCTTAAAAAATGGTCATATATGTACCCAATACAATATATATATTTCTTTAAATGTAAGTATACATACAACTTTTTCTAATAACTATCACGTGATTTATAAAAATATAACAATAAATATATTAGTTGCATTAAATTAAGCAACAATAATAAACATTTAGTTATCTAACTCTATATATATTTAAATTTATTTATTTTTTATGTAAAATTGAATATAACTTAATAAATATTATTTAACATATTGAACTCCCAAAAATGAAAAGGCTTGTTTCAATTTTTTAATGTTAAAACAAAATATCAAACATATTCTATTAACATTTCATTGTGAGTTGACAAATATCAAGAAACAACAATCTCAAAATGGAAGACCTTACTAGTCAAATAATAACTTCTAACAACAAAATCAAGATGGATATCAAGGTTACAGACAAAGCTATCATGGTTAATATCAAGGGAATATGTAGAATGTAATTCAAGGCCATTTCAACCATATATTCCTACTGCAACCAATAGTTCAAAGGATGTATGCTTGCTAAAAATGACCTTGTTGCTGATTATGAGAAGTGTTTTCCATGCAATCGGCCACATAATCAAAGTCCATTTTCAAACAGAGTGATTAACCAAGCATTGATGGTTTAGATTATGCCAATAGCTCAACAAGATGCACTTCAATTACTCCTATGGACTAATATTACGAGGATCTTAAGTTTTTATACATGTACAACTTACATTCATGTTGCTTCTTTGTGTATACTCTCTTGGCCATGGTCCTCTGAGGGTTATTTGTGGTTTCTTTTATTGTGCATGCCTTTACCATGATAAGTATAAGGCAACTATTAAGAGAGTCCACCCAAATTTTAAAATTCTCTTATACAAAAACATTTCCATGGTGGAAAATAAAATCGTACATGGTGATCCTAACCACCCTATTCTGAAAATGTCTACCTCACTTACATATGATAGATCAATTAAAATTGAAGCTATGTATTGAGTTGTAGAAAGATTTGAAAGAAAAAAAAATATAATTCAATGGTTCCAAAAGAAGCTTTGAATAAACCATAGAATGAGGTAGCAACATAAAGCACACAACAAAACCAAAGTTGTTATCATTAAACCATCAGAATAGATCTTATGTCAATTCTATTGTATCCAAAGTTTCAAAATTAGCAACAATAACACAAAATTGGCTGAAGAACACATGTAAATATTCTTAAATAGAAAATGTACTAAAAGGTAGTGAAAATATATGACATAAAATATATAATATATAAAAAATACGAGTGCCAAATATGACGGTTCTTTTAAAAGATAGACAAATTCAATTGGTGAAGATCACACACTTCAATGTTTGGCTCATGGATCATAGACTTAAAATTTAATTAGTGAGGAGTGGTCATTTCTTATATCATACAAGGTTGTTCTTGCATGATCACTATGGGGATAATGGTTATGATGGTGGTAATTTATTACACAAGGAACATGTTAGTGATTTAAATTTTCCCTATGTATAGCTTTTATCATGTGTCTTGCCTTATTGTCACAAGTCTCATAAATAGAACTTCATGTTCTTATCTGCCAAAGATAATACATATTCATGCAAAATAAATCATAGTCGATCTATGTGCACAAATATAGGAACCAGAGTCATATATTATGAGTTGTGATTATTTACCTATTTTTATTCATTGCATTAGAGTTACATAAAAGAATTCAATGCTAAAAGTACAGTGTGATTTATTTCTATAATGCAGGATTTTTAGATTCCTTGGTCATTCTATGATCTGAGTAAATTGTGAAACTTTTTTGTGCATTTTGCACTTATAACTATGCTCAACCGAGCTTTTGTACTAGATTCAAGTCACTCTATATTTTCTTTCAATGCCATATTTTATTGTGTAAATTATGGGAAGAAATTTATGACACAAAAAATGAAATTTTACATTTCAGCATGAATACTTTTGATTTTGGATAATATTTGTGAAAGTTCTTGGTGTTAATTTAAAAAAATCTAAGAAAATATGTTTAGACAGAGGATGGTGGGCAACTTATTTTGCTAAATTCCATTATCACTTATCGTATCTTGCTCCAAATGTTCTAGTTTAGATGAATCTTTTATTGTTTCATGGATTTTATAGAATGTTTTCAATATTGTCAAGAAGAGGTTTTCTTATTGAGATACAATAGAACTCTTCTAATACAGTTTAGTAGATGTGATGGTATAGAACAATCAAGTAAGGGTGAAATCAAATAATTGTCTTTCAAAATAGCTCAAAATTTAGATTCATATTAGGCATAGATTAAGAGTTTTTAGTTGGAAATGTTGAAAAACACAGTATGGGTTAGAATGGACAATCAGGCATTATAAGAGAAAGTAATTATTCATTTTTGAGTTGTATGAATTATACTATTGATGACACCATTTTAAATGAGAGATAAGTTTCTACAAGCCCCCAAAGGTATCGTCTCTCAAATTGAAATTTTAATTTGCACGTTGCTTTGGTTAGATAATATGATGGTTAAAACAAAATAGTACTAATTTTTATTCATGCCATGTCAACCTCTTATAGAATAGGAGGTGTCAAACTTCCCAACATTAACAATAGGAATAAGGGTTTTGGTGCTAAATGTGTTTGGAAAATGCATGAAAAACCTTCTTCCAAATGGTGTCATCTTTTGCAAAAGAAATATTTAGATAGCTTGGAACCTTCCAAAGTTCTTACTATGCTAGATACACCAAAGGGGTTTGTCATTTTGGATTTCATGATGGCTTCTTGAGAAGTTGTTACTTCATTCATATCATGGCAAGTGAACAATGGGGATAGTGTCAAATTTTGGTTTGATTCATGGAACGGGTTCCCCACCCCCTTGCCACTATTGATTCTCTAGAGGATTTTTCAAACATAGTGATTCAAGCCTGGTTGACATCCTTTTCTACTTATGTCTTAGCTATTCATAGGTTCACAGGGCTAGTGATTTGGCAAGACCCCTCATCTCTTCCTATATCCTATAATCGGGCTGCTTCTTTCAAACAAGTACTAGCTAAAAGGAATGTCTTTATGTCTAATCACCTAGATTACCTCTTTTGGGTTCCATCTAGAGATATTAAATACTATATTAAACTAGGATACTTGTCTCTCCAACACTATCAAAATAATTAGATCACTTATCATGCTTTTGAATTCTGCTGTAATACCTTAGTTCTGCCAAAAGCAGGATGCTTTCCATGGTTTGCACTAAAGAACCAAATCTTAACTAGTGACCATCTTCAGAGATTGAACATATTTGATTCCTTTAACTATGTGCTCTATCTGCAAGCTATAGAAACAACAGACCATCTCCTCTTAAATTTCCCTTTTCCCCAAGATTGTTGGCATTTTGTCCTTGATAAGCATAATTTCTATATGCCATTACCTAATTCTTTATGGTATTTATTCTAAGAATGGAAAATCTAATATTCTAAATCAATGTTTTGATGTCTTAGGGAGTGCATCCCTGCATTTATAGTATGGGCAATTTTGGGAAAGAAACAAGAGAATTTTTAGAGAGATGTCATTTCCAATAACTCAAATTTTAGAAGGATTAGAGAGATCAATTTTTGAGCTTGTTAATGCTTTAGTAAGAAAATATAGGGTTAATCATGTTTTTTCTCCGTGGGATGACTATATTATTTAGTGGTGGAAGGGTTTTCTTTTCCCTCATGTTCTTGCTCCATTATGTCCATCCAAGATTCCCCTTATCCATAGTTAAACTAAGTGGATTCATCCAAGTGAGGGTTATTGTGAACTCAATTTTGATTTGGTTTCTAGAGGAAATCTAGGAAACTTTGGGTATGGCATAGTCATTAAATATTTTAAAGGTCATGTGATTGTAGCAAAATTAGCTTCTCTCCCTCAATGTACAAATAAAAAGGCTGATACCTTGGCCTTTCTTTTTGGGTTGGAACTTGCAAAATTACTTTCTATATCTAAGCTACATGTTGAAGGGGATTCATAAATTATTATTAATGTATGTATTAAATGTCATGTATGTAATTGGTCCATATAGTATATATTACATCAAGTATGGTTTCTTCTTGATTAAATCTTTGAATATTGCATCATGCATACTAGTAGAGATGGGGTTTATATTAACTCTTTTCTCTCCCCACTTAATCTCCCTTATCTCCCCAACTTGGTTAATATTATGAGAAAATAATATATTTAGAATAAGGTTGAGACCTCATTTTTTATTTGATAGTAAATCATGACTTCTCTATGATTTTGTATGTTTTTACTTTTGTGGATCTCACTTGTTCTTTTTAGATATTATATTTAGGTTAGGGTCTTGGATTACACTTGTATTAGATGAATTTCTTATATCATGGTCTTAATTGAAGTTTTGGATGTAGGTTAGGGATGGTAATCTCTGTGACATTTTCCACTGGGCTCCAAGTCCTATCTCTAGTACCAATCTTGTATTCATATGAGTTTTGGGCCTTTTGTAACTACTATATTCTTGGTCTAAGAATCTCTAGGACATGAATCATTAGTGTTGATAGATACTCTCTCTTGATACAGTATTTCTTCTTCTACATTCCTTTTTTGTATCAGCCAACGACCAGAGTTTTTCTTATCTAGTTCTTTTCTCCAAGAGCTCTTTTGAACTAGTTATTATTAATATAAATATAATGTTTCACTAAAGAGAGAGAGAGAGATAAGTTTCATTATTGGAAAATTATGTCAAAATAGGTCGAAGTAAACATTTTTCTAGAACGTTAAGACCAAGATATTTCAATGGTAAATATAAATTAACATGCCTAGTTAAAGATCCATTACATGTAACATATGGGATATGAATGGACTAGTATCTAAAGAAAGGAGTTAACTCTTGTTGATGCTATTAGTTTATATGGGTTATGATACTAGTAATATGGATGCCATCAACATGGTTGTAATGTGAGTTGACATTAGATAGAATGAATAAATGATAGACTTATAATAAAAGTTAATGCATATAAAGTTCAAGAGTCCTTATTCAAGGAATAATAATAAAATAGTGTAAGATGCATGTTTTGGTAACAAGGGTGTTGGTATTTACATCTAATTTTCTTTGATTATAAAATAAATATGGAAGGATTTTCTTGGGAAGGTGTGCCCCACTTGTAAACATTGCAATAGGCCCCTATTATTTTTGGTGATACTAACAATCATAATTACAATGTGAGCATCAACAGGAATATGGCAATGTGACAATAAGAACACCACATAGGATGTCATATAGAAAAGAAATTTCATTTTGTAGCCCTTTAGTTGTTGGTGGATATGGACAATAAAATTTACCTTCTTTTTTTGTAATATAATAAATGAAATAATACATTCTCCAAGACATGAACTCCTTGGCACTTGGTTCCACAATGACTCTATAAAAGAATATATTATAGGTCCAGATGGGGTCTATGAAATCCACCATAAAGTGATAATGATTATTTATGAATTTAATCTAGATTTTCTTTCACCCATAAGTGTTCATATATCCATGAGCCTTTGTTCTTTCTGAAAATCCTTGTGAGCATTTACTCATCTCATTGTGATGACTTTATCTCCCCAATCTAGAATGTGGTGATCCATCCCAACCAATTCTACATCAAGGATTACAATGGCTCATTCAATTATCGATTGTAAATCCATCATTTGGGAGCCATGCAGTATATAGTGGCTTGTAATTATTTGGGAACCACACAATAATCTCTAGAAATACTAAGAAACTTGGAAAATATATGGTTTGTACCAATCAAGAGGTAGAAACTTTGAAGGTCAATGTATTTATTTTGATTTTTCTTTTTTATTATTCTTGAGTGGGGTGTCAATTTGGATAAAGTAGAGAACTATTGGCTTCTTGTACTTAAGAACTAGCTTGAGCTTCTCCATTTCTAGCTCTTCCTTCAACATCATCTTAGATGTTGCAAAATTTTTGACATTCAAGTTTCTATCACATAAAGAGGATGCGATCATTAATTCTATGTATTCAAACATGAATCAATACACCTTCCAATATAAGAATATTTTATCAAGCATCTTAAAATATTGTAGGTTCTGAGTGTTGCAGTTGATGATACATTAGGGTTAGATATTTAGTTCAAAGAAACCAGAAATATGCCACATTTGTGGCATTCATATATGGATAATGCAATTGAAATGGCCAAAGGCATACCTATGATATTCATCACTAACCAAGTTTATATCTTCAACTATTAGGAAAAATTACACATTGAGTTAATATGGTAGGGAGGACCAATATAAGGATAAATTTTATAGAGGAGCATAGCATACGTGGTAGTCAACATACATATAGTGCCAAAGAGAATATATCCATATTATCTACCCTCACTAGAGAATTAAAAAAAATGATTTTTTTAAACTAAATATGTAGAATAACATAAATGGTTTAGGTTTTATTTATACTTTTTAAATGATAGTACGCAAATAGCATTATGGTAAAATGCTAGTGAGAGCCACTCTAGTTCTTGGAGAATGCAACAAGATGCAACCACTAATATTACTACTCAAAATTATTTTTAGTTTATATCCTAATTAGATCCACTATCCCAACTGAAGATATGAGTTCTATGGAATGAATAGAAAGAAAAATTATGATATTAATTTATTGAATTAAAAATTAATTACCAATACCAACTTAAATAATTTCCTTTTATTTTTGTCTTAAAGAAAAAACTAATTATTCTTGATTGTTGAAAATTTTTCTTTATATTACAATTAAAGAAATACTATCATGACTTCTAGAGCACCCAAAATTTATATGTAGTTTTCAATAACATTTAAGAAACTTGAAATATGCATTCAAAAAAGACAACTTCACATAATTGAGACAAGGAAGATCATAAATAATTAACATTATTCACACATGGATGATGTAATGTTCTCTACTTACCCATGTTAAAAATTTGGGACAACTACCTTTACTTCTTCAATTGTAATGAACTCCTAAAATAGATGTTAGACTAGTAATTAAGAAATTTGATGTACAATTGTTTTGTAATATTATTTAATTTCTCATAGTCTATTAAGGCTATTATAGGGCTTTTAGTAATTATTTGCACTATCAGATATAACGATTTGAGCTCTAAGATATTAAATACATATGTTTGTTTTCAAAATTGATTATTTGATTATTTTCATCTGATAATACTAATTAATATATATGATCTAAGAATATTAGATGATAATATTTCTTAATGATGTCTATGAATAGCCTCTCATTTCTTTGATTTTTTTCTTTCTTCAAAATCTTGTTATTGCTGAGTTAGGTGTTTTTGAAGAGGTGTATGGATATTTGAATGACTTGATTTCATCTTTCTAATTTTTTCTCCCTATCTTGTCCACCTATCCAATCACTACCCCAAAAGTTCCCTTATTCACTATTTGTTTATATCCTTATATAACTTTTTCATTCATGTGTATATTATTGTCATCTCTTTAGACACTAATTAGTCAACTTATTTTAGTATGTATCATACATTATTATTCATTTGTCCCTTGTGATCATTGTTAGTAGTTAATATGCATGCCTTCTATCCCACCATTCTATTCCTTGAACTTATGTTTCAAGGAACACTATTAAATTGCACATTGTACCAATTATCTTATTGAGTTTTGATAAATATTATCACTACCCAGTATGATTTAATTCTATTATTTTTCCTTACTACTTTTTTATCCCCTCCTCCAATGTGATCAATTCCTACTTTATATTTCACTAACCAAATAGTTGTATGTGAAATATGTATTGGAGTTGATGAAAGATCAACCCCATAGCTCCAATGAATCACCTGCACGTAAACACCTATCATAGAAAGAGAGAAGCAAAAGCTATAGAGACTAGAATTTTTAGAATCATAGATGAGACAATCTTGATGAGAAAAAAGAGAAATTTCTATTATCAAAAGTGAATCAATTAATTACAAAGAGATCAATCCTTATAAAATGAGATCAAAACCCTAATAGGGTAAAACCTAGCTTGCATGATAATAATTAATAAAAGAATCAATTATTATATGCCTAATGTTTAGCTTAAGTAAAATAAAGATCATAAGTGACTTAATAATTAAATCAATATGACTTAATTAACAAGTAAATACTTTATTACTCTAACACACCTCCTTAAGATAAACTTAGGGGGTCGCTAAAAACCCAGAAACTACTACTAAAAGTAAATTTAGGTCCCAACAACAAAGCATGATAAGGTACCCAAGCATAACCAAATCTTTGAAAAGATGAGAAATAGAGAAAACCACATGGGAAAAACCCTACTAAAAAAAGAGATAGAAATAAAATTTTCCAAAAGATAGGAACAAAAGGATGATCATGAATAGCACCACTGAAGCACGAAGTTACAAATATTTCCAAACTACTGATCTTAAGACCCTTCACTATATAGAATATGATGTGGTAGAGAAGACTAAGTCTCAAGACCTAATTGATCGAAGATGAAAAGTATCTTCATTGCCTGCAAAACTAGGAATGAAAGAATGTCTATATGGTAAATAATCCATCTCACTGAAATGCATAGGTATACAACCACTCCATCAAACCAAGAAAGTAATAGAACAAACATAACCCCCTAAAAAGATGAGAGGTAAGACATAAACACTAAAACTAAATGTAATATCTCATGTAGAAAGAACTATTTAAAATTTAAAAGTTAACAATTTAAAATTTAAAAAAAAACCATTTTATCTATTTAGATAATGTTATGGATAATTTTTACAATGTGGTATCACATGCAAATATATAGATAGATAGATAGATAGATGTGAATTCACATCTATAGATATGCATACACATGCATACATACATTCATGTATATACACATGATAAAATAAAATTTAACTTTTGTCAAAATATTTCACTTTTCCAACCATAATAAAACTTTATATTTATGGTTGGAAAAGGTATGACTATTGGAATACTCTTCCTTTTTATATGCTTGATCATAGCAGGACTAATGTTATTAGGGCTGTTATGGATTCTGTTAGTTTTTTGAAGTATAAAACTAGTATTGGTTGGAAGACAAGGAGGTCATCTTTGGCTGATCTTTCAATCATTTTGTACTATAGGGTTAGCCCCCCATCTCTCTTGGCTACTATCTATATACTTCAAAAATATTATAATCCCTTAAACATTAGTGGCAAAAAGATACAATCCCTTAAACATTTGGAATCCAAAGCATTCAAACAAAAGGTTTTAAAAAATGTTAAGTAAAAAACTTACTAAAGAGGTAAGCAATGAATAGTTGGACAATCAAATGAACTATAATATAATGCATCCATGCAACAATCCCAAACTAAGAAAAGACAAAATTTTAGAGTTGAAGATATTTACAAGCTTGTGGAATCAATGCTAACTACAAGATACATTTTTAATTCTATTTCAAAGTCACATAAATTTTTCTATATAAAAATTTCATTATTCAAAAAGTAAATCTAACAAAAATTAATTTAAGTGATGATGAATCATTTATTTCATGAAAGAAAATAAACTCTTTCTCCAAAAATTACACACATTTGAATTAGTTTTTTTTAAAATTCATAGCTAGTCAAGAGGTAGTATTCTTGACTTAATATCTCTACATATAATTGTGTTATCAAAATGATAAGGGAAGAAACCTCAAATTCTAACCAAGTTTACCTCAAAGAAGAATCTGTTGATCAATTCAAGGATGGAATTAAGAGAGTTCATGTATTAGCCAAATGGGTTGAACAAATACAAGATCAATGTATCCCAAATACCCTCAAAATTGTTTGTATCAACCTCACCAATAAAAAGAAAGAATTAATACAAGAAAAAAAAATATGAGAGAGGAACATAGTATGATAAATATTAATGGTGATTTTAGTTCTTTGGACATGGACTTGACTAATGAATTTGCAGACAAAGTTCATGAACTGGGTGAAATTTAGAGGTAATATGAAGATCTAATATTTTAAAGGGTTAGTAAGCTCTAAGATGATGATAGAGAGATGTTCAATAGGTTAAGAAACCTGCACACTATCTTGAAGACTCTCAAGATGGAGGATGTGAAGATTCATCAAGAAATTAGGGATATCAAAAAGGAGTTGGCTAAGTGGAGAATGAAGTTATAAGTCACCATCATTAAATATCATTATAAGATCAATGAATATTTTGATATTTGAAATAGTGGATCAATGAATATTTTGAGGATCTTTCACATGAGATGTGATTGAATCTTAAGAGAAATTTTAATTCCATTATATTGTTTCTTATTTTTAGAAAATAAAATGGACTGCATAGGAAGAGTCTATAACACAATGACAAATGGTAAGCCTCTTATCTGTGAGGTCTTGGGTTCAACTCTAATTGAGGTTAATAAATAATAATAATGAATTAATCATAATATAAAAATAATTAAGCTTGTTTTTTGCCTCTTACACATTAAAAAAAAATGGATATATTTTATTAATATTATTAACTAATTTTATAACTCTAGAAGGAATGAATTAGTTAGAAAACTCTTCTTTGTAATCTTTACTAGCCAAATATATCCCAAAATAAACATAGCGGCCATATGATAAATTTAATACACATCAAAGAGGCACTGTGAGGTGATTTGAAATAATGTCAACATCCTAAGTGCACTCCTCATCATAACCACCAAAAGAGCTCATAAGGAATCCTTCATTGCATCATGGAATTCATGACCCAAAAGAATTAGTGATTGGCACGAAGGTATTCGCGAATAAATTGGAAAGTAGTATGTCATTTCTAACTCAAAATAAGTAACTAATGAAGATAATAAATTGGAGATAATGGCACACCAATCATAATTAATCTTTGTTTTATGTAATACAATAAATTAAATAATACATTCTCCAAGGCATGAACTCCTTGGCACTTGGCTCCACGATGACCCTACATAAGAAGAAAATATAGGCCTCGATGGGCTCTATGAAATCCACGATAATGAGTGATAGTGATAATTTTTTGATTTCATCTAGGTTTTTTGTAGCCAATAATTAATAATCTTTCTCAAACTCCTTGTGAGCATCTACTCAACTTATTATGATGACTTTATCTCCCAACTCTGGGATGTAGTGATGCATCCCAACCAGTTCTACATCAAGGATGACAATGGGTCATTCACCTACTAGTTGTAACTCCATCTTTTTGTGTGGCTTGTGATTATTTGAGAACAACATAGTAATCTCTATAAATTTTAACAAACTTGGAAAATATATGGTTTGTACCAATCAAGAGGTGGCAACTTGGAAGCCCAAAATATTTCTTTTTCTTTTGTTGCCCTCAAGTCTTCCTGAATCTCCTATAATTATCCCCACTCTCTTAAAGTAATCTTTCTAATATTCTTGAGTTGGGTGTCAATATTTGGAGAGAGGAGGACTATTGGCTTCTTATACTTTAGAAACAGTGCGAGCTTCTCCATTTCTTACTCTTCTTTCAACATCTTCCCAGAGGGTGTAGAAGTTCTAACATTCAAGTTTGTGTCACATAAGGAGGATGACATCATTATTTCTACATATTCAAACATGAATCAATACATCTTCAAATATAAGAATATTTTATCAAGAATCTTAAAATAATTGAGGTTCTAAGTGTTTGGGCCAATAATACATTAGGATTACATATTTATGTTAGAAGCAACCCAAAACATGCCACGTTTGTGATATTCATCTATGGATAACACAATCGAAATGACCAAAGGCATACCTATATATGATATTCATCATTAATCCATTTTATATCTTCAATTGTTATTAAAAACAATGCAAATTTTTTATGATAGGGATGACCAATATAAGGATTAATTTGATAAAGGGTCGCATAAATGGTATTCAATATACGTATGGTACAAAAGAGAATATAGCCATATTATGTATCGTCACTAGTGAATTCAAAAAAAAAAATCGGTTAAACTGAATATCTAGAATAACATAGATGGTTTAGTTTTTACTTCTACTTTATAAATGATAGCATGCAAATAGAATTATGGTCAACTGCAAGTGAGAGCCACTCTATTTCTTAGAGAATGCAACAACATCTAACCATAAATATTAGTAGTCAAAATCATTCTAAATTTATATCCTAATTAGATCCACTATCCCAACTGAAGATATAAGTTCCATGGAATGAATAGAAAGAAAAAAAATGATATTAAATTATTGAATTAAAGATTAATTATCAATACCAAATTAAATGAATGCCTTGTATTGTAGTCTTGAAGAAAAAATCCTTGATTATTGAAAATACTTCTTTATATTACAATTAAAGCAATGTTGTCATGACTTCTAGAGCACCCAAAATGCATATATAGTTTCCAATAACAATTAAGAAACTAGAAATACACATTTCACAAAGAAAACTTCACATACTTGAGACAAGGATGATCATAAATAATTAACATTATTCACACATGAATAATGTAATGTTCGCTACTCACCTATTTTAGAAATTTGGGGCAACTACCTTCACTTCTTCTTCAATTGTAATCAACTCCTATAATAGATGTTAGACAAGTAATTAAGCACTTTGATGCACAATTGTTTTCTAATATTATTTAATTTATCATAGTGTATAGAGGCTATCATAAGGCTTTCAATAGTGATTTGTATTATCTAATATAACGATTTGAGATCTTAGATTATAAATCCATATACTTTATTCAATATTAATTATTTGAATATTTAAAGCTGATAATACTAAGTAATACATAGGAACTAAGAATATTATATTATAATATTTCTTAATGATGTCTATCAATGACCTCTCATTTCCTAGATTTCTTCCTTTCTTCAAAATCTTGTTATTGTTGAGTTAGGTTTTTTTCAAGTGGTGTATGGATATTTGAATGGCTTTATTTCCTCTTTCAATTTTTTTATTTTTTGTATCTTGTCCACTTATCCACTCACTACCCCAAACTTTCCCTTAATCCCTATTTGCTTTATATTGGGTTATATAACTTCTACATTCATTCATAGGTGGTTGTTATCTCTTTTGACACTATATAGTCAAGTTATTTTATTATCTACCATAAATTATTATTCATTTGTCCCTTCTGCTCATTGTTAGTAGTTAATGTGCTTGTGTTCTCTATCCCATCATTCTATTCCATGAACTTACGACTCAAGGAATACTATTAAGTTGCACACTGTGCCAATTGTCTTATTGAGTTTTGATCATTTTTATCATTGACTAGTATGATATAATTATATTCTTTGTCCTTTGTACTTTTTTCTTTCCCTTCCTCATACAATATTAATTCCTACTTTATATTTCACTAACCAAATAGTTATATATGAAACATGTGTTGAAGTTGATGAAAGATCACTTCCACGACTCCCAAGAATCACCTAAATACAAACACTGGCCACAAAAAGAGAGAAGAAAAAAATACGGAGGCTATAATTCCTAGATCCATAAATGAGACATTCTTGATGAGAAAAATGAGAAATTTATATTATCAAGATTGAATCGATAAATTACAAAGAGATCAATCCTTATAAAAGGAGATTGAAACCCAAACAGGGTAAAACCTAGGTTGCATGATAATAATTGATAAAATAATTAATTATTATATACCTAAAGTTTAGCATAAATAAAATAGAGATAACAAGTTACTTAATAATTAAATCAATATGACTTAATTAATAAGTAAATACTTTATTACTCTAACACCCCACTTAAGATAAATTTAGGGAGTAGCTAAAAACCTAAAAACTACTGCTAAAAGTAAATTTGGGTCATGACAACAAGGCTTGATAGGGTATCCAACCACAACCAAATCTCCAAAAAGAGGTGAAATAGAGAAAACCACATGGGAAAAACCCTACTCCAAAAAGAGATAGAAATAAAATGTTCTGGAAGATAGGAAAAAAAGGATGATTATGAAGAACACCATTGAATCATAGGTATACAACTACTACAATCACCTAGTACATATGATCAAATAAAAAATAAATAACTCATTCCATAAAACCAAGAAAGAAATAGAACCAACATAACTACTCTAATTGAACTCTCCATATTTATGATGTCCAATTCGTTACTTGCCTTTCAATTCACTAATAACATGCTTGGTGAAGATTGAAGCTATGAGATCAAACACAACACTATGGTTCTTATATAGAGGGGCTAAAACTCTACAAACTAACTCTTTCCTTCACTAAATGAAGTGCTCAAAGTCCTACAGTGTTGAGAAGATGAAGTGTTTCACGTGTCGCACCTCATTGTTAAAATTAGAAGCTTTGACCGAATGAACTAACTGCCCAAAAAATTATTCTACTAAAGTTTTTGGCCAAATCGTTTATAATTGACTTAGAATTTATTAAGGGTAAGGCTCCACTATATCTCAATCTAAGAAACTTACTCTATCATAGTTTGGTTTTTGTGTATGCATCATTTCAATCTCTTGTTTAATATATATTTGTGGTTTTATTTGTCAAAAGAAATTCTTCTTATATCTAATGGAGTTATATTTATACTATATTTATGTATAGGAGGCTTTCATTGATGTTATGATTCAAAATTTTCTATTTTAGAATAAAAATTGAAATATTTTTTCATTTGATTCTATTTTGAAATGCTATTTAATGATAAAGTTGCATAAATCTTCTTAATGTTTTTTGCATTTCTATAGATTAGCAAAATGAAATGAATATCATCTATGTCTCAAAATCTCTTAAGAAAGGAATATTGCACATTAGAATCAATATACTAAATAATATGTACATGAGAACGTGCTCACATGCAAACAATGAATGAAGGGATCAAAATAAATGATATAGAACTGTGTATTTAGTTTGATGACATAAATTATTTGGATTTTAATTAAAATAAGTGGGCAAAGAATAGAACCCATTAAACATTTAGAATAAAAACCATCCAAACAAAAGGTTTAAAAAAAGATTTTAAAAAATTAACTTACCAAAGATGTAAGCAATGAAGGATTGGAAAAACTAATGAACCATCATATAATGCACCTATACGAGAATCCCAAACTAAGAAAAGTTACTACGTACAACAAAGACATGGAGAAAAGTGAGCAATTGAAGCATTGTAGAAGCACATTGATTGAATGATAACTAGAAGATGAACATTTAATTCCAAGTTAAAGTCATTGGAACTTTTCCTTCTAGAAATATCACTATAAAAAAAGGAAATCAAATAAAATTGAATTTAATGAAAGAAAATAAACTTCTCCAAAAATTACACACATTTTAACTATTTGTCAATTTTATAGCTAGGAAAAAGGTAGTATTATTGATTGAGTGTCACCATATATCTTTTTCATTGGATCAATTAGGGGAGAACCCTCTAATTCTACCCAAATTCTCATCAATGAAGAATCTTTTGATCAATTAAAGGATGGCATCAACATAGTGCGTGTATAAGTGAAATGAGTTGATAAAATGTGAAATCAAGGTATCTCAACCATCCTTGAAAGTCTTTAAATCAAAATCACCAATAAAAATAAATATTTGGTCAAAGAAAAAAAAGGATGAGATAGGAACAAAGTAGTTTATATGTTCTAGTAAAAACCATTTAAAACATATTGGTAACAAAACTTTTAGTATTAGTTAGTGAGAAGACAGAGGACAACCCTTTTGAAATTCAAGCCTCCTAGTTCTATTCTACTAATTGAAAACTCTCCTTGTATATATGGATTTTACTAATTACCTTAATCAAGTACTTGATGAGTCATTTTATATTTTGATCCATATTAAAGGTGATTTTAATTCTTTGGATGTGGACTTGACTAATGAATTTGGCGAGAATTGTAGGAAATTAGGAGGTAATATGAGTAGTGATTTTTTTTTAGTGGCAAATCTTCACCAATTCATGATTACATCTCTTCACAAAATCACAATTTGACAAATAAAACCTACATATGGGGTCCAACAAGTCATTGTGATATCAAATAATTTTGATCAAAATCGTAGGCTAATAGCTCATTAGTTTGTACATTATTAGTCCCAAATCTAGGTCTAATCACCAATGTAATCTATATTTAGGACACTATTTTAAAAATAATAATTCGTTGGCCTTTCCCTATGTTTTCTTATTGGACAATTTTATTTCTCCTTTAGACTAAAATAATATTTTCTTTGGGGTTGAGCAACACCTATCATTTTGCTTGTTGGAAATATTAGGTAGATAGGTAAAGAATGAAGGTAAATAAACATTCATAGTAATTTGACATAAGATATGGTAATCCAAAAACCTTCCAATTAGAAAGCAAAATTGCTGTGGGTATGATACCCACAAGCTTTAGTACTATAGTATAAAGTTGGTTTGTTAAGGCTTACAATTGATCACTTTTGATGATCTACCCTATTAGGAGAAATAAGGACTATAAGGTTTGCCTTGGAAAAGGATTTACAAAACACAATGAAGTATACACACAGTTAAGAGATTTTTCAAAGACTATTAAGTCTACCCTAATAAAGGATTTGAATGATAGACTTGTTAGGATAAACTAGTGGTTGATCTCTGATCTGCGAGATGATTTAGTGGTTGAGATTCCTTGAATTGTAATGATTACCTTGTTGTGATATATAAATCCTTGTTGTCCCTTATACTAGTTGTAGCCTTCCTTAATTCACACTTCTTCTCTTCACATATACATCCATTACATTTTTTTTACACTTCAATATGGTAGAATACATTACATATATACAAATTCAATTCACCACCTTCTAGTGTTGGCTAGAATACCAATTTCACCATAATTCACAAAGTTGGCCCAACTACTATAACTTCGGTTTTGAAGACAAACTTAGTGATGTTTTGATACTTGAAAACCACCATCAATGCTTGGCATCTTCTAGCACTTAGTTAATGAAGAGGCTTAGTTCATAGTACTCACTTCCAAGTAGCTTGAACTTGGTCATCACTATGTGACTCAGTGAACACTATGAAACTCAACATATGCTAAATCACTTGGTTGACAATCCATGGCTTAGTCAACATTGAATTCACATTGCTAACACTATGAACTCAGTAGACACTGGAAAACACTGTATGCAACTTGGTTAACACTATGAAGCTTGGTTAACACTAGAATTTCGATCACTTATATTAATCAACTCAATAAATACTACTACACTTGGTATGAACTGTATATAGGTTTTGAAGCTAATTAGAAATTGTAAAACTTGGTAGCTACTAAGTGTGAGTCACTAATAGATAAATTGACCTTAATGTCAACAATCTACCCCTTTGGTGTTAGTGAAAAAAACACTTATCATTCCAAAATTGATTACAAGTCAAAATATTATTTTATTACCATTCTATTTCTACAACTTGGTAACATACTCTATTTTTTAGATTTTTCAAAATTGCTTTTTTAAAAGATCCTTTTTGCTTATCTATTCCCTTATATATCTAGAGCACTTCTTGCACATACATATATTCTATACATATACATCTTCTTTTATTTTATCCATACATACTTTTCCTATTATTGTTCATATAATATACACTTATCCCCCTTTTTGACATAAATTCCAAAAGTGCATGGTATCTATATGATAATACCAAAATTGGACAAGAATTCAGAGAGTATGTTTAGGATTAATGTCAATGTTGTGTCCCAATTTTCTTGTAACACTTTACTTGCATGACATGCAATCTGAACTTTTGCTAATAACTCCATCATGTGATCACCTTGGAGAAGTTATTTTCATTGATGAGTGTTTTAGCATGTACAATGTGTGTCTACAATGCATCCATATTTTGAAGAATCATGCCATGGTTTTTTGCAAGAGTGGCCCTAATCCTAGATTCTTCCTTTAACAATTTTACTTGTAAGTTTTTCAGAAATTTGATTTTTGAATAATAAAAAGAGCTATAACTTGGGCCAAGTGATAACTGATGTGTAGTTGCCTTCATATTTGCATCTATCTTTTATAATTTAGATTTAATTTCTTGAGTGAAGATAGATGTATCACACATCTTAACAAATAATGAAGTGACATTATTTACAGATGTCTCTAATGAAACGAGACTAGTAGATAATTGTACTTGGTTTATTACAATTTTCCAGGCAACTTATTGCAATACCTTATTCTCAAACTTCCTTTCCACCTTTTATAGAAAATTTTCTTTTCCACTCAATTCTTCATTGAATTTTTACACAAATTTTGCTAATTGGTTCAAATAAGTTGTGTAGTTTCAACCTCTATACTCAATGCACTAATAAATATGTCTTTCATATCTTCTTGAAATTGGGATTTCATTCTCTTCTCTTCTCTAAGCTTCTATTCCTTAGCTCTCTTTTCCAATAGTTCTCGTAGGGTGTTCATTTGATAAGGATTAAGTGTGGAGATATTCCATTTTTGAATAACTATATCCTCATATAGATCAATCTCACCTTCTTTACCCATACATTTGTCTAATACTTTAGTAATTGGTTGAGACTTGTTCTCAACTATCATTGTAGTAGCTATAGATACATGTGGAATAGAAACAATAGTAGAAATAGAGGGGCTAGCAACAAATGTAGATATGACACTAATAGTAGGAATACCTTTTTGCTGCATGATTGAACTTGATTATGAAGGAGCTTGTGGCTTTGTAGATGAAGTGTTTGAAACTTATGTCAATATAGCACTCAACTAAATAAAAAAAAGCTTGGTTGGGTGCTAGGTGTTGCAATGGTAGCCACAACCAACTCTTTAGAAGCCTTCTCAAAGCTAGATTGCACTAAGGCTTTGCTCAAAGAATGAGGATATGAGGCCATTACTATTGTTGCAATATTTTTTGCATCAATTTTCTCTATACATGTGTTCAATTTGAGAGTGAAATTATGTTCATTTTTATTCAAAGATTGTTTTACCTCCTTTTCACTAAGATTCAACATGAGTTGCCTCAGAGTCTATTCACAAATATCTTTTGTAGGTTTCTTTGAAGATTCCCATCTTGGATTGATTACCTCCATAAACTTTTTAGGAATCTTTTGTGTAAGCTCATTAGGTGAGTACTTCCACTTGCCTAGCTTTGACATTAGCATGTCCTAAATTTTCTTTTTCTCTTTTGGATTCTTAGTTTCATACAATAGGGGATGATTTGGTAGGTCTGGTTATGATAACCTTTCCTTTCTTCTTGGTAGGCTCTCTCTCCTTAGATTCTCCTTCTTCTTCATCATCCTCGACATCATCTTCTTTTCCTTCTGTTAGTAGGAGTAGAACTTGCTTGTCTTAATTTTGCTATCCTCTTCCTTCCTTTGTCAACTACTTGAGGAAGCTTAATTTTAAGTTCTATCCTTTTCGTTACTTCTTCATAAGTTATAAAATATGTGGCTTATATATCCATAGGCTCATTTAGTAATGCCTCAATTATATTTTTAGTGTTATCAATATTGACCTTATATTCTATAGGTTTGACCCATCCTACTCTAGATCTGACTGTCTGAATATACACCTTGTCAAAGTCTACTATAAAGAAAATATCATCCTTGTAGTCTTCAACAAGTTTCTTTGGGATCCTATATTTTTTATTCATCTTCTTTTTTAATGATTCAAATTAATTATCTATGATGCTTTCAAAATTATCTTCCATTTCTATTATAGATTCGTTTATTTGATACAAAACAAGTACATCTTTCCTCCATACAAATGATCCTTTAAAAGGGAAGAGTTTTTACACAAAGAAAAATAAGAAAGTCAAAAGTGAACCAAACTTACATGGGTTATTATTGGAACTTTAGATGGTCTCCATGTTCTTGTTGAATTGATTCAATAACAACTCTACAAGGTCAAACACCATGTTGTTCTTCACCACTTTGAGAGCCAGATCAACTACTTCACATGATGCACTATTAAGATGACTGGAGTTGTAGATCTTATGAGTGATCACATGGATTCTCAATCTTAGTTCCATGTCTATGATACCACTTATCTTAATTCCTCTACCATCCCACTTGGCAAGAGTTCACTTCTCCAGTTTAAACTGACCTAGGGTTTTGGTTGCTTTGGCTTTGTCCAACATTGGAAGACTAGTGATGCAGTGAATCATCTTACTTGTGATCAAAATGGGTTGATTAAATCACAACTTTATGTTGTGAACTTGGCTCAAGATAAATCTTATCTATTTTTTCTAAAAATCCCTTGGCATGTGTGAAATGTGAGTCAATCCCTTGGCTTCTAGATGTTCATGTTTATGTTTTAGAACACCATTTACACATAGCTTGTTCAATACTTCCTTCATCTCATGAGTACCTAGTTCTTGAATAGAACAATGATAATACGAATGATTATCATGTATGAGTAATACCTTGGGTAGAATTTGTGATTGCTAACTAGTTGGGTCAAGTGCTTCTAAAATTTTCAGACTTGTCTTGAAGTTTGCGACTTTGCAATCACTTCCATGAATCAACATTTCAAACCCTTTTTTTTCTTTGCTACTTGAAGATGCCATTCTTGATAAGGTTTCTAGAAACTCAAGATTTCTCTTATAAAAAATGCTCAATTCACTTAGGGTTTCTAAAATCACTCTACACTATTAGCTCTAGAAATGTGCAGTGAAAATAATGCCTTTAATTTGTTACTTTTAATAGATATCCCTTTTTCAATCACCATTAATACATAGTATGTATGTTTTTTCAGTGATGTTCTATCTTCCACTAGGCTCAAATTTTAATGCTAGGTAGACGTTCATAGCTCAATAGAATCACATCGCTCGATAGAGTCCTTAATAACTCAAGATGTCCACATATGATGCTTTAGTGTATATCGACCTTTCTCTGTAAGGTCTTGTTACTCAACCTAGCTTGGTAAGGCTTTGAATTTCTACAATCACTCAATGATTCTGGTGCATCTTGAATGTTGATATGGATTTCTTCTTCTTGCTGGATGGAATTGATGAGGGATGTCTTCTTCAAAATCTTAGTTCTAGTTGTTCCCATAGAAATTCAAGTTGACATGCTTGAGTCACCCAAATGTTGAGTGAAATTTTCTTCATGACTCGAGTTTGCATTCTTTAGAATATTTTCATACCCATTGTTGTCTCATCTACTTTCTAATACTTTTATCTCTAGCTTTCTTTTCATCTTCAAAACTTCCTATGATCGTGTATTTCTTGGCAAGATGTTCAAGTTCTGTACAAATGAAACATCTTCTAGTGGTGTCTCTTTTCCTCATGTGATGTTCCACAAAATTTGTGCCAATGTGCCCAAATTCACCATAGTACTGGCATCTACACCATGGGTTGTAGTCCAATCCAAATATTTCTTTCACAATCTATTCAGCTAGATTCAATTTCTTTGTTTTCCATTCAAAGGATTTGTGTCCTTGTTTATTGGAACTATAGCATTTTCTTTCAAACTTAGATTTCTCGATGCATTCACTTGCTCTATGTCCATGATTATTGTAGTTGTAACATTTTTCATTGAATTTTGTTTTACCATTACTCCAACATTTGTTTGATATATGACTTATCTTACCACAATGATTGCAAGAAGGCCTTTGATTCTTTTGAGTTCTTTCCTATGAAGATTCACCTTCTTCTGTGTATCCTATTCCAAATTTACCTTTTTTAAATGTATTGACCTTTTTAATTCAATTGACTCATTCTTTCTTGATATTTTATCATCCTTTCATAGGTTTTCTTTTCAGTATTGAGATAATTCAGTAGTCTTTATTTTTCTGATCTTAGATTCATGAGTTCTTCATTTGCACTAGTGAGTTGATCAATGGAGTCTTTTTGGTGAAGGGATAGATGTTGAATTTCATTTCTCTTTTCTTATGAATTTCATTGTTCTTTTTGGTGAAGGGATAGATGCTGAATAAAAAGGGAAAGCATCATGCCATTTATTCAAGCCTAATCTAATCACAAAATTAGGCTCTTTTTCCAAACATTCCATATCTAATCTCCATCAAGCAGTTAAGATACTGTATTAGGACATAGATAAAATATCAATTGTTGGTCCTAGAAAGGAAAGAAAAACTAAAAGATAGGTGAAATAGTTATAAAAATCAAAGCTAAAAAAATCTCAAGTATAATTTATAGATTTTGAAGATAAACAATATATTCAAGATCCACAACACATAGCAATTGAACACCAATATTTTTTCTTATGAAAACCTCATAGAGAAAAATAGATGAATGTTAGATAGAGAGAAACAGTGTACTATAATAAAAGTACTACTTGGTTAATGAGATAAAAATAGATAACAAAATATCTAGATACACCCATAGGGTTGCAACCTAATCTAGAGACATATTTCCAAAAGTACACTACTCATAATGTAATCTTGGATATGAATGTTAGTCAATTTAACAAATCTCTTCTCAATTACAAAATAATGTATATGAAGCCCATTACATAGAATATGACTATTTAGTTCTAATGAAGTCAAATCCACACCACCTTTCTCATATCCTTAGATCATCCTTGTATAGTTTCAATTACAAAATGATTTCTCAATCATATTGATTAGAAAGAATATCTATCTACTATGTTGGCTTAGATATAAATTAGAATAAAAAATATATCAACAATATTCTCAAATATTAATTCTATTCAAATAAAATTGGTTAAGGCTTATATGTAGGATCTTAATCTTCAACCATGAACATGCGACAACATCTCCAATTTAACATAGGGAATACTAAAACCTTACTTGATCAAATTAGCTAGGATAAAAATGAAGAAATAACCATGTATTATTAAAATAATAATTTTTATCCCCTTAATCAATGAGGACCAATACAATGATCACCACATAATCCAAGAACATCAATAGTAAATATAAATACCATCTACAACCTTTGCATTGATTCGAATTTGAAGTCTAGACTCATCTTTAACATTGATCATCATGAACACTATAGTACTAAATATTGTCATATCAAAATATGTAATGTTGCACTCATGAAAAATATTAATAATGAACAATATTATAATAGAAATGATAATAACATCTTAAAAATAAACTAATGATACCTCCCATTTATTTAACCAATACCAGTTTTATACTTCAAAAAAATTAATTAAGCCAAGATCCTAAAGAGAGCAATCTTTACCATTAGTCCTCTTTCTAACAAAAAAATAAAATGGAAAAAAAAACTAGTAGCAAGAAAACCTACTAATGCTATTAGTCCAGTACCTCATCATATGCGTATATATAAAAATTGTAGGGCACCAAGTTTAGTATGATCCAAAACATTTTTAAAAAAAAGAAAAGAGCCAGGGCTAGTTGTCCACTTTCTTTCCTTATTCCTCATTCTTATTTTCCTTATGATCTTCCCTATTTAAGTCCACCCACTCCTCTTTGATAGGTTTATCAAGAAGTGTCTTCAGCCAATCCTTTACTAGGAAATCATAAATGGAGTGGGTAGTTTCTCTCTCCTTGCCCAAATCCTTCTTGTCCTTGTTCACCTATAGGAAATAGAGAGTGATGGTAGTAGAGTGCATGACCTTTGTTGAGAATTCAGCCAAGGTGTCAATTTTTTGGCAAATGCCAATGCAGTTGTCCACCATCTCCTTTATCTAATGCTCTAGCCTCTCCAATCGAGCCTTGTTTTAACTCTGTCCATGGCGATGTTTCCATTTCTTCCCCCCACCTTTGGGATTTCCTTTCTTGGGGGAGGTGATGTCCTCCCCACCCCCACCTCACCATTTTTATTTGGGGATAGGACGACTTCCAGGGTGTGTAAGATTTGTGAGGGACTATTGAAAATTGCAAATTGTTATAATAAATTTGACAAATATTTGAACATTTTCCCTAATATATGTGATAAATATGCTTTATTAATTTTATTTCAATTTAATGACTTATATGAATAAATGAATGGTTGAATTTATTACGATTAACTATTTAGAACTAGTGGATTTTTACAAATCTTTGATTGAGCTTGAACTTGGAATTTTTGTTCTTTTGGTTTCTTTTGTTGTTTCACGTGGATTTGATCAAATATTATTTAGAATTGAATATAGAGAATAAAATGGTGTTATTAGTTGATATAGAATCACAATTTTCTCTTGGCCAATCCTTTAGGCTTGTGATTGAGCCTATAGATCCAAAAATGGATTGAACTATAGATCTAATAGAAGAAAAGTAGTAGATCCACTTAGGGCACACTTGATGGCTATAATGTGTCAGAAGCAATCATAAGGTGTCCATAAACTTCTTGAGCGGGACATTGGAACACCCCTTATGAACTCATATAACAACTTAGGAAACATTAAAACCATCAAGTGTTTCTTAACACCAGATCTAGATTTCAACCCTTTTGTGGATCTATAGTATCAATTACATGCCTAAAGGACTGGCCAAGAGAAAAATGCAATGGTATATCAACTAATAATAAAATTTTCAATTGAGGATAAAATATTACAATGATCAAGAAGAAAAATAGCTAGGGATAATAAGATTATGAAATTTTTAAAGAGTAAAACTATTAATTTACTTAGGATTAAGAGACAAATCCCACCGAGTTAATGGAAAAAAATGGGAGACCTTCTTGGACCCATTATAGAAGTTACAATTAAAGACCTTGAGAGCTAGAAATGAGGAAAAATTAATGGAAAAAAGTAATATATTCATGTGTGCCTATGCCAAATGGTGAAGATGATGATTACTCATGATCTACTAGTAGCTCAACTAGTGAAAATAGGTCTTCAATGCACATGTACTCAAAATAAAAATTTTAAGGAATTTTATGAGATCTTTAGGGATATAAAGAGGTCCTAATTTCCATTTTAACACAATAGGACCCCTCATGACACCTTTTCATACATTACAACCAACAAGTCTCTTGAAGAACTTATATTTTTCAATGGAGGAGATAGACCCATTGGATCTGCAATAATGTTAGATATCTCACCTTAATTTATGTGACCATCTCTAAAAATTTCTCCCAACTAGACCTCCTTTTCCTTTTATAGTACCTAAATGAAAATAGGAATATGAAGTTCACTTATAAGCTCTATAGACAGATTAAAAAATAAGGTGCATTGAAACACAACTCAACATGATCTTATAATAAGATATAGGAGGGATGAAAACATATAAAATATTCCATTTATCAAAACCCATATCAAACGTAGCTTGATTCAAAAAAATTAATTGTATCTTGACTTTATAGCTCTAACCATATCTAGGTGAGTCAATTCTTGTTCTTTCTCTTCCCACTCTGAAGAATTTTGTGAATTAGGATTTAATGGTTATATAGAATATTGATGAGAAATCAAAAAATAATATTTATTTCATGTAAATAATAGAATTTAAAGGAAATGGTACTAACAAAAAAACTACATACCCCATTAACATGTAGTGTCATAACTAGATACTCATGTATGCAAGTGAAAATTGATTACAACATATGAAATTATGTGTACAACATAGGACAATAATGTTTAGATTTACATAGCCTCAATATCTAGTGGTGGTGGCATATTGATAGGCCCTAATGATTCCTAAGATTGTTTAGACTAGGAAGACCTAGTTTACATTCAACTTGGTTGCACTTAACACATGATATGCATGTGAGCCTATGTTAGATGATGATGATGATGAATACTCATGATCTACTATTAGATAAAGTAGTAAAAAAAGGTCTTCAATGCATATGTACTTAGAAACAACATTTTAAGTGATCTTATGGGGATCTGAAGGGGTCCTAATGTCCCTTTCAACACACTAGGACCCCTTATGACCCTTTTTGACACATTAGAGCCAAAAATTCATTGGAAGAACTTATATTTATCAATAAAGGAGATACACTAATTGGATCTATAATAAATTTATATCTAGAGAAAGAGATGACTCTACTACATCGTATGGAAAACTTTTCATGACTATGGAAGATCCAACTATTAGGATATCATAGTAAACCTATGATGAAAATGACACCTCCAACAACTTGTCTATCATGGAAAATTTGTGATGTAGACGACAGCTCCAACTACTAGGTTGTCATGGAAAAATTTTGATGAAGCTATCACCTATAACTACTAGGTTGTAATGGAAAACTTGTGATGAAGATGACATCTGCAATACTAGGTACTGTTATGAAAAAATTATGATGATGATGGCACCTCCAAGTATTAGACTATCATCAAAAGCTTGTGATGAAGATAGAACCTCCAAATACTAGACTACCATGAATAACCCATGATGACTAGATACATTCACTAGTGTGTTTATTGACATGTTTCATTGTGCAATCTTTGGGTTTAACCATGGAGGAAACTCCATAGTTAAGTGCGCTTAGGCTAGAGTACTACTATGACCTTCTAGGAAATCTTGTTGCTTCACCCCTATGAGAATCACCTAGATCAAATGAGTGCTAATTATTCCATTTATTCTCATGAGAGATGGATTCATTTTGAATCACTACTCATGAAATAAGGGTCAATGAGTTTGACTCAAAATCACATAGTTAAATCCCGATAGTAATATCACAATTTGACTTGCTGTGGAAATTATCTCCTACTGATCAATTAGTGAACTTAATGGGCTTTCTAATGAATGGTTCATAAGGTACAACACTTGGTGAAGGATTTACAAATGTGGTTGCAAGCTTTGTGTTTAACCATGGAGGAAACTCCATAGTTAAGCATGCTCAAGTTGGAGTAGTACCAGGATGGGTGACCTATTGGAAAGTCCTAGTGCTTCACCCTAGTGAGCACCATCTAGATCCAATTAGTGCTAAGTGCTCCATATATTCTCATGAGATATGGATTCTTGTTGAATCACTACTCATGAAACATGGTCAATTAGTTTGACTGAAAATCACACCATTAAATCTTGATAGTAGTACCACAATTTGACTTGCTATGAAAATTATTTTCAACTTATCAAGTATTGAGTGGTTTGAAATTCATACTATAGCTTCTTTATTATTTTATAACATTTTCTTTATTATTTTATAACATCTCACTTATATACATTAATGAGACAATAATATAATCTCTATGTATTTTCACACCATGTAATGATGTTAACCATTGTCTTGTAATGGGTAAATGATTTAATCTTCATATAGTCATAAAAAGATATGTGTATTTTGTAAATGAATCAAATATGTCATTTGTAATAGTTTAATTATGTGGTTATTTCATTGTATTTGTTTCATTGTTAAAAACCTTTCTTTGGAGACTACTAACCTAGATAAATGTATGTGTAAACAAATTAGTGTCTCCACTTCTTTATACTAAGGCTTTCTAGTTAGAAACAAATTCCAAGTCTAGATAAGAATTTAAGTTATTTGGAATTATTTCATTAGCATTTAAGGTAATTTCCATTTCTTCGTACTCAAATATCATATAGTATTAGTATTAAAATGAGATAGATTTTTAGATGATGTGACTTCATTTTACTTGTTCTAAGTATTCATCCTTAGCATTTAAAGGTATTTTATATATAGGCTAATATTTTTAGGTTTTGTTTTTTTTTTTGATTGATTAGAAATGTTTTTTTTAACAAGATCTTGCAATTCATAATTCATAGAACCTTGGTGTGTAAGTATTTTACCATGCATTTTATCTTATTAAAATTTATGAATTACTTTATACTATGTGTCTATATGTTTTTTAATGTATGTTTTGAGTTCTAATTATGTAGAAACATGTTTTGAAAGGACCCAAAACCTTATATAAAAGATTGAATAAACTAGCCAAACCAGTCCAATAGAGAAATGTTACAAACACCTAAGGCTTGACACCCAAAGTAGGAAAAAGATAGGAAGAAAGAAATGGACAACAAAAGTTACAAGTTTGGAGGAGATTGGTAGCTTGATATGCTAGACTATTCATGTTGGTAACGAGGCCTTCAACTCTCTCAATTCCTTCTCCTGTGACTCCTCATCCTTTTTTGTATTAGCCAAATTCCTTTTTCCATTTTTTTTATCCTTCTTATCTATGTTTCCCTAACATTCACTATTATTTTTCAAAATTTCCAACAAAATATACAATTTGTTAGCTATGGCCCAAAGAAAAACACCACTTTGATCCGCAATCTTCTTAAGGGCACAGACCATGTTGTCCAATCTCTTTGCCATGTTTCCCACATTAATCTACATATCTTTTATGAAGTAGTCATTATTTCTAGTTTTAACCTTAAGAGGAGGCACCCAAATCATCATATTGGCCACTTTTTCATCATGATTAAATCTTGTGATCATCATAATCATGATTAGAAACTTTCTTACATTTGAGCCTATATAAATCCATAAATGATTTCCCATCTATAGGAATATCATCAAAATTACTCCAAATGACCTTTTCATATCTCCTACATGACACATTGATAGCCTAGTTAGCAACTCTATTAGTTTCCCTATAGTTGTGAGTTATAACACAAGCTTCAAAGAATTGATGACATATATTTCCTTGTTCATAATATTATAAATGGTCCATGAAGGGGCATTAACCTTATTAGGACAATTAACTATGTTAAGATAGCCCCCTTCAATCCATATTTAACTAAGGTTCAAACTTTTAGCATAAAAAAGACCATAAAGAGTCTCACTTGCTTCAGAAATATGATTAGTTTGAATGCAAATAACTATATCCATTGCACCATCACTGTATCCCTATTCCTTTCTAATAAAAATCCCACAACCAACAATTCTAGGGTTGCCCTTAGAGGCCCCATCAAAGTTAATCTTGTGCCATCCCTAAAGAGGACAATCCCATCTAGCAAGACTTATAGGATTGATATTGGTTTGAGCTTCCTTATTCTTAGTCATATTCTAGTTAGAGAGAACTTTAGAATCCCAATCCATCTTAAAATCCTAATGCTTATTAATAATTCTAACATTCTCAATAACCATCTATTTAATCTTATGGAAGACCTGTATTGAACTAACTCCATATCTGTAAAGATTCTATCATTTCTCTCCTTCCACAGCCTCCAACATAAGTAAGGAATGAGAAACCTCCAAGGTGTTATCGTAGTAATATTATGGGAAGGGGATATCCAAGATGACCATAACTCAAGAAAGTTTGATGAAAAAATACATTCATTCTCATGAAGTCTTAAGAACCTATCCCATATCTTCCTAGTGTAAGGGCAAGAAATAAATAGATGGTTCACAGACTCCCCATACTATTTACAAAGATAAAATCTACTAACAAAGAACATAACATTTTTCATAAGTTTATCACCAGTAAGGATTTTTATCTATAAAATAATCTAGAAAAATATATTAATTTTGGGGTTCATACCCTTCAACTTGGTAGCAGCCCAAATTGGTTCATGAGAATCATCATAACTATTTCTATACAAAGAGGAAACTAAGAATTGGCCATTGGAGTTATCTTTCCAAATTAAGGAGTCCTCTTAATTGACTAGAAAGACAACATTCAACTTTAAATAAAGTTCTTTTAGAGAAACATCCACCAAAGCAAAATCCACCCAATTTTCACCCTTCTGATAATTAGAAACCAAAGATCTAAAGATAGTTTTACATTGCATCATGGTTCCTTGCCACCTTTGGTCAGATTTAAGGGTATGATTAAGGAGCCAAATATTATCCCAAAACTAAATAGACATTCTATTACCAACCTTCCATCTAACCCCATTCCTAATTGCTTGCTTGTTATTTTGAGCATGCTTCCATATACCTGATCCACCTTGCTCATTTTCACTTAAAAGGAAGTTCTAAAAACCTTTATTCTCCAGCTTATATTTATTAGTCCATTTATCCTTCCATTCACTTGAATCATTGAATAACCTCCATATGAATGTGGACAGTAAGAAAACATTCTTTTCATTAACCTTTATTAACTCCAACCCACCTTTCTTAATAGGTTTGCAGACCTTGCCACATGCATTAAGGGCCATTATCTTTTCTTTTTCCATACCAGTCCAAAGGAAGTTTCATTTAATTTTATTAATGGTAGCATCAAATTTTTTAGATATCTTGAAGACACTTAAAGCATAAAGAGGAGAGATCTGAATGATAGCTTTTAAAACAATATGTTTCCTAGCTTAGCTTAGAAGAGAGCCTTTCTAACTTGCCAACTTAGAATGCATATTATCCACAAGAGAACTCCAAAAAGATTCAGGGGGATCGAAGAAAAAAGGTAATCCAAGATAAGTACCTGGAAGGTTTCCCACCTCACATTCCAAAATTCTTTTGATTTTCTCTTGTCTTGTAGGATTGACATTATTAAAGTAAAGAGAACTTTCTTTCCAATTAGTGATCTTCCCAGTGGCCTGTCTATAGTCATTGAGGACCTTTTTAATATTCTTTGCATTTTTAATTGAAGCCTCTGCCATCAAAATAGAGTCATCCACAAATTGTTGGTGAGAGCATATTTAATTCTTAGATGAAGGTTTGAACCCCACAACATCCCCTTTATGTACCAAAGCTTCAATATATGTACCCAAGCACTCTGCCATTAAAACAAAGCAAATAAGGGATAAGGGATCCCCTTGTCTTAAACCTCTAGAAACATGAAAGAAAGGAGTAGGGGACCCATTAATCAAAATAGAAAAGGTTGTAGAGGACATGAGCATATGAATTAGCTCCAAAAATATTTTGCTAAAGTGAAAGGCCTCCAAACCACACTTTAGAAACTTCCAGTCCACCCTATCATAAGCTTTAGATAGGTCCAATTTCAAAAGGAACCCTTCCCTTTTGAACTTAGTGAAGGAATGTAGATTTTGAAGAATAGAAATAATGGAGTCCAGAATTTGACAGTGAGGAACAAAACCATTCTGCTAACTAGAGATGAGCAAAGGAAGGAGTTTTTAAATTCTTTGTGTGATAAATTTAGAAATGGGGTGAACTAACAATAATGGGTTCAACTTTAGTGGGATGAACAAAAATGAAAAAAATTGCAAAATGAGAAATTGAGTTTACCATATGTTCGCGTGAACTTTTTTTTTAATCATGTTCGCGCGAACATATTTCATATGTTCGCGTGAACATATGTGATAAATATGTTCGCACAAACATGATTTTCATGTTAGCATGAACATACGTTCATTCAAACATGGTAAACGTGTTCATGCGAATGCCATGTTCGTACGAACATGCAAAATCACAAAAAATTTAACCTTTTTTTCTTTTTCTTTTTTTTGCTCTTTTGATTGCCATAATTGCAGGAGAATGATCTCCTATTGTAAAATAAAAAATGTCAAAATGTGCTATTCGGAGCAAGATTTCCAATGACTATAATTTTAATACATAATTTAATCATTGAGACTTTCAAATATGAGTTTAACTCATTTTAGGTTCATTACTGATTGAACATCAACCGACTTTGACACCTCAGGAAAATTAGTAAATTAGGTCAAATTTTTTTTGAAAAATATGGAGGCACTGGCTTATTGAGATACCTTTCTATTAAAAAAAAAAAAGGTTTATGATAAATTTATTTCAAATTATCTGTATCAAATGGAACGTATGTCTGAATTATGGTTCATGTCACTTCAAAACTTCATAAACTATACAATATTCAACAAAAATAAATCAAACCAAATGAAGACACTGGATATTGATGTTAGAAATCCAACATTGAAATAATTACTTCATTATCATTTCTAGAAAAATAGTTATGTGTGTCAAACGGACTGTCACTCTTTAAAATATTGAATTTTATTATGTACCACTTTTCGGAGGAGATAAAACAAATTGACATAATTTTTTTTTTTTTAGATTAAAAAATATATTTACAAAGTAGGAACAAAGTATTCAAAATCACTAGTTTATGTCATCTTGAAATTATTTATAGTTTTGGAGATATAGTCACTTGAACACGACGTTTGTTGCAAAAATATTGATTTCAGTGTCAAAATTGGTCAAAAAGTGGAACACATTATTGTGGGATCACCCAATGATCTTATAGAATGAATTACGTAGATTGATAGCGTTAAATTAGTCTAGAGAGTCAACACTTAGTATTTTTGGAATCAAGGCAATAAAATTACCATTAAGCTCCTTTAGTATCTTTCTTCAACCAAAAAACTCTTTCACCCCATTAGAAACATCATCTTGAATAATCTACCAATAAGAGTGGAAGAAGAAGAAAGGAAAATCATCAGGCCCTAGAGCTTTGTCACCATCAAAATAAAAGACAACATTTCTAATTTCCTCCTTTGAAGGAATAGCAGTAAGAATTTTGTTTTGTTTAGCAGTGATGCAATTGGGAATACATTGAAGGAAATCAATTTATTTAACTTTGTCTAGAAGAGGGTCTTACTTTAAGATCATTTAAAAAGTTAATGGCTTCCCTTTCAAAGTCCACCTCCTCCTTATTAAAGGCTTCATTCAATTTCAATTTAGATATTTTGTTTTTCATTATGTGTTTCATTGTAGTCATATTGAAGTATTTAGTGTTCATGTCCCCTTCTCTAGGGAGAGCTTTTCTAGATCTTTTCCTCCAATAGGTTTCCTCCTCAGTGATAATGTTATGTAGTTCAACTAGTTTAAATTCCTCCTCTTCCATAGAAAATTTCTCATAGCCATCCTTTTGAATGTTATCATGTAAATAACATTCCATTTTTAAATATTGTCTTTGACATTTCTTATCTTCTTGGCCACTCTAAACATGGCACTCCCATCAACTTTTATGTTCCACTAGTCCTTAAGAAAATTTTATAGCCTAGGGTGAAGGATCCACATTTTCTCAAAATGAAAGGGAAAATTATTTTTCAAAAGAGTAGACTTAGCCAGAAGAGTAATGGGATAGTGATCAGATCTAGCCCTAACATTAGTAGTCACAGAGTAGTTGTAGTGGGGAAACCATTCACTATTGAGCTCTCTACCCAACTTAACTTGAATAAGATCCTTCCTTGATCTCCTATTAGTCCAAGTAAAATCAATCCCCTACAAATCCATATCATGTAGTAAATGTTTGTCAATAAAGTCCATCAAATCCATCCTACTTTCCAAGTTTGATTGATTCCCCCCCATTTTTTCATTTTCTTTTAAGAAGGTATTGAAATCTCCCATTATGACCTAGTTTTCATTCAAAAAATCTTTCCTATGATTCGTGATTTTTTTCCAACACTCTTTCTACAAAACATGGTTTAGGGAGTGTAAAAATTAGAATAAACCCAAGACATATTATCCTTAGAATTAAGGAATCTAACATGAATCACATTCTTATCTTGAAAAATGAGATTACCTTCAATATTTTTATAGTTCCAAATAACCTCCATGCCCCTAGAGGAACCCTCTACATTACTACCTAGGATCTTACCATTTTGGAATTTAGAGTTAAACTCTCCACTTTATCCTTAGTCATCTTAGTTTCTTGAAGAAGCAAAATTTCTAGTTTATTTTCTCTAATCATGTTCCTAACCATGTCTTATTTGTGAGGCTTATTTAATCCTCATATATCCCAAGAATTGATCTTCATATCTTATGAAAGTCTTTTGAATCCATGATAGTCCTTTGACTGCCATCAGTAATACTTCTACTACTTTCCAAAGCTCTTTTCTTCTAGTTAGAAGGTCTTCTTGGTGAAATGTGCATGTAGCCAACATCTCCAATTTTTCTACTCCTCGTGCTTCCAATCCCCAGTTGGTTTTCTTTGTTATTCTTCTAATTTTCCTTTTTCTTATTCCTTGTTTTTTTCTTATCTTCCACACTTGTCCACCCTTCCTTTATTTCATCCTTTCCCTCAAGCTAAGCCTTGTCATAAGCATCCCAATCCCCCACTTTGGGTTCCATAGGACTGGTGTTATCAATTTGAGGTAGAGAAGTGTTATTTTTCTCCTAGGAGCATTGCAAAATTCCTAACTTTATGTGGTCATCATGTCCTCTTGTTACCTCAATAGTCAAAGTTATATTGTTTCTTACCCCAAAAATTTCACTCTCAAAGATGCTAATATCGTAGGATTCCTTATGTTCATTTATCCTCATACTTCTATTATGGATCTCCCCAAACAAGCTATCTAGGTTCACATTATTGGTTTTAACTTGACCTACTAGAACTAAAATATCCTAGTCCAAATCATTGTGGGTTCTTTCAATAGATTAATTCCTAACTTTCTCATTACTCCCAAGGCTCTTAGTGTCTTCTTTGACCCATTCTTTCTTGAATTTCTTCGGTCCCTTAGTGCTATTAGGATAGTTCTTAGCCCAATGTCTAGACTTTTTGTAGAGGAAATAAGGAAAAGGAATGGTCTCATATTCGATCTTCTATTGCCAACCTCCAAGCTTTTATTAAGGGTGATGTAATCTGGCATATCCACCCCATGAACTACCCCCACACAAATTCTAGCATAGGTTAATCTTTTCCTTGAAACTATGACTAGATCAATGGATAATAGTTCACCAAAAGTGCTTGCAATCCCTTTAAAGATATCCTCTACCCAGAACTCAAGTGACATCCCTAGAAGCTTGATCCACACTAGAGCTTGAATAAGAGTATCATTCAAGACTTTGGAATTAGGGCTCTACCTTTGAAGAAACATAGTGTGCTTTCCCACAAGCCATGGTCCACTACATAATATATTAGTACGATCTTCTTCACATGAGAAGAAAAAAGATAGGTAACCCTTAGACATGGCTACAATATCCACTTGTCCCTTTAGGACCCATGTCCTTTTAAAAAAAGGCCTAATAGCCTTAATATTTAGTCGTGCTCCTAGAAACTTACCCATTAGGGTATTAAGCATTTTGGAAATATTCAAATCAATGATTATGTTAGGAATCTCTAGAATAAAAGAGCCTTTCTCAGCACTTGAGATGTTCTTGATAGTGGCAAGAGTGGACTTACTAGTTAGTTTAACACCAAAAAGCCCAACCCATTTTTTGGCAAGGAGCATGGTAGAAATTGAAGCCTTGGGTGCCGCCCCCACACCCCCCCCCACTCCCCCCCCCCACCCTGGATCACTTAGAAAAATTCCAACATCTAAATCATTCCCCATCTTTCCTTCCACATTTGTCTCATCCTATCCTCTATTGCTTGATGGGCCTAAACTAGACCCATTTGGATTTTGAAAACCAAATTTCCCTCCTAAATCACCTCTCACTCCCACTCCAGCCATCACTGAGTCTAGAAGTTATTGACTAAAACAAAATTTTGTTTCATATCTTGTAGCATATGCTTTTATGTCTCATTCTTAGGGTTCCTTAAAAAAGGAATTATATCTAATATTCTAGAGTGCATGTTTATCTAATAGGAGATGTGGATTATATGTGCTCATCATATGTCACGATCTTAGAGTTTGGTAGTTAGTGTGTGCTTTTAATTTTTATTCCTATGTTTTGAGATTTAAATCATGCATGTGTGTGCATGGTTAATTGTGTTAATTCTCTATACATTTTATTGAAGGTATGAGTAGTAGGCATTTATGTGTTTGATGTTTGTCATTATTTATTTCTTGGTCATATTGGGATGATATATTTTTCATCTCAAAGTTACTATAGAAGTGTATTCCATGAGTATGTTTATCTAGAATAATGATTGAATATTTTACTTCTTATGTATTAATGTTAGTGTCATATAACATCATTACTAATAATATTTTATATGTAAAGTAGTGGCCTTCAAAATTAATGAATAGCATCCCAAGAATGATGAATGGAAGTGATATATTATGGTTTATTTTGATATTGTGATAGGGTTTACATTAGTGGTAAATATTCTCCAATTGGTGAATCTCAGTCATAAATGACCCTAAATTTAGCAAAAAAGTATGCAGTTTTGAGGCAGTCGTATCTCCCCCATTTAATTAAAACTAGGTCTCATGATTCAACCAATCACCAATAATGATACAAAATTATTTTTCTTTTAATGATGTATTCACCAGTAGAATTTAATCATTTCACATGATACATTAAATATTTTTGCCTACAATTTCCAAGGCTTGCCTTTATTGAAAGTCATATTCATCATTGTGTCATATAAATTTAAGCTAGGTGAGATTTTAAGTACATATCTATGACACAGGTATCTATCTTGGAGAGTTTCCTTGGAATTTTATATCATTTTCACTTCGTCCCAAAATATTTATTATTGTAGACACGTGTCTTTACTTAGGGAACTTTCTCTAAAACATGATGTCATTTTAAAAAAATTGCTCAAAATACGACTTGAGTCATTGATTAAGGACCATTCAATGGTAATAGAAATAAGGTTTCTATATGTTATATGATATAATATTAACTTAGGCTGATTTAACCTTTAAGTCCAATAATTAATTATGCTCGATATAATAATAATAGAATAATAGTTAGGCAAGAGCCTACAACACAATGGTAAATTGTGAGCCTCTTATCAAAGAGGTCTTGGGTTCAAATCTACCCATGCTTAATAAAATAATAATTAATCATAATACATAATAATTAATCTTGGCTTTAGCCTCTTACCAATCAAAAAGTAATAATAATAGAATAATAGTTTCTATGTATGTGTAGTTATGAACCTAAAGCTTATTATCTTGATTTTCTTAAATAAGAAAGATTTGCCAATATTTTATAGAAATTCAATAGGATTTTTAAAAATTGCCTAGGAGATTAATTTTTTTCCTATGAAAAAGAAAATTCCCAATAGAAAATAATTTTTTGCCTGAAATAATGTTCGATTCGCCAAAGTTTTATAGCTTTTTACAAAGGGATATTTCACTATATTGTAATGTCTTCAATTGAATTTCCATTTATTCATAGAGTTTATGAGAATAAATGTACTCCATTAGTCTTCAATGACTATCTTGTATGAGAAATTCCAGTGTCGACTTTGACTGTATCAATAATCCTTGTGTTTTTAGCTCTTTTTATAATTAAAATAAATATTAGGTGCATGAGTTATCAAGTTAAGAAATTTATAAAAAATTTATTTTGTCTAGTTAGATAATGTTATGGAAATTTTTTTAAATACAATGTGGTATCAAACACAAATATATATCTAGAGAGAGAGAGAGAGTGAGAGAGAGAGAGAGAGAGAGAGAGAGAGAGAGAGAGAGAGAGAGAGAGAGAGAGAGGTGTGAATTCACATCTATAGATATCTATACACATGTAGTGCATACCCCTAGTTTTCTTTTCAATTATTATTGCCGAACTCTTTTAGGCTAGCTTTATGATTATGCTTGATGATCAGTGACATTGTTTTCTAGATTGTTGGATATTATTTCATATTCATTATATATATATATATATATATATATATATATATATATATATATATATATATATATATATATATATATATATATATATATATATATATATATATATATATATATATATATATATATATATATATATATATGTTCATGTAGTAACTTTCAATTATTTCATGATGATAGTTAGATGGATTATTTATACGTTTATTCTATGGATACTTACCCCATACTTGCATGTGTATGGTGTACATGTATGTTTTCTTTATGTTTGATGTATTTGATGTGGTTGAGAAAGGGAGTCATAGTCACCTACTAGTTGAGATCTACACGATGTACCACTTCTTTCCATTGCCTATTTAGTTTAGAATATATGTGTTTGCACATGCATGGATTTTATGTAGATTGCAGGTATCGGGTATCGACTTTCCTAAATTGCTAAGATGAGCATACCCTATTGCAATATCTCAATGGGAAGAGAGGGGAGATAACTCTTGATTCTTAATCCTATCCTTAAACCATTTCTCCTAAAATGTAGGGCAAGTATTTGAGATGCTTACCTTTCGAGTTCATCATATGACGTAAATTCATGATTATAACTCTTGAGTGTGATCTTGTATGTGATATTTTATGATTGGTTTTCATAGTTCGTCTTGTGGGTCTATGGTGATTTTTCTATTAGTTAAAACAAATTAAAAGAATATTTAATCATTTAATTCAATGGAAAATTATTAAGATAATTTCAATATTTAATTATATTTAATTGACTGAGAAATTAATTAAATAAAAGAATTAAATTTAAAAATTAAATTATAGTTTTAATTTTAGAGCATACTAATATTTATTTAATGTAATAATAATATATTTAGTAGATCATTTTTAAATAAATGCTAAATATTATTATTACTTAAGTTAATAAATATTTTTTATCGAAAAAGCTTCAAACTTGAATTAAAGAGAGAAAGAGAAATTAATTTAATAAAGATATTTTAAATTACAAAAAGTGTGCATGAATATTCAAAAAGTAATAAAATATTAGAAAGAATTGTGATCAACGAGTTCCCTCACATCATTGCACAATTAGTGCCCCAAATTTAGGGGAGAACTCTTTATTAGATATTGGGAGTTCATTTTGCAGGGACTAGGATTTTGGAGAAGGGATTTTTGGAAAGAAGGGTTTCAGAAGAAAGACAATTTCTCGCATTCTTCATGTAGTTGTGTATTAACATTAGATATAGGTAGAACTTTATGGTTATTCACACAATGAGTTATATTCTTCAAATTACCTATCTTCATCGAGTCTGATAAATCTAGTTTCAGAATTTTATTTAAGATGAACCTTTTGTTGTGAATTTTATTGTTATTCATATTGAATTTCTTTGTATATGAGAACTAAGAAATTAGAAAACCTCATTATATAAATTAAATAGTTGGATATTTTAATCAAGAAGGATTTTTGGGAAGAAATTAAATTTGTAGAAATCAAACTTGATTAGTTTGATGGGTTTCCTCTATCAAATTTAATTCATATTTTTTTATTAAAAAATATATGTTAGAAGAAAAAACCATTTAATGGCAGGGATTGATTTGTTTTACATATACAAAAATCTTGTTCAAAAAATATATAAAATAAAATAAAAATAAAAAATTAAACTTTCTTAATTCATTTCTATAGGAGTGGAGTTGGCCTTTCCTAATTCATTTCAAAATATTCTATATCAAATGATAATAAAAAAATTTAATACATTTGATATGAGTTTTCTATATACATATTTTTGGATGAAGTATCTAGTTGAAGTCTATCTAAAGCCTACTTCATTAAAGAAGTCACAGTTTGTTAAAATTCATGTACACAATTCCAATCTTTCAATCCACTCCAATTTTTTATCTTGTAAACCCTTAGCAATTTTTTTGTTAAATATTCTCTTTAGAAAATAGTGGACAAATATATGTTATATAAGTGTATATAGATTAATGCATTTTTTATTTTAAGTGTTGCATCATTTATTAAGGTTTCCTATTTAAGGCTAATGTGATCTTCACTCATTCTATGGAGACACTAAAATTTTTAAAGATTATAGAAGAAGTAATTCATGCACAATGTTCCAATAGATTTCATATGGATATCACAAGCATAAAAATTATAGAAGAAAGATTAAAGAAAAATCCTATCATATTTAGGGTTTACACAATGTACATATAGTTGCTAGGTTTAGTATTGGTCTACCTAACCTTTATTTAGTATTGGTGTTTGTTACCTTGGTTTAAGTATATAATAATTTTAGTTGCAATTTTTTGGGCTTTCAAATTATATTTTTCTTTATAAAAGAAATTATTTTTTACCTTCAATTGGTTATACAATTGATTTGAATACCAATAGTGCAAGTTGTCCCAGTAATGGAGTAGCCATTTCCTAATTCTGCTAGCTAATATAGTTGCCTAAATTGTAGTACTAGAGGTAAATTATTTCTCAGTTGTTATTACATAGAGTTCATGTTAGCGATAGTACCACATACCTTCTGCACACAAATGGGAAGTTTAGAAATTCATTCAACCATGGATGGAATCAATTCCTATCCAAACATCCTATACGATTCTATTATTGTTTTGGTCCATTCCTTAATTTTAACTCAAACTCTCATACTAGGTTGTCTACTAATCAGTAATTTGGGTATATTACCTCATAGTTTATATAATTAGAATTACATTTGTTTTTTAAATTGTGACTTCACATGCGGACAATTTCAATAACCCTACTCAATTGCAAATGGGAGAGATTTCCTTTTTAATCCTTGGTATTAGAGGTCAACAATAACGGTCCATGTATGATAGGATGTTGCAATTTTTATTATGGATTTGTATTTTGGATTATTTTCCAGCATTCACATAATCTTGTGATGCACTTCTATTTATTTTTGTGAATATAGTTGTGATCCTTGCCATTGATTTTAGGCTACTAGTAGCAATAATGGAAATTCAAAGGATATGTCCAAGACATTATGACATATTGAAAAAGAGGGAAATTACAATGGTGGCATTTTAAACTCATTTTGAATAAAATATGTACATGAAAAAAAATTATTTACATGCACCTTCATTATTATCAATTACATTCAGCTTCTATTTATTTACTTCTTTTTTGTAATCTATTTTTATATTTAGGAATATGTTCTGAAGACTAGCATGGACACTGCACCATTTCTAGCTAGAAATAGAACATGAAGAGTGTATGGAAGACATGAAGCTCCCTTAAGTCCATTTAAACAATATTATGTGTGTACTTGTTTGGTATTTTATTTTCTTGCTTGGAATATTTGGTAATTGGCACAAGTAACTTCAGATATGAAAATGTCTCCGCCCATCAAGCATGCATAAATCCACACTTATAATAGGCCCGAGAATTGACTATTGTATGACTATAAGTTAATTTCTAACTATTTAATTTTCTCCTACAAGATGATGGTTTGGTATTCACTTTTGTTGGGACCATAGATCAAGGCAATATGCTTGTATTAATGTTGATACTAAGGCCTTTCCACTTCATTTATAACATTGTTAACCAAGGCATGGTTCTTCTAATTTTTTCTTTCTTTTGTAGTGTTTTGGATCTTGTAACAAAAACCAATCGATATCAACAGGTTTTATAAAAATTGATTGAAAACATATCTATTATAATTTTTTTAGCACACTCTAGAATTATTGATCAATAGAAATATGTTTCTTTTGATAACTATATATATTGTTAGCAAATGGATCTCAGAATATAATTTCTTTCTTCATTGTAAACCTTTCAATTTTAGATTGTATTGTGTTTGTTAATTGATCATGATTCATGTAGATATTTTGATTACCTTTCGTATTTTATATATCCATAAATATTTGATATTATATGTGAGGATGATGGCACTGACTTCTATATTATACTAAAAATTTATCAAATTATTTCAAATTACAGAACATTCACTGGCACCCTCCCCACATGTGCTAATATAGAAATTCCTGAGGAAGGTATGAACATCTATCAAAGCATACATTATATAGAATAATTTTTTAATGTTGCAATTGGCTAATGTATCTTTCACTGGAGAATGCAGAGTAGTTGAACTTAAATGTTGCACTAGACTACAAAAAAAAGTTACAATATATGGAAGGAGGCATTTCTATAAAAAGGTAGAGGTTTCTTGCCCTTGCACTCTTAGCACAAAGGAATGAATCATTACTAATGCAAGATAGGGTCAGACTCAAATTACTTAGCAAGGAATTCTTCTTACCCTTCTAATGGTAAGGTAGTTATGCCATCACTTGCACAAATCAAAGTTCATTGTCATATGGATTTGCATTATTAAATACACATATTTTCCCTCTATATGTAAACATGGCTAAGTGATGGGATGGAAAATTCAACTAGCCAATTTAGGTAAAGATTTTCTACATTTAGTTGATTTATCAAATAAATCAAAAGGGGAAAACTAGGTTTTACTTCCAAGTCAAGATGTACTTACATTATTGTTAGAAACGTATAATTATTGAATCTCTTCTCATTAGCCAATGAATTTTGGAATTTCTCCTCCTCGGATATATTTTCTCAACCACATATGCTGCAAATGAATTCATTATTTTATTAAAATTATCATAAAGCTAAGAATAGTTCCTTTCAACATATTGTAGTAAAATGTAAGTGTCCATGAATTTTTATAATAAGAAAACTCCAAAGAAATTGCACTTGAATCATTGCAATATGCTTCTTTACAATAGGTGAGACTCGAACTATACTAGTGCAACTCTTGTTTATCAAAATGTCTTCTACTAAGAATATGAAAAATAGATATTTATTGACTTGATTATATCTTGCAATATACTTTGATGATTAAACTACTTACATTCTTTCAAGGTGATATCATGCCTATCCACTAAAAGATATTTATCACACCAATTTTCATAACAATCATCCATGAGAATGTGGACACTATAGGAAAATATAAATTCATTAATTCCAATGCATGTATATCATCGAATAATAAATTTAGAATTTGGAAACATATTTGGAACATCCTATTAGCTCTCATAATTATAGGTTTCATTATCAAGTAGCATAATGTTAAAACATATGTACTAGAGAAGTTAAAACCAATGTAGAGGATAAAGCTCAAAATATAAGTAATTGTGTCCTATTTTTTTGGTGAGAGAGTCACTTTATAAAACCTCAAATTATATTTTATAGTGCCTTAATAAAATAATAGGAAAGTTGAAATTTTGGTCAAGACCTACAATGCCCTTATGGTAGTCACAAATAGATCATTAATACCAAAGGTAAATTGGATAATTAAAATTAAACATTTATATTTCTATATTTATAATAAATTTTTACATTCAATACTAGCAATCACTCCTTTGGCTGCAGTGAGCATGTCAATTATCCAAGGTGAATTACAGGAAAATAGTGGTCTATTATTTTGAATATATTTGTTTAATTAATAAGATAAGTTAATTTAATCATGCTCCATAGCCATAAACATTTAAGTTAAACCTTATGAGAATTTTAAAATCATAATCTTAAAATACTCCCAATCCTAAACTAGTTCATAACTCAAACTAAAAACACAACGATAAATATAATCATGATACAAACCTAAATTGCTATTCTCATTTTAATAGTATTAAATACTCCAACTCTGACCATAATCTAACCTATTCCTAAATCTTACATTAATTTTAATTTTAATTCTAACCTTAATCAAATATTTTCTCATAACTATAGTAGTAACCATGATCTAACCCCTTGCATTAATCATAATTACTATAGTAAACCCTATTTCCAACCATAACCCTTATGTAAATATAAACATAATTATAATTAAATGTTAAACCCTAGTTCTATAAAAAAAATATAATCCAAACACTAAACCTATATATAACCCTACCCATGGTGTAAACCTAACCTCTTCTACTAAACATAACCAAAAATTCTAACCCTAATCAAAATCCTAATATTAATAGTTATATTGATGTAAATTTTAACCTTTACCATAATCAAAGACCTAACTCTAGCCATAATAATAACCATTATATATAGTCTAGTTTATGACATATTTATTATTTAACAAAATTACTAAAATATCTGATAATAAATAGTAAACTTATTAACTTGGTTAACATATTAAAAATTAAAAATTAGAATGCTTCTCATTACCTTTAATTATTATTTATATTTTGATTGAAAGGTATAAATAATTATATTGAATTTAAAACAAAAGTCCAAATTAAATTATAGAAAAATGTGTATTTGAATTACAAAATTAAAAAGAATTTTTAAAATTTAGAATAAAAATATATTATACTAGTAAATAAAAGAATCTATTTAAAATAAATTATAATACTTATTTCACCTTTGAGATAGAAACCATATTAAAATATACAAGTTAATTGAATGCTTAAGTGTATTATATCATAATTTAAAATATTGTATAGAATTTATAGAATAAAATATTTGATTTTTTTATTTTATATTATCATTCAACAAAATCTATTACACAAAATATATTAAACATTAAAAAATCCTTTTAATAAAAAATTATAATATGTAGTTTACATAAATATGTTAAAAAAATACTCTCTTATACAAATTAAAATTAATAATTAATCAATTCAAAAAAAAAATTAGAATAATAATTAAATTTATTACAATTAATAAAAAAACCAATAGTACAAGGTGGCTTGTTGTGTTCACCCTACGCTCTGCCCCCTCCCCCCTCCTCCAATTCATATGAGTAGTAATTGGGGTCATCTAATAGTGGTAGATGTAGTACTTAGGTAGGAACATGGGTGGCTATAGGGTCATCTCCCCTAATGAGGAATAGTGAAAAGATGTAAGAAAAGGTTTATACATAGAAAATGATAATTGTTGTGTGAAACAATAAAATTGATGTCCAATAAATGGATTGTTGCTAGAATATTTTTATCTCTAGCACATGGAAATATGTTTTGGTAGATTGCATTGAATAGTTGGGTAAGGTCTGGGTATAGTCATAAGCACCTTTAATGAGGTCAGACAATTAAAACAAATGCAAATGAATGGGTCATATAAATGTAATCCTCTTCATTGCATAGGGAGTAAAATTGAACCATGTTAATTTAAAAAATTAATTGCAATACTTTTGAAAGAGAATGCCTTCACTATAATTAATGTTATCATAGATTTCATATGCACATAATACTTATATTGTAATGCATATAAATCTATCATTTTAAAGACATAATATATTGGCATAGGATACACCAAAAGGTAACAAGTGCCACCTTATGATAAATATTTATTTTTACAATAATTTAATTGGTTATAACAATTATAATTAAATTATGTTTATTTATTACTAATTAAACATAATTTAACTACTTATAATATAGAACCAGTTTATTAGAAAATAGTATTTTAATAACAATTAGAAATTAATTTTTTCAATATTTATAATTTTATAGCTATAATAATAATATATTTAATATAAATTTAATATGAGAAAAGATGAAACTTTAAAATTAATATTTATTAATTCTAAATTTTATTGTAATAATTTTAACTTGTTTGTATATGTTTGTATATGATAATTTGTTTAGAATGTGGAAAAAAATATTAGATTGAAAAATAGGTTTTTTAATAAATTATTAAAAAAAATATAATTTTTATGTTTTTTGATTAGTAAATGGCTGAAGCCTTGATTATATTATAACTTATTAATAAAACAATTGAGTATTTCCATTCAAATGGGCACTAGTAGGAAAGAACAGATAATAAAACCTCTAATCTTTCCCGGATCATAGTCGTTTGTTATTAGATTGTTAAAAGGGGCATACCCTAGTGGTAATTACCAATGTTTATCTTCAATACAAGGAGAAAGGAACAATTGCTCTTTTGAATTATGTGGTCTTGAATATTCTTCTATCAATCTATCATAGCCCTCTATTCAAGATGATTAACTCAAACAAAGCCTTAAACTCTTAGGAGAGAGCTCTTCTAAGTTATTTACCCAAGATGCTTTCTCCTAACTCTCCTACTTCTTAGTAAATATAGCTTCAAGTAGATGTAAGAATTGTTAGTTAAAATCAGATGAAATCTTCAATTCTTAGTCAGATATTACCAAATTACTTTAGTTATCCATCTAGGATATTAATGAAATATTAATCCTAATTGGTAGTTGTACTCTCTCGGTAATATCTCATATTTATTCCTAATGAGAATTGGATCCTAACATTCTTTAAACAAAAGCAAAAGACAAGTTCAATTACTCTAAAATCTGCTAAAACTTGTTCTAATATATTAAATTGGGAGTACTATGATTAATTGGTTAGAGCTTTCCCTCTTATGCCAAAAGATTCCTAACCTTGCTTATTTAAGTAATTTCATAATAAACAACAAATAGAGTATTTGTTTTAATTGGAATTTCCTAGTTGTGAATTGCTTTTTTACCAACCTAATTGCCTTTCTAGGGTGCTTAGGTTTTTCCAAATTACTCATTCTACCTCTCATGATTAGAGAAATATCTTTTTGAGTTCACTATACATTTCTACTTTTGGAGCTAAGACAAACCCCAGTGTTATGAGTAGATAAAGATACATCTTAGTCAATATCAAAATAAAGACAAAGTAAATACTTACAAAGAAAGTAGAGAATAAAATAAAAATGATTGCTACCATAAAATTGATATATATTAGTGTCAATATGAATTTACATATATTTTGATTCGAGGAGCTCCAAGCTACTACACATTACACCCTAGCTTGCTAGCTAGCCTATGAGAGAGCTAGTAGCATTGTTGATATAAGTTATGACTAGATACAACCTTAATACAATTTATCGACAATATACATATCATGTTTTCCTTAATATGCTTTTGAATGAGGCAACTTTAGATACATACCAAACTAGCCATAATCAATACAAACTAGCATACTATGAGAATAGAGCCTACAAAGAAAAAGAAGAGATGAAAAGGACTAGACAAAAGAGCGAACCAAAACACCTAGCCAAGGACATAAAAAGCCCTCAACCAATATGCAGGAGACAAAAATTGGTATATCGTACATAGTATGAAACTCATACTACTATTTCCAAAAGACCATAATAATCTTAGTGACATCATTGAGGTTTACAGAAAAGAAGAGAGGTGGGAATTCGAAGGAGCTCTTATCCTTACTATAATTTTCAATGTTGGAGTGCAGAAATTTAGAGCATCTAGATTCTTGAACTCTATGCCTAGGTTGATATAAGAATTGAAAATGCCAAGGTAGTTTTTGAACCACACCTTGCCTTCATCCTCCACTATCCCTCTCCATCTAAGAAGAAACTGGATGCTAGATTCCATCTTCAGCCATACCAAATTAAAAGATGCATATTCATGAATAACCAATGAAGGTTGTCTTAGTACTATGGACAGATTGAAACTCCCAAGTGGATTTTCCATATACATCTCTAGGAGGGGAATTTTAAATTTCTCATCTAAACTCATGATGGCTTCTTCCAAACCCATACACCAAACTTGATCAAACACATTTTGACTGAGTCTGAGCATTGCCCATTTATGTACTTTGGCTCTAGCTGGTCACCCAATGAATGTCGCTATGATATTTCTATTTGTTCTCCATGTGTAATCATATATGAAAAATAATTCCCCTAGGGCATGACTCACTGCAAATCTTTTCATATCATCCACTAGTTTTAACACTTGACTCCATTTCTCAGGTTTCACATTGCCGCAAAAAGCCATAGTCTATACTTCTAAAATTCTAGTCTTGTTTGCTATTAGTGACATACACTTATTCTAATTGTAAGAATATACCAAGAATATTGTATAGTTAACAATGTTAACCAAGTTCTATAGTTGCTACTAAGTCCTTTGGATAGTTTTCTGTTTGTGTCAAGCAATTACTACTATGGTGATGATCAGTAGTGTAAATCGAGCATCTTAGTGTATGTCAATTTTTCCAATGTAAACTAAGTTGTGTAGTGCATATTGAGTTCACAGTTGATGTAATGTGAATCTAGTGGCTTAGTTTATACTGAGCTCATAGTGATAGCATTAACTGAGCTATGCAGTGAGAATTGAGTGATTAAGCTTTTATGTTGAGTTTCACAATATTCAGCGAGTCACCAGTTTGGATCGAGCATCTACGTCTATTGAGTTCATGGTGAAGTCAAGCATTGATAGTGGATGTCAAGTATCAAAACCTCACCAAGTAAGTCTTCAAGACCCAAGTTTTTACCGTTTGGCCAACTTTGTCATTTTGTCTGAACTTGTATTGTGGCCAACTTTGTAATTTTGAAATTGGATTGGTATATATGTAATGTATTCTATCACATTCAATGTATCAAAAAGAAGTAATGCAATGATTAGAGAAGAGAAAAAGAGTGAATTACAAAGGCTATAGTAGCATAAGGAGCAACAAAGATTAATCTGTCACAGCAAGGTAATTTTTACACTCAGAGGAATCTCATTTAGCAAACCAAGTTGTAGATCAGAGATCAGTTACTGCTTCATCCTAATAGGTGGATAAGTCAAATCCTTTAACATAGTAGACCTAATAGTCTTATGTAAATCTCTTTACTGAGTGCATACTTCATTGTATCTTTGTAAATCCTTGTGCAAGGTTAACCTAGCAGTCCTTATTGCTCCTAATAGGTTAGATCACCAGAAGTGATCATTGTAAGCATTAACAAGCCAACTTTATACTATAGTACTAAATTTCGTGGCCATCATCCTCACCCTAGTTTCACTTCCCATTTGAAAGGTTTCTAGGTCACTAAAATTGTGTGTCAAATGTGTTATGTATAATTTAATTTTTTTAGTTTCTCATGCATGTAATCAAATTAGAGTATACATGAAGGATTAATTGCTAATCAAGGATAAAGTTTTATTGGTTACTAATTCACCCCTCCCCTCTAAGTAACTTAGACTTTCATAATATTTCCAAAAATTGGTATCAGAGCATTGTGGTTCTCAACGATAAGTTTAACATCTTGAGGAAAGATCAAAGGCAATGGAGGTATTCATACTTGGTAAGGTTATTGACAATGAGAAGCTAGAGTTGGAATTGGCTATTGGACAACTCAAGAAAGCAAAAGAGAAACTTCCTCAATCCTTGAAAAGAAGAAAAGATCTGGCAATCCAGATGAATGATCAACTCTTTATTGAAGAAAGAATTGAAGACATCTATTCGAGTAGTTTAGATGAAGTTGATGAATCAATCAAAGAACTATTGGAAAAGAATAGTACTCTTCATGAAGAAGTAAGAAAAATAAGAAGGGAGCAAGATATTTAGTCACTAAGATTGTGTGAAGTCATGGAAGAGAAAAATAAGATAGAAGGAAAGATAGAAGGAAAGAGCAATGAAATTCAACACCTATCCCTTCTACAAGAAGACTTCATTGATCAACCAACTAGTGAAAATGAAGAAATCATGAATCTAAGATCAAAGAATGAAAGATTGTAGAATGATCTAAATATTGAAAGGCAAACCAATGAAAGAATGGTAAAATCTCATCCAGACATGAATTATTTGAATGAGAAAAGTCATTATAGAAAAAAATAAAAAGCAGAAATTGGATATATAGAATGAGGTGAATCATCCAAGCAAGGAGCTCAAAAGAATAAAAAACCTACTTGTAGTCATTGTGGTAAGATAAGTCATACATCAAACAAATGTTGGAGCAAAGGGAAAGAAAAATTCTAGGGAAAATGCCACAATTGTAATCAGCATGGTCATAAAGTAAATGAATGCAAAGAGAAACCTGCATTTGAAGGAAAATAGCACAAGTGTAAGAAGCATGGACACAAGTCATTAGAATGCAAAACCAAGGTAATGAATCCAATAGAGAAATTTGTAAAAGCTATATTTGGTTGGGACTATAACACTTAGTGCAAATGTCATCACTGTGGATAATTTGGATACATTGGAATGAATTATGAAAAATGTCACTTGAGGAAAAGAGATACTACCAAAATATGTTTCATTCATACAAAAATTGGTCATCTTGCCAAGAATAGTATGAATACTAGAAGAATTAAAGATGAAAAGAAGGAAAAAGTTGATAACATCAGAAAGAAGATGAGATAGCAATGGGCTCCAAGGTCTATAGAGAATGCAATTTTGAGCAATGATGATCAAGTCACTCAAGAATTGGGTGACTCCACCATTTCCACTTGATTTCTCAAAGGAGAACTAGAATTAGGATACTAAAGAAGAAATCTAATATTAGTTCTAGTTGATAGATCAAAAGATCCAAATCAGCATTGAAGATGCAAAGGGATCACCAAGTAAATGATGCCAATCTTTACCAAGTTGGGTTATTGTCTTAACAAGCAAGGTTGGGTTATAGACTCTACCAAGCCAATTCAGGAGTAACTAAGTTTTATGTGGTTACCGAGTCATGGAAGACTCTACTAACTACTCAATGCAAAGTAAACTGGATGGCAGATTGTCAATTTAAGAGAACAATCATGCCATGCATTTATGGTAAAATTTGATAAAAATGGTGAAATCAAAATCATTTCTCACCATGAAATTGCAAGAGCTATTTGTGTGAAGGAATCTTCAAGAGAATTCAAGTGATTTAAGTGAATTTTTACCAAAAGATTTATCATTCTCTCTAACCCTACCAAATAAAGATGGCATCTAGTAGCAGCAAAGTGAAAAGAGGTTTAGACATGTTGGTTTGTGATATGGAATGGAAGGCACTGGATTTCATGTTGACTCCTAAAATTATGAAAACCCTAGATTCAAGTGGAGTGTAGTCTCAAATCCTTCCTAAGGTACTATTGATTAATGATTTTTGTTTGCATTTCATATGTGCAATTCAAGATATTGGTACACTAGAGATGGATGAATGTTTGAAGGAGTTACACATTGATGGTGTGTTGAAACCTGAACATCAACATCTCAAGGCAAGAGGTTTGACCCACATTCCTCACATGCCATGGGATTACCAAGTGAAATGGATAAGGTTTATCCTTAGTTGTGTACATAATGCTCAACTATGGTTGGAGTAACTAGTTTTGATAACTAAGAAGATGATCCATAAGATCACTACTCTCCCAATGTTAGCAAAGGAAAAAACAACTCAAACCCTAGGTCAGGTTGAACTAGAGAAGAAAACCCTTGCTAAATGAGATGGAAGGGGAATGAAGATAAGTAGTTTTACTAACATAGAATTGAAGTATGGCATTCATGTCACCGCCCACAAAATCTATAGTTCAAGCAGGTTGAATAGTGTATCTTTTGAAGTAGTTGATTTGGCATATAAGGTAGTCAAGAACAATCTTTCTCTTGACCTTGTGGAGTTACTATTGAATCAGTTCAACAAAAACATAGAGAGCATTAGGACTTCCAAAAATAGTTAATGTAAGTTTGGTTCACTCTTGACATGTATATTTTTCTATGTTCAAAAATTATTTCCATCAAAACATACTATTGTTTGGAGAAAAGATGTACTAGTCCTTTATTAGATAAATGAGTATATTCCTAAAATGGGAGAGAATTATGCAAGTATTATGGACAACTATTTTGATACATTTAAGGAGATAATGAATAACAGATTCTGGATTCCAAGGAAATTAGTTGAGGATTATAAAGATGATGTTTGTTTTATGGTTGATAGTAATAAAGCTTACATTTAGGTAGTTAGGCCAAGAATTACATGGGTAAAACCTCTAGGATATGAGGTGAACATTAATGAAACAAAAGACATAATTGAGGCATTAATAAGTGAGCTAGTTGATCCCAAGGCTACTTACTTTGGCACCTATGATGAGGCAAAGTCCAAGATAGAACTGGAGATTAAACTTCCTTAGGCAGTTAACAAGGGCAAGAGGAGAATTGCTAAACTAAAACTAGTTTCACTTTTCTGTTAACTAAAGGAAAATGTGAGGATGAAGAAGCGAAGGATGAGGAAGAGCCAGAAGAAGAGGAGCCACTAAATAATAAGGGTAACATAATCATTACCAAACCTACTATTGTGTTCACAAGGAGATCATCAAGGAAGAAAGCAGACAAAGAAGGAGACATAATCTTCAAGAGGTCTCCAACCATATTTGAGGAAAGAGTGAAATATTTTGAATCAGGTTCTGGCATTACAAACTTCAAGGCAATTAAGTATGAATCCAAGACTATAGATGAGAAGAAGCAAATAAAAGATATGTTAATATCCAAGATAGGTAAATGGAAATACTCACTCGATCAACTTACTTAGTAGATTCCTAATGCTTTGATGGACAAAATTAAACCAAGATGGGAGCATGCAACGCAAACTTCAAAAGATATGTACATGAGTAGACCATAAAGTAGCTTATGCCCAATTTGAATGACAAGAAGGTGAAAGAATCTCTGAAAAAAAATGAAGAAAATTTGACTTTAAAATTAAACACTTGTCATATTCTATTAAAAGAAATTGATCATAATGTGAAAATGCTACAAATACATGGAAGAATGTTTATCTTCTTCACAAGCCAAGTGATTTTGTAGTCAGTATAAGTAATAAGGATGATAATGATGATCAGGAGAAAGATGAAGAGATGGCTCATTTTGATAATGTAGATGATGGAGAGGAACAAAAGTAGAAATCTACTAAGGAAGATGTTGAAGATGTTGAGTAGACTGACCTAGTAAAGATTGTTGTAGTGGTCATAGCCTCACTTCTTCATTCTACTAGCAAAACCATTGATAAAATCAAGCCCAAAGATAGCTTCAACAAGATTGATTGTGACCAGCACTAAAAGTATAAACACTCAATTAGTCTCTACACTAGTCTAGCTTAGTACTTCACAGATAGAAGTACCAAGAACATCATCTATCGAGCTACAATCTTGTCCCTCTACATCAATTTTTGTTACATCTGGCATTTCTTCTACTAGTATCTCAATAATTGGTATTCCATCAATGAGTGTTGTATCAACTTTTTTAGTGAGTACTACCATTTCAACAATTGTTTCCATTCCTAGTATGCAAGCAATAAGTGCAATGCTAATTGAGACCAAGCCTCAACTGAGCACAATATTTTTGGGAAAAGGCAAGAACTTCATCTATCGAGCTACAATCTTGTCCCTCTACATAAGTTTTTGTTACATCTGGCATTTCTTCTACTAGTATTTCTACTAGTATCTCAACAATTGGTATTCCATCAATGAGTGTTGTATCAACTTTTTTAGTGATTCCTACCATTTAAACAATTGTTTCCATTCCTAGTATGCAAGCAATAAGTGCAATGATAATTGAGACCAAGCCTCAACTGAACACAATTTTTTCGAGAAAAGGCAAAGAGAAGGAGGAGGATATAGATCTTGATGAGGTGATTGTCATTCCAAAATGGGACATCTCACATCTAAATCTTGATCAGATGCAAACTTTTGGAGAATTTCTTCAAAATAAATCTAAGCAGCAAAGGCTTAGAGAGGAGAGAAACAAGGAATTTAAGATCATTAAGGATGCTAAGAATATTCTAGTAGAGGCTCTAGGAATAAAGGATGATACTTTTGAGCCAATTTTGTATCAGTCAGAAAAGGAAGCCTAGAAACATAATGAAGATTTGGATGAACATGACAAATTATTGCAAAAAGCTGAGAAAAATTTTGAGGATAAAGTTTTAGAACTTATTGCTCAAAAAATTGTCATTCATCAAGTAGAATTGTCTACTATTTTAGAGTCTCTAGAGACCTCTTGCATTAATGTATATGTACTTTTTGTAAAATTATTTGATACATCAATTCTCACTAAAGAAATAAGAGATAAATTGTCAAAACTTGATGAAGATCTTAAGGCAAGAGCATAGTAATTGCAGCTTGACCTGAGTTCAAGCTCTACACACATCAACAAGATCAACATTGATAGATATTCAGAATATGATTCTCCCTAACATGGATGCACTACAAAAGCACATTGCACATTTAAAAACACTCATCAATGACAATCATTTCTCCATTGCAGACCACATGATTGAATTTTTAGTAGAAGTGTAAGTTGCAATGCACACATGCAAGGTCTTTTAGGAGAATTGGGACAAGACTATGGAAATTATCTTGAAGGTACATTAAGATTTCTCGTCACATTTTGGCATTAATGTCAAAAAGTGGGAGAAGTTATGAGAAGATGTGAGAACATATAAGGAAAAATGAAATAAAATTGTAGATTGTAGAGAAACTATATTGTATGTATAGTATATTGTAAATTATGTATGGGGGAGCATTTCCATGTACAAAAATGTATCTTTTACTAAACCAATTTTGAAATATCTCAAAAAAGGTATACTCTAATGAGTTGGAGACATAAGGTGATGGATAAAAATGTTTTTCAACATTCTTGATATCAATTTTCACTAATAATCATTTTTGTCACTAATGCCAAAGGAGGAGATTGTCGACATTCTAGTCATGTTTGTTATTAGTGACATACACTTACTCAGATTGTAAGCATATAGCGAACATATTTTACAATTAACAATGTTAATTGAATTCTATAGTTGCTACTAAGTTCTACTATTGCTACTGAGTTCTTTGGATAGTTTTCATTTTGCGTTGAGCAGTTACTACTATGGTGATGATCAACAGTGCAAACTGAGCATCTCCATGAATGCTGAGTTTCCCAGTGTAAACTGAGTTGTGCAGTGTTCACCAAGTTCATAGTTGATGTAATACAAATCTAGTGTTAACTAAGCTACTCAGTGTTAACCTAGTGACTCAATTTATATTGAGCTCATAGTGATAGCATTAACTAAGCTATGTAGTGAGAATCAAGTGATTTAGTTTTTATGCCAAGTTTCACAATACTCATTGAATCACCACTACAAATCGAGTTCAAGACTACTTGGAAGTGATCAGTATGGACTAAGTGTCTATATCCACTAAGTGCATGATGTTGCCAAACATTGATAGTGGATGTCAAGTATCAGAACCTCACCGAGTTAGTCTTTAGAACCTGAGTTTCTACACTTTGGCCGACTTTGTGATTTTGTGTAAACTTGTATTCTTGCCAACTTTGTAATTTTGTAATTGAATTGGTATATATGTGATCTGATTTCTAGGATCTAGGACTATTATAGAGAATGTTAAAAAATTCAACAAAGTTAATTTTAAAGCTTAAATAAAGCAAATTAACATAGTTGGAGATAAGAAAAATACATAATGAAATGATGGAAAGAGAGATAGAGAGACAACACATTTGATTTCAGAATTCGTCTGGGAAGGACTATGTCTCGAGGTCCAGCTCCAATAGGGGGACTAATCCGATTAACTCCAATAAATCAATACAAGTGATTTGTAATAATTCCCTTCAAGCACATGCAGCGAAATTCCTCTATGTGCTAGAAAAATCACTAAGTCTCTAGAAACAAGAATTCTCTCTCATCATTTGCATAATTTCTCCCTTAATTTCCATGCCTTGAAAAGGCCCCTAAACCCTCTTTTTATACAAAATATTTTCCTAATAATAGGGAAAAACAAGATTTTACATATTTAGACCTTACAACAATCTATCTTTGAAATAAGAATATTTTCCTATTTTCAAAATTTGTCGTCATACCCTTTTTGAGGGTTAGTATTTAATAATTGCCCTTATTTAGGCAAGAAGGAATAGAGTTATTAGACTTTAAATAAAGTCTATGCTAAAAATGACTTAGGCCAACCACATGGTGCAATGGTAATAAGCCTTTTGAAAGGGCACAGTCTACATGGAGGTCGAATGTTCCAACCACTGCACCAGCCTTTGGCTTTTAACCCAATTTAGTGGTGTTTAAAACAATAAAATAAACATTTGTCATATATGTTTGAAACTGCCGCCAGTGGTGTAATGGCCACCGGCCGGGCTTTAGGGGCCGGTGGTCATGGGTTCAAAACCCAAAACTGCTTAATAATCACTATATATATATATTAATATATTTTTTTTTTCAAATTTATTTATTTTCCACCTCAACACCTCGAACTTCAATTAGGCATATCTTTTGCATACGAGCTCCATTTTTGAGAAAACAAATATCGCTGGAAAGCTCTTGACAAGACCTACAGTTTGGTGCCAACTTTGACCAATTTTGGAGAGTTTGAAATTTTCCATTTTTGATGACCTCTAACCCAAGGTTTGACCCAACTTTGACTGGCCATATCTCGAGCGTATGAGCTCCTTTTTTGCCTATTTGAATTGCATTGGGCACATAATTTTGAAGACTTTAAACTGATGTTGATTGTTGGAGTTTTGGTGATACTTCAATGTTTGGTGAAAAATATCCCCTAGATCAATATGTAATTTATTGTATCACATCCAAACTACAAAAAATAAGTAATGTAATAATCAAAGAAGAGTAGAAGAGTGAATTACAAAGGTTATGATAGTATAAGGAGTAGTAAAGATTAATCTATCACACCAAGGTGATTTGTACACTTAGAGGAATCTCATTCAACACACCAAGTTATAGATTAGACATCAGCTACTGCTTCATCCTAATAGGTGGATCAGTCAAATCCTTTAACAAGCTAGACCTAACAATGTCATTGTATATTTGTAAATCCTTTTGCAAGGTGGACCTAGTAGTCCTTATTTCTCCTAATAGGTTAGATCATCAAAAGTGTTCATTATAAACCTTAATAGGCCAACTTTATATTGCAGTACTAAAGCTTGTGGGCATCATCCCCACCCCAATTTTACTTTCTATTTGGAAGGTTTTTGGGTCACCAAAATTCTATGTCAGAAGTGTTATGCATGGTTTAATGTTTTTAGTTTATCATGCATGCAAGTAGATCAGAGTATACATGAAGGATTAATTGGTAATGAAGGATAAAGTTTTATTGGTTACTGATTCACCCCTCCCCTCTTAGTAACTTAGCCTTTTATAATATTTCCAACATGACCCACACCAATGAGGGAGGGGTCCATCTATAGTTTTCTCTCACCTCTTAATTTTTCTTTTTATAAGTAAGTGAGGGATTAACAAGGTTAATCCATTTCTTTTTAATTGACCCATCCCATCTTGAGAATGATCCTTATTTTTTCTAGGAGTTCCTAAGGTGAGAGTTCAAAGTCTCAACTATACATGATTCTATTTTTTTGGTAATATCATCTGGCTGCATATCCTAGTCACAAAATATTCTTTTGTTCCTTTCTTTCCATACCTCCCACATGAAGATAGATGGGAAAATATTCCAAATTCTACAATAGATACCTTTATTGATGTCTATAGGCCATTCTTTGAGAAGATCAACTAAGGAATTAGGCATGGGGGCTACTAGCCTAGCATATGTCTAAGCCATTCCCAACAATATTGTGTGTAAGGATAATTGTATAAGATGTGATCAATGTCTTTGTTATTTGGTTTGGATAACACACATCTTGATAGACTCTCAATGCCCAATTTGTGAATTTTTTTGGCTAAGAGGATCTTATTCTAAAAAACCAGCCATAAAAAGAAACCTTCTTTAGTTAGACATAATGAGTCCCAACAATGTTTAAGTGGGATTTCCACTTCTTCCCATCTTTGGGAGTTAATAAGAGTTTCATATCCATTTTTCACATTGTACTTGCTATCTTTTGATGCTTCCCAAATGAGATTACCATTCCTTTATATTTGCCAGTTTTCCTACTTTGGATAATGTTTTCATATATGCTTTTTGCTACTAGTTCTAGATCTATGCTATCCACAGATTCCAATAACTAGCTTGTGATTTCATTCATAGTTTTTCTTGTTTTATATTCACTGATCTTGCTTCCACATAATTTGACTAATTTCTATTTGATACTTATAGACATTTCCATGCTATCTACTAGGAGAAGCCCATCCTATGAATTTTCCTAGAATAAGGGTTCATCCCCCTTTCCAATATCCCAAATGAGATATTTACAATTAATGGCTTAGCTTTTAACTATAAAGTTCCATCTTTTAGATCCTTTGGGAAGGGTATTCATCTTAAAGATTGTAATGGGGTCAGTAGCATTAAGGTATTTTTTATACATAATTTTAGCCCATTTGTTATCCCTTTGTACAAAGAGGCACCAAGTTAGTTTAGCCCCTAATGCTTCATTTTTCCAATATAAATATTTTATACCTAAACCTCTAGAATCCTTTAGTTTACAAATATTTTCCCATCTTACGAGGGCCAATTTTTTGGAGTCCTCATAATCATTCCAAAGGAGCTTCTATGTTTTGCCTCAATCTTCTTATTGGTATGATTAGATAGATAAATTATAATTTTATAATTTAATATAATTTAACAATATAATTTATGTAAGACAGTAAATAGTATAAATATTTTTTATATTTACTAAAAGTGACACATGTTTAATACATGTGTGCACATTGTGGTAAGTTTTACTTAGTGTGAGTAGATCCCTTTATTAGAGAGTAAAGATTTATAAAAAGACATCTTTCAAATATAGTAAATAACACAAGTTCACTATACTGAACATATGATATGATCATTGTTATTGCTACAACCATCACCAATTTACTACATGCATTGTCAATCTAAATCATTGAAGTTTACAAATTGTTGCTCCAATAATGAAAAGATCTTATCAGAGGCTATTGGAAACATACTATATCTACCATAAAAGAAAACTAATACCTTCCATCCCCTCTTTTTACTCATACCTAGCTTCCTACATAATCAAATCTTTGAGGAACTATTAAGCATCTAAAGCACCACATGTAGCTACTTTTCTTTTCATTTCAATGCATCTATTAGTGGACCAATCAGTTGCATGGTTCCCCTCTCTAAGCATATTTTTAAGAATGAACTATGGAAACTTGTTGAGGAGATCTACTATGTTGGGCATCCATGTCTATCTTTTCTAATTGAAAAAAATAACCTTTACCTACACTATTAGTCACTATCTAAGTGTCTCCTTCAATCATTACATTATCAAATCCTTTTTCTATACACAAACGCAAACCTTCAATTAGGCCAAAAATCTTTTCCTTGTTGTTGATTTCTACAACTAAGAAGCCCAAAATATATCTCAATAGTTTACCTTTTACATGTCTAATAATAGCTCTATAACTAGCCTTCCCTAGATTTCCTTTGTTGGCCCCATCAAAATTGAGCTTTATCCAACCCTCATTGGGCCTCCCATGCTATCATATTCCTTTTTGTTCTCTTATCATTTACTAGACCAATCCCTTTCACTTTGATATCACATTTAGTACCCATAGCTTAATTCCAACTTGAGATCAAGTTAATTATGCTTTTTAAATTTATTTTTCTTTATTGCTTGTATGATGCTCTTATTAATATTTCTCACAATAGAATCCACCTCCATTTCTACTTTTGAAAAAATTCCTCATGTTCTTTTCCCTCCATATATATGACACAATTAAAGATGGACTACATAGTCAAAGATTCCCTCATAGAAAATTGCATTTGCCAACTATCTAGGAATAAAGAAAATCAAATACACTAGAACTCCAAGCCATCTACAATTCAACATAGAAAGGATCCAATTGCAACATTTCAAGAAAATGGGGCACCAAAGAACAAAATGATTCATATCTTCCACTACATTTTTCACAGATAAAATCTACTAGGACTTCCAATACCTATTTTATGCAACCTTTCACTAGTTAGAGTCCTCCCATGTAATGAGATCCATAGAAAATCCCTTTCTTTTGGAAGAACTCTTTTCTACTCAAATAACTTTGAATATCGATTAGAGTCTAATGATATTCTCCTTTACACAACATAGCCCAAGTTTATCTTATACTCTTCAGACTTAGCAGCAAATCAAATCAAATTGTCATCAAACTCTTTAATATTTAATTCATTTTCCTTTAAAATGGCCAACACTATGTCTTGATTTGGTTAGGATCAATCTTTATAGGTTTTTGCTCCACTTGGAGTCACAAATGTGGTTGGGGTGGATGAAATATAATCACAAAGAAACCTTCCTATCTTCTACTCTACAAGTCCAATCCAACCAAAATATCCAGCAAATTCTTCTATCAAACTTTCCACATTGCATGAGTCTCACTAGAATAGGGATAATTAACCATTCCCAATTTTCCAAGTTAAAAAGTCTGTAATCGGTTCCATGTGGGAAACCCTAATTCACAATTTTATATTGTGAAGATCCTACCTAGCCTATTTGAATCTAAGTGCTTCATAGTGAATATTTTGCACAAAAACCTAGAAGGAAACTTATACATATTCCATGACAAGCCCCAACGCCAATTTTGAAGAATTATCTTGCCCAAACTTTCTCCTCCTTCCTCCTTTACCAGACAATTCATGTTCGATTTGACCATAGGGATGTGCTTATCTTCTTTTGAGCCTTCCCATAATTTTTTTAAGAATACCATCTAATGCCTTTACTTCATTTAAAAAAAATTTAAGTATTAAGATATAAAGTATACATGAACAACTGAAAAGAAATTACCTTATTCATAAGTATTCCATCATCTTGGGTGAAACACTCATTCCTTCATAACATTAATTTGGCCTAACATTTTCTAAAAACATCATCCTACATCTTCCTATCATTTTTCCCAATGAAAAGAGGAAAACCAAGATATCTTAGGGTAAAAAAATGAATTTGGAAGCCTAATAAATTTGATATTTTACTTTGTCTAATTTTATTGATTTGTTGATAAAGAATATTGTTGATTTATCTTTATGCATGCTTTGACCTGATCTAATCTCATAATCCTCCAACATAGATTTTATAGCCAAGCTTTTGATTCACAAGTCTCCCCAAACAAGATAGTGTCATCTACAAAACTAAGACTGGAAAATAGGATCAATGTCTTTATGAACTACTACATCTTTCCAAATTCTTAAAGGACACCTCCACTTTATAAATCTTCCCAAAAGATCAACCATTAGAATAAAGAGATATGGGGAAACAATTCCCCCTTGTCTCAGACCATGTTGCAAACCTTGAAGAAACCACAAATGCCACCATTGATAGTAATGAAAAGCTAATTGAGGAGATATATAATGAAAAATGCAAGATAACCACAATGCTCTAAGCTAAATCTCTCTAACACTTTAATCAAAAATTACCATACAACTCTATCATATGCCTTACTTACATCAATATTCACTATCATACCTCTCCTCTTTTCTCTAAACAAAGAATGAATATTCTCAGAAACCAATATTACACTCTCTGACATTTTTCTATCCTATATGAATCCTTTTAGTTTTTATATTATTTTGGAGAGAAAATTGTTGTGATATGGAGCCTAATCAGACTCAGAGGTTTATTTGGCACAGTTTTTGCCCCATATTATTTCTATGGGGGATTGAGGATAGCACCCCTAAGACAGGGTCAAGGGACAATGCTTGTGCGAGGTCCAAGGACAATGCTTATATTGTAAAAGGCATCAGCTATTACTTTTCTATTATTCTAGCCCTAATTTTGTAAGTGGAAAAAAGCTTGTATAAAAAGGCTTAAGGTTAGGGATTTCATAATGTAATGGTGATATTGTAGCTTTTGGCAGAGGCATTGAGTTGTAAGGGATTATGGATTGCAATCATGTTGTAATCACTGGATAATAGTAATATTGGACTTGATGTTGGTGGATGTAGCCTAGGGATTGGGTGAGCCATGTTAAATCTTAGTGTCTTGTGTTCTCTTTTATGTAATCTATTATTTTCTGGTATTGGTGATATTTGCATGTAATAGTTCTTTCTGTCTGAGGTTAATCCTAATAAGTGGTATCAGAGAAAAATTATCAACATTTTTTTTTAGGCCAAACCATCATCTTTTTTTTAAAAGTGATCCTCTATAGGAAGGTCTCATAGTTGAGTGGGAGTCTCATGATTGAGTGGTAGCAATGGAAGACAAAGGTAAGTTAGAGGCTAACAAATTTAATGGGTAGAACTTTCAATTATGAAAGATGCAAATAGAAGACTATTTTTATTAGAAGGATTTATGGAAGTTGTTGGAAAGAAAAACCAAAAATCAAGGATCTATGAAAAATGATGACTGGGATCTTTTGGATAGAAAGACCCTTGGAAAAATTTGATTATGCCTGGCACCATCTATGGCATTTAATATTACTAAAGTTAAGATGACAGAAGAGTCGATGGAAACCCTAAAGAATTGTACAAAAAGCCCTCCACTTCAAATAAGGTATTTCTCATGAAGCATTTATTTAATATGAAAATGGCAAAAGGTGGATCTATTGCGGATCATATGAATGAGTTGAATACTATTACTAGTCAGTTATCTTCTGTGGGTATCAATTTTGATGAAGAAATTAGAGCTCTCTTAATTTTGTGTTCTTTGCCTAAGAGTTGGAATGGCTTGGTAATGGGTGCGAATAATTTTTTTTATGGATCTAGTACTCTAAAGTATCATGATGTGATCAGTGTTATTTTGAGTGAGGAAACTCATAGGAAAACCTCAGGTGGCTCTACATTAGGAATTCCTTTGAATGCACAAAGAAAAGGCAACATGACTGAGAGAGGAAATAATTCTAGAAATTATGGAGAATCAAGAGGAAAGTCAAAGAAGAAGAGGTCTCGATCTAGAGGACAAGTAGATTGTTATTACTATGGGAAATTAGGGCATAAGAAAAAAAAAATTTGAACTCAAAAGAACAATGAAGGAGATAAACGAAAAGGGAAAAAGGAGGAAAATGTGGTAGGTGACAAATCTAAGAGGATTCTTTGCTTTTGTCTTTAGAAAATGTTGATGATTCATGGGTTTTAGATTTTGGCACTTCATTTCATACCACACCTCATAGATGTTATTTTATTGATTATGCCCAAGGCGATTTTGGGTTTGTTTATTTGGGGGATAATGAACCTTGTCAGATTGTTGGAAAGGGAAAACTTAAGATTAAGCTTCAGAATGAGAATCATTGGCTACTACATGAGGTCAAACATGTTCCAAGGCTGAGTAGGAATTTAATTTCAGCAAGGCAACTCAGTGATGACGGTTGTGCCATTACATTTAATGATAAAAATTGGCAGGTTTCAAAAGGTTCCCTTGTATTAGTAAAAGGTGTGAAAGTAGACACCTTATATCTTTGTACAAGTCATATTGTTCCTTCTAGTTTGATTGTTTCAGAGAAAAATGAATATTCAAGAATAGTTGCTATAGTTGAGTAGGGAGAACAAATAGCTATTGTACATTCTGATAAAGTGTTGTGGCACAATCGACTTGGGCACATGAGTGAGAAAGGTATGAAAGTACTTCATTCAAAGAAATTTTTACCATGTTTGAAATGTGTTAAAATGGATTTTTGTGAAAGTTGTGTTTATGGAAGACAAAAGAGAATGAGTTTTGAGAAGACTAGGAAGGAAAATAAAACTCAGAAATTAGAGCTAGTGCATACAGATGTATGGAGACCATCTTAGATATATTCCCTTGGTGGATCTCATTATTATGTTATGTTTATTGATGATACAACTAGAAAAATATGGGTGTATTTCCTTAGACAAAAATCTAACATATTTCTAACTTATAAGAAATGAAAATGCTTGGTTAAAAATGAGACTGGAAAGAAATTAAAATGTCTCAGATTTGGTAATGGCAGTGAGTATTGTAGTCATGAATTTGAAGATTATTGCTCCACTAATGGTATTCGTAAACCAAAAACTATTTCAAGGACTCCACAGAAAAATGGAGTGGCTGAATGCAAGAACAAGACTATAATGGAGCATGCAAGAAGCATGAGGTTGCATGCAGGGTTATGCTTAAACATGTGAGAAATGGCTATTAATACTATTGAATATTTGATAAATAGAGGTTTTTTTACTCCTTTGGTTTGTGGTAATTTAGAGGAACCATGGACTAGTAAGAAGGTGAGTTATTCTTTTGTTAGAATCTTTGGTTGTGAAGCATTTGGTCATATAGATTATGAAAATAGAACCAAGGTAGAAGCTATGTCAAAGAAATGTCTATTTGTTGGATATGGCATTAGTGAAGTTGGTTAAAGGCTTTGAGATTTTGAAAATTGTAAAATTATAAGAAGCATGGATGTCATATTCAATGAGAAAGTATTATACAAAGTTCTATTGCAGCAACACAAGAAGAAAGAAAGTGATTATGTAGTGTTGGATGATACTCCAAAAGCTACTGTTCCAAAAATTCATCATGGTGTGCAATAAATGCAACAACAAATACCACACACCCTAGTGAATGTTAGATGGTCCATAGGGATGAGTAGACCTCTAGAAAAAATTTCTCCTTCCTTGTATTGTATTTTGCTTACTGAAGCTAGCGAATCTGAATGTTATGATGAAGCTATGCAAGTGGATACAAAGATTTAGTGGCAGTTTGCAATTGAAGAAGAAATGGACTCTTTGTTGAAAACTAAGACATAGGATTTATGAAAATTGCCTATAGATAAAAAGGCTTTATAGAATATGTGAGTTTTCATTTTGAAAGAATAGGGTAGAGGTAAAAAAATAATTTAAACCCAGGTTAGCTATAAAAGGATTTGCACAGAAAAAAGGCATTGATTTTGATGAGATATTCTCTCCTATTTTTAAAATGACCTCTATTCGCACTATTTTAAGTATTGTGGCTACTGGAGATTTGCATTTGAATCCACTTGATCTTAAAACAACCTTCCTTTATAGTGATTTGGATGAAGAGATATATATGGCTCAGCCACAAGGAATTGAGGTCAAAGGTAAGGAAAACTTAGTGTGCAGATTGAAGAAAAGTTTATATGGCTTGAAGGAAGCACCTCGACAATGGTACATGAAATTTGATAGGATTACACATGTGCATGGATATAGTAGGTGTCATTCAAATCATTGTGTTTATTTTAAGAGGTTGGATGATGATAGCTACATTATTTTATGTTTATATGTTGATGATATGCTTGTAGTTGGATCTAACATGGATCATATTAAGAGGTTGAAATGCTAGTTAGGACATGCATTTACTGTGAAGGATTTGGGGGCAGCAAAACAAATCCTCGGTATGAAGATTTGTAGAGATAGGAAGAATAAGAAATTGACATTATCTCAAGATGATTATATTGAGAAAGTGTTGCAACATTTTTCTATGGAGAATGCTAAAGTTGTCCACACATCTTTACCTGGTCATTTGAAGTTCACTAAGGAGATGCGTCCAAAGACATGCGAAGAGGAGGATAAGATGTCTAGGGTACCTTGTGCTTTAGCTGTAGGAAGCTTTACGTATGCTATGGTATGTACAAGGCCAACTATTGCACATGCCATGGGAGTTGTGAGGAGGTATATGAGTCATCCAGGAATTGAGCATTAGAATGTAGTTAAATGGATTATCAGATATTTGAGAGGAACATCCAATAAGTGTTTACACTTTGGGGGCTCTACTATTGATTTACAAGGATATGTTGACTCATATTTGGCAGGGGATATTAATACTAGGTAGAGTACTAAAAGTTATGTATTTATTGTTGGTGGGTAGCTGTGAGCTAGATTTCTAGGTTACAAAATGTTAATGCTTTATCCATAATAGAGGCAGAGTATGTTGATGCTACAGAGGAAACCAAGGAGATGATATGGCTTCAATTTATCTTGGAAGAATTGGGACACCCTTAGTAGGATAATTAATTTTTTTATAGATAGTAAAAGTGTCATTCATCTTGCAAAGAATTCAGCTCTACATTCAAAGAAAATACACACACAGTTGTGGTACCATTTCATTTGTTCTTTTTTAGATGATGGCCAGTTAAAGCTAAACAAGATACATAGAGATGAAAATATAGGTGATATGTTTAGAAAGGTTTTGACAAGAGAGAAGCTAAATTCCTCTTTAGCTTTGGTTAGTCTTCTTGAATGAATAGAATAAAAGAACAACAATGCCCAAGGTGATTTAATATTCCAGTGGGAGCTATAGGTTTAGTAGCGCTATGATCAGTCTCTAAGTGGGAGGTTATTGTTGTGGAGCTTGATTAGTCTCCAAGTGGGAGATTGTTTTGATATGGAGACTAATCAAACTCAAAGGTTTATTTAGCATGATTTTTCCCCATATTATTTTTATGGGGGTTTGGGGGCAGTGCCCCCAAGATGAAGTCAAGGGGTAGCGCCCCTGTGGGGTCTTAGGGTAGCACCCTTGGTGTGCTCCCTTTCACAATACACGATGGGGTTAAGGGGCAACACCTCTAAAGCCAAAAATTCCCTTATATTGTAAAAGGTGACAGCTATTATATTTCTATTATTCTAGCCTTAATTTTGTAAGTGGCAAAAAGCTTGTATAAAATGTCCTAGTGTTAGGGATTTCATAATGTAATGGTGATATTGTAGCCTCTTGCGGCAATATTGAGCTAAAAGGTATTACAGATTGTAATTAGGTCATAATCACTAAATAATACTAATATTTGACTACTTGTTGGTGGACATAGCCCAGGGATTGGGTGAACCATGTTAAATCTTGGTGTCTTGTGTTCTCTTTTTTGCAATCTACTATTTTCTAGTATTGGTGATATTTGGATGTAATTGTTATTTCTATCTGAGGTTAATCCTAACAAGAATCTATCAATCTCTTTGCAAAAGCCTTGGAGATGAGTTTGTAGATAGAATTGCAGAGTAAAATTGGCCTAAATCAACAATATCGTAGCATTTTTTCTTCTTACCTCTAAAAAAACTAAAGTATTATTAATCTCTTTCACAAACATTCATTTCTTCCTAAAATCTTCTTCCACTTTCCAAACATCTTCCCTTAAAAATTCATAACTTCACTAGAATACATCCATCATGAACCCATCTAGCCCAAGAGATTTCAAAGGATGTCAATTTAAATTTGTTGGCTTGACTTCTTTCATTAAGAAGTGCTTCATCAAATGTTCATTATTTGTCAAAGATACCCCAATAATTAGATTATCATTCCATTTGAAACTACTCTCAAATAAAGAACCGACACACCTTGAAAGTGCTCCAAGGTAATCTTATCAATATATCATTATCAAGAAAAAAAAAACTTCCCTTCCTCAATATCAACTCCATTGATCCTATTAAAGGGTCTTTTATCTTTTACTAAAGAATGGATAAACTTAGGGTTAGATTCTTCCTCTTCTAACCATAACTCTTGAGACTTACCTCTCCAAAATAGATATTCTTTAAGAAGGAGTTTAGATAGGTGATATTTAAAGAAAAATCCTCCTTCAATATTCATTTTTGACATACATTCAACTATAGTTTTCATATTAAGAGAATTAAGTTGTTCTTCCACCTTTATTTTTTCTACAAAAATATTACCAAAGAAAATCTCATTCCAATATTTAATCCTTTTCAAAAAGTAAAAACTAATTGTCCCTAGGAATATATTACTCTAAAACCATAATTGTCTTAGAAGAGACTCAAAACTTGGGTCTCTCCACCACATACTTATGAATATGAAATGGTTTATAAGCTTTTTGATGCCTAAACTAAAGAAAAGAAGAATTTGAAAGTGATCCAAAATTAAATTAGGAAGAATACTAGAATGAATAACAAACCCATCATCTAGCTAATTTGGACCAACCAAAAGTTTGTCCCAACACTCTAAGATACCAATGGAGTACTTCCTTCTACTTGTCTAAATAAAAAGGCCATTAGAGGGACCCACATCAAATAAATCATTAAAAACCAAAAATATATGAAAACTCATCCATACTTATCTTTTGTTTAACTCCGCATAGTTAAGAATGGAATTGAATTCACCTACCATTAAAACTTTTTCTTTATATAGCCCCTTGTTCTTTTCTAAGAGAGTGACCCAATTAGTGCTGAAAAGGATTTTTCCTTGATGTAAAATATATATTGACATATTTTTTAAAAGTAAGTAGCAACATTAGTGATGTATTATGAAACTATGAAGTTGATCATGGTTAATGTTAGATTTTTTGCACATTTAAGTTGTGCTTATCAATGAGCACATAATGTGGCTATCATGTCTCCACATGTAAAAGAGGTATGGTTGGATTTTAACTTAATATTGAAGTTAGTCTAGGAAAATCTAAGGAAAGGTAAAAGGTTTCATATCAAGATGTATTTTGTTCTTTATTTTCTCAAGCCCTATGGTTGCCACCATAAAAGCTTTTCTGAGCATCAAAATGACAGATTTTTGAGTCATTTTTTGTGGACTTTTAATATGTCTAAAGGGATGTCTCACTAATTCGTTTGATATACAAAAAATTATTTCATGGAAAAGGTAATATGGAGATTTCATCACACGAACAATTTTTTACGATTCATTCTTGAAAATACTTTCCATTTGGATCTAATAATCTCTATGTTTTATTTTAAAGGAAGGATTATTCTTCTATCTTTTTCTCTCATGACATAGAGACCAAAGTTGAGGAAAGTTGAGATACTTGGGATCAAGAAACCAACATGTCTTTTGTGGATATTTCAAAAAGGGTAATCTATTCTTTGTGCTTTCTAGCCATAGGTATGAAAGGTTTTATCTCTCCTACCTTCTTAATTTTCAATAACCATTTATTGAATAGAAAGGAAATCCATATCACTTTTGTCCATTAATGATTCAAGCATGTGGTGGTATTTTTTTAAAGGGAGAAGATCGGTAATGAATGATTTGAACATTTCTTGTAATAAAGGAAAATAATATGAAAATGTTTAGTTATTCTTAATATTTTTTGTAAAAAGCTTTTGGTCAACAAAGTTTAATGGTTGTACATATTATATTGTGAGGATTTTAATACTATTTTTACATGATGGTTATTAACTAAGAATGTTTTGATTTTAGTTACGCACATTGAACATCATAAATTTCTTCGTTTCATATTCTAACAAAGGTTTTCAAAATGGTGTATTTCCTAAGAGGTCATAGCAATTCTATTAAGGTGAAAACAATTATAGTTGGAAACTATTAAAAATATTATACTATGAGATCTTCTCATAAACATTTGAATTAAGATAAGAAACAATTATAGTTGGAAACTGATTTTTAGCAAAGGCATTGTGATATTTTCCAAATGTATCTCTATTTCAGGATTCATAGGTGTGTGTGTTATTGAGTGAGAATGAAAGAATATAGAGACATCTATCCTTCCTTAGATACAAAATTTTTTGGTTTTCTTGAAAGATTTATTTTATGATCACCTATACATACATGTGTGTGAATTAAAATCATATAGTTGTGTGTGTATGTAACCTTTGGTATATCAAACATTGAAAATAAGTAAAGGTAGTTGTAGTTGTTGTAATACAGATTTTGTAATATCCCCATTCCAAAGGCTAAATTTAATAAGATATATTAAGCAACAATAAATAAATAAATAAATATTATAATAAAATTTAATGTTATATATAATATCTCAATAAAATATCAAATTGATATAATATTGTATTATGACAATGACAATATGAAAATAATAAATTTATATAAATAATAATATTGATAATAAAAGAAATTATAATATAATTTACACTAAATAAATAATAAATATATTTGTCAACATTAATGAAAGATTGACAGGAACTATAATCTACATTTAAATGAAAAATAATCAAACGTATAATAATATCATTATATACACGATTGATATCAAAATGTTATAATATAAAATCTGAAGGTCACAAGTTCAGAAAGTGGCATGATGATCCAATCATATATATATATATAATTTTTTTTTTTTTTTTTTTCTGTGGTGGAGAAAGCCAGTAGGAAGAAATTGATTTTTTCTATTCACCAATTGTAATAGCCAAGGAAAACATATACGACAGAGTATTAGACCAAAAGATATCATCCCTAGACCGATACAAATTCAAGAGCAATCAACCATCAAAGACAAGAATCTGAAACCACCAATATCTGACAAATGTAAGGATGAAGGATATAGCTGAGAGAGACTGAATGTATAGTATATAGTTTCAGACAAATCAATACATGCCTCTTCAACGCACATAGGAGACACCAAACAGTTTGGTACATACCCAGTGGTCAAAGAAAATAACTAAGCCATGAACATTGTTGAAGGCAGAGACTATATAAGATAGTAATTGTTGAATGGCATTGCACATAAATTTTAGGCTTCACCTATAACATATAGAGCGGAAGGTTATGATGTGAATCATCACCAACGTGGACAATAGATCAGGTAAATTTGAGTGAGGAAACGAGGAAAGTCAGAGTGAAGGAACATATGCATGGATCTTGAGAGAACAAGCCCTACTCTATAGTTACAGAAGTGTACTACAAAAAACTGTCATGTACATCTAATATTTGGTCCACGTATAGGGAAATATTAAGTGCTACAGTCAGTGTGGAAAGGACAATGAACAAGGTACATGTGAGTGTGAAAGGATAAGGGACTATGTAGGGCATGGGACCCACTAAGGTGGAAGAGATAATATAGATTAGAAACATTATCTTTATAACATAAGATAAGTAAGGTCTCTAGATTAAAGGAGCTTTAGAATAACCTTGAGGTATGCATGGATAAAATAGAAAGGTGGACTTAGGGTAATTGGATATAATAATTGAAATTAAAAGGAAGAAATACTTATATTAATGATTATTATTTCCACATGTATTACTAGTAAGAGGCAGATATATCACTCTAAGCAAATTATCAACTTATTGTATTGAAGAATTATTAAGAAAAAAGTATCATAATTATTTTGTGGAACTCAATCCAAATCTCAAAATTGGAAATTGGAAATAAGGTAAGGGTGAACCAAAGTGGGATCATTATAGATTTGTTACTCAATCAAGAAGGCAAGTTTTATGAAGTGTTTTTTCTCCTTATGATGAAACAAAAAGGATTTTAAGGGTTTTCCACTCTACACAAAATTATGTGTCTCTTGTTTTGTGAGTTGTTTATATTGTCTTTCAATCTTCAATTTATGAGATTAATTTATATGTTTATGTTGATTCAAATTTTAATGTTTCCACCAATGTGATGCATTAATTAGAAACTTGATTTAAAAGTTCTAGTCTAATTCACTACCCCCCTTCCCCCCTCTCAAAATAGCGACCACTTCCAACTAGTTGTATCAAAGCTAGATTTCCTTTCTAGGTCTAGCTATAGGAACTATTGTAGGGACACTTGGAAGTATAAATGGCATAGGCTGAAGGAGTTTCTCTTAATCAAGCTCCATTATTTGATGGTAATGACTATATATTTTGGAAAGTTATGAGGGAAGCTTACACACATTATTTAGATGTTATAATGTGAGATTTTGTTGTTACTAAGTATATTATACCAAAAAAATTACCTGCTGATCCAAATGATAATCTTACATATGAATTTCATAAAAAGGCAAGATATGTGGTTCTATGCAATCTTACTAAAGATGTGTTTGCTAAAGTAGTATATTGTCAATCTATAAATGATGTATGGGTTAAATTAGAAACCATTTATCAATGAGACAAAAATTTCAAAGAGCCAAAACTATTGACTCTAGAAACTCAATTTGATAATCTAAAGATGAATGAAGATGAAAACATAGAAGCATATTACTTGAGAGTAGATAAAGTAGTTAATGCAAGAAGAGGCTTAGGAGATAAAATTAAAGAACATGAAATAGTTTTGAAAGTCATAAGGTTTGTTTTACCTAGGTTTGAAACTAAAATCTCCACTTTGGAAGAGAAGAAAAACTTCTAAAAAGCAACCCTACATCAATTGCAAGGAACCTTAACTACTCATGAAATGAGAATGAGTAATCAAGCTAGTACTTCAATAAAAGAGACAACATTTAAGGTTGAGGAAAAAGATGCAAGTGATATAGATCTAAAAGATTCTTTAGAAGCATTGACTATTGAAGAGAGCTCTAGAGGCCCTATGTTTTCCTTAAACAATTTAGGTTCTTTTCTTTTCTTTTCCATTATTATGCTATCAATATGTTGCTCAATTTATCTATTTCCAACAAATAAAATTACCAAGGATAAATGTTCTATTGCTATTCTGAAATAGTATATATACTTAGTTAGCAAAGGAATGGTTGATTTTCCATTTGTATGAAGATTTCACTATATAATAATAGCAATGTTATTGGTTAATGGTTATAGTTGTATGGATATTCAAAATTTAAGAAAAGAATGTACTATGCTGAATGTTATTATGGAGAACATAGCTGGATGTTATTATGGAGAACATAGTTTGAAACTTAGTGCTAGGATGTCCATTTGTTAGCAAATATTACATTAAAATTTTGAAGTAGATCATCATGAAATGCAACTACCATTTTAAACCAATGACCAATATAGGTTGTTCCAAATATTGGCTATCAAATATCAAAAGCAGTAGGGATGAGGGTGTAAGTCAATTTCATGGTATTAGAAAAACTACAGTATCCTTTCTAGATCTCATTGATAACATTCAAAAGCAAGGGAATGGGCAAAATGGTGACAGATCTTTACATTAGTTTTTTTTATTAGTCTATCAATACTATATCAAGGCTATAGTTATGTTATTAAAATCATGCCTTAGGTCTTTACATGTGGTATCAAAACTATTTTAAACATTAGGGCCTAAGGTCTTATTGATGCTAATGTTGCATAGTTTACTCTTGGAACATGAGTAATCTATCATCATGTATTCTCAGAGAGGTAATAGGGATGGAGACATCAATGGTCCTTAGGATGAGCTTGGAAACCAAAGGCTTGACCAAATTTTGGCACTCATCATTCAGCAGGGATAACACATGGATAACATGGAAAATATCATAAGAGGACGATAAGCTAAGGAGGATGAGCACAGAGAAACTTTGTGTTAGCAGGAAGAAGCACGAAAGAAAAGAGAGGAGGACCAAATTCTTGAGGCTTAGAGGAAACAAGAGGAAGTTCATAGTATTGAAGAAAAATAGAAGGAAGAAGTTGACTGTAGGATGGCTGGACTAGTTCATGATAGGGTCCAAATCGTAGAAGATCTCAACAAGGACCTCAAAAAGGTCACGCCTCCTACCTTTAATGGTAAGACTACAGGTGAAGAAGAAAAAGTTTGGATAGCCACCATGGACAATTATTTTCATGTTCATAATTTCATTGGGAAGTCCAAAGCAATATGGACTACCTTTTAGTTGGCTGGCAAAGCAGCAACATGGTGGGCGAATGTTATGGCTGAAAAGAAGTTACAACATAGAGAGATATCATTGGAAGACTTTCTGTAGCATTTCTGTAAGCAATGGTTGCCTTAGTTATTTTATGACAAGAAGGCATTAGAGTTCTATAAGCTGATCCAGAGAGTCATGTCAGTCGCGCAATATCCCAAATGATTTTTCCATCTGGTTAAATATGTTTCTCAGTACCAGAATGATGACTTGTTTAAGACTAACAAGTTCATCATGGGGCTATGCCCAAAAATCTACAATGGGGTGGAAATGCGTGAGCTAGAGTCTATGGACTATGCATTGAGAAAGGCACTAAAGTAGGAACAATGATTAAAAGATACAACTCTAGTAAAAGCCTTAAATAATCAATCTTTCAAGAGAAAATTTTAGGATGATAACAAGTAGTAGGGTGTTCAATAGTAGATGTATAACATGAAAGGGAAAGGATAAGAAGATTTTCAAAAGGGCAATGCCAGGAAATTCCAAGGTCAGAATAGGGGTAGACGAAGTAACAACAATAGGAATAACAATGGTGGTAGTAATAGGAACTGGAATAGGAATGATAAATCAGCGACTCAAATAGGACCTCGTCATGGTTGTTTTGTATGTGGAGGTAATCACTATGTAGCTAGGTGCCCTCAGAGGAGTGTACCTAGGAATGGACTGAAGGTTCAACACCAAATTCATGTAGTTGTGGACCATAGGCAGGTAGAGTTTCAAGAATCTCCTTTGTAGTTGACTAGTAAGCCTTACGGTTGTCAAGTTTCCATTTTGATTGATATTAGTGCTAGAGAGTCTTTTGTAGATCCTAGTGTAGTTGCTAAAATTCCAATTAAAGATGGTTATATGGATAAACACTAGATGGTTGAGTATGGAAATTGGATAGAGCATTGAGTAGAGCAATGTCTATCCTGTAGTGAGTTAGAACTTCCAACTTTTCACATGCAAGTAAATTTATATGTAGCTCCACTTGGGTCATAGGATGTCATACTTCATATAAATTGGCTTGCTAGGCATAAGGCTATAGTAAATTGTTAGGATAAGCTAGTTGAATGCTTGAATGACTTTGTAAATCTAGTAATAGTGAACAAGATTAAGAGGCTTATCGTGCTTAGGCATATTTTAGCTATGCAATTGAAGAAGGCTAAGAGGAAGGGTTGTCAGCTTTTTCTTGCACATGTGAAAGATCTTGAAGATCCTATACCTTCCATAGATGATTATCGAATATTGTAGGAGCTTTAGGATGTCTTTCCTAAAGATTTACTTGAGTTACCACCTAAGAGAGAGTTTGATTTCTCCATTGAGATTAAGCCAGGAGCTAAGCCACAATCCAAAGCGCCTTATAGGATGACCACCAGCAAGATGTATGAACTCAAGGTTTAGTTGCAAGAGTTGTTGGACAAAGGGTTTATACATCCAAGCATGTCACCATTGGGAGCACTAGTGATTTTTGTAATGAAAAAGGATGGAACCTTGTACCTATGCATTGATTTTAGGAAGTTAAACAAGGTTACCATAAAGAACAAATATCCACTTCCACAGATAGATGAACTTTTTGATCAGATGAAGGGAGCTAAGGTATTTTATAAGATAGATCTACAATTTGGGTACCATCAACTATGGATTAAGGATGAAGACATAGCCAAGACAACTTTCAGAACATTATATGGGCACTATAAAATTGTAGTTTTTCCTTTTGGTCTTACAAATGCACATATAACATTCATGAATCTTATGAACACTGTGTTCTGAGATTATTTGGAAATGTTTGTTGAAATCTTCATTATGACATTGTAATTTATTCAAAATCGATAGAGGAGCATGAGGAGCACTTGTGTATTGTCTTGCAACACCTTCATGATAGGAACTTGTATGCCAAACTTACCAAGTGCACATTTTATCAAAAACAAATTCACTACGTTCGACACATCATCATTGTTGATGGAGTTTTAGTGGATCCTTCCAAGATTAAGGATATACTTGAATGGCTAGTTCCTTAGAATGTAAGTGAAACTCAAAGCTTCATGGGTTTGGCAGGCTATTAATGGAAATTCGTTGAGGGATTTTTGAAAATTGCAGCACCTATTACCTCACTACAATGGAAAGGGAAGAGATATTTGTGGAATGATGAGTGTGATAGAACTTTTCAGTTGTTGAAAGAGAAGCTCAACTTTTGTCCTATTTTTTTGATTCATGATCCCAACGGGCATTTCATCATGATAACCGATGCTTCAAGTGATGGTTTAGATACATTTTTTTATTTAAGATGGTAGAGTTGTAGCTTATGAGTCCTGTAAGCTAAAACATCATGAGGTTAATTATGAAGCTCACAATCTTGAGTTGGTTTCCATTGTTCAAGCATTACAGATGTGGAGGTATTACCTTACTGGTAAACCATTTGAGCTAAAAGAAGATCATACAAGTTTGAGATACATCTTTAGTCAATCAAATTTGAATGCCAAATAGAGATGTTGGCTTGAATTCCTCAGTGAGTATGATTTTGGTATTAAGTACATTAAGGGTAAAGAGAATAGGGTGGCTGATGCTCACAGTAGGAGAGGACATATATTTGCTATGTCTACTACTAGAACACGATTGAAGGAGCATGCTATTGAAAACCTCATAGGTGATGATCATTATGAGATGGTTAAAATAGCATTGCACACTGATCTATTTGATCACCATTTTGATGAATATAGTTTTAACACAGAGGGTCTTCTAAGATATCAGGGTTGTATGTATATTCCCAACCATGCAAGGTTGAGGAAAATTGTGATGGAGGAAATGCATAGTACTCCTTATCTAGGTCACCCTAGAGTGACTAAGATGGTTCTAGATATGAGGCGACTTTATTTTTGGCTAGGGTTAAAGCGTGATGTGACTTCTTTTCTTGCCTAGTGTTTAGAATGCTAGGGAGTTAAGGCTGAGCATATTCATCCAAATTGATTGTTGTATTCTCATGACATACCAGAGTATAAATACCAAGTAGTTTCTATGTATTTTATATAGGGTTTAGCTGTTACTAGGTGGAAGCATGATGTTATATTAGTTGTGGTCGATAAGTTGACCAAGGTTGCACATTGTATACAGAGCAGTTTGAAGGATGGATCATTAGTGCTGGTCAAGAAGTTTTTGTACAAGGTATTTAGGCTACATCGTGTACCTAAGACTATCATCTCTGATAGGGATTACACAAGAATGAGGTTGAGGTTTTGGAGAACCTTGAATGCTTCATTGGGAACTTAGTTAAATTTTAGTATTGTTTATCATCTACAAACTGATGGCCAAATAGAAAGGGTGAATTAGGTTGTAGAAGATTTACTTTGTATGTATTGCATGGATCATCAGTATAAGTGGGAGGAATACCTACCTCTGGTTGACTTCACTTACAATAATTCTTATCATGCATCTCTAGGAATGGCTCCTTTTGAGGCATTTTATGGGCATAAATGTCGCACACCTATTAGTTGGGATAGAGTGGAGAATCAAATTGTGATTGGTCCTGAGATGCTCGAGGAGATGGAAGAATAGATGGTTATGATTTTTGCTCGCTTGAAGGAAGTTGTAGATAGGAAAAAGAGCTATGCAGATAGGAAGTGTACTTTTAGATAGTTTCATGTTAGGGACAAGGTTTTTCTGTGTGTGCATCCATAGAAGAGTTCAATCTCTTTCGGCAAGTCTTCTAATATTGCACCAAGATATGTTAGGCCTTTTGATATTTTAGAGGTCATAAATCTTGTGGCATATCAATTTGCTCTACCACCGGCTCTGGCTCATATCCATAATGTTTTTCATGTTTCATTATTGAAGCCATATCATCTCGGTGAATCTCATATTCTCAAATGGCATTCCTTGTGGGTTCAGGATCTGAGGGTGGTGCAAGTGTTACCTACCCACCTCATGGATGAGCACAATATCTGAGTGCATGATAGAGACATCTTGTAGTATAAGGTCCAATTGGACCAGTTCTCTATTGACAGTGCTATGTGGGAGGATGTTGATGACATGCACCAGTCCTTTCCACATCTTTTTACTTAGATTAGTGTGTTTTATTGCTATAGTAGTTAGTTTATGTTATATTGATCTTTGGTTAATAATGGACATTGGGTTGCTATCTATTCCTAGTGGGGAGGGATGTCAAGACTCATTATTTTGACATGTTTTTTATTCAGACTTATTATTCTGATTGACTCTCTAACTAAGACTATGTATGACTCGAATTGAGTCAAATAAATTTATATTTTTGTTTAGACTTTATTAGTCAATTATATTAGATGGATAAATTTTAATTTTTGTTGATATGTGATGTTGTTTTATGTTCGCCTTTATTGTTTGTGACATAATGGTTAAAAATTGTGATTTCATTTATATGTTTATATATGATGATGTATGTTAGAATGTTTCAAATTTTGTGTTTAAGATATTATTTATTTACTATAATGATGAAATTATTGACGCATGGGGTGATGTTGAGTTTTTGATTGTGTAGGTACTGAAGACAAAAGGGTGGTTGATGTAGAGGAGTTTAGCTCCTTGGTAGGGTTGGTCCGAAATTTTTATGGCGTAGTTGCACACACACACACACTTAAATTTTAATTGAATTTAAATCATTTTCTTTGAATTTTAATTTATCTAGATGAGTTAAACATTGAAGTATTTATGAGTAGCATAAATGATTAAAAGAAAAGATTTAGTTATTACTTCTTTTGAATTATTTTTAATAAATTGTGTAGATTGTCTATTATTATTTTTTAAATATTAAAATTTAGATTTAAAAATAAATAATACACTCTTAATTTATATAATTAATTATAAGCTCTACTTTGAAATGGTAATAAATAGTTTATTTTCAAATTGGAGAAGCTATAAATGATAATTAATAGTTTTCCTATAATGATGGTGCTTTTTGAATTTTTTTTTTAAATGAAAATTAAATGACCTAGAGTAATAAAAACCTTGTGAAGCCAAGAGTAAGGGGAAAGTAATCGATTTGGTAGTTGAAACAGGCTGGTGGTAGGTTTTTTCTATATTTCCATCACATTATATTGCAAGAAATGGGGGGGTCAAACTGGAAGAGAAAGGGAAAAAAACATTTTAGTTAAAGAAGTGCAAGCCAATTTTTAAAGGAAGAAAGGGAAACGATTTGGAAAAAAATAGGAAACACATTTTTTTAGAAGGAAAGACATTTTCTTTTTCATAACAAAAAGAGGAAGAAGGATGTTTCTTTTATGGAGAGAGAGTGGGGGAGAAGAGTTGTTTTAAAAAAACTTAAAAGGGAGTGATAGGAAAAAGAATTAAAAAGATGGAAAATGTGTCAAGGGAGAGTGGTTCAGCAAGAGGGAAAAAGAGAAGGGAAGAAGGTAGTAGTTTGGGGAGAGGGATTGACTATTGAGGAGAGCTCTAGAGGCCCTATGTTTTCCTCAAACAGTTCAGGTTCCTTTCATTTCTTTTCCATTATTATGCTATCAATATGTGGCTCACTTTATCTGTTGCCAGCAAATAAAATTATCGAGGATAAATGTTCTGTTGTTGTTTTGACATAGTATATCTACTTAGTTAGCAAAGGAATAGTTGATTTTCCATTTGTACAATGATTTCACTACACAATAATACCAATGTTATCGGTTAATGGTTATAGTTGTACCGATATTCAAAATTTAAGAAAAGAATGTACTATGTTGAATGTTATTATGGAGAACATAGTTTGAAACATAGTGCTATGAAGTCAATTTGTTAGCAAATATTACATTAAAATTTTCAAGTAGGTCATTGTGAAATGCAACTACCATTTTAAACCAATGACCAATATAGGTTGTTCCAAATATTGGCTATCAAATATCAAAAGTGGCAGGGATGAGTGTGTAAGTCAGTTTCATGGTATTAAAAAAACTACAGTGTCCTTTCTAGATCTCATTGATAATGTTCAAAAGCAAGGGAATGGGCGAAATGGTGATACATCTTTACATTAAATTTCTTTATTAGACTGCCAATAATGTACCAAGGCTGTAGTTTTGCTATTAAAATATGCCTTCGGTCCTTACATACGATGTCAAGCAGATGAAATGTTTCATGTGCCGTGCCTTGATGTTCAAATTAGAAGCTTCCACCGAATTAACTAACTACCCATAAAATTATTCTAGTGGAGTTAAAATTTCTTAATTCATTTCTACAAGAGTGAAGTTGGCCTTCCCTAATTCAACTCAAAATATTCATTATCGAGTGAGAAATAATTTTTTTAAATACATTTTGATAAGAGCTTTCATATATATATATATCCACTTTTATATTTTTGGATGAAGTATCTATTAAAAGCCTACTTCGTTAAAGAAGTTATAATTTGTTAAATTTCATGTACACCATTCCAAATTTTTAATCCATTCCAATTTTTTATCTTATAAATTCTTAGTAGCTCTTGTTTTAAATATTCTCTTTAGAAAATAGTGAACAAATATATGTTATATAAGTGTGTGATGTTTAAGTTATCTAGAGATGATAAAGCTTTGTTTCCTCTCCCAGATGGTACAGCCCTAGGGTTGGATGGTTTTCCTACTTTCTTCTTCAAAGTTCATTGGGAGGTGGTTAAGATGGATGTTGTGAAGCTGGTGCAGGAATTTTTTGGGGCCAAGAATATTCTGAAAGAGCTCAACTCTACCTTTTTGGTTCAAGCTTATTAGTCTTTGTAATTTTTATTTTACAAGATCATTTTGAAAGTTTTGATGACTAGAATTCTTAAAGTTCTTCCTTTGATCATTTCTCTATAGTAGACTAGCTTTGTCCCTGGTAGATCGATCCTAGATTCTATTATGATAGTTCATGAAGTCATTCATTCGCTGGATGTTGGGAAGAGGGAGGGTCTTCTCCTCAAGTTGGATCTCTCCAAATCCTATGATTGGGTGGACTAGAATTTCCTTGGTTTGGTGCTCGAGGCTTTTGGCTTTGATCATCTAGTATGTAAACTCATTTCCCAACTTGTTTCTACATTTTTTTTTTGCTATCATGATTAATGGGCTCTTTTTGATTTCTTCAAACCATCGAGAGGCTTAATTCAAGGAGATCCCCTATCTCCCATCCTTTTCATTATCATGGTCGACTATATAGATAGATTGATTTAGAGTAAAAGGCAGGAAGGGAACTTGAGAGGAATTAAGCCTTCTTCAAGGCAAGTTTCTTTCACTCACCAATAGTTTGTCGATGATATTATTATGGGAGGAGAAGCTTTGGTTCAAGAGGATAAATTTATGAAGAGATTACTAGATTTGTACACCAGAGGAACAAGCCAGCTAATTAATTGGGCAAAAAGATCAGTTTTCTTTATCAACACCCCTGTTGATAGACAAAGGAAGATTGCTGGTATTCTTGGGTGTGGGGTGGGGAACCTGGCTATAGGCTATCTTAGACTTGCATTGGGGACTAAGTCATTGGACTCTTTCTGGAATTGGATTATTGACAGGTTTAGTAAGAAGTTGATAGGTTGGAGAGATACCACCCTCAACCAAGCTAGTAAATGTCATCTAGTGAAGTCCACTCTTTAGAATCTTCCAACAAATGCCTTGAGTCTCTTTGTGATCCAAGTCAAACATGCTGACAAAATGGAAAAGATCCAGAGAGATCTTCTATGGTCAGTCTGGAGGAACATAAAAGATATTCTCTTGTGGCCTGAGATAATGTATGTCTTGCCAAGTGCTATGGAGGTCTAAGAATCAAAAAACTCAGGCATCTCAGAAATGCACTTCTAACAAAGTAGGTATGGCATATTTCTAATAGTACTAGGCAATGAAGAGATATTTTATTAGATAAGTATATTAGGAGGCCTTCTTTGAGGTATTTTCTCAATGACTCTAACATCCTGAAGGGCTTAGTCATATGGAATGGGATCTTAAATGCAAGAACCCTAGCTAACTCTAAGGCCAAATGGAAAGTGGAGAATGGAGAGAACATCCTCTTCTAGCATGACAGTTAGCCGATTCAAGGCCCTCTCATTAATAACACTACATATTATAATTGGGCCAATACCTATATAAGGTTGTTCAAAATGAAAGGTAAGAGACTATAAAATAGACTAGGGATGGAGAGACCCATCCTTGATTTCAAATGATCTTAAGCATATAATGGTGATGCAAACTTCCTTGATTTTGAATAATAATAAGTATGAACTGATATGGGAGGGTAATCCTAGTGGATCCTACTCAATAGCATTAGGGTACAACTTCCTTTGGAGCTTGAAGGGGAAACTTCTTTGGGCTAGGCCTTGGTTGCTTGGCCCTACCCCAAAAATTAACATATTTTTTCGTTGATGCTTCAAGATAAAATTCTTATTCTAGATAATTTTGCAAAAAGAGGTTAGTATATCCCTAACAAATGTATTCTATGCAAGAATCACTTGGAGATGGTTAACTAGATCTTCATGCATTGCCCTTATTCCATGAAAGTCTAGGAATATCTCACCAAGAACTATGGGGTTAGTTGGTGCAAGCTAGGAAATGTTCTAGACTTCTTGTGTTAGTGGGAAAGCATGTACAAAGGCACAAATTCACATAGTATAAGCATCTAGACTTTTCCCCACTTCTATTGGGGAGTATGGAAGGAGAGAAACAACCAAATTGTTAGAGATAGGAAGTCTCTTACTTATGTGCTTGTGGATAAAATCAATAGCAATATGGGAGAATTTTCTTATAAAGAAGGGTGGAGATCGTGATGAAGGAGGTAATAGTAAGGAAAGGGAGAAGATAGGAGAATGAAAAGATAGGAGGTGAAGTGGAAACTCCCAATTGAAGGTTGGCATAAAGACAACTTCAAAAAAGCAATGAAAGGTAACCCTAATTCTATGGGATGTATGTGCATCATTAGAAATAGTCATGGTGTGGGTGTTGCTTCTCTTTCCTATCCCTTGGGAATCTAGACAAACCACTATGCTAAAGCTAGTGCTGCTCTCCACACTACTAAACTGGCTTTAGATGTGGGAGTCAAAATCTTATGGCTAGAGGGGTACTCAAACAATATCATCAAATGCATAAAAGGGGTTCTCTAGCCTACCTAGACCATTGCTAACATAGTGGAAGAAATTTGCACTATCTTTGGCAAATTTGAGATTGTTTATGTTAGCCATGAGTATAGGGAGTCTAACTCAGTGGTTGATTGGTTTACTAATGAGGTAGTTAGGAAAGAAATGATTATGATATGGGAAACCTAAGTGAATATACCATCATCTACAAAAGGCCTAATTGATCAAGAGAGGATATAGTGAGGCATAGGTGAAATCCCTAGTTAATTATGGAAACTAAAGAAAATATCTATGAAAGCCATTGCATTTATAAAAATTACAAGAGGAATTGGTAGATGATGCATTCAGTTTCTAATCACCATGCTTTATGGGTTACTTATTTTGTTTACCAATTCAATGGAATTGAAAGAAAAGGTGGTTTTGGATAGAGAAAACAAAGGATGAAGAGAGATGAAGAGAGGACTATGTTTATGTGGAAGGCTATCATTTAGTTTACTAGAATGGTGGGATAACTAAGCAATAGAGAAGTAGTTGGAGAGGTAGAGAAGTGGAAACAAAGAATCAAGGTCTAGGAGAAACTTGAAAAGGTAGGTATCACAAACTACATTGCAAAGCTTCATGGGTATGACTTTGTAATTACCAATCTCATGCTTGATTCTTGGAAGGATGGTAGGGTAGAGATTGATGGGGCGTCCTATCATGCTAATGTGGAGTTCATTTCCCATGTAACTAAAATCCCTAATGAGGATTTAAAGTTCTTTAGAGACAAAAAAGTTTTTGTGAATGTGGTAAAGGATTTTGCTAAGAACATGGATGACAAGAAGGAGCTGGTGAAAAGTGAGACTTACTATGAGATGGACACGATTAAGAAGCTCTGAAAGTATGTCCTAAGAGCCATTATTGATTTTATTTCTCTGGACATGAGGTTTGATAGGGTCATAACCCATCGTTTTGTTTCGCTCAATAATTACCATTATGGGGCTAAGGTTTCTTTTCCTTTTTACCTATATTCATCCATTGGCAAGAATATATCAAGGTATAATAAAAAACCTAGTGCTAACGCTACCCTGCATGTGGGGTTATTTCTTATGCTCTGTGAATATTTTAAAGTTCAATCTAGGAATACATCCCTATCCCATGTTGTGGTTGCTTCTAAGGAGACAAGGTGCTGCAACTTCTCCTCAAACTCAAAGGAAATCCAAAGCTTAAGCTTGGAGGAGGAGGAAGAATATCATTTGTCGAGGAAGAAGACTAGACGAAGAAACAAGGATACACCTACTCCAAGTAAAGTTCCTTACAAGAAAATCCCTAGGGGTCATGTGTCCAAAATAGTAGGTTAGGGGAAGAAGAGTATAATGAGCAAGGAGAAGACATGGACACAAATGAGGAAAATAAGGTGGTGGATGTTGAGACTAGAGAGGAGATGGCTGGTAACCCCAAAAAGAAGCAAACGAGGAAAAAAAAAAAAAAGAGGCCATGCCCCTCGAGGGGAAGGATGAAATGGGTCCAGAGATCTCTGTGCTCCATCCCCTTCACATTCCCCCACAAGAGCAAGAAAAGGAGAATATTGAGGAGGGAAGTGGTGAGGTTGTTATAAAACATAGGTGTGTGGCATGGAAAAACTTTAATGCCAAAACCTCAAAAATTGGGATTGTGAGAGAAGTTATGAATCCCAAAATCCTTGAGGAAAAAAAGGGTAAGATCCAATTGGAGGAACTTATTGAACTGATGCTGGTGGCCATCACTAAAAATGTGAGGGAGGTGGTTATGAAATTTTTCAATAATTGAAAAAACAACATGATTGATAACTTTTGATTTATAAAATGGCTTTTCCACAAGCTAGAGGAGGTAAAAGATAGAATGGGATAGGTGGAAAGCCAAGGGTTGAAGAATGAACAAGGGAACCTAACAGACCAGGGGGATCAAATCAAGATGGTTGAAAGAAGGATGCAAAATTTGGAGACTTTCAACCACAACATGGCTAACCAGTTGATCATTATTCTAAATTCTCTCAATGAAAACATTGTTAGTCTTGTTGATAGGCTAAAAGCTAGGGGGTTTGTCATGGAGAAGGATGGGAAGAACAAAGATGAGGACAAGATGGAAGATGAAACCATAATAGATATAACCCAAAACCACCTAGATCAGAGCTATGAGAAGAACCAAGAGCTTAAGGTAGAGGAGATTCAAAGAGCCTATGAAGTAGCAAAGACCATCTAGGACCTTGAAAGGAAGGCAAGAGAGTAATTGAAGAATTTTTAAGTTTCATCTTTAGTTTATGTTACCTCTGTAGTTTCTTTCCTTTTGGCTTTTTGCCTATTTTTTGTTCTGGCCTTTCTGTTGGCCATCATTCTATTGCTGGGCTTGTTTTGTTAGTTTGCGGCCCTTTGTTATGTAAGAACTTTTGGGTTTCAGGATCCTTGTGAAACCTATTTTTCTTAATCAAAAACATTATATTTAATTATTTAAAAGATTATATTAGAAGTGTGTCATGATAGTCTTCCCCACTCGAACTTACTTGTCCTCAAGCAATTCATGTGATTCTAGTAGATTCATTGCTCAAATTCATTCTCTTCATTGGGTATACATTAAAATTTAATATAAAAAATATTATATATATCCTCTATTACCATAACAAGAAACCATTAAGTCATATATATATATATATATATGTGTGTGTGTGTGTGTGTGTGTGTGTGTGTGTGTGTGTGTGTGTGTGTGTGTGTGTGTGTGTGTGTGTGTGTGTGTACACATGTATACACACACACACACATATTCACATACATATATTCATATAGATACATATACATATACACACAAATATACTGATTTATTTATAATTTAGTGAATGATATAAACATATCAAAACAAAAGGAAAAAATGAATGAAGGGATCAAAATAAATAGTATAGAACTATACATTTGGTTTGACTACATATACATGTGTTTTAATATATATTTTTCCTATTAGCAGTCTTTGAAGCTATAAATTATACAATATGTCAAAGATCTACATATTTTATATTTTCCAATAAGGAAAAGGAATTTTGTTCATGTAGACCATCAATAAAATTAACAATTTGTAGGATCCATTATAATCCTTTCAATATTCATTCAAGAATTTCACTATTTAGAGGCATCTCATGAGGTAAAACAAAATATGTTTCAGCAAGTTTAACAATATATCTCCATTCACATAGTCATATTTCTATATCTGATTGTTTTACTCATAACTGTTGTTCTTGACATCATCCTACAAAAAAATTTGGTGGGATTATGTAGCATGATTTATTCTAAAAAATATACAAATCTAAGCCCAATTTAACTATTCCTTTGCGAGTTATGGTCTCTACACCAAGACTCATTTTTACTATCATAAATGAGAAAGGATACATGTAACCCTGCATAACAAATCCAATATCCTTCATAAAACATAACTAAATGATCCCAAACCAATTTCTTATTAAGAATTTTTAAACATATACTTTCCAAAAATGTAATCCATCGATTCTTCCAATACATAAATCATTACATGCATACAAATCTATGCCTGCAACTCCGTTGAAAATATTCTACTAAAAGATCCATAACTTCCACAAATATGAATGAAAAAGACCCAAACAGAAAGTAAATGAAATAATATTTGTATATATTTAGAATAAATCTATTTAGAGGTCATAAATAACTCATATGTGTATATACCAAACACTGCAACATGACCATTGTTAGGGAATCCTAAATCTGCATACATACACTTTCACTACAACATGCATAACTTTGTCAATATTTAATGAAATTAATCCAAACCAAAAGGAGAATGAATATAACTCATGCTCATATTGAAATATATAACTTATGTATGGTTTATAGGTCTAAAATATCTATACAAGGCCAAGAAACATCATATAATTAGTGGACACCAATCAAAATAGCTAGGAATGAATTCAGAAACTAATAGCAAAATATTCTATTTCTTCTCATTTTGATTTGGAATGACCAATAGAAGTTATTTATACCATTTTAGGCATTCATAAACCATATAAATTCCCCTATGACCTTTCATCTTCCCTTTTTCCAACATTTTGTAATATTATGATTTGTTAATTTGCACTTTCTTGACAACTTTACACTGTATTACCCTTAGGCATTACTATTGATTCATTTCATAGAATAAAACATCCAAACATATTGACTTAAATTAAATAATTTTATATTTCCATGGATCACCTACAATACTTTATGACTAGGTCCTGCTCCACTAGTTGTGGATACTAGTGAGGGAATAAATAAAATGTATTCTAGTATACAAAGCTTGGTCTAATATGATAAGTTAGACATAACTGACCTAGTCTACACTGTAATCCTTTAAAAATATTTCTCTATAACTCCTTTCCTACTCTTGGATTCCTCCCAAGCTCCATGCCCTCTTTCTCCTTGGGGCAATGGTCCCCCTCTACACTAGTATCCCCTGTTGGTGTCATCAGGGCCTATTTGTTTAGACCTGGAACTAGTTTTGTTCACTAAGGCCTAAAATATTTGTACATGCACAATGAAGATATTCCTATAATAAAACCTTGCATGTCCTTGTTTACTTTTCTTGTTTGGGCTCCAAACCCCTTGGTGGTCCCCTATTCACATCGGTATCGATGGTGTCCCCAACACTAGGAATGGTAGACTAGCTATCTAGGGTGAGGCTACTAAAGTGGTTGAGACTATGAGACAAGAAAGAATTGTGTGTATGGGGGATTTTAACACCCCTCAATATCTATCAAAGAAATTAAGGGGTTTGGAAGACTTTTCTAATAGTACCCAAGATTTAGAGGGCTTTCTTCAAAGGAATGACTTGATTGATATTGATCTTTAGGGTCTTGCATTCATGTGGTCTAATAATAGATTAGGGGAAAATTTTATTTAGGTTAGACTAGATAGGGCTGTTATTTCTTCTAGTTGCGACATTTTTCCTTGAAGGTGGAGTCGAGGACCATTTCAGATCACTTTATGCTGGTGTTTTCTTGGTTGGAGAATCAACACACTAGATGAAGGCCTTTTTCATACAAAATTATGTGTCACTCACACATGGAATTTAGAGATTGCATTGCATGGTGGTGGAAGGATCTAGTTAAGGGAATGACCATGTTTTGTATCCCCAAAAAACTTGATCAAATTTGAAAGGAAGTGTCGGGATGGAGAAAATCCTCCTTTTACAACATTTCCAAAGAGAAGAAATCTACTGAGAAGAAGTTGGAAGCCCTCCAAAACTAAATTATTAAATACAATACTAATGTTGAAGAATAATAGGAGGAGAGGGAGTGTCAGAACATATGGAATACAATCCTAAATTGGGAGGACATTTTTTGGAAACAAAGGTAAAGAGTTCAATGTTTGGTGGAGAGTGACTGAAATATGACCTTTTCCCACATATTAGCTCAAGATGGAAATAAATTTAACACCATAAACATGTTGGTGGACGATAATGGTGAGGAGATTAATGATATGGAGGAGATAGAAGGTAAATTCAATCTCTATTTCAAGGAGTTCTATAACCCCCCTATAGTGTAGGTCAATAGTAACATGCAAAATGATATTTTGAGTTCTTTCTATCTAGTTGTGAATAAGAAGATGAATGAGGAGTCGATTGCTAAGTTCAAGGAGGAGGAAGTTAGAAAGTTCATGTTTAGCATGAATCAGTACAAATCCCCTAGTAATGATGGTTTTTCCATATCTTTTTTTATAGGAATTCTAGGATATTTTCAAGTATGATTTGATCCATGCTAGTATAGAATTTTTTAGAATGGGCAATCTTTTTGAGGAACTCAACCATAACTTTGTTGTTCTTATTCCTAAGACTAATAACCCTAGTCACTTGGAATATTTTTTCCATTTCATTCTATGCAAAACAATTTATAAAATCCTTTCCAAGAATATGGTAAATTTAATCAAGTCCCTCCTCGATATGTTCATTGGTCCTTAACAGAATGGTTTTATCCCTAGGAGGCAGATCTTAGACATGGTCACAACTATGCATGAGGTTATCCACTCTATGGATAGGAGAAAGAACCTAGGTATGGATTTTAAACTAGATATTTCCAAAGCTTATGATAAGTTTAGGAGGGACTTCATGATTTCTATTCTCTCTAAACTTGGTTTTAATGAAAATGTTATCAAAATATTAAAAAATGTGGTTAATATTATCACCTTTTTTGTGCTTGTTAATGGGGCTCTTGAAGGATTTTTTTCTTCATCCCAAGGGTTGCACCAAGATGACCCCTTATCCCCATATCTTTTTCATTATTGTGGCTGAGGTCCTCATTAGAAATTTGATTTCTACATTAATAATAATGATAGGTGAAGAGGTGTTAGACCTGCATCCTTGTGTCTAAAAATAATTCACTAATTTGTTGATGACACCTTATTTTTTGGTATCTCCTCAATCCATGAAGCTAGGGAGTGGATAGTTATCCTAGATTAGTATGCGGACATCTCTGGACAATGCATAAATCATCACAAAAGAAAAGTGTATTTCTTCAATATCGGTGACTGTCTAAGAGGTAAGATTAGTCAAATCCTAGAATACTAAGAGGTATTTCTACTTGACACAAATCCTGGGCTCCCACTCATGATTAAAGAAGTCTCAAATCAATTTTGGAATAGTCTTATTGAACTCTTCTAGAGAAAGATGGTGGGTTGGAAAGGAAAGATTCTGAAGCACTGGGAAACTCCAACTTCTCTCTACATCCATATAGGGCATCTTGATTTAACTCCTTTCCATTTTTAAACTCCCTAGAAGATTCAAAGATACCCTTCAAAAAATTCGGCAAAACTTCTTGTGGTATGGCACTGAAGAATGTAGTAGGATGAGTTTGGTTAGCTAGAAAAAAGTTTTTCATCCCAAGGACCTCAAAGGTTTAAATATAAGAAGGATTGGACATATGAATATGGACCTTCTAACTAAAGTTGGCTAAAGGTTGATGAACTTTGATGGTAATTGGTGCAAAATTTTAAGGTACAAGTACATTGGAGATGAATAATTTCATCATACTCTATGGACTTAGGCTCTCCCCTAGGGCTCTAAATTTCGGAATAATATGAAGCACACCCAAAAAATGTTGAAGATGGGATACTATTTAACTATTGGGAATGGTGACAACTCTGATTTCAAGGAAGATCAATGGATCCAAGAATACTCACTCAAGCACACCAAATTCCTCCCATTGCATGAGTTAAACTCCAAAACTAATGGATCCACAACTTGAAACTATATTTCCTTGGATCACCTATGGGTTGAAATCTAGAACCAAACTCCTATAGGGGTGGATCTTGCTCTGGAACTTCAAAACCTACTAAGTAATTATAAGATCCCCATCATCTTGGTTGAAGGCTCCTTGGTTTGGAAGCTTACTCCCTCAAGGGACTTCACAATGAAGTCTACTTATCTATGTTGCCTTGGGGGTGGGGAGGCCCAAGAAGATTGGAGAAAGCTTTGGCACTTGTGGATCCTTCCAAAGATAATTTTTTTTTGGTGGATGACTTTACATGGGTCTATCCTTATTGTGGAAAGTCTCCAAAGGAGAGGATGAGAGCTTGCAAATTGATGTGTCCCTTTTCTTTAAGATGCATAATCTATACCACACCTTCTTGTTCACTACCCTTTTGCTTTGGAGGTGTGGAGTGAGGTACTTGTTTTATAGGGAATCGAGTGGTGTGCTAATGAAGGTCCACAAAAATTTGTTCAACTGAATGGCTCATCTTCCCACCCATACCTAATAGCTTATGGTTCATAACTCCTTGTGTTTCATGGGTTATCTAGAAGGAACATAAAAATAGAATATTTAGAGATAAAGTTGCTACCAGTTTTGGGGTGGCTTAGTAGGTTAACAAAATCGTAAAGGAATATAGTGGAATCTAGTGGTGGAAACCACCCCCCCACCCTCCCAAACCCCTTATAGAAACTTGATATATAGTGGGATTCTACCTAGGGACTGGGTCAAATGGTGGCACAATTTCATAAGTCTACAACGTTGTCTAGGAAGAATACAATATGGAACCCACCCCCTAAGCCATGGTTTAAGTGTAGTTTTGATGGCTCAAGCATGATGGGAAGTTCTACTACTAGGGGTGTTTTATGTAATTCTATAGGGAAGATGGTTATGTTGTATTCTAGAAACTATAGATGTGGCTCAAATAATGAAGCTAAAACCTTGGCTCTTCCATGGGGATTGAGACTCATAACAAAATGTGGAATTATTAGGATGATGTTCAAGGCGGATTGGATGTTAATTATTAGAGGTGCCAAAGGGGACAGACGGGGTAGTTGGATAATCAATGTGATAATTGAGGAAATTTGTAAGTTGATGGAGGAATACCAAAAAATCTAGGTGGATCATATTTACAATTAAGGTTATGGTGTGGTGGATTAGTGGGCTAAATTTAGACACTATGTCACAAGGCTATTTGAATGGGAGGACATCAACATAATTCCATTATCAACTAAAATGTTGATGGAACATGAATGTACTTCTAGCACTTTCGTATGAATCATCACACCAAATGGCACATCTTCAAGTTTTAGCATGACAAGAAAGAAAATAGTCTCATAAAGTTTATGTTTGGAAAGATTATATGTGGATATGCTTTTATGATTTCCTTGTTGTAAGTGTTATATATTTCACAAAAGGATGAAGGTAATGGTTCACTTAGAATTTAAAAACTGACTAAACAAGACAATAATGATATCTTGCTCATACCCCATTGTATTTACAGATAGCATTTGGTGATTATGGAAAGGAAAGGACAATCTACCCATGCTAAGGAAAGAGATTTTTGGGGCTTCAAGAAATCATATGACCTTATGATGGCTTTTGAGTAACTTCACATTTGCTTATTGAGTATATTTTATTTAACTTCTAAAAACTTCCTTACATGCAACACTACGATGTCAAAAAGTTTAGAGGAGCTGATGAAAAATTATGAAAAGTTGGTGGTTGAGTTGGGTTGCAGTATGGGCAAAAAAGATCATACTAAACTTTTGGAATTTGAGGAGTACATTCACAATAGTGAAGTGGTGATTGTTTATCTAAAGAAGAGGACTTGTTACCCTTTATGGAAGGAATGATAAAATATGAGGAAAATATCTCTATGCACACTACTTCAATTCATGGAAGGTCAGAAAAGTGGTTATCAATTCAATGAGTTTTGAAATCACTGAGAATCTTATTGCTAAGGTTGGTGACTTTCCCATTTGAAAAAATGAAATAAAAAATAGAAAGAAAAAAAAAACATAGAATGACTAAAAAAAAATTCTATTAATATTAATAACAATATAGCCTAAGGGAGGTCAAGACACTATGTTTCATTACATCATACTATGGGTTAAAAGATCCAAACTGATTCAATTATTTGGGGTTTATTATGGGTTTTTAGTAACATTTCCAATTGGTTTAGCTTAGATGTATTTTATTCGATTGATGTTGATTCAAAACAAAATTTTTGACAATAGTAAATTTTTTCTTATAGGGAATTTGATTCTTAGTGGGGAAAGAGCTAGCATAAACAAGTGAGTGTGAACAATGAGACCAGCCTGCAGAAATTCATCAAGTTTAATGAGGAACCTATGCATATGTGGGGTGGGTTTTATAGGGAACACCTTCCTAATCCATAGGATGTCATATGCTATGATATTATGACATACGTTACATTGGAGGATCATTTTTAGGTACTCTAATTTTACCATTTCCCCATTCCCAACCATTTTAGAAATTTTAATCAAATCTATTTTCCATTCCTTTTGTTGAATTTTGTGGAACGTAGTAGTTTGAAGGCTAGGGAGGAAAAAGGAAGAGGGGAAACCCTTTTACCTCATCCACCATGGCTTCATGAATATGTTGTATACCCATTAGCTTTCCCAAAATTTGCCTCTTCTGGTTAACCCTTTTTCAACTACTACCCTCCAAGTCTCTATTGACCTTGGTCTTGACCCTAGCCATAAAAAAATCAAGAAAAATCATAATCCTAAGAAAAAAATTAGTCTCATAGACTCCGACAAAAATAATATGAAGAGAAAATAGAGTGCTCACAGAACCAACAAATGCCTCCAATTTGAGAAGTTTAAGTCCCCTCCCAAATAGGTCTTTATCTCAAAGTCTATAGAAATTGATATAAAACCTCCTAAGAGGAAGAAACCCCACCAGAACATTGGCAAGAAGCTTGGTTCCAATCCTCCTAGTCCATCCCATATTTATGAAACCCTGGAGGGTAACCCTTCCTCAATGAGAAGTGCTAGTGAGGACATTACTTTCACCATGAAGGACACTCCCAAAATGGGGGACAAGAAAGAAAATCATCGCCATGAGTGGAGTCATTGAAAAGCTCAACTCGACCAGCTTGAATAGACAATGAAGGATTTGGCAAATAATCATATTGGCATTTGCAAAAGATTTAAAACCTTGGTTGAGTTCTCCACTAAAGTGATGCATTTGATGGCTACCACCCTGTACTTTCTTCAAGTGAACAAGGATGTGAAGGACCTAGGGAAGGAGTGTGAGACTTCTCGCTCCATATGCAACATCCTAGTGGAGGAATGGATGGAGAACCTCTTGGAAAAGCTTGCCAAATAGGAGGGGGTGACTATGGACACAGATGAACCTGAGGCAAAGGATGATGAGGAATCAAATAACAAAGAATGTAGTTATCCCTTTTGGCTATTTTTCTTTTTGCTTTAATGATATCATTTAATCTAGAATTGATTCCTTGTGAGGATTTTGTTATTTGTATAAGTTTAATTGATGAACTGATAGTAGAAGTATGTTCTTTTATTGCTAGAATGCTCTTCCTTTTTTTATGCTTCATCACAACAAGACTGATGTTGTTAGTGATGTTATGGATTCTATTAGTTTTTTGAAGTATAAAACTAGTATTGGTTAGAAGATAGGGAGGTAATCTTCAGCTGATCTTTCAACCTTTTTGTACTCTAGGGTTAGCCCCCCATCAATCTTGGCTACTATCTATATACTTCAAAAATATTATAATCCTTTAAATAAAAAGTTTCAATAATTTAATTTCTTATGCTAAATTAGTGGTGAAAGGATACAACCCCTTAAACATTTGGAATCCAAACCATTCAAACAAAAGTTTTTAAAAAATGTTAAGCGATGAACTTATGAAAGAGGTAAGAAATGAAGGATTGGAGAATCTAATGAACTATTATATAATACATTTATGCAACAATCCCAAACTAAGAAAAGACAAATTACCAATAACAAAGACCTAGGCAAAATTTTGGAGTTGAAGAGATTTACAAGCACATGGAATCACTGTTGACTACAATATGCATTTTTAATTCTATGTCAAAGTCACATAAATTTTTCTTTCTAAAAATTTCATTATTCCAAAAGGAAATCAAAGAAAAATTAATTTTAGTGATGATGAATCATTCATTTCATGCAAGAAAATAAACTCTTTCTCCAAAAATTACCCACATTTGAATTAGTCTTTTAATATTCATAGCTAGTCAAGAGGTAGTATTGTTGATTGAATATCTCTACATGTAATTGTGTTATCAAAATGATTAGGGAAGAAGCCTCAAATTATAACCAAGTTTACCTCAAAGAAGAATTCTTTGATCAATTCAGGGATGGAATCAAGAGAGTTCATGTATTAGCCAAATGGGTTGAACAAATAGAAGATCAAGGTATCTCAACTACCCTCAAAAGTGTTTACATCAACATCACCAATAAAAAGAAAGATTTAATCCAAGAAAAAAAAAAATATGAGAGAGGAACATAGTTTGATAAATATTAATGGTGATTTAAATTCTTTGGACATGAACTTGACTAATGAATTTGGGCAAAAAGTTCATGAACTAGGTGAAATTTGGAGGTAATATGAAGATCTAATATTTTAAAAGATTGGTAAGGTCTATGATGATGATAGAGGGATGTTCAATACGTTAAGAAACTTGAACAATATCCTGAAGACTTTCAAGATGGAGGATGTGAAGATTCATCAAGAAATTAGGGTTATAAGAAAGGAATTGGCTAAGTGGAGAATGAAGTTATAGGTCATGATCATTAAATATCATTATAAGATCATGTCATATACTAGCAAACACTAGTAATATTGATATAGATTTAGGGAAAAGGAAGTAGAAAAATGAGCTATAGGGGTCAAAGAAACACATGACTAAGGTTAAAGAGAAACGAAAGCTTGAAAATATTTATGAGTTTTTTTTTTTCTTTTTATCGGTAAGAGGCCAAAGCCAAGGTTCATTATTATTATTATGTGTTGTGATTACATATTATTATTAAGTATTAACCTTGAGTAGATTCAAACTCAAGACACCTCATATGGGAAGCTCACAATTTACCATTGTGATGGAGGCTCTTGCCTAGAAAATCTTTACGAGTTTTACTTTTAATAGTTAAAAAAAATATTAGTTTTTAGCTTTACAATACTTGACAAAAGTCAAATATCTTGTGAGCAGTTATTTTTGATATTTGAAATAGTGGATCAATGATTTTTTTGAGGATCTTTCAAATGAAATGTGATTTAATTTTAAGAGAAATTTTAATTCAATTATATGTCTTCTTATTTTTGGAAAAATATATTAATGCAATTATTTTTTCTAAAAAAAAATGGACTAGATAGGGAGAGTCTATAACACAATGTTAAATGGTAAGCCTCTTATCTGGGAGGTCTTGGATTCAAGTATAATTGAAATTAATAAATCATAATAATAGTAATAATAAAAATAATAATAGTAATAATAATAAATTAATCACAACAAAAAAATAATTAAACTTGTCTTTAGCCTCTTACACATTAAAAAAATAGATATATTTTATTAATATTACTAACTAATTTTATAACTCCAGAAGGGAAGAATTAGTTAGAAAACTCTTCTTTGTAATCTTTATTAGCCAAATATATCCCAAAATAAGCAAAGTGACCATATGATAAATTTAATGCTCATCAAAGAGGCACTGGGAGGTGGTTTGAATTAATGTCAACATCCTAAGTACACTCCTCATCATAACCACCAAAAGAACTCATAAAGAATCCTTTGTTGCATCATGGAATACCTAACCCAAAAAAATTAGTGAGTGGCTTGAAGGTATTCACGAACAAATTGGAATGTACTATGTTGTTTCTGACTCAAAATAAGTGACTAATGAAGTTGTTGGTGGATATGGCTAGAGATAATGGTACACTAATCATAATTTATCTTTTTTTTGTAATACAATAAATGAAATAATACATTGTCCAAGGCATGAACTCCTTGGAACTTGGCTCCAAGATGACCCTACATAAGAAGAAAATATAGGACTGGATGGACTCTATGAAATCCACCATAAAGAGTGATAGTGATAATTTGAAGATTTCATCTATTTTCTATAGCCAGTAATTATTCATCTATTTGTGAGCATTTTTTCTTTCTCAAACTCCTTGTGAGCATCTATGCAACTTATTATGATGGCTCTATCACCCAATTCTGGGATGTGGTGATCCATCCCAACCAAATCTATGTCAAGGATGACAATGGGTCGTTCACCCATTGGTTGTAACTCCATTTTTTTTGTGTTGCTTGTAATTATTTGAAAACCACATAGTAATCTCTATAAACTGTAAGAAACTTGGAAAATTTATGTATTGTACCAATCAAGAGGGGCATCATGGAAGCCCAATACATTGCTTTTATTTTTCTAGTGCTCAAATCTTCCTGAATTTCCTATAATTATCCACACTCTTTTAAAGTATTTAAGCCGATAGGCTTATTATTGTGAGACTTGCCATTGGAATGTACCAGCAACTAATGCAGTAGTTTGTGGGGGACGAAAACACACCTATCAATATATTCTCATGGCACACATTCTTTGAGAGACACTTTCCTCTTAATATATTAATCTTGTACTGTCACCAATATCCTTTTGTAAGGAAGCAAAGGTGCATAGAATTTCTTCCTATGCTAATCTTTGAGAGGATGATTATGCAAATTCAACTAACTATTGTAGAGATCTCAATAAATACATAATAACATAATCAAAATGACAATGAACACATGACATAGTGATTAGCATGGGGAAACCCTTCGGGGAGAAAAATCCAACCCTGAAAAACTCACACAATATATTATCAAATGAAGATGATTATGATACACTTGCAATGCAAGTTCTTACAAGAGCACATCACCACAACTCAAACTCAGAGAGACTCCTTCTAGCACCAGTCTTCCAAACTAAACTCAATTACACAAACACCTCCCCAAGCCCTCCTTTTATAGTGATTTTACAACCTGGAAAACACTTGTTTTACAAAACCATGGGAAAAACTACCATGACACATGTTACCCATTTTTGACATTTAAATTTCCAATATGGAAAACAACCACGTTAAAATTGTAATCCCATCCACAATTTTGTCTTTTAGTCTAGACTCCCATAAAAGTCACAAAATGAGTCATCAAGGCTCTCAAAATGACCTACCTATATTATACTATGGAAAAGACTCATTTTTGACAACTTGTTAACCAATTTCCAATGTATAAACAAGTGGACAACTTCCACAGACAAATTCTAGAATTTTCCAAAAGAAGATTGCAAGGTTGAGACACATGTTCTCAACATTATCCCACTTGTTGTAGGGGATCCAAAAATATCATGGACTTAATTGCTAGGGGCCAAGAGGTCCATAGACTCTGAACACCATCTAAATTTCGCTGTGCTCATGGGCTTAGTTAATGCATCAGCAACATTCACCAAAGTCTCTATCTTTTCTAGCTTCACCCTGCCATCCTTGAACATATCACTCAAAAATTATATTGTACATCAATGTGCTTAGTCCTCGCATGTAAAGTTGGGTTCTTCACTAGGCAGATTGCACTCTAGCTATCACTATAAATTGTCACTACACTCTAGTTGAACTCTGTATCTAAACACAATCTCTTTAACTAGATGGCTTCCTTTCAAGCATGAGTAGCTACCATATACTCTGCCTCGGTAGTGGATAAAGTGACCACAACTTGTCATTTTCTCATCCAACTGATTGCACCACCAAATAATGTAAACACATATACATTGGTGGATGTTCTTCTATTAACATCACCAGCCCAATCTAAATCTACATAGTCTCAAATATCCAAGGAATGCTCATTTCCTATTTCTAGAAAATGTATTGAGTATTCTAAGGTACCCCACAAGTATCTAAAAACTATTTTTACTACATTCCAATGTGCTCTTCTTGGATTAGACATATAATAGGAAAGTACTCCCACTACTTGGGCAATTTTAGGTCTTGTACAGACTAGAAAATACATCAAACTTCTAACAACACTTTGATATGGTACTCAAACCATCTCTTCCATCTCTAATGGGGATGTAGGACACTGTGAGCCTTGATTTCTACATATTAAACCTTTTCAATGGTAACAGGAACACTCAATGGTCTTGAATCTTGCATATTAAACCTTTTTAAAATAGTACCAACATACTTACTCTAGCCTAGCCAAAGCTTTCTATTCTTTCTATCTCTTATAATCTCCATTCCCAAAATGTGCCTAATTGCACCAAGATCTTTCATTTCAAATTTTATTGAGAGTTGAGATTTTAACTCTACAATTAAATCTTTTCCTTTGCCAATAAATAACATGTCATTGACATACAAGGCAATAACCAGCAAACCATCACCATTAAATTTGAAATATATATAGTGATTAGATTTAGATTGCACAAATCCCAAACTCAACACATATGTATCAAAGTTTTGGTACCACATCCTAGGACTCTATTTTAAACAATACAAGGATTTCTTCAATTTATAGACCAAATGACTTCTACCTTTTACCACATAGTGCTTTGGTTGTGACATGTAAATTTCTTCCTCCAAATCTCCACGAAGGAAAGTAGTTTTCACATCCATTTTCTCAATCTCTAGATCATAAGTTGTTGCAATAGAAAACAAAAATCTAATGGATTTCAATTTGGCTACTAGAGAAAAAAATCTCACCATAATCTACCCCCTCAACTTAAGAGTAACCTTTTGCAACCAAACATTCTTTATACTTCTCAATGCCTCCATCTGAACCCATCTTCCTTTTGAACACCCATTTACAACCAACAGGCTTCCATTCTTTAGGGAATGGTACAAGGTCCCATGTTTGATTCCTCTTAAGAGCTGCCATTTCTTCATCCATGGCTATTTTCTAGGACTCTAAATCATTCATACAAAGAGCCTCTTGTATAGATCTTGATTCATCAATATTAGCATTCAATGCAAATATGCATCTCCAATCATCAGGAGAATACCGATACCTTTCAGGTGGTTTCCTTTATCTTGTAGATCTTTGAACAAGATCTAGTTCAGGTTCATGATTAGGTTCTCAGTCTTCCTCTGATGATTCAAAACTTGTAGATCTCTCTTCAACATCTTGTCTTTCTAAGGGCCTCAATTCAACTTTCTCAGGTGTCATACGAAGTTGAATCACATCTTTCTTTTCTTCACTCTATTTTGGCTACATTAGAATAGAAGAAGGCTTAGTTTCTCTAAAAATAATGCTTCTCGAATAAAATACCTTTTGTGCAATAGGATCCCAAAGCTTGTATCTTCACACCATAACTCTATCCAATGAAGATACATTTGATAGCTTTGTTCTCTAATTTTTTCCACTTCTCCATTGGCACATGAGCATATGTCTCACAACCAAACACTCTCAGATGTCTAAGTGAAGGCTTGTGGCCTGACCACACTTCCATTGGCATCTTATCAACAAGAGCTAATGTAGGAGACCTGTTTATCAGGTAGTAGGCAATGGCTACAACTTCATCCTAGAACTTTTGTTCTAGTCTAGCATCGCTTAGCATACTCTTGGCCTTCTCCATTAGGGTCTTGTTCATTCTTTTTGCAACTCCATTATGGTATGGAGAATATGGAGTTTCTCTCTCTCTTTTAATACCACAATCTTTACAAAATGTTTCAAAATCATTGGAGCAAAATTCACCACCATTATTAGTTCTCAAACATTTTATTTTCTTTCTAGTTTTCAATTCAACCATTGCTTTAAATTCTTTGAAATGACTGAAAACTTCAGCTTTACTCCTAAGGAAATAAACCCATGTTCTTCTACTGAAATCATCAATGAAAGAAGCATAATAAACCAATCTACCAATAGAAGGAACATCAACTAGACCAAATACATCCAAATGGATTAGATCCAAAATACATGAAGACTTATGAGAACTCAAGTAAAACTGAATGCGATTTTGTTTACCAAAGATACAATGCTCAAAAAAATCAAATTCAAGATTGTAGTCATTTAACCCATCAAAAAGTTTCTTATTTTTCAAGGTCTATAGACCCTTCTCACCTATCTAGCCGAGTCTCTAGTGCCATAACATGCTCTTCTCTATAGGAAACTTTGATTTGATAGATAGAGCACCCTTGGGTACCCAAAAACCATGACCATCTATTGAAAGAGAAATCTTCTCCTTCTCCAACTGAGTAGTCATTTTTACACTCTTATCATAAGTACTATTGCACTCAACTGTGTGTGCATAAAGCTGGTACAATGTACCCAATCTTCTTATTTCTATTACCATAGCACCTCTCACCATTTTTGCACCTGCTTTAGAAAACTGTACATGCACACCCACATCTATTAGCTTACTAATAGATTAAAAAATCCTTGCCTAATAGATAAAAAAATCTTTAGAAAACTGTACATGCACACCCACATCTAGGGATATGCAAGACACCATCAAATCTTTTAATTCTACCATCAAGAATTTTCACATGAATACTTCCACCACCAAGAATATCATGTACTAAATTATCACCCAAATACACCTTATGGCCATCAAAATTTTCATACTTACTAAATCAGTTTCTATTAGGAGTCATGTGGAAAGATGCACCTAAGTCTATTAACCATGCATTTTCACCTGCATGAGTGGCTAAGGCTATGATGAAAGAATCTCCATCTTCCTTCTTGGACTCAGAATCAAATCTTGCTTCTTCTTCTTTTTCTTTTTCTTCTCATCTTTGTAGTCCTTTCAAAAGTGTCTAGGTTTGCCACAATTCTAGGAAATTGCCTTGAATTTACTAGGAGATTTTGACCTCCCCTTATTTTTAGACTTAGAATGGCCATGTTGTTTTTCATTCTTGCATCTTTCTTTTGGTCTTCCTTGGACACTAAAAGCTTCTTTGGTATTCAAAGACACCTTCCTTCTCATCTCCTCAAACATTAGAGAACCAACAAGATCCTCCATCTTCAAGACAATTAAAGTGCTCCCTATAGCCATCACAAGAATATCCCATGAGTCTAGCAATGAACATAGCAATATTCGACACCTTTCTTCTTCATCCATTAGCACCCCTACTGAGGTCAACTGAGTCACCAACATATTAAAGTTTTCTAGATGCTTAGAAATTCATCGACCTTCTTCCATTCTCAAGGAATACAACTTCTTCCTCAAGAAAATCTTGTTCACAAGTGATTTTTCTTGATAGATCTCACTTAGCTTTTTCCAAAGCTTTGTTGTGGTAGGTTGTTAATGGACATTAATCAGAATTGAGTCTGCAAGACACAATCTGATGAGACCTTTAACTTTTCTATCGGTCACATCATATTGTGCCACTAGCGTCAGATTTGTGGGCCTCAACTTTTTCTCATCAATCACATCCCATAGATCTCAATCAGTCAATAGATCTTCCATCTTCAACTTTCACATCTCAAAGTTTGTGCTAGAAAACTTTTCTTGCCATCTTGTCAATCCTAAAACACTGAGATAAAAAACTTTGCACAAGCTCCCACTCAAACCTTGATTAGCTCAAAAAACCCTATACCCAACAAATAGAACCAAAATTGGCCAGGCTCTTATAGCACTTGTAACGAAGGAAAGGTGCATAGAATTTTTTCCTATGTTAATCTTTGAGAGTATGATTATGCAAATTCAACTAACTATTGCAGAGATATCAAGAAATGCATAATAACATAATTAAAGTGGCAATGAACACATAACACATTGATTACCATGGGGAATTCCTTCTAAGAGAAAAACCCCACCCTTCAAAACTTGCACAATGTATTATCAAATCAAGATGATTACAATACACTTGCAATGCAAGTTCTTATAGGAGTGCATCACCACAACTTGAACTTGAAGAGACTCCTTCTAGCACCAGTCTTGCAAACTGAACTGAATTACACAAAAAACTCCCCAAGCCCTCCTTTTATAGTGATTTTACAACTTAGAAACAACTTGTGGTTTTACAAAACCATGGGAAAAACTACCATGACACATGTTACCCATTTTTAAAAATTTAAAATAGTAATCTCATCCACGATTTTGTTTTTTATTCTAGACCCTCATAAAAGTCACAAAATGAGTCGTTAAGGCTATAAAAATGACCTACCTATATTCTATTATGGACAAGACTCATTTTTGACAACTCATTAACCAATTTCCAATGTATAAACAAGTGGAAAACTTCCACAATTTTTTTTTGGAATTTTCCAAAAGAAGATTGCAAGGTTGAGACACATGTTCTGAACACCTTTGGCCTCCATTCTAGCCTCAATGAAACAAACAATGCTAGCAAATTAATGCAACCTCTTCAAGTCATATTAAGCCATGAGAAGAAAAATATACCTAATGAAAAATACTCTGGTAAGTTGTAGATCTGAAAATTACCTTTTATCCCATGTCTATAGATAAGAGATTTGAGGCTTAATGCTTGGCCATGTTATATGCTACTCCATTAGTGATAGTCTAAGCTTAACATAGGCATGTACACGTGTATAGAGAAATATGTATATATTACACACATATGTATATAAATAGATTTTTCTCTACCTAAATATTCTAATGTATTAATTTTGATATGTATCTTTGAAACATAACATTTGAGGGAACTAGCTTCAATAGCACTACAATGGAAAAATCATGGATGACTCACACTTCATGTTCATCAATTCACAATTTTCAAACAACTGGTATCCATATGATCCACTCTGCACAAGAGCAATTCCTCACCATCTCTTACCATGCCCATTTCTTGAAAAAATATGACTTCATTAGAATATCTCAGACTTGAATAAAATTTGGTCTCAAGATTTTGAAAAAGCAATGTCATATTACAGTTTTAAACATAATGAAAAGCAGCCCTATGCATGAATGGTTCTAACTAAGTGCCAAAACATCTATCTTCAACCTAATACCAGAGTTGCATGGAAATGGATGTGGTATCAATACAAAAACTAAAAGAATAATCATATGTTCAAGGCTTTAAACTTGCAATGATGTAGAGCATAATATTAAAACTTACCTATGATCTCTATGCTACTAGGATAACAATATCATGGTTAAAGAAGTATATGTCAGACAATTTTTGATTTGTTATATAAGGAAAGAAAGCATAGAAGCATATCAAATGATAACAATAAACAAAATATCTAGGTTATATTCCATCAAGAACAACATCATTTCTATGTTTTTCATAGCTATCATGCCTCTATGTATATGTGTCATGATTATGCAGTGAAAAAATGAACAAGTAGATATAAAATGTTGCTACCAATCCTAGTAGAAAAGAAAAACATTTTTTAAAGCTATTCAACATTGTAATATTTGACGTTTTAGTCAAGAAGCTACAAATTTTTCACAACTCTTAGGAAAGTCAAAACATACTCCTTAATGAGCAAAGGTGTCAAAATTATTGAAATAAATCATATATATATATATATAATTTACACATTAATTATGTTTTAAATTATAATTGGGAAATTTTTAGAAGAGAGGTAACTAAATTATAAATGATTCTATTTCATTATTTCATGTCAATAATTTTACTATCTTACATATAGACCTACACAATTTTATTATTGTATTTATTATTTAGATGAAGTGAGGTCTAAAATAAATTTATGAATTAAAAAGTAGTATATTTGATTATATATATAGTATCTGATTTTATTTGGGCCAGTTTGACATAATAAATTCTTATTTTTGTATTAATATCATTATATCATAAGTTTCCGTATTTCAATAGTAATGCAAACAATAACTAAATAATTGTTTTAATATAATCTTTTCTCTAAATTAATAGCTAATAAAAATTAATTGTTAAAACATAAAAAAATCTTAAATATGTCTAATAAACATTACATATTTTATTTCTAAATTAACAAACTACTATAATATATTTAAATAGTTTCAAAAAGACAAATTTATTGTAAGTACTTGTAAACAATATATAAATAAATCAATAACTTGTCTTTTAAAAAAAAAAAAAAATCTTTACAAAAGGAAAAGTTCTAAAATAATAAATAATGCAATATTATTTGATTGATTCACAAGATAACTAAATTTACAATTTATATTTGTACCAATCCTAATATTTCATATCATACGCATTAATATTAAATGCAATTAATGAATTGAATCTTGTTGTACTAGGCACATTGTTACCTAAGGATTGTCATTTTTGTTTGACTTTTGATGTAAAATTAGATGGAAAACAAATTGGTATTGACATAGTTACAAAAAGTATAGAAGATGGAACATGGAGTTTTCCTTCTAATAAGAAGTTAATAGATAACAAAAAGATTTTAGAGGATAAGATAATGATGGGGAAGAAGAGAAAGACTTCTCAAGATAATTCAAGGATAGAAAAAAAGAGAGGATTTTGATTATCCTGAATAAGTTCGGTCTAGAAAATTAAATGGTCTTTAGCTTTTCAATTTTGGATAGAGTCATTTTAGAAGAGATGGTTGAACTACCTATCTAAGAGTATAAACTTTACAATTTTCTTTTTTCTTAGTTGAGTTAGAGGATTAAAATAGTGTTTGTTTTCTATAGTTTTACATATATATTATCTTATTGTGTGAATTGTCATTAAATTTTTTGAAGTTTCATTCGAGAAAAGTTAAAGCACTTACATAAAAAAATTATTTATTTTATACATATGCTCTACTATTTGAAAACATTGTGTTGTGAATTGAATTGTAGACCATAAAAATTAAATTTTATTACTACCATTTTAAATATTTAACTAAAATTTTAAGAGAATCTCAAACTATTTTAATTTCCAATTTAAACAACTCTTCTAGAAAATATATATTTTTAAGGGATATTTCTAATCTAAGTCTTGTTTCAATTGGAAGAGATGATTATTGTAGTGCTTGCCCCTAGGTCGCGTTTTGTTATCATTGCCAAACTCTTTTAGGTCAATTGTATATTGATGATTGGTGACATTATTTTGATACATATCAGATATTGTTTCAGGTTTAGTTGATTTGTGATGAGATTACTTGGTACATTATATTTCATGTTTGCATGATGATTATTCAGTGATTTTAGTTATTGATGATGATTAGTTAGATGATTTATTATCATAAGTTTTTTCTCATGGATACTTACCCCATACTTGCATGTGTATGGTGTGCGTGTTTGTTTCCTTTCTGTATGGCATTTCTAATGTGGTTAAGGAAGGGAGTCATAGTCACCTGCTAGTCGGGATCTACATGATGCATCACTTCTTGTCATTGCCTATTTAGCTTAGTATATATTGTGCTTCTACATGCATGAATTTAATGTAGGTTGTAGGTACCGGGTATCGACTTCCCTGAATTGTTAGGATGAGTGTACCCTATCACATTATCTCAATGGTAAGAGAGAGGAGATAAATTCTCAAGTCCAAGTCCTAACCCTTTAAGCCATTTGTCCTAATTGAAAATCAAGACAAGTATCTGAGTCGAGTACCCTCCAAATACATTGGATGACGTAATTTGTGATATTAACCCCTTAGTTTGATTTTGTATCTATTTTGCTTTGATGGGTTTTTGTATTTTACTTTATGAGTTCTTGGTGTATTTTCTATTAATTAAGTCTAACTAAAAGATCTAATTAATGATGTAATTAAATGGAAAATTAATATGATATTTTAATATTTAATTTTATTTAATTAATTGGGAAATTAAATAAATAAAAAGAATTAATTTGGAGATAAAAGTTATGAGTTTAAAGTTGGAACGTGATAATATTTATTTAATTTAATAATAATATATTTAGAGTTCATTTTTAAATAAATGTTAAATAATATTATTATTATTTAAGTTAGTAAATGTTTTATCAATTAAATTTCAAAAATAAATTTAAAAGTGGAAAAGATATTAAAATTATTAAAAGATTCTAGATCACATGATACGTGCATGTGATTAACATATATTAAGATTAAACAAGTGGATTTATTAAAGTGAGTGCATGAGATGTAAAATTAATAAATTAATTTAAATAAATAAATAAAGTGAATATTAAATAAATTAATGTGCATTATATTTATTCACATAGGAGTATGCGAGCTCTTGGGAGTTGACATGTTGACAACACAAGAGTTTGCACTCTAATTATGCACGTGTTGTCTACACTTAGGAGTTAGCACATTATTTGAGCACATGGTGTCTACAACATTCTAGACACCTCATCATGTTTATCTTCTTATCATGGAAGTTATGTGCATAGTTGTCATACTTATCTCCTAGTTCTTTCTAGACACATTCTAGATGCATCTTAGAGGCCTTTATATAGAGGCTCTCTTATTGTGTATGGACAAGCTTACATGCATTTGAGAAGCTCATATGCTTCTACATGCTCACATGCTTCTACAAGCACTTCTTGTCACTTGGGGGTTTCAATTGGTTTGATTCTTGGAGGAATGGTGAATGTTGGAGAAGGAAGGGGATTTTCTATGGACTTCTGAGGCATAGCGAATTAGCATCAGTATCTAGGTGCACTCGTGATTTTCACATATTCCATTTGCACTCTTTCTCTTCCTATCTTCACAATGTATATTATATGTGTCTGAATATAATCTATCAATGAATCTTAAATCTTGAAATTGGAATCTAGATATGTATGTTAATTTTTATGAAGGAAATTCATCACAAACTACCCTATTGTTGTCCCTTACATAGAGCCAAACTCAGACATTCATAACTTTTTACCCTAACCAAAGTTATTCGATCACTCCAATAAAATTTGGTACAACTTGGCCCTCTCCAAAATATTTCAAATTTGGCCCAATCCAATAGCTCACTAGGGAGATATGGCCCTCGTACTGGGACTATTTTATTCAATGACAGTCATTCCTCCATTTTCCATAACCAGTAGTTCTTTGTGCTTAAACTTCACAAAAATAATCTATCAAAGCATGGAATGAATTAAAAAACTAAACCAACATAGATCTAAGACATTTATACTCAAGATTTTATCCAAATGAGAAGTCTTTTCAATGCAAAAAGTAGACTATGCCCTCACAGCAGCAATCTAGGACTTTGCAGAGAATTTAATTTGGTATTAAATGAAACTTTGTTACATTGCATCATTTTGACCATAGACAACCTAAAAACTCCCTACCATTCCTCCCCTCCTAAAACTCATGGTCATCAATGCTAATAATACATTTCAAACTAGCTGCAACTTCCTCAAACCGGTTAGAGTTAGTTATGACTATTTATATTTAGTTGAATTTTTTTTATTTGTTGTGTAGTTGACAACATGGTTGTTAACTTTGATAGCCTTACATAATTATGCATTTTATTAATATTCCAAAGTATTTTCATGAGTTTTATCCCAAATTTAAATCCTCAAACCACTCTTAAATCCCATAAACCCTCTACGAGCCTTATGGGCTTCATTTTGCCAATTTTTGACAATTTACATTTTTAGGCACTTCAAGTGCATTTGACACCATACAATGGCTCTAATTTCCATATTAAAATAAATTGGACCTTTGAAGGTCTTTAAATAACTCATCTACCTTAGAATCCCGAAGTGAGACCTAGGTACACTAACTCCCAAAATGCCATTAAAGCTACATCATTGATCCTTTTACAAAGTGATCAATTAAAACATTTAAAACATAAGAAAAACATTATTAAGTGACCATTGTGCACTTATTACAATCAAATGACCCTTCAAGGTCATGTTCATCCTTTGATCCTCCTAGGATCTATTTAGTGACCCTAGTTCCTCTAGGCCTTTTGTCCTTGTCCCTGGTACTCCTGTAGCAGTTAATAGTAGAAGAAGTGTAATTAATTATTAGTCAATTTAATTAAATAGATTTTTAAATGAGGGAAAATTAAAAGAAAAGATATATTAATAAATGGAATTAAATAATTGAATTATTAATGAGATTGCTTTTACTTAAAATCAATGAGGATTATTTTAAATAAATGATTGTCCTTGAAGTGTTTAAAGGAAATTGTAAACTAATTATTTGAAAGTTGATAAGTATTATTCTAATGTTTTAAATAATGTGAATGATTTTATCTGTGTCAATAAGAACTAGTTTGATGATAAGTCTCTGTTATCATTTGTGCACCCGCCAAAGATTCAAATTTCAAACATTTGGCTCGTTTAACGGCTAATTCCCAAAGATTATACTATTTTAATGCAAAGCCTTATAACATGGCTCTACGGCCTGCAGGTTCTCCATCGTCAGATCTAAGGCAGATGTATGGTTGGCGTTGTCTCACTATGGTGAAGTTGTGCAAGATTTATGTTCATGACATGGCACCCTAATGACACATGTTTGGTGGGTTCAATGGGTCAGGCAACATGTTTTGGTGGGTTAGAGAAAGTTTTACAGCGGGTAGGTTGCGTCACCGGGAAAGTTTTAGGGTGGGTAGGTTGCATCACCGAGAAAGTTTTACGGCGGACAGTCAGTTTTCTTGGGCCAAAAAGTTCAAAAGGTGGAAAGGTGCCATGTCACCATCGAAAAACCCATGAGTTTTCCAATACTAACATAGCACCCGGTCGGTCGGAGGTTGTTTCTACGGTGAGTCCTAGTGTCGGCGGCAAGGTTCGTGGCAACGAAAGAGATCATCGACATGAGCTTCAGGCACGTGGTTGGGTCCCATTTTGTACCTCATCTGCCCAGTTGGTGGAGTTTGGTGCCATGGTGGAAAATCATTGGAAGATAGGTGCAAATCATAAGACATGTCATCGTTGGGCGCCATGGCGCTATGGGAAGTTGGCCTTGATTTTCTTATAGCGACATAGTGCCTAGGCAACATGTGTCCCTCAGTATGGTCAAGGCAGTACGGATTGTTAGTCCAATGGGGAATAGCCACGTATGCCAGGTTAGAATATAGTCAGTGCATGGGACCAGATCTTCAATGCGGCTAGTGTAGTAAAAGGTTAACTTCTCCACCATCAGATCTGCAGAGATCAACGACAGGTGCCATCGTGCTATGGATAAGCCGCACGAGCTTTATGTTAGCGACATAGCGTCTTGCTGACATGTGTCTTGCTGGCAGACCAGGGTTGATGGTTAACGGTTGGCAGTCAGTGCAATCGACGTAGTCAACATGGTAGTTAATTTTGATGCTACGGCTAGATGGTGGAAAGGTGGTGCAATTAGGATGAGACCACTAGGCGCTATGGTGTTATTAGGATTTTTGAAGACCTTTTCAATAGCGACATGGCACCCAATCTATATTAAGGGTGATCAAATGTGGAAAGGGTGTCTAGAATGGTAGAAGGAAGGAATGTGATTGGCACGCGTGGCCTATTTAGCATGTAGAACCATTTAACCTTGCTGACCCTTCGGATTCATAAACCAAGAGACGAAGGTAATCAATTTTCTTGAGCGATTTGATCTTTATGATCGATCCTGACCTACTTGGAATGAATGTAGAATGAGGAAAGACAATCCACCATCTTAGTCGATCCATCTAACTAGTCAGAACATCGATGGCACCATTTTCAATCCTCTTAGGACACCTGTTGCAACAAAGATCAGATTTTCCTTAGATTCCCATGATTGTCCTCTACAAGACTTAATGGCAGGTAGCTGCAGGGTCACTTCAGCAACAAAAGATCTTAGTTATGCCTGAACTATAAAGCAAGATTTTGTAGTTTTTGGAAGGGGACCTTCTCTCTAATTTTCCTCTGCTTTTTCTCTCCAATTCTAGCATGAACTCCCCTGTGCCTCTGAACTGTCTGATTTTCTATTTATCTCCTTCAACCATTGGTATTAAGTGCAAGAATTCTTTGCCTGTGCCATTGTTTTGTGGAAATCTGTAATTCACATAACTGTATCTCTTCTGGCCTGTGAATGATATATAAGTGAATTTCTTCCTTGTGTCATTCATCTTGGTTTTCTGATCTATATGTGGTTATTTGATTAAAGTAAGTCTAGATGTGTAATATCCTTAGTTTCATTCTGGTTTAGTAGCACATGTATGGGCAGAGAATTGGTCCGAACACTCTATTTTGGTGCATCACCTCCTTAGATTAGACTAGGTAAATTTACTCTCATGCTCTCCTTCTCCCTTTTCCTCTCCAATAGTAGATAGGTGTGTCATGATAGTAAGAGGAAGACAACCTTCTCCAAAGACTCAACCTCGCAGTTCAAGTCCCACAACTTGGACATTGTTTCCATGTTTCACTAGGTTATCCTCACACATAGGCCTTGGACAAGGGTGCAAACCTAAGTGACAACAATTTTTGGCACGCCCGGTGGGACTCATCCTTTAACAAATTTAAAGTCTACTAGTGTCAACAAGAAAGAGTTTCAGAGATTAATGTTGAAGAGGTAGTGTTGGCTTCAGTATTCAAGCCTTTAAGAGGCTGATCCTTCAAAGTACTTGGCGACTCTGAACATCAATAAATCTGGTTCTAGGCCAAGTTGCAGAAATTCATGCCCAGAGCTAAAAAAAGGGCATCTTGTAGAGGTAAATTTCAATATCAAGAGCTTTCTCTTTCAGATCCTAGAAGAAGGAGGACTAGAACTTCATCATCACCAGTTAGGGGTGTAATAATAGTTAATATACCTGTAAGATCCATCTCTACTCCTACTATTCGAACTCAGCCTAGATTGCCATCAACACTCATCAATAGAACACTCGTTTACATGGCACAGCCAAGAGTCCATGCTTTTTCTACCTTTAATGGTGGAAGTCCTCTATTGTTAGCCCAAAGACATGATATACCAGTATCTACACTAAAATGTGTACCTAATTTTACTGGTGAAACTTCCATCTCCCCTTTAGAGCATATTCAAGAACTAGCAAATGTCTATAATATTCATGATATCACTGAGGATGATGTTGCTGTCAGACTTCTAGCCTCATCTTTAAAAGGAAAAGCATTAAAATGGTATAGAGGCTTAGCTCATGGTTCTATAACCGATTGGGATGGACTAGGAGCAGGGTTATGCAAACATTTTGAGGATAGAAGTGACCATCTGTCACTTTTAGAGCAGTTGACTACTATAAAAAAGGCCCCCCATGAATTTATGACTGATTTTAACTATAGATTTCAAAAGACATGGGATAGAATACCTACTATAGTGAAACCTACCCCTGGTAATGCCTTCTTGCATTACCTTAGAGCTTTTAACAGTGATATTGCCACTACAATCCAAACTATGGGAGGATATACCTTGCCTAACGCTTATGAGATAGCCATAAAAGCTGAAAACATCCTCATACAAGGAGGAAAGTTGGGTCCAAGGCCCCCTATGCCTTTCTTTCTTGATGTTCCCAACCACCAAACAGCAATGGCCCCTCTTCCTACAACTTCTACATCACAAGCCCTTACTCCGGTCCCTCAAGCTTCCATATCCTCAAATGGGATAGATGAACTCAAAGAGATGCTCCAAGGTCTAGTGTTGAATACAGATAAAAGAGAGAAGACCCTGGATAAAAAATTGCAAGAACAGGGGAGGGAGTTGAAGGACTAAGGGAAGAGATTAGAAGATAGTTTTTCTATAATACAAAAAATGAGTAACAAGGTGGTGGCCTTAGAAAGACAACAAGATGAAGGTGGCAAGCCTCCCCAATTGCAATATAAAGCTCCAAATGGTGGTAGGCCTCCTAATCAGTGGAATAGCTCTTTTGATCAGGGTAGGCAAAATAGTCATGCTTCTGCTTCAAGCTCAAATCAGAATAGAGCTATAGTCCCTCAAATAACTTAGCCCAAGATCAAGATTTATGTCCTTCTTGCAACTATTCTTATGCCTATTGCATGTGCTAGAAGGCAGAATCTTCTTTGGCCCTGACTGATAAAGAACCTGCAGCAAAGCAATCATACAAGGAGGATCATCCCAAGGAGGCATCATATATTCAAAGACATGATGATTGCTCTTTCATGAATCATCAGATTGGGGAGTATTGTAATGTAAACCAAGATTTCATTTCTCATAACACAAGAAGTAAGAGGAGAGCTATGGAACATGCTTCCACTCCTTCTCCTAGGCAGGCCTCAACTTCAACTACTACACCTCATATATATGCATCAAATGAAAAAACAAGTACTTCACAATAGCAAAAGCAAGATTCTAGAAAGAAAGATGCAAGTGATCCTTATGTTGCCCCATCTCAACCTCTTATAAGTGCAGCTCCCAAAGTTTCTACCAAAGTTCCTAATATACCTTTCAGTGTGGTAGAGCAAATGAAGAAGACCAATGTGAATATTTGTATGTGGGATGCTGTTGCTACCATACCAATGCATAAGAGGATGCGACAACAAGAATTAGAGAAGACTAAACCCAAGGACCAGCCATCTACCATGGAGAGTGCCACAAGTCTAGTACAACCAACAGGGGATGTGGAGACAAATAAAAAGGTTAGAGCTCCTCCATTCTATGTTTCTCTGATTATAGGGGGCAAATTAGTCCACAATTGCATGATAGATTCAGGGGCTAGCAGCTCAGTAATGCCTAGGTGTGTTGCTAATGCTTTAGGAATGAAATATGAGACCATTGTTAGGGATGTGTTACAATTAGATGGTAGTACTATCAAAATTGTAGGTATCCTTAGGATTGTGGAGATGGCCCTACATGCATGCCTTGGTTGCACTATGATTCAAGACATATCTATTGCTGAAGTCAAGCCCTATTTTGCTATTTGTCTTTCAAGAGACTTCACTACTCAAATTGGTGGATTCATATCTACTGATTGGTCATATATGTCATTTACAACTAAATATGGAGCCGATGCCTCAATCAGATCAGAACCTCAAGCCCTTCATCACACTAAATCTTACACCCCCAATCCCATCAACATGAATTGCCCTATTCTAGAGATGGATGAAAATGACATAGTCAATGAGCTTGCCACTTCCATAGTGGAGATTCCTAATTTCTTCTTGGATGAGTGGGCAAATGCATATTAGTTTGAGCCTATGTTAGAGACTCTTGAGATAGGACTTAGTACATATTGCATAATAGAGAAAGATGCTCAAGTTCTTGATCTAATCGGGACTAATGATGATATAAGTGGAACATGGAGTATGTACTTTGATGGCTCAAAGAATAGAAATGGATTAGGGGCTGGTGTTATGTTGATCTCTTCTGCACAAATAAGATACTACTTCTCCTTTAGGATCCAATTCAGTTGCACCAATAATGTGGCCGAGTATGAATCTTTGATTCAAGGTCTCTTACTTGCCCAAAAGAGAGGAATTCAAGCCTTGAGAGTATATGGGGATAGTGAGTTGGTAGTTAACCAAGTGAGAAACTAGAATATCACAAAAAATGGCCTGCTCAAGTCTTACAAACACATAGTATGGGATTTTCTTGAGGGCTTCAATGCATTTAATATTCAGAGCATTCCTAGGAAAGAAAATAGACATGTTGATAGACTTGCAGTAGTGGGTGCAGCTTATGGTGTACCAAGGAATCTCAAGGAAGAAAAGAAGCAAAAAATAAGTGTGGTAGTGAGGCCTGCCATCCCTGAAAACAACACTCATTTGCAGGTGTTTGATTCTGATGAGCAAATTGTGAGTTTCTTGCAGAATGAGGCAGAATTCTCAGATAGAAACCAGTTAAGACTACAAGATCAGTATGGTGATCAAATCATTTATCTCAGTTCTAACAAGTTGACCAAGGGTCTCATTACCTTGGAGAGTGTCTTTAATCCTGATGATCAAACAAGGGGCAAAGGGATGAATCTAGCTGCAGAACAGGATGATTATGCCCCAATTACAATTGCTAATGGAAAATTTTTGAATATAGGGAAGGTATGTTCTAAAAATGAGCAAGAAAAATTCATCCATCTATGTCAAGAATTTAATGATTTATTTTCTTGGACATATGATGATTTAAAAGGGTTTGAACCTAGTTTGTTTCAGCATACCATAGATTTAATTAATAAGGCCAAACCAGTAAGGCAAAAACAGAGGCCAGTGAATCCTAAGATTGAACCTCTAATGAGAAAAGAACTATCAAAGTTGATAGAGGCTAATATAATATTTCCTATCAAACACTCATCATGGGTAGCTAACCTTGTCCCTGTAAGGAAGAAGAATGGAGAAATCAGACTGTGTGTGGACTTTAGGGATCTTAATCAGGCTTCTCTTAAAGATCACCATCCTCTCCCTTCCATGGAGCAGATTCTGTCCAAGGTCAGTGGTTCAAGGAGATTCTATTTTCTTGATAGATTCTCTGGTTATAATCAAGTGCTAGTTAAAGAGTCTGACAGACATAAGGCAACATTTACTACTAAGTGGGGCACCTATGCTTATTGCAAGATGCCATTTGGACTAACAAATGCAGGTACCACATTTCAGAAGGCAATGGAGATGGCCTTCAAAAAATTAATTGACAAGTTTGTCTTAGTATACCTTGATGTTATAACTGTATATTCAAAAAATGTAGAAGATCATTTCGATCATCTAAGACAGGTATTTCTAAGATGTAGAGATTTTGGGGTTTCCCTTAACCCAGCCAAGTGTGTCTTTGCTGCAAGCCAAGGAAAATTATTGGGACACATTGTATCTAAGGATGGGCTAACCATTGATCTGGAAAGAACAAAGGCAATACTTGCCCTTCCTCTTCCTAAACACAAGAAGGGGCTGCAAAGTTTCCTTGGTAGAATAAATCTTTTAAGAAGGTTTATTCCTAATCTTGCTACCATGGTGAGACCTCTTACAACTATGCTTAAGAAAGGTATGGTCTTCTCATGGACCAAGGAAGGGAAGGAAAGTTTTGAAGAGATCAAGACATCCATAGCCTTAGCCCCTACTCTCATGAACCCAAATTTTGAAAAAGATTTCATCCTCTACACTCTAGGTGGTGAGTTAAGTATCTCTACTGTCTTGACTCAAACAAATGACAAGGATGAGGAGCAGCCTAGAGCCTTCTTTAGTGAAGGGCTCAAGGAATATGAAGATAAGTATAGCTTTGTTGAGAAGCAGGGCCTTGCGGTCATTAGAACCTTGAAGAAATTCAAGCACCTCTTATCCTACAATAGGATCCATTTGTTGGTGCCCCATGCCAGTGTAAAGGACTTCCTGTTAAGCAAGGATATCAGTGAAAATAGACCTAGATGGATCACTAGGGTAATGGAATATGATGTTGATATTCAGATTACCAAGCTAGTAAGAGGGAGAGGATTGTGCAAAGAAATGTTATCAGGCTAGGATGCAGATGAAGAGGCTGCTATGGTAATAACAGAGCAACGGGAGGAAGGAAATGGTAATGGCCCAAGGAGCTGGATAAATGACATGAAGAGCTTCTTATCCGTGAATGAATACCCTCAGGGATTGGACAGAGCTAAAAGAAGACAATATAGAGTACAGTCCATTCCCTATGTTGTGATTGATGGTATCCTATTCAGGAGGGATTTTAATGGGACCCTGTTGAGATGCATTGAAGAGGATTGTGCGGAGAGGATGATAAAGGAACTTCATGATGGCCCTGATGGTGGCCATTTCTCTGCAAGAACAACTACTATGAAGATCATGAGGGCTGGTTATTATTGGCCATCTCTATTCCATGATTGTCATGGATATGTGAGAAAATGTGAGAAATGTGCTTTCTTCTCAGGCAAAAAGAGGCTTGCAGCTCTCCCCCTTCATCCTATTCAGGTGGATCAGCCCTTTACCTAGTGGGGGTTGGATTTTATAGGCCCCATTAATCCTCCATCTAGTGCAGGTCATAAATGGATTTTGGCTTCTACTGATTATTTCACTAGATGGATAGAGGCTGTTGCCTTGAAGGATGCCATAGAACCATAAGTTGTTGAATTCCTTGATGGAATTGTATCTAGATTTGGTGCTCCCTCTACTATCATTTCAGACAATGCTAAGTCTTTTGTTGGAACCCAAATTTGTGCATGGACAATGAATCACAATATTTACCTAAGCACACAATCAAATTACTATCCCTAGGGTAATGGTTTGGCTGAGTCTTCCAACAAGAATCTGGTCAGAATTATGAAGAGGACAATAGAAGACAATCAGAGGGTCTATCATAAGAAATTAATAACTGCTCTGTGGGCTGATAGGATAACACCCAAGAGATCTGTTGGGAATTCACCTTTTGTGCTAGTATATGGTAGGGAGGCCAGACTCCCAATTTCATTAGAATTCCCATCCTTGGAATTGGCTCATCAGCTGGAATTGATTGAAGATAATGCCATGTCAGTAAGAATGGTAGAGCTGATTGAACTAGAAGAAAAGAGAAATAAGGGTATGCAAACCCTAGAGATACATTAGCAGTAGATGAAAACGAGTTTTGATAAGAAAACTAGGGTTAGGACCTCCAGAGAAGGAGATTTAGTTCTAAAGTGGGATGCAGATAGGGAAAAACTAGGAAGACATTCCAAATTTGATGCATTATGGAGTGGCCCCCATCTGATTGTCAGTTGCAAACAGGCTATTGCATTCCAGCTGAGCAGACCCAATGGTGAAGTTTTGCCCATTCCAGTCAATGGGATTTATCTTAAAGCTTTTTTTTGATGAGGGTCGAGTTCCTGTATATAGGTAGTTTAGTTTCTTTTCTGTTGTTTCCTGCTTTTCAAGAAGTGTGTGGGCATAGCCGTCTCCCTGTGAGGTAGCAAATTTTGAGGTGTCTCAGGTTGTAGAGGAAGTTTTGTCTCAGTTCCAATTGCAGTTGCAGAGTTTTAGGGTGTTCATGTTTTAATCTCTCACAAGAGGGGTTAGGGTTTCACAGTATGCACAGACCCATTTTTTAACTCCATAGCCCAATGGATACATGAGGCCACTGATCATACACATAGTAGGCTTGTGTCCCCTGTAAGTTGCCAAAAATGTTATCATTTGTTCACCCGCTAAAGAGTAAAATTTTAAACATTCGACTCGTCCAATGGCTAATTCCCAAAGGTAATACTATTTTAATGCCAAGCCTTATAAAATGGCTCTATGGTCCGCAGGTTCTCCATCATCAGATCTAAGGCAGATCTACAGTTGGTGTTGTCTTGCTATGGTGAAGTTGTGCGAGATTTATGTTCGGAACATGGTGCCTTGATGACATGTGTCCAGTGGGTCCAACAGGCCAGGCAACATTTTTTGGCAGGTCAGAGAAAGTTTTATGGTGGGCAGGTTGCATCACCGGGAAAGTTTTATGGTGGGCAGGTTGCATCACCAGGAAAGTTTTATGGTAGACAATTAGTTTTCATGGGCCGGAAAGTTCAAAAGACGGCAAGGCACCATGTCGCCATCAGAAAACCCACGAGTTTTCGTATAGCGACATAGCACTCGGCAAACCAGAGGTTGTTTCTATGGTGAGTCCTAGTGTTGGTGGCAAGGTTCGCGGCAACGAAAGAGATCAACGACAAGAGCTTCAGGCAGGTGGTTGGGTCCCATTTTGTAGCTCATCTACCCAGTTGGTGGAGTCCAGTGCCATGGTGGCGAATCATTGGAAGACACATACAAATCAAAAGAAATGTCATCATTGGGCGCCATGGCGCTATGGGAAGTTGGCCTCGATTTTCCCATAGCGAAATTACGCCTAGGCCCCACATGTCCCTCAATAGGGTCAAGGAAGTATGGACCCTCCAAGTTGGTGCCTTATCAAACCAAGGTGGTGCTTCGTTAGTCTAATGGGGAACAACCACGTATGCTAGGTCAAAATACAGTCAGCGCATGGGACCAGATCTTCAACACGGCCAGTGCAGTAAAAGGTTAACTTCTCCACCGTCATATTTGAAGAGATCAACGGTAGGCACCATCGTGCTATGGATAAGTTGCATGAGTTTTATGTTAGCAACATAGCATCTTGCTGACACGTGTCTCGCTGGGAGACTAGGGTTGACGGTTAATGGTCGAAAGTCAGTGCAATCGACGCAGTCAACATGGCAATTAATTTTGATGCTACGGCTACATGGTCGAAAGGTGGCACAGTTAGGATGAGACCACTAGGTGTTATGGCGCTATCAGGATTTTTGAAGACCTTTTCAATAGCGACATGGCACCCAGTCTATATTAAGGGTGGTCAAACGTGGAAAGGGTGTCCAGAACGGTAGAAGGAAGGAATGTGATTGGCCCGCGTGGCCCATTCATCATGTGGAACCATTTGACCTTGCTAACCCTATGGATTCATGAACCAAGAGACAAAGATAATCAATTTTGTTGAGCAATCTGATCTTCATGATCAATCCCGACCTACCCGAAATGAATGCAAAATGAGGAAGGACACTCCACCATCCCAGTCGATCCATCTACCCAATCAGAACATTGATGGCACCTTTTTCAGTCCTCTCAGGACACCTGTTGCAACAAAGATTAGATTTTCCTCAGATTCCCATGATTGTCCTCTACAGGACTTAATGGCAGGTAGCTGCAGGGTCACTTCAGCAGCAAAAGATCTCAGTTATGCCTGAACTATAAAGGTAGATTTTGTAGTTTTTGGAAGGGGACCTTCTCTCTAATTTTTCTTTTCTTTTGCATAGCAATTCTAGTGTGAACTCCCCTGGGCCTTTGAACTGTCGGATTCTCTATTTATCTCCTTCAGCCATTGGTATTAAGTGCAAGAATTCTTTGCCTATGCCATTATTTTGTGGAAATCTATAATTCACATAATTGTATCTCTGCTGGCCTGTGAATGATATATAAGTGAATTTCTTCCTTGTGTCATTCATCTTGGTTTTCTGATCTGTATATGGTTATTTGATTAAAGTAAGTTTGGATGTGTAATATCCTTAGTTTCATTCTAGTTTAGTAGCACATGTATGGGCAAAGAATTGGTTCGAACACTCTCTTTTGGTGCATCACCTCCTTAGATTAGACTAGGTAGATTTTCTCTCATGCTCTCCTTCTCCCTTTTCCTCTCCAAGAGTAGATAGGTACAACCTAATAGTAAGAGGAAGCCAGCCTTTTCCAGAGACTCAACCTCGCAGTTCAAGTCCCACAGTTTGGAGGTTGTTTCCATATTTCACTAGGTTGTCGTCACGCATAGGCCATGGACAAGTGTGCAAACCTAAGTGACAACAGTATCTTTTGATTATCTTAGAGAATTGTTTTAAAATAATGATAAGAGATAAATGGTTTGAGTTGTAGATTAAATGAAGAATCTTATACACTTGAAATGTACTTGAAAACAAAAATTGAAACCTAATATTTTGCTTAACCATGTGATTGTGAAAGCAAACTAAAATATGTGTTTATATCTTGTTCTTTATGCTATCCATGTTTGGGGTTTGGGTGGTCCTAGAGTGTTAACCAGTTAGGATGTCTACCAGAGGCTTGGGCGTTATGTGAATGTGATGGCATTTGGTCTCGATTCTTTTAAAATCCAACCATGGTAATGTGATGGTATGCTCTATGATATGTTTGTATTTACTGATTGTTATTGTTTTCTAGTCTTCTTGTGTGATGTGTAGGTGTATGTATTAGAGATACTTGACATAACCATTTTTGACTCATCGATCAATTATCCTTAGATTACTTTCCAGTCCCCATGATGGGACTGAAGTGTTGATTTATTTCTTGATGATGTCATGATGTGATATGTTTTGACTCAGCTATTTTGGAGTCTTTGATCAGTATTATTTGCTTGATATGTCTTTTTGGTTTCTTGTTGACAACCAATGGATATAGTGATTATCAGTGATACCTTCAATTGCCAATAGAGAACTGTTGTGGTCATGATTATCAATGGATGCTTTTCAGTTGCTCATGGACATTTGATGTTCTTATTGTGGATTATGTTTTGGTATTTTTCTAGTCACTTCTATAGGACTAAGGTGATTTTGTGATTTATGATTCCATGAGCCTAGGTTAGGTTATCCACTTCTAGTGTCAGGAAGTGGCTTGCAATGGGGGTTGGGGCCCTAAGTGGCTGCCAAGGTAACTCATTGTAAGTTTTATTAATAAGTGAAAATATTTACACTAAATGGGGACTAAAATGAACCTAATACAATAATTGTTTGTTCTCACCCATGCCTTGACTTCTAGTACAGACTAGGATGGGAGTAGAGAGAACGCTTGGTTGTGACCTTGCATTCCTTAGTATACCTCATCAGTACGAGAGGATACTAGTGGCCACATAGGGATCACTAGGGGGCCAGGGTCTATTGAGAGACTACCAGGGTAACTCTAGCATGATTCGTGCAATGACACTTTCTCACTTACATAGTAGGTTTCCTACATGTCTTTGTGTGCCTTCGGGATTAGATGTCAGTTTGTGATTGGAACCTTTAAGTTAGTATACTTTTAGGATTCCTAGACCTAGAGAGTTTTTGTGCTATGTGATTTGATATCCTATTTGAGACTTGAGACTATCTCCTCAGTGCGATGGGAGTGGGCCATTTAGGTCCCACGCAGTTGGGTGGTAGTACTTTTTCACTCTTACCATTTGAGATCCGTCTGTAGAGACCATGGTTGGAGCATTTTTGGTTGGTATTTATCTTCATTCTATTCTTGGATCTTATGATTGATGTTATTTACTAACATGTTTCTTTATATTGATGATTAGCATGTGATAGATGATGTTATATGCTTTGCAGGATCATCTTATGTTTTATTCTTGCATGTTAGATTTCTTTATGCATATGTTGTAGCATGTTAGATTTCCTTCTTCATATGTTATAGTATGTTTTAGGAGTGACATTCCTACTATGATAATACTGATGATCTTTTCGGTGACTTGGGATGTTACATGTAGGGGATGGCTAGGGCCCACGATGGTCTAATAATGCTATTGATGGTTGGGAGGAACCCCACACTTAGATTAGTTGTGTTTTATGATGTATGAATATCTTTTACAATGGTTGATATATCTTTATTGATGGATGGATGTATCATGTATGTTACTAGTTTCATTTACTTTATTGCACTTGTATCATGGATTCGATGAGGATAATGTATCTTTATTTTTACATGTGTATATTCTTTTAAGCCTTTTGTACCTTGTGTTATGTACAGTGGATGATTGAGTATTTTGAATTTAATTGCCAAGAGGCATTCGAAACAAATGTGTAATATGGACATTGGACTTTCTATTTATTCTTTCATGTGGATGTGGTAGTGGTTAGACTTAGTATTAATTGAATTAAATGTGATTCAACGTCTTGGGATCCTTAAGGAATGTAACTTGTTATGTATGCTTACAGTTGATTGTATGATATTGTTTTCGCTACTATGTGTTTGATGTGAATGGTTATCTTTCATGATTTAAAAATTTGTTTTTGGAAAACTTAGTAAAATTTTAGGTTAATTCTTTTGGATCCCTTGGTAGGGCATTACAATTATTAACAAAGATTAAAAAATTCTAATATAAATAGCTATTGAGTTTTTCGCATCAATAATTCTATTAATTATTTAACAAATTCTATAGATAAAGATTCATAGGTTGATTATGATATTGAGAAACACTTAGAATTTACAAGGGATATTGGCACAACTAGAAATGTTTTATCAAATGTTATAGTAAAATTTTAAAAATTAATTATAACCAGAAATATGGTGGTAATTATTCAATAATAATAGCAAAAATATATGACTATCGGCTTAACCTCCCAATTCTGGGATGCAGTGATCCATCCCAACCAGTTCAACATGAAGGATGACAATGGATCATTCACCTACTAGTTGTAACTCCATCTTTTTGTGTGGCTTGTGATTATTTGTGAACCACATAGTAATCCCTATAAATTGTAAGAATCTTGGAAAATATATGGTTTGTACCAATCAAGAGGTGGAAACTTGGAAGCCGAATATATTGCTTTTTCTTTTCTAGCCCTCATGTCTTCCTGAATCTCCTATAATTATCCCCACTCTCTTAAATTAATATTTCTAATATTCTTGATTTGGGGCATCAATCTTTGGAGAGCAGAGGACTATTGGTTTCTTATACTTCAAAAACAACGTGAGCTTCTCTATTTCTAGCTCTTCTTTCAACATCAAATGAAAAATTAAAATGGAGATTCAAAAACAACAAAAATTTATGATCCACTCTTCAACAAACAATAATTTTATTAATCACCAATTCTGAGATAAAACATTCTCAATGACTATTGGGTTTCCTCTTCAACATTCTCCCACTTGGAACCCAACCATAACACTATCCACAATACTACTCTTTTTCATTTTAATTACAAAACAAACTCAATTTATAAAAATACAAGATATTAATATTGCTAAAAACTATTCACAAATAGTTCTTATGGTTCTTCTACAAATTAAGTTAGAATTGACAAAAATAATAAGTAGTTTTCTTTCAAAAACAAATCTCAAACCCTTGAAACTAGTCTTGCCATCTACATAATATGACACATTCTCTTCCTAGTTGGGTTGTCAAGTGCGGTGTTACAAAAGTAGTGGCCTTCAAAATTCACGAATAACATTCCAAGATTGATGAATAGAGGTGATACAATATGGTTTATTTTGATATTGTAATATCTTCAATTGAATGTCTATTTATTCATATGGATTGTGAGAATTAATGTATTTCATTAGTCTTCTATGACTATCTTGTATGAGAAATTGTAGTGTGGACTTTGAGTGTATCAATAATCCTTGTGATTTTAAGTTCTTTTATGATGGAAATAAATATTAGGTACATGAGTTATCAAGTTGACAAATTAAAATTTAAAAAAATCATTTTTTCTATTTAGATAATGTTATGGATAAATTTGACAATACAATGTGGTATCACACACACACACACACACACACACACACACACACACACACACACACACATGTGAATTCACATGTATAGATTTGTATACACATCCACACATGCATTCATGCATGCATACATACATGCATACATGAATGAATATACACATACGCACATGCACACATACTAAACTAAATTTAACTTTTGAGAAAATATTTAACTTTTCCAACCATAATTAAACTTTATATATATGGTTGGAAAAAGCGATATTTTTTCTAAAAATTATTGTGTATTAATCTATCTTAGTCTGGATTGTGAGAAATAAATATTAGATCTTACAAATAATTGCTAGTAAAATAAAAATGGTTATTTGTTTGGTAAAATGATTAGCAAGAAAATTAGTGTCATAACCCATTTCTCCTCTACCGAATAAAGTGGACATTGTTGCGCCACATAAGCCTAATTATTATTCAATAAAAATAATATCTTGGCAATTAGAGAGGCAGTTCATTATATATTTTTGGGACTTTGGGTCAGATAGCTAATAAGAGGGCATAATGGAAGAATAATAATAATAATATGTTGGGGGAGATTTATAATTTATATATATATATCTTTGGTGATTGTTTTAATAGCTCAGTCATGGCTGCTTTATTCTCTAAGTAGGCATTAAGACTAGGAGCCAAGAATAGTCGTTTACATGCACAGTTAACCCAAACGGTCTGGAACTTGACTCCCCTCAACTGTGGGCAGTGGTAACGATCAAAATAATGAGCTGCGCCTGATGTCACTTTTGGTCATGGCCGGTGCATCAGCCCTACGTCGTTTGCAGTTAGTAACAAATTCAAAGAAGGAAGGCTTCTAGTTTGAAGTAACTAGAATTTTGGCGGAAGTTTCAATGTGCTTAGCGTACAATGACTAGAAGGAAGGGGGGCAGGGAAACAAGAAGCCAGATGGGGCAGCAAGAAACACCTAGGTTCCCATCATTGCTATGAATTTTATTGTTGTTCTTTAATATAATATGTTTTCTATTGATTGATCTGTACAATTATGGTACTAGTAGGGCAATAAGACCGGTGAATTTTGAGATCTGATGTTAAGATCATGTTGACTGTTAGGTCTTTAAACAAATTCCCATCTTGATCTATTTTTTCCTAGTAGTGACAGGATTTTGAACATATTAACCGAATGACTCACCTTACAGACTTCCTATTTCTTACACTATGAATGTTTGTAAGTTTTAATTATATGGGTGTTTAATTTCCCCACGGTAGCTTGGAAAATTTAAATCCTCTAGAAATGCGTGGACTTGTGTACACAAACCATCTACAATCACCATTACAATGAAACGGTGGGGGTTGTCGGGTTATTGAGAGTTTGGGGTCGTACATGGTTGTTCTTGTAGGAAAACATACAACACCCAACTAATTAGAGACTTATTTTTTATATTCATTTTTCATACTTCCTCTGTTCTAGTCAGTACTGGATCGAAATAGACAGGAAGAATTATCTTGTGTCGAACTATTGTATGTCTAAAATATTCATTTGAAGGCTTGGAATGTTAATATTCTTATTGATTTGATTTCATTACACACATTGTTTAACATGATAACTTTGAAAAAGTTGTTAGTCCGTGAGTATCTGACAGAGCATCAAAATCCGAAATTGGTGAAACATGTCTTTTAAACCCTTATAGCACATGCTTTAAACTCCCTAATCGTTGTAAAACTTTGCAAACATTGGGTAAAACTATTTATTCCAGTAGTCTTGAAATCTAAAAAGAAAATATTAACTTGAATCAAACTTCATCACAGTGAACAAATGTTTACATTATTGGGTTCAATTCTAGCAATACGTTTCAGCTGCTGTCTTTTTTGTTTCATAAACGACAATAGTTTTCGGCATAGATTCTATAGTCTTTATGGCATTGTAGGAAAACTTGGACTTAGCAATCGTGAAGAGTTCAGATCAAGATAGATCTGACATACTAAAATAAAATTTTATTGAATACTTTGAATTTAATTTGATCAGTGGGTTTTGTTAGTAAATCTTGGACATTGTCCCTCTTCCTTTACTGTGTGAGAACTTAGTTGTTGTTTGGGTGTTATTATAAAGAAGTGTGACCAACCTATTATATGAGTTGATATAAAATTAGAGATTTAAATAAACTTTAGTGTATCAATTATAAATTAAAATGCTTCAACTTACTTGAGATAGGTTTTGCTACTAGACCTTACTCAATACATTGACATCTAGAGTTTGATAGAATTTTCCATTTTATTGCTATGAAATCTTGGAGATGTGTAAGTTTTACTTGTGAGAACATTTTATTGGAATTATGTTAAGTTTTAAAAATATATCTTGGATTAAAAAGTGAGATTTTCTTCTTTAGATTAATATTGAGAAAAGTGTAGTCATAAGTAAAGATGAGATGCACTTTATTAGCAATATTTTACTATGCTATAGCATTTCATAAGGAGTGTGTCATTGTGCATTGTATACAAACAATCATTAAAATAACTACTAGTAATGATGATCATATGAACTCTTGTAATTAAGTAATTTAGAATGTATGAGTTATTGATATTGTGTTTGTGGATTCATAGCTCATGATGGAAATATGTCCATTCGAAAGTAATTACAATGATTTTCTACTTGATTTTGGAATAATACCTATTTCTTGTGGTTCAATTGTAGAAATTTTATTATTATTTCAGATTGTTGTGTACTTATGTATTGGTAGTACACCAAAAGTTATAAAACCGGGGAAATTAGTTCACAATCTCCATGGTATGATTGATGTCCTTTTGTAAGGAAGTTGCTACTTAATACTAATTGGTATTCCTTATAGATATCCATGTAAATGGAGTGCGCTTTTCAAGGATATAAAATATGTTTTAAATCTTGTTTGAGTAGTCAAATAATGAAAACCATGCTTAATGGTATATACCGAATGTAAGCATTAAAGGTATGTGCTTCTTGGCAATGTTGTTGTAATTGTATGCTTATATTTTGGTAGTGCATAATGGAAATTTTAATGAGATAGAAAGAGATCTATAGATTTTTTTCAAGTAATGCTGATGATTTAGTGAGTGGCTATAGAGAATAATCTCATTAGGTTACATAGTTCCATTACTTTTCTTGATTTTAACAGTTTAGCCTCCCTCATTGTGGGGCTGCATATCTTTCATGTCAGGAAAGATTTAGTGAAGCTTAATAGCTTCACAGTAGGGTGGTAAAGCACCCCTACAATATTCTCACCCTACTATTCTTAGATAGGTTCTAGAGCTTCTGTTAGAATCAATGACATAATCAGTACATCTTGATATTTAGGTAATTGAACTATGGTATCCTTTTATTATTTGAGCATATATGTATATGTATTGTTTTTATAAATTTAATGATAGTTAAGCAACTAATGTTGACTGGTCAATTTTCAAATGACTTTCACTCTCATTGAATATTCTGTATTACATGGAGATTGTTGATGTGGCATTGATTGTGTAGGGGTAGTCCTTACAATTAGTTAGCTATGCAAATAGTCTAATGATAACAAATGAAGGTATACAAAATGCATGTTTGATTGGAGGAATTATTTGGCAAGGAACTATGAGATCAAATTGTAAGTATAAAATTTGGACAGTTTCATGAGTGAAAACAGAGACTTTATAAATAATAATTTTAAATGGTGTATTTTGTGTGTAAGTATGAAATGTATAGTAACGAGGATGCCTCATATACTATTAAATCAATTTCATCATGTATTATTTGAGATGGTGATATTGTATGACCTTAATCTTGTAAGTATCAAATATGTGATTTGTAGATATGTCAACCAAGAGAACTTAATATTGCCCTGAATTAAGAACTTAGATTTGTATTTGTTCTTCAATTGGAATAAAAAGTTGTTGAGCAGTAAATTTCTAAAATAGCTACTAAATATAATCAGGTTGATGAATCAAGATATCTTGTGCATTCATTTAAACTGTTTTCATTACTATTGATATAAAAGTTATTGGAAGTTGTATTATGTGTGTAAGAGTCATTAGTCGGTCTCATGATCCCTGAATTCTTCTTTCAACTAAGAAATAGAAAAGTACATGAATTGAAGTAACGCATCTATTGTAGAAGGTGCATGTAGCTTTATTGCCAATAAAATGAGTAATCTGTATGCAGTGGATGTGAAAGGAAATGGTGAAGGGAGGGAGGAGAAGAAGAGATCCAGTTTTATTTTTCTAAGGATGCCAGTGGCTGTCTCAACGGTGAGGCTGAGGCCAAGTTGTGGTATGATGATGGACAAGGAGCATTGGAGTTGTGGCAATGAGCCTTAATGTTCTCCTCATCTTGTACTGCCCACTTCTCCTTTGGTGGACACGGAACAGGTGAGTTGTGGCAGTTAGCCGAGACAAGGACCACCAACGTAATAATGAGTAACGTAATCAGCACTGTTCTCATCGAACTCTCCATGTTTATTACCTGTGGATTCGTTCCTCGACTTTGAACTCAATGATAACTTGCTTGGGGAAGATTGAAGCTGTGAGATCAAACACAATACTGTGGCGCTTATATAGAAGGGCTGAAACTCTACAAACTAACTCTTTCCTTCGCTGAATCAAGCATTCAAAGTCCTACGGCGTCGACCAGACGAAACGTTTCACGTGCCGCGCCTCACTGTTCAAATCAGAAGCTTCGACCGAATTAGCGAACTGCCCAGAAAATTATTCTAGTGGAGTTAAACTTTCTTAATTCATTTCTATGGGAATGAAGTTGCCCTTCCCTAATTTAATTCAAAATATTCTTTATCGAGTGAAAAAAAATTCTATATATAGATATATATGCATACACACACATATACATACATACATACATACATATATACATATATGAGTTTATATTTATGAATGAAGTATCTACTATAATTTGTAAGGATGCAAGGGTCATGTTAACTTCAAATCTCTGGGTACAAGCAGGTCTTCTAAATGGATCTTTGGGGTACGTTCGAAATATAGTCTACAAGCAAGGCTGCGTTCTACCTGAACCTCCAACATATGTGATGGTTGAGTTTGATAACTATTCTAGACTAGCATTTGAAGACCATCATGCAAAAACAATTCCAATAACACCAATACAAAAGCGTAGAACACTTCAATTTCCTTTAAGATTGGCACAATCCCTACCCATTTTGTATGTGCTTAAATTTTTAGTTGATGGTAGTTTACTACTACTTGAGTTTGTAGATGATGTGTGTTGGGTTCCCATATTAGAATTCTTTATTCCTAACAAACTCCATATCCATCATAAATTTAAGCACAAAGAATTTGAATAATATCCCCTTCTTAGACCTTTCTTTATAATTCCAAATTTGTTTGGACCTACATGGGATATCCCTTTAATTTGATCCTTAAAAACTATAATTTGATCTTAATATGATAATATCAATGCTTTTAAACAATATAAAAAATAAAGGATCTTTAGAAAATTTATCTTTAAATTTAATATAAAATTTAGATAATAAACTTATCTTGATTTAAGTCCACAATATTTGATAATTATGTTATTGTTTCTTCCTTTTTTGAGTATAATGTCCAAATTTTCTTAAATTCTTTGATATGTAATCTAAGTTAATTTACTTCCCTTTTATATTCTATGTTCCTTAGTTTATCACCACACTCTTAGAATTCATTCTTATAGATATATCACACTCTCATAAATTCATTAATATGAATACGATATAACAATATCATATGTGGTTTCATTGAGTCTTATTACTTTTATGTTATAATTATCTTTTATGATGACTTACTTCATTAGTCGTGCCTTTCTAATATTTTTTCTAGCCTGTTATTTTTTGGAATCACTTTATTTACTTTCTTATGACCTAAACTCCTTTCCTATAATATGATTATAGTGAGGATGGAAAAATACATATATTATTGTACTTTTATTGGTTATGTGTAGGATCATGGTGTGCAAAAAAGTGGTGATCTGAAAAATGTGTAGTTCTAAAATGCCTCAAAGCATTTCAAAATCTATTCCAACCTTTTCCACAACCATACTACACTTAAATAATTAATTCCTTTATAAGGCCTATGTTATATTTTTATACCAACCCTATATGGTCAGCTTTAAAAATGTCCCACAAAAATGTTTTTCGCTTGTTTTTGTGTGTTTTTTACTTCAAACATGTAGTTGATGACCTTTTTTCACCAAAAATTTGATGAAATGAATAGGATTTCTTAAGAATGTTCTTATCTTTCCATAAATGTAAGGTTTGCCAAATTATGATTTCAATAAGCAATTATTATTTATTTTCTAATCAAGTTACATATAAAGTGTTGATTGATACATTGCTTAAAAAATAACGATAACTTTCAATTGGTACAACATTTTTGAAATCTGAAAGATACATCACATTCTATGATTCTTCTACTATAAGGGGAAAAAAAATGAAAAATTACATTTTGTAGAGTTTTGAATTAGTTAAAGTGGTCAAACATGAGAGGCTCATTATTCCAAAAATTCTAAAGTAGAAAATTAATAATTATTTATTTATTTATAATAAAATTACCCAAAAATATGTGTCACATCTAGGCATGAGTCTACTTCTTCTATCTAGAATATTATTTAAATGTATTTTTATTTTATTTTGATTAAGGTGGTTAGACATACATCTACTTCTTATTTTTGTCCTAAATTTTTTGTACTATTGAATTAAAATTCAAAATTTTGACCAGTCATATATTTTTTTCTTTTATAAAGCCTAGTATTTTAGCAACTCAATTCAATTTCCTAGATATTCTTTTCTGTCAACATTTTGATATAAATTTTATAACAAGTAGAAAATTGCACTTCAAGTTGACATAACCCTGATTTGCTAATTTTTTATTGCCACTTAAGAGCATTGTTTGGTTGACCATGATCCTACACATACCCTATTCCTTAGTAGGCTCTTTAAATGTTTTGTGGCCTAATTAATGTTTATAAGAATTGCAAATAATATTAGTGACCCTTAGATTATATGATTATCCCAATATCCCTTTTGATGAAGTCGATATGGGAAAGCATTGGTAATTATATATAGCCTCTATCTTACACTCTACATGTTGATGTTTCACCTTCCATTTCATATTTCTTCCTATTATATATTGATCTTCCTCATTAACTAATGTGAAGTAGATCAAAACAAAGAGTATATTTATTTCATATTTTTGATTAAGTAAAGAAGGAAAGGATGGATCCCATTAGATTAAAATAACATAAGGTCCTTAAAAAACAAAAATAAGGCAATGAGAAGCAACACCAACTAGGAAAAACTAAAACAAGAATAGATAGCTACAAACTAAGCTTAAAAATAATATTTAAAAAAATGAACTAGGCTACAAACAAAGGAAAAAAATTCCATGAACCAAAAATGCCCAACAACCAAAAAGAACTACTACCAATAGAAAAACTATTTTTTATTTCATAGTTACATTATATTATACTCCTATTTCCATACACTTTCCCATTGGTTTAATGAGATATGGGTTAGGCAAAAGATTTTTATCGTTTCATCTTTTTCTCAATCTATTGGTTTCCTTCCTGATGTTGGCGCAAGTACTCTTGACATATAGTACCTCAATATTTTTCATTTTTATCTTATAAGTGGAAGCAATGAGATGCCTATAGCTCTAGTTTCAGGTGGAATGGGACAAATTTTGACCCATTTTAGTGATTTTTAGAGGAAAACAACACTAGCTCAAGATTTCTAGATGAATGCCATGATAGAATTTAAAAAGGCAAAAAATCCAGGGTTCTAGCAGTAAACATAATAGATTTTTCTAAACTCACTTTTTTTCCTAATGTTCCAAACACAATCTTCCATGGAATGTAAATGGAGATATGGAAGGAAATGCACTCCTTATTGATCAAATTGTCTAGGATGGGAGAATGGTAGTAGTAACACACCTTGACCATATCTTCCATGGTAATGTATCACATGATGACATAAAAAACCATATCCCAGGGATATGGGAGCTTTTCATAAGAAAGTCCACCATGAAAATGAATAGGGACTTAGTCAAAATGGAAAATTTTTCTCATGCTTTTCACATTTTCCACCCTATCTTGTTTCCCCTATTCATTTTCATGTTGTGGTATGTTTTGTTGTGATTTTGTGGCTATTTATGGTTATTAGTTAGGTTTATGAAGGTGATGATCTTTTTTCAGCCCATGGGTTTTCCTACAGATTGTGTTGTACTAGTCAAGTATTTTCCTATCTCCTAGTTTTTATTATTTGTAGAAGTCTTGGCATGTGTTTGGAGTTATTCTTGGTATAGTGTATCCCCCTTCTTTTGTTGTGCTTCCCAATCCTTCAACAAATCAGGCGGGGTTTTTCTTGGGTCTATTAATGTTAACAAAAAATATGACTTGGGCATTTTCCACTATGTTCTTTATAATTCCTATGGGGTACATCATCCCCTCTACTTGTTTCTATGAGCCCATTTTGTCTAGCCTTGAGAAGCTTCTAGTGGTGATTTGTGCATTCTTGGGACTAACTAGTTTGTGGTTTACTTTGATGTCCCTATTTGGGATATTAACTTTTCTTCTTCACTTTCCCCTACTTCTTGTGCACCCCTCATCTTGGTGTGATAGTTTGGGTACAAGTGGGAAATGTTTAACTTCTAGCCTTATACCTCCAAATTGTCATTCCTCCATTTAATTTTTTTTCCTTAATATAGAAGATCATGGTGACCCTTGGAATTCTTTAGAGAACTAAGACATGAGATCAACTTCCTTTTATAGGTTACATCTATATTATTAGAAAATTTGTACCTAAAAGTAGATTAGTAAGTTTCAACTACCAATTTGAATCTTCAAAGCCAACTAGGGTAAATTTACTCATTATTTGTGTATAGAATGTGATGATAAAGAAAAGATAATATTTAGTTAGTACTAACATATCGTAGAAGCCTTTGATTTTCCAATGCAATCAATGCTATATGATTCAATTCTTAAAAATATTTGACATATAAATCTTCTCAAGTTTAATTTTAAATTTTATTATTAATAATTTTTTATGAAAAATATTATTTAAAGAATGTGTACCAACTGAGAAAAAAAGTGTTTTACTATTTCAACAATCCAAAATGTGGAGTTATCCTTCTAATGAAACTCTATTATTTAAGCATATTGTAAATTGTTAAATTAATTAATTAATATTTATGTAGCATTTATGTATTAGTATATTTCTTTTGAAGTAATAAAAATCTCGTCTAATAAGATAGAAAATTATGTTAAATATATGTGTGCCTATCTTATTTATTAATTTTGTATCCAGTTGTATCCAAATTGGAGGTCTTAAAAAATGGTTGTATATGTACCCAATACAATATCTATATTTCTTTAAATGTAAGTATACATAACAAATTGGCTAATATCTATCACATGATTTATAAAAATATAATGAGAGATATATCAGTTTCATTGAATTAAGAAAAAATAATAAACATTTAGTTATCTAATTCTATATCTATTTAAATTTATATTTTTAATGTAAAATTGAATATTATGTAATAAATATTATTTACCATATTGAACTCACAAAAGTGAAAACGCTTTTTTCAAAATTTTTAATGTAAAAACACAATATCAAAGGCATTCTACAAACATTTGATAATGAGTTGACAAATATCAAGAAACAACAATCTCAAAATGCAAGATCTTACTGGCCAAATAATAACTTCCAACAATACAATCAAGGTGGGTATCAAGGTTATAGACAAAGCTATCATGGAAGATATCAAGGGAATATGCAAAATGTAAATTCAAGGCCATTTCAGCCATATAATCCTTCTACAACTAATACTTCCAAGGATATAGTGCTTGCTCAAAACAACCTTGTTGCCGATTATGAGTGATCTTTTCCATGCAATCAGCCACATAATCAAAGTCCATGTTCAAATAGAGTGGTTAACCAAGAATTCGTGGTTTATAGTGCACCAATGGCTCAACAAGATGGACTTTAGTTACCTCTATGGACTAATATTCTGGGATCTTCATTTGTTATACATGTACAAGTTACATTCGTGTTGCTTCTTTTAGTATACTTTCTTGGTCATGGCCCTTTGAGGGTTATTTGTGATTTTTCTTACTTGCATTGTACACACCTTTACCATGATAAGTATAAGGTCACTATTAAGAGAGTCTAGCCAAATTTTAAAATTCTCTGATGCAAAAACATTTCCATAGTGAAAAATAAAATCGTACATGGTGATCTTGGAAACCCTATTTTGAAAATTTCTAGATCACTTACCTATGATAGATCAATTAAAATTGAATTTGTGTATTGAGTTCTAGAAATATTTGAAAGAAAGAAAATAGAATGCAATGGTTCCTAAAGAAGCTATGAATAAACCCTAGAATGAGGTAGCAACATAAAGTACACAATGAAACCAAAGCCCTTATCATAAAACCATCAAAATAGGGAAGAATGGCAATAAATAGGTCATGTGTCAAATCTATTGCCCAAGATTTCAAAATGAGCAACAATAACACTAAATTGGCTGAAAAATACATGTAAATATTCTTAAATAGAAAATGTACTACAGGCTAGCAAAAATATATGAAATAAAATATATAATATATAATAAGTATGACTACCAAATATGACACATGTTTGAAGAGAAAAATAATAATAATTGGTGAGAAGCACACACTTCAATTTTTGGCTCATGGAGCAAGCACACACTTAAAATTTAATTATTGAGGACTAGTCATTTCTTATATCATACAAGGCTGTTCTTGCATGATCACTACATGCATAATGGTTATGATGGTGGTAATTTATTGGAGAAGGAACATATTAGCAATTTAAATTTTCTCTATGTATAGCTTTAATCATGTGTCTTGCCTTATAGTCACAAGTCTCATGAGTAGAAAGTCATGTTCTTATGTACCAAAGGTAATACATATTCATGCAAAATAAATCATAGTCGATCTATGTGCAAAAATATAAGAACTAGACTCATATATTATTAATTGCATGATTATTTACCTATTTTTATCAATTGCAATAGGGTTAAGTAAAATAATTTAATACTAAAAATATAGAGCAATGTATTGTTCTAATGTGGGGTTTTTAGATTCATTGGTCACTCTTTGATCTGAGTAAATTGTAAAATATTTTTGTAGATTTTGCACTTATTAGCTACAATAGTTGTTATTACTTCTAGTTATGCTCAATTGAGTTTTTGTACTAGATTCAAATCACTCTATATTTTCTTTCAATACCATTTTTTATTGTGTAAATTATGGGAAGAAATTTATGACACAAAAAATGCAATTTTAAATTTCAATATGAATACTTTTTATTTTGGATAATGTTTGGGAAAGTTCTTGGTGTTAATTTAAAAAACTCTAAGAAAAATTTGTTTAGGAAGAGGGTGGCAAGCAACTTATTTTGCTAAAGTCAATTATCTCTTATTTTATCTCACTTCAAATGTTTTGGTTTAGATGAATCTTTTATTTTTTCATGGATTTTATAGAATGTTTTCAATATTTTCAAGAAGGGGTTTTCTTATTGAGATACAACAGAACCCTTGTAATACAATTGAGTAGATGTGGCAGTATAGAACAGTCAAGTGGAGGTGAAATTAGATAATTGTCTTTTTAAAATAGCTTAAATCTTAGATTCATGTTAGGCATAGATTAAGACATTTTAGTTGGGAATGTTGAATAACACACTATGGGTCAGAATCAACAATCAAGCATTACAAGAGAAAGTAATTATTGATTTTTGGGTTGTATGAATCCTAGTGTTGATGAAACCATTGTAAATTAGAGATAAGTTTCATTAGGGGAAGATTATGTCAAAATAGTTTTAAGTAAACATTTTTCTAGAAGGTTAAGATCAAGATATTTCAATGATAAATGTAAATTAATGTGCCTAGATAAAGAGCCATTATGTGTAACATATGGGATATGAATGGACTAGTATCTAAACAAAGGAATCAATTCTTGTTGATGCCATTAGTGTATATGGGTTATCATACCAGTAATATGGATGCCATCAGCATGGTTGTAATGTGAGTTATCATTAGACAGAAGCAATAAAGGATAGATTTATCATAAAATTTAATGCATGTAAAGTTCAAGAGACCTTATTTAAGGAATAATAATAAAATAGGGTAAGATGCCTATTTTTCTAACAAGGGTGTTGGTATGTATATCTTATTTTCTCTGATTATAAAATAAATATAAAAGCATTTTCTTGGGAAGGTGTGCCCTACTTGTAAGTATTGCAACATGCTCATATTATTTTTGGTGATGCTAAAATCATAAATACCATGTGAGCACCAATAGGAATGTGGCAATGTGACAGTAGCCACACCACACAGGATGTCATATAGAAACCTTTCTTTGTTTCGTGTCCCTTCAGTTGTTGGTGTATATGGATGGAGATAATGGCTCACCAAACAAACTTCACCTTCTTTTTTTGTAATACAATAAATGAAATAATACATTTTCCAAGGCATGAAATCCTTAGCACTTGGCTCCATGATGAGCCTACAAAAGAATATAATATAAGCTTGAATGGGCTCTAAGAAATCCACCATAAGGAGTGATAGTGATTATATATGGATTTAATCTACCATTTCTTTAGCCAATAAGTGTTCATCTATCCATGAGCCTTTGTCATTTGTCAAAATCCTTGTGAACATTTACTCAGCTCATTGTGATGGCTTTATCTCCCCAATCTTGGATGCGATGACCCATCCCAACCAATTCTACATCAAGGATTACAATAGGTCATTCACCTACTAGTTGTAACTCCATCATATTGTGTGGCTTGTAATTATTTGGGAATCATAGAATAATATCTAGAAATAATAAGAAACTTGGAAAATATATGGTTTGTACCAATTAGGAAGTGGAAACTTTGAAATTCAATGTATTTCATTTTTTTTCTTTTCTATTATTTTGGAGTTTGGTGTCAATCTTGATAAAGTCGATGACTATTAGCTTCCTGTACTTAAAAACTAGCTTGAGCTTCTCCATTTCTAGCTCTTCCTTCAACATCTTCTTAGAGGGTGCAGAAGTTCTAACATTCAAGTTTGTGTCACAGAAGGAGGATGAGGTCATTATTTCTACATATTCAAACATGAATCAATACATCTTCCAATATAAGCATATTAAAATATTGTAGGTTTTGAGTGTTGGGGTTGCTAATACATTAGGATTAGATATTTACATTCAAAGAAACCCAAAACATGGCACATCTGTGACATTCATCTATGGATAACACAATTGAAATGGTTGAAGACATACCTATGATATTCATCATTAACCAATTTTATATCTTCAACATTTAGGAAAAATTACACATTGGGTTATTATGGTACGGAGGACAATTATAAGGATAAATTTGATAGATGCTAGCATACGTGGTAGTCAACATACATATAGTGCCAAAGAGAATATAGCCATGTTATATACCCTCACTATAGAATTCCAAAAAAAGATTTGGTTAAACTAAATATTTAGAATAGCATAGATGGTTTAGGTTTTACTTCTATTTTTTAAATGATACCATGCAAATAGCATTATGGTGAAATGCTAGCGAGAGTCACTCTATTGCTTGGAGAATGCAACAACATGCAACCACTATTATTACTACTCAAAATCAATTTTAGTTTATATCCTAATTGGATCCACTATCCCAACTAGAGATATAAGTTCTATAGAATGAATAGAAAGAAAAATGATGATATTAATTTATTGAATTAAAGATTAATTACCAATACCAAATTAAATGATTGCCTTGTATTGCTATCTTAAAGGAACAAACTGATTATCCTTGATTATTGAAAATATTTCTTTATATTACAATTAAAGAAATACTATCATGATTTCTAGATCACTCAAAATGTATCTATAGTTTGTAATAACATTTAAGAAAATTGAAATATACATTGAACAAAGAAAACTTCACATAATTGAGACAAGGAAGATCATAAATAATTAACATTATTCACACAGGAATGATGTAATGTTCTCTACTCACCCATGTTAGAAATTTGGGACAATTGCCTTCACTTCTCTTTCAATTGTAATCAAATCCTATAATAGATGTTAGACCAGTAACTAAGAAATTTAATGTACAATTGGTTTGTTATATTATTTAATTCATCATAGTTTATTGAGGCTATTGTAGGGCTGTCAATAGTGATTTGCACTATCGGATATAACAATTTCAGTTCTTAGATATTAAACAGATATTTTTCTTTTCAAATTTGATTATTTGAATATTTGCACCTAATAATACTAATTGATATAGAGGAACTAAGAATATCAAATGATAATATTTCTTAATGATGTCTATGAATGACTTCTCATTTATTTGATTTTTTTCTTTCTTCAAAATCTTGTTATTGCCGAGTTAGCTATTTTTGAAGTGGTGCATGGATAATTGAATGACTGGATTTCATCTTTCTAATTCCCCCCCCCCCCCCTATATTTTCCACTTATCCAATCACTACCCCAAAAGTTTCATTCATCTCTATTGGTATTATATCCTTATATAAATTTTTCATTGATGTGTACATTGTTATCATCTCTTTAGACACTAATTAATCAAACTATTTTAGTATCTACCATACATTATTATTCATTTGCCCCTTGTGATCATTTTTAGTAGTTAATATGTACATGTACTCTATCCCTGCATTCTATTCCTTGAATTTATGACTCAAGGAACACTATTAAATTGCATGCTATGCCAATTATCTTATTGAGTTTTAATTATTATTATGACCACCTAGTATGATATAATTTTATTATTTGTCCTTACTACTTTTATTATCCACTCCTCAAATGAGATCAATTCCTACTTTATATTTCACTAAACAAATAGTTTTATGTGAAAGATGTGTTCGAGTTAATGAAAGATCAACCCTATAGCTCCAATGAATCAGTTGCATGCAAAAACCTCTCGCGGAAAGAGAGCAGCAAAAACTATGGAGACTGGAATTCCCAGATCCATAGATGAGACATTCTTGATGAGAAAAAAGAGAAATTTCTATTATAAAAAATGAATCAATAAATTAAAAAGAGATCAATCCTTATAAAATGAGATCAAAACCCTAACTGGGTAAAACCTAGCTTGCATGATAATAATTAATAAAATAATTAATTATTATATGCCTAAAGTTTAGCTTAAGTAAAATAGACATAATAAGTGACTTAATAATTAAATCAATATGACTTAATTAAGAAGTAAATATTTTTTTAAGTCTCTAACATCCCTCCTTAAGATAAACTTAGGGAGTAGCTAAAAACACAAAAACTACTGCTAAAAGTAAATTTGGGTCCCAACAAAAAGTTTGATAAGGTACCCAAGCACAACCAAATCACACATGGGAAAAGCCCTACTCCAAAGAGAGATAGAAATAAAATGTTCCAAAATATAGGAACAAAGGGATGATCATGAAGGACACCACTGAAGCATGAAGTTGCAATGACTACCAAACTACTAATCTTAAGACCATCCCCTATATAGAATATGACTAGGTAGAGAATACTAAGTCTCAAGAGCTAATCAATTGAAGATGAAAGGTATCTTACCAAAATGCATAGATATACAACCACTCCATGGAACCAAGAAAGTAATAGAACCAACATAACCCCCTAAAATGATGAGAGGTAAGACATAAACCCTAAAACTAAATGTAATATCTAATGTAGAAAGAATGAGGAACATCGAGAGTGCAAAATAAGTACAAACACCAATAAGGGCATGTGTCATCAACACATCATGAGGCCAATGTTGTTGAAGGAGCACTCACTTCACAAAGGAATATGATGAATATGGCCAATGCAAAACACCCCAAGGAACTTTATAATGTAGCGTGAGTACAAAAAATATGAAGATATACAAGATTTCAAAATGCAACAGTGTGACACTTTATCTTAGTGCATTTGCAAACATACTACAAAAGGATGTTAATAGAGATCAAAAGAGACATCATGATGATACAAGAGATACTGCAACCCATGAAAATTCATTTGAAGCAACAAATCAATCATTGGACCTAAAACATCCAAGATATCCATCATAATGCGAAAAAGAAAAAAATTGAATGGGATGTAACTGGAGTGGAGTCTAAAAAAATAGATAGTAGGACATGTAGGTCAAATAAGTGTTAGAATTTAAAAAAAAAATTACCACCTTGAGATTCATACAAAAATGCCTCAGAAAATTTGACCAATAACATCAAAAATCACATGAGGAAGCATGATAGTTCCATACCAAAATTGTATCGATTTGCATGCCAAAAATCTCAATTAATGCACTCAAAAATCATGATTTGCATGCCAAAAAATCTTGATGTGAATGCCAAAAAATATTTATTTGTGTGCCAAAAAATATCAATTTGTGTGCCCAAAGAATCACAATTTCTATACCAAAAATATCAAGGACATGAAGATCTAGAGCTATAATACCATGTGTCTAATCATCTTATAATCAATCTTCCTCTTAAGCTGATGTTTAAGAAATGGTGTGTTTCCTTAAGTAATTGATATAAAATGTACACCCTATATCAAATTTTATTGTCATTAACTACTTGTATATCACATTGAGAATATGTTTTATTGACTATGTTAAAACATCAAACAACAAATTAAAATGGAGATTCAAAAATAACTAAAATTTATAATCCACTCTTCACGTAGAGCAATAATTTTATTAATCACCAATCCTGAGATAAAAATCTCCACACCTTACAATGCAGTAGTTAGCATTCTTTTACAAACATATACAATAGCATTTTCTAGAATACAAAGAGTAAAAAGACTCAATTGTTACTAAATATAATTAGGTTGATGAATCTAGATATCTTGTGCATTTATTTAAATTGTTTTCAATATTATTGTACAAAAGTTATTGAAATTTGTGTTATTATTATATAAAAGTTATTGAAAGCTATATTATGTGTGTAAGAGTCATTAGTCGGTCTCATGATCCTTGAATTCTTCTTTCAACTAAGAAATAGAATAGTACATGAATTGAAGAAACACATCCATTGTAGAAGGTGTGTTCAATTTTATTGGCAATAAAATGAATAATTTGTTTGTAGTGGATGTGAAAGGAAATGGTGAAGGGAGGGAGGAGAAGAGGAGATGTATTTTTATTTGTCTAAGGATGCCAATGGTTTTCTCAATAGTGAGGCTGAGGGTCAAAGGTATGATGATGGACAGGGAGCACTGCAATGGTGGCACTGACCCTTAATGAGTTTACACACACACACACACACACACACACACACACACACACACACACACACACACACACACACACACACACACACACACACACACACACACACACACAAATATATATCTGACTTTATATTTCTTGATGAAGTATCTATGTAAAACCTATTTTATTAAAGAAGTCACAATTTGTTAAATTTCATGTACACCATTCCAAATTTGTAATCCATTAAATTTTTTTATTTTATGAATTCTTTGCAACTCTTGTTTTAAATATTCTCTTTAGAAAATAGTGAACAAATATATGTTATATAAGTTTATATAGATTAATAATTTATTTATTTTAAATCTTGCATCATTTATTAAAATTTCCTTTTTAAGGCTAATGTTATCTTCACTCTTCTCATGGAGACATTTGATTTTTTGTCATTGTGGAAGAAGCTTACTATATCATGCAAAATGAAACTATACTCTTATAATATTATGGTGCCAACTTTAAGATTATAGAAGAATGTGAAGGCTGTCATGCACAATTGTCCAATAGATTTCTTTTGGGTATCACAAGCATACAAATTATAGAAGAACGATAAAATAAGAATGCTATCATATTTAGGGTTTAGGCAACATGCATATAGTTGCTTGGTTTAGTATTAGTCAACCTTAAACTTGGTTTAGTATTGGTGTTAGTTACCTTTGGTTAAGTATATAGTGATTTTAGTTGCAATTTTCTTGGCTTTCAAACTAGATTATTTTTTTTAAAGACATTTTTTTTTAACTTCAATTGGTTATACAAATGATTTGAATATCAATATTGCATGTTGTCATAGTAA